>OY282396.1:14315455-15717955 GCA_958295455.1 Coleophora deauratella | reverse complement strand
GATGAAATAGAGATCGCACAAGAAATACTTGTTTTTATGGTAGTAGCTGTAAATGGGTATTGGAAATTGCCTGTTGGTTACTTTCCAGCAAAAAGCTTCACAGCTTCTGAAAAAGTGAGATTATTAAAAATGTGTCTAAACCTATTAAAAGACACAAACTGTGAAGTAATAAGCATTACTTTTGATGGCATCGCGTCTAATTTGAATATGGCACAAATACTTGGTGCATCTGTAACATTGCCACCATATAAACCATATTTTATTTATAACGACAGAAAATATATGATATTGTTCGATCCATGTCATGTAACTAAATTGATACGGAATTGTTTTGGTGATCAAAAAGTATTTTATGACAACATGGACCGCAAAATTGAATTTCGGTTCATAGAAATATTACAGTTTCTACAGAAAAATGAAGGTCCCTATCTCGCGAATAAACTAACAGCCCGACACGTTAATTATCAAAACTAAAAAATGAAAGTCCGACTAGCTGCACAATTACTAAGCAGATCAGTAGGAATAGCTATAGATGTATGTGATAAGGATTTCTTCATTCCAGAATTCAAAGATTCTGATGCAACAGTGCAGTTCTTGGATTATGTCAATGACATTTTTGAAATATTTAACACAAGGAATTTAAACAATTTTGATTTAAAAAAGCCTCTCTGTCCAACTAATAAAACTGATGTTTTCAACAAACTTAATGAAGTTTATGAGTATTTTGAAATACTAAAACGGATAGATGGAACAATTCTGGCCTAGACCACATGTTACGCCAAAAGGCCACCATTCTCTCGTGATCCGGGCTTTCGCCACTGTTCAACACAACAGGTCAGTCCAACGATCTGTAGAACTTCTTTTGATCACTCATGAAGATGCGATTCTGACGAAACCGGTCTACTTGCTCCAAGTATCACCGAATACGATTTGTCCACGCAGCTATCCTTTGCTTCAGGTCATCGATGCACTCTGCAACTAATCGTTATGCATGCTGTCCTGCAGGATCATGCAAATGCGAGCCTGACGAAGCGCATCACTCGGGGTCTGGTGTTGCCCGACCTGAAAGCAATCAGTTTGCCAATGAGGACCCTTGCCTTAGTGATACGACGCTCAATCCTTTTTTGCCAAGCCGGCTTTCCCCGAGGGGCGGAGATCCGAGCTGGTTCTGGCAGTTTGGCACCAACAAATCGGCAGACCGCCATTGCAGCGCTAAAAAGGATTGAATTTGTATCACCAAGTTCGCTGCTACTCGCCAAATAATCTGGCAGCATGCGATTTACGGCCTCAATGACATCCCGATTCCGGACGCTAAGGGGCAATCGTGGAAGCCGCGGCCTCTCCTCATGAGGCAGAGTGCGGAATTCCTGAATCGCCTCCTCAAGTGTGCTTCTGATCTGCTCTAATTCCTGGGAAATCGTTTCAGTCTCAATCTCCTCATTAGGTAATTGTGCAGGGCCAGTGGGCGGTTCGTGCACTTGCGGTACATGCGCCGATAGGCGTCGCGATCCATTGAACAAGGATCTTGAGACCGGAACGACTTCGCGTCGTAGTCCTTCGAGTTCCGCCGCGCTAAAAATGTTCGAGCGCAATATATACCGAACTCGGTCCGATAGGTTTTGCTCTGAGACAGACAATGCGGGCTCCAAGCGCAAAAACTCTTGGTGCATCCTCACTCGGTACCCCGTTCGACGAGTTTCTCCCCCCATCGTACCGTAGTACGCACGCATGAGGTTTTCATTTTGAGATCTAGTTCATCTCATGCGGCGTACCCCACCAGCGGCGGGCGCCGCACTGTAGGCTGAGATTCGTCTTTCATAGACATTCAGCGTTTTTTTTCTTACATATATATTTTTTGTTCGAAACGGGTACTATAGGTCATGCTTATGCACACTTATATTAAGAAAAGTCATATAGTCTTGTTTCCAATTAATGAGAATTTTTTTTCGAAAAAAATTTATGGAGCTGACGTGAAAAATCATTATATCTCAGCTGTCACACATTTGGCCGTTATTCTTTTACAGGTGAATTATCTTTGAATTATTTTGAATTTTTTGACATACTTCAGTACACGGCCACAGGTGCGAGGTTTTTTTGAAAAATGAACAAACATTTTTAATATTTAAAAATTATTTTTGTACAAGTGTTTTATTTTATTTGAAACCAACGTTTATAAACAATGTTCTAACAATAAACCCTACTACTCACTCCCAATAATCATGACTTAAGATAGTAAAATAAGAAATGTATGGAGCTGACGTGAAAAATAATTATTTCTCAGCTGTCGCACATTTGGCCTTTAATTTTTTGCGGGTAATTAATCTTTGAATTGTTTTGAATTTTTTGACATACTTAAGTACGCGGCCACATGTGCGACGTTTTTTTTTAAATAATTTTTAAATATGTAAGATGTTTGATCATTTTCCAAAAAAACATCGCACGTGTGGCCGTATACTCAAGTATGTCAAAAAATTCAAAGATTAATTACCTGCAAAAGAATAACGGCCAAATGTGCGACAACTGAGAAAAAAAATATTTTCCACGTCAGCTCCATATATTTCTTATTTTACTATCTTAAGTCACGATTATTGAGCGATTATTGGGAGTGAGTAGTAGGGTTTATTGTTAGAACATTGTTTATAACCGTTGGTTTCAAATAAAATAAAACACTTGTAAAAAAATAATTTTCAAATATTTAAAATTTTTGATCATTTTTCAAAAAAACCTTGCACCTGTGGCCGTGTATTGAAGTATGTCAAAAAATTCAAAATAATTCAATGATAATTCACCTGCAAAAGAATAACGGCCAAATGTGCGACAGCTGAGATATAATGATTTTTCACGTCAGCTCCATACATTTTTTCCGAAAAAAAAATCTCATTAATTGGAAACAAGACTATATGACTTTTCTTAATATAAGTGTGCATAAGCATGATCTATAGTACCCGTTACGAACAAAAAATATATATGTAAGAAAAAAAACGCTGAATGTCTATGAAAGCCTACAATGCGCCGCTTGCTGGGCCTGCGAAGACACCAAGCGCACTGGTGGCGATGATGGAAGTGACCGGCCAGGTGTTTGGGCCGGTCGTGATGCGCCAACTCGCATGCTGCCACGCCTGGCATTAGCGCGACCAGACGTGCCCCGGCGGCCCCCGAGCAGCCCCCTATGCGACCTTCATTATTTAAACTTTCCATCATCTTTGTATAAATGACCGTTTTAGTACCCGGGCTCAACTAGGAGCTCAGCACGGTCAACACCGAGCCCAGGGGGCACTGACGAAGAGGCTGTGCTGTCATCACCGCCCTCTTCCTCAGTGGCGATGGGGATTTTATTACAGTTTTTTTTATTGTTATTATTATTATTTTTCTTTTTGTTTACTGTAATAATTTAGGGTGGAGGTGTCGCACATGGGAATACTTTTAGATGAAGATTAATATACACAGGTATAAGTACTGTATGGTTGTGCTTTTTGCCCGCCATTAAAAAGGAGTCAGTGTAAAGCGAAACGTTGTTTTATTTATGAATATATCACAAATCCCTGTGTCTCAAAAAGTTGTACAAATAAATGTTATGAAATTATTGAAGAAAGGAGAAAAACGTTGTTTACACACTTTTGGAGTGTAGATTGCATGAGTCATTATACAAAATAGTCCCGCCCGAGCCAGGGTTGCCAACCGTACGAGGTTCCTCGTACAAATACGAGATTTGTGGCCTTCCGTACGAGGTACGAGGACACTGTCAACCTCGTACAATTTTGTACGAGATTTTGACATTAGGAAAGGATATGGCCATATTAATACTTTGCATAACCATTATATTTATTAGTAATAATGCCATCTGTCAAAACTTTAATTAGGAGCACACCAAAATTTGTGCGCATTTAAGTTTAGACTGAACGCATCCTTAACGCCCAATGAAACGCCCCGTTTGAGCGCGGTTTTTGTCTATGGTTAGCTATCCCGTCAACCGGGAATTTCCCGAAAAATCTAAATTTCGTTCTATTCCGACTCTTCCGTTCTTCACATTAGCCGTCTCTATCGCACAAAGCGCAAATGTCTAGGTACTTTCTCTGTTCCTTACATGTAGGTAGAGTCACTCTACTAGAGTGCTGTATGCACATGCATATACGTGTCTAGTTTAGTTTTAAATGCGTACGTGCTGTTAGACGGGAACCGGGGTTTTGAGTTTTAAAAAAAAACTTATGATGTTGAAAAGTATATAATAAAGAAATCACTTAGATTTGGTTTGGAAAATTTGAGAAAACTGTTGTCTGAGTAGACGTGTGTGTACGGCGCGACGGTCGGGACAGGACTGGCTGGGAAGCCGTTGCATCATGCGATGAGACGGGAACTGATGACTTAGGCAAAACTGAATAGAGCTGATAAAGCTAGGATGTAAGGGAAAAGACTAGCAAGGGTTGGATATAACAGCCCCCCGCGGAGGACTAAACTTACGCTTTCAAAGGCGAAGTTTATGGATAGGAGGAGAAGGGATCTTAGGACATGCGAATTCTAGGAGCTGGTGAAGGGCCTTCGCGTTCTGGGAGTTCAATATTAGTTTCATTAGTTTGTCCACGTCTTATGCACTTCAGAAAACAGCCTTCAACAACGAGAAGATACAAGATTACAGATGTTATAACTATATTACTTATAATCATAAATATTGGGTACCCAGAGTGATATCTCAGTAATGGTTCTGGTTCCTTTATGATCTTATCCAAATTGTCAATGATAATATCCGATGTTTTTCCAAACTCTTTCAGTTTGTCTAAGTTTATATTAGAGATATTAATTGGATTTATAGTCGGAGCAAACAACTTAAATTTTGAAAAGTTACAACAAGAGTCATTTATGAGATTAAACTCTGAGTTTACTATATTAAGACTTACATTAGGTTCATATTTAGCAACCAACATAATATCTTTATGATAGGCTACACAATTATTTCTTAACTCTAAGATACCAGTACCTAACAATTTTATTTCCTTTACGTCCATCTTATTACAGTCTACTGCTATTCTTGATTGATCAGATTGTACAAAAATCCATTTATTTGCTTCAAGTTTTTGCCAGATATCAATTTTACCGTACAGAAATTTGGTATTACACATCTTAGGCAGTGAAGTGACGACCTTGGCAATGATCTCGGTTTCACAGTTCGGATTATTTGTAGTAGAGTACATGTTTTGATTGTTACATATGAATAACCGATTAACAGTTTGTTTACATGAGCTTAGATCTGTTATAGTATAGTAGGTAGCCTTATCTTTACTTACAGCTATAAAGTTGCTAGATGGGATAACCATTGCAAACGAGTTTAGGTTTGTTGAATCCAGTGGGATTGGAACAGGGATATTTTTATACAAGTTATATTCTGTTTGATGAACAAGTGGGATTTTAACCACAAACATAATTTTATTATCTGAGTAATAACAAATTATTTCTGACATAGAGATTAATGGATGTATATTTTCTAATTCTATGGTTATAGGAAATTCCTTATAGGTTGGTAAGTATCTAACATTATTAACTAATTCTTCGTAAAGTTGCCTCGGAGATATAATCGAGGGATGTAAGGTGTGACTTTTAGTAAATAATACAGAATTTACTAAGTCTTCGACCTTGAATGATAAGGTAAGTAAGCTAGATTCTAAGATATTTGACATTTGATTAATACTAGTTCTAACATTAATTTCATTTGTTATAACACTAAGGTTTTTAAGATTAGAAGATAAGTTTTCAACGGCGCTATTCAAACGAGCTTCATTCACGTTAATTAAGTTTATGGTTTGGTTAAAGCTCACGATTGCAGAGTTTGCTACTAAAATATTTTGTTTTACTAGAGATGCTAAGTTTTTATCATTTTTATTAAGCATTTGAAGAGCGCTGTTATATTTGATAGCGTCATCCTCGTCCATAGTACCAAATATGTGTTTAAAGACTGTACCTACGCCAGCAAACCACGCGGCCCTTCTAGTACGGGACGAGATTAGATGAGACAGAGTATCGTATTCTTTGACGATGTCTTTAAGTCGTACTTCTAGTGGTTGTAAAATACTATGGCATTCAGAATCTGTAATAACAGTGTTCTGTTGGCACAGGTAGCGGGATGTACCGATAACCTCATTTATATTATCTATATGGGGCTTAATGTAAAATATATCTACTGGAATAACTACACTAAAATAATCATTAACTAACTTAGTATATCCTATAGGGTCAAAGTAGATACCGGGGCTACTTTGTATCGGCGTGACGTATTGCCCATAGCTTTGTCCTATCATTACGGAGAAGCTGAAAAGATAAAGGATATATGGTAATAGTAGGTAACATTAAGAAAGAAAGAAAGAAAGAAAATGTTTATTAGTAGCAAATAACAATCAAAAATTTAGACAAAATTTACATAAAGTACTTAGTATGTGCCACTAATAAGGCCTCCACTCAGCATAATGTCGGGTCACTCTGAGTGACACGACGCTGGTCTTCCGTGGACACCTTACAGAGGAAAGCGCAGCCGAGCGCAGCGACTGCCTTTCTGTACTTATGCCATAAAAGAAAAAATTAAAGGTGTACAAACACTAAAATTAAAATTTTAATTATCCAGTTGTATAAACTAGGATACGCATCACAACATCATCAATATTTCTAATAGGTATTAGGTAATAACTTAAGTAGGTAGATACATATGATAAAAGAACAAAGAATGAAGAATAATAATAAATACAAGATGGGCATACAATTAAAACTGAATAAAATAAGGTTTTGTATTTGTTTAGTAATATAAATAGATAGGTTATATAGTATTATTTTCTATCTCTTGGGTCTGGTAAACATCAATCAGTAGCCTCATTGGTTTGGTTGTAATAAGTAAGTACTATACGATATGATACATTAATTAGGTTAGTTTTATGAAGATTTTAACTTTTGCAAATATAAAATATGCTTCTTATAATTTACTTTGAATGAGTAAACTGTGCTGAGATTTCTAATAGGAGGGGGAATGTTATTCCAGCATTTCGAGGCGGCGTACCGAAAGCTGCCACGAAAAGCTGCTGTTCTGTGCCCAGGACATAAAATACGAGTAGCGTGCCTCACCTTGCGTTGAGAAAATTTTAGTTTATCATACAGATACCTCGGCGATTTTGTCTTTATGATACCGAAAAGTAAGCACGCGTAATGAAGTGAACGCCGGGATTGCATGGACAGAAGATTACTTTTGTTAAGAAACGGAGTTACGTGGGCTCTCCGCGGAATGGAAAAAACGAAACGAGCACAAGAGTTTTGCACACGTTGAATTAGCTTTTTTGTATAACAAAAAAGGCACTCTCCAATCACATTGTCTGCATAATTTAACTTCGAAAGAATCAATGTTTCACACAAGGAAATTCTTAGTTCCACAGATAAATGATTTCGCACTTTGTATAAAACTTTAAGACGGTAGTAACAATTCTTAACAGTTTCAATAACATGATTATGGAATTTCAATCTACCATCAATAATTACACCTAAATTTCTAGCTTCAGTAACTTGATCTATGCAACTATTACGAATATGAATCTGAGGATTATTAAAATTAATCGAATCTATTTGTGCCTTAGTACCTAACACAAGGAACTTTGATTTTAACGGGTTTAGAACCAAGCTATTTCTGTCAGACCAGTCAGCTATCCGCTGCAAGTCTTGGTTAATCTGAGCTATAGCGTCAGACGTTCCACTGGGCTTACAGGAAGCATACAGCTGAACATCATCGGCGTAAATATGATATTTACAATTTTGTATAGCTTTACTGATGTCAGCACAGTATAGAATAAAAAGAATTGGTCCCAAAATTGACCCCTGCGGGACGCCGCGGCTGACAGTGCTGGGTTGTGAAATTTTCTTGATTCCAAAATCATTGCATACCTCGACTCTTTGAGACCGATACTTAAGATAACTGGAAAACCACCTCAGTGCATTATTATCAAAACCGTAATAAGCCAGCTTAGAAAGAAGCAACGCATGATTAATCGTATCAAAAGCGCGAGAAAAGTCTAACAATACCAGTATTGCTCCCTCTCCCACATCCACTCCAGCTAAGATATCATCAACTACATCCAATAATGCAGTTGTCGTACTACGACCAGCTCTAAACCCTGACTGCTTTTCAGGTAAAATATTATTATCGTTCAAAAACTGTAAAACTTGCTGACATACAACTTTCTCAATGATTTTTGACATAAAGGGTAGGATACTAATGGGTCGTAAATCTTTTAGTTCTGTAGGGAGATTATTTTTAGGGATTGGCTTTACTAGAGCTTCCTTCCATATACTAGGGAAAACACTGGTTTCGATAGATTTATTTACGATGGCCGTTATAATTGGTAGTGTTTGTGGTAAAGTGAGTACAACCATGTCACGAGTGATTCCATCCACGCCTTGAGCATTAGTTGATATATTTAATACAATTTTAGATACTATGGTTTCATCTACCATTTTAATACTGAAGGATGCAGAACAAAATCGGTGGAATTCAAGATAAGTGAGGTCTGAAATTTCTACACTATCACTACCAGGAACAGTGAGAAAATGATTATTAATAAGTTCTGGATCGTTAATATTATCAGGTATAATAGTGTCTTTAGTGTTAAAATCAGCAATATCACGTTTAATATTTTTCCATAATACTTTTGTGTTTTTGGAGTTTTTGTTGATACTGTGCTTAAAGTAAGCCGTTTTTTCATTATACAAAGCTTTATTGACTAAACTTTTCAATTCCTTATAATAATCTTTATCTGAGTCAAGTTTAGTAATACGACTTTTATTGTAAGCTTGATCTCTCAGCCTCATCATCTCTTTCACAGTCTCTGTTATCCAGGGATAGCTTTTATTTTTAATCAGTATTGTTTTGACAGGAGCGTATATATCAAATATATGAAGCATATAGGCATTAAAAGAAGTAACCATTTCATTTACATTATCACATAAGAGCCGTTTCCAAGCAATAGCGTCAACATGAGCATTAAAGTCTTGAAAATTTATGTCTTTTAGCGGCCTATAAGATAACCACTTAGGAGGCGTTTTAGTTTTCTTTACATTTAGCAAACACGAAATAAAAGCATGGCTACTTAAATCAGGGATATGATCAATAACTAAATTTGTGACCTTAGTAGTGCTACAAATTAAATCTAATAACGTTTCAGAGTGCTGTGTAAAATGAGTGGCTTGAGTTACATGTTGGTTAAGGTTTGAATATTGCAGAAATGCCAATAGTTTCTTTGTGTTTGGATCATCAAGTGAAAGTAAATTAATATTGAAATCGCCCATAAGTATAATATGATCGAACATGGAGAATGAAGTAACTGAGTCAGTCAGTGCATCAATAAAAATATCTACATTAACCCAGGGTGGACGGTACGCGGTGCCTACAGCAAATCTCAGACCATTTAGATTAATGCTCAACCACATTTGCTCTATAGAGGGTGCATGGGGAGGGTCGAGTCTACGCGCGTAGATACCGCGCCGAAGGTAAAAACCAACACCTCCTCCGCGGGAACGCACATGCGCGGGTCGCGGTACATGGCGCAGCCTGTAGCCCGCCGGCGCCGGAGCACGCGCCTCCTCCCCCGCCCTCAGCCAGGTTTCATTTATAGCCATTATATCAACTGAGTGCCGTTCTAAGGCCACTAAAAATTCCTCATGGTGTGTACCAAGTGAACCAGGGTTTAGCAAACCTATGGACAAATGTTTACTTTTAAGGAATTGTAAAACAAAGGAGTACGAGAGTTGGATAAACTTGGAACAAATAAGGTACTTCTTAAGCATGGTTATGTGACGCAAATCTACAGCAACAGAAGCATTAATAAGCACTAGTTTTAAAGTATTTGTATACATACGTATATTATAACAAGCTATTTGTTGTATTATCAGATTTTTGTGTAGTAAATATTGTGTAGTATAGTGATTATTTATATAGTTGAAATGTTGTATTATTCGATTTTTACATAGTAGATATGTTATTCTATAGCTTATTACTGATATTAATACATAGAGCATAAATATACTACAGAGGCAATTAAATAAGTTGTAAATAAACAGACAAACGGTTAACAAAAATTGCGTAAATCGATAGCTGTACGATTTAAAAGAAATACCCATGTATAGTAATACTAATATGATGAGTTTACAATGGCGATGTAATAACAATATTATTAGAAACACACATATCTTGTAGGTAATTACAACCTGTTTTAAAATAGCACTTTCACTAGTAAAGTTTATTAGAGCCTTTGTACAAATATTTGCACTTTCACTTGTTAGGTGCGGAGATACCAACGGCGCCGGGTCCAAAAACCCGCGTGAGGTCGGCCTCTGCACGCACACGGTGACGCGGTGCATCTACCCCTTGGTGTTGCCGCAGATAGATTTTTCCATCCCTCGTCCATACATAGCGCCAATTTGCACCGGCAGCGGTCTCCCTGGCACGGCGGAATAACTGTCTGTTTGTGTGCGTTAGCCTTTCGTTAATATAGAACCTGCGAGGTGGCCCCGGCAGGTTGGCGTCCTCCGTGGTGGCGCCGCGGCGCACGCGCGCCGCCTGCAGCAGCTGGTCGCGTAGCGCGCGCCGCGCCAGCCGCACCACGATGAGGCGCGGCCGCTGCGCTGGGGCTTTCTCAGCTGATCCCTGAGTACGGCCGACCCGTGTTGCACTGACGATGTCCTGATCGGTCAACGTTACACCCAGCTTCTGGCTGAGGGTCGCGACCACATGTTGAACATTTTCTCCCTTCTGCTCCGGGACGCAAGAAAATTCCACGTCGTTTAGGAGCAGTTCCTGGTCGCGCTCATTGAGCTCAGCCTTAAGCTGTACTATGGCTTCCTGTAGGCCCTCGGGCTGTACGACGGCAGTGATTTTATTTTCTAAGCGATGTTCTATAGCGTCCATGCGAAGAGATAAAGCACTAATAAGCTTATCGCTCCCATCTATTCTTGCAGTCATATTTAATACAGCGGCGCTTAAATCAAGCATCTGTAGTCGCATAGCCCGCATCTCCTCACGAAACAAACGCATCTCCACAACCAGGGCTTGAACGTCCGATGACTCGTTCAGTGTACACGAC
Source organism: Coleophora deauratella (assembly GCA_958295455.1). NCBI lineage: Eukaryota > Metazoa > Arthropoda > Insecta > Lepidoptera > Coleophoridae > Coleophora > Coleophora deauratella. The sequence goes on along the minus strand of OY282396.1, from coordinate 15,706,856 downwards.
CCGCCTCTTTGCGCTATGTTTATGGAATCTGTTTCCTGACGTCCATCTCCGGCGGAAGCGGTTACATTAACATTTTTGTCAGGGACCACAGTTACAATAGGCGCAAGCAGTGATTCAGTCGGGGTACGGGACCCGCCTCTGGGTGCAGTGTTTACGTTATCAGATCCGATAATGGGCTTAACCGACTCAGTCTGTGGCGTACTTAGCGGAGGTCGTACTGGCGTATTATCTCTTTTAGGCACTTTCATTGCACAGTCGGGACAGCACCAGGAGCGGGCTAGATCATAGCCATTTTCTCTGTACTCAGCTGATGTCATATTTAGGCACTGATAATGATAGCCTTTTTTACAAGTTGCGCACATTAGGCGGTGCCCAGTATCTACTTTTTTATTGCATCCAGCACAGTAGCAATTCATTTTTGTTAGGTAGGTATTCACTCACAAAGTACACCCAGTACACAGTTAACTTGTCGGTAGGAACCAGCTTAGTTGCGAGGTCGCGCCTGAAAGGTCCTAAGCGCCATGCAATACGTGCGACTTACGCGTTTTTGTCAAGGAATTTAAAAATTTATTAAATTTTGACGAATATTAAACTTTTTTACAACGAATATTATATCATCAGAAGTATAAATTTTGTTTTAGCATTTATTATAAATTTCAACGTCCAATTTTCACTTTAACACACTTTACACATTATTTATTTAGAGGCACAAGTATAACGATGTTGCTTCAAATCGCTCCTCCTATCTATCTCTACGATGCGGGCTTTACTTCATCGAAATGATATTTCACATGTCTCCTATTTACGAGAATGGTTAGGTTATTGTTAGAGTGGACCTTTATAACTTTATAGGGACCTTTCCATATAGGAGACAGTGCTTTCTTGAGGCGAAGATGGTTTTTTAGATAGACAAGGTCATCGACCTTGTACTTGATAGGCCGTGCCCGTTGATCATAATATTGCTTAGATCTCTCTTTGGATCTGTTGATATTTTCAATAGCTTTGTCACGAGATAATTTTAAGCGATGATGAAGCATTTTTACGTACTCAGGGTAAGTAAGGTCTGGGCGTAATTCATATACCGAGTCTGGTATGAAAGGTTTGTGTCCAAAGATAAGTTCATACGGGGTGAACTGTGTTGTTGTATGCACGGTGCTATTGTAAGCAAACATGGCTGTATAGACATATCTATGCCAGTCAGTTTGGTTTTCGTTGACGTATGATTTGAGGTACTCTTTAAGAGTAGAATGGCTACGCTCTAAAGCTCCTTGTGACTGTGGATGATAGGGTGTCGACCAAATATTCTTTATTTTTAGGAATTCACAGACCTTTTTGAATAGGTCTGCGGTGAAGTTAGTTCCTTGATCGGAATTGATATATTTGGGTATACCAAATACAGTGATGAAATGTACTAAGCATTCACACGTCTCTTCGGCTGTTGCATTTGATATTGGGTAGGCGTGTGAAAATTTGGTCAGATCGTCTTGGAGAGTGAGGATGAATTTGAGTTTGGCGATGCCGGCTTCTGGTAGTGGTCCTACTAGATCAAGACTAATGCGCTCAAAGGGGCGTGTCGATGTAGAAGTTATTTGCATAGGGGCCCTGTTTATTTGGCGAAATGCTTTATTGGACTGGCATAGAGAGCATTCTTTCACAAATCTTTCAATATCTGAACGCATGTTTTTCCAATAATACTTTTCTTTTATCCTATTATACATGCGTGTGGATCCTAAATGGCCAGCTATAGGAATGTCATGGTTTTCTCTCATGATTTTGATAGTTTCGCTAAGAGTCGGAAATATGATAGTATTGTGGTATATATTTATCTTTATACCAGTGTTGTGGAAGAGATAGAGCAATATATTATACAGTTTCATGAATGATGGGTTTTCGAATGAGTTTTTGAAATCGGATATCGCTATTTCTTCTACATTGGCTGTAATTAAGAGCTCGTTCCTCAGATTCTTTAAAGACTGGAATGTATCCTGATATGTACATTGATCAAAGTAATGTACCTTTGTGAAGAGGAAGTAGTATTTCTTTTCTTTAGTGTTGAGAATCTTAAAAGAATGAAGGCTGCGCTCTTCATTCAACAGATCTTGGATGTCATTTGCATTACTAAGAATAGTTTCTACATAGGTATTGGATTCGTCGAGATCAATGGAGGTAGGAATTATTATAACCTTTTTATTACTTTTCAGGATATTTTCGTTAAATTCTTGAATGATTACATCTGACTGAAATTTCCTGTCACTCATAGATTTAAGACATTGACTATAGGTATCATTATCACTAAGGCCCTGTAAAGGGTCTAGTATAGTAGGGCTACGACTTGTAGATAGTTCAGGGTTTTGATTAGAGTCAGGGTTGTGTGTCGTTTCTGTATGTTCTGGTGACTTTGCAATTTCAGGGTTGTGCGTTTGGACTGATGAGGGATTTGCATGAGGAGAAGTCATGTTACGGATTGGATTTAGTGTTGGGTTATCTACAGTGACGGTACTAGGACCTGGGGTTGCGTCTTGTTCTCCTAAGGGATCGATTTCGTTTTGAGGTTCGTAGGTGAGAGGATTGAGATCAGGGAAGAGATCTTCATTGATAGTGACTTCTTCAGGATTTTGAATTGCATCTTGTAACTCTTCCGTAGGTGTGACGGATATAGGATTTACTGGGTATCTGGAGAGTGCGTCAGCAGCGCAATTTAGTTTTCCCTTGCGATAAACTATTTCATAGTCATACTCCTCGAGATCACAGCGCCAACGTTGAAGTTTTGAACTTGGGTCTGTGTGGTTCATGAGCCACTTTAGTGGTCTATGGTCGGTTTCGATTTGGAACTTTCTACCAAAAAGGTATGGTCTGAATGTTTTACATCCGAAGATTATAGCTAACAGTTCTTTTTCTGTTGTGCTATAATTACACTGAGATTTGTTAAGAGTAGTCGATGCATAAGCGATAGGATGTTCATTTTTAGGCGATCCTTGTGAGAGGATTGCAGAAATAGCATAATTAGAGGCATCACATGTAAGAATGAAGGGTTTAGTATAGTCAGGGTATGCCAAGACAGGGGCAGAGATTAATTTTTGTTTCAGGTCTTCGAATGCTAGCTGTTGTTCGTTGGTCCAAATATAAGGGACGTCCTTTTTAAGGAGGTTAGACAGGGGTTTAGAAATCTTCGAGCAGTCAGGGATAAAGCGACGATAGTAGTTAACAAGGCCTAGAAAAGCTCTAATGGCCTTTGTGGATGTAGGAACGGGAAAGTCCCTGACGGCTTTTACTTTATCGGGGTTCGGTTTCACGCCTTCAGCGCTGATTTTATGACCCAAGTACGAGACTTCCTTGCAGAAAAACTCGCACTTATCGGGCTGGAGTTTGAGGTTGTAGCCTCGAAGTCTGTCAAAGACATCATTTAGATCTTTAATGTGCTTCTTAAGATCATACGAATAGATAACGATATCGTCGAGATATACAAAGCACTTGATGCCAGTTAACCCAGAAAGACAGGTATTCATCAGTCTCTGGAAGGTAGCTGGGGCATTTTTGAGCCCAAATGGCATGCGATTGAACTGGAAATGACCTTGAGGCACAGAGAAGGCAGTTTTCTCGGCATCTTCTTTAGAAACTAAGACTTGATGGAAACCGGACGCTAAGTCGAGAGTGGAGAAATATCCCTAGCTGGTCGAGGATTTCCGTTATTTGAGGAATGGGATATGTTTCACCAATAGTGACGTCATTTAATTTGCGGTAGTCTATGACTACGCGCCATTTACGCTCGCCGGATGCGTCCAATTTTTTTGGGAACCACCCAGATTGGAGATGACCAAGGAGACACAGAGGGGACAATGATCTCTTGTTCTAACATTTTATTGATTTGCTTCTCTACTTCCGGCTTGTGACATTCTGGAAACCTGTAGGTTTTAGTGTGGATAGGAGTGTCATTTGAGGTTCTTATTTGATGCTTGATTTCAGAAGTATGAGTCAGAGGTTCACCTGGGAGGTGAAATATATCTGCATATTTAGAACAGAGTTCAATAAGGGCATCTGCTTCTTCTTTGTTTAGTTCGGATGTCCTAAGTTGGCTTAAAAATTCTTTTTTTTCTATCGGTAGCATTTGCACAACAAAAGGGCTCTTGATTCAAGGGGATAGCAGTAGCACTAAGCGGTTCAAGTTTTAATTTTAAATCTGGGTTTACAGATATAGGGCTCTCAGAGGTATTGATAAGGGTTATGTTTACTCGATTATTAGGTTTCACTTTGACGATGCAATTAGCTACTAAAAGGTTTTGAGAAATGTGTTGGTCGGCTACTATACCTTCTTTAAGTTCAGGATTGGCAACTGTACATTCGAATACTGCTTCGGTTCGAGGGGCAATAGTGTAGACCGGCTCACTGTGTTTCATCCGGATGACAACATGACGGATTTGCAAGCTGTTACGGTTGTAATCAATTTTGCAGTCTAGGTCATTGAGGAGGTCGCTACCTATAATACCGTCATAGTTTAGATTGATATTTCTCACAACATGAAACTTGTAAAATATATCTGGGAATAATTCTGCTTTAAAATGACCTAGGGTAGACACAGTTGTACCATCTGTGCTAATACCTTTTAATTGAATTGTTTCCTTTCCTAGTTTAGGCATATCTTTAATAGCTTCTTCTTTCAGAAGGCTGACACATGAACCAGTATCGACTAAAAGACTTAAGGGACGGTCAGAGATTCTGGTTTTCAACTGTATATGGGGTAAGTACCTTTTTGCCGAGTTTGAGGATATCTCGTAAATCCTGACATCAGTTGTGTTTGTTGAGTTTGTGAGTTTAGAAGCTTTGTGTTTAATTTGGGATTTGGATTCGGTGGGGAGACCTTCAACAGATTGGTCAGTAAGATTGCATTCAGAGGACAGACTTTCAGTTTGGGGCTGGCTACCCTGTCGGTGAGTCTGTATGGATACAGTGGACAGACCTTCTGTTTGGGGCTGGTTACCCTGTCGGTGAGTCTGTATAGATACAGTGGACAGACCTTCTGTTTGGGACTGGTTACCCTGTCGGTGAGTCTGTATGGATACAGTGGACAGACCTTCTGTTTGGGGCTGGTTACCCTGTCGGTGAGTCTGTATGGATACAGTAGACAGACCTTCTGTTTGGGGCTGGTTACCCTGTTGGTGAGTCTGTATGGATACAGTGGACAGACCTTCTGTTTGGGGCTGGTTACCCTGTCGGTGAGTCTGTATGGATACAGAGGGATTACTGACGCCGATTTGCGATGATAGATGTCTCGGGCGGCGTCTGGTCGAGACATTTAAAAGTTTAAATTGTCTTTGAGATGCTCGTCATTATTGGACTCGACTTGATAAGAAGTTTCATCGTCAACTTCTTCTACGTGATGTATGGGTTTAGGCCTCAAGAAGTTAGGCCGGTTGACTTGTTTTGGTGCGAAATTTTGTTGTCGCTGTCTGTTATTGTATTCACGTTTACGGCAATTCTCAATGGTATGTCCGAAAGTTTTGCAGTACCTACAGGAAACCGAATCGCCACTTCCACTAGGATTCGCGGAGCTAGTGATCGCGAGTTGTTGAGATGTATGAATAGGTTTGTATGTATGGTCCCTGGGACGAGGACGATCATTACCACTCTGAGTCGACCTATAGTAAGAACGGCCACTACTGATTTGAGTCGGCCCATGGTAAGTATTTTGATTTAGCTTATCTTCAGCGACAGCAAAATTTATAGCTTCATTTAAAGTTTCGGGATCCCTACATCTTACAATAGTGGACAATTTAGAATTAAGGCCCATAACAAAGGTATGCAGGGCTAAGTCTTGCATAGCCAGCTAATTCGCCCTTTTTCTTGGTAGGGATTGAGACATTTATTTCTGTAAGGAGCCTGCTTAAGCATGATTCTATTCGTAATGCGAATTGGCTGACTGGTTCGTGACTACCTTGTTTACATTCCTGTAGCTCTGTTAGGAGATAAGCATAATGTTTCTTTTCTCCGAAGTGATCTTTAAGAAATTCTTCTAACTGGGACCACTTTTCAAATTCTTTGACAGAACAGGCAGTTTCTGCTCTGCCTTCAAGTTGACTTAGAATATACTTAAATAAGATATCTTGCTGTGAAGCAGCACACAATTGTATAGCATTTCTACAATTTGTGATAAATGAATTTAATTTGTCACGACTACCATCGAATTTGTTAATAAATTTAATTAAAATGTTCAGGTCAATTGGTACAATGTTAGTGTTTGTATATTCGTCCTTACAAGACATGTTTAATGCAAAGACACAACAACCTTACAGTGAATAAAGTACGCGTGACACTTGACACTTTTATGCATAAGCTGGAGCTCGGCACAACGGATGTTCTTATCGCGCACAGGTGAACAGATCACTTTCTGAGAATTGAATGCACTGCGACGTCTGGCGATGATTTGAATAGAAGTTAGAGTTATTTTTAGAATTGATAGGAAATTTCACTTACAGGATCACGAACACTTTAGTTTCCATTGTAGACTCGTTGAAAATGAGAGACCACACCTTAGGGTCTGCGTTGGACTCAGCGGAGATAGCAGGATAGAGCGGAGATAGCAGGATACAGCGATGATAACAGGATACAGTGGAGATAGTATTGTGAGTCCTGGCCTTTGTCACTTTGAGATCCGGATATACATCCGGAATACAGTGGATGTAGAATTTAGTCGCGCTTCACTTCACAGTTTCACACACACAGAGACGTTCCGAGGATCTCTCAGATCCCTTTCACGCTGCCACCAAATGTTAGACGGGAACCGGGGTTTTGAGTTTTAAAAAAAAACTTATGATGTTGAAAAGTATATAATAAAGAAATCACTTAGATTTGGTTTGGAAAATTTGAGAAAACTGTTGTCTGAATAGACGTGTGTGTACGGCGCGACGGTCGGGACAGGACTGGCTGGGAAGCCGTTGCATCATGCGATGAGACGGGAACTGATGACTTAGGCAAAATTGAATAGAGCTGATAAAGCTAGGATGTAAGGGAAAAGACTAGCAAGGGTTGGATATAACAGTGCGTAAGGTTTTGAAGGAAATAAGATTATCAGTGTGAAAGTTTTATTCGTTTTTATGATGAGTGATAAAGAAGAAGATGATGAACGTTCACCTCGTTCGACCCCACCTAAAAAAATACCCAAAAAAGGCGGATGGACACGAAAAAAGGAAGGTAACACGTCATCGCAGCATCGCTCACAGAATTTTAGACAGCAGTGGTTAAAGGATCCAGCTTTCAAGGACTGGTTGTTACCAGACACAAATGATTCAACAAAAGCTAAATGTGTGTTTTGCCCCGGAACATCAATGGTAGCTGAAATAACTAATTTAAAGGCTCATGCCTCTACCAAGAAGCACCTGGGTAATAAACCTGGATCTAGTGGGAAAACGCAAACATTAACATCGCTAGGATTCCAGAAAGGTATAACTCCACAAAATAAAGAAAAAGCTCGTGCAGAAATTAAACTTGCTGCATTTTTTGCGGAACATAACATTGCGTTCTCGGTGGCTGATCATTTGACGGCTTTATTAAAAGAAGTTGTGACGGATTCTAAATTAATCAATGAAATTGAACTTAAAAGAACCAAAGTAACAGGTGTAGTAAAGAACGTTCTAGGAGGAGGACATAAAGCAGATTTAGCTAAAAAACTTCAAACAAAACATTTTTCTGTGATGGCGGACGAGACAACCGACGTATCTACGATCAAAACTGCTTGCGTTGTGGTGCGCTATTTTGATCAAGAAGCTGAAAAGATATGTAGCGCATTTTGGGAGTTGTACAAAGTTTTCAAGGAAACAACCGATGCTGATAATATTCCCGCAGCCAATGCTGAGAATTTATACAGAGCTCTTATCGACTCACTGACCAACCATGATGTTCCATTGACAAATGTGATAGGTTTTGGCTCCGATGGGTGTAATGTCATGATGGGTGATAACAACTCTGTAAAAACAAGACTAATGCGTGATTTTCCAGGAATCATTATAGCGAAGTGTGTTTGTCACTCGGCCCATTTGTGTGCCAGTGAAGCTTGTAAACAGTTGCCTGAAGGAGTAGAACAACTAGCTCGCGACATTTACAATTTTTTCAAGCATAGTGATAAACGGCTTTTTGACTTTCGTAACTTTCAGTCGTTTGCTGCAGTTGAACCCCACAAAATTCTGAAACCGTCACAGACAAGATGGCTTTCATTATTATCAGTAGTTGAAAGGATATTAGAGCAATGGGAGGCCCTACGTCTCTTTTTTATCGATTTCACGACAAATCCTGCACAAAGAGCAAAAGCCGATGTAAGAAACAGAGCTGTAGTTATTCTTGAAAAACTCAGCAACCCATTCTACAAGCTTTATTTCTGTTTCCTTGAATGGTCGCTCCCTTTATTAATTAAATTCAATCTGGAATTTCAAAGCGAGAAAGTAGTTGTTCACAATCTACATGAGAAAATTCGGACACTCTACCAGGAAATCCTATTGCGTTATTTACAACGCGAATATGTCATGAGGACAAATCTAGGTGAAATAAACCCTGAAAGCCAGCGACATCAGCTCCATGACGCTGCATTGTATCTAGGCGTCAAAGTTTACGAGCTCTTGAAGCATCCAGATGTGGTCAGAAAGCCTGCAGATATTACTCAGTTCTTCTCATGCTGCAAAAATTTCTACAAAGTTGCAGCCACCGAAATCAAAAAACGGTACAACATGGAGGATCCTATCTTGTTCAATCTACAAGTTTTTGAACCTGCGTCAGCGCTCTCCCACAATTTCAGAAGCCGTTTCCCTACACTTATGCCTCTTATTGAATTGGTCCCCCGTATAATCGCACCAGCTGATAATGCAAAGAAACAAGTCATTGATGATCAATGGAGGAATTTGCCAAATGCAAAAGCTCGCCATCCTGAAGGGTTGCATGAACTAAGTGAGCCAGATAAGTTTTGGGCCCAATTACTTAAAACAGAAGACTTTTCCGAGCTGGCTCATTTTGCCCTGTCTTCACTGTCTCTGCCTCACGCGAATGCAGATTGCGAGAGGGTTTTTAGTAAAGTCAATTTAATAAAAACTGATTTAAGAAATCGGCTACTTGTGGAAACTGTGAATGGCACACTTCTTGCTGCAGAGAGCGCAAAATGTCCAACACGAGCTGGAAATTGCATTAATTTCGTGCCAACCAGAGAAATGTCTAGCCGTATGACTAAAGAAAAAATATACGGCACTAAAAAGAACGAAGAGAGTGAGGATGTTCCTGATATCATGTTTGAATAGGCAAAGTGTCGATTTGTGATTAAATATCATTTTTAATACCTACAAATTATGATGTTTTATTTAGTAGATAACTTGAAACAGTATATTTCATTGTGTTAAATGTCCTAAATTCAAATAATTTCGGTTTTAGAACCTTTTATTGAATGTACGAGGTTTGAAAACCAAAATACGAGATTTTGAGCAGCTCGTGTACGAGAATAAAAATTCTAAGGTTGGCAACCCTGGCCCGAGCTCTCTTCATGGCTCTGCGAATGAAGATATGCGAGGCAAACATGCACCCAGTAACAAAACTCCTGATGCAGTGATGGAAAAATTACGTAAATACATACAGCAATTACCAGCAGGCGTGCGAGGGTATCGCACTGCTGCAGGAAAGACACAAAAAAACGTATTTGCTAAAAGAATTCAGGAATTAACAAACTACGTCAATCATAATTGGCATCGGCAAGTGCGAGAAAAACAATAGAAAAATATTTTTTATAATTAAAAGAAAAGATAGTGCTGGGCACTCAATCCGCAAATGCTTGCTGTCTAATGTAACGTATGTTTTAAATAAACAGCTTCATCTGCTGACCTAACATGCGCAACGTGACAAAATTTTGTCGACGCATTTTCTCGTGTTAAAACGAGATACGTAGTCGGTCCCATAATGAATTGGCCTGATATAGTTCTACGCGACATGTCGATACATGTTATGTTGCATTGAATAGTACGGTTCTCAGACACTTTATAAACGAACACGCATGGACTTGACGAGCGTAGTTCAGTTTAGCAGTTTGTTTGAACAACAAGTGTCGCGTATTTTTTCAAAATGTTGAAAACCGAGTATCGAGGCGTCATAAAGTTTCTATTTAAAGAAGGCTTATCCCCCGCCCAAATTAAAGAACGATTAGATGGTGTGTATAAGGAGTGTTCTCCTTCTTATAGCACAGTAAAAAATTGGGTGAAAGAGTTTCGCCTCGGGCGAGAAACCGTCGAAGATATCGGCCATGACGGTCGACCGGTAGAAGTGCTCACTCCCGATACTATTGCTCAAATCGAAGAAGAGGTTTTGAGTGACCGCCGTTTGAAGATTAGAGAAATTGCAGCTAGACTTGGGCTCTCTAAAAGTACCGTCCATCGTGCAATCGATGAACATCTTCATATGAAAAAAGTCAGTGCAAGATGGGTCCCGAAACTTCTGTCAGCTGTGCAGAGACGGGAGCGAGTTCGCTGTGCTGCCGAGTTTTTAGATCTTTGTGGAGAAAACCCAAAGAACGTGATCGAGAGACAAGTGACTGGTGATGAAACTATGGTGTTATATTATGATCCAGAAAGCAAGCGCGAGTCAATGGAATGGCGTTATAAGGGTGAAAAGCCGCCTAGAAAGGCAAAGGTGCAACAATCTACCAAAAAAATCATGTGCACAATCTTTTGGGATTTTCAAGGTATTTTGATGGTTGATTTTAAAGAGCGCAATACAGTCGTAAACGGCGAATATTATGCTTCATTAATATATAAACTGCGAGATATTATAAAGGAGAAGCGCAGAGGCAAACTGAGTAAAGGCGTCCTGTTGCTTCACGACAACGCCCCCGTGCACACCGCCGGTGTTTCGAAGGATGCAGTGCGTCAATGCGGGTTCACGGAGCTGGACCATCCACCTTATAGTCCAGACATGGCTCCGTCCGACTATTACTTATTCCCAAATTTAAAGCGGGACTTAAGGGGAAGAAAATTTTCAAGCGATGAAGAGTTGCAGGCGGCCGTCTTTAGTCATTTTGAAGACAAAGATTGCGATTATTTTTATAAAGGATTAGAAATGTTATTTCACCGATGTCAGAAGTGTGTCAGTATTGATGGAGACTATATTGAAAAATAAAAATGATTGCATTTAATTTTCTTTTTTATTTCATAGTTAGGCCAATTCATTATGGGACCGACTACGTATGTCTATTTGTCGAGGAGTCCTAACATGGCAGTACACGGAACTCTTTTCTATCTGTCATTTTATGAAATTTTATCATCTGTCAAACTTTTGTCGACAAACTCTAACAAATTGACGAAGTAAACAACACACTTTCAGAGATACATAAATGGTTTACTGTTAATAACTTGCTATTAAATGCCACAAAGACAAAAGTAATAAAATTCAGGTTACCAAATGTCAAGCAAACTCACGATAATGTAATATTAGATAGTAATATTTTAGAGTTCGTAAATAGCACTGTTTTTCTTGGTATTACTTTAGATGCTTCTTTACAATGGGGACCACATATAGAAACCTTAGCAGGAAAGCTTAGTTCAGCTGCCTACGCCGTCAAGAAAATAAGGCAACTAACAGATGTAGATACTGCAAGACTAGTGTATTTTAGCTATTTTCATAGTATAATGTCTTACGGCATCTTAATTTGGGGACATGCAGCTGACATAGAAACTATTTTCATACTGCAAAAAAGAGCCGTTCGCGCTATCTATCAGATGCGATCTCGAGAGTCATTGAGGAACAAGTTTAAAGAAATAAATATTTTAACTGTTGCCAGTCAATTCATATATGAAAACATCATGTATGTTCGTAAGAATTTAGATTTATTTCCAAAAAACAGTGACAGGCATAATTTTAATCTTAGAAATAGAAATAATATCGAAGTTGCTTATTCGAGACTGAGTAAGGTAAAGAAGTCGTTCATGGGGCAGTGTATAAAATTCTACAATAAAATACCTGAAAATGTAATTAGTTTATCCGAAAATAAGTTTAAGACCTATGTAAAGAAATGCCTGTGTTCAAGAGGATATTATAAAACCCAAGACTATGTTAATGACAATGATGTATGGACATGTATAGATCTTCCAGCTCATAGCTTTAGTAATGACATCAATTGTAATAGATATTAAGTATTTATTTCAAAAAATGTGTTGGGGCGAGTTTCTTTTGGGCTCGACGTTTCTTCTCGCTCCGCTAACACTTCCCGAAACGTTGAGTGTACAAGTTCCGCGTGGTAGGAACTTTGTACTAGGTAGAAAAAAAAAAGACGATTTAAAAGTATGCGTACAGCATCTACTTAAATAAAAAATATTTTGACTTTGACTTTGACTTTGACATGCGCGCCCTTATTTCTCGAAATTTGAAACTTCTACTCGACATGTTTCTCTTCGATGAATTTGAGCGACGAGATAAACGAGAAACGCGAAAACAAAAAGGCAGTCCTGTATACGACTATATAAATATACAATTATGATCAAATGGCCATTACGTCCCCACTGCAGGGGCACGGGCTTGGCCCCGTGCCCCGGATTGATGGAGGTTGTGGGGCTAGTGGCCAACCCCAGTGTCAGAAGTTTTCAAGCCGCCTATAAGGCCTCTGACATGACATGGCTTAACGACTGCTAGCGATAGCAGCCGGCACCAACGACTTAACGTGCCTTGCGAAGCACGGAAACGGTCGAGATAAATGCCACTAACAGTCAGACTCATCCGGGTTACGACCGTGTTTGTAGTCAGTTAACCTGCGTGATCTACGCGACCACGCAAGCTGCACTGAGGCACGACCGCTTCACTGGGCCACATGGGTAGGTGGTTTGATTTTTATGGAAATAGATGAAACTGAAATGAAAAAAAAAAAAAAAAAAAAAAAAAAAAAAAAAACTTAACTGAACAATAATATGGGTTCTTCTGAAATAAGTAGGTATTTAATTTGTTATTTAAATATTATTTCTACTCATGAAAGTAACTAACTGTTCCTGAAATGTATAAAATCCCAAATTTTTGACCGCTACATTGAACAGTCGCTTTATTTGTGGCAAAAAGTATAAGATTTCTTAAAAGAAAACATTGATCAAAATTGAAGCGCGCGCGAAGAAATCAAAGAACTCAAAGAAGTCAGTGACCAAAGAGAATATAATCACTATTGTAACAGGGCATTTTTAAAAAAAGTGACGCACTACGGATTTTGGTTGTCCCTTGGTATAAAATTGCATTTAAAAAAAATCTGAGACTACAACACCAAAATGGAAGTTTTAATTAAAATATCGTTTTTATATTACTTAATTTTTCATCAAAATCTAATTATAAACCTGTTTATATACAAAAATATTATCATAAATAAAAAACCTAATTTCTTCGTGCAATACTGTCCCTAAAAAGTTACCACTTCTTTGTTGCGTTATATAGCGAAAACTATAAAAACACCTAAAAAATTAACCGCATGTGATGAAATATATATGTTATTTTAATTGAAATTACGAGTAAAAATAAATTTATATAAGAAACTACTATTTAAAATAAATATAAAAAGCCTGTCCCTGGCAATTCGTCAAACCTGACATGTCAGGTTTAGTTACGGGAGGTTATGGTGATTTTATGTAATTGTTAAAGTATTTTAGTAAGTTTTGGGGAGCTATTGTGAAATGGCAATATTAAGAGCATAAACAAAGTATTCCGGCCTCCGTGTCAACTTTCAGTGTGAGATTAGAGTGCGACCGAAGTGGATGCGTCGATATTAGGTAAGTTTTTTTCAATTTTTGTGTCAGTGTTTGTTACGGAGTTTCATAAGATAGGAGTGGTCTTATGTTTTGAACCTTTTAATTTTAAATAAGCAATAGTGTTTCCAACACGTTTTTGTTTCGTTAGTTCTACTGGATAAAATAGTTTCTGTTAAAAAACTTATTTAAATAAGTAGTAGGGGCGAACGTTACGTCAGTTTCGGAACAAATTGGTGTGTAACATATTACCTGACTAAGAATGTATCGAAACTGACGGCATAAAGTCATAGGCACACAAAGTACATTTTTTATCAAAACTATACTGTAACATGTCTATGACTGTTAATTTTTACTGTGTTTTTTTTTTACCTTTGTATAAAATAGAAAATATTTAAGTGCAAAGGAAGATGTCCACAGTGTATGGATCAAAAACCCAGAGTCAATATGAACAAACTTATACCAATAGTGTCCTTAGCTTTAACCAAATAATTTCACTAATAGGATAAATGCGAAGGTATGGATGTTGTTGTAGGTTTCACTTTCACGCCGAAGCTGCTGAACGGATTTGGATGAAATTCGGTGGGTAGATAGATAAAACACTCGGTTAACAAAAAACTTGCGTTGCGACTTAGGTATCGTTATTGAGTTCATTCTAAGGAATCTATTGGCATACAGTGTGTTCGTATTTTTGATTAATTATTTATATTTTTTATTATTTCATTTTTTAATACCCTCACCTAACCGTTTTTTTTTTTTAGCAAAATGGCAAAAAGTGCAGCTGAGCGGATGAAAGAATACAGGGAATCCTCAACAATATGAAGAGCAACGTAAAAAACAGTTCGGAAGGGTAAAATCAAAAAAGAAAAATGAGAAATGACAGATACTGAAAAACAAGAGCAGAGAGAGGCGTGAAAAAGGCATAAGAAAGCGCAAAGTGATTTAATACTTAGAAATATTTTTTGTTAACTACGTATCCTGTAAAACTTTAAGTTCCTACCTATTTCTAGTAAAAAATTTTATGCTCGTTTTTTAATCATAAGTAACTTTATACTTTAATGTAAGAAGAAAGAAGATACTTTTTTTAAGGATCTGAAATAAAAATAATATATTTTCAAGCGACGTTTTATTTGTATTTTCAAATAAATTTCTTCCTGTAAGTAAATGTTTTTATTTATTTATTTATTTAACTGCGTTTCCTTCTAATCAAAGAATAAGCTTAGTGTATCCAAAACTTTACCCCGTCAGTTGCGTTCAAGACGCGTCAGGTTTAGTTACGGTCCCTATAAATTATATCGGAAAAGATTAATTCTATTCAGTTTAGTTTTGATTCTGTTCTAAAATTGTATACTTTTTGAAAAAAAGGTAAATAGATCTTCCAGTTGTAACCGTCCATTGTGGGAGAATATTCATGCATACAAAATAAATGTTAAAACAGTTCTTATATTATACCCTCAATGTAACGAAACACTACTTCCTAAGCAGTTTCTTGGCATTAGTGTAAATTTATCAATTTTTTGGTCAAGAAGTGTTTTATTTAAGGAATATCTTGTAATTAAATCATAAATATAAGTACCCCAGATTCTGTACTTCTTTAGTAGAGTTGAAAAATAATCGTAACGAAACTGACCAATATTAGCTAGGCAAGCGTAAATATTTGTTAATTATTATGTAAATATTAAAATTAACATGAAACTTCTCTGTTTTTAATAAATATTATTAAATATACTACATAACTGCATCATTAGATACTAAAATTATCCCAAAAGATAATTGATACAAAGTTTCGAAACTGGCGTCAACATTTTTAAAAATGCCCAACAACGAAATTATTGAAAAGCTCAGAATAAAAAGTTTTTATTGCTGAGATCTAACAAAACTTACGAAGAAAACAAAAAGTCTGTGACAAAAGAGAATATAATCACTATTTTTTTCATAAAATTATTGAAAAGCTCAGACTAAAACCTTTTTATCGCTGAAATCTAACGAATTTTATATGACAAACCGGTTATTTTTCTTAAAATGGCAACATCAACTTCTCGCTGTTACTTGTCACGACAAAGCGAAGTCATGCCGAGAAATCTTCTCTTCCGTGGTACGCATGTTAAGAAAAACGACAAAATAATCGGGATCGACAAATTTTATCATACACGACATGAGATAAGTCGTGTTGCGCATGTTAGGCCAGCTGGATTTGTCGATGAAACTCTTGAAAATGTTGACAAGTCTACATCACTGGATGAAAATAATTTTGAGACTGAGTCAGAAAATATCGCTCAAGATGTAAACCAAGAAGAAACTGTTTCATCTAGTAGATCAAACAGAGTCACACGAAGCAACCATTTTGGACGAAAGATTATGTAACTGAAAACGACCATTCTGAAAAAGATGAAGAGTGGGAAGAAGCAATAAAGAAAGAAATAAAAGCTCACATACAAAATGTGACATGGAAAATTTAAAAAAAAGGAAGAGAATGTTAAAATAAATGACATCAATTAAGGAAATCACTCGTTGCTTTATTTCTTATTACAGTAGAAAATATCGGACACACTATTACGGTTATAATATTTGGCAGCTAGTAGCACACATAAAGGCGGGATTCGTTCAGAAATTATACCGAGCACAATCCGCACCAGTTCAGAAACGTTAAACTATTTTTGGTGGATAAATATTTGCCTTTTTAACATATAACATCGCTTTTCCTTGTCGCTGTCCCTCGCATTCAACACGCAATCATGTCGCCGCGTTCGGAAAGCCGATAAGACCGAAGTCTGCCGAACGCACGAAGGACACCTGCCGCGGCTCTCGTCCGCTCGCTGCTCGTCTCTACGGTCAGCCAGACCCGCGCAGAGCAGCTACAGGGAAGGACGCTACGCCTTTGCGCCAAAATCGTGCCGCCTCATCGTACGCCGTAAACTTGCATGATGTTCTCTGCTTTTTTATTGGATGCTTCTGCATACCTCTTATTATTTATGTGTTTATGTTGTGTGCATTAATAGGAGACTTACTACATAAACAGAATGAAGTTCTCGTTGCCGTGACAATGCAGTTGCAAACATTGCACGTCAAGGAGAAGAGTAGCAGCAGCAGGGTGCACGTTCCTTGGCCTCCACCCCTGAATGTCAAATCATCAGATCTCACCGAATCATTCGGATCATTTGAGGACAGGCTAGCTTAATGATGTCCCAGCAACAGGCATATCAGAATGGGGCCCTGAGATCTGAACAAAGAACAAACCTGCTGTTTGCAGCCCTGGGAAATGCAGCAACTCAAAAACTATTGCAAAAAATTTGTTCCGCGATTTCAATTTCACTTTGTATAATTATGCTATTTGTATCCAATGCAGTTTGCTCATTACGGGTGGGCAACATTATTAGAGATTTGGATCAGGAAATTGTCTCCATTATTAAATAACACACTGGATATCAGTAAGTTTGCACTGCTGTAAAATAAGTTACTTTTGTAAAAAATATATTAAGAGCTGTAACAACCACAACATAAGACTAGTTCCAAGAGTCACCAATAGATGGCGCCACTCGTATTCTAGAACGCGCTATCATTACGTCGGCACGGTTTCGCTTGTACCGTTGCCGGTTTAAGTTTTGTACCTTTCCTAGGGACCCAACCTAGCCGCATACAGCTGCTTCCACACCTGGTGGGACAGCCTGTTGAACGCTACGTTAGCAAAGCAGAGGGAATCTATAGGCGACGCAAGTTACCGCTTCCACACCCGTTGGGACGGCCGACTGAACTCTCCTATAGGTTCACCTGTACCACCGTATCCATGTTGTACTACGTTTTGTCGAAATACATTTGATCGAAAATACTTTCGTCGAAAATCACTTTGCCGAACAACATCTCGTCGAACTTTGCTGAATTCACCCATCAGACCTATCCATCTCTCTACAGAGCTAGAAAATTTTGATATTTACATAAATATGCGTATATTTTTATAGATCGAGGATCGCAATATTGGGATTTGTCGGCAATGCCTAGCACAGGCGACAGAAACGTTATCTGCTCAAGATGTGCAAGCAGAACAGGAATATGAACGGGCAGTGTGTGTGTGTGTATCTGGTGTAGATCATCTCTGTTTAATAGACAAAGCCACGCCGCCGCACACTGTTCTAGTGAGTATCGGAAGGCAGATAGTTTTCCCTTTTTTTTTTGCATTGTGGGTAGGTTTGAAAACGTTACCACTTAATACGAATATCAGTCTTGTGATGAGCTGTCGGTTTTGAAGACATTACGGAAGTTTACCGCAAAGTTTTAAAATAATATATTTTAACGGAATCATAAATTTTTCACTTTTACGATAATGAGTAACAAAGACCCAGGTACTACTATAATATAGGACTACTATAATATAATATAGGATATAAAATATAGGACTTTCTTTATTTCTGGACGTATTTTCGTTGTTGGGATCTGAAAAATGACTTGCTTGGCAATTTTAATAAACTTCTCTATATTTCTGTACTATAGTTTGTTTGTAAATTTTTTAGCCTGATATGTGTACTATTGCATTTCAATAAAAACTTTTTTGCGTTTTTGCGGCACCCATACAGCTTGTGTCATAAACGTAAGGAAGGTCGATCGGATAAAACAATGTGAGGGTTCAACGTTTACTTAGAACGCGATATCCAGTTCTTTTTATGTTTTTAGGGTTCCGCACGTCCGAATGCAAAAATGGAACCCTTATAGGACAATTCGTGCATCTGTCTGTCTGTCCATCTGTCACAGCCAATTTTTCCGTGGGAGAGCCACGAATGGGCCGGCTCGACCGGAGTGATACCACGACCTCACAGAAAACCGGCGTGAAGCAACGCTTGCGTTGTGTTTCGCCGAGTGAGTGAGGGTACCGGAGGCCTAACCCCCCCCCCAAATGATAGCGCAGTTACCAAATATATTACCCCAGGAGGGTACCAGCTGCGCTAGCGCTGGAGAATCCCTCTCTGGACGTCCAGGCTCAGGCACATTGTATCCTGTCCAGGCCACCCCTCGTCGTACTCTGGGGAGGGCATAACAGCGCTCCATCATCCAGTTGCACAAGGGAAGGGCAAAAACACCTTGGCACCCCCTGCCACGCTGGCCGTGGACTTCTGCAACATCAGGAGCTTACACTCAAACATTAATGCTGTTCACTACCACCTAGAGACAGCAAAGCCGGCCTTGCTCTTCCTGACCGAGACACAGATATCGTCCCCAGCAGACACATCATACCTCTCCTACCCTGGGTATGGACTGGAACACTCCTTCGTTCCTAGGGCTGGAGTGTGCGTGTACGTTAGAGACGATATCATTTCTCGCCGTCTCAGCAACCTTGAAGGTGGGGACCTCTCCACCATATGGCTACGTGTAGACGGCGATGACCATCCCCGCGTCTATTCGTGCCTATATAGGTCCCATACCGGCGATGGCGAAACTGACCGACTCATTGAGCACATCCAAATGGCTGCAGATACTGTGCAGCAGCAGATCACATCCGCTGAGATCGTGGTACTCGGCGATTTTAACGCCCACCACGCCGAATGGCCCGGTTCTAGCAAGACCGATCATGCGGGGAGATCTGTTCACGACTTCGCCCTGGCATATGGTTTGACACAACTGGTTACTACGCCCACGCGAATCCCAGATGTGGAGAACCATGAACCTTCACTGTTGGACCTTCTGCTGACTTCTCATCCGGACGGCTACCAAGTATCCGTTGACGCCTCCTCAACCACTCGGCTCTTCGGATCACTGCCTTATCCGGAGTACGGTGCTACTCACATGCCCGCCGCGACCGCGAGTCGCCTGTCGCCGTCGTAAGTGGCATTACAAGTCAGCAGATTGGGATGGGATGCGGTCTTTCTTTGCGTCCTACCCTTGGGGGCAGGTTTGCTTCACGCCGGATGATCCCAACTTCGCTGCCGATTCTGTCGCTGATGTGGTGCTGCAGGGTATGGAGCTTTTTATCCCATCCTCAGTGGTCCCCATTGGCGGCAAATCCCAGCCTTGGTTTGGTCGGTCCTGCAAAAAGGCTTCTCGCCGAAAGCAGGAATGTTACCAAGCCTGGGCAAATGCGGCGAAGGTACGGGATGAAAAGACCAGCGAATTAAAAAAGGACTTAAACTTTGCCTCCAGGTCCTTCAAAAGAGACATTGCCAGGGCAAAGTCAGCGCACATAGGCAGAATTGGCGAGAGACTAGAGAGTCTTCCTTCGGGAACTCGTGCGTTCTGGTCTCTGGCCAAAGCTGTCCAGGGGAATTTCTGCACGCCATCATTTCCACCAGTGCACATGGGAAATGATTCATTGGCCCACGACGCAAAGGAGAAAGCCGATCTTCTAGGCAAACTCTTTGCCTCCAACTCAACGTTGGATGACGGGGGAAACGAGCCGCCGACCATACCGCGGTGCACGAGCTGTATGCCGGATATCCGGTTCCACCAACGCTCAGTGCGTAAAGCATTTTTTTCCTTCGACATTCATAAGTCGAGTGGGCCCCACGGAATCCCTCCTATCGTGTTGAAGGTGTGTGCTCCAGAGTTGGCTCCAGTTTTAACGCGCCTTTTTCGGCTCTCAAACTCCACTGGCGTAGTCCCGAAGTCATGGAAGACAGCTTTGGTGCACACGATCCCTAAAAAAGGTGACCGCTCGAATCCGTCCAACTACCGGCCGATAGCCATAACCTCCTTATTCTTAAAGATAATGGAGTCCATTATCAACAGCCAGCTCCTTCGGTACCTAGAGGACCGCCAGCTGCTTAGTGACCGACAGTACGGTTTCCGTAAGGGCCGGTCCGCTGGTGATCTTCTTGTCTACCTGACACATCGTTGGACACAGGCGATCGAGACTAAGGGGGAAGCTTTGGCCGTTAGTTTGGACATAGCGAAGGCCTTCGATCGGGTCTGGCACAAAGCACTTCTTGCGAAGCTTCCTTCTTATGGGCTTCCCGAGGAATTACGCAATTGGGTCACTAGTTTTCTTGCAGACAGAAGCATAAAGGTCGTAGTCGACGGTGCATGCTCAGATTCTATGTCTGTGAATGCTGGTGTCCCTCAAGGCTGTGTGCTTTCGCCTACACTGTTCCTTCTGCATATCAATGATATGCTGCAAATCAGCAGCACTCATTGTTATGCGGATGACAGCACAGGTGATGCCTTCGATACCGGCCGTGCCAACATTTCTCGGGAAAACGTCATCGAGAGCCGAAACAAACTTGTGTCGGAAATTGAGGCCTCTTTAAAGAAAGTCTCAGAATGGGGTCGACTTAATTTGGTCCAATTTAACCCCACTAAAACACAAAGTTTGCGCGTTCACTGCCAAGAAAATGCCATTTGTCGTATCACCTCGTTTTGAGGACACTTCCCTAAATGCCTCAGCTAGTATCGGAATTCTTGGTGTCGACATATCGAGTGAAGTCCAGTTCCGTGGCCATCTAGAGGGTAAGGCTAAATTAGACTCGAAGAAGCTTGGTGTGCTCAATAGATCGAGACGGTATTTCACTGCGGCGCATCGCCTGCAACTTTATAAGGCGCAGGTTCGGCCTCATATGGAATACTGTTCTCATCTCTGGGCAGGGGCACCCCAGTACCAGCTTCTCCCTCTGGACCGCATTCAACGGAGAGCAACTCGAATCGTCGACTGCCAGGATATTTCAGATCGGCTTGACTCCCTGGCGCTGCGTAGAGATGTAGCCTCGCTCTGCATTCTCTATCGCATGTACAATGGGGAGTGCTCCGAGGAATTGTTCGGATTGATCCCTGCCGCCTCTTTCCGCCATCGTTCTACGCGACAACATATTCATCTCCATCACATAGATGGTTGGCAGTCCACAACTGTGCGTTTCACTAGAAACTTTCTGCCTCGCACAACCAAACTGTGGAATGAATTGTCGCCTGCGGTATTTCCGGACCGATACGACATTCAAACCTTCAAGAAAAGAGCGTACTCCCAAATCAAAGGCCGGCAACGCACTTGTGACTCCTCTGGTGTTCCGTCTGCTTGTTTGCCACACCTGCTATAAAAAAAAAAAAAAAAAATTTGCTCTAGATCTATTAGCTAGACTGATTAAGTTAAAATCTGGTACACATAGAATTTCTGTGACTTAAGCACGGAAGCTTTTACACGTGACTTCACATTGCACTAGTCAGGTTTTTTAAATTTAAATTCATGAAACCTTAAAAATTTAGAAATATTAACTAGTAATTTCTTTTTCAGGTACGTTAACTTTAATACGACAGGAGCTAGTAGAACAATGTTTTTTATATTCTGGGAAGTCCTTTGAGAGCAAATTAAAATATTTAAATGAATATATTGCTCAAAAAATAAATTGACCACCATTGTCCAAATTGTACTTTCGCACCGACGAAAATTGTTAAGTCTGGTGGCCGTCCATGTTTTTCTTTTGAAGAAAGCTGTAAAAGATCGAAAAGGCGAAAGACCGAGGAACTTAGGCGAATCTGGCAAGCCTGAGGTTGCGGCTCTTATAAAGGATCTTACATCACCTGAATCTTTAAATAAACACGATATACGTAAAGAGGCAAAAGAGAGCAAACAGTTAAGTGCTGAAGAGGCTTTAGCGTTTTTGATAAACGGGGGGGTTTTTGTTAATCAGTACAAATATATAGTAGATCCAGAACGGTTTCCAAGTTATAATTTGATTTATGAGGAGAAAAAGAATGCTATCCCATCACCACAATCACGGGGTCTCATTGCATACAACGAAAACCTTAGTTCATTAAAATGTCAATAGATAGCACGACAAGTATCGATTTGTAATCGAAGTTCATGCAAAACGAAGAAAAAACCCATAAAGTTGCTAAAAATAAGTGTTTTGATTATTGTAATAACCAAAAAGTATGACAAAGGCCGATAATGCACTTTATTATCAATTACTACAAATTATCTGATCACGGCGATGCATATCAAAACTACTTTCGTCTTAACTTGTGAGAGTTCAGGAATGACAAGTACTAGTTGAGTACCAGTTTATAGCGTGAATTGATAGATGGCGCTGATACAATACAATTGAAAAACGTAATTGGTGGTTTACATTTTGTTTCTCATATTTCAAATTATGTATTTTTTTAGTAATATCACAGATAATATAATACTAGTAGGTTATGTGCAAAAAAAAACAACGAAAGCAAATGAAGCTACAGGTAAGCAACAAGAATGTCTTCATTTATAGCCCGCGCCCTAGATGTCGCTAGTAGCGGTAGTTCTCAATGAGTGAAAAAAATAGCCCGAAGAATAGCCCGAGTTATAGCAGTCGCATTTCGTTGTATGACATGAGGTATCTGTACGTTAGTATTATAAAATCTGTGCCACAATTCATAGAAACCACAGAAATGGACGTTCGTGTTACATTACAAGCTCTCCTAAACCATACCGCAATTAGAATATTAAAATTACAAGAAGAGGTTTATCTTCAATGAATACTGACGAGACAGATGTAATTAATTTAAAGCTGATCATAAAGTGGGGTTGTGATGGTGCATCAGGAATGAGTAATTATAAACAGCAATTTGCAAGTAGTTCAGATGCTACAGATTCAAGTACATTTTTAACATCTCTTGTGCCCATACGATTAGTTTTAAATACTAACTCCAACTTAGTTATATGGCAAAATCATAAGACATCTTCATCCAGATTTTGTCGCCCGATCCGAATACAATATGTACAATGTACATGAAACAACAATTGTTACTAAAAATGAAGTGGAGCGTGTAAACAAAGAAATCGATGAATTGCAACCACTTGACCTACAAGTTGGCGATAAGTTATTGTCTTTGTCAGTAACATACGACATGTTATTCACCATGATCGATAATAAAATATGCAATGCAGTTACGGAAACAAGTTCAAGTCTGAGGTGTTATCTCTGTCAAGCTACATCCAAACAATTTAATCATTTGCAGGCAATGATAGTACGCCCAATTGATTCTTCCAACACAATGTATGGATTATCCGTTTTGCATTGTTGGATTCGGCTATTTGAATGTATTATCGCGTATAATCTACCGTTTGAGAGATGGCAAGTATCGTGACGTACGACAGTAGTCACGAAGTCCCACATAATCTGAACGAATGGCAACACACGGGCAGACCCAGAGTGCGCCACTCCACGGATCATTTGTCGCCTTTATCTGTGGTAAGTTGAAAACCCGCCATATTTAAATTAGCCGTTGACAGATACAAACGAGTGAGGATAATGGTGGTACGCTACGAATGTCGTCCTTTGTCGACCTGTAGAAGAAATCATCGTTGGACGACCGCCTGTTTGAGAGCTAAGTGCCTTGGGATTTCATTGTCCTTGTATTACCTCATTTACGTAGAACTGAATTATTTCCTTATACTTACAATGTGTTAACTATTTAAGTATGACTACTCATATGCATCCCCATGAGTAGTCATATTCTATCAGACTATATCCTGATGACGATGACTGATCTCAATTACATTTCTAAAGGGTTTTGACGAGTTGTTTGATCGGGAGACTGGGATGCTGTCTTTGGGACGACTACAGAAGGTACCATGACGAAACCCTGACTCTTTTCAGCAGATGAGATCTCACGACTGACCATTAGTAACGCCTAAGTCTCAGGCATGGGCACCGGTCATAGGACCGGTGGCCCACAACGTGAGCTACGGTACCAGTAGTAGTCTGGTGACCGTACCTAGAGTTTTAAGGTCTGACATAGAAGTCAGACTGGGGTGTCGGTGCAAGACCCGATGAACCATTCATATGGCCCGACGATGAAGGTCGGGCTGGGGTGTCGGTGCAAGACCTGATGAACCCCTTGAACGGTACCAGAAGAGGTCTGGTGACTGTATCAAGCTTTGAGATCTATTTAATGTTGTCTGTTATAAGATTTCTGTGATCCTAACTCAGAGCGGACGACGCCGTTTCATTTCAACGGGTTTCGTTCTCTTAAATTATCATGCAACATCATGGAATGCTTCTATCCTCGATCTAGACACACCGGTGTACCCCTATTCTGAACCGGTGTAATTCGTGGACGATTGAAATCAGTATGTCACCTTTCCGCAAGCGATGGTCGAGCTGGTCGAGGCAGTCCCAGGACCTACGCAAGCCAGAGCCTCATCACGTCTCCCTAGCGGAATCTTAAGGTTAGTCAAACCCCACTTCCCTACGAATTAATCGTTTATAATCTCGCGACCGTTGGGCAACGTAGTGTGTATTTTAATATATACAGCATCGGTTACACCTCTTCACCTATTTAAGCAAGATGCCATCGCGTCGCGACATGGTGGAGGTGCTGGGATATGATGGACCAGCACACTCATCTAGATTTGGGGTTTGACATATCTTGAGTTAGTACGCGTCATAGTTTCATCTTTCGTACATCCACAGTCTATCTTGACTCCTGTTCACATAGATATTTGTGTCCGCTGCTAGTTACAGCTTTAAAACCACACAACAAGGTGGTGACCGTATTCGTTTAACTAGAAACTAATTCAATAACCCGATATCGCCATAAATATCATGAATGTAACGCCATCTATTCGATAAGCTTGAAACTATTCTAAGTAGGTCGAGGCACCAACATGTCAATCATAAAAACAATGTTTACCATCGGTCGTCACGATTACTAAATGGTCTATTAATTCATAACAATATTTATAGATGCCGCTCCTGGAGGTGTAAAATATAAGAATTACCTACAGTAGTATCGTTAGGACCGAAGCGAAGTACCTTTAATACAATTTTAATTAGCTGAGAAACCTTATGTTTATCCAATAAAGGAAATATTTTAATAATTAGTTTAGGCTACGCTTAGGAAAGTAATCACAGATTTGATATCAACAAAATGAAAATCAACCTCAATCTATGAAATTTAGTAACACTGAACGGATAGATGGCGTTAGTATTATATCCTGCCTTTGAGATGGAACATAGAGTGCGCGTCGCCAAAGAGGTCCCGCAGACGCGTCACTGTCATCGCACTGAAAATGGAGAATTATTTGTCTTGTAGGGACACCTACATATTTTTAATTATTCAACTACCTGCAAATATGTGATTTTGTGTTCTCGTAGTTTAATACTTCACCAATTGTGATACTCAAATATTATATATTAGTCAGGCAGGCAAAACCAATAAATGTTCAAAAAGTTCAAAATCTTGGATACTGTACCACGGTACAATTCGAACGAAGAAATCTCTTTTATTTCACCTCTCCACCGATCGCATATGATCTATATTGGATCAACTCACCCATCCAATAACTGGTGACCCCGAAGCTGAATACGAACAGCGCACCTTCAGCCAACCGGCAGACCAAGTCTGATTGAAGTCATGTCTGAAGAGACGAAGACCAATGTCGCCGCTCCATCTCCGGTAGCGTGCCATACTGATGCAGTCTCCGTACACTCGCGTCTTCTACCGTTCTGGCGCGAACTACCCAGCATATGGTTCATACAATTTGAATCTGTGATTGACCCACTGAAGACATCTGATGACCAAAAATTCAGATACCTACTTCAACAGTTGCAGTCGCAAGATCTTCGACATATCACTAATATTCTCCGATCACCACCGAGTTCTAACAAATATGAAACAGTCAAACAACGCCTCATATCTGTCTATGAGCAATCATCTGTCCAGAACTTTCAACGTCTAGTCAGTGGTCTTGAGCTTGGTGACCAGAAACCGTCCCAGCTCCTGCGACAGATGCGTGATCTAGGCGCTGACATGATCACTGAAGAAGGTCTCAAAGTAGAATGGTTAAAACAAATGCCTTCTAACGTTCGAGCCGTTTTAGCTGTAAACTCCGAATCGTCACTGGACACCCTTTCTACTATGGCTGACAAAATGCTGGAGTTTACGCCTACCACACAATTTGCACCCGTTACGACGTCTCAGCACTCATCTGAAGACAGTGCAATCAGTATCCTAACCAAGCAGATGGCAGAACTCACACACAAGATCGAAGAATTAGACAGAAGACATCGCTCACGCTGTCACACCCGTTCACAGAGCTACCGCCGAGCAAATTCACATTCTCGTTCACGATCAAATCATAACTATCATAACAGATGCAATCAGAACCGCCAATTCAAATCACCTGACAACGGGATATGCTACTACCACAACAAATTCGGCAAAAACGCAAATCGTTGCAAAACGCCTTGTAACTGGAAGCCGTCGGAAAACTAGACACTACACCGCGGCGGGTATCGGTTTTAGTATGGGAAACCGTCTTTGTGTCATTGACAGGCTAACCGAAGAAAGGTACCTGATAGACACCGGCGCTGAAATTTCAGTACTGGCTGCTCGAGGAAAAAGAACACTCGACAATTCAAATGGCTACAAACTTTACGCCGCTAATAGCACGCCTATTAACACATATGGAGAAAAGTCAACAGTACTCAACCTTGGACTAAGACGCAGTTTTAGATGGTCATTCGTCATTGCTGATGTCAAGATGTCCATCTTAGGAGCTGATTTTCTCAACCACTACAAATTGTTAGTTGACGTTCACAACAAGAAGCTGATCGACCGTACAACAAGCCTCTCCATAAACACACTCTCAGTCACAACTGACCAGCAGTCGCTTTACACTCTAGCTAAGGAACATCCTTACTATGATATACTGAAAGACTTCCCAAATGTACTTAGACCATTGTCATTTAAGGAGCCATCCAAACACAACGTTGTCCACCACATTGAAACCACAGGCCAGCCACTATTTTCGAGAGCAAGACCTCTAGCGCCTGACAAATATAAGGCTGCTAAAGAAGAGTTTAGCAAACTAGTGGAACTGGGAATCTGTCAACCTTCTAAGAGCCCATGGGCAAACCCACTCCATATCGTGAAGAAAAAAGACGGTAGCATGCGAATATGTGGAGACTATCGACGCCTCAATTCGGTAACACTACCAGACAGACAGCTTGTAAGTGAAGTCTTGAATGCGAGGTATGGGGTACCATACCTCGCATTCAAGACTTCACTTACAAGCTTCATGGAATGAGGGTATTTTCAAAACTCGACTTGAAAAGTGCATACTACTGGATACCTGTAGAAAATCCAGAGAAAACAGCGATTATTACCCCATTCGGACTATTCGAATTCCGCTGCATGCCCTTTGGCTTGAGAAACGCTAGTCAGACTTTTCAACGTTTCATGCACGAAGTTTTAAGAGATATCGAAGGATGTTTTTCTTATGTTGATGACATTCTTTTGTTCTCGAAAGATGAAGAATCCCACAAACAAGTACTCAAGCAGGTACTAGAACGCTTAAACAAGTACGGCTTAGCTGTAAACATCAGCAAATGCGAGTTTGCCCAAACTGAGATAGAATTCCTCGGTTACAAAGTGACCTCTGAAGGCATATCTCCAACTAAAGAGCGCATAGAAATCATCTCAAACTACAAAAAGCCAGAAAACATACAAGAGCTTCGTCGTTTCTTAGGAATGCTCAACTTCTACAGAGATTGTTTGCCACATCAAGCACAGTTACAGAACGAACTGAACAAATATCTTCACAACACTAAAAAGAATGACAAAACAGTCATCACATGGACTTCAGAAGCAGAAAAAGCATTCGAAAATT
Organism: Coleophora deauratella; assembly: GCA_958295455.1. Taxonomy (NCBI): domain Eukaryota; kingdom Metazoa; phylum Arthropoda; class Insecta; order Lepidoptera; family Coleophoridae; genus Coleophora; species Coleophora deauratella. Next base: position 15,678,563 of record OY282396.1, on the reverse strand, counting down.
GCCGCCAAAGCATTTTACAAGCAACTACTCTGTCTCACCCGATGCTTAGTGCAACGCTCTGTATAATGACTGACGCTTCAGATCATAGCGTTGGTGGAGTTTTACACCAGAAGGTTAAAAACAACTGGTATTCTTTTCAAAAGCAATGAGCGAAACACAAAGACGTTACAGTACGTATGATCGCGAATTATTAGCGATATACTTATCTGTCAAACATTTCAGACGACTTATTGAGGGTAATGATAACGTCATTGTATATACTGATCATAAACCCTTAACTCATGTCTTAACCAAGGTACCAAGTGACAGCGACACCTTTCGTCGTGAGCGACAGCTCAGCTTCATCAGTCAGTTTTGCACAAAAATCGAGTATCTACAAGGCCAGAAAAACGCCGTAGCTGATTGGCTCTCCAGAATAGAAGAAATAAATTGCCCAACTACAATTGACTTCCAACAACTAGGAAATCACCAAAATGAAGACAGAGAATTGAAACAATTAAGAAGCAAACCAAATTTGAAGTTCGGTCAAATCACACTACCTGATATCTCTATACCAATAACATGCGAGATGTCTACCCGCAATCCTCGACCATATTTACCAAAAACATATCGTTACGCAGTATTCAAGGCTCAACACGATATTTGTCATGCGGGTACTCGAACAACAAGAAAACAAATCGCTTCAAAATACTTTTGGCCAGGTATGAACAAAGATGTGGGAACATGGACCAAGAATTGCATCGCATGTCAAAAAGCAAAAGTACATCGACATACAATACCACCTGCAGGAACCTTTCCAGACTCAACTCGATTCGAACATATTCACATCGATATAATTGGCCCATTACCAATTTCTAACGGTTACCGATACTGTGTCACAATAGTCGATCGTTTCACAAAATGGCCTGAAGCAGTTCCTGTATGCGAAATCAGTGCAGAAACAGTAGCAAGAGCTCTTTACGAAAGCTGGATAGTACGTTTCTGATGCCCAATACGTATAACTACCGATCAAGGCAGACAGTTTGAATCAAACTTGTTTAACTGCCTACTTAAAAAGTTTGGTATACAAAGAATACGAACAACTGCATATCACTCACAATCAAACGGAAAAGTAGAACGTTTTCACCGAACACTTAAAGCAGCTTTAATGGCCAGAGACTCAAAACACAGCTGGTCCGAAGAATTACCGACAGTACTTTTTGGTCTCCGAACAACACTTCGCAAAGAAAACAACCTGAGTCCTTGTTTATTAACATATGGAACACAGTTACGCATACCTTCCGATTTTTTTGCACCTACAAAGTCGAAAATCGAAGATGCAGAATTCGTAAAAAATCTCGCAAACACAATGAGCTCTCTAATACCCACACAAAGGAAAGACTCAGAAAAGGAAATATTCATAAACAAAGATTTGAAAACATGCACACACATATTCGTGCGAACAGATCTTGTCAGAAAACCCCTAACTCCTCCGTACGAAGGCCCGTATGAAGTTCTTCAAAAATCAGAAAAATTCTATCAAGTTCAACTACCAAACAGAACAGCATTCATATCTCTGGATAGATTGAAACCAGCCTACATACTTAACGAAGATGATATCGCAACTACTAATGTCTCAAACAAAGATGATAACTATACAACAAAATCTGGCAGAGTTAGTAAACGAACAGTTCGATATCAAGGTGAGACTTGAGAGTACCACACCAAAAAAACAAATGAGGGTAGAAAGAAAAAACGAAAAAAAAAATCGACGTGACGTGCCTGGGAATCTAATATTTTTTGCAAACAAACTACCTACCTCATGCATTAATGCAATCGCAAGCATCATGCCAAGCACCCGTTACAACCATCAAGCATTCGTGCAACCTCCACCTCATCATCCAACTAACTACATGCAAAAATAATACGACTGCTTATCCATGCACAAGTCGTATTTGGGAAAATACATATTTTTAATTATTCAACTACCTGCAAATATGTGATTTTGTGTTCTCGTAGTTTAATACTTCACCAATTGTGATACTCAAATATTATATATTAGTCAGGCAGGCAAAACCAATAAATGAAAACATGCATCCGTCCCATTCTCACCTACGCCGGCGTAGCGTTCGCCCATACTAAGCCCAGTCTCATCCACCGACTTCAGGTCATCCAAAATCGCTTCATGCGCCGAGCCACGGGCGCCCCATGGTTCGTGCGCAATGAAAATCTCCATTGCGATCTAGAGCTTCCCACCATAGCTCAATACCTGAAGCAAGCGTCAAAACGCTACTTCGACTCCGCCCCCCATCACCCCAACCCCCTATTCGTAAGCTCCGCAGTTTACGACCTCCCCGCGAATCCCATACGCGTGATCCGACGCCCCCGGCACGTACTCGAGGATCCCGATGATCCTATCACGCTAGCCGTAGCAGCCATGACCCCCCCGCCCCAACCACAGAGTAACACCACACCGACATACTGCCCTCGCAGGCGAGGGCGGCGTCCCCCCGCTTCTCGCGCCTACCAGCGCTATCGGCACATACCGGGCCGATTCTCTCCGATCCTCCCCGTCCAAGCAACGTCCTAAGCCGAGGTCCGTGCCCACCTGGGCGCCCTTAGGCAGTTGCATCTTTTTGCTTAGGCTGAGTACCCTACGTACTCGCCTTCCCTGTCCGGTGAAGTTGTAAAGGCCCAACGGCCAACAACAAACATGTCCGTTCGAAAAAAAAAAAAAAAAAAAAAAAAAACAATAAATGTTCAAAAAGTTCAAAATCTTGGATACTGTACCACGGTACAATTCGAACGAAGAAATCTCTTTTATTTCACCTCTCCACCGATCGCATATGATCTATATTGGATCAACTCACCCATCCAATAGTCTTACTATACTTTAACTACTTTCGGCATTAAATTTTCACACAACACACAAAAAATAAATAAAATTCTCCTCGATCATATCACCAACAGTTCTATTATCAACCTTATCTGTCATTTTATTTTAGTATCAAAACCGCGGGACATCTTTCGCGGCGCGGGCTCTAGCAGATGAGTGAATGAATGGAATCGGGTAACTTTGACAAACCAGTGATCAGTTAAATCTAGATAATGAAGTCAAAACGAAATCAAACAAATTATTGGTCCCATTTTCAATATTCGATTATTACCGTATGGAATTCGCTAACACCTTGACCTTGTTTCTATATTAGTTATACTATGATTTCCCTTATCAACAAGCTACACAAAGTTTAAGTAGCGCTACTACGGGTCGTGACAGACGTACAAATAGTCAAATAAATCACTATTTAGTATAAAACAGGTTTATTTATACATACATGCTGTAGGCATGCTGTAGGCATTTGTAAATAACCTCCGAGTGTAGTAAAGTGAGCCTACTTTATGAGTGCATATGACATAAGGTCATACTATCTAAAAGTATGGCCAGCCATCCCTCCTTACAGTTCCTGTTACAAGTGTCCTTGTAGATTCTAACTATACATTATCATCATTAACGTATCACAACATCAGGTAAAAGGGAGCATGCAAGGCGTATTAAGATCATGTCCTTTCCCATTTCGGTGCCGTTTTCCGAATGATTCCGACACGTCTATGTTACACGTCACTGGTGCGCGACCGAGCGGTTGAGGTACAACAGTACCGTACGGAATCTACTTGATCGACATGATCCGTGTTTCTTTCCTGTGTGACCTTTTGTGACGGATTTCTGCAATTAGGGCAGAATTATTTGCTACTAGAATTTTCTCTGGCGGAATAAACTAACCATTATAAAGAAAGAGTTTCGCCGATTTCAAGAATCCTTATTATTTGGAAATGCATATAAAATCCACTGTTGGCTTATGCCAGTTTGTACGATGATTTCCCGTTTATTCTATGTTTATATTTTATTATAAACATAGAATAAACGGGAGTCAGTCGGTCGCGCGCCGCCGTGACAACCACTCGTGCGCAGTGCTTACGATCGAGTGTAGGAACTAATTAAGTGCTTATCAATCGTTTTCGATCGCGAACGTAGTTTTCGTAAATATGTCATCGTCGTCACGTAAAAATCCTAAAGAGGATGCCGTTTCAAACCAGCAGCCCAACAACATCGCGGAGATTCTCTGCATTGTGAAACGCACCGAGAAAGAATGCAAATCGATGAAGACCGATATCAAGGAACTGAATTCCGGAATGAAAGAAACCAATAAGGCCATTGATTTCTGCAACGGACAAATAAAAGACCTTGCAGCAAAACTTGCCGGGCTTGAAAATAAAGTAAAGAAAATCGAATCTCATGACGAGGAAATCGCAGTCCTAAAGAACCAGATATCTACCCTCACAACTCACATCGACGAACAGGATCAGAGGGCGCGCCTCAATAACGTAGAAATACGTAACATACCCTGCAGTAAAAGTGAAAATCTCGTATCACTACTGCAAAAGATCTCGACCGTAATTGAGTTTAAATGGCAAGAGTCAGACATCGAATTTGTCTCCCGTGTCGCCCCCTCGAAACAATATGCTACGAAGATTAAACCAATTATAGTCAAATTTCGCTCTAAGTCGATCAAAGACCACTTTCTGTCTTCGTTTAAGAAACGCAAAGGGATCACCACCAGCGACGCAGGAATACCTGGTGAAGCTCATAAGATTTTCGCATCAGACCACTTAACCCGGCACAATAAAGCTCTCCTACATAAGGCGAAATCTGCAGCAAAGGATAAGGGATTCCAATTTGTCTGGGTCTCAGACTGCAAGATCCTGGCACGCAGGAACGACCATAGTGACTCCCCGATAACACGAGTCGGATCTCAAAAAAATAACCTGACTCCTTTTTTTATTATCACTGTGTTGTGTTTTGTGTATATTTTTATACTCCGTATTAAATTGTGCTAAAAGTGATCACCAAATCTCAGAGGTCATGTTTTGTGAACAACAAAGTTTCATAACCATCGGCAGCTGCGTCGATAAAACAGTGGTAGTGGCGGCGGTGCGGCCGCGGCTCGCCGCCGCCGCCGCCGCCGCCGCAGCTACCGCCATACTCGGCCTTCTACACCGGTCGGTAACTGGACCTTACGCTGTACACTTAGTGCATATAATAACCAACCATATGGTAACTTAGGGAGGCAGACCTGCTTTATATTTGTCTTAACTTATGTTTGTTTTTTCTCAGCTGTGTTTGTTATCATGCTGGTTTGCTATGGCGTTTTATATTTACAATGATTTCTTTACGTATATTCTATCAAAACGTCAGGGGGTTACGTACGAAAATACAAGATTTTTACAAAAATGCCTTATCCAACGATTATGACATAATAGTTATTACAGAGTCATGGCTAAATGATACTTTCTACAATAATGAGCTTCTAGACCAACGATATTCAATTATAAGACGCGATCGTGATTACTCCGCGACCGGCCAGGGCAAGGGCGGCGGAATATTCATCGCGATTAAGACCGATATTTGTTTCGCAGAACAAACTTCCTGGCAAACACGCGCAGAGGACTTGTGGGTATCTATAACATTAAAAAATCATGGCGATAAACAACGTAAGCTGCATTTATCGTGCGCTTATATCCCAGTTAATGCCGACTATAAAACTAATATCGAATCCTACTTCGACAATGTATGTTCTTTAACAACCAATAAACTAGATGATTATTTCTTAATCCTAGGAGATTTTAATCTTTCAGACATAGAATGGGATCACCCTGAAAACTGTGACCATATGATACCACAATATTGTAATTCTAGTTTGTGTAACTTTACAATTAACTGCCTTTCTTACTCTAATCTAAACCAATATAATCACATTTTTAATAGTCATAATAACATACTTGACCTGGTATTAGCTAACTTCACCGTCGTTGTCAATAAGGCGGACGACTGTCTCGTTCCAGAAGACAGCTTATTTCATAGTTCACTAGTAATGGATGTCACACTGGAAACGTCCTCGTCTTATCTGACCGACAATGCAGTTTACTCATATTCTTTTTACAAAGCTAATTACGACTCAATCCGAGCGGAGCTTGGTGGCACTGACTGGACTGTTCTATTCAACAGTAAATCGTTGGATGAGGCCGTAAACGTTTTTTATGAAAAGATCTACAATGCTATTGATTTATTTACACCTCGTAAGCTTATCAAACCCCGTAAGTACCCCCCTTGGTATAATTTTGAGTTAATTAAGTTAACTAAAGAAAAAATGAAATATTTCCGTAAATTTAAAATTTATAAAAATAAAACCGATGAGGACAAATACAAAATGCTGAGATCGAAACAAAAACTTATGAATAACTTATCTTTTAAGGCGTACATGCATAAAATTTGTTCTAACATTACTAAAAACTCAAAAAGTTTTTTCTCCTATATTAAAAATGTAACAAACTCAAAAAGTTTACCAAACTGTATGTTTTACGAACAAAAAACAGCCTCAACCGGGCAAGATATTTGTAATCTTTTTTTAAAATACTTCTCTTCTGTTTATGAAGCATCATTCCCGGTGAACGAAAATCAATTTCCAGAGAGGCACTCTGTAACGGATTCCATATCTGATATTTACATTAATAAAAATGTAATTACAAAGTACATAACTAAATTGGATATAAATAAAAGTGCAGGTTCCGATGGGATTCCTCCATCCTTTTTAAAGGAATGCTCCGAGTCTATTTCTGATCCACTATGTTACCTCTTCAATTTATCACTTGAACAAGGATGCTTCCCGACGAAATGGAAGGAGGCATTCATATCGCCCATACACAAAAGCGGGCCTAAGAGCGACATAAGAAATTAAAGGCCTATTTCCAAATTAAATATTATTGCCAAATTATTTGAAAAAATTGTTTGTGATCAATTATATACGTCCATAGGAAAGAGACTTAATCAAAAACAACATGGCTTCGTCGCAGGTCGCTCCACAGTCACTAACTTAGTTTTATACAATAATTTTTTACTGTCTAGCATGGCACGTGGCAAGAGTACGGATGCCGTGTACACCGATTTTAGCAAATGTTTCGATAAAGTTGATCATTTCGTCCTGGAAAAGAAGCTCATTAATATCGGCGTGCACGGCAGCCTGCTCCGCTGGGTCATGTCATACGTACGAAACAGGAACCAAGCTGTGGTGGTTGGGGGTTACAGGTCGGACTGGTTTACCACTACCTCTGGGGTGGCTCAAGGGTCGATAATCGGTCCTTTATTATTTAATATTCTAATTAATGACGTCATAGACTGCTTCAGATCAGCTGATATACTTCTTTACGCCGACGATATGAAGGTATACATGAACGTCGACAGCGTGAACGATTCCTTACTCCTCCAAAAGGACTTAGACAGATTCTGCACTTATTGCTTCAATAATCGTTTACACTTAAATGTAAAAAAATGTTTTATTATTACTTTCTCGAGAAAACGTCTATCACAGTCTTTTAATTATCAGCTTAATGGACACACCCTAGCTAGAAACATTGTAGCAAAAGATTTAGGAGTACTGATTGATAGCAAACTCTTATTTGACCAGCATATTAATTACATCACCTCTAAATCTTATAAAACACTTGGATTTATAAATAGATACTCAAAACAGTTTACCGACTTAACTGCTTTAAAATTATTGTACTATTCCTACGTGAGGAGTCAACTAGAATATGCCAGTCAGATATGGAACCCCCAATATGTAACTTATATCGCGCAGCTAGAAAGAATACAACGTAAATTTTTAAAATGTTTAAGTTATCGATGTTATAAAAAATTTGATAGTTATCAGGACGCAGTAACATTTCATAATGTATCGACCCTTTCTGAAAGACGTGAAATTGCCGACCAAATGTTTCTTTATAAAATTATAAAAAATATGTTTAACTGCCCAGACCTAACAAATAGTATTTATTACTTTGTCTGTAACAGATCACTAAGAAAGAAACCATTGTTTGCTCAGCCCTTAGTGTATACAAATTATGCACAAAACGAATTCCTTTTTAGATCAACTATGCTTTATAATCTAAAATATGTCTCTGTCGATCCATTTTATTTATCTCTAGCACAATATAAAAAGCAAATAACAATTATATATAGAAATTAACTAGTTAACCACTTTTTCAGTACTGTAACATTCCTACCTTTAAATCTATAAGTACCTGCTCATAAATGTATCCATTAGCGGACACCTGTTATTGGTCTATTATGTAACCATACTATTGTGTAATATGTATCATGTAATTGACTGTTGGTGGCCCAAATAAAAATTTATTTAAAATTTATTTATTTATTTATTTATTATAAAAGTAAAATATGATTAAGACCGGTAATAAAAGCTATATCGTCAAATCAACGTAAAAATGAGAAATGAACAAAATGAAGTATACGCAGCAAACGTTTGAAACATAGCAAGTATCGCGTATCTAAGTTGTAGGTGTTTATGAAGTTCTAATACTGAGCGTATCGGGATCTCGGTGAATATATTAATTTTAAATTAAGTGATTACTTTTGATACGCATTTAATTATTGATTCTGTCCTAATGGAATAATGTGATGGCATCCTTTTGGCATTTCTGGAGTCGAGTTTGGCAAAACCAGGGTCGGGCAGATATGTCGGTTGTGGTGGTCACTCTGTTTTCTTTCCTCGTTCATTCCATGTTCGTTGTTGCTTCTCCTGGTACCATCTTTTTTATTCGGCCTTTACAAAAGGAACACGTAATTGGAATTTGTGATCGTGGAGTGGCGCAAAAAACTATGAAATCTCTGGGAAAGTCGCAAGTAAGTAAAATCCAAAACATATTAAATACGGTTGTCAGGATTTGGTGGTATCATTAAAGTTCTAGTTGCAGCGTGCTCGCCATTTTTACGAACATGAGTTTAAACTCATGTTCAAACATGAAATTACAAGATTTCGTCAATTTGGTATCACTTTAGATGTTTACCCAGATATTTCACTTATTCGATGCCATTTATTTGATCAGGTTGTGGTGTGGATGTAGACGGAGACCTACAAAGACCAATACCGCTTGGTTAACCTCACTTTTTATATCCTACAAATCCACAAGCCGCAGCACAGTATATTGTTGCAAGCTGCCTTAAATTTGAGATCGTGATAATTCGGTAAGTGAATCTTCCTTTGTGTTGCTAATTTTAGTAAGTAATCTTATAATAAAGCTAAGAGATGCCGATGAGAAGGGATGAGTACCATGATAATGGAGGTACCTCTTGCCCGAGTAGTGTCTATAACTCATTGACCACATTTATACATTTACCACATATGTGAATATCATGAACCCCAAAGAGTTCTTAAATTAATACCATACGAACACAATAGGATATAGAATAAAGGAGTTATATTTTCATACCGGTTGACACTGGTTCTCGTGTTTATAGGTGTAACAGAGATAAGTGTAAACAAAGTGCAGATTTGTTTATTCAGGATAGGTACTATTCCGTTGCAAAATTTATTAAGTGTTCCCTTCCGCCCCTTTTTGTTATGTTTGTATCTGTTTTTGTTTTTGTTTATTATATACTGCAGCGAGAGAAGAAAGTTATGTCTGATGTAAAGTAAGTAAGTAATTGGAGTTTCTCTCGAAGTAACAACCATATTACTGAGTGTGCCATTATATAACCATTTGGAAATCATGTCTGGTGATACTGGTTTCTAGGACCTAACTTATTAATTTACAATTTACATATTGCTTGGTTGAAAATTATCTCACCAAAAGGTTGCTCTTTGACCTTTTGACATTAGCTCTATATTATGGTTGGAGTATTGATGAGGTTGTGTGAAGTGAATGATTTTATAAAGAAGAAGGCAGATAATAATAATAATAATAATAATAATAATGCGTAGGGATGTGACGACCCCATCGCCACTGATGTAGAGGCTGCAGTGACAGCGCAGCCTCTTCATCAGTGTAATTAGTCAGTACCCCCTGGACTCGGTGTTGACCGTGCCGAATTCCAATTTGACCCCGGGTACAAAAATAAAGGGGTCCATAACGGTCAAGCGTAAAAAGATGATGGAAAGCAACAATAATGAAGGTCGCATAGGGTCGCTGCCCGGGGGCCGCCGGGGCGCGTCTGGTCGCGCTAATGCCAGGCGCGGCAGCATGCGAGTTGGCGCATCACGACCGGCCCGAACACCTGGCCGGTCACTTCCATCATCGCCACCAGTGGGCTTGGCGTCGGCAGGGTCTCCACAGGCCCAGCAAGCGGCGCCCGCCGCTGGTGGAGTACGCCGCATGAGATGGTCTAGGTCGCAAAATGAGAACCTCATGCGAGCGTACTACAGTGAGACGGGGGGAGAAACTCGTCGGACGGGGTATCGAGTGAGGATGCATCAAGAGTTTTTGCGCTTGGAGCCCGCATTGTCTGTCTCGGAGCAAAACCTCTCGGACCGAGTTCGGTATATTTTGCGCTCAAACATCTTTAGCGCGGCCGATCTCGAAGGATTACGACGCGAAGTCGTTCCGGTCTCAAGATCCTCATTAAATGGGTCGCGGCGTTTATCGGCGCATGTGCCGCAAGTGGTTGAACCACCTAATAACCCTTCACAATTACCAGGTGAGGATGTTGAGACTGAAACGATTTCCCAGGAATTAGAGCAAATCAGGAGCACACTTGAGGAGGCGATTCAGGAATTCCGCACTTTGCTTCTTGAGGAGAGGCCGCGGCTTCCGCGATTGCCCCTTAGCATCCGGAATCGGGATGTCATTGAGGCCGTAAATCGCATGCTGCCAGAATATTTGGCGTGTAGCAGCGACCTTGGTGATACAAATTCAATCCTTTTTGGCGCTGCAGTGGCGGTCTGCCGATTTGTTGGTGCTAAAATGCCAGAACTGGCTCGCACCTCCGCTCCGCGGGGAAAACCGGCTTGGCAAAAAAGGATTGAGCGTCGTATCACCAAGGCAAGGGTCCTCATTGGCAAACTGATTGCTTTCAGGTCGGGCAATACCAGGCCCCGAGTGATGCGCTTTGTTAGGCTCGCATTTGCTGGATCAGACTTTGATCCTGCAGGACGCCACGCAATGCGATTAGTTACAGAGCGCATCGATGACCTGAAGCAACGGATAGCTGCGTGGGCAAATCGAATTCGGCGATACTCGGAGCGAGTAGGCCGGTTTCGCCAGAATCGCCTCTTCATGAGTGATCAGAAGAAGTTCTATAGATCGTTGGACCAACCTGCTGTGTTGAACAATGGCGAAAGCCCAGATCATGAGGGAATGGTGGCCTTTTGGCGTAACCTGTGGTCTGGGCCCGTTCAACACAACGAGGAGCGGTGGATGGCTGAGCTGGAGGAGGCGTGTGATAGCATCGAACCTATGAACCCCGTGACCATTAGTGCCGATGATGTGTCGCAAGCGGTCCGTAAAGCTCCGAACTGGAAAACCCCAGGAAGCGACGGACTGCACCACTATTGGCTCAAGGGGTTCAATGCTAGTCACGAGACCTTAGCCAGCCAATTCCAGCAAGCACTCGAGCAGTGTCAGGTTCCAAACTTCTTGACAACTGGGATCACTCATTTAGCTCCTAAGTCGAGCAATACCGCTGACCCTAGTCAGTACCGCCCCATTACGTGTCTTTCTACAACATATAAGACACTAACATCCATTCTGAAGGCCAAGATAGACGCCTTCATAGAGGCAAATAACATCATGGCGGTAACTCAGAATGGATGTAGGGGCGGGAGTCGCGGTACGAAGGAGCTGCTCCTGATTGACACGGTCGTGGGCAAATTGGTGAACCGCAATCGACGCAATTTCTCCGCTGCCTGGATTGATTACAAGAAGGCTTTTGACTCGGTTCCCCATTCATGGTTAATGAGAGTTCTCGAGCTGTACAAGATTGATAGTACAGTTAGAGACTTCCTCGGTACATGTATGGGGCAATGGAGTACGATCCTTAGTCTCCATGGTCAGCGGTTGTCGAATGCGGAAGACCGGATTTGGATAAAGAGGGGTATATTCCAGGGCGACTGTCTGAGTCCACTTTGGTTTTGCCTGTCTCTGAATCCACTCAGCTTTTTGCTAGAGAAATCAGGGACGGGATTTCAGTTTCAGAGAGGGGGCTTACGCATGACCCACCTTTTGTACATGGATGATCTCAAGCTGTTCGCCCCAAATGCAACACGGTTGGAGGAGCTGTTGAGAATTACTTGCAATTTCAGCAGCTCCATCAACATGGAGCTAAGGGTGGATAAGTGTGCGATCCTTCATGTGGAGAGAGGTAGGGTGGTGCATTCGAATGGAGTCAATAGTGACTCCATGAACATTCGTACCCTCTCTGAGACTGAGACATACCGGTATCTGGGTATGTTGCAGAGCATTGGTGTGAACGAAACGGAGGTAAAACAGGCAGTATGTGACGTGTTTTGGGAGCGCCTGACAAAAGTTTTTAATAGCTATTTGTCGGGCGTTAACAAGATACGTGCAATCAATGCTTGGGTCATCCCCGTTCTTCTGTACACCTTCGGCATACTCAGATGGACACAGACTGAATTGGATGCCCTGGATCGGAAGGTCCGCACTACTATGACACTCCACAGAATGCATCATCCGAGGTCGTCAGTGATGAGGCTGTATATTCCGCGGAAGAATGGCGGTCGTGGCCTTCTATGTGCAAAACAAATGCACAACCGTGAAATATGCAGCCTCCGAAGCTATTTCCTGGCGAAAGTCGACAGTGATTTGCATAGAGTTGTCATAGTATGTGATAAAGGACTAACCCCTTTATCCATGGCCCAAGAGAACTGGCAAGCGCCGGCTGTACTTAGCACTGTTGAGCGAGAAGCCATTTGGAAAGAGAAAGAGCTGCACGGAAGGTTCTTTAAGGCTTTCTACAAGTCCTTCGTAGATCAGAAGGCTTCCGTGCACTGGTTGCGCTTCGGAGACCTCTTTGCGGAGACCGAGGGTTTTGTCTGTGCAATACAGGATCAGGTTATAAAGACGAACAACTACAGGAGGTTCATAATGAAAGACGGTACCTTGGACGTATGTCGGTTGTGCCGTGAGCCAGGTGAAACCCTGCGCCATATAACCTCCGGTTGTTCGATTCTTTGTAACACTGAGTATTTGCACAGACATAACCAAGCAGCCAGGATCCTGCATCAAGAGATCGCTCTAAAGTATGGCTTCATAGCTCGGCGGTTGCCATATTACAAGTATACGCCGGAGTCGGTTCTCGAAAACGACCGCGCCAAGCTCTACTGGGACCGAGACATCATCACGGATAGGTCTGTTGATCATAACAGACCTGATATCGTGTTGATGGATCGGGCGCAGTCAAGGGTGTTTTTGGTGGATATCACTATTCCACACGACGAAAACCTCGTGCAAGCCGATGCCGACAAGAGGTTACGGTACCTTAACCTGGCGCACGAGGTTACGGATGTGTGGCAAGTGCAATCCACTGAAATCATTCCTGTAGTCCTGTCCGTTAATGGTTTGATCCCCACTGACCTGGATCGTAACCTTAGGCGGTTGGGACTTCGAGGCAGACCGATAATAGCGGCTATGCAAAAGGCAGTCCTCCTCGACAATGCCCGGATTGTCCGACGCTTTCTCTCCTCGTCGCACTGACCTCCAGCCGACTGTGCTTCTGCTGGAGTAGCTCCTGCCACTTCGCCGAGCGCGAAGTGGTCAGAGTAGCCCAAATTCATATTTCAAAATAATAATAATAAATATGTACATGACCACACTACATATCAATATCTTTGAGTATTTCGAATGGGTTGATGAGCGTTATTTATCGTTTACGATCTTTGCTATTGTATAGTATATTCTGGACGTGCGTATCACACATACGGGCTTCTCGTGTTATATACAGTGCTACAATGAAATTCGTAAATCATATGAGTTTAGAAATTGTAAGTTTGCCCACTCGCCTTCCAGACCGGCTTCCTACACCATGGAGCCCGCTATGATGAAAATCTTGCAAATAAGTGTCAATAGAATGAAACATCAGAAATGAGGAGATACGTAGGAGAACTAAAGTTACCGACATAGCTCTCAGAATCGCTAGACTTAAGTGGCAGTGGGCAGGGCACATAGCTCGTAGAACAGATGGCCGTTGGGGCAGTAAAGTTCTCGAATGGCGACCGCGCACCGGAAGGCGCAGTGTGGGCAGGCCCCCGACTCGGTGGACCGACGACCTGGTAAAGGTTGCAGGAAGCCGCTGGATGCGAGCCGCACAGGACCGGTCGGTGTGGAAATCCTTGGGGGAGGCCTTTGTCCAGCAGTGGACGTCTTTCGGCTGATAGATAGATAGATAGAATGAAACAACTGAACTTGGCGGTAGTTGATCTACTTGATAAATATAAAAGCGGTACACGGTCTCAGGATTTACACCGACTAATTGAAATAAATGTTTCGAAACTTGAGAACGCTATTAACAAGGTTAAGACGGATATGAACAACTATTATACTTTGACATTTTTAATAAGCTATTATTGTAATTTGAAATTGATAATGTGAAATAAATGAATCTAATCTAATCTATTTTCGTTTTGTGAATCAACCTGATCCTGATGAAGTGTCGGAAATTTCTACAATACAATTAGAGTCAGAAGAACTCCTTTGCGAAACCCGAACACTGCTGAAGGATGGAGCTCCTCCAAAGGAAAGGGAAGAAAGAGTCTTCGCGGGAAGACTACCTAAACTTAATCTCCCTGAATTCGAAGGAGACATACTTAGCTGGACACAATTTTGGGATCAGTTCTCCAGTAGCGTCGATAGTAGGAACATCGCGGACGTTGACAAATTGTTGTACCTCAAAGCATCGCTCAAGGGACGGGCGAGACTAGTGGTGGAAGGGTTCGAATCAACAAATGCCAACTACAAACTAGCTATATCAATATTGACAGAAAGGTATGGAAAACCTAATAAAGTTATAGACGCTCACTATTCCGCTCTTAACAAAATTCCTCCATCCCCGGGTTCTATCGCAGATAATAGGAAAACTCTGAACGATATTGAGAGACATCTGAGAGTGTTAAGTTCTTTGGGAGAAAATACTAGTCATGGTTATCTACGCTTTCTTATTTTAGAAAAGTTTCCCGAGGATCTTGTCTACGAGATGAAGATGAAACTAAAGGAAGAATCCGTTGAGGAGATACGGAAAGAACTAGACAAAATAATATCTGCTAGAGAGGAAGCCAGTCGAGTTACTCAACGGGATTCGAGTAAATATACTACGGAGACTCTGTTCGTAAGAAACGGTGGAAGTAACGAAATGAACCATGTGAACTTCGGACAGTCTAAAAAAAGAAAATACGAAGAGTATCAAACAACATCAAGGAAACCCAATTATAACACAATGGACCCACTGAGGAAACGAAGGAAGCTATTCTGTATAAGTCGCTTAAAGAAAGGAGATCACGTCTCTCGTTCTCTCTTCGTGTTATTTGGACACACGGGTGTCCAAATAAATCGCGCTCTCATTGGTTGCCAATTATCTATGAATCTACTATGAAGTTAGATGCAGGTCTTTTTTGATGTCGACCTTTGAGTCTGTAAAACCGGTTTTGCAAAGAAATTTTAGTATAAACTCGTATCCAGAGCAAAAAAAACAAAGAAATTGGGAATGAAGTTCGTCAAGCCGCCATTTTTCTGTTGGACTGAACGTCGTTGTGTGCTCCGCCTCCGCCAAAATAATGTTTTCAAAGAGAAAAAGGTAAGTTTCTTATTAGAATCTTATATGAAAATACTGGGAAAAGAATGTAGATTATGTGTAAATAATTAGTTTTTGAAATACTTGTAAAATACTTTATGAAAAAGCGATGAACTTTTTCACGGCGGTTATTGCGTCATCCGTGACAACCGCAACCGTCATTTTTTACTCAATATTTTCAATGTATTTCTTTTTGAATTCTTTTCTGTGCGTATATTATGTATTGCTTATGTAATCAGTAACTTATTTTGACAATTTTTGTACCAATTTATCGCCTGAATAAACCAAAAACATGTTGAAAAGCAAAAATGGCCCCATTTTGATACCGCATTGAAAGTACAGTCAACACGAAACGTATTCAATGCTAGTTAGGATCTAGTTAGAATAATTTTGCATGTATATTTTTTTTATCAAGATGAGATGCTGTTGGTTGGAGGGGGGTCGTGGAGAGAGGTTAAAGTGGGTTAGAGCAAAAGTTAATATTTTTTTTTTAAATTGTAGGTTACCGTCGATACGTGCGCGCTCTGTGACGCCGGGGCCGGAGGGGGGGCATCGCAGAAAACAAAATAAAAGAACTTGCTTATTCAAAACTATCGTAGATGCCATCGCCGCCGCACCAACGTACGTATACCTACATATTATTTTCTATCTAGTATCGGATCGACACTACCTTTGTGGATGGTAAATTTTCACTTTTTTATTTTAGATCACCGCCAAGGGAGAAGCCAGCGTTGGTGGTAGCCGAGACTCCCGGGGGGAGCATCCGTCCCACAGGGGACGTGGTGCCGATAGTGACGACTCCCGGGGGCAGCATCCGTCGTCAGGAAGAAGGGTCCAGGCCTCTATTGGGGTAAGATATAAACATTTAAAACTGTTAACTCTCTTCGTGTTATTTGGACACACGGGTGTCCAACGTCGCGCGTGTTATGGACACACGGGTGTCCAAATAAATCGCGCTCTCATTGGTTGCCAATTATCTATGAATCTACTATGAAGTTAGATGCAGGTCTTTTTTGATGTCGACCTTTGAGTCTGTAAAACCGGTTTTGCAAAGAAATTTTAGTATAAACTCGTATCCAGAGCAAAAAAAACAAAGAAATTGGGAATGAAGTTCGTCAAGCCGCCATTTTTCTGTTGGACTGAACGTCGTTGTGTGCTCCGCCTCCGCCAAAATAATGTTTTCAAAGAGAAAAAGGTAAGTTTCTTATTAGAATCTTATATGAAAATACTGGGAAAAGAATGTAGATTATGTGTAAATAATTAGTTTTTGAAATACTTGTAAAATACTTTATGAAAAAGCGATGAACTTTTTCACGGCGGTTATTGCGTCATCCGTGACAACCGCAACCGTCATTTTTTTCTCAATATTTTCAATGTATTTCTTTTTGAATTCTTTTCTGTGCGTATATTATGTATTGCTTATGTAATCAGTAACTTATTTTGACAATTTTTGTACCAATTTATCGCCTGAATAAACCAAAAACATGTTGAAAAGCAAAAATGGCCCCATTTTGATACCGCATTGAAAGTACAGTCAACACGAAACGTATTCAATGCTAGTTAGGATCTAGTTAGAATAATTTTGCATGTATATTTTTTTTATCAAGATGAGATGCTGTTGGTTGGAGGGGGGTCGTGGAGAGAGGTTAAAGTGGGTTAGAGCAAAAGTTAATATTTTTTTTTTAAATTGTAGGTTACCGTCGATACGTGCGCGCTCTGTGACGCCGGGGCCGGAGGGGGGGCATCGCAGAAAACAAAATAAAAGAACTTGCTTATTCAAAACTATCGTAGATGCCATCGCCGCCGCACCAACGTACGTATACCTACATATTATTTTCTATCTAGTATCGGATCGACACTACCTTTGTGGATGGTAAATTTTCACTTTTTTATTTTAGATCACCGCCAAGGGAGAAGCCAGCGTTGGTGGTAGCCGAGACTCCCGGGGGGAGCATCCGTCCCACAGGGGACGTGGTGCCGATAGTGACGACTCCCGGGGGCAGCATCCGTCGTCAGGAAGAAGGGTCCAGGCCTCTATTGGGGTAAGATATAAACATTTAAAACTGTTAAAGTTTTTCGTGACAAATTATGTAAGTAATCCACTTTTATTGGAGTCCAGCGGCCTTCTAGTTCCGAATAGACGGTTGCGACGAGGACCGCGAAATAAAGTTTTCGAAATCCCGAATCGCAGAACTAACTTGCTCTCCCATGCTCCTCTTTCTATATCTTAAATGAAATCTCGCGTGATATTGTTTCATTGTTCTATGGCGAGGATCACATAAATTATTATAATTTATTTGAGTAATCTGTCTATTAAATAGTGTAAGTTCATTTCTAATGTTATATTCACAGATAATTAACTATGTTATCGTCTTGGGTGTAAACCTGTCAAGATAATGTATTTGATATTTTTAAACTTTGAATAAATGAAATGAAATGAAATAACTCAAGCTAAACTGGAATTACTGATAACAGACCTACATGGTTCATTACCAGAAGGAAAATTTGGTGCTGCTTATATTTTGGTAGTGTAGGACTCATTTAGTAAATTGGTGAAATTATACGATTTAAAGAAAGCAACTTCCAAATCAGTTGTTGTAATTCAAGCTATGATTCGAGACCAAGATTTAGATAATGTAAGTTACTGCAATTTATTCACAGTTAATACGGTAACTTACCATCTCCAATTTATTTAATACCCTTCTCCTTTGTTTTCAGCTCATGGTTCCAAACCCCAAACCTATCCTACGATAGAACTGTTTACGGAACTTTCGGTTTGCAAGTTTTGTAACTGATTTTCTCCTTTTAACTTTCCTCGCTGATTACTTATATATTACATACATTAATATTCATAGGTAGGCCTCCGTTCACTACGACTAGATTAGCTGAAATGATGATGATGACTTACGATTATTTTCTTTTTCAGGATACACAATTATTCAAACACACACAATACGATCTCAAATGGAGGACAAAATTTAAGAATATGAGTCCTACAATATGCAAATATAAAGAAAGTCTAAGCCCCGAGGATACTGAAAAGGTTGAATTGCAGGCGAAAAATACTTCATATGTCTTTATCCTTGGAAGACGCAATCGAGAATTTGACACGTAAAAACAAGCTGTTATTTAAACCCGTGGCGACTTCCACTCCGACTCCGACGGCTCAAACTAAACTGCCTAGTAAATAAATACCACCTTTTAGAGGTGCTTATTGAGAGTACACTCAGTTTATGAACATGTTTGTATCTGTAATAGATAACAATTCATATAAAAACTGAGAAATTTTCTTAAAGGAGAACCTTTACATTTAGTTAAAAAAACACTGTGTAATAATGATAATAATGAATGTTGAAATTCTTACAGAAGAACCTGAAGACTTTGAAAGTACAAAACATTTTTAAACAAAAAACAGATGTGACTGAAGGTCACTCAAAGCTATAGCAAAGCATATGGTAAAGGGAGAAAATCCAAAATCTATGTTGCATCCCGCTGTTCTACTGCTGGAAAACTAGAGCGTGCAATAACGGTATTGGAATGTATGGACCTATACGCCAAATTTAGGGCGGATACAAACCCGAGTCAGAGGTCATAAAAAGAGGCAATAAACTTGAATAAGATGTTATGAAAGACGTATAAAAAACACGTCAAGCTGGCTTAACGCTTATTAACGGAGTAGGGAGCTTCCCCTAACGGAATCGGTCCAGATTTTGTATTAGACGGTATGTCACAGGTGGCTTGCTTGCTGCTGGTAGTAACGCAAATTGACTCTGGAGTAATCTACACGCATTTCCTATTGGATTGTAGTAAGCGAAGAACCTATTTCGGGATGATTTTTCGCAATTCCAGTTTTCCAGTGTATGAGTGAAGTAGTTTCAAAATTTCCTCAATTGGCTCTAATATCTTTTTCGGTTATATGCTTTCCACATGGCTTCATCTCGTTTTGTCTCTTTGTTGGCTAGTATTATGGGCCATTTTCGAACGTCATTATTTTTTTCATTGAAGTTTCAATACTACGTGCGAACCATCATCATCGAGCTAATTATTTCCTGACACTTTTTGCAATGGTCGATGGGCTTCAGTTGCAAAATGTTCAAGAGCGAGAGTAATTCGAAGGATAAGAGAGTTTAGATTTTTTAAACCCCATTCAGTTGTCAGTCATAAATATACAGGGTGTAAGGGACAGGTTTCCGAAAACTTTAAGGGTTTGCTCAGTAGACGAAACTGAACAACTTTCCACAAGAATTTTTTTCAGGAAACGAAAAAAAAAATCGGCTTCTCCATACAAAATTATAAATTTGATTGTACAGTTTGTATGGAGAAGCCGTTTTTTTTTTTCGTTTCCTGAAAAAAATTCTTGTGGAAAGTTGTTCAGTTTCGTCTACTGAGCAAGCCCTTAAACTTTTCGGAAACCTGTCCCTTACACCCTGTATAGGTTATTATTTAGATCCTGTAGTGGTTATTATTTAAAGAATATGAGTCCTACAATATGCAAATACATTATCTAAACCCCGAGGATACTGAAAAGGTTGAATCGCAGGCGGAAAATACTTCATATGTCTTTCATCCTTGGAAGACGCAATCGAGAATTTGACACGTAAAAACAAGCTGTTATTTAAACCCGTGGCGACTTCCACTTCGACTCCGACGGCTCAAACTAAACTGCCTAGTAAATAATTACCACCTTTTAGAGGTGCTTATTGAGAGTACACTCAGTTTATGAACATGTTTGTATCTGTAATAGATAACAATTCATATAAAAACTGAGAAATTTTCTTAAAGGAGAACCTTTAGATTTAGTTAAAAAAACACTGTGTAATAATGATAATAATGAATGTTGAAATTCTTACAGAAGAACCTGAAGACTTTGAAAGTACATAACATTTTTAAACAAAAAAAAACGGATGTGACTGAAGGTCACTCAAAGCTATAGCAAAGCATAAGGCAAAGGGAGAAAATCCAAAATCTATGTTGCATCCCGCTGTTCTACTGCTGGAAAACTAGAGCGTGCAATACAGGTATTGGAATGTAGGCATTACCGGTAATGCATACATTCCATTACCGGCATTGCACGCCCTAGCTGGAACTTTAGTACAGCAAATTTAGGGCGGATACAAACCCGAGACAGAGGTCATAAAAAGAGGCAAAAAACTAGAACAAGATGTTATGAAAGACGTATAAAAACACGTCAAGCTGGCTAAACGCTTATTAACGGAGTTGGGATCTTCCCCTGATGGAATCGGTCCAGATTTTGTATTAGACGGTATGTCAGAGGTGGCTTGTTTGCTGCTGGTAGTAACGCAAATTGACTCTGGAGTAATCTACACGCATATCCTATTGGATTGTATTAAGCGAAGAACCTATTTCACAATGATTTTTCGCAATTCCAGTTTTCCAGTGTGTGAAGAGGTTTCAGAGATTCCTAAATTGGCTCTAATATCTTTTTCGGTTATATGCTTTCCACACTGCTTCATCTCGTTTTGTCTCTTTGATGGCTAGTATTATGGGCCTCACCTAGATAATTTTCGAACGTCATTATTTTTTTCATTTAAGTTTCAATACCACGTGCAAAGCGTAGAATCATCAAGCAAATTATTTCCTGTCACTTTTTGCAATGGTCGATGGGCTTCAGTAGCAAAATGTTCAAGAGAGAGAGTTATTCGAAGGATAAGAGAGTTTAGATTTTTTAAACCCCATTCAGTTGTCAGTAGTAAATATATAGGTTATTATTTAGATCCTGTAGTGGTTATTGCATGTGGATTGATTAATTTGCAAAATGAAATAATAATAAGCGAGTAATGGAAAATATTTTGTAAAATCCTTCTAACGTTATAAATGAGTATCTTTATATCGTACCCTCATAGTTTATAATCCTTAACGTATATACTTATATTTTTATTTTTTTCAAAAAAGGAGGGAGATATAGTATATGACGCACCTCCGCCTTACATACACATAAGTAGGTTAAGTTATTCATTATAATTATGATGTTACACCAATTGTAAAACTACCATCTGTAAAAAAAAAGAGAAAAAAAAAAAAAAAAAAAAAAAAAAAATGTACTTTTTAAGCGCTTATGTATTAAGGAGTCTGTAATATTTTGGAATGAAATAAATTATTATTATTATTATTATTTATCGCCTTTGATTAGTGACTTGCGTGTTTCAGTCAAATCTCTCTCCCGGGCCCCACGTTGCACACGGAAGAGCCTTGTCAGAGATCCTGCCGCCATACCTTTTCGATAAATAGGAGAAAAAACCATTAGGGATAAACGTTTTCTATTCTATTCTATTCTAGGGATGTTGTCAACTAAATAGTTCTAAGTGTTAGCATTTTTATGCTGGGAGCAAGTTTGAGCTTAGCGTACTGTATTTTATGGTTTCACAGAATAGTACAGTAGCTCTATCCAGAACTGAAGCAGAATATATGGCACTCTCAGATGCATGTAAAGAAGCTCTATTTATAAAAAGAAAAACCTTAGAGTTTCTTCATTTAGACTGATATGAAAAGATGAGGAATTGAAGAAAAAAGAATCGTGATGAGGCGATATAATACTACAGCCGCCAATCGGCTGGAGGCAAGCCTTGAAGAGACTACAATCACCTCATTAGAAGAAATAAGAGGATAACTTGAAATTTTCTAAGAAACAGATCAAGACTTAAATGAAATTAACGAAGAAATAATTCGTTTAATGCTCGAAACCGCCACGGAACAAGACATGAAAAAAGAGTGTGCCGATATCGACAAATACAAATATCGTTTATTTGTGCTGAAAAGCCGGGGGGACGCCATCTTAAGCAGTAAACCTAAATAACCTTCCTCGAGCGAAAAGAAAACTAGAAGGAATTTTAAGTTGCCTACATTGGAAATGAAAGAATTCGATGGAAATATTAAGAAATGGTTGTTTTTTTGGACACAATTTCAAACAATTGATGAAGATCCACAAACAGAATCTAGTGTCAAGCTAGCAAGATTTTACTTATCTCAGGAAAGGCGTGGGCGTGTAAACTGATTATAAACTAGGTTGTCACAAATACGTTTATTACGATAGTTAGAATATACACGGCAGCTCTCGCGTAAGTCCAAACAGGCACTGCCCGAAGGCAAAGTACGCTAAAGACGAAACGCTTTATTAAAACCTTAGAATGTAAATCTAAGAATTTCTCAGGCATCCCGGCTGGATTTTTTTTGTGCCCGCGTGTGCTAACAACCATGTGAAGAAACTCGGTACACCATATCTTTTACAATATAATGTTCTCGTTGACCACTACATAGATATTTTTCACCGACCGTTTGTTTTTACGACGAATATTTCCTTTGGTGAGCTTGACTCCCAGATTCGTCGTTTGCGATGAGGCACCCCTGCCTCTCGCTTTGCACCATATCTTGGTGAGCATTACTGCTCCCAAGATCCCTGAACGTGAGCCCCAACGTATTTGTGTGTTAAAGTACGCTTTCTTTATTCCTGACCAGTTTTTTTTTTAAGTACGTGATCTCTTAGTCCGACACTATCCTTGTTTAAATTGTTCAAAATATTATGTAAAAAATCCAAAAATATAAGATTGTCTAAATGTGGGTCCATCAGAAACGTGTGTCAGTACTATAGATGTGGACGATATTTGCAACGCGATTATAAGTCACGACACACAATTTCAGAGCCATCCATTCCGAGAAATGGCTCCTAGAACGGCTGATCATTGGGAGTCACGGGGAACATGTATAAGCAGTGTGGATGGTGGACTGTGTACTGTAACGAATAAATGACATGTGCCACGAGCAGATCCATCTAATGTCGGTCTTTTCAAAGGATGTCCGCGTGACCCTGGACGTCCACCCTTACGTTTTTGTACCGCGTACTTGTCACGCTTCAGTCACAGCCACTGTCACTGAGGAACTGATGGATCGCGTCTCCTCCCGCCCACCGACTTACCATTGAGCGGGCGCAACTGGCAACTCAGTCAGTCAGTGTACGTCACTCGTGCATGTCGTGTAGATTCTTGTTGCAATTCTAAGGAAAGGGAACGTTCAAGTATTACGTAACGCAATTTGGGGGGCAGGGGGGTCTTATAAAATGTTATGGTGCGTTACAGGGACGGGAGGGGGTGTTGGAACAACGCGTTACGTAATTTTATTTTTATTTTTATAAAAATCTAGGAAATTAAAATGTTCCAAGTTGGCAACCCTTTTCGTTTATGTTTTACGGGGAATCCCCCGATTGTATTGTACGTGATTTGTATATTGTTGTTTTCGTTGTCAGTATTCCTTAGTGTTTACCAGGAAGCACATTGTTGTTGGTAGTGTTGTTAAAGTGAGTTCATACGGTAATGTCCTCAAAGGAGGGAGATTTGCATCATAACCTGTTCTTGGCCTATAAAAGATCTCATGCTAACTTATCAGCACAACAGTGCCAAAAAAATGCCAACGAAATTTGGAAAACTGCTAAATAAAAACTAAAAAATAAAGAAATGTTTAATAATAATATAATAATATCTGCGACAAATCACACACGGTCATCTGGCCCCAAACTAGGATTTTAGGAGGATTAGGTTTGTAGAACATATGAGTGATGTTATACAAGAGTTTAAGGTGAAGGCCACGAAGAAGAAAGCAACAATGCTTAGTTATTTTACACAGGTAAGTTTACTGCTAAAATGTATATAAATAACATTTTTAGTTTGTAACTTTTTCATATATTTTTTATTCAAGAGTTGGGAGCATTTGACTCTAATCTCACCTGATGGTAAGTGGAAATGGAGTCGATGGTGGAACACGCAATCCCAAATAAAACCTATTTACTCTCGCCTTGAAGACCTTCCGACGCCGGCAAGGAATTCCACTCCTTTGCAGTACGCATAATGAAAGATGAAGCAAAGCGCTTCGTGCGTAAGAGTGGAATGTCTACTACGTAGAGGTGGAAGCCTCGCCGACGCCTGGTCGACCGAAGGTGGAATGGGGCTGGTGGAATCAGTTCGTGTAATTCCTGTGCACACTCTCCGAAATGCAACCTATAAAAAACTGAGAGCCGGCGACTTTACGCCTATGCTCTAGGCTTTTGGAGCTTAGACGCAGTAAGCTCCTCGTCGCCAATCAGTCTCCTGGCACGACGATCGATTGAGTCTTTTGCCTCCAGCTGGTAGCCGGCGGATCCAACCCACAAGTGTGAGCAGTACTCCACACATGAAAGGACTTGAGCTTGGTACAGTGTTAAAAGCTTCCCCGGTGTGAAGTAGCGCCTGACCTTGGAGAGGATCCCCAGCTTCTTAGCAGCGGTTTTGCTTTGGATTCAGTGTAACGCCTTACGATTTCTTTTGCCCATCAGTACAATCCGATCTCAAAAACAGAACATGTGCAACTGTGGGATCTATTTCACATCCCACAAGAGTGTGCAAACGCACAGTCGCTACATGCATGGCAAGACTGCCCATGACCATCGTGAAAATAGAGTACGGCCACAGCGACTTGCTGCCAGAAGGGCAAATTTGCTTCTCTGCATTGTGCGCCACAGTGAATTGTTGTCTGAGGATGCCGATTGGCTCGACGAAGTAATTTAACAATTCCGGAACCCTCTTCATCTGCTCTCCGGTTTCCAGTTATGAAAGAGTCTGAGTGGCTGGCAAACCAATGGACAGAGAAGCAGTAATCACAATGAAATTGTTTTTTTAAATACCTTATTATCTCATTTATATGGCTAAATAAATAACATATAACTTAAAATTTTCTTTGTTTTATTTATTATTATTGCAAACGCTATCAAAACAATAAATAACAAAGGTATTTTAGCGCCTTTCCGGTACTTTGCGCAACATAATAATTGTGACTTTTAGGTAAAAATGGTCACTTAGATGTTAAGTAACATTTAGGGAGGGGGAGGGGGGGTTCAGAAAAACGTTATGATGCGTTACATGTGGGGGGAGGGAGGGTCTAAAATCTACAAAAAATGCGTTACGTAATACTTGAACGCTCCTAAACATGCAGTGGAGTAAAGAGAACGTTTGTAAATTAATCGATGTTTATCGCAGTAAATAAATATTGTGGGACCCTGGTAATCCAAATTACTTTAATTAAATACAAAAAAAAAAACATACCTGGACTGAAATATGACAAGAGATGAATTGTCCTATACAAGAATTGAAAAAGAAAATGAAGAATTTATTAGGACAGTTGCGACGAGAAAAGGCAAAAGTAAAAAAGAAAACCACTGGACAAGGTAATGAATTACGATATTTATCAATTATTTATACAGGTCTTAAAAAGACCAAAAATACATACATTATTACAAATACTACCTTTATTCTTGTTACTGTTACATTTTTAATACTTATTAGTTATTTAATTGCTCCTATTACAGGTGCCGATGAAGTTTACACGCCTACCTTATAATACACACCTTAGTAGGCCCCTCTACCTACCGTTTCTTCATCGAGGTTTAATCGAATTTCTGAGTTCACTATTTACAAGACGGGCTTGTCTTCTTTTTTTATATGTATTCAAACACGATCTTTCCAATGCAATCTTCCATTAGAAATTAGAAGAACAGTATTCTGCAATTTCATTTCTTATGTCTTGCGATAACAGGGATGATCTACGAGGGAGGCTGTCGTTGTCGTTGAGGAATGATGTCGTTGAGGCGTCTTCATTCCTCCATCTCCCTCTCTATTATTACCCTTTCAACATCAGTGTCAAATGTGCTTGGAGGAGTATACAAATTAACAGAACGTACGCTTGCTCTTAAGAAATTATGAAAATGAACTATTGCCATCACTACAGTGCAGTTTCTGGTTCAGGTAACATTGTTTTTTTTTTCAAAACCTTAAATACATTATTTGTAATTACAAACACATTTTCAACTACTCTTCTGCACCTGGAAAGCCAGTTGAATATTCTTTTTTGGGACCCTCTGGCATGAGTCGTTCCTGGTGAGGTGGTATAGATATAAGAAATATTCCTATTAATATAATGATGCAATTAGACATAAGCAGTGCAGTAATAAACGGGCTTTACTACGGGATCTTTGTTTTATATTTTCTATCCCTGTCCCTCTTACGGTCACACTACATGCCGACTCTGCCATACGCTCGCGCAGCACTTTTAATGGAATTTTTTAGAACGTACGACGGCGGCGACTAACTACAGGTGACGCAAATATTCAGCTCCCAGTACGGCCAGTGTACGTTTGTGTCTCTGGATTTGAAGCAAAAAGTGTAATAAATTACCTGAAAAATGGGTAAAGAGTGTTCTAAGTGCGTCTGTGAGGCCAATGAAACTGTGATAAACCAACAAGGGAAACCAACGAGATAACTTCGCCTAAGAAAGAGATAACTCGGCTGTGGAACATCAACTAATAATATTTTGTTCTCCACGCCATTAGCGGAGCTGCAATAATCTACTTAACCTACAGACAATATCGGAAGTGCCGCTATGTATGGGTCCAAAACCATATGAACGAAGAAGCTTTTCGTAGGATTCGAGCGCGCCTATCTGGGCGACGAGAAGTCTCAAGGGCTGCCTCAACCGTGACAGTGAGGAGTGAAGAAGAAGAAAAATTGTATTCCCGTGCCCGTGATTTCCCGTTGCCTGTTTAGTGAATAATTTTAAATATAAGATAGTATTTAGCAAGGTTTTGTGAATGGCGGCCTATTGATGTTTCAATAAAAAAAAACAAGGAGATTACCATCAGGATATGAACCATGGTGTGTGAAAATTGGTTTTCCAATATTTTGGACAAATTAGAAGATAATAGTGTTGTTGTGATTGCCTCGTATGTATATGTATATGTAGTGCTATCGAAAAAAAATGTATACAAGGTGTTACAAAAATACCCCGAATGGCTGAAACGGCGAGGACTGTTACCCTACTGACTACCCTACTGATTACCTATTGACCGCCACGTGTCTCTTTATTCTATACTTAGCGTTATCGCGGTTGGAGCCAGGATCACCTTTCCGACTTAATCTTCCCGATCTTCAACATCCTCTTCAGCGAGGTCATTCCTCAAGTCCGATTTCACTATAGGCACTTCAAAAACGAGCCCGCCGACTCGGGTTTCCAACAGCGCAAGACAGCGGGGTGCACCTGTACGCTACCCTCGCACTGCTACCGCCGCGCAGGTGGGCCCGGCCGTCGCTAAAATTCGGAGGACTGCCGCTAATATAAATGCAGCTTTTGTCCCTAAATTTCATGCGTACTTCTGCGCATACTGGATGGGAACCGTGAGTTATAAGATTTAATACTGTGTCAAATTAATCATAAGCGTCACCTGAAAAAATATACCTCTTAGAAGAGTATGCAGGCCTTGAAACGGAAGAAAAAGATTGTCAACGTGAAACAAATGTAAATATTTTACTTTCGATAATATCTGGCAACAAAATTACAGCTAGTGTTGAACAAATTATCGGATATATAGCAGGATTGGTTTGTAGGCCATTTATGAGGTAAATATCAATGCTATAATAATATAGATGATTTTTCTAGCAGTGAAGAATAACAATTATTTAAAATAAATACTTCGTTACGGTTTCATTTTAGTAATTTATTTATAAAAAAATACAGATTTAATTCAAAAACTACCGTGAAAGTCAACATCTTTAATTAAAGTATCACATTATATTAGTAAAAACACACAGAACACAAAAAACTAGATAAATATTTTTTTCCACCTAATATGCACCAAATGCCGTGTGTGCGGCGCCCTACAGCGGCATCGTAATATATGTCAGCTGACCGGTAAGTTAATAAGAAACTGCTGTATAAAAAATGCACAGGACGTAAAGAGTATGCTCTTCAAGCTCCAAGAATAATTATTATACTCTGCTGCGATGTAAATAAACTCTTTAGCATAATACATAATATTATCGTTATATAATATAGGTAGATAAAAGTACTATCAAGTACAAATTTATGAGAACCAATTTTGTTACAGCTGTCCTCGACAAAAAGTTGAATAATAGTTGTCAGCGATATGCTGCAATGCAGGCCGGCAACTTACGTGGTGCATGAAACTTCGCGCGAGTTAACATGGCAGACAACATGCCATCTGCCTGCTGCACTTGATGCGACGACGTCGCGACGGCGCCGGTGGCGCCGAGCTACTTGTCTGTATACCTGACTGTTTTTGGGATCTATAAATACAATACGAATATTGCCAGCCAGACCTCCGAGCGTGGATTCTGCACTCACTACCCAACCGACCGTCTTAGAATTAAGACCTACAATGTAGCCATTGTCAATGTAATAATGTTTTATACAAATAAATACAATAACAACCACAATGACTGGACCTCATCAATTGTTTACTCGCGCCACGCCGTCCGGCATATGCAGTGCTGGCAACTGCATTTGGAGTTGGCGGCAGACCACAATACCGTGCGCCAATGCCTCCTGAGCCTTAGCAGAGTCCTGATCAGGATATCGGAGAGGACATTGGCGCGCATGAAGAGGTGGACGAAGGTGGTGCTGTTGCCAAATACGCAGACACCGCTCAACTTGAGTAGGTGCCACAACAGCCTCCAATGCCTGAGCCAGAAGCCGGGCAACCTGAGGAGGTGCCACTTCCGCCTCCAATGCCTGGACCAGCCGCCGCATCCGACACAGCGGCCGCATATATGTTTGATATGCGATTCTACCAATTTCGACTCGGCATTTATCCCGTGTGGGCACACGATTTGTGAGGAATGTACATACCACATCGTACGAAATCGGCCACCAGGTAAACCTGTACTGGGCATAAGATATAATAATAATGTAATGTGTTTCTGAGGTAAGTAATATACGATACTTTACTGAAGACAGTCGCTTTCCTTGCTCCCGTATTCTCATCACTGCATGGCGACCCAGCCGCGATATCGGATCGGATAGCGAGTCAGCGTTTTAAAGACAGACTTAAGATAAACCTAAATATATAAGACTAATCAAAGATAAAATAACCCAACAAACAATAATACATAATAAGAAAACTGCAAAACTGCATTAGACTAAGGATACATAAAAAAAGAAAAAGCACAAAAAAAAAATGCAGTGGGGGGTTTTTAGTCAGTAGGAGTCTGACACTACCTGGGTCCTCCCCCCAGATGTCAATGAGGATTTTTCTCCAGCTGCCAAAAAAGAAAGAGAAAAAAATTATTTGAAAACAAGATCTCTGCAAAAATTGAAAGAGAAATCAGAAAAAAATCCTGTAAAGGTCAGATATAGGGAAACTAAGGTTCTAATTAAAAATGTAAAACGTCCTCCCCAGGTGGTACGTTCTACTGCTGCTGCTGGATGGCATGGACATCGATGAGCCAGGCCTTCTAGGCCAAGGTCGCCAAGTTACTAAAGTTAGTCAGAATCCAGGACTTCTAGCGGTAAAATTAGGTCGAGCTTTAGTGCAGCAAGACAAATGGCTTATTGTAAAAACGCCTTAAGTGGTGTTGGAACAGATCTTAACTTTAATGTACAAAGATATTTAAAGTGTAAGATATTAATTAGCTATAAATTGCATCTGAACGAATTCATAGGTCTAAAAATGCAAATTAAGTATCTAAAGGACGAAGCATTAGAAAAATATCAACAGTTAATACCATCCAAAAGGTTTAAGCGCGGACTTCTTGACCATCTGGGTTCCCTTATCAAAGCTGTAACGTGCAACCTAGACCAGAAAGATGCTATTCATTACGATCGGTAAATAAATAAAATACGCTATCAGCAAGAGGCTGTTAGTAATAAAATTTCAATGATCTCCAAAATGCTGGATCATTTTATGCACTCTACTAAGAAATTAAATGATAACACAAAATTAATTAGTGAACGCTTAGATCAGATGTAAAAAACGGGGAAAGTACTGCCATATATTCTACTTATGTACTTGGTTTATGTAATTTATTTATAAGTAATTTAGAACTTTGTGAAATAAAAACTACCATAGCATTTAGTAAGGTATCAGTATTACATAGATCAGTTATGGATTCGAAAGAGTAGTTAAAAATCTTAAAATCAGTCAGTTGGTCATTTAATGTATAGTGTTAACACAAACATAATCTTATTAATCTGGAAGAGACTTTATCTGTAAAAGCGTATTTGAAACAGGATAAGATAACGTTTTTAATTGAAGTTCCACTTACCGATAATATTACTTATACTTAAGGTACTATATATAAATTGTTCCCAATTCCTGTGCACTGAAAAGGAAATAGTTATGTTTGCCACAGAAATTTGTGTAGAGCAACTAATGAAATACCAATCGAATCTCTCTCAGTGTTCTCACCTCAGATAATAAAAACTGAAAATATAAAAATCCAGAGGTTATCCACCATTTCGTGGATTTTATATACTAAACTTGATAAGGTTTTAATACACCTGTAATGATGACGTCACCCACCATCAAGTAGGAGGCACTTACATTGTAACTATCGATCCAGCGTGCGATGCTCATATTGGAAATATTATTGTATAATACATGAGCACCAATTTCATTCTGTAGAGACGGAATACAAACCAATAATACCTGAAATAAAATTACCGGATCCTGCTGCAGATCAGGTATGAAGCTCCGCTAGAAGAAATGGAACCCCTGGATTTAAAGGAAGTAAATCTCGACAACATACAACATCTGAACTATATATTGTACTAAGAAATAGTTACGGTTTGGTTACAGTTAGTATAGTTTAAGGAAAGAATACTTACTAAAGCCGTTTTTATTTGTCTGCTGTGACGGTTACAATAATAGAAGTTTCAGGACCACACGATGCTACTTCTTCAGATGCACAGATAATGCAGAATATTGCTGAAAATGAAAGTGATCATAGCGATAGATTATTCCAATGGTTCTATCGAAGCCGGGATATATTTATTTGAACCGTGGCTTCAGAGATGCAGTTCCCACCCTTGAAGGAAATGGTTACACTGTGAAAATGCCGAAGACAAAACATTCAGGAGCATCGCAATTAACCACGGAATAAGCAAACAAGTCACGCCTGGTCACTACTCGTATTTGCCGGTGGGTTGTGGATATAGTGAATGGCCGATTTAAAAGAGATTTCCGCCTGCTGATAAACGTGCACATTAATATAACATTGCACTATATGTTTGAATATTTTCAAATTTCAGCAGCATTGATTAATGCTTATCGCGTGTTGATAGTGGATAATGTCAATGCATCTGATTTCCTATAAGTAATCCGGGAAAGGATAAACATGCCCAATACACTGACAGATCTTGTCGACAGACATAACTTGATCAGAAGGAGATCGCAGTTCCAGCCCATGTCTGCGGATATGGCAGAGTTTTTTTTTTTTTTTTTAGTTTAATGACTTTCCAACGCTGACCGAAGAAGAATTAATATTATTTAGCCTCGGTATATATCAGCTGAAACAAGCGAGAAGTTACTATGGAGAGCATGTTCAATCAGATGGAGCTTTTATCATTGAGCTCAGTGGTGGAATTCCTCTAGAGCTTGTAAGGGAACTAGAGGGAGAGGACTTGTGGTTGATAAGAGGGCGAATACAATCTCGACACATCCGATCCAATAGCAATATACGAAAGACGACCATCGGATGTTGCTCCCATACTATGTGCTTAGTCTGGTACATGGGTTGTGCTAGACATGACCCTTACCTCAACCCACCTGCAATAAGTTTAGATGATGTTTTTGTAAGATTTGAAAATTAGACATGGGCGTTATCAGTTTTTTTGGAAAACGGTTTTGTAACCGATATGAAGTGTTCATATCGATACCGAAAACCGTTTTCAGATATCGATATGGGTAGCACGATATTAATCGCTTTTCAAACGTAACTTATCTATTTGTCTAGAAAACGAACGGAAACACAAACTCACGCGTTATCAAGTCCAATCTAAACCGTATTGCAATGACCGTAATGTTCAATTCGCCTATCATCCGCTGATATCCGTCCCAGTTCAATATTCGCTGCATTTCTTTCGCACTAATGAAATTTCTTTTTGTTAGAAAGAGAGAAAGCGAATATATCAAACCGTTCGATATCATATGCTTGGGTTGCGGGAGTTTGTGTTTCGCGCGTTACTTAGCCTATGTATAGTTTTACTAATATCCGATATTCAAAACTGCCATATCGATATGTTATGATATGAATCTCATATCCGTTTTTAGTTACGTTTTGATATATCGGACTCATGCCTATTGAAAATGTTTAATTGTACGTTATTAACTTATTACCACTGTGTCGATTTTAAACAAGTATGTTTATATAGATAGATAGATAGATAAAACGTTTATTATACACACCAGGCATTAAAAACAACATATACAACTTACAGCATTAACCTAGGGGTATATCACAATATATAGGAGCTTAACCTTAATCAAACTATAAATATTAATCTTCCATTTCATGCAATTTGTTGTATAATAAATTAAACATTAAGACTAGCCTAGTGAAATATAAAAGGTCCCAGCTCAGCATATGTAGCAGAAGCAAGGCATCTACTACGCTGATGATTCTGCCGTAACCTATTACGATATGAACGCACTTCGATGGTTTACAATAATTTTGTCAGACAGAAAAATAATAATTTAAAACAGTTTTCCATTATAAAAATAAAAGAAGATAGTTTGCAATCAATCTACAAAAACTAAATAAAAAAGATGATAAAAATACAAAATCTTAGTTATACATCTATTTTACTAACTCATGTACCACCTTATTAGACATCATAGCGATAAAGGACAACAAAGGAAGTTTAAGAAGAAAAATAAAAATAATTAATTAAGAGGTTATATGAAAGGTGAGTATGTTGGAAGTACCGCTAACTGCTTCTTTGATTTAAAAGAAGATGTTCCCTTAGTTGTTTTTTGAAACTAGATTTGGAATTCAAGATTCGCAACGGTGGTGGGATGTCATTCCAACATTTCAAAGCCAGAAAGCGGAAACTTCCACGGAACAACGCTGTTTTATGTGGAGGGATACGAAAAATATGAGAGCAGAACCTAGCGTCGTAACGGTGGGATTCATAACGCCATGAAAGTTTTTTACTGAGATAAAGTGGCTGCTGACTTTTTATGACACCAAACAGCAAGGATGATAGTAAAAGTTTCATTCGTCCTTCCATATTCAAAATGTTGAATTTATTTAAATATGGAGTGATATGTGATCGAGGAGGGATATAAAAACAAAATCTCGCACAGGCATTTTGCACGCGTTGAATTAATTTTGATGTTTTCTTAAATAAACAAGGACCATATACCGTTAAACAATAATTTAATTTTGAAAGAATTAAAGCTTCACACAATCTCGTACGAAGAGTTAAATTAATATAGGGTCTGATTCTATAAAGGACTTTGAGCCTATAAAAACAGTTACGTATAAGGTTAACTACGTGACTTTCGAAACGTAGATGACGATCAAGTAGAAGACCAAGATTACGCGCTTCAGATACCTGTTCCACTGGGTCATCATTAATCATAATATACGGATAAGCAGAGGAAATGATTTTTACTTGGTGTTTAGTTCCAAGTATCATAAATTTGGATTTAGAGGGATTTAATACCAGGCAATTATCATTAGACCAATTTGAAACAGCTCTCAAATCATCATTAATTTTACAAACTGCTGCGTTTACATTTTTTAGCTCAACATCTGCAAAAATTTGAAGATCGTCTGCATATAAATGGTATTTACAACCTTTGATAACATTTGTTATGTCTGCACTATATATAATGAAAAGAAGAGGGCCCAGTATTGAACCTTGAGGGACTCTTTCCACAGGCAGTAAGGTAGACACAAAGTTTTCCCCATTAGGTTTACTTAAAACTACTTTCTGAAACCGTTCCGAGAGGTAGCTACGAAACCACTCTACAGTAGAAGAATTGAATCCGTAGTATGATAGCTTTGACAATAATAAATTTATATTAATGGAGTCGAAGGCACGCGAAAAATCTAAAAGAACAAGTAGAGTACCCAACCCTGTATCAGCACTAGATAGAATATTATCAACTACATCATGAAGAGCGGTCGCAGTACTATGATTCCGCCTAAAACCAGACTGGAGCTCAGGAAGGATTTTAGAACAGTTGCAGAATTTAATAACTTGATCATAAACCACTTTCTCAACCTTTTTAGATATTAATATA
This sequence comes from Coleophora deauratella, assembly GCA_958295455.1. Taxonomy (NCBI): domain Eukaryota; kingdom Metazoa; phylum Arthropoda; class Insecta; order Lepidoptera; family Coleophoridae; genus Coleophora; species Coleophora deauratella. The sequence continues at coordinate 15,643,854 of OY282396.1, read as the reverse complement.
TATTTTCTGTCCCAGCGCCATCAAACCTTGCCAGAGCGTTTTGATCTTAGTAAAGTTGCCCTTGGCTTGTAATAATGAAACAAAACAAATATTGTTTAGTGCTTAATAAATATTTTTATTTTTTGATTAAATATTTTTTTCAAACACTATTCATCGACCTTACCACTGTGTTTTGCTATCAAGTATTTTATAATAACGTAAGTATAATACAATGTTTTAATAGTGACACTCCAACCTGTTTTATCACCAAAAATATATATCATAAAATATTTTTTTTTATAATTTATTACGTCGTAACCATTGTGCGCACAGATTGGACGTCATAGTAAAACATGTTAGGGATTGTGTATTCTATCCGAATATATATTTTCTTCTTTCTGGCCGGCACTTTTATTTCTTTGTCCAAAAATGTATGAACTGTGAATGATGTGTTTTAAAACTGGTGAAGACAGGGAAGCTCATGTACCATCAATTAAAAATTGGTTAGGACAGTAGAAAACGTACAATATTATTTTAAGAATTCTTTTGAATGTGTTCTCGAAGCCATGGGTACCGAATTTTTTTACCCACTTGCGCTGGGTTTGAATGCAGCACTTGCTTCCTTACTTATAATTTACGTAGCAATCACTCACCAGGATCTAACTGTGAAGAGAGCACTTGCAAAGTTTTTAAATCAATTGACAAAATATTTTAAATTAAAACTCAAAGTTTGGATGTTCGTATGTTTAAAAGTTTGTATGTTTGTTACTCAATCACGCGAAAACGACTCAATGGACTCGGACTTTTGGCACATAGATGAATAATAATCTGGATTAACACATAGTATACTTTTTATGACGGAAAAGTCCAGTGTTCCCATATATCAGGCGGAAATCAAACCTACCTTACACTGTTGTTCGTTGTCATTTTGACAAATGTCAGTATTAAAGTAGTTCTTATGACGTCAGTGGACAGATGTCAATTTGACAGTTATCAGTTTCTCATACATCAGACTGAGAGATGTCAGTTTGTCGTAAGTCTGATTGACATATTGTATACATATACCATACGTATTGTATACGTATAGGTAGGTCTATAATAAATACAACATTTAATACGATATGTATTTTATAGGTACACGTATGTCCATCAAATGCATTAATTGAATGCTTATTTAATATTTTCACTGCCGTGAGTGCACGGGTGCGTGCGAGTGGATTCAAGTGAAAGGCCGAGCACGCATCGGTTAGTGTTGCTTGCTAAACTTCATAGGCAACAGACATATACGCGGCCGGCATCGCTCACTCAAAATTTTGCTCTGTACGATGGTGAATTTGAAAAAGAATTGTTTATTAGTGATTCTGAAGATATATACGATCCTAAAATATCTTCTTCAGAGGAGGAATCTGACAACGAATTGATCTCACAACAAGTACCTCTAGTGAACATAGAATTACGTTCACCACGACAATTACCATTAGAAACGTCACCGTCATTGACTTCGAAGATTTAAAGGATAACCCCAAGGAAGTAATACAAAAAAAACTTTGAAGAAAAGAGAGAATATTTCCATGTACCGTGAAGGGTGCACGTAGGAAATTGGATGGCCAAACGTGCTGTGGTTTATATTACAACACATAATGATGACAAATGGTTCCAGTTAGAAACAAACGCAGCCATGTAGCTCAAAAACCGGAAGTCGTAGCGAGATATAATGAATATTATTTACAACTCTTTTTATCAATTCGCATAAGACGTACGGTCTCGTCATACCGTACATGGTACCGCGTTAGCGATTTTATTTTTATGCATTCATTTAAAAACGCGTGCGGCAACAAGGCGTTTTTCGATCCGTTCGCTTTGTTAACAAATCAACAAGCCCTGACTTGCGAAAATGTGATGAAATATTTAAAGCTGACTATTTGATTTGTCTATTTAGTTAAGTTTTTATTGTAATGTTGAGATGTATAACAAGTATTATAAGCAGGGATGCATCCGATACCGAAACCGATATATCGGCGATACTTTGGGGATGCCGATATATCGCCATCGGCGATATTTTTATTCCCGATACAACGATTCTTTTCAAATTTCGCGCTTCAAAAAAGTTACTGAACGCGCGTGTTGTTTCGTCTAATTCATATTGTTTAGACACAATGCTTGATCCTCGTTACAAAGCGCGACTATTTCGATTACAGTTCTACTACTTCTACGGCACAAAAGCGTCGTGTTGAGTTACTTAACTTAAATGGAGCTCTGCATTCCGAAACTATTTCCGACACGGTCACACCTACACCTGGTGCAAGTTCTGAGAACCACTGGTGGGCTTTGGCGCGTTTGTAAAATGATTATTAAATAGTCTGAGGAAGATGAGCCCCTGTCCACTCGGAGCTGTAATTCACTCAAATAGGAAGTCTAGAGTTACCTAAGGTCTCCTTATATATCGAGCGACGCAGATCCGCTTGTTTTCTAGCTCAATTGCGTCTTATATCCAAATTTGAAATTGTGGTAGGGACTTTGTATTAGGTAATAAAAAAATACGATTTAAAAGCATGTGTAAGGCATCTACTTAAATAGAACACATTTTGAGTTTTATTAATGTTAATTGAAATTATTATACTAACACTATTAACCTTAATTCAATTAATTAATTACTAAATTATTATTAATTTATTTATTAATTATTAATTAAAAAAACAACCCGACTTGTGTTTTATTTATTAACTTACATTTAAATTCATCTACCGTATCGGTATCGGTGTCGTATCGGCAAAAAGGCGTATCGATGCATCCCTAATTATAAGTTTATCTCATCTTCATTTTCTCTGGCCCGGGAATATGTACGGTCTCATCATACCGTACATGGTACCGCGTCAGCGATTTTATTTTTATGCATTCATTTATAAATTCAGTTCACATAACAACAAGGTTGTGTGTACTCGCGTAATTATCATTTGTTAAATTGGAAATTAAACATTTTATTTTTCCTATATCAACTGTTCATCATTTATCAAGCTAGCACTACATCTGTACGGATCTAACAAGAGACCGTACATAAGATCTACAGTTACATTAAAACTGCTTTATATGTAATCATAAACTTCATAAAATGTAAAGAGCATAAAAAATAAATAAAAGAAGTAGAGGTAGAGTTCATTGATTAAAAGCACCAGTTTTTTTTTTGTATAACTGGCGTCGGGATATCAACGAATTATTAAATGGTACCAGAACTGATTTAAACAATAACAATAACGTTTTCAGTACCTATTTATCACTATATACAGGGTGATTGGAAGGTGGGTGCAAAGCTTTAAGGCGAAGCTAGTACAGACCATTTAGAACTATTTAAGCCATAGTTGTCTTAGACTAAGTCAGACTATTTTTTTTTAAGAATTTTTTTTGTTTTTTTTGCGAAAATCCCCAAAATTTAAGAGTTTATCGCAAATTTATGGTCCAATTCAATGATAAATGCTTTTTTATTTTTTATTTAATTAAAGTAATGTGTAAGCAATCCAAAACAACATTTTCTAAGCATCTGTGTAATCAGATATTTTTTTTACAGACCTTTGAAGTTTAAGAAAAAATCTAAAATTTAAGAATTTTATTTTTTGACCTCATTTAAAAAAAAAAACGAAGGGAGATTGTTTCGTTCAAACCTTTTTAAAAACTTGCTTGATTATCGCTCTTTCTTTTGAGGTATCATTTTCGTAGATATCTTACAAATTATTGAAGTTAGGACCTACAAACTAATTTAAGGGAGTTTTTTTAGGCAGACTAATTAAAACAACATTTTAACTAAAATCTTTTTTATTGGTGTTCAAAATGACTGCCGTGATTTCTTATGCAGGCACGGGCGCGCTTTCTCACTTCTGTCGTTGTTACTTTTAACATCATCTCCAGTTTCATCGTTTCAAATGCTGAATTTATTCTCTCAAGCAATTCTTCTCTTGTGTTTATTTCAATATTCGTGTAGACAAGTTCCTTGGCCCGACCCCACACAAAAAAAGTCCACCGGGGTCAGATCTGGCGACCGGGCGGGCCAATAAGAGCTTAGTTTAATTCTAAAAAAAAAACTGTACTTGCAAGAACCAAACTGCGGGGATCCTTCAAACAATGGTCGCCGCGCGGTGCGACGGCATTTCCAGGAATTCCAGGTAGTTCGCCTAGTGAATAGAACATGGCGATAAGTACTTTGCTTTTTACAACAAAATCATCTTAGTTACTAGGACCATAAAGTCGTGTTTTTTAGTCAAGGTCAGTCAGACTGTTTTGAACGGAGCCATTACATCACTCACATTTTTTATTTATTAGTCCAGTAACTACTGTCTTAGTGAGTGGACGTTATCGTGTTGATTCCGAGCTCTCCGTGTCCAGTTGTAGCCCTTTGCGCTCCTGCACGTGTTGTTTTATTTATTTTTGGACACTTTTATTTCACCGTGTCCAGTCGTAGCTTAAGCTCTAGCTGTGCGCTCCTGCACGTGTTGATTTTGAACTATCGTATTGTGTTTGTGTTGAGTTGACATTTAGTGCGCTCCTACGCCGTTTTTCTTTTGTGACTATGGCTACTTTTTCCAATCAGGAATATGCGGATATCGTTTTTATGTATGGCAGAGCAAACGGCAATGGATCTTTGGCGCGACAGATGTATCAAGAGCGCTTTCCGAATCGCAGGGTACCGAACGTCCGAGTGTTTTACAACACATTTCGACGACTCGGTGAAGATGGGATACGCCACGTAGAACCTGGGGTCAACCCAGGCAGACACGCACCTGACGTCGAAGAGGACATTTTGGCAGCATTTGAAGCGGATCCTACCACCAGTACCAGAGCAGTAGCTCAAAATCTAAACATTTCGCAATGGAAGGTGTGGAATACAATGCACCAAAATAACAAGCATCCATTACATGGCAGGGGTGTGCAAGGTCTGGAAGAAAACGACCCCCAAAGAAGGATTCAGTTTTGTCGTTTCCTCGTCAACAGAGACATTGAAGATGCGTGGTTTCTAAAATCAATTTTATGGACGGATGAAAGCAAATTTTCAAAAGAAGGCATTACAAACTTTCATAACCTCCACGAATGGGCCGAAAAGGACAACAATCCACACTGGAAAAAGCAGGTGTCGTTCCAGAGACAATTCTCTGTAAATGTATGGGCTGGAGTAATTGGCAGAACATTGATTGGGCCCCACATCTTACCAGACACTTTGAATGGCGAAAATTATTTAGAATTTTTGCAAAATGACTTACCAGTTCTTGTAGAGGAATCCGGTGCTCCAATATTCGACACAGACCGAGAAGTCATCTACCAGCAAGACGGATGTCCAGCGCATTGGTCGTTAAATGTGAGGGAACACTTAAACAATTGTTTCCCTCAAACCTGGATCGGCAGAGATGGACCCATCCCTTGGCCCGCCCGGTCGCCAGATCTGACCCCGGTGGACTTTTTTGTGTGGGGTCGGGCCAAGGAACTTGTCTACACGAATATTGAAATAAACACAAGAGAAGAATTGCTTGAGAGAATAAATTCAGCATTTGAAACGATGAAACTGGAGATGATGTTAAAAGTAACAACGACAGAAGTGAGAAAGCGCGCCCGTGCTTGCATAAGAAATCACGGCAGTCATTTTGAACACCAATAAAAAAGATTTTAGTTAAAATGTTGTTTTAATTAGTCTGCCTAAAAAAACTCCCTTAAATTAGTTTGTAGGTCCTAACTTCAATAATTTGTAAGATATCTACGAAAATGATACCTCAAAAGAAAGAGCGATAATCAAGCAAGTTTTTAAAAAGGTTTGAACGAAACAATCTCCCTTCGTTTTTTTTTAAATGAGGTCAAAAAATAAAATTTTTTATGTTTAGATTTTTTCGTAAACTTCAAAGGTCTGTAAAAAAAATATCTGATTACACAGATGCTTAGAAAATGTTGTTTTGGATTGCTTACACATTACTTTAATTAAATAAAAAATAAAAAAAGCATTTATCATTGAATTGGCCCATAAATTTGCGATAAACTCTTAAATTTTGGGGATTTTCGCAAAAAAAACAAAAAAAATTCTTAAAAAAAAATAGTCTGACTTAGTCTAAGACAACTATGGCTTAAATAGTTCTAAATGGTCTGTACTAGCTTCGCCTTAAAGCTTTGCACCCACCTTCCAATCACCCTGTATAACATCCAAAAATGATGTAAAAAGTTAACACACTTTGTCAAAATCTTACCGAATCGTGAAATTTTTGTAAAAAAAAAACAACCGACCTACGTCAAGGACATTAACATTTATTGACTTCCACTCGAGGCTAGCCGAAAAAGTCATATGGAGGCCACCCAATCAATGTTATCACCTGTTATCGCCGGAAGATGACGAAGATCTTAACTGTCACCACTGAGTTGCGAGAGCTTGCGTAAACGCGTTGCCTCGCAGGTTGACGAAAAAATTATCAAGACTACTTACAAGACGGTGGCTTCGGTCTTGGTGAACGGTTTGTTGGGTACAAGATCGGTGGATGAACCGAGACCATTCAAGCGAGTAATTGTTGATGAGGCGCTAATGGTGCATGCTGGTAGCCTCGGTTACGTGGCTGCCTTGACGTAGAGCCACGTAACCGAGGCTGCCTTGACCGGCTGTGAAGAAATGATAATAATCAGTGATAAACATCGAATTCCTTATATAGACAGAGACAGAGACGCCGAGATGAGGTTCGGTTTGCTTTCTGTCTATTGTAACGTTTCCAAAAATTTGATAAGAACCCATAGAGTTCTATCCTGGGTTTTACACCGTAACAAAATAAATACAATCTATGAGAAGACTAGTGTTTTCCCGAGTGACAATCCCTCATTTGCCTGAAATAGACTATTTGTGCTTGTTCCAGGCTGATAAGGACGACTCAATAAAGAAAGGCTACGAGAAAAACAATAGCAAGGTCATGACGGCGCACGAGGCGCAGGGACAAACTTTTGCCAACGTGATTTACGTCAGAACCAAGACCAAGCCTTTGCAATTAATTATACGAATCTCTGGGCCATGCTATCGTTACGGTTAGTGACATACGAAGTCATTTGTATTTTATACTAACGTCGACGATTTGGTGGCTAAGTGGATAGCCTCCGTGAGTGAGATGGCCGAGGGTGACTTAAAAAGCTGAGTCTAGTTTAGTATCTCACACGCGTAAAATACAATCAGACATTAGATTGTACAGTACTACGAAAATCTGTTGACGATTTCCAAAAAATAAATTAAAATATTGCAATATAATTGTAATTATACGAATTATCAAGAAAATTTAAAAGCTTTATAATATTCTAGTTTTGTTAACATGTAACAATTTAATTTGAACGACGCCAACGGGCGGCCGCCATTCTGTCTGGGATCGCGCTGGGCGCAACACCGATACTGGGCTACGTTGTTTGTTATTTAGTATTTCAATAATTCTCAAAAATATAGAGGATTGCAGCTAACTCTGTGATACTTATTTAATATTCACTTAGTATAGTTAACATAGCAAGTTATTTCCACTGTTGATTCAGTATTTATTATTACTCTGAGAATGGCGAATTCAAGTCTCTCTAATATATGTACAATCGCAACAGAATGAGACATCTGAAACGATATCTAACTACGCCTACAATACTTTGCATGACAATAATCTTTTGCATTAATTAATAGCATTTTCGGCTGACTATGCTGCTATAAAGTATGGGGGTAAAGATACAGCTTTCGGTTTTAAGAACCCTACTCGGGAATAAGACCGGTGGTGTTAGTGGTTTGGCGCTTTCGCTCGCGCAATCGTGTTGTCTACCGTTTGCATTGTTCTGGAGTGTGGTTATAAATTTCTGTAGTTTTTTACCGACCGAGGTTTTGGTGAAGTTTTGTGTGCCTACTTGACTACCCATCCACTATCCAGTAAAGGAATGTGTTTTTATATTTTTAATGTAAGTAGCTATATTTCCAACTTGTAATTTACTTCATTAACCTAACCTAACTATAGTTTTTTGTGTTGTACTTCTTATTGATATATTTTTTAAGTCCTTATACATTTCTGTACCTAAATTATACTAACGGGACTATATTACTGAGCTTAGTTAGTTTGTCTATTTGTCTGTCCGTATGTCACACAGGCCTCTATGGTATTTTTTCAATATTGCAGGTTTTTAATTAAACATCAAGCAACATAAAATTTAAAGAGTAAATCAAAGGTATGCGAGACAAGTCGTCAGTATGAAACCTTTTTTTAGGACTTCAGACGGGATTCACGCACAATGTAAAAGTGTAAAAAGTTTAAAATGACGAAACACAACCACATGCCTACACAGTTGTTACAGGCTGCAGTTTTAAGAAACTTCTTAAAACTGCAGCCTATTCAGCCTACTGTCGATGAATGTTTAACCACGGCGACATACGTCACATATTCAAACTTGCAAGATAAAGTCGATAAAAATAAGCCAAAGAAGAAGAAAGTCAATTTAATTGACGCTCAGGTTTTATAAAAACCTGAAGATGATATGGACAATGTGTTGTTAAAAATGTCTGCTTGGGACAGTTTTCCATTTAGCATTTTCTGTACCCCTGATTCTCTTTAAAAAAAGTAGGTACGACGACCTGTCGAAGTCACCGAACACAATTAAGAAGATCGTCGTAAAAAAGAGTGCGCTATTAAAGGGCGATATGTAGAATGAATTGGAGAAATTGTAGGCCCTAGACCAGTGTTTTTCAACCTGTGGGTCGCGACCCCCCGGGGGATGGCGTAGCCTTTCTCAGGGGGTCGCAGGTAAAGGCTTGTTTATTTTTTAACAATTTTTCAAAAAGTGGTTCTATTTTGGAGACGTTAATAAGTAAATAATTTTCTAATTATAGAAAAAAAATCTAATACACTAAAATTTTGTATGTTTATAAGCCTTAGGGGGGTCGCAAGAATTTTTGTGCCCGTAAAGGGGTCGTGTATTAAAAAAGGTTGAAAAACACTGCCCTAGACGAATGTACTTCAGCCCGTAATCGACGTAACATGTACAGTAACGTTCATTGTTCAGATTTTCAAGGCAAGCGATTTAGGTTTATACCAGCAAATCAAATATTTCGAAGAATGGAACCTTACAATATAAAAACAATAACTTGCGTATAACATAAAGATGATAAGTTAATTAGCCAAATATAAGATGACTAGTATTTGAAAACAAGCCAAGTCAATGTTGAGCTTCAACAGATCAACAGAAGGTATTTGCTTTGTGTAAATAATTCAATATATTTTTTTAAACAAAACGCCAGAATGAAACCCTGCTTACATTTTTATTTAGACCAAGAAGCCAGAATGAAACTTAGCTTACTACTAATCAAGTTAATAAGCTAAGGCTTCTCACCATTTGTCGCTGGGTGGTCGAAGTGATAAAGTACCGCTTCAAAAGATAGTTTCGTCTACTCAGAAACTTTCATAAAACAAGGCATTAAGTCACGTGACTGACTATTTCAGGATAGCGGCAGCATTGCTGAACAGCTATCAAATGCAGTGTGAAGATAACTAGTAAAAAAGCTATTGTTGTCCAAAGGTAAGTTTTACGATTGTTTAAGTTCTGCTTTTTCAATTTAAACAGGATCAAACAAATCAAACCAAAATATATTTATTTGAAGTAGTAGCATTGTATATTTTTTGTAGGGGATTATTATAACTCTAATTAAAATGAAGTTCTACCACTTGGAAGTGTTAATTTTAATACCTATATTAACAAACTTTTTGGTATAAATGACCTCGATAACTCATATCGGATCATTGTCCCGAAAAATGAAATGTTTCTGGATATTCATACTAACATTACTGTTCCAAATAAACAGTATTTCAAAAGGAACATCAGGGGAATACTTCATCACAGCAACCTGTGCCTCAGAAATAAGAAAAAAAATTATTTATAACACATTGAAAATTACAGAAAATTGGTGGTGATATATAGGGTGACTTTAAATTAGTTCTTGATACGAAAGGCTATTCATGTACTCATGATAACAAACAACTTTCTCTAAGGAATCCATAGTCAAATCGCAAAAAAAAATTTGGACTCTTCATACTAATTTGGCCGGTCAGTTGATTGATTTGTATGGAGTCCAAAATTTGTTTTGCGATTTGACCATGGGTTCCTTAGGGAAAGTTGTTTGTTATCATGAGCACATGCATAGCCTTTCGTATCAAGAACTAATTTAAAGTCACCCTATATAGTTATTATTATTTTTACAGAAACAAAAAAAATACAAGAGCAAGTTGTACTTTCCAGCTGCAGTCGTTTTATCAGCCAGCCAATAAATATTTAGGAGAACCTGTGAAAGCAGAAAACTAAAAATTGACAAGGGAAATTCACTAATTTTGACCCATATTCCAAAAGTTTATTTTGTCCATTCCTCGAATGAAAGTTACAATCATTATTTATAGAATATAGTTGTTAACTTTGGTGGACAAAATCATGTCATCAAGCCGATAAGACCAGCAAATAAAAAGGCTTTTTATCTAGACCATGATTACATTGGGAAAACACAAGAACCAATTTTCACAAAAACACTGTATATAGATGACGAAAAGAGAACCTTGATTGAGGCACAAGCGGAGATTTTGGAAAGGTTTGCAAGTGCGAAAAAAACTCATGAAGGCACTGACTGTAATGGCCGAAATTCCAATGGCTGCCATGACACATTGAGAATCGAAGAATTAACAGGTTTACAAGTAAAGAAGGCCGGAATACTGATCCAAAAATGTTAACAATTTCTTGTGTGTACTCCAGATGGCTTGATTTGGGACTATAAACTGCTCGAAGTGAAGTGTCCTTACACTGCATCACAAAAAAGTATAACCCCAGAAAATGTGCCATGCATATATCTCTGTAAAAAAACTGGCAACTAGAAACTGTCCCCGAATCAAGAATATTATCACCAAGTGCAAGGATGGGCATAATGTACTAGACGAACGTTAGAGAAGACCGGGATAGATGCTGCACTGGGAAAGACGCCTCGTTCGTTTCTAAAAACGAAACTACAGCAAATGCATTGTTTAACCCCTTCAGACCCGGCGTCCTTGTCGATGGACATCACATATATATTTTTATTCTATGACCCAGTGTCGTTCTGAAGGTAATGTAAACATTTCGCGGCGCTCTTTAGACATTGAGAATTGTTTACGCTTCATCAAATTCTAAGAAACATGATGTGGGTACTTCAAAATAATTAGTCGAATATTGACCACAGCCATGACGAGACACAGTACGGGTAAGCTAATTCGGCTGTATTGGGATAGAAGTTTGGATATGAAAGTATTTTTAGAAAACATGCCTAGGGACCGCTTTCTACAGTTGAGAAATAATTTGCATATTATTGACAATGATTCTATTCCAAATGGAAACAGTGACCGTCTTTTAAAAGTCCGGCCTTTATACAACTCGATCAGGGAACGGTGTCTGGAGCTGAAGATGGAGCAAATCCTAAGTGTTGATGAGCAGATTGTTCCTTTTAGAGGGAATTTGAATATCAAGCAATATGTGAAAGGAAAAGCAGAGCCATGGGGTATCAAAATTTTTATGCTTTGTGGAAAGAGCGGGCTGGTCTTTGACTTTATTATTTAACAAGGAGCAACAACAGATATAAATAAAAATGATGTCTTGCGATATGGTGCATCAGCTACCTACGTAAATCAGCTTTCTTAACGCATAACTTGTTCTGGACATTTCCTTTATTTTTCCAATTACAATTTGCTTCGAGAACTGCGTGAAAGAGAAATATATGCAGGTGGTACGATCAGAGTAAACAGATTTCCAAATCCACCCCTCATAAGTGACAGGGAAGGCGCAAAAAAAGAAAGGGGATACTCAGAACAAGTCACCAATAGTACAAAAGATATTGTAGTTCTCAAATGGATGGATAATAAAGGTGTAATACTTGCTTGTAATTTCATAGGGATCGGAGAAGAAGACGAGGCGCGAAGATGGAACAAAGTATCAAAAGAGTACATATCAATTCCACGTCCTGAACTTGTACGATTATATAACAACGGTATGGGAGGCGTTGACAAAACTGACCATTTACTTAGCCTGTACCGCATTTTTAATAAGGTCTAAAAAATGGACATTGCGAATGATATTTCACGCGATTGACTTGGCGGTGACTAACAGCTGGTTGGAATATAAAGAAGACTGTCAAGCCTGTAAAATATCCAATAAAGACATGTTAGACCTTCTGCATTTCCGTTAGAGAGTAGCTGAAGCTCTAATAAAAATGGGGCAACCACTTATTTCAAGAAAAAGAGTACGTCCATCTAATTCTGGAAACAGCAGTCCAATAAATACACCAACTAGTACAGAGTCGTCGCTGTATCGAATTTAGGCCAGCTAGTGAAATACAATACGACACTGTCGATCATTTGCTAGAATGCGATAAAAAAAAGAAGCTACACGGTGCAAGAAACCAGGCTGTAAAGGCAAAACACATGTTTATTGCCTAGAATGCGACATAAATTTGTGTTTCGTTAGTGAAAGAATGTTTTTTCGAGTATTTCACCAAAATAATTAATTAGTGTTTTTTTATGGATCACTTTTGTAATTTTTGAGATAAAATAATATATTAAAAATAATGCATTGTTATTTTGGTTACCTTAATCATCATACAAAAGCTAAAGTACCTAAATACAAAAAATGCTAGTAATTATTTATAGAATTCAAGCAACAGTTTAGAGTACGTCAACGCTATCTCTGCAGAACTTATTAAGTGGCAACACCAAAAAATGTCACGCTGGTAACCCTTTTTAAACGTCATTCTTAGATGTCACGTATGTTGATGTTTTTTGTTGACTTACAGATTTTGTCTATAATCGTAGTTGAAACCAAGTAAAACCATGGGAAAACCCATCAAAAGTGAAGTGCGCAAATTAATTTATAAAATGGTCGCTAATTTTCAGACCATTAAGGATGAAATCGAATTAAATCGTGAACAAAAAGAACAATGTTTACAAGATATCATAACCTCAACGCGTAAGTTTTGATACTTGATTGATACTGATTATTGATTAATGTTTTCCATGCATTTCTTTTTAAAATGATAATTAATATATCTCTAGCCACATTAACGTCCACATCCACGCCTTCATCCGCGTCGATTTCAGTAAAAAACAATTTGTTGTCTAATAAGTATAAGGTTGGCAGTATAAGTATACTTGGCAGTTTTTTACAGGTGAATTATCGGGATCTGTTCAATCTTCGATTACGAATTCAGTGCAGAAGATAAAAGAGCTCGATAAATTGGATACCAGCACACAAGCTACTTATATTAAAAGGAACGGTTCAATGACTGGTAAGATCTTCTGATTATAAGATGTAATAGCTAATAAATCTATGAACAAAATTTTCCAGTATTCAGTGACTAATCAAATGTTATTATTTGCAGAAATAAGCGAAAGAACTATCCGGCAAATAAAACAAGAAGGTGAGACTAATTCTGGCATATGGAGAACTCCGGGTAAAAAACGAAAATCCCGTGCCAAAAAAAAGAGAAATCTTGATGATTTTGACAAGACTGCGATTAAAAATCTTATAAATAATTTTTACATAGTTCGAAATGAAGTTCCTACTTTACGAAAGCTTCTTACTGAATTGAAACAGTCCATCGGATTTGATGGAAGTCATGAAGCACTACGTAAAATTTTACATGATATGGGTTATGAGTTCAAAAAAAATGTGGAAGAGAGGACAGTTCTACGGAAAAAACTGATATAGCCGCAGATAGGCATAAATATATAAGAACAATCACAACATACAGAAACCTCCCAGAACAGGAAACTAAACCCATTATCTACTTAGATGAAACTTACATACATGTGAATAAACCCAAACAAAGTTGGCAGGGCCCCTCGTCATCAAAAATGGTGACTAAAATATCAAAAGGCAAAAGGTTCATTATCGTGCATGCAGGTAGTGAAGCAGGTTTTGTTGATAATGCCCTCTTAACTATCAGCAGTAAATCTAAATCAGCCGACTACCATGATGATATGAACGCAGAAAATTTTTCGAGATGGGTCCAAGAGAAACTACTTCCAAATTTGCCCAAACCAAGCATAATAGTAATGGATAATGCTAGTTATCACACGATTCAAACAAACAGGGCGCCTAACACTGGTTCACGAAAACAACAAATCCGTGACTGGCTCACTTCCTTGCATATACCTTGGGAAGAATCCTTCACCAAACCAGAACTCTTGTGTTTGGTAAAGCGCAACAAACCGGAGCCCATTTATTTTATCGATGAGCTGTTAAGGGTAAGCGGCAGTGATGCATTTTCTGTTCTATCGTATCTTTAAACTACTACTACTCATCTCTATAATAGGCTTAAATATGTATTTAAAAAAAAAAACTTTAACTTTTGTCTCAAATTCGTAATATGATAATTAATCACTTTCATTGTCCTTTACAGGAAAATGGACACGAAGTGTTAAGGCTGCCCCCATACCATTGTCACCTAAACCCGATAGAATTAATATGGAGCTTGGCAAAGCGGAAAGTGGGTAGCGTTAACGTAACAAGCTCAGCCAGAGATAGGGCACAGAAGATTGAACAAGCGTTTGCATCAATCACCTCGGATGATTGACGTAAGTGTGCTGAACACGTAAAAAAGCTAGAAGAAGAACACAGACAACAGGACAGTTTACTGGATGATCTGGAGCCTTTTGTGATAAATGTTCGAAGTGATGACGAAAGTGAAGAGGAAACAGAATTTTAAGAAATTTTTAACTACGAAGAAGAGGAAACAGAATTAGATTTATCTTTTAATGATTAAAAAACTAGATAAAACTATCCGATTTAAATTAATGTATTTGTTTTTATTCTTCTGTATGTACCTATATTCGTCATTCCTCTTCATTTTTTTTTAATAAAACAAAAAATAAAATTAGTATTCTAGAAATAACATTATGCTTTGATGGGTGTAAAATATATGGCTGTAGTTATGCCATAACGATCCAACTGACTTTAAGTAAGGGAGTAATGTACTTCGGGGATCGCGATTCGCGTCCGCTCTGCGTAAAGCTTCGGCCAAACCGGCGCAACAGCAACGCAGCGCCACGCCGCCGCTTCCCAGCCTACCCATGTTATCTTATGGTGGCGCCTAGTAAACCTAAGCGCTCACAATTACTCGGCACTCTCCTGCGCTACTGACGCTCCCGCATCTCGGTCGCTTTTGGTCGCACCGGTTTGACCAAAGCTTGAAACGGTCAATAGAAATCAAGGCGCGTCCACGCGGACGCATCTCGTGGATGGAGCGCAGACTGACCTTTCGCGTCGCCGTAAAACCGGCCTAAAAATAATCTGCAGATGACACAAAATTAAAATAAAATCCAATTATCAAGACGTGTTTTTCTTACTATGAACAGTAATACCATGTTCAAAATTCGAATTTTTACTGTTGTCATTTCATTGCAGAGATAGGGTTGACGGACTCTAATCCTCGTGTCCATTTCAATGGACACAATTTTTTTTTTTTACCAAAATATCTTAATAAGAACACAACTATGCAGTAAATTAACAGTAATATTTTTTTAAATAATGTCTTGTAATTAAGGTCTGAAGGGGTTAAATACGCGCCACATGCGCCCCACCTCACCTCAGTGATACGCAAGCTGTTGTGCAAGGTGGATTTTTCTCGCTTGTGTGTCTGAATACATTCGCAGCGGATGCGACGAACGCTTTCCAAAATTTTGATGCCAGATTGGAAGAATGCTGTAACCGTCAAGGAAATCACTTGGACGATGTAATTTTTAAAAAGTAGGTTTAAAAGTAAATTTCATTTAATTTTCTTTAAATTGTAATAAATAAAGTTCTACAAAATTATACTATTTAGTATAGTAAATGTAAGATTTTTTCTTTGAATTTTCAAAGGTGCATCTGTCTCTGGGCCATCCTGTATAAGATATAACTACCGTTCAAAAAAATATAAAATTTGGGTATATAAAAAATAATTTTAATGTTGATCAGCCAGAAGAAAAGTGGTTTCGGAGGTTTCAGAAACGAATAAAGTTTCACAAAAAGAAGGCAGAGGACGTAAACAATAACACAGTACATTTCTGTACTCGCAGATTGGCAGCAACAGGATTTTGTATCCTCTGAGCCTGTATCGAAAGCGAGTGTTAATATTATAGAAAAATTGATCCTGCGAAATATAAAGTGAATTGGCTGAAGATAATATTAAGATGGAAGAGATTTACAATTGAAAACCCAAAAAGTATGTTCTTCAAGGAATCTTTAGAAGTGGACACACAATTTCGTCACATCGATATGAATGCAAAATAGTAATATAAGCAAAATTCTTCCTTAGCTTAGAGAGGCAGTTTAAAGGACCTTTTAAAATATATACCATTTCAACATACGTTTTTATAATTCTTTGGCATGTGATAAAAATATACCGACTACTTAAACGAATCGTTTAAGATGTCTTCCAAGAAAAGAAGGCATGCAGGAAACAGACGAAGAAAGTATTTTAGATTACATTCTTGACAATTAAAAAGCTTTGTCGAAAATAGATAAATAGATCTAAGTACGCAATTTTCAATTATTTTTGAGCTACAATGGTAGAAGTCACTTTTTTCATAATTTCTTTTTATTCATGATTTGGGAGCGTGCATCATGATCGTTCAGTGGAGTCGATGGTGCAAAAACGCAATCTAAAACAGAACTCGCCACCTCCTATGACTTCAAGGCCAAGGATGAGACAGCGCCGTTGGATGAACCACTGTGCGATATTGGACCCCATACCAGTTCTGTACCTGTGCAGGAAATCTACAGTCAGAACTGTGAGTTCGCAGGGTACATCGACCAAGTGGAACGGACTTACGAGATCCTCAGAGGCATCGACCCCAAGCTTGACCGCCGAATGCCATTCTCTATGTTTCAGCACTCAATGTTCACTATCCTCAACTGCTATCTACTTATCAACTCTCGCCTTGAAGATCCGTAGGTTATAAGTGATAAGATTATAGTAATATTTATAATCATAACTTCAGAAGTCCGTACAAATCATAAAAAAGCGGTTGCTAAGTAAATATGATTCTCGATGCACTGTGCGAGTGTACTGCGTATGCAGGTTTATTTCTACAAACTTCAGATTTTGGATAAAAATGTAAACAAAAAAGTAACAAGCCAAAATTGGCCAAATCAATAATAAAAGGCGACAATCTCCAGAGTCCTGTCATTAAACATGGCTGGAAATTTGAGCCTGAGGCTAAAAAATTTAACAGGATCGCCGATCACAAAATGCGGCATTATTGTTCATCCAAAAAATCAACTTTTGGGCAGCACTCCAGATGGAGGTTAAATGCTTTAGGCCAGTCATACAAGACATCAGAGGTCGCATTGGATGCAACAGTTCTGATTTTGTGGTATGTTGTTAGGGTTGATGCCAGTAGTGTGAAACTAATTTTTCAGCTTCGAAAGACTTGTGCTAACTGCGAGGTGCTCCAAAAACATCGAAATTTTCGGACTTTTTTCAGATTTTGGCTCATAATTTCTAAAAGGTGCATCTTAAGGCTAAACTAAGTATAGACACTTATAAAGAAGACAAAATTTGCTATCATTTGAGTGCAATTGCAGCTCGGTAGCTCTAACAGAACCCAAGATACAGCACTTCAAACATTGGTGATTTTCCCTAAAAAGTTCGATATTGTAGTTTTAGCAGCGTTCCGAGCAGAAAATTGGCTATAATACTCATTCTAAGAGGAAAGTCATGTATAAAAAAGTTGTAGAACAGTTATTTAGCTTTAATTTGAGCGCAAGCGGGACTTGGTAGGACCAACAGTTCCTCTGTAATCTGGTCAAACGTAAAATTAAGGAAATGTGATGGTGATAAGTTCTGTAGGAATGTTGGGCAGCAGGCTCTTCAGTTGGGTGTAGACGAGCGAGGTGGACTTTGGCGCTGGCAGCAGATCGGACAAATATCCTATAACCCACCATATAGCGCCACGAGACACTTGTTGCAAGCAGAGGCTATCTCCTCATATGTGGCGTTAAGGTCGAGAAACGTGGTACCCGTGTCAAGAAGGTCTGGCTGTTTTGAAAGAATGTCCAATACTTCGTTTTTCCTTGCCAGAAAAGTGCAGAAGTGGTGTCGCAACCACTGAATGTATGCAGGAACAACTGTATTCCAGGAGGGAATGAAAGCTCTTTTTGAATAAATGATTTTGATGTAAACTGTTTCATACATGGGATTAAAACGAAGCAAGCCTCAGAAGACGCCGACTTTCTCATTGTAAGGACAGCATTGGAGATGAGTGAGGAGTATGAGCAAATAATAATCGCTGGAGATGATGTCGACCTCCGAGTGCTCCTTAATGGATTAGGCTCCAATATAAACAATAATTTGTTCCAGAAAAGTGCCAGGGGAGGAACAGATTACGAACAGTTTACATCAAAATCATATATTCAAAAAGAGCTCTCATTCCCCCCTGAAATACAGTTGTTCCTCCATGCATTCAGTGGTTGCGACAACACTTCTGCCCTTTTCTGGCAAGGAAAAACGAAGATGTTGGGCGTTCTTTCAAAAAGCCAGACCTTCTTGAGACGGATACCACGTTTCTCAACCCTAACGCCACATATGAGGAGATAGCCTGTGCTGGCAACAAGTGTCTCGTGGCGCTATATGGTGGGAAAATGGACGACTCTCCACGGCCTGCATTACAGCATATTTGTCCGATCTGCTGCCAGCGCCAAAGTCCACCTCGCTCGTCTACACCCAACTGAAGAGCCTGCTGCCCAACATTCCTACAGAACTTACCACCAGATGCAGACGTGGTTGGGTGTAGAGAAAGAGCCCACCAACTGGGGGTGGAAAAGGAGCCAGCAGGGACTGACACCAGTGACCTCAATGAACAACCCAGCGCCGGAAACCCTGCTGAAATTCCTGTCATGCAGGTAAGGTAATCCATTCGAAGGTCGGTCCTGGGGACGTGTATTTGTAAAACAATTTGTAACAAGTATTATATTTATGAAATTCCTGTCATGCAGGTAAGGTAATCCATTCGAAGGTCGGTCCTTGGGACGTGTATTTGTAAAACAATTTGTAACAAGTATTTATAAAATTCCTGTCATGCAGGTGCAAGAAAGGGTGCGGCAGAGGAAGATGCTCCTGCCAGAGAGCAGGGAGCAGGGCTGAAATGCTCTGCTCTCTGCAAAGTTTGTCGGGGGAAGACCTACCTGAATACTCAGTCCTTAGACTTAACTGAGTCGGATGAAGAGAACGACTTTGACTTAACGACGAACAACAGGCCAGTCTCCGGAGCACCAAAAAAATGTATCAGACGAACCTGGACCTTCCAAAAGAACACGCTAAGTGCGTAAAGGTAATCATAAATTACATACCTACCCCTTCGTTGTAATTTATTATAATTAAATTAATTGACATTTTATTGTGTCTTTCTGTCGCAGGTAGCAGCTGAGGTCCAGCCATCACTAAGTGATATAGTATGAAATAAAAATTAATCTGAATTTAATATAAATATAAATAATATTACACTGCATTAGGTCTTTCTTATCCTTTACAGAAGTCATACAATTTGTCAGGCTCCGTTTTTCTAAAAATCAGATTTCCTTAATTTTACGTTTGACCAGATTACAGAGGAACTATTGGTCCTACCAAGTTCCGCTTGCGCTCAAATTAAAGCTAAATAACTGTTCTACAACTTTTTTATACATGACTTTCCTCTTAGAATGAGTATTATAGTCGATTTTCTGCTCGGAACGCTGCTAAAACTACAATATCGAACTTTTTAGGGAAAATCACCAATGTTTGAAGTGCTGTATCTTGGGTTCTATTAGAGCTACCGAACTGCAATTGCACTCAAATGATAGCAAATTTTGTCTTCTTTATAAGTGTCTATACTTAGTTTAGCCTTAAGATGCACCTTTTAGAAATTATGAGCCAAAATCTGAAAAAAGCCCGAAAATTTCGATGTTTTTGGAGCACCTCGCAGTTAGCACAAGTCTTTCGAAGCTAAAAACTTAGTTTCACACTACTGGCATCAACCCTAACAACATACCAAAAAATCAGAACTGTTGCATCCAATGCGACCTAACGCGATTTTTATGTCTACGGTGACTTACTTACTTATAATGTGCTACAAATGAAAAAAACATTTTTGAACATGTGGTATACTTAATACCTATGTGAAAAAACTGAAACATTTAAGCTCAAAGAAAGTCATGAATATTACTTTCAAATTCAGGGCCAAATGTATTGCTCTCAAAGAAACATTACAAAGTTTTATTTGATAAAAATACCTGACTGATCAGTGGTCAGAATTCAAAAGGATGAAAACTCTATAAATGCCACATTTCAAGAGTTTTTTCTTTAATAATATTATAATTATTATAAACTAGTTTTGTCAGACACATTTTTATATAATAAAGAAAAATTTATCAATTAAAAGTCCAAATATGTCTTTTCAGCATTTTATTTTTTATATTAGACCTGAAGTTAACAAGCATTGCAATAACAAAAATAATATCAGTTAATACTAAATCTATGCTTGAATCATTGGCTCAGTCAATATTTTGTAGATTTTTAATAATCCAATCACTCGTTCAATATGAACTCATTTACTTGCAACGTAAAGAATTTATTTATCACAGATACACAAAGAAAGAAAATATTGTAAAACCACAAAAGATTTAACAACAACAACAAAAAATAGTTAAACTACAAAGTCTGTAAAGATCCTCAAATCACACGAGGCACTAATAATATGTGATTTTTCGGAGAACTACGAGTGAGAGAAGGTAAAATTATTTTGGTTTTTACCCATACATATATTTGCTGATCCCAACAAGAAAGAATGTCGGCCAAGTCGTACCTGAGCTGTCTAAAGTTAAAATATTTCTCAAAAAATTGCATTTATTTTTGACTGTTTATTGGGTTGGCCAGAAAGTCTTTATCGATATTTTACTTGAACTCTCTAGAAAAATATCGAAGTTTCTAGAAGCTTTATAATACAGCTATATAAGCGGGCAGATGTAATCTGTACGGTACTAGTGTTGTATCAAAAATCGTAAAAGACATTGTACAAAAATGCCTAAAATTGAAATACATGTGCGCCACGCGCTGCTTTACGAATTTGAATTAGGCCATAGTGCAGCCGAAGCATACCGAAATATAGTGCATGCAGTTGGGCCTAATGTAATCTCTGAGGCAGCATGTCGAGTTTGGTTTCAACGTTTTCGAAAGGGAGATTACAGCCTCGATGATCGCCCCAAAACTGGCCAACTAGCGGAGGTGGATTTGGACCTCGTGCGTTCTCTTATTGAAGCAAATCTATATGAAACGACACGCTCTCTTGCTTTTACATTAGGATGCTCTAAGACAAGCATCGAAAATGCCCTTCACACTATAGGAAAAGTTTGGAAGTTAGCTCAGTAGGTGCCTCATGATCTGTCGGATACCAACCGTCAACGCAGGGTAGACTATTGTATACAACTTCTCTCGAGAAAACGTCATTTTAATTGGCTGAACAATATTGTTACTGGGGACGAGAAGTGGTGTCTTTATGTGAACCATACCCGAAAGCGACAATGGGTTGACGCACATGAACGGCCCCAGAGCCAAAAACTAACGTTCACACGAAGAAAGTACTGCTCAGCGTTTGGTGAGGCGTTCGTGGGATTTATCACTGGGAGATTCTTCCTGAAAATATTACAATTACCGCAGACATCTACACAGCACAAATACAAAAGCTGGCAGAAAAAATAGAAAAACTAAACCCAAAACTTGAGAGAGTAACGTTGCTGCACGGTAACGCCCGCCCTCATATTGCGAAAATGACACAGCTCGAAATTGTACGACTTGGATGGGAAGTTTTACCACATGCACCGTATTCACCGGACTTGGCCCCAAGTGACTATCACCTTTTTCGCTCTCTTGGGAACTTCTTACGGAACAAACAATACGACCAAAGGGCTGACCTAGAATCTGACCTCGCTAGGTTTTTTGAATCTCAGCCCGAGGAATTTTGGAAGGACGGTATCCATTCTCTACCAGAACGTTGGCGACAAGTAATAGACAATGATGGTGCCTATATTATCGTTTAATACTGATTGTGGTTCTGTAGAAAGTATCTTAAAATAAAACTATAAAAACGATAAAGACTTTCTGGCCAACCCAATATTTAATATGTTTCCCATTACAGAGCAAAGATATAAATATATTAATAATTTTATTTTATGCGATTTATTTAAAGACAATCAATATTTTTTTATATTCTGAACGCACTCGCACTGACAGCAGCAACGTTCCATTCGCACGCAACATACAGCGATAAAACATTTTAAATACAGAGGAAAAAATATAATACATTGGTCCATGTCAGATCGTAGTTTATTTTGCATAAAATGGAACGTAAATGTCAACTGGAAAAAAGCGGACTTGTAGCTTTTGAAAAGTTGATCACTGGCTCACTTTGGTTTTTTTTTTTTTATGTGATAGGTGGCAAATGAGCAGACGGATCACCTGATGGTAAGCGATTACCGCCGCCCATGGACACCCGCAACACCGGAGGAGTCACAAGCGCGTTGCCGACCTTTGAAATGGGATGGGGGATGGGGGAATGGGGAGGGGGAGGGGGATTGGGCCTCCGGTACCCTCACTCACTCGGCGAAACACAACAAACGTTGCTTCACGTCGGTTTTCTGTGAGGCCGTGGTATCACTCCGGTCGAGCCGGCCCATTCGTGCCGAAGCATGGCTCTCCCACGTCACGTTGGATTCACTCACTGGTCTAAGTCGGTTTATTGTTAGTTGCGATCTTTGCGTTTTGGGGTTTTTATTTTTGTGTCCTTTGCAATTGTTTAACAGACCGATCTACTATATGCTTCAGAATTTTATTTCTACAGTTCCGATTAATTAGTCAGTGACTTTATACAGGCTGTAAAAGACCTCTCTCAGAGATCTAAACGGAAGATTCTACTTATCACTCTGAATAACTTTCCCAAAAGAACCCATAATGAATTCTCAAAAGTTTTTTGTTTTCCATACAAAGTTGCCCGATTAACTGATTTATTTTTATGAATTTGTCATTTTTGTATTGGTGAAAGCTTTTTAGTTTCAAACATTCACATTTTAGCGGCAAAAAATCAAAATTGCATATCTGTTTTACGAAAATTTCTATTTTTGTAGTCAGAAATCGTTAAAGGTCGGTTCAGGATGGTTTTAATTGGTTTATAAGTAATTTTAAATATAAATTAATATATTTTTTTATTATTAAAATCAGAAATTTAGCAAATATATAAAAAATCACTAAGCATGTTTAGTTTTATACCAAAATATTGTTGTTTTTTTTTTAGGTTTCAATGTACAATTTAAGGTGTTTTTAATTTGGTGACAATCATGTCACGCCGTCAAGCTTCGTTCAGAAACTGTAAATTGATGGATAGCAGAACGTCCAAACTACAGTATAACTCCGAGACTGAAAAAATATGGTGCAGTGTCTGCAGTATAAATTTAGATAATTCCCGGAAGTCTCGCGTTGATGAACATGTTGGGAACAGACGGCATAATCGTCGACTTCGAGAAGACCTTCGGGACTTCTGCTACGATTTGGCACTTATGATGATATGACCTAATATACCGTGGGCAAAACTAGATAATACATATTTCAGAGAATTTTTGGAAAAGTATTGTGTGGGCCAGTTCGTGCCAAGTGAATCGACGCTAAGAAAAGAAATATTCGAAAGAGTTTTCCTGAACAAAATTTCAGAAATAAAAGAAAATCTTCGCACCGGCCATTTTTGGATGTCAATGAACGAGACTACAAATTCGATGGGTCGAAAAGTTGTACATGTAATACTTTCATCGCTAGGAGAATGTGCATCAAACAAAAAATATTTAATTGCATCGAAAGTTTTTGAGGTAGTGAATGGAGACACTACGAGTATATTTTTTTTTTTTGAATCATCGCTAGAGGCCAGTTGGCAAGACGCAGCTGAACAAAATTTCAAAAAAAAACTGCTCTTTAGAAGTTATGCTGTGAGCTATATGTTGAACGCTGGAAAGAAAATTAAACAAAAATACAACAAGGTGCTGCATATAACATGCATTGTCCATGGGCTGCATAGAATTGCTGTTGAGGTTAGAATTAATTTTCCGCAAGCAGATGATTTAGTAAGCAATATTAAAAAGGTATTTTTAAAAGCACCATCGCGCTCAAAAAAGTTAAAAGAGATGTACCCTCACATAAGGGTCCCACCTAAACCTGGTACTACACGCTGTGGTACTCGGATTCAAGCTGTTCAGTACTAAAAAAAACTTTTTACTGAGGTAAAAACTGTTATAGAATCTTTCCACGCTGAAGATAGTGCTGCTATAAGATAAAGCCAACAAATCATGCGAAATGTAGGAATTCAGGACGAAATAAACATAATCGCAAATAATTTTGGCGTCATACCGAATCTCATCAAATTTCTACAAGGAGAAAATATTTCAATATGTAAGGCGTTCCAAAAACTAAACCAATTTCAAGAACATTGTGCTAATATTTCTGGAGAAATTGGAAAAAAAATATTGACGAAATTCGAAGCAGTAAAAAAAGAAATCCCAGAAATAAAGTAGATTTATTAGAAAGAAATATATTTATTAAAATTTGCTTCACTTACATCCGTTGATTGTGAACGTTCCTTTTCACTACATAAATTTATTTTAAATTGTAAAAGAACTCTATTAACTGAAGAAAATTTATTTCAATAAATAAGTTGTTCTTTAAATAAAGTAACATTAAATTTTTACATGCCATATTGTTTAAATATAATTATTAATTTAATTATAATTTTTAGTTGATCATAATCTGTGACTTTTATTTAAGCTTATACTTACTAACATTCCTTTTAAATTTTACTCTTAATTTTCAACCTACTTACAGTAGTACTATTCGGTGCGGTGGTGTTTAGCATTAATACTTACAGTAGACTGACTCTAATCCAAGAGTCGTGGGTTCGATCCCCACTAAAGTGTATTATATAGAATAGAATAAAATAGAAAATTATTTACTTGTAGCAACAATTACAAAAAATATACATATTTGCGCTTAATATAAGATTCTATTCTATTCTATTCTAAGACTCAGGAAGAGGCCTCTTAATTTTCTTTAAAATATCTGTTGCTGCTGTTTCAGAGGCCAGGCACAAATTAATTATAGTTTCTAAATTTTTTGCAGACGAATTTGGGAGAGGATTGTCGTTTATTTTCAACGAAGCAACAAAAGATTTTATTTTGTTTGACGTGGCGTTTTCGTCAAGGATGTCTTGAATCTTTTTTTGGGATCTGTATTGGGTAGCTTTACTCAGAGATTTAAATTTTTTACTCTTTGCAGATAATGTTTCGATTTCCTCAAGCTGAAAGCTCCGTTGGAGTTGACCGCTTATAAGTGTCCCACTAAGCCAATCTCCATGTTTTTTTATAAAGTACGGTTCATTACCCTTACAGTCCTTCAACAATTTAAAGGTTTTGCTATAGAATGCTGCAAGTATGCCTTTAAACTCGTCATCGTTTCGTGATAATTGGTACTGAGGACCAAAATAATCAACAACAGTACGCATCCGTTCAGCTGGTGGTAAATCCTTTGATTTTCCCTTGAACAACTTAAAAACTTCTAAGCGAGTTAATACTTTCGTAGTAGAACTGCTTTCACAGTTATCTCCCCGCGTACTTGCCAATACCCCCGGAGGTTGAAGAGTGCCGGTTGTTGACGTGGCGTTTTCGTCGAGGATGTCTTGACGCTTTTTTTGGGATCTGTATTGGGTAGCTTTACTCAGAGATTTATTTTTTTTACTCTTTGGAGATAATGTTTCGCTTTCCTCAGGAAAGCTCCGTTTGAGATGACCGCTTATAAGTGTCCCACTAAGCCAATCTCCATGTTTTTTTATAAAGTACGGTTCATTACCTTTACAGTCCTTCAACAATTTAAAACTTTTGCTATAGAATACTGCAAGTATGCCTTTAAACTCGTCATCGTTTCGTGATAATTGGTACTGAGGACCAAAATAATCAACAACAGTACGCATCCGTTCAGCTAGTGATAAATCCTTTGATTTTTCCTTAAATAACTTAAAAGCTTCTAAGCGAGTTAATACTTTCGTAGTAGAACTGCCATCACAATCATCTCCTCGCGTACTTGCTAACACCCCCGGAGGTTGAAGAGTGCCGGTTGTGGCGCTATCCACAACTTCACAATATGCCGCTCGATGACCAACATGAGGGTTGGCGCCCTCATGCCCTCCTCGCATTAAGTCCTCTGGTCGGAGCCCAGAAGGACATCCCTCAACAGGGCGGGTCAGGTCCTGCTGAGGCAAAGTGGCATCATGAGTCTGGAACGGCTCCATGATGCCTCGCCCCCGGTTCCTCCATACTACATGTATTTACATGGGGTTTTCGCATTTGCTTCACGAGGGTGGACTCCTTCCCATGTAACATGTAGCATTTCATCGAAACACTAAAAACATAATAATTAAAAAATTGAAAACCCGATCGCGCAAAAAATGATTTTAAATAAGAACTGATAAGAAGGAAACAAGTCCAGTAGTCTAGAATTCTATTAAGTGCGGAACATAGTAATGAACAGTCGGGACCCATTAAAAATCAACCGGCTCAAATCTTCCCAATAATGGGCCCCACTGTTAAAGTTACTGTATTCCGTACTTAAAAGAATTAGACTACAAGCTTTGTTTCCTTCTTTTCAGTTTTTATTCAAAGATCACTTTTTACGCAGTTGGTTTTTTATTCTTCAAATTATTATTATTTTTACACTTTTAGTTAATATAGTATTATTCATTTAACCTATGAAACGCTTATACAGGGTGTCCGGGGAAGTGACGTTAAAAAGAAAAAAAATGACTCCTCATGTCGAGGGGTACCCGAATCACCCCCATGTATACTTCATTCCAATCAAAAAAAAGCAAAACGTAAACAAACTTACTATGGAACTGACACATGTCAATGTCATCTGCAAACTATGTTTGTTTACCTTTTGCTTTTTTTTGATTGGAATGAACCATATGTTCAGCTATTTTTAGTAGTTTAGGAGATATAAATTTTTTTGTGATATAAATTTTTCATAATTTTCACCCAACATCGGCTTTGATTTTTTTCTCTTTCTTTTGGATGTTTAGGAAGGATTTTTTTGTGATAAGGTATTATCATAATATCAGCTATCACCTGAATAAATACTATTCACCTAGGCATTGCAGAAGTTAGTTAGAATTTAGTCTGAAATACAAAATTACTACTTAAGTTAGTTCTCAAACTTTTGGGACTACTAAGCTTAAGTATTAATTTTGCATTTCAGACTAAATTCTAAGTAACTTTTGCAAGGCCTAGATGAATAGTATTTATTCTGGTGATATGTGATATTATAATACCTTATCACAAAAAAAACCCTCCCAAAACATCCAAAAGAAAGAGAAAATAAATCAAAACCGCTGTTGGGTGAAAATAATGAAAAAAATCACTAAAAAATTATATCTCCTAAACTACTAATAATCGCTGAACATACATGGGGGTAATTCGGGTACCCTTCGACATGAGGAGTCTAAATTTTTCTTTTTAACGTCACTTCCCCGGACACCCTGTATATATTTTTTCAGCCCGCACATTAAAGCGCATAAAATCTGCTATTTTAATTTTTAAGAATTCTATGTACCCAGTAACACTCGCGCCATCAAGACAAATCTAATGACGTACCGTTTATCAAAATCGGTTAAGCAGTTAAGTAGTTACGAGCGGACATAAGTCCCGCACATTAAAATGTAAAAAATCCGCCATTTTTATTTTTAACAATTTTATGTACCCAGTGACACTCGCGCTATCAAGACGAATCTAATAACGTATTATTATATACCAAAATCAGTTCAGCCGTTGAGAAGTCATGAGGGAAACGGACATACATACATACATATACACATACAGGTCAAACACATTACCCTCCTATTTTCTTTCGCTGTAGTCGGGTAAACAAATCTCATAAGATAAATCGGATTCCGGATATATTAATAACTGACCTAAAGTGACAACTGCAAAAAATCCGGATAAAACTTATATTTCTTGCAACTTCCGAATAACGCCGAATTAGATGACCGAATTAGATCGCCGACTGACTCGGTGGCTAAGTGGTTAGCGATCCTGACTACTGATCCGAGAGTCGTGGGTTCGATCCCCACCCAGGGCAAACTTTTCTGTGATGAGCAGAATTGTTTGCTCTGTGTCTGGGTGTATTATATCTATATAATATGTATGTATTTAAACGTATATGTGTATGTATATC
Source organism: Coleophora deauratella (assembly GCA_958295455.1). Classification (NCBI taxonomy): domain Eukaryota; kingdom Metazoa; phylum Arthropoda; class Insecta; order Lepidoptera; family Coleophoridae; genus Coleophora; species Coleophora deauratella. Next base: position 15,615,584 of record OY282396.1, on the reverse strand, counting down.
AGTCTCTGGTTCCCAAGATACAGGGAGTCCTAGTTTGGGGCCAGATGACCATGTGTGATTTGTCCCGGCTATTTATTTAGATTGTATTAGGTTTACAAAAAAGTTCTACCCGTTTCCAAAAGATGTCAACTTCTAAAATACAGTTATGTTTTAGTTACCGATTCTTATACTAGAGTATACTGTTACTTGTAATCTACGTACACGATATATGTACTGGAAAATTAGAGCATTCTTAATTTAAATAAAAATGGAAGAAAAATATCGAGCATATTCGAAATTAAAAGAACCTACTTTATGAGTTTTAAAGAGGACACAGTGCTGGTGAAGCTCATAGAACTATATGTTTGACTTACGGTGAAAGTATTATTGATGACAGCATGTGTCGGAAATAGTTTCGAAAATTTGAAAACGGAGATTTCGATTTGGAAAATAAATCACGCTCTGACCGACTTCAGAAAATCTTAAACTTACATCGCATTCAACAAGAGTTTATACGGCGTTTTATATATATGTTTTGACTCAAACGAAACGAACATGTTCCGACAGGAAAGTACGTTTGAAGGACTTTTTCTCAATATATGTTTTATTTTAGTTTGACAAGAGGTTGCGCCGAGTGCACGTGTGTCGCGACTCGCGATGAGTGCGGTTTACGCTAAGCGATTTGAAGCAGTTTTTTTTTGCATCTTCATGGACCGAAAATGTCTTATTCGGCGGCTGCTAAGGTGTTAAAATAGTCGAAGGCTTTTGTGCAGAAGTGGGTGAAAAGATATCAGTCCACAAGGAATGTGGATGATCTACCAGAACGCGGGAAAAACGAGCAACTACGCAAAAGGATGATAAGGTCATCGTCGCACTTTTCAAGCGTACTCCCACTTTAAAGTTGTATGAAGGGAAGCAAAAGCTTATGGCAAAGGGTATAAACGTGAGCATAACTACGATAAGGCAGCGGTTAGCTGAGGCAGGGATTCGTTGCCGTAGTACGAGGTTAAAACCATTACTCACAGAAACGCAGATGAAAAAACGCAAGGCATGGACTGCCGAAAATATTGATCGCGATTTCTCCAACGTCGTCTTTTCCGATGAAGCATCATTCTGGGCATGGCTTCCAATCAGACGAGCTTGGTTTGCCCTTGGTGATCGTTTGATCCAATGAACCGTTAAACAGCCCATAAAGGTTCATGTTTGGGGATGTCTCAATCAGCGCAGATTTGGCTGCTTGGTACTGTTTACGCAGAATCTCAATGCTCAAACCATGATCAAAATTTATGAGCGTGGTCTTTTATGGTCGGTAAAAAGGTGGTTGAGTGCCAAAAAGGAAAAATCTGAATCTTACAGGAGGACAACGATCCAAAACATCTGAGTCGTCTCTGCACCGAATGGAACATCGTCTTTCGTCGTCGTCAGCGGAAAGGACTAGTGTTTTTGGATTGGATTTTCGTGCCTTCATCACAGGTGTAACTACCTGGACGATTTCTTCTAAGTTATGTGTCTCTGTTGTGACTTTTGTGTGGTAACTGTTAATTGAACTTTTAAAATTAGTACCGAACTGTGTTGATCGATTTTAGTGTGCGTTACCCTGGCAAAGCCAGTTTGAACATTTAGTGCCCGAAGTTACTAAATAGTGTCCGCCATTTTTCGAGAACTATTTTTAGTTTCTATTACTTGTGGACTATTATATTGTGTTCTTTGTTTTTATCTTGGACAATAAACAATACAACAATAAACAATAAACTCCGTTGTTCCGGATTTTGTGGTTTTGTTTTTTGGAGACACATCCCACACGGACTTTGTGCTCGCTAGTCATCTACAGTGAACGGACCAAATAAAATATGTTATGAGTGCGATTTAAGAACTTTTTTATGGCCTTTTATTGTTTTAAGCCACAATAATTCCGCCAATGTCAATGTAAAAGAAAAATCACAGTGAAAATGGTCATGATCGGTAAAATAAAGTAAAATACTACTTTTTGAAAAGTATCTTCGTCATATGATCTGTCTCCCAACTTTTGAGATTACGTGAGTAAAATGTCGGTGAAAATAAAATACTTAAACAGAAAAATCGTGGATTCAGAGTATTAAAAGAAAAAAATAAACGTTTGATCCTAAAACAACTGTAAGAAAAAATACAGCAATAAAAAGACCAGCTAAATCTGCAATCAGAAGGGTGAAAAAAAGAGTTGTCCAATAGGAAGTTGCTAAAACTAAATACATAAGTGTCCCTTCCCTCCATGAATTCAATAGGGGTCCCTTTTTCTAAGACGCATACCTGAGGCCCTGCAGTTTATTTCCAGCTGTGGTTGAAGCAAGTACGCGCGTGTAAAAATGAGTGAGCTCACCACGGAAGAAAAAGTATATCTTATTGAGTGCTTCTTCTCGAGGGGAAAAATTTATAGTAATGCGTATAGAGGGTTTCGTACTAAATTTGGAACCCATAGAGTTGCCAGTGAAAACACTCTGAGAAGGTAAGAATTTAATATTTATTCATATTCATCTATGACACAACTTGTGTATGAATTGTAGCGGCTACGGCGTAGCTAAAATGTTAAGTCAGCGTATTCTTTGCTACGCGCTGGTTCGTGAGAGCTAGCCTAGCCAGTCGCCTGCAACACCCCGTCCCGACAGGTCTCTCTTGTGTCTCTTGTAGTAGCATCTGAAGTTACTTGATTATATAAGTGTTAAATACCAAGAACTCTTTCTATTTATCGTAAGACAACGAATACCCAAATATCCCAGAATAGAATACACAAATAAATACCTCTTGGTAAAGAATCAATTAAACTGCATTGAAGTAATTTTACGTTAATTTTTGTAGGACAATCGATAATTTCGTGGTGAAGTATGGTACACTCCAGGACCGTAGACATGAGTTGCCAGGCCCATCTGTTACGGTGACTACACCAGAGAAGATCAAAGAAGTTGAGAATTATTTCAAAAAAAATCCAAATGATTCGATTCGGAAAGCTGCTCAAGCATTAAAAATAACCAAATCATCATTACACAACATTTTGAAATATTTTTTAAACTTTCATCCGTATAAAATAAGCACTCATCAATTGTTAACTGAACATGCCATGATGAAGCGCATCGAATTTTGTAAGACTATATCGGGAATGTTTGAAGCCGAAGAACTTAATGAGAAAATGATTATTTTTTCCGATGAAGCACATTTTTGGATAAATGGGTACGTAAACAAGCAAAATTGCCGGTTTTGGGGAACGGAAAATCCCAACATATCGCTAGCGAAGTCCCTTCATCCACAGAAAGTAACGGCATGGGCAGCGATTTCAGTAAAAGGGATTTATTTGCAATTCTTGGAATCTACGGTAACAGGAGAGAGTTACAAACAGCTTTTGGAAACGAAATTCTTTCCTTATGCAAAAAAGAGGGGACTGATTAAAAACTTTTACTTCATGCAAGATGGAGCGACGCCACACCGGACTCATGAAGTGTTTGAAGCTATTCATCGCGTATATGGGACTCGAGTAATCGGTCTGGGGTACCCTAAATTTGTTCAAGGCGGACTAGAATGGCCTCCGTACTCACCGGACCTAAACCCTTGTGATTTTTTCTTGTGGGGTTACATAAAAGATCATTGTTACGCTAATAACCCCGACACAGTAGAAAAACTGATCGCGGCCATCCAGAAAGTAGTTCGCGGCATTACGAACGATATGTTGGACACAGTTTTTCACAGTTTTCAAAAAAGAATTGATTTTTGTGCACAATCTAACGGTTCACACTTCGAAAATATCTATCATTAATCATTGTACTTTTTCGTTATTTTTATAAGATGTAATGAATTGACATAAAAAATATTTGATTCAATTTAATTTATGTGCATTTAAAACTGCAGAGTTTCCCCTATTTAAAGCAATTTGGCTTTTCTGATTCATTGCACGTGTTTTGAAATGACAGCCAATTAGTTTCAGCAACTTCCTATTGGACACCCTGTACATTGTTTTAATTTATTCGGTTGAATTTACTTACGCAATACCTTCAAGGTTATTCTGTGACGCGCCAAAAATATAGAGGCGCCACGCGGATACGCGATGCTTTATTGTGTGACAGTTGTTATTTGATGCGCTACTTGTACGGACGTGCTTATCACAGTTTACGTATTGTGACGCAATATTTATGTTTTGGTTTTTCTAATGGGTCGAGGCAAGAGACTGACGGATTTGGAGAAAGGACAAATTATTGCATTAAAACATGAAGGTTTTAGCAATAGGGAAGTAGCAAAAAGAATTAAGAGAAGTGCCAATGTTGTTGATAATTTTGTGAAAAGTAAGGAGAATTATGGAGTTAAAAAGTCGCCAGGCCGCCCACGAGCACTTTCCAGTCGTTAAGAGAGAGCGATTTTGAGGGTTGACTCTAATTCTACGCATTCTGCATCGGCAATAGCCAGAGAAGCAGGTGTGCAGACCAACGTAAGAAACGTACAAAGATTACTTAAAGCCTCTCGCACAATTTCCAGAAGAAAATTAAAAAGAAAACCTCCATTAACTCTCCAACATATTAATGCACGTTTACAGTTTGCCAAGAAATACATGTCATGGTCAAAAGAATGGCAAAGTATAGTTTTTTCTGACGAGAAGAAATTTAATCTGGACGGTCCTGATGGTTACTCATATTATTATCATGATTTAAGAAAGGAAGAAAAAATACTCTCGCGTCGTCATACTGGGGGAGGGTCAGTCATGGTATGGGCTGCGATTGGGTACTTTCAGAAATCAGATATCCAGTTTTTGTCAAAAACTATGAATGCACAAAGTTATGTTAGTATCCTTAACAACATTATTTTAAAGCATGGCAAATGTATGACAGGAGGTGACTACATTTTTCAGCACGATAACGCCAGAGTGCACACCTCAAAAGTAGTTTCCTCTTGGTTCAAGGATCATAATATAAAAGTGTTGGAGTGGCTCCCAAGATCTCCGGATCTAAACATAATTGAGAATGTCTGGGGACGACTTGCAAAAAAAGTTTACGAAAATTCAAGACAGTTTTCTAGTGTAGATGATTTGAGAAAAGCTATCATAGATGCTTGGCTTCAAATACCTCAAAATTATAATAAATAATTGTATAATCACATTCCAGAAAGAATATTTGAAACAATTAGATTAAATGGAAAATTTACCCGTTTTTAATTAATAAAGTTTAATATTATAAATGATTTTTTTTTTCAGCGCCCTTATCTTTTTGTCGCATCCATAACCAAGATAATTTTAAAAACCAAATTCATATGAATATTTAGATATCATCTGTTAAATAAATCACATGATTAATTCTAGTAATAGTTAGATATGTTTTGTTTCGAAATAAATAAATGTTAATAGGTTATATTCAAATTATATCCTGCCCGTATCTTTTTGTCGCATACTGTATATTTTTTCTTCAATATAAGTGCTATATACCGGGTGGGCCAGAAAGTTATACGATTTTAAAAACTCCATTGCGTCGAAACGGTATGAGATAGCGGGGAGCGGGAGGTGGGGATGAGTAGCTTGATTCTCGGAAATTTAGTAGCCATGGAGCGCTTCACGGGTGCACAGCGTGCGTACTGCGTAAAAAAATATTACAAAAATGGCGATTCGTGTACTGTTGTTCGTCGTTTATTTCGTTCTGAGTTCAGATTGCACGACCTAAATCAGTGTCCCAGTGAAAGTGTAATTAGGTCTTGGGTCAGAAAATTTGAGGCTACTGGTTCAACTCTTAACATGAAACCTGCGGGACGCCCAAGGTCAACCAGAACAGAAGAAACAATTAACGAAGTCAGAACCTCCGTACAACGTGATCCTAGTCTATCAACTCGCAAGCGGTCATCTGAGCTTGCTGTATCCAGAACATCTATGCGGCGCATTTTAACGAAAGATTTGAAATTCCACCCGTACAAAATTCAGCTAGTGCAGGATTTAAAGCCAAATGACCTCAACTTACGTCGAGTTTTTGTTGAAACAATGTTAGAGCGCTTTCGGAGTTTGAACAATATTCTTTTTTCCGACGAAGCCCATTTCCACTTGAATGGGCACGTGAATAAACAAAATTGCCGTTACTGGGCTGCAGAAAACCCACGTGCCAAACATCAAAAGCCTCTGCATTCACCGAAGGTAACCGTTTGGGCGGCCATTTCAGCACACGGAATCATCGGCCCCTATTTCTTTGAGAATCAGCGAGGGCAATCTGTTACTGTAAATTCTGACCGATACACAGCCATGTTAAGAGATTTTTTCTTTCCGCAACTGCAAGAATTTGAAGCCTTCAATCGTGCGACATGGTTTCAACAAGATGGCGCGACATGCCATACCTCTGATGCATCAATAGCAGTCGTAAACGAGATGTTTGCAGGAAAACTCATATCGCGACGAGGTGATATTGCGTGGCCCCCTAGAAGTCCAGATTTGACTCCACCAGACTTTTTTCTGTGGGGATACATGAAGAGTAAAGTTTACCGCAATAAACCAACCACAATTGCTCAGTTGAAAACCAACATTCAAGAAGAAATGGCCGCCATTCCACGCGCAATGTGCCAGAGAGTTTTCAACAATCTAAGGTCTAGATTCGAGGAGTGTTTGCAGCGCGATGGTGCACATCTTAATGATGTTATTTTTAAAAAGTAAATTTCCCAAATGTTTTCTTTTATTTAAATAAAAATTTGTTTGTGTACTATTTTTTCTTTTTTTTTAATGAATTTTTCGAATCCACCAAACTTTATGGCCCACCCTGTATTATTTATTTATAATTATGGTTTTTGTGCTTCGTAGTAATGGGGTTTCTCGTATTAAATTTTTTTTCTTGCATTCCTCATAATTCATGCATTAGAGGGTTAAATACATACGTATCTCAAAATGGCCAACCGAAACAACTTATCAAAGAGCGTAAATAAGATGGAGCAGCCTGGCGGACATGATAACCAGGTTTATGGAACTCAAAGATGCGAGATGAAAGCATTAATAGACCTGAAAACCTATTAACATGTAAAAAGGCTCTCAAGTCATGATAAATAATTAACGGAAAGGAATAGCGTGATAAGCCGTGAACTGGCTGAATCTCTGAAAATTTGGATATTAGAAAGAAGATCCACAGAACTGGTAGCGATTTGTAAGGTCGCAAAGTACTTTAAAAAAATAATATTTTTGTGAAGTTGTAAGCAACAACCTACTTATTAGCATTAAGCATTCTTTGTGTATCCACTTCAACTGTGTCTGTGTGTAAAAATGTGCGGCAATACTTGGAAGAATTTTATGTGCATTAACATTTAGGAATAAGCCACATTTCAAGAGACGGTCTATCTGTAAGATAACTGATTATACCTCAAGGTCTATTTGGAATTGGAGTAAAGAATGCTATATAATATGCGATGGAGAACAAAAACATCAGCGACCAGTCCATAGCCCAAGGTCATAGGCTGGACTGTTACGTCTGGTAAAGGCATCATCGGTCCGTTTGTTTTACGAAATTCATTTGAACGTTGCTGCGAAACGCTAAGAGGCTATTTTGCTCAAGAGTTGCAAACATTTTAAGGATAGAACTTTTAAAATTTATTTTAGAAGTTTGAGATAGAAGTTATTTTATTAACAACCTTTTTAGACAACTTGTATTTATACTCGGACGTGGATTCTGAGCTCTATTAACTTTTTTGGGTTTTTCAGTTTGTGAACCTCAGAGTTTGGAGCCCGGAGAAACTCAGTTATCTACAAGCAAAGTAAATGAATCAAGACTAGTTACAATGTACAGATTGTTAAAGTTGTAAACGGGTCTATAAAATTATTCGGACTAAATATTTGAACAGAATGGCAAGAACACTAAAGGATGATTTCAAAATTGTAGCAGAATTTATAAATCCTGATGTAACCGACCGCTCTGATACCCATTCAATTTTTAATCGAGCCTAACTCAAGCGGAACCTACCCAATCATTATGTGGTTGGGCATCAACCTAACAGGCGGAATCTTGTTACACCATTATTGTTTTTAAGGCATTGCATTTAGTGTAATTGTGAACTTTGGACTAAAAAAATAATGACATATTATAATTTTTGCTGTTGTTGGTGCTTATCTATAAAAAAACTATAATGTGTGCATCAAAAGTGACGAAAAAAGAAGTCATAATAGCCCAAAACGGAGTTTGAAATTCTGCATCCGTTCTTCAAACACACATCACGACAACGAACATTCTGTTGTCTGTTATTGTTATCCTGTTGATGGTAGCAGCATTGATCGACCTGAACTACATGTATACAAGATGCCACAAGAATTAGATGCGCCAAGAAATTAACAGAGCTGCCATAAGGAGGTATTTTGCCTGGCGCAGGGAGCCGAGGCAAGGTCGAGTGGGGTGCGAGTACGTTCGTCCAGTACCAGTAAATAAAACTGAGCGTATAAGTGCCGCTCATCAAATCAAAAAGTTAAGAGTAATTCAATTATTCGTGTTAATAAAAAGATAAAAATAAACTGCGTAGTGCTTTAAAAATAGAATACTTTTATGGACTTGTAAGCAACAACTTACTTATTAGCATTAAGCATTCTTTGTTTATCCACTTCAACTGTGAGTCTGTATGTAAAAATGTGCGGCATTCCTTGGCAGAATTTTATGTGCCTTAATATTTAGGAATAAGCCACATTTCAAGAGACGGTCTATCTGTAAGATGTCTGATCATACCTCAAGGTCTATTTGGAATTTGAGAAAAGAATGCTGTATAATATGCGATGGAAAAACAAAAACATCAGCGACCAGTCCATAGCCCTAGGTCATAGGCTGGGCTGTTGTTTTTTTAAGAAATTTATTTTCACTGTATATAGTGATCGTTACTGCGAAACGCTAAGAGGCTATTTTGTTCAAGAGTTGCAAAAATTTCAAGGATACAACTTTTTATTTTATTCAACTACTGATAACCTTTTTAGGCACCTTGTATTTATACATTAGGATTCTGAGACCTATTAACTTCTTTGGGTTTTTCAGCTTGTAAAAGTAAACCTCAGAATTTAGAGCCCGGAGAAACTCAGTTATCTACAAACAAAGCAAATGAATCAAGACTAGTTACAATGTACAGATGGGCTGTTGAAGTTATAAACGGTCAGTTTAAACGGGTCTATAAAATAATTCGAACTAAATATTTGAATAGAATGGCAAGAACACTAAAGGAAGATTTCAAAATTACAGCAGCAATTATAAATCCTGATGTAACCGACCGCTCTGATCCTCATTCAATTTTTAATCGAGTCTAACTAAGGAGGAACCTACCCAACCTTACAGTGATTATGTAATTAGGCATCAACTTAATAGGCGCCGTGTTAAATATATGCGGACTGATGCCAAAATAACAATAAAAGAACTTTATATATTCCCCAAAATGAAAATGTCAGATTTGATATCACAATACAATGTGATATGTAAGTGTAATGTGTGCAGGAAATGGCAGAGTGGACGATTGAATTAACTTCTTTGTTTTTTTCAGCTTGTAAATGTGTAAACCTCAGAGTTTAGAGCCCGGAGAAACGCAGTTATCTACAAACTATTTTAGTGACGTATGTACTAAGCATAATCTAGCCTAGTTTTAAGTCTATACTATCTTGTGACTCTTCCAATAAAAAGTCAGTATTAATCACGCAGTCAGATCTATCATTCATCTCCCCACACACGTCCTCTCATGGCGACCCTTGCCATGTTTGGTGTTGCTAGAGCGCGCGCACCGTCGGCTTATAAAAAAAAAAAAAAATAATTCAATAATAAAATATGCATAACAAAGTATTTATAATAAATAATACTCAAACAATTTGTACCCGCTCCACTTGGGGGTCAATCATTTAACACGAGATGATTTTATCTGAAGAAACTTAACAATACCTGAAGGCTTATTTGGAGACGGGGCGAACAATAAGGCTATTATCATCACATATGTATATTAACAAAAGTCTTGCAATTTTTTGTTTTAGATAAACTTTTTACATAGAGACATATCTTGTTAAACATTTATGGTTTATGTCAACAGATGGGCACATTCTTGACATATTTGGCCCATACCCAGTATTACCCAGCAATCATATCATATGCTGATAATATGATGAAAGCCTTCTTCCAAATTATAAAATCGGAACTTAGATATTTTTTTGAGAAGAGGATGAATTGACCGAGGCTTCCGTGATTCATTTTCGTTATTAGAAAATGCAGGGTACGCAGGTGGTCAACAACGCCCTTTTCGGAGGTGACAGTATACATGATAATTTTTCTGCAGAAAATCCTAAAAAATAATTATTATACGTATATTTATGGTGATCTTGTTTTCCTGCGACACGAATTTAAAAGTAAATGATAGCGTAAGTACGGAGCGAGGGTTGTGAGGGTGCCGGGGTTGGGCGGGGCGCGAGCGCTCGCGCCGTGTCACAGCCAGCGCCGCGAAATCTGCCGCTTGTCCCCTTGCTGCGCGAGTTAAGCGATGTTAATTTAGGATAGTATAGACACAAGTGTTTACTAACAATAGATCGTTAAGTCATCCCGCATCCTGAGGAACTAACATTAAGACATTATAACAAAAGTTTGTTTTCAAAGGACAATTTAAACTTCCTCTATTGTACCTTTAATTTAACTGTTGCTTCCTCTATGGCGATGCCACCCCCGAGACGGGCTACGTGCCTCCGCCCCATTCAAACCCTGCATAATAACAGCTTAATTAAGTAATAGTATAAAAACTGTTGTACGTAACCTTTAAAAAGACATTCTGTTAGCGTAAGCCGTAGCATGTAGACGTTAGATTAAAATCTACTTTTAAAACTTTAGTTTCTTTTTAAAAACAACTTCTCCAGTCGCGAAAAGTTACCTGGCGCCCAACCTGTGGGGCCTTCGCGAAATTCTCCGCGCAAAAGTCAATCGCTAAAGTTCGTGCCGCGTCGCCATCGCGCCGCTGGTCTGATCAACCGCCCGCGCATCCAACAGCTTCAGCACGAGCACGTCGAGACTCCACGCGAGGCAGAGTTTCGAGTTTTTCAAGACGCACGAAGGCTGAACCCAAAACCGATAGCTGGCTGACGACATGAGAAGGCAGAACTGCACGCTCCTGTACATTGCATGGCGAGTGTCGCAGCATTTTTCGATTTCCTATCCGTTGGGAATAACGAGGTCCTTATTGTCTTAATCATTGTCTTATCCTTTTCCTTACCTCTAATATAATTGGGACTTATTATTAAATTGTTTTATAAACAATATAAAAAAAAGGGGATAAATAAAATTGGAATACAGATTAATTATTAATTAGTGTAGATAGATTATAAAAATATATATTTTTTTTTGCAATTAATTATAATAAAAATAAAGTTATAAATAAAAATAAAAATGGCTCAAGCCAACCCACAAATAGTCATGGTAAATGCTTACAATGCTGAGGCTATTCCCACATACGATGGAAGCCCCAACGAATTATATGTATTTATAAGAGCTTGCGAACTATATTTAGCGGGTCATGACAGATCCCCGCAGTCGATTTCTCAAATATTATCGAGGCTGAGAGGCAATGCCGCTCTAATAGTTCATTCACATGTCCACAATAATAGTTGGGACAATATCAAACGTGTTCTCGAAGAAGAGTGTGGTGACGGACGTACCACAACGATAATACTTAACGAGATTATTCACTACCAGCGAGGAAACAAATCCTTTTCGGAAATGATCTTCCAGCTTAAACAATTGTTACACGCCGCTAGAATAAAAATCGAACAAACCTACGGTCGCGCAGCTTTAGAACCTATGGTTCAAATATATGAAGAAAATGTGAAGATAGTAATAATTAACCACTTACCGTTTTATCTGAAAAACCTTTACTATAACAAAAATCTCATCGAATTGTTCCAAGAGATAAAATTATTAGAAGCCCGAGGAGAATTTAAAGCACCCTCGTCACAACACAAAACTAATCATCCACCTCATCAAACCTCGTTTAAACCTTCATACAATGCAAACATCCCCTACAAAACGCAAGGTTATCCACAAGGATATTCGCCACGTTATCCTCCTCAATACAGACCTCAACAACTACATACTTACCCGCCTACACCGAGATCTGTGATGCAACGACAGTGGCAGGTTAACGCCGCTAATAATAACTACAATCGGAGTTACTATCCGCGTCCGCAATTTAATCAACACCAGCCGCGTCCAGGCAACCCGCAATTAGAAAACAGAGATGTTACAATGCGCACGGTAACGAATAGGGAGCCGCAACGACCCAACGCTAATTCACAAAGAGGCCCAATGATTGATTTAGGTCGAGGTTTAGTTGCGCAAGAGTTATTCCATCAGGAATTAGAAAACGAATTAGAAATGCAATATTCTCAAGAATATCTGCAACAAAATGATTTATTCAAATCTGAAGAAATTTGCATGGAAAACTATGAAGGAAATTTTTCAAAAGATCCCCAACGCAACAAAGAAATATAGTTTATGTAAATACTCATAATATTAATGGCCTACCTTATATAAAGGAGCCAAAATTAGGACTTAAGATTTTAATAGATACGGGTAGCAGTAAGTCTTTTATTACAAACGGGGCATTCTCAAAATATTTTAAGGATTGTACCGTTCTGCAAGAGCCGTTTATAGTAAAAACCGCTCACCTATCGACCCCCCATGTCGGTGTAGTCGAGACCCCTTTTTGGAAAAGTCTATTTGGAGACAAAAATGACACAATGAGATTTTATATTTTTAATTTCTCAGATAGTTATGATATTTTATTAGGAATCGATAATTTAAAATTAATTGAGGCTGACGTCATGACCGCCTCGAATAAAATAATTACGCCAACAAAGGAAATCACCTTAAATTATCTTAATTTAAACGAAATTAATACTGACGACGCGAACCTGAGGCTTATTTTACAAAGTTATTTATTTATTTATTTATTAAACTCAATTACAACGGTCTTAACCTATTACAGTAACTGATATCGTTAAAAATAATTATTTGTCTACAACATAATAAAATAAAAAATAAATTAAACAATAAACAAAAAAATAAATAATAAAATAAATGAATGTCTTTTAGTTATGAAAATCTTTTTTCGGAAAAATTAGAGAACAGTCACACCTCAAGTATTACTCATAAAATAAACCTATTAAAAGACGAACCAATTTACCAACGCCCATACCGCTTACTACAAGTACAAAGAGAAGAGGTACGTCGACAAATCAATGAGATGTTACGAGACGGCATAATAAGACATTCAGACTCCCCGTGGAGTAGTCCGGTACACCTTGTTCCAAAAAAAATAGATAAATCAGGTAAAGTAATACCCCGCTTTACGCGACCTTGTTATGCGCGGTTTCGATTTTACGCGAATTTCAAATTTCGCGCTATAATGCCTCTCTTTACGCGGATTGGTTACATATACCTACATATTTAGTAATGTAAGTAATTGCCTAACTTGTCTTTGGTCGCGGGAATTCCCACTTTCTCTGACCATTCTCGTAAATAAAAGAATGGGGAATCCCTTCAGAGTAGGACTTTTTGGGGATTCCCTTTTTTGTTTCGTTCGTCTTACGTAAGTACATTACATATTTTAATCTCAGCTGGCAGTCGTGTTCTAACCTTTGGTGAAAATAATTCAAAGCTACGTTAAAAATGCCGCCGAAGAAAAAGGAGCGCAAAAGCTTAACTTTGGAATTGAAATTAAAAGTCTTAAGAAGAATGGAAAATGGAGGCGAAGCAACAATAGTTGGCAGAGATTTTGGACTCTCAGAATCGACTGTACGATCGATTTTTAAAAATCGGGAAAAAATTAAACTTTCCAGTGAAAGTTCGACACCTATAAGTGCAACAATATTGACTCGTTCGAGGCCCGCTATCCTAGAAAAAATGGAAAAGTTGCTAGCAGTCTGGATCGACGATTTAAATAAAAAGAACACGCCGCTGAGTCAAGCTCTCATATGTACAAAAGCAAACTCTTTGTTTGAGATGCTAAAGTCACAAGAAGGTGAAGGGAGTTCCACCCCGACTTTTAATGCCAGTAAGGGCTGGTTTCACCGGTTTAAACGGCGTTCAAATCTTCACAATATCCGCATAACGGGTGAAGCCGCCAGCGCAGACACTCAAGCTGCAACAGAGTTTCCAGACGAGTTTCAAGAGTTTGTAGCACGAAAAAAAATTCCTGCCTGTGTCATTTTCAACGTTGATGAGACCGGGCTTTACTGGAAAAAAATGCCTTCTAAAACTTTTATATCTAAAGAAGAACGTCAAGCTAGCGGTTTCAAAGTCGCGAAAGATAGATTGACTTTACTGCTGGGTGGTAATGCCACTGGTGATTTTAAGCTTAAACCTTTACTGGTGTATCAATCAGAAACACCCCGAGCAATGCGAGGTACTAATAAAGCAAGCCTACCAGTTGTGTGGCGATCCAACCGAAAGGCGTGGGTTACACGAGAAGTTTTTCAAGATTGGTATTCTAACAGTTTTTGCCCCTCAGTCAAATCCTACTGTGACAGAAACGGACTTGAACGTAGAGTTATACTACTCTTAGACAATGCCCCAGGACATCCAACCGTTTTAGATACGCCCAGAGACTTAAAAGTGTACGTAAAGTTCCTTCCACCAAACACTACGTCAATATTACAACCTATGGACCAGGGAGCAATAGCAAACTTCAAAGCTTATTACCATCGCCGCACATTTAGCCAGCTGATTCATGAAACTGACGGCGAAGGAAGACAGTCTATGCGAGAGTGGTGGAAATCATACAACATCATGAAGGCAATACACAACATAGACCAGGCCTGGAATGAAGTTAAAAAAAGTTGCATGAATGGTGTGTGGCGTAATCTTTGGCCTGATGTAGTGGAAGCACCTAGGAGAAGTGTTGAGATGCAGAGACGAGTGCTTGAAGACATTGCTACAATGATTGAAGGCTCTGAACTGGAAGGTGTCACAGTAGAAGATCTCGAAAATCTTATAGCGATGGATGACGAACCTCTCAGCAACGAAGATTTAATCGAGTTACAGAATAATCCTTTCAATAGTGAGGAGGAACAAGTAGAAGAGAGAGTTTTATCTTCAAGTGCAATACAAAATGCTCTTTCAAAGATTTATTCAGGTTTGGACATATTGCAGCGAGCATAGACAGTGATGACGATCGTGTTTTAACAGTGTGTCAATCAGTAAAAAGCAGTGTCGCGTGTTATGAAAATATTTTACAAGATCGTAAACGAAACGCAACCCAGAAGACAATAGATACATTTTTCCGTAAAAAAAATGTATAATGTAACGCTACACAATGTGGTTTTAGAATTAAAGTATTGATTTGCATTTTGTTATGACTTTTGGTTATGATTAAACGTGACCCCCTTATACGCGAATTTCACTTAACGCGAATTTTTGCGGAACGTATCCCTCGCGTAAAGCGGGGTATTACTGTATTCAAAAGTTTAGGATGGTTATTGACTACCGTAAACTGAATGAACAAACCAAAAGTGACAAATACCCCCTACCAAACATCGATGACTTATTCTCACAATTAAATGGCAATAAATATTTCTCATCACTTGATTTAACTAGCGGATACCATCAGATTCGAATGAGTGAGGACAGTATAGAAAAAACGGCCTTTTCTACACCTGACGGGCATTATGAATTTCTCAGAATGCCTTTCGGTTTAAAAAACGCCCCAAGCACCTTCCAAAGGCTGATGAATAACACCTTACGCGAACATATAGGGACGAGATGTTTAATTTACCTAGACGATGTAATAATATTTGGAAAAACAAAAGAAGAGCACAATAAAAACCTTGAGCTAGTGTTACAAGCTATAAAAAAGGCTAACTTAAAAGTAAATTTAAATAAATGCGAATTCCTGAAAACAGAAATAGAGTTTTTAGGACACGTCTTGACCCCAGAAGGCCTTAAGCCCAACCCAAAAAAAATTGAAGCAATTCAAAACTATCCAATACCAAAAACACTAAAAGAGCTCCGTACATTTTTAGGTCTTATTGGATATTATAGAAAATTCGTACCAGACTTGAGCAGAATAACAAAACCCCTAACGAACTGCACGAAAAAGGGAGCGGAAATAAAGCATTCCCATGAATTTATTAAAGCGGTGAATAAATGTAAGGAAATGCTTACAAACGCACCGATTTTAAAGTATCCGGACTATGACAAAACTTTTACGGTCACGACTGACGCAAGTGATAAGGCTTTAGGCGCTGTCCTTTCACAAGATGGTCACCCCGTAGCTTACATTTCACGTACGCTATCTAATACCGAAATTCGCTACAATACCACCGAAAAAGAGTTATTAGGCGTGATTTGGGCCTTACAACAGTTTCGCCCATATAAATACGGTAAACATTTCATAGTAGAGACCGACCATCAACCTCTCACATGGTTATGCAAATTAAAAGAACCCAATTCAAAACTAACCAGATGGCGATTACGTTTGCAAGAATACGATTTTGAAATTAAACACAAAAAAGGTTGCCTTAATAACGTAGCTGACGCATTGTCACGAATAGAACTAAATCACTTCGAGACAGGTAGCACCCCCCACAGTGACGACTCAGTGGTAGTCGAGACCGGAACAGTAAACGACCCTTTGAGAGACCCGAGCGATGACATGACGGTCCACAGCAATTGTGACGATAGTGATTTAGGTATTCCAATCAGACACGAACACCCTCACCCTCGTATGAATCGCATATTTATACATACTGTTAACCGGGGTCCAACATGTTACGAACTTAAACAAAACAAAGATCATCACTTGTGGATTTGCAAAGATAATATGGAAATGGATTTTTTTAAATTTGTTAAGGAAAGACTAGATAAAAATAAATATGCTATCGTAATAGATGATGAGGAAACTTATAAAAAAATAAGCGAATCATACAGAAAAAATATAGATCAGAATTCCTTAAAATTAATTAGGTACACTAATTACTTAATAGAAGTAGATAAATTGGACGACCAAAACGAATTGATTATTAAAGTACACCAGCATAACAACCGTCACCGAGGTATCGATTCGATGCTCTTTGTGTTAAAAAGAACTTATTTTTGGCCCAATATGAAAGCTATGATAAAAAGGTACGTCGATAATTGCGATATTTGTAAAAAGGCTAAATACAATCGTCATCCTTTCGAGGCGCCACTAGAAAGAACTGAGACGCCTCACGGTTCAATGGAAACATGGCACGTTGACGTTTACCACTTTAAAAATAAACGCTTTTTGACAATAATAGACAAGTTCTCGAAATGGGCACATTGCGCAGAACTAATAGTGAACAACTCAACCGAAATTTGTAATCAGTTGGTTAATATATTTAGTATAGTAGGCGTACCGAAAATGATAGTCGTAGATAACGAGACCACATTGAATTCAAATCTCATAAAGGAATTCTTAGAAATGTATAAGATAAAAATACACACAACTACACCACGACATTGCCAATCTAATGCCGATATTGAAAGATTTCATTCTACATTGAGCGAGCTTCTACGTATCCTAATTATTAATTACTCCGACGAAGAACTGAACCGCGTATTCCAATTAGCAGTATTGGCATACAATAATAGTATCCATAGTACCACTGAATTAACGCCAAATGAAGTACACTATGGTAGACGCATGGATTTAATAGAGCCATCGAATGAAAAAATGATAACATCCATTTATTTACACAAACAACGAAATGACATGAATAACATTTGTAGTATAGTCAGGAACCGAATGGAGACCGTTAAGGAAAAGGTCAGGGACCGCGTAAACAAAGATAGAAAAAGCCCACCTGAGGTAAAGGTAGGACAAAAAATTTATATTCGGCAGCATGACAGGACTAAAGATAAGGATCGATTTGTAGGTCCATTCGAAGTCACGCAGATTTTACCACATGGAGTTTTAGAATATATCAAAGGTAAAAGGAAGAATAAAATTCACATCAATGATGTCCGTCTTGCAGGTTGTTCGCAACCACCGGATACATCCTTGCTACCTCCGGAAAATGCTCCGTCGACATCAAAAGGTTGGCAACAGATCAAAATTACATAATAACGAGCCTTGGAAATGCAAAGCTGATAGATGGTTACTGGCACGTTTTGCATTCAATAAGCACAAAAGGTCTTTTGGAGCAACACGAAATGACAAAAACAAATTTAAAAAAGTTTAAAGAAAACTTTAATGGAATAAGTAGAGATAAGAAGGGATACGGATACTTAGGAGTAGGAGTGGATAAGATAAGTTACTTAGTACAAGAAAACCAAGTTAATATAGACAATTTAATTAAGGGTCGATTAAGGGGAAGAAAATTTTCAAGCGATGAAGAGTTGCAGGCGGCCGTCTTCAGTCATTTTGAAGACAAAGATTGCGATTATTTTTATAAAGGATTAGAAATGTTATTTCACCGATGTCAGAAGTGTGTCAGTATTGATGGAGACTATATTGAAAAATAAAAATGATTGCATTTAATTTTCTTTTTTATTTCATAGTTAGGCCAATTCATTATGGGACCGACTACGTATGTCGGTTGGATCGGCATGGCATAACTACGGCCATATTGGTCTCTTTAATAATTTGCCGTAGGACGGCACGGCACGGCACGATTTTGCGGTCACGGTAAAATAGGATAGCAAAATTTATGGAATTGTATGCAGACGCTTTTAATTTATCGGCCACGGCAACGGCATGCCGTGAACGGTAAACGTTTGCCGTGCCGTCGCTGTAGCACACTACGCTCCCCATTAAACCGTCGCGGCATTATTGAGAGTGTATTATGTACGTACAAGAAATGTAGCTGTGTGTGTGCGTAGCCAGGTAGGCGGCGCGGGCGGCTGCGTCACGGCGCCATTTTTGCGTATGTTGTGAAAGAAAAATGACGTTTTAATACGATATAGTAACCTTACTGGAACTTGGTGAAACAAGACCATGCCTATGGGATAAATCATTAGACGCTTTTAAAGATAAAGTTGTTAAACAAAGGACATGGAACGAGATCTTCCGCTTCTTGGAAGAACGTTAATGATGAATTAACTACTGATGAAAAGAAACAAATTGGTAAGATATTTTTTATTTATTGACTGAATAAAATGTTCAATAGATTATATTTTTTGTAATTGCCAGGGCAGAGATCCAACATTGGAAATAAAATAATTCGCAAAACATGTTCGGACACCTCGTACTGATTTGTATGTTGATTTTGTTTTACTTGAGGGTAAACTGGTCAATCCATCTTGGTTATTTGAGATAACGTAGTCTTTTACGATATATCCATCATACTCTCTGACAATATTATGTAGTACAACGCAGGCATTTACTATATCCATGCTAAACATTTTTGACACATTTAGTGGCCGATGTAATATACGCAATTTGTTGCATAGTATGCCAAATGCACATTCAACGTACGTAGGGAGCGCCAAAAGTTCTCGGCCTGACATGTTTAAACTTGCTTGAGGGCGACGTAATTTATACTCGCAGAAAGTGTAAAGTCTCCAGTAATCACAGACGCAATTGACGAGTTCATACGTGTTTTATTAATTTTATTGTAAAAGTGCAAACACAATATGTCGACCGTATCGAAAATTGAATATCGTGCAGTCATAAAGTTTCTGACAAAAGAAGGACAAACTCCACAAGAAATTAAGAACAGATTGGATGGTGTATACGGGAATGTTGCGCCTTCTTACTCAACTGTAAAAGAGTGGGCAAAAAGGTTTCGTTTGGGGTACGAGTCCCTCGAAGATGAAGATCGTCCTGGACGTCCGGCCGATTCGATCACTTCCGAAAACATCGCTCTTTTAGAAAACATTGTTCTTAGTGATCGTCGTTTGAAGGTGAAAGAACTTTCTGCAATGTCTAATCTTTCCGAAACAACCGTCCGTCGGATTCTTCACGAACATTTGGGAATGAATAAAGTTAGCGCGCGATGGGTTCCCAAACTTCTTTCGGCAGTTCAGCGACAGCAACGTGTTGACTGCGCAAGATCATTTCTGGCACTCTGTGAAGCGAATCCTAAAGAGGTTTTGGAGTCAATTGTGACGGGAGATGAAACAATGGTCCTCTATTATGATCCCCTTTCAAAAATAGAATCCAAAGAATGGCGGAGACCAAATGAAGGAGCCCCAGTAAAAGCAAAGGTGGTGGAATCGAAAAAAAAAGTAATGGCTACGGTTTTCTGGGACTGCAAGGGAATACTCTTACTGGATTTTGAGGAACGTAATACTACTGTAAACGCGACATATTATGCAGACCTTCTAAAAACTCTCAAGCATAAAATTCGCGAGAAACGTCGGGGGATGCTTAGTAAAGGTGTGCTTTTGCTGCACGACAATGCACCTGTGCACACAGCGGGGGTAGTGCAAGTGGCGATCAAAGATGTTGGCTTCGAACAGCTTGATCATCCTCCATACAGCCCGGATATGGCTCCCTCGGACTATTATTTATTCCGTGACCTGAAAAAAGCGCTGCGTGGGCGCCGTTTTAGGACCGACGATGAGTTGAAAGCTGCAGTAACAGATTATTTTGACTCCAAAGAATCTGATTATTATTATAAAGGCATAGAGATGCTTATCCCACGTTATAATAAGTGTATTGAAATAGGGGGTGGTTATATAGAAAAATAATTTTTTTTCACCGTTCTCTCTCTTTTTTTTAATACTCAGGCCGAGAACTTTTGGCGCTCCCTACGTATTGTCGCGCTCGAGAAAGTCTATAATTAAAGACTCGTTGTTTCACACTCAGATTATGCCCACCATATGGTTTTAGAATTTGCTCGTTTTCTGGAAGAGCTGTATCTGCGACAAAAATGTATGGAACTTACACTTTTTCTGGTGGCAGACTCTGGGGGTTTGATATTTTAAGATCATGACTATTCAATAGTTTCCAAAAAGTTATGTTTTGAAAAGTGGCAGAATCACAATCTTTCCCATATGCTCCAGTATCGACATACTTATACAGGGTGTTAAAAAAGTGCGTTTGAAATTTTAAGGGGTTACTCAGAATGTTTCGATGTAAAAAAGAATGGTTAATGCAAGAAGAAGCAGCAAAGTTTTTATCCGTCCCAAATGAAATCCCGAAACTAACACTTTTTTTGTTTGGGCTCTTCTCATTTAGAAAAAAATGTATTTATAAATAAATGAAAGAGATATTTTATTTGTTTATAAACTTAGGTACTGTTTGACATCTACATCACGTACAGTTGCACACTTTCTGTCTTTCATTTTAAATTATTGCTATTAATGTTAGTTTACTTGTGTGTACTGATGTAATACTTGATATGTGTGTTTGTAGTAACAAATAAACGACTTATCTATCTGTCAACTGTCTTATTTTCTTAACAGCATATGCAGCTGAACTAAGCCGTCCCGCTAAGGTTTCTATGTGTGGGCCCCATTGCAGTGTAGCATCTAAAGTTATACCTAAAAAAACGGTCTTATTTACAAAGTCCAATACATTATTATCTACAATTACACTGTTTTCAATTTTATTTACATTTGGTAATGAGAATTTTATGCATTTTGTTTTTTTTGCATTTAAGAGTAGATTGTTAACAGTGAACCACTTTAGAATCCCACGATATCCCATAGATATCCGACGGTATTAACAGTTGCGTTTTTTTGTGACGACGCACAACTTAATTGTCTACATTATAAGTAGATTTCTGGGTGATATATTTGATATATTGAAGATTTATTTGAAGTTAGTAGCACCCCGAAATCTACTTAGAATGTAGAGAATTAAGTTGTGCGTCGTATATATGAAGTTAGTAGTACCCAGAAATCTACTTAGAATGTAGAGAATTAAGTTATACTAAGAATGTAGAGAATTATATATATATTTTTTTAATAAAACCAGAAAGAAAAAAACAATTACCTACTCAAGCTTATGCACATAACTCACACATAAACACCACTCTTATACGCAGGCATACGAAAATCAAAGACTTTGATTTTGTTTACTGAGCCTAATTGAATCTTCATAGCAAAAACTTAATTAAAATATTGCTAGTCAAAATGTTCAGTCAACTTAACATATTAACGAGTATCTCCGATATCCCACGGTATTAACAATTGCGTTTTTTGTGACGACGCACAAGTTAATTCCCTACATTCTAAGTAGATTTCTGAATGCTACTAACTTCAAATATTATTTAAAAAAAAAACCGTTAAAAGGAAAAAAAAAATTTTTTGACGTTACGCTTGCGTTTTCGACTAGCGGTACATATCAATAAATGTTGTTTTAAACGCTCTATAATTTGACGTAAACGGACGCATAGTTTATTCCGTAAAAAAATATTTTTTGTATTTTCTAAATAAAACATATCGACCAACTTTGTTTTTTTTTTTCTCAAAAACTAGAAATAATTGACACTCGGGAGTTTTTGTCTGGTATTTAAAATATCGAAACGCATCGATCTCTAAGCTTAGCTTAAAATGTCCGATCCGAAGGGTTCTTGGCATACAGTGTGAAGGTACAGTCGCTCATGCAACACCAAGCGGGAGAAAAAGTCAGTTTTGCTCCCAATAGAGAGAAAGTAAGCCTTTGTCCTTCTCCATATCACGGGCTATAGGCATGCAAATTTCGTTGAAAATCGTCGAGACGCTGTGGCATCAAAGCAAGCAAACACGACTAACACGGTCGAAGGGTGGCATGCACGCCTGAATAAAGATAATAAACTAAACCTTCTTCACTTTATACAAATAATGAACGGAGAAACAAGTATACAAGATAATAAATTTAAAAAGATAAAATTGGAAAAGTTATAAAAAAAGAGATTGCGCAAATATTATAAAATAGTAAAAAAATAATAATTATAAGGTGGCTAAATCATTTAGTATACAATTACCAAGCCCTAAATCGTACAGATTACTAAGTATCTGTGGAACGTTTAAACAAAATAATTTAAATACCCCAGAAATACTAATTATAGTACAGACTACAGATGGATCTGCAACTCCTGGTACAAGTGGATTACAAAACCAAAACAGACAAAAACCATAAAAGACAAAAAATAAATAAATAATCCGGGACAATTAACACACGGTCGTCTGGCCCCAAACTAGGATTCCCTGTATTATGGGAACCAGAGACTGATATACATACGTATTATATGCGTTTAAATACATACAAATATAGATATGATACACCCAGATACAGAGCAAACAAATTTGCTTATCACAGAAATGTTTGCCCTGTGTCTGTGTCTGTGACCGTGTGTTATTTGTGTAAATTTGATTAATATTTGACAGACTCGGTGGCTCAGTGGTTAGTGCTATTGATCCGAGAGAACGATAGGTTACTATTGATCCGAGAGATTGATCCCCATCAATGTCTTGGATCAATAGTCAGGAGCACTAACCACTGAGCCACCGAGTCAGTCAAATATTAAACAAATTTACACAAAAGCCTTACAAGTACCTAAATCGTACAGCTTATTCAAAATAGCATTGAAAACAAACAATAACCCGACATGTGGTGCTTTCTTTCGTACATACAGCTATGTACGCCATTACAATTAGTTCATTCAAATTATCTTAACTACCGTTACCACTTACCAGCTGCGCGACCACCCAGGATATCCTACACTGTTCTTGTTTGGCACTCCTACGAAGCCTCGCACTAGCTGTCCAAGAGAACTGCGCCCGCCCGGAGAGACACGGCGCCACGAAGTTCTGCTAGGCAGCTAGTGCAGAGTAAAATGTTCTTGTTTGACACTCCGACGAAGCCTCGCACTAGCTGTCCAAGAGAACTGCGCCCGCCCGGAGAGACACGGCGCCACGAAGTTCTGCTAGGCAGCTAGTGCAGGGTAAAATGTTCTTGTTTGGCACTCCGACGAAGCCTCGCACTAGCTGTCTAAGAGAACTGCGCCCGCCCGGAGAGACACGGCGCCACGAAGTTCTGCTAGGCAGCTAGTGTGGGGTAAAATGGAAATTTGCAAATGGGGGCTCCACGCGCCCCCGACTACGGCACATAATCTTCAACTCCATAAGCTCCCTGCACAGCATACTGGACTGGTCACAACCGCTCGCCGCTGGACGATGTCGCTTTTGGTCGGGCTGTAGTGGTTCGGATCCTCGTTTTGATTTATTTTCACGTTTATCTTATCATTATTTTTAAGCTATCTATGGGCGTGTGGCTCTTACTTTCCAATATTTTTTAAATTATTTTATAATAAAACAACATTTTTGAAAAATGAAAGTAAAGAACCGTAAGGCAACAGATTTTATTTCTGTTTTATTTTGATGATATTTATGCCCATCCCTAAATACACTGTAGTGAAAAGCTCTTAATTACAAAGAACAAATAATATCAAACTATTTATTTAATGACCCTAAAGAGACAAAAAATAAGAAATCGACCGGAGGCAAGAAAGTCAAAACAACTAAGGATAAGCAAGAAGCACAAGCAAATCAACCTGCAAACAAAACTGAAACCAAAACAAAGAAGAAGAAAGGAGAACAAGAAACAAGTTGACTAATAGCAAAATAAAACAAACTGCCAAACAAAAAGGTAAAAATAAGAAGACAGAAAAAAAGATATAGATGACTGCGCTCGCTGGTATTGCTATGCTTGTTAGGAGTGGCCGCGAGGAGCGTGTGCGACATTGAGTAAATTTTACAAAATGGTATCATGACGAGTGTGGTATGACTGGAAGTGATGACGAACAATTTACTTGTCGTGATGGCTGTGACTAGATCTAAGAAATAAATAATACTTTGACTAAAGTATATCATGTGTAGATGGCGCAGGGTGTATTTTTCGATAAGGGAAGCCTGAACAAAAAGTACACCCGGACCGATATACTAATTTAATTAAAAAAATATTTATATTCCAAACGTAATAAGCAAAATAAACGGCACATTTTATTGGAATTAAAAGTGGAAGTCATAAAAATGTTCGTTAGCTTTTTTGGCAACAAATTTTCACTACGGGATTTTTATTTTTAATAATAAGCGGTCAGAGTAGTTCACCTTAATTCTGCACACAAACATTTTAAAATTAGTATTTATTTGACTTCTACATAACAAAATACTTATAACACAATAAACAAATTAAAACCACGGTGGGTACGACACAAAACAAAACTACTAATAAATAAAACACGGATCCCGCCATGTTTCAGCGTGTCACTGATCAAACGAACTAACAAACTAAACAAAGCCAAAACAAAACAAAAAAACCTGCAAAAAAAAATATAATAGCAGGAAGTAGTTCTAAAAGGAATACTTGTTACAAAAGAGAAGGCTGAAAAAGATATAGTGTATTGTGTCCTTAACTGATGGAATAGAATAATGATTTATTGTTTTTCTGTAGTACATAGTGGCAGATGACATGGCCCATTTTTACCCGTAATAAAATAACTTTTGTAAAAAAAAAGATATTTATTTGAGGCAGATATTTGGTTGTACATTATTGGTTAACAAAGCAGTAAATACTCATGGTTGCTGTTCACAAACATGCAGAGCTCGAGAATGTAAAATATTTTTTTCCGGAATAAATAGTTTTGCGTCCGTGAAGCTATTTACGTCAAATTATAGAGCGTTTAAAACAACGTTTATTGATATGTACCGCTAGTCGAAAACGCAATCGTCACGTGAAAAAAGTTTTTTTTCCTTTTAACGGTTTTATTTAAAAAAAAAATATATTTAAAGTTAGTAGCACCCGGAAATCTACTTAAAATGTAGAGAATTAAGTTGTGCGTCGTCACTAAATAACGCAACTGTTAATACCGTGGGATATCGGAGATACTCGTTAATATGTTAAGTTGACTGAACATTTTGACTAGTTTTGACTAGTAATATTTTAATTAAGTTTTTGCTATGAAGATTAAATTAGGCGCAGTAAACAATATCAATAATAATAATACATTATTGAGCAATCAAATAGAAAGTTAAATTAATTAAATTACATACACATTAATTAAAAATAAATAAATTAATCAAAAAATAATTAATAAAACTACAATAAAAATTTCAAATAAATCATTTTGATTAGCAAGTGTAGGTATACAGGTGTAACAAAATTGGTAAAGGACCCGTTAACTGCGGATTCTACTCATCATAATTTTTTGTGTGATTTGAGCAAGGTCGTAGAACAAAATTTGTTCAGTACGATGAGTAGAATCCCTAGTTAATGGGTCCTACACCAATTTTGTTACTCCCTGTATAAAATTGGACCTAGAAGAAAAAAAACAATTACCTACTCAAGCTTATGCACATAACTCACACATAAACACCATTCTTATACGAAAATCAAAGACTACTGCGCCTAATTGAATCTTCATAGCAAAAACTTAATTAAAATATTGCTAGTCAACATGTTCACTCAACTTAACATATTAACGAGTATCTCCGATATCCCACGGTATTAACAGTTGCGTTTTTTTGTAATGACGCACAACTTAATTCTCTACATTCTAAGTAGATTTCTGGGTGCTACTAACTTCAAATATTTTTTTTTTAAATAAACCATTAAAAGGAAAAAAATCTTTTTTCACGTTACGCTTGCGTTTTCGACTAGCGGTACATATCAAATGTTGTTTTAAATGCTCTATAATTTGACGTAAATGGCTTCACGGACGCATAGTTTATTCCGGAAAAAAAATATTTTTTTGTATTTTCTAAATAAAACATATCGACCAACTTTGGATTTTTTTTCTCAAAAACTAGAAATAATTGACACTCGAGAGTTTTTGTCTGGTATTTAGAATATCGAAACGCATCGATCTCTAAGCTTAGCTTAAAATGTCCGATCCGAAGGTTCTTGGCATACAGTGGGTAGTAAACAGCATCGACATCGAATTTCCCGATAAAACCAGGTGAATAGCTGACCTGAAGCTATTATATGAAGGAAGAAACATCTGGATATGGGAAATTAAGTAAGAAAGAGACGTAACATACTCGGAGTGGTAAAAAAGAACCGAGAATGGGTAAACAAATTACAAAGGGAGAAAACAAAGAAAAAGAAGAATTTATTTGGGTCATTCCATGAAAAGGTGGTCATAGATGGAAAAAAGGAAATGTCCCTATTTAAATCAATTACTACCTTTATAAGTGGCAACACCTTCCTTAAGTATTAAATTGTCATACTGACTAAATAATATAATAATAATAATACCAGTGTTGTACTTGATGCAACGTGTGACTTGTTTACAAGTAACAAGTAGTGTCGAAATTCTTCTAAAAAACATTAAGTTATTGGATTGTGTGCTGCTTAAGTTGGTATGTAAATAATATTCACTAGTTCAGAACAATTCAACACAATACTTAGCATTGTTTTTTCTTTATTATATTTCTTTTTCTGTATTATCAGCATTTCACATCCCTTATGCGTAAGAAACCAGATTCTCGTTACCGGTAACTCGCGTTACATGGATGTAACCCCAATTACCGATTGTTTGTATTTTTGAGTCTCATATCTTCAGTGATTAATTAAAGTTTTTATTTATATTTAGACTAAATGCCGCTCTCTGCGGCGGGAAAGATGCGAAGACGACGGAAAAAATTGAAAAGCGAGGGTAAATATGAACATTAAAAAAAGTGTCATACAGAAGTATGCAAGAAAAGTAGAGCAAAGAAAAAAAGCATGATTGATAGCCTTCCAGAACCGTAAAAGAAATCAATAAGGAAAGTTGAAAGAGCTAAAGAACGAGTACATAAATGCAGATTACTCAAAAATCTACATAATAATCCTCAAGATGATGTGGGCTCAGATGCCGCCTTAGGCTCTCCTCAATCGTTAGGAAAAGCAACAACACGTCGTAAAGCGCTACCAAAACGTATTGCTAAGAAAAAAAATGTTCTAAACAAACTTCTATCTGAAAGTAATGCAACTCCAAAGCCGTCCACTCCACAGCCTCAATAGCAGCACGCTTCATCTTTAAAAGAAGATGTTGTCGAAAAAATCCAAGAATTCTATCAAAAAGATGACATAAGCCGTCAGGCGCCAGGTCATAAAGAATTCGTGATTATTCGTAGGGAAAACAAGACAGAAGAGAAGGTGCAAATAAGACATTTGCATAGTTCTGTATCTGAAACGCACGCCCTGTTTTTGGAAGAATATGGCCCTATTGTGGAGAAGAGTAAGTTTGTTGAGCTGCGGCGGAAACATGTGTATCTATCGAATAAACTTCCACACAATGTATGCGTTAACGGCATAGGTGGTGCTCTGAATAGAACGGTACGAAATATGGTAATGAAAAGAGAGGCTATTGTTTTTAATGCAGAGCAGTTTGCCGAGGCAGTCGAAACATCGTCTGTCCAAGTTATACATATATCAGCTCAAGAAATCGAAAAAAATCCAAGGAGATGAGTCTGGACACAGTTTTCTGTAATGCGCCGGGAATATCTGGTATATCTAAATGTCACAATCTGTCAGGACAGTGGTCAACTGCAGATGGCCCACACATCATCGGAATTAAACAGAGGCATCAAAGAAAAGCCAAGTTTCTATGAAGAGGTATATGGTTCCGAAAGCGATAGTGACGAATCTGATGATAACGTCCCACTAGCTCTAATAAAACAAAAAATGTGTCTACGTTAACTACAGAAATTAATAGGTAAAACATAATAGATGATCAGACCACTAAAAAACTATTTTTAAATTGTGAATATTTTGTATAAAGACCAGAGGTAACGCGAGTTACCAAAAAACACTAGTCTCGTCTTGTCTATTGTTAGTCATTTTGACAGTAGCTGTCAAATATACTTCATTTTTTTATTTCTAGATCAACATGCCTAGAACATATATGAGGAGAGCAGATTCCTGTAATTATAAAGCCTACACTCCGGAAAAATTAGAGGAATGTCTCCCGGCTTTTAAAAGCCTGTGGTAGGTATGGTCTGGGTTTGTTTGTTGACATTTCGCATGTGATTGATTTATTTAACCCAGGTAAAGTTAAGTTCTCAAACTTTAAATTAATTTTGTTTTTCAATTGTTTCAGTTCTTCGTCTTCGAGCTGATCGTTGGCCATTTGTTGAAAATCAATTACTGTTGGACATACAATTTCTTCAATTCGAGATAGCCAGTCGGCTACAGCGTTTTCTTTGCCTTTTGTGTACATTATTCCGTTACAGAATTGACTGATAAAACTAAGTTGTCTCTCACGACGCGGTGTATCATTATTGCTCGGTGGTTTCGTTAAGGCGTATGTCAATGGCTTGTGATCGGTGTGAACTATGACGTCATTGCCTTCAATTAAACGACGAAAATGTTTTACTGCAGTGTATATCGCTAATAATTCGCGGTCATATACACTGTATCGTTGCTGTGTTACACTCATTGTTTTTGAGAAGAAAGCTAACGGTTTCCATTCGCTACCAACTTTCTGTTGTAGTACTGCGCCGAGCGCGTAATCAGACGCGTCGGACATGATACGGAGCGGTGCTTCATGAACTGGATGTGACAGTGATAAGTGACTAATCTCAAAAGTACCAGATGTTCAACAGATCCCTTTTCCACACTAGAGTACACCCTTGGATCTTTATCAGTCATATTTTTCATATTTTCCATGCTGATCATTTTGTTCTTATACAAGCTGTCTAAATACGAATCCAAAATAGCAGGGAAATTCCCTCTTAGAGTTAAAAATTGTTCTATCAAATATACCACAATGTCTTTCATAAATGAAGAAGGAGAAAGACAATATGCAGATCCCCGATGCAACATACCACTAAATGGAGTTAGAGAAGAGAAAAGCAGATGCATTATCAAGCTTTTCTTGCTAATGCTTTTTTGCAGAAGCTGGCCTGTTGAGGCATTTGAAATTTCAGCACACCTGGCACTAAACAATGGTCTGAATGCATACACAATAACTATTGGAGAAGGCGAGCTAATACCTGTGGGAGTTGACACCATAAATAGACAACCACTATGGCATACAGCACAATTAACCAAGATGTTTTCTACCTTTGACTGGTCACTTAAAGTTAAGCAAAATTATCACTGTCAGTGGAAAAAGTGTGACTTGTTAATGCATTGTAGACAAGGTGTTTTGTCTTTTCAGAATGCTTCAGATCAGGTGAGGGACTTCTTAGAGTTAGGAAGTGATGATCCAGTCTATGCAACTTGTCAGAGACAGTTCAATCTTTGCACTTTTGGCTGGGGTTGCACAATAATAGGGTTTAATCTACAAATGAATCACGCTTCACAATATGATGTTTATTCAATATCTAAAGGAGGAGATCATGGAGGTAAAATCCATCTACCGACTGGTTGTCATGTTGAATCCAGTCATTCAGAATTAACAGGAGGCATAGAGGATCATTATCTTGTGCAATCACCAAAAGGTGATAGTTATTTATGCCATAAATTATTGCTATCTCTAAAACCTACTCCAGGCATGTTGGGAGACCTACAAATTCAGAAAGATGGTGCTCTACACTTCATAAATCAAGATATAACATGTGCCATAGACATTCAGGATGATGCAATCTGTGAAAATTATAACTCTTTCATATCCACATTACAAAGGAATTGCATCAATAGCAAGAATCTCAACTTCCCTGTTAAAATTAATGAGGATAAACAAACGATCTCATGGAGAATGCAAGGAGAAACCACCCTTAGAATCATGTGTGATAGAGATTTAAACATACAAGAGAATGCCAGGACATGTGAGACCCCAGAAATACACATATGGGAAATTCCTCACCTCAATTCTGAAATACTGCTCAGTTTCAAAGCACAATCAAGAAATGGTATTGCATCATTTAGGCTTCCAGAAGAGGTTCACGTTTCCACTCACAATTTCAAATGTGATGGGAACATTTATTATGCCAGTCTATATGATAAGAGATCCTTAGATTCCGTAGGACTGACGTATTCTCATGAGGAAATTCCTTTGGAGAGCATTGATGATTTGCAGAAAGAAATGTTTTCAGATTCAAGTCCCTCCTCTGATTCATCCTGGAGCACATTATCATGGTCAGGGAAGTGGATTGCTGGAATGTTTGGCTCCAGCTCCTCTCTTCTGCTGATAGTTGTAATTGCCATTTTCTGCAGGAGATAATATTAGTTCTTATTTTAACCATTAATCATAACATATACATTATAAATTCATATTTTAATCCTAAACTACCCTAAACTATTATTTACAAAGTTACCCTACAGAGTGTACAGTTTTGACGAACTTAGAGCGAATTTTCGAGCCTGTGAAACTCGCCGTTGAAGTCTTATGTCACCGAGATTCTGACCTAGTTACTGCTGAAACTACTTTGAGGTTCCTGATACGCGAATTGGAAGAACAGTCTACGCCACTGGCAAAAAAACTGGCCGAATCCTTAAGAATCCGTATATCTGAGCGCCGCACATGTTTGACATCAGTGTTGCTATATTTAAGGAACTTTACCCAATACGAAAATGATTTGGAAGAGTATGCGCAAGATGAAACATTCATTATTTCCCCGAAGACCACTATCCGTAAAGAAATTAAAAAACTTATAGAAAGATTGCACTGCAAAACACAGTACAATTATAACTCACAGACGCAGGATGTCGATGTTGTTGCACCGGTTGCACAAGAGGACGATGAAGGCTTCGATATTGAAGACACTACAATGCCTCTTTCTGCCGTTTCCGCGGAAAAAATATCACACTTCATGAAAAGCTGCAAAAATCACTGAAAGCACTGAAACAGCCCACTGCTCGCTCAACAAATTCTACAACAAATACTTTAGACATTTTAATAAAAAAAGAAATGAATTTGTACGAAGCTGGTGGAGTAAGAGGGGAACTTTTAAACTTCGTACATAACTGCCTCTCAACTGTGGTTCCCACAAGTGTTGAGGCAGAACGAGCTTTTTCAGCAGCAGGGTATTTGGCATGCAAAATCAGAAGTCGTCTGTCAGATGATACTCTCAACATGATGTGTTTTTTGAGAAGCCATTTTCAGACAAACTAACTTGCCTTTCCGTACCTTGATAACTTCATCTGACTTCTACTTTAAACTTCTTTTATTTAATTAATACGATCTCACAACATTTATTTAAGAACTTGTGAAGTTAAGTTTTTGTTTTGTTGTTTTTATTTACCATAAGTAATGTTCCTATTACTCTTAATTATTGAAACTAAAGTAATAATTTACAAAAGACTAAATATAGATAATTATTGTTTTGTTACCAATATTGTACGAATTTGAACTGATTAGCTACAATACGTATAATAATTATAGACGTGAACAAATGTTATTAGAGTTAGAGACAAAATAATAAGTACTCTGTTGATTTTTAAAATAAAACTTACATTATTTTTATAACTAAGCAACGCAGTTTCTATTTAATTACATATCATGTCAATTACTAGTTCTTAAAACAAGCATTTGCATATGTTTTAATTGCGAATCTCCCAATCTCGCGAGATCCCGTAATTTGCGAGATCTCGCGAGACTGGGTTTTGAGTCTCGCGAGATCTCGCTAGGCGGAAATCTCGTACGAGATTGCATTCCCTAATCTAGCGTAATGTTACCCTTCTAGCTCTTAAAATAGCTTCACTATTTTACCTAACACCCGGTATACAATATTTTTAATTCAGTAATAAGTAAAAAAAAACAAATAATCAGGGAATGAAAGTTACAAAAGTAAAACTTTATTACTTTCCTGCTCATTTTCTTTCATCTGTTACGGTCATTTATGAACAATCAATTCCCATCACGTTTAAACGTTCGTGCGGATGGTAGCGTATGGTATCATTTTTTACAAATTCTTGATTCACTATTAAAACCCCACACTTATACGTATAACTTGGACGAGCGAGTAGCTAGCCTCACCAGGGGCTTACCCAACCTGCTGGGGATGTCTTTCTGGGCCCCGGTCAGAAACTGCTAGGGGGATGTGACAGCGCCAACCCTCATTATAACTTGGAGGAGCGAGTAAGGTGCCATGGAGCCGGACAAGACCCATGGATTATTGAACAAAATACAGGAGAAAACAGATGATAATTCAAATGCGCTTTTTAATGAAGATGACTGGTTACTTGTCCAATTTACCTCAAAAAAATCTGTCAAGCACTATGTTGACATAGTTTTGCGGATAAATGAAGAAGGTTATTCGGTCGTCAAATTTGCAATAAAAATCCAAGACCAACGATTAATCTATTTTTACTTTTCCTTTAATTGAAGATGTGTCTGAAGTGAAACACAGGGCGGATATAGTTTCAAAACTACCTAAACCGCTGATGGCCACACAGGACATATAATTTTCAAAATGTTTTTTAATTCTTTTAACATTCAACAGGATTTCCTTCAGAGTGCTAGTCATAAAATATTATTTTATAACTAAGTAATTGGGATCTCTAACGCAACATTTGAGACTGATTAGAGTAAGACAAATTTTCTAGTTTTCATAAGTCTTACACACACAACATTGTAATTTTAATAAAAAAATAATAAAAACTACCCAGTTCGTTTGAGTTTACAACCGCTGACTTGAGTCATATGATCCTCTTACCCCAATAATAATTTTTTACAACTTATGTTCGAAACTATACCTTATTGCTATGAACTTAAAATCTACTTTGCATTGAAATAGTTCAAGCTAAATATTTTTAACGGTTGTATTCGAATACACATTAATTTACAACAAATAGTGTGACTGTTCCTCTTACCCCAAAACACGGGGGAAAGAGGAACGTTTGCACACAATCATTATCGACAGATATTCCTGTAAGTTCTTATTAACAATAAGCGTAGTAACTGTTAATCCATGAAAAGCGTATACAAGGAGGTATGCTATGTTATGAATAAAAATATTGTATGACATAACATTTGCTTGCTAGAGCATCCAAAACAAAAATTTTAATTAAGTTACTTTTCCCCCACCTGACCTTACATATCGTAAAAACAATGTTAATTTTCTAGGTCATAAGCTATTTGAA
Source organism: Coleophora deauratella (assembly GCA_958295455.1). Lineage (NCBI taxonomy): Eukaryota > Metazoa > Arthropoda > Insecta > Lepidoptera > Coleophoridae > Coleophora > Coleophora deauratella. The sequence goes on along the minus strand of OY282396.1, from coordinate 15,581,750 downwards.
AGTGGTGTCAAACCATTAGAGAAGTATCTGGAAAGATTAAAAAACTGTCTGGAGGTTTTTAAGTCGTAAACCCCTCCAAGCTGATCATTCGGGGCCAGCATTGGGATAAAGTTGCAGACCATTTCATTTGTAAGGTTAATTTGTAGTAGTATTAAACTGGAGTTCATTCATAAACTACATATTTAATCAATTTTCAAACAATACCCTATATCCTTTAATTCTCTACACTTAATTGCTTTATTCATATCATATATCTAAAGGATGAGTAGCGGACTGAACTAAGACAACAACGGCGTACCATTACATCGAGGTAGCAGAGGAAGACATCGAAAAGACAGCGATTATAACACCCTTTGGATTGTTTGAGTTTCCGCGTATGACCTTCGGTCTAAGAAATGCAGCTCAAACTTTCCAAAGATTTATGGACAACACTGTACTCCACGATATCGAAAATATAGGATCGGCCGATAAAGGTATCTCCACACTGTTTTGTTATATCGACGATCTTATTATAGCATCCGAAAATGACATCATTCACTTTTGAACGACGATTTTTTAATATAAGTATCACAATTAACTTCAGCAAATGTATTTTTGGACAAGGTTAAGTAGATTTTTTGGGATATAAAGTGACGTCAGACGGCATCTCACCTCTACCGGAAAAAGTTCAGACAATTACTGAATATCCAAAACCCAAGACCATTGAACAACATAGACGATTCCTAGGAATGGTTAACTTTTACAGTGGACATCAATATCAATATCAATATACTTTATTGCATCATAAGAAAATATAATATAACAGAAACAAACACAAAGAAAATTGGTGACAACAATAGGCGACCTTATTGCTAGGTAGCAATTTCTTCCAGGTAACCTTAAGGCAGGAAATAAACTATGAGATGTACTGGGGTAGAGCAATAAAAGTAAAGATTACTGAAATAACGAAATAGGTAATAAGAAACACAAATACATACTAATATACATATATAAATTAAATATAAACCTATATATATTAAATATATACTCATATTTTTTTTTTTTTTTTTTTTTTTTTTTATTTGGTTTACCAACGAAAGTTTACATTAAAACGTCGCAAAAAAACAAGAAAAAAAAGAACTTACTTAAATGTAACATTCACTTATAGGTAAACACAACATGCACCAAAACTTACTAAGTAATTAAATAATAACCACCTTTCACTAAGCAATAATGCTCGAAACAAATAATATATATACATATATCTAATTATGTTAATTTACTTATCCTTTTAAAAGGCGGTCGTGAACCGCTTTGTTAAATGACACCATGGTGTCATTGTATACATCAACTACGTCACTGTACTTATTTAATAATCTTGATAGCCTTGGAATGGGCGAGTTTGAACCTAGGACTGTTCTTCTAAGTGGCGGGCACAGGGGTGTAATTTGATTACGTGGTAGTCTAGAGGGGGCACGAAAGCGTAAAAGATGAAGTAGCTGGGGACTGTCAATATTATTTCTTATTATTTTAAATAAAAACATTAAATCTAATTTATCTCTTCTCATTACAAGTGAATCCATATTAAAATACTGTAATCTCTCTTGGTAAGAACGTATTTTCTTAGACACTCCGCAAGAATATGCCAGATGCCACAGGAAGCGCTTTTGTATTCTTTCCAATCGCAAAGAGTGTGTAGCGTAGTGGGGCCGCCAGACAACGCTGCAATATTCCATGATACTTCTCACAAGGCTATTAAACAGGACTATTTTAGTTTTACTATTTCGAAAAGATTTCGCGTTACGTATTGTGAAACCAACCATTCTCGATGCTCTCTTAATGGTAGTCTCTATATGTGGCAAAAATGATAGGTTTTTATCGAACAGAACCCCCAGATCTCTCATTTGGACCACTTCTTGGATAACGTGATCATTAATATGATACTCAGATTTAATTAAATTTTGGTTTCTGGAGAATTTCAAGTGAAAACATTTTTTTGTGTTTAAGTGCATATTATTTACATTACACCAGATAACAAGTCTATTTAGATCCTGCTGTAAAAGGTCAACATCATCAACTGTCTCAATTTTCTTTGCAAATTTTAGGTCATCAGCATACATATACCTATCAGAGTAATGAAAGCATTCCGGGAGATCATTAATGAAATAATTAAACAAGACCGGTCCCAAGTGAGAACCCTGGGGAACACCAGATGTTATGGATTTTAAAGTTGATTGATACCCATTTATTACTACATAAAAAGATCTATCGTGTAGGTAAGTGGTAAGCCATTTCAGCAGAGACCCAGACACTCCATATGCAGAAAGCTTGTGGATAAGAATTCGATGTGACACCTTGTCAAACGCTTTGCTAAAATCTGTATAGATTACGTCCATTTGCCCACTACAATCAATAATACTGGCAAGGGATTCAGTAAATGCAACTAAATTAGTATTAGTTGACCTTGAGCTCACAAACCCGTGTTGCCAGTCGCTTAAAAACAGTTTAAGATGTTGTTGTAAGTAAGGGCAAACCAGAGATTCAAAAACTTTACCAAGTGTGGATAAAATGGAGATTGGTCTATAATTTAATATTAAGTCGTTTCTATCAGACTTGTGAATTGGTACTACTTTGGCGGTTTTCCACAATAAAGGAAAACTGCCTGTAGTCAGGGATTTATTATATATTAACGATAGTGGTTGCACTAGTTCTAATGCACATTCTGCAATTAGAATTGGGGGGATCCCATCAGGCCCTGCACCTTTTCTACGGTCCAAAGATTTCAGTTTTTTGTACAGAGTATCGTGATCTATGTATGGAGCTGTTAAAAATTGGCTGCCTATCTGTAAATATTGTAGGGAATCATTGCATAAATTGTTATTATTATCCTTTACATTATAAACGGATGCAAAATACTCGCCAAACATTTCACATATCTCTGCGCTGTTAGAACTATGCATTGAACCATTAGTCATGTCAGTAGGATATGAGCTGGATCCTCCACGTTTTTGTTTTACAAAGGTCCAAAATAATTTTGGGTTATGAACGAGTCCATCTTCTATATTCTTGATATATTTATTATAGCATACTTTACTTAACTCGTCACATCTCTTATTAAGCAGTTTTAACTCGTAATCATCCATGGGGTTTTTGTATTTATTGAAGCGTTTCCTAAGTTTATACCTTTCTTTTAGAATTTTTTTAAGTTTATATATATATATATATATATATATATATATATATATATATATATATATATATATATACATCATAGCATCTATGGGTGAGGAAGGACAGAGTAAAAAAGTATGTATCAAAAATGCAGATAATAATACAGGGTGGCCAGAAGATTGACGTCAAAAAAAAAAAAATTAGGTCCCTCGTATCGTGGGGTATCTGAATCACCCCCATGTATGTTCTGCGATTTTTCACGGTTCTCGAGTTATGATTTTTTTTCTGAATTTTCAAAATTTTCGACCTGACCAACTTTAAAAATTTCTAAACAAAAAAGTAGAACCCTTTTCGATAAGTTTTTTTTGGAAACTTAATCCTCATAAATTGTACTTTTAAGCATAAAATAATCAGCTACGTAACTTTCATGAATATTAAGTAAATTTTGGTCACAAGAGAAAAAAATACGTTTAGTGAATTATGACTTAGATTTTCAAATTTAAATCAAAAATCTAAACAGATGACTTAGTGGTTCCTGAGTAGGCTTAAAAACTGCACCATTCTCTTAGTTTTCGTAATCATTAAAAAAAAGTAGTACTTAATGAGCTAGTTTTGTTAATATCGGCCTTGAAAGATAGGGAGGTCATAAATTTTTAAAATTAGCTATCTGATGAAAAAAAAAGTTTGGTCATTTTATCTTTCCTTAGGTTAAATTAGTCTGTTAATTAACCAAAAATTACTGCAGAAAAACATTTTGAGGTTTCATTTATTCACTTTTCGATCAATTCTGGTGGATAACGGGTTGTAAAAGTACTTTTAGGCGCAATTCAAAGAATAAACCCGCAATAACAATAGGCGGCGATGATAAGAGATAGAATTATTGCCATCTCTCTCACTCTAGGTAGTGAAAGGGGCCGCCACTCTAGCCAGCCCGAAACAAATACCTGCCTCAGTCGTACTCACTTTGTGTTTACTGCTACACGCGTCGCCGCCATTTTAGTTGAATACATTCGCTCGCCTTACTTGTTGACTACTTTGCTCTGTTCCTCGACTGTTTTGCATTCTGATTCGGACTTTGTTTACTGTGAAAGTGTAAGTGATGAGTTACACATTAAGCGAATATGCAGAAATGCATTATTTTTATGGAGTTGCACAAGGAAACGGCCTTGAAGCAGCACGATTGTATCGCGAACAACTTCTACGACGTGGTGGGCCGCAACCTGAGAATTATCCCGACCATCGTGTTTTTACTAACACGCACAATACCCTAATGTCAGGCCGCATTCCTGGACAACGCGGTAATCGTGAAGGCATCCCTAGAACTGATCCAGATCGCAGAGAAATGGTGCTCGAAGAAGTTCAGCGAAATCCGTCTACGAGTACGAGAAAAATGGCTCGTGCTCTGGATATCCCAAGAAGTTCTATCCAGGCCATACTTCGCGATGAAGGATACCACGCATTCCATATCCAACGTGTCCAAGCTTTGCTGCCTACAGACCACCAATTGCGCGTGGAATTTTGCCAAACTATGCTACGAAAAGAGCAAGAAGATCCTGGATATTTTAATAAAGTCTTATGGACAGATGAGTCACGGTTTGAGCGATGTGGTATATTCAATATCCATAATTATCACACCTGGGCGATTGAAAATCCACACGAAGCGAGAGATTCAACGTTTCAACATCGTTTTAGTGTTAACATGTGGTCTGGTATCCTCAACGGTGAACTGATTGGTCCATTTGAATTGCCATCTAGACTTGATGGAGCAACATACAGAAACTTTTTAGAAAATGATCTTCCAATATTGCTGGAAGATGTGAGTCTTCAGCTTCGACGAACCATGGTTTTTCAAAATGACGGCGCTCCGTGTCACTATGCGACGCAAGTCCGAAATCACTTAAATGAGACATACCCCAACAGATGGATCGGACGCAGTGGACCAATTAGGTGGCCACCACGCTCACCTGACCTTAACCCCATTGACTTTTTCATTTGGGGTTATTACAAGGAAATAGCATACGCTCGAGAATGTTCGAGTGAACAAGAATTAAGGCAAAAGATTGCAGAAGCCGGACGTGTTGTGACAGAGAACAGGGAAGCCTTTAGACGATTAAAAGACAATTTTTTACGTAGGTGTAGAATGTGTATTGCTGTTGGAGGTGGCCACTTTGAAAACCTGTTGTAAATGTTAAAAATAAATATTGTTTTTACTTTATCATCTTTGATTTATTGACAAAACCACTTTTTACTTAAAACATTTTTTAACCAACTTCTACGGCATTTTTCATGTTAGTTTCTAGCATTCTCTATCTTTAAATAACCTAAGGAATGATTCTCTATCTTTAAATAACCTTAGGAATGATAAAATGACCAAACTTTTTTTTTCATCAGATAGCTAATTTTAAAAATTTATGACCTCCCTATCTTTCAAGGCCGATATTAACAAAACTAGCTTATTAAGTACTACTTTTTTTTAATGATTACGAAAACTAAGAGAATGGTGCAGTTTTTAAGCCTACTCAGGAACCACTAAGTCATCTGTTTAGATTTTTGATTTAAATTTGAAAATCTAAGTCATAATTCACTAAACGTATTTTTTTCTCTTGTGACCAAAATTTACTTAATATTCATGAAAGTTACGTAGCTGATTATTTTATGCTTAAAAGTACAATTTATGAGGATTAAGTTTCAAAAAAAAACTTATCGAAAAGGGTTCTACTTTTTTGTTTAGAAATTTTTAAAGTTGGTCAGGTCGAAAATGTTGAAATTTCAGAAAAAAAATCATAACTCGAGAACCGTGAAAAATCGCGGAACATACATGGGGGTGATTCGGATACCCCACGATACGAGGGACCTAATTTTTTTTTTTTGACGTCAATCTTCTGGCCACCCTGTATATAGATTAAAGGCACTCAGAGAAGAAAGAACAGTGCCGCGACCAGGGTATCCATCGTTTTTTTGTGTCGAGGAAGAAGCCCAATTTTCCGATTCTTTAATATGGATGGGGGACTATGGTTTTCCATTGTCAGAATTTGTTTTTCGGATAATGGTGAAGGTCTATCTATTGAGTTGGCACGAAAGTAATGAAACTCTTGAAAAATCATAAAATGTCAGCTTTCGTGTGCATTACTTTCAAGAGTATTCTAGTGTATTGGAGAATTTTCTAGAAGCTTTCGCACCGAGGGTGTATAAGCGGGCTCCCGCTAAAAAAGCCTGAAGTGGACAAATAGGTTTAAACTCAAGAACGGATAAAACTATCTTCGGCCTATCTCGCTTCAGGGCAAAGCGCCACGTTACGAAGTTCTCCGTCTTGGAAATACTTTACGCAGACGACGCACATAAGAGTATTTATATTGAAAAATCGGTCATAAGTCGATTTCTTAAACTGTTGCCTAGTGCCTTCAACCTTTGTTTTTTTTTTTCAAATTTTATGAAGTAATGAGCCACGCGGTGAGCGTTAACAATACGCCCCGCGCCCCCCTTCGTGGCATGATTAGTCTGAACACAGTCATCGAGTGCGTCGGATGTCTTTGTTCTAGGCGCTTGAATATTCGTTTTGCGTTCTAAAGTGAATTGTGTATATTTCTGGTGGCCTGCTAATTATAACTGTTATAATCATGGAAGAAGAAGGTTTGTTGTGTATTTTGAAATAATAATCATATCAATTTAACATTTAATTACCAAGTTCTAGGTTAGTTTTTCAGTCATGTAAATTGTAGGTTATTTTCTTGATTAAAATGTTTCCTCAAAGAGATTATGTACTGTGTCGCGCTTTGTCGGGCAATTATTTTTGTAAATATAAAAAGGATAGACTCTTACCTATTACACACCACTGAAAGTTATTCCTCATTCTTCCTCTATTTCGTTACAAATGTACTCGAATTAATGAAAGTAATTAATGAATATATTTCTCATTTTACTAGTCTAACATGTTTGTTATTTTTTCTTTAGGAAAAGTAAAGAAATTTACCAGAAGATACTTATTTAATATGATGCAACAATTTCCGAATACAAATATTGAAGATAAATTGGCATTATTAGAAGAGAAGATTATGGAAATAGTAAAATGTCCTGAAGATGAAAAGTCTGTTTTAACTCGGTCTTTAAGATATTTCAAGAGCGATTTCAAAGCGAAGTGGGTAGCTGCGAGATACATAAAAGATCGTTTTATAAAGAATAATGAACGATGGCTGGATGGGTCTATTTCATTACCTTCTTGGAATCTTCAAAAAGTTGGACGACCGGTGAAGGAATTCCAACAATTAAGTGATCGCAGCAAGCGGCGTAGAACTAAAGAAGTACGAGACCAGGTACCTGCAGAACAACTAGTATTTGCTGCTAGTGTGAGTCAACGAGCTATTGGGAATACGGATGCTTCTAAAATAATTAAAGAAGTAACGACTTCGCCAACGCGGGCTACAAAATATCGAAAAACAATCGCTTCTGCTCAAAAAATATTGAATGTTGTGAAAAAACATACTCCAGAGGAAGCTTTAGCTATCTTTGTGGAAGGAGACTTCACAAGGAAACAATGGGAAATTATACAAGGAGCGAATAAAAGCATTTATCCCTGTTACTCTTTAATAAAACAAGCAAAAAAAGTATGCTATCCTCCTGAAGACACAATGAGAGTTACCGAGACCTGTGCAGAAATTCAGCTACAAGCTATAGTCGACCACACAGTTTCTCGTATTTGCAAATATGCTGATGAAGTGATAAATACCTGTACAGAAGAAGAAAAACAAAATATGCAGTTAATTATAAAATGGGGTTGCGATGGTTCAGAGCAATCCAAGTTCAAACAGAAATTTGAGAATATCGCGGATAGTGATGTGCACATATTTCAAAGCTCACTTGTTCCCATTAGGCTGGTTGCTGGAAAGGATAAAAAAATAATATGGCAGAATCCTGTACCTTCGTCGATTAGGTTTTGTCGGCCGATACGTATTCGATTTGTAAAGGAAAATAAAGACATAACTAAAGAAGAAATAACATATATAGAGAACCAGGCTCAAGTATTACACAGCACTCAAATTTTCACTTCCACTTCCTCAATGTTAAAGGTCAGCCACTTATTATTGCCTACCATGGTTGATGGAAAAATTTGCAACGCGGCGACTAATACATTATCATCAATGAGATGTTACATTTGTGGTCTCACATCCAAGGAGTTCAATAAATTACAGGATCCTCCTCAAGTCAATCCGGAAGCACTAAATTTCGGATTATCAGTCCTGCACGCCAGAATCCGATTTCTGGAATCTCTATTACATATAGCGTACAAATAACCATTAAAGAAATGGCAAGCAAGGAGTACAGAAGAGAAAAGCATAATGAAGGAAAGAAAAGAATGTATACAAAAAGACTTTAAAGAACAAATGGGAATTTTGGTTGATGTCCCAAAGGTTGGGTTCGGTAATACAAACGATGGCAATACCTCACGAAGATTTTTTGCTGACCCAGAAACTGCCTCTAAGATTACGGGATTAGATTTGAACCTAATAAATAGATTTAAAGTGATTCTCGAAGTCATTTCGAGTGGATTTGATATCAATACTGAAAAATATGACGAGTATGCTGGGGTCACGGCTCAAATGTATGTAGATATTTATGGCTGGCATCCAATGTCGCCCACAATTCATAAAATATTAGTTCATGGCAAAGCAGTTATTACACATGCCGTCCTGCCAATCGGTCAACTGTCAGAAGAAGCCGCAGAGGCTAGGAACAAGAACTTCAGGCAATACAGACTCGATTTTGCCAGAAAATTTTCTAGGGTGCTCTGCAACAGGGATATTTTGCACAGATTGTTATTGACTTCGGACCCATTCCTGAGTAGTAGTAGACGCAGACCACAAAAGAAAATTATGTCTTTTTCGAAAGAAGCCCTGGATCTGCTGGTTCCTGGCGAACCTACCAAGTCCTCACACGTTCACTGTCGCGACAATAATGAAACAGAAGATTCAGATGATGAAGATCAGACCGATTGTGAAACTGACTATTTTTTTTTAACATATATACATTATACACGAAAAACAGTATTTATGTCTGTCAATTTTTTTATATATATCACACTAATCACATCACACTATCTCATCACACTATCACATCATCACAATAATATTATAAATGCGAAAGTTTGTCAGTTTGTTTATTTGTTTGTTCCTCTTTCACGCTTAAACGGTTGAACGGATTTGGATAAAATTTGGTATGTAGGGACTTCAAGAAGTGAACTAACACATAGGCTGCTTTTTATCCCGGGAAAATATCTCTTTCCCATGGGAATATCTAAATTTACGCGGGATGAGCCACGGTGCGGAAAGCAACTAGAAACATAATGTAAAAAAAATTGACGTTCCAAATTCAAATCTTAGCCGGGCAGTAATGTTGTGTTGAATCTCATTATTACCCGGAGGTTAATTATGAGATTCAGTACAACATTATTGCCCAGCTAGATACTCAGGGCTATAATTGACTTACTTTAGGTTGAGTTTGCATGATATATAATCAGCCATTGTCGACCAGGTGGTGTAAAAATACGTTTATATTGAATGATTCCGCATTTTTATTCATAAAAGGCAGTTTTTATTTTGTTATGGTTATCATATAATTTTGACCGATTTTTCAATATAAATACTCCTATGTGCGACGTTTGCTTTATGGCGGATTCTGCTGAAACACTTCAGGCCTATGTGGACTCAATACATCCTGTAGTAGTAGATTTGGCTTAGTCATAAGTTTAACAAAGACGCAAATTCTTAAACAGCAACCTAGGGGCAGTAATGCTGATATCATTGACGATACGAGATTTTCTTCTAAATGTGGAAAGTTCTTCTTCTTTATCTTAAGAGCTAGGCTCTTGTCGGTGGAGTAACCGCCATTCTCTTCTACTCCTTGCCAACTCCTTGACTTCCTAGTACGACACGACATTGACTTTGGCCTTCACTTGATCGATGTAACTTATTCGAGGTTATTTGAGGAAAATAGAATTATTATTGATATGTTAATCCGTAAAAAACATGCTGTATTAAAAAATTTGCACACTTAAAGGCAGAATTTTAAGGACATCGTATGTTTAAATTTTTTTACTTGTACGTACTGACTAAAATTCAGGCTAAAATTTTATTTCATTTCATGTCCTGAGCTCATTCGAAATTAGTGAGTACCATTTCTTTGATACTTTGAAGCAATGCGGAAGGTAAACTTTTATCGATTTACGTCGTATACAAGTCATCTTGTCTATGGTTAACATGGTCAGAAGGTGGGCCACCCGGTATACAGAAATACAGGTTTCAAAAGCGCTATTTTAACTGCGAAGGAGTTGGCCAAACCTTCTCAAACTCTGTAGTGATCTCCAATTTAAATTAACTGTAGACTGTAAATCAGATGTCGATGATTATGTTGTACGATGAACTCATGTATAAAATCTTTTTTGCCTGATCAGAATCTTGTCTTTATTTTAAATTTTATCAAAGATCGCAAATTCGGAACTTACAAGAGCTGTATCCAAATGCATGGATAGCATTGCGAACATTGATCACTATACTTTTAGCTGTGGATAGTGGGGAAATGAGTTTTTCTAAGCTAAGGCTGATAAAAACGAAGGGTTTTTGCGATAAGAAAGGCTATAAAAGTATATTACCGTAAGGTGGGGTTATTTGGGAAACGTGAGGTTATTTAGGACAGTGTTTTTCAACCTGGGGGTCGCGACGCCCCGGGGACATTAGTATAATAACTAAATCATTTTCTAATTGAAGAAAATTATGCGCCAATATAAACGTAGTCTTTCAAATCACTAACATTTCGCATTTTTATGGCTCTAGGGGGGTCGCAAGAATGTTTTAACTTATACAGGAGTCGGGTATTAAAAAAGGTTGAAAAACACAGATTTAGGACATTAAAAAATATTTTATATAGTAAGTTATATGTTTTAAACGTGTAACTGAAAAATGAAACTATGCTTCATGTCAAGTTGACAAGACTGATTTTTGACGTTATACGGCGACCCACGTTGCGACGGTTCGACGATTTCGAAAACGTAATTTTTTTAGTAATTTCACAAGCAGGGAAATAGCCTTTTTTACTGCGTGCTCTTCCAAAAATAATCGTGTGAGTGAAAAACGATAACTACTATGAAATTATATAAATTTAATCTACATTTCAACAGCTTTTATATCGATTAAATTGTCGATGATTTTGAGGTTATTTTTACCATTTTCGTGACAGGGTGTTTTGCATTTGGGACACCTATTGGGATATTTGGTCCAGTGTCCCAAATATCCCCTCCAGTTTTAATTGTATTATGTTTAACAAGTAGTATCTCACCTTTTGTGTTTTTCAGTTCCAAACCAATATGGTTCGACGTTACACCAGAATCAATCTGCGCACCCGTAAAGGGATCTTATACGAACCGGCTAATTGATTTGAACCAGAAAACCTAAAATTTGCCAAAATTGAGGTACATGCTAAAGTGTCATCCATAAGAAAAGCGGCAGAAAAATATAAAATACCCAAAAGTAGTTGCAAGTTGCAAGAAAATGCTGGCCATCCCACAATATTTACAACAGAAGAGGACATATTTGTAAATTTTTTCCTTACACTGAGTGAATGGAGTTTTCCGATGGACAACGGAGGATTTTTGCCCAGAGATATTTAAATAAGATGGATAGAACCGTTCTGAAAGACATCATGCCAGGGCGAGACTGGCTGTTAAATTTTCTTGATAGACACAAAAAACTATTATCTAACCGCATGGCAGCAAATACAGGCAGCAAATACTACAGAAAGGGCCAAAATTACAAGCGAAGACATTGACGCATTTTTTTAACATTACAAAAAAATGTAGAAGGTGTGAGCCCAGATAAAATAATAAGTTATGACGAAACATATCTAACAGATGATCTGGGTGCAAAAAAGTACATTTTTAAAAGGAGGTGTAAATATCCCGAAGGGTTAATAAATAATTCAAAAACTGCGGTTAGTCTGATGTTTAGTGGAACAGCAAGCGGAGAAATGCTTCCGATATACGTCGATTACAAATTTGAACATTTATGGGACCAGTGGCTTGATGGCGGCCCAGAAAAATGCAGGTACTATAGAAGTAAGAGTGGTTGGTTTGATTCGACATGCTGAGGACTGCTTTTTAACAGTCGTACTCCCCTACGCAAAAACCAAAGACGGATGCAAGGTTATAATTGGTAATAAACTATCATCACACTTTTCAGAGAGTTCTTGAAGCATGTGAGAAATACGAAATTTCATTTGTATGCTTGCCTCCAAAAGCCACACATTTGTTACAACCATTAGATGTGGCATTTTACGCACCACTGAAACACTACTGGCGAATCATTTTAACCGAGTAGAAATCTTCTGAGGGTAGACAACTGGAGGCGATATTTGGGACACTGGACCAAATATCCCAATAGGTGTCCCAAATAACACCCTGTCACGAACATGGTAAAAATAACCTCAAAATCATCGACAATTTAATCGATATAAAAGTTGTTGAAATCTAGATTAATTATATATAATTTCTTAGTAGTTATCGTTTTTCACTCACACGATTATTTTTGGAACAGCACGGGAAATAGCCTGCTTGTGAAATTACTAAAAAAACCGTAATTTACGTGGTTGGCCTCAATTCCAACATAAAGCAAGGACTTACTCAACACAGTCTAAAAATGGTTATAAAAGTAAGTAAAGTAACGCCTAACGGTAATTATTGTGGCAACTTTTTGAGAGGTCGCAGTAGATCAAGTTATTGTATCACTCATATAATTCACAAAAAAGTATCAAAATCTTCATGTAAACATGAAATTAGAATAAAAAATACAAATTAAACTACAGTCGATCAGTTTTTCGTGACTAACGAATATGCATTAAGCTACAACCATGCGAATTCTGTACAATTGTATATCGAAGTTGATTTATTTACATTTTTAACTGACACGGGATCATCACTATCTGCAGTAAAATATGATTCAGTTCAACGTTTCAGTAAATTTATTCATAACCACTCGCGTAAAAGGCATTCGTCATCTCGGCCGTGAAAAAAGACCTCGTCGAGAGATATCAGTTTCGGTCTCAAGAAATATCTCAACAGGGCGATCAAGATCTAATCGAGGAAGAAGATCGAGGTCCACTCCGATTACTACTAGAAAACGGATCTGGAAGCAACCTTCATTTGAAGATAAGCTACACAATTTTCTTGCTTTACCTACAAACCCAGTACGTCGACCGATCGACTATTTTAAGGATTATTTTGAATGCATTTAAAGAAGATCTAAAGGCGAAGCAAGCAGAGCGGCTTCAAGCTCAGTAAAGCATAACCATATTTTTTGTTTAAACACATTATCAAGCAAAAACCAATAGAATTAAGTTTATATCCACAGCTTGACACCGCTTAGATTGCGATAAATTTCAAATGCGACGAGAAATCAAGCGACTTTTCTTCCCTTTAACAGCCCAAGAGGTACTGTGTAACGAAATTAATTCCCATGATTGTTTAAATACACATTATTAAACAAAAAAAAAACAGATAAACAAAGAGATTCTTCATCTATAAGCGAAGCAAGCGGAACAATGTCGAGCTCAGTAAAACAAAATGCTGTTGGTTGTTTAAACACATTATCAAGCAACAATCAATAGACTTACGTTTTAATCCACAGCTTAACACCGCTCAGATTGTGATAATTTTTAAATGCGACGAGAAGTTAAGGGTCCTTCTTTCCCATTAACAGACCGGAGGTATTGTGTAACGACATTAATTTCCTTGAATATTCAACACACACATTATAAACCAACAAAAATCAGAGAAACGAAGAGATTCTCCATCTATAAGCGAAACAAGCGGAACGGTGTCGAGCTCAGTAAAACAAAATCCTATTGGTTGTTTAAACACATACTATCAATCCACAACAACCAATAGGATAACGTTTATATCCACAGCTTGACAACGCTCAGATTTCGATAAATATCAAAAACGACGAGAAATTAAGCGACTTTCCGTTTTTTTAATAGCCCAAGAAGTACTGTGTATATATTATCAATCAATAACAACCAATTGGATAACGTTTATATACACAGCTTGACAACGCTCAGATTGCGATAAACTTCAAATTCGACGAGAGATTAAGCGATTTAAGAGCCCAGCTAACAAAAATCAGAGAAACAAAGAGAATCTTCATTTATAAGCGAAGCAAGCGGAACGGTGTCGAACTCAGTAAAGAAAAATTCTATTGGTTGTTTTAACAAATTATGAAGCAACAATCAATACAATTAAGTTTATTTCCACAGCTGGACACCGCTAAGATTGCGATAAATTTCAAATGTGACAAGAAATTAAGCGTCTTTCCTTTCCTTTAACAGCCCAGAGGCATAGTGTAACAAAATTATTCCTTTGTATGTTTAAATACACATTATAAACCAACAAAAAATAGAGAAACATAGAGAGATTGTTCATCTATTAGCGAAGCAAGCGGAACACTGTCGAGCTCAGTAAAGCAAAATCCTATTGGCTGTTTAAACACATATTATCAATCAACAACAACCAATAGGATAACGTTTATATCCACAGCTTGACACCGCTCGGATTGCAATAAATTTCAAAAACGACGAGAAAGTAAGCGACTTTTCTTCCCTTTAACAGCCCAAGAGGTACTGTGTAACGAAATTTATTTCCTTGATTGTTTAAATACACATTATTTAGCAACAAAAAATTAGAGAAACCGAGAGAACCTTCTTCATTAAAAAGCGAAGCAAGCGGAACGGTGTCAAGCTCAGTAAAACAAAATGCTACTGGTTGTTTAAACACATATTATTTCCTTTTCATTTTTTGACAAGAATTTGACATTTTCATTTTCATTTTTAATTAACAACATCAAATAGAATTACGTTTATATCTACAGCTTGATACCGCTCAGATTGTGATAATTTTTAAATGCGACGAGAAATTAAGGGTCCTTTCTTCCCATTAACAGACCGGAGGTATTGTGTAACAACATTAATGTCCTTGAATATTCAACACACACATTATAAACCTACAAAAATCAGAGAAACGAAGAGATTTTACATCTATAAGCGATGCAAGCGGAACGATGTCGAGCCGAATAAAGCAAAATCCTATTGGTTATTAAAACACATATTATCAATCAACAACAACCAATAGGATAAAGTTTATTATACACAGCTGGACACCGCTCAGATTGCAATAAATTTCAAATGCGGCGAGAAATTAAGCTACTTTCCTTCCCTTTAATAGCCCAACAGTACCTGTGTTTGAATTGTTTTTGATTAAATACACAATAACCAACAAAAATTAGAGAAACGAAGAGATTCTTCATCTATGAACGAAGCAAGCGGAACGGTGTCGAGCTCAGTAAAGCAAAATCCTGTTGGTTGTTTAAACACATATTATCAATCAACAACAACCAATAGGATAACGTTTATATCCACAGCTTGACATCGCTCCGATTGTGATAATTTTTAAATGCGAAGAGAGATTAAGGGTCCTTTCTTCCCACTAACAGACCAAAGGTACTGTTGTGTAACGAAATAAATTCCCTTGAATGTTTAAAAACACATTATAAACCAGCAAAAATCTAAGAAACAAAGAGATTGTGATAATTTTTAAATGCGACGAGAAATGAAGCGACTTTCCTTCCCTTTAAAACAGCCCATAGATATTGTGTTGCAACGAAATAAATTCCCTTGAATGTTTAAATACACATTATAAACCAACAAAAATCAGAGAAAGAAAGAGATTCTTCATCTATAAGTCAAGCAAGCGAAGCGGTATCGAGCTCAATAAAGCATAATTCTATTGTCTGTTTAATCACATTATCAATAGAATTACGTTTATACCCACATATTGACACCGCTCGGATTGTGATAATTTTAAATGAAACTAGAAATTTAGGGTCCTTTCTTCCCATGACAGACGCAGTTATTGTGTAACGACATTAATTCCCTTGAATATAAAACACACACATTATAAACAACAATTAGAGAATCAAAGATTCTTCATCTATAAGCGAAGCAAGCGGAACGGTGTCGAGCTCAGTAAATAAAATCCTATTGGTTGTTTAAGCACATTATCAAGCAACAATCAACAGAATTACATTTATATCCACAGCTTGACACCGTTCAGACTGTGATAATTCCAAATACGACGAGAAATTATGTTACTTTCCTTCTCATTACCAGGCCGGAGGTATTGTGTAACGACATTATTTCCCTTGAATATTCAACACACACATTATAAACCAACAAAAATTTGAGAAAATAAGAGATTCTACATCTATAAGCAAAGCAAGCGGAACGGTGTCGAGCTCAGCTAAGCAAAATTCTATTGGTTATTTACTCACATTTATCAATCAAAAACAACCAATAGGATAAAGTTGATAACCACAGCTTGACACTGCTCAGATTGCAATAAATTTCAAATGCGACGAGAAATTAAGCTACTTTCCTTCCCTTTAACAGATCAAGAGGTACTGTGTAACGAAATGAATTCCCTTGAATGTTTAATACACATTATAAACCGACAAAAGTCTGAGAAACTTATTCATCTTAAAGCGATGCAAACGGAACGATGTCAAGCTCAGTATACCAAAATCCTATTGGTTGTTTAAACACAAATTATCAATCAGCAACAACTAATAGGATAACATGTATATCCACAGCTTGACAACGCTCACAATTCGTATAATTTCGAACTTAACGAGAAATTAAGCGACTTTCCTTCCCTTTAACAGCCCAGAGGTACTGTGTAACGAAATGAATTCCCTTGAATATTTAATACACATTATAAACCAACAAAAATCAGAGAAACTTACTCATCTAAAAGCGATGCAAACGGAACGGTGTCGTGCTCAGTAAAGCAAAATCCTATTGGTTGTTTAAACACATATTAACAATCAACGACAACCAATAGGATAACGTTTATATCCACAACTTGACACCGCTCGGATTGCAATAAATTTTAAAAACGACGAGATTAATTTCTCGCGACTTTTCTTCCCTTTAACAGCCCTGGGGTATTGCGTAACTCATTTAATTCCCTTGAATGTTTAAACACACATTATAAATGAAAATTAAGAGATTTTGTATCTATACGCCAAGCAAGCGGAATGCTGTCGACCTCAATAAAACAAAATCCTGTTTTTTGTTTAAACACATTATCCAGCAACAATCAATAGGATTGCGCTATGAACTCGACAGTGTTCAACTTTTAACTTTTCTACTGCCACCAAACAAAGTGCCGCCAACACAGTCACATTGTGACCTTTTTCACGAAGAACACCTGAGTCAAACTTTAGCATTATTTATGCAATGTGATATTGTATGGAAGTTATGCATTCCACACATAAGATGTCGAGCAAAATGAACATCCTTCCCTTCCCTTCCGCACATAAGGTTTCGAAAAACCATAAATTTCATAGTAACAAAACCTAGACGAAATCCAGTCCAAAAGTACCCAATCAATGATTGTATGAAAAATCGTTTTTGACAATGTTAAAAACAACAAAAAACCCTATCCGCAACGAGGTCACATTTAAGATAAACATGAAGAAAAAATACAGGTATGAGTAAAATGAATTAAATTGTAAAACACAAAAAGTTTAAAACATTTTTTACAGATACTTCATTAATATTCTCAATATAACAATATTTTGATAAATCTATTTTATTTAATGCTCTTTTATTTTACATCTATCACAAAGTTCACTGCGCTACTGCATAATAAATGTAAATAATAATGAATAATTTAAACATGAATTAATTACAATATAATTAAGTAAGCTAATATTCCACATATTAAACATAAAACTTTGTTTTATACAATTTTTGATAAATTCCACAAAAAATGTATATATCGTCTAGAATTTGCCGAAATACATACCATTTTCGAAGGCAGCATACCCATGCCAATATAACCATTTTGCTTAAGGACAAGAAACGAAACAGGTTAGTTTTACTCGTCAAGTGCTTTTAAATTCACGCCTGTTCATTTTAAATAATGTTTAACAAATTCTGTAATTGTCATTTCATATCTGCTCAGCATTCTCTATTAAATTGGCAAAAAGCTCTTACATATTTGTACGGTAGAATTTCCCAAAGTATGCATCCGAATGTCATATAGGGTTAGATTTAAAATAATCGGTTATTTTTGAGCTCAATTTCTTCTTCTTTTGTTCTGGAGGTACCACTTTTTCATCGCTTTCCACCGCATCAGAATCGTTTAACGCTGATATAATTCTTTTATTTTTAGCACCACTCGATACTGTTGTAACTGATATGTTTAATTTGCCGTTTTCGTCATCAAATTTTTGCATTTCCTCAAATAGTGATAATGTTTTGTTTGATGGACTGGTGGTGCTAGCTGCATTTTTACTCTCAATGCTCTCTTTAGCTTTAGTAACATTGGCGTCATCTTCCGAATCCTCAATAGTAATTTTGACCTCATTTTTTGACGTTGTAATATCATCACAGTTTTTGTTAGATACTTTTGTGTAATTAACAAAATTCCTGATGTCAGTGTCTGACATTTTCGTGCTCTTGGCATGTGATGTGGTAACGTTATCAGCCATACTGATGCTGGATTTAGATAATCTGACAGGACTATCGGTAATTTTTTTGCTATCTTTGTCAATTAATTTGTTATCATCAGACGTTTTCATATCACTGTCGGATGTGTCAAAAAAACTGTCAAATATTTGTGCGTCACTGTCAGTAATTTCATAATCTTTATTAGAATCAGTCGTTTTTATATCACTACTATTTGTTGCATCATGTTTATTTTCGATAATTAGCAGATTTTGATGCCCATGATTTTTTGGATGGTTTAATTTGTACGTTTCTTGTTTTTGCTCTTCGTCCTGTGAAAAAAGATCTGGCGAATCCGAACGCGGTACGTTTTCCTGGTGTCGTGGTGTGTCCTGCTCTGCTGGGTCTAGCGAAGTTGTCTGTAAACAGAATAACACATTGTGAAATCAATACCAACCACATAATTATAGACCATTGTTGAAATAGTGCTCCCCTATTGACTTAAGCTTATTGCAAACCAAACCAGGGCGGGTGAATACTGCCCAAAAGTATGCCTTTTGGCATGCAAAAGTTTTCTATTGGCTGTCGGTAATAATACTGAATCTAACCGAATTTACGCTAAATACATAGAATAATCAATATAGCCTATCCAAATTATACATGTTTCCGTTTATATTCACGCGTGGGTGCATGGACCTCAAAGCAATGTTAAACAATGACTTATGTACAATAATTTATGTTATTTATTATTCAAATAAACAGCGATAAGAAACCTTACCTATACAACTTTATTTTCTGTGTATTGTCTATATTCATTATTTTTTTGCTTTTACCTGCGAGAATAGATTACCCGCCATTTAATACTTCTCGGCATATCACTGAGTTACACCTACCTATATACCTCTGAACAAAATGTCGCAATAGAAAAGTAACTCACCAGCGGCGTTATTAAACAAATCGATTTTGAAGATTACAAATTTTATAGCATCCGTCCACCATCATCAGTCACATGGTCATCGTAAATGTCATCCGAAGTGTCGTCGTGGTGGTCGTTGTCATGGCGACGGTTACGCTGGCCGTCATCACGGTTATAGCCGTCATGGTCATCGATGTTACTGTCAGAAAATCTGTTATGGTCACGTTCAGGACTGTGATCATAGCAGTAGCCGGTGTGGTGTCCGTGAGAAGAGTGATCCGCCTTAAATGGAACCCAGATACATTTTTAGTGACAAAAAGGGCACACGCTAAATAAAAAAATAAAGGATGTGACAATAAATTGTGCAAAACCCGTAAACTGGAGCTAGAAGCTCATCATAATTTAAGTTCTACTTCTTTAGTGAATTCTTTATTAGGTTGACTTTTCTGCCTATTCATATGTTGCGGAAGAGCAAAAAACATTTTCATACACACAATGTAGGAATTAGTAAAAAAAAAACGGAGTTAGCATATTTCGGTATCCGCTATTTGACGGGCGCTGTTTGTCAGTGTCTACTATTTCAAAAGAGTGAAAGACACTATTGTTATGAGAAATCGAGCGACGAAAATCTCAAATCCTGGCGTGTGTGGCACGAAAAGCCAATGTCGGGGCAGCCAACTGTGGCGGTCAAAGAGGTGCGTCTCATTTTATATAAAAACGGGATATACTTGATTTCAATAACGCTCAAATACTATAATTCAATCAATCAATCAAATTTCATCATTCGATCGTTAGAGCTTAAAATCGTTATATTCACCAAAATTATATCATTTCTCATGATAATTACATGACAATTTCTCATGATAATTAGATAATATCATGAGAAATGATATAATTTTATTGAATATAACGATTATAAGCTCTAACTATTACATAATATCAAATTTAATTTTAAGACTAAGGCCCATAGCGTTATCAAAGGAACGAACGTACTCACAGCTCCCGTCGCATGCCTCGGTGAGCGGCTCTCGTCTTGTAACACTTGCCGCAAATACTCGAACAGATGCGTCTTCGGTGCTTCGGAACCGGCAAACCTTAGTATGTATTTGTATAGTTGGCCTGAGAACGAATTCATGGATACGTAAGTAAGTCATAATTATAACCTAAACAATTGGACGTGTTTAGCAGAAAAGACTCAATCCACAAACACGTAGTTTAGCAGAAAGGACTCTATCCACAAACATTAAAGTACTTAATCAACTAACAAAGCTTTGTGGATTGAGTCCTTTCTGCTAAACTACGTCCAATTCATGTTAAAATCTGCATAAAATGTTATGATAAGATAAGATAATATTTATTGTCAAAACTGAGTAAAATAGTTGTTACATTTGTTTAGTTCCATCAGTTTACCCTTTTCGGGCATACAATAGTCAAGTTTTCCACATAAATAGTATAACATCATTTAGTCATTTATAGATAATTGATTAAATTGATAATTGATGACATGACAAATGTAAAGGCTCAAGACAAATCGAACGGCATGGTTTTTTTTTTATTATTAAGTATATTGGTTATCTACAATCTGGTAGTTGACTGCTACTCATCTATGATACAAAAAATGAAATTTTGTTCTAAAAATGTTTGAAATTGAGTAAAATGACGTCATAACTTGGTGTAGGCGGTGACATACTAGATACGAAATTTAGTTAAATAAAAAATGGTCATGAAATGAAATTATATTGCATCAAGCTTTCTGCTGTGACAACAAACAATATTTCATTATTAATCGTTGATGCAGTCAAGTCAACTACCCTATTATGAACTGTGTAGTGAAAAATAACATTTACTATAGGACGTTTAATGTTAAATGTCTGTGCTAAGTTTTCTTTGAATGAATGAATGAATGAAAACACTTTATTGCACAACAAAACAGGAAAATAAAAACATAAACATTAAAAAAAAAATGTTATACAGATAGGCGTCTTATCGCTAAAGAGCGATCTCTTCCAGACAACCTTTAGGTGAAGGAAATCGCGTAAGAACATTATATAGGGTAGTGCGCAATATCAATAATGAAAAAATAATAATTAAAAAGTAAATAATAAATAATTGAAAAGTAAGTTATTTATTTTCTTTTTTTATTTATGATATCTTTCGAGTTTTGACGGTGCTTACCAACGGTGACATTGTGGCGACACAGCGTCAGGTACATGTCGAAAAATTCATCCGCGAACTTGTAGTCTTTGAACGTGTAATACGCCATCGGACGCCTCGCTTCCGCGCACGCCATCAACTGTTGACGAAGCACTGGTATTATTAAATTAAGTAAAATTCAAGACCACGCAGAAAGAACAAGGAATGTCAGTTAATATTTTCTATTCTATTTCTTGTATTCTTAATGTGTTTACGAGAAAGTCGATTTTAACCGACTTCCAAAAAAAAGGATGTATGTATTATTAGTTTTAGAATTTTTACTAACACCACTGGACCCTGTAGTCTGATTAAATAAAGATAAATAAAAATTATTGTCCGCGATTATCTCGCGTTTGGCTGAACCGATTTTAATGCGGTTTTCAGAAAAGTATTTGTTACATTTAGGAGAAGGTTTTAGTATTTTAACCGACTTCAAAAAAAGGAGGTTCTCAGTTTGACCCGTATGTTACGCGATTGAAGTCGGGTTTTTGACGCTTTCAGCGTTGTCGATTTTCTCGTAAACACTTCTAACTGACATTCCTTGTTTTTACCGCGTGGTCTTCAATTAAGAGTGCAATAATGTCGGAGGCCTTATAGGCGGCTTGAAAACTTCGACACTGGGGTCGGTCACTTGCCCCACAACTTCACACGTTAAGCCGTTGGTGCCGGGTGGTATCACAATCGTTTAGCCATGTCGGAGGTCTTATACTCGGCTTGTAAGCTTCAACCACAACCTCAACCAACCCGGATTTGGCCTCCATATATGGAGTATGGCCTTACATTCCCGATGTATGGGAAATGACCCGTACCTCTGCTGTGGGGACCACACAATATGGGTTGTTAACAGTACAACACTAGATAACCGCCATCTACCGCTTATATGAAAAAGTTTTTGGGGGTTTGGCATAGTATTGATAGCAACCCTGGTGTTGCAAATGCTCATTGCTCATTGCGGAGTTCAGGGTTCGAAGTGATAATTATCACTGACTAGCTTCCGCCTGCGACTTCGTCCGCGACGGTCTTCAAATTATGTCCAGAAAGATAGAAAATGTTAAGATCTAGATCTAGTAACGAAGTGGAAAGATTGAGTTTTTAAGCATTCCTACGGGAACCCTTAAGTTTTCCGGGATAAAAGTATCCTATGTGTTAGCCGAGTGCTTGATAAACTACTTGTAATTATCTCACTAGATAGATGTATCTACCTACCAAATTTCATCCAAGTAGTTTCGGCGTGAAAGCGGAACAAACAAACAAAGAAACATCCATACTTTCGCATTTATAATTTTAGTGAGATAAACATACCTTGATAAACATATCTTGATAAACATACCTTGATAAACATATCTTGATAAACATACCTTGATAATTATCTTGATAATAATAAAAATCATAAAAAAATACAATTAAATAAATGATTGTATCAAAATGTGATTTTCCAGTTCCGCGCATATTTTAATGAGTTAAATATGAAATTTAAAAAACTTCAAAAATCTATCACAAAAATTGTGTTCAACACACGCAAAACTTATTCAAATTTGTATTTGTGTTCAGTTTTATTACTATAATATTATAATGAAATAAAATTAGAATATGTAATTCAAAAATTAAAGTCCTAAAATTATGAATAAGCACGGATAATTATCCGATAATGATCAAAGAAAATAATTATCTCAATAATTACGAACCTTGGCGGAGTTGCTACGACCTATCAACGAGCCACAAAACAAAAGACATTTATGAAGTATCAAAATTTATGTGATCTTGAGGTCTTCGATTAAATTAGCCAAATCGCTATAGGTTCGCCAGTATCAAGACTAGAGTGAAATGGTACCTGTATGAGCGACTTGAGGGGCGGGGACCCTCGGAACGCGCCGCAGCCCCAGTTTCCGGTGGCCACGCCCGGCAAGTTTAAATTGTCGCCATTTTGATTAACGCTGTAGGACGAGAATCCTACCCACGCCTGGAAAAATATAATTATACATATTGTTACTTTTCTTTTATCACGGCACAATTGACCACACTATAAATTTACGATACGATAATTTAGATACGTATTTTTTTACTGTGATACAAAGTTGTCCTTCCGGAACACATACGTGAAAGATAGCAGAATAGCTAATGGTATTTTTTTGTGTTGAATGGAACATAATAATAATTACAGCTATATAAAATGTAATCCAACAAAAAAAGATAAATAAGAAACAGACACGGCTGATACTTCTTCTGTCAAGATAATGTTACTATGCAGGTTGCATCACCACATATCTTTTTTATTTGTTTTTATAATGAAATTGTATTTTGTGTGCAATAAAGAGTATTTATCTTATCTTATCTATGCTAACATCGTGTTATTCTCTTCGGTCAAAAGTCACCAAATAGCATGATTTTTTGTCAAATCTGCGTTTAGAAATCGCCTTGTTTTTTCGAACAATCATTCATCGCAGATTCAATTGTCGCACTTATGCAGTGCACTCTTACTATAATTGTGGCGGCGGTTTTCATGATTTCGCCAACAATTACAGTAAGAAAAAAAAGCAGACGTGGTTTGAAAAATCAAGTTCATAGAAAGGGCAACAGTTTTGCGTATATAGGACTCACCTTATTAAGCTCCCTGTCAATATTTCTCTTCTTATACTGATCGGCGAAATTTCTGAACGGCAACGCGTCTATAGCTAGAAGAGTCACGCTCTTCCGTCCGGAATGGTCCAATGGCGTATCGTCGTTGTACACGTTGGCCCACTCGAACGTGCTTCCATAGCCCAGGTACTGGCTGTAACGCTCTGCGCCTGAGGGAAAGAAAAAGATGAACTCTCTTCGACCAAAAGATACATTTTACCCTACTTTTTAACCGACTTCAAAAAAAGGAGGAGGCTCTCAATTCGTCTGAATCTTTTTTTTTATGTATGTTCACAGATTACTCGAAGACGCCTGAACCGATTTGGAAAATTCTTTTTTTTTTGTTTAAAAGGGTATACTTCACAGGTGGACCCATATAAATTTTATCGAAATCGATTCAGCGGTTTTTGAGAAAATCAACAAAAACATAGCAAAATTGGAGTTGCTGCGATTGAAGTCGGTTGGTTTTAACGTATTCAGCGTGGTCATTAACTTTTAAAGTTTAGTTAATCTCACCTATGATGACAAGAGCCTCGGTGTCTGCGAGCGATTGCGTGAATAGCATCGAGGCCATCAGCTCGGGGCACGTCGCGAAGCGGATCTCCTCCTGCACGCAGCCGTGGCCCAGCACGCCCCCGCCCAGGTACCTGCGTGACGGCAGCGATCACACCGATAGGACATCAGTACTAATTGTCTACCTAACATTTCGATTTTGTATTGCCTACAGCTAAGTATGCATCCGTAGGTAACTCATATCATAACGTCTAACTCAGTAACATTACGTAGTTGTTTATCTGCGTCTTATTGTTCTATTCATCCCCGGTTGCCAGCGGCAAAATTGGTAAAAAAAGAATACCATGAGACTGTCTCTCGTCAGATTTATGGTTAGACGACTACTAAAATTTTGAACCATAGACACCCGCAACACCAGAGGAGTCACAAGTGCGTTGCCGGCCTTTGATATGGAAGTACGCTCTTTTCTTGAAAGAAGGAACATAAAAAACATTCTAAAAATACTCGTAAACTTTGACCAAAACAAAACATGCAAAATAAAAGATACAGTCCTTGCTTACGAAATCTTCCTCCTGGCATCATCACAGCTGCAACCCTCATGAAGTAGCTAGTCCTTTGAGATAGATAACCATCACCAAAACTCACTTTCATCGAGGATTTTAAAATGTCCAGATCCCACTTCTGATGTCGGATCAGGAGGCCGATAAAACGAAATATAACTATTCGAAGGATCCGACATCCTTATTCGGAAATAGACTTTACGTGGGCAAGAAAACTTATGGTAATTAATCTCAACGAAAACGGAAGGCTTCCTAGGTACGTGCGCGGGCGCAGCCTACTCATAAATATACTAAAAACGTAGGAACAATCCCTCAGGCCCGGGACGAGTTCACATGCTCCACGGTCCACCGAGATTCTGCTGAAGCGACCAGCCAGCCAAAGTCACTTGCGTTTTCTTTCAGGTATTCATATAGGTACTTAAACTAATTGCTAATCATTGTAAGATTTGTACTATGGCTGTTGATATCCCAATAAACCTAAAATAAAAAAATAAAAATAAAATAGAGGTGCATAGGGCCGAGACAATTTTTTTCCACTCGGATCGGTTCTCAACTTCCCAGCTGTATACTTCACGTGCTCCTCGGACACTCCAGCCGCCTTTAGCTGAAATTCAGTGAAATAAATATACTCACTTGTTGGCACAAACGAGCTGTATCAAACCGTCGGCCCGCTCGATGAGGTCGTCCGAGCCAAATGTAGCGGCACTCGCGATTGTACAGATGCTGCCAATACCCCAACACAGCCCACCGGCAGAACGTACTAAACCTTGTGTTGCGTCTAGGCAATAATACTTACTCCACTTAAGCAATGACTCACTTGTTGGCAAAGTATGACTCACTTGTGACAAAGTATGACTCGCTTGTTGACAAAGTATGGCTCACTTGTTGACAAAGTATGACTCACTTGTTGGCAAAGTATGACTCGCTTGTTGACAAAGTATGGCTCACTTGTTGACAAAGTATGACTCACTTGTTGGCAAAGTATGACTCGCTTGTTGACAAAGTATGGCTCACTTGTTGACAAAGTATGACTCACTTGTTGGCAAAGTATGACTCACTTGTTGGCAAAGTCGAGCTGTATCAAGCCGTCGGCGCGCTCGATCAAGCCGTTCGCGTCCACGTGTATCGGCACCCGCGACAGGGGCGCGGCGCTGCGCTCCCAGCGCGGGCACGCCCCGCCCGGCACCGAGCGCCGGCAGAATGTCACCACGCCCTGCGGCGTACGTCTGGGGAAGGGTTTTTATAGGTATGACGGAAAAAACTTGGCGGCTTTTTATAGGTATGAACTAAATATGACTAATCTACAATAAACATTATATAATCAAACCATCAGCCGAAAGACGTCTGCTGCTGGACAAAGGCAAATCCTGATAAGCCCCAACATCCTCGTCATCATCACCGCTTACAACTGATTGTAAATCTGCTAAATTGGCTGTAATTTGGCTAAATGATGCCAAGAGCTCACCAATAGTAGATAACAAAAAAACTGTATTTATTGACTTACTAAACTTACTTGATTAAGGATGTACGTTAAAAGCAGTCGAGTTGGAATTAGTATACTTATTGTTTACAATTTTAGTTAAATTGTGGAAAAAAATAATACACTGGTGGACTAAAAAATCGACTCAAGATTTGTTGCTCGACTTTTGAAAAAATAACTCAGTCTACAAAACTGCTAAACACTAAAAGCAAAAAACTAGAAAACCATCAAACTAAAATCTTAAACAGTAAACACACAGTTTTTGAACTTTTGGTCTAGTTTTATTTTGCTAGATTAGAGTTAATTTTTCAAAAGTCGTGCATGAAACTTTGATTCGATTTTTTTGTCCATGAGTATATTTGTGCAGAAGCAGAACAGAGCAAACATCACAGAAATGGTTACCCTGGGTGGGAATCGAACCCGCGGCACTCTGATCACACTGAACCACTTAGTCACCTAGTCGGTCAATAGAGATTTAAGTAATGTTTCGCAACACATCGTGAAAATTACTTACTGTGTGACCCTCACTAAATATTGTATAAGGCACTTCAGTTTCTCCATTGAAGATTGAGAGGGTTCCGATTCATACAATCTGAAAATTAATCAAACATTTAAGGCTTCTTCTGGAATAGCTGAGTTACTGTTTAACTCACAAAACTGGGCTAATTTCCCTAAGAAATAAAATCCTCAATCAATAAAAATATAAGTTCTCATACTAACTGAACAGCTCATTCTGATATTTAAACAGCTTACCCTCATACTAAAATTCGTATGTCAAAAAATTGACGATAATCAAAACTTGGTGACGCCAGATACTTTCCGGTTGATTAAAACTAGATGGCATTATGAAATAATCCGTTTTTGTCATTTAGCCTTGAATCTGTGCAAAGTGCACTTTTTATCAAGACTGTAAGGAGTGCAATTGTTTTTATAATTACATCTAAATGTTATAATCACAGAAGCTTCATTTCATCGCTCGGGAACGAGGTGCAAGTTTGTGGTAAGAATCCAAGACTGATAGATAATTTAATATGACATTTCAAATCACAAGACGTCGCCAATAAATTGTTTACTCAAGTTTCTATTGGTATTGTCAGTCTTCATGTAAACAGCTTTCAGTAAAATACTTACGAGGTGAAATTTATGTGTGGATAGGAGCCATACTCTTTCTGTGAGCGGGTGTTGCGTCGTGGGAACGTGCAAAAGAACGCATTCGCCAACAGACACGCTATCTGCTGCTGCGACATTGTTATTGAGTGGTTCATGCCTTTTCTGTGGGCAACCAAAACAGATCTCTTTAAAAAAAAAAAATTGGAACCAATTTTTGTTGCAACTATCGTACAAATATATGAAGGAAATTTTTCCCTAGCTAACACGTGGTTGAAATTGTAACGTAAAAGAAACGTCAGGTAAAAATAAACTTCCTCCAACACATATTGACTGTGGCGGAGAGACACGCATCTCCTATTATGGAACATATTATAAAAATGTTGATCAGGTAGATAAAACCTGTAAGGTTATACCTACGTGGTCAAATTTACCTTTTTGCTGACTATTGTGTCAAATAACTATTTAAATTCACACTAACACTAGCTGTTAAGATTTTTACTAACAAAATATTGGATCTCTGTTGTCTGCAAATGAAGTTTTATTATTATTATTATATTTATAGAAACTAAAATTCCAATCCTCTTTTGCTTCAGTGGCGGCCCTAGCAAAATTTTTTGGTGGTGCGAGATCTAATGATGGCGTCCCCTCCGTATACAAAAATTATGTTCCTCCGACGCATTTGTTTATTAGCTCGTAATTATGCTCTAGTACAAAGTTTACATTTAGACGAACTGAGCACTTTTTTAGACTTTTAAATAAAACGATAAGAACTGCTTCAAGAAATCTGGTGCTGTGGCGTTAAATAGTAATGATTTATTAAAAATTAATGTTTTATTACTTACTTGAGTAATGGTATTGGAGACTGAATTAGTTTTGGTAGGTCTAGAGCGAGTCTGGCTATGGCTGGCAAGGAAATGTCAAAGAATTTTTCAGATTCATCCTCATCTAGATTCTGAAAGATAAAATATTTATTTCAGGCAATGAAGCCTAATATAAGATATACAATAACATACATTTTATGCTTTTACACTTATTTATATACAGGGTGTTATAAAAGTGCGTTTGAAATTTTAAGGGGTTACTCAGAATCATGTATAGAATCCAGGAAAAATATTGAAAAAATCTGCTCTTCAAATTATATTTTTTTTTCATACAAATTCTTGATTCACTATTCAGATTTAGTATGAGAATCTGGAAAAAAAATTTGAAGAGCGGATTTTTTCAATATTTTTCCTGGGTTCTGTACTTGATTCTGAGTAACCCCTTAGAATTTCAAACGCACTTTTTTTAACACTGTATAATATACGGTGACTGGTACATACATATAAACATCTTTCTTGGACTCTACTTGTGATGTGGACGGAGGTGATAATCTTATATTCTACAACTTTGATGCAATTTCAAATTTTTTTTTTAATCTTCATAAAAACCTGTCTATAAAAATAGTACCTTATATTCAGTATATTAAGGAGTCTGGATTTTTTTAAATTAAAGAAATAATTTTATTTTAATCAATCGCTATTATAAAATTGGCTGTAAGCATTTTGTTTGTGATATAAACAAAAATAACTATAGACGTTCAGTATCATGAGTAGTATCACCATGGTTGTACTGTGAGTGGTCAACGGCAGGGTTTGGAAGCAACAAATCACATTTGGATACAATAGTCATACTCATATAGATCGCTCTTTAGCGATAAGATCGCCTACCTGTATAACTTTTCTTTTTTAATGTTTATGTTTTTATTTTCCTGTTTTGTTGTGCAATAAAGTGTTTTCATTCATTCATTCATATAGCACCATGATAATGATAGCATTAAATTAATTGTATTGTTTTAAGATTTTTATTATTAATAAGATAATTTTAAAGGTACAATTATCACGAAAATCATCATAATTAAATTATCAGCAATAACACTTCAAACCCTGCCAGGGGCAAGGGTGACCCTGTAGAGTATATATTTTTAACCAGGCATCCTCAGAGAAAAAGGCAAATCGTCAGACTTTCTAAAATGTAGGAGATCGCCGGATCTTAACTATAGAGTAGTGAGGTTGCTTTCAGAGAGCAGTAGGGAGTGTCCACACTATATGTATTTAAACTAAGTGTTAATAAAATAAACTTATCTATCAGCCGAAAGACGTCCACTGCTGGACAAAGGCCTCCCCCAAGGATTATAAATAAAATAAACTTGTGAATACTTAAAATAAAAATGCAACCACTTAATAATCATTCCAACATATCCTACCTCGAACAATGCATGCAGAGTTGTAAATTTCCAAGTCTTCCTGTAACCATGGTTGTATGAAAGTATGGCTTCTGCTAACTGCTTGCTATCACGTATTGGGCTGTTCAAAGCAGACTTTATCATTGGCCAGCGTTTCTCCACATCTGAGCCCTAAAAAATGAGAATTTCACTATAAAAAAGAGTTTTTGATCACATCAAAATCGAATTTATAATTCATTTTAATTTAAATATACTTTATTGTAATAAATAAACATATACAAAAGTGAGGTTACAAATTGAAAAGAGATACAATAGTATTAATAAAGTAATAATATTCACTCAAATCACCCCTAAAATGAAAGTTTTTGAAGATAATTCCTTCATAGATCGATTTCTAGTGATTTTTAATAGTGATGAAACACAATTACAGCTTAACAATTACACATATTTCTTGAAATAATTGCCAATTATAATTATTGAAATTTAAATTGGTTTTTATCATATTTATGAGTGATCGTGTTTTAATAAAAACGCCTAGATTGTTAAAGGACTATGTACTAACAATCTAAGTTCGATACCTCAAACATGACGAGTCAAAACCTAAAAGCTATGTGTAATGTCGTTTAAATAAAAAATATAAAAAAATATAGCGTCTTTAGGTAATCAGGCGTCATGCGGTTTCTTTTTTCATTTTGGATTAATCCTGCTGTTGAGAAAAGTCTTTTGGAAGCCACACTTGTAGGTCTGGCTGGCAAGTATTTGACTAAAAAGTGGTAATCATAATTGTTAAAATAATTGTCGTAAACGTGACAATTACAATTACATCAGTACCTCTTTTATCTGAACAACTAAAATTTACCTCCAGTTCGGATCCGTGGAGCGTTCGGATTATAGTATGTAGACATTTTGAAAGAATTTCTAGCAATAAAGCAAAAGTGTTGACTATTGAAACTAGTGTTCTTTCCAATCAAAAATAAGCAAAAGGTAAAGAAACTTGCTATGGAACTGACACATGTCATCTACATACTACCTTTGTTTACCTTTTGCTTTTTTTTTTTATTGGAATGAAGTATAGGTTTTAATCAATACGAATGTTTAATTCAAATAAACGATAAAGCTATAATTAATAAAAAAACCAGTATAGTATCTACTTTGAAGACTAGTATTTAGCGACATTGAAAATGCGTTATCCCTTTATTTATGTAAATGCGTAACACAGGGCGGTCAAATACAATTTGTACCACTTCAGATGTATAACGAAGTACTGAAATCCGCACGTGGTACAGTGACTTACTGAAAAACGTGGATAGGGCGGGCGGTCGGATTAGGAGGGGTTCGGATTTAATAATAATCACACATTTATTTCAGATAAATTAAAGAGGTCCTGTGCTGTAACTGTAATTGTTAAAATGTCAATAATTGCCAATTACAATTAATTATAATTTTTCATCACCAATTTTAACCCCTAATCCTAGATTTTCGTCAAACGGTTTAAAGCCGTTTTCGAAATCGTTGGGACACCTAACTCGTTTAATAGTATAGGATAGGATAGGATGATAATAATCAATTCAACAAAGAAAAAATGTAGGTATCTCACATGTTCATTGGGATATTCGCTCTGGATTGAACAGGGTAACCGAACATGGTCATAGTCCCACTTGTCGTCTCCTGTTAACGGCTTCGGAGGATACTCTTTCGGGGGCCCTTCATTGGGCAAGTAGTACAGAACGGTGTGTTGCCGACCCGGCCTGACAAGCGGGAAATTGCTCTCGTAAATGTTCCTGGAAACGCGGATGAATTCTAACGGTACACCTAGCGTAGGATTCATGACTGAATATGAGCTTCTTAAGACCTTGACTACAGAATCTGTAAAGAAAAAAAATATGTTTGAAATCGATTTTGGTACCGTTAGACAAAAAAATAACCTCAAAAGATAAAGAACATACGCAGTGACATAGGCAGGGCGTTCTTTCTATTGTGTATCTATTATTTAAATAAATATTGTTCATGTAAAAGCACAGCACAAATAGTTATAACGTGAGGTAAATTCTGGCAAAGAGAATACAATCACTACCTTAGGTATTTAATATTTTTCGTTAGATCGAGAGATTTTTTGCATTTGATTTTTTTTTTGTTTGGTTCTTTCCTGCTTTTGCAAGGAAAAGGCAAAGGCTTCTCTGGCCATACAGCCTATTCTTACGTAGTTTGCTCTTGTCTAAATATTTTTCTATTTCATTTGAGTTCTCATTTATTAATTTCTGTCGTCTTTAACTTTTTCTCTATTCTTCAACAAAATGATAGCACTTTTGATGAAGATTTCATGGACTTCTTGAGAGCACTCGAAACACAGTCTACACACTTTTATTTCATTATTCTACATATTAGACACTTAAATGGCACTTTATTGAACAATACACTATCAATATTATGCATTAAAAACCACGATTTCTATTTTTTCGGATAATAAAACAAAAATGACAAACTCTTGCCGCGAGTTCCCGCCAAAAAGTCTTTTTGCATTTGATTTGATGCAGACCCCGGACATTCGCGTATTCAGTTGAGAAAGACATATAAGGTAGGTACTTACGACTGGGTTACCACCTGTTCACAAAAAACTCCCTTTTTACTTATTTTGATGTGCATCTGTTTACATCGTTTTTTTTAGGCGCGACGTACACTCAATCTGAGGAGGTCGATGCATGATAATATAATATCGACCGTAACGCCACTCATTTTAAGTTCAGATCAATGTGGGTACCACCGCGGCGGTTACGTTAAGGCCGAACGCAAAATTCTCGAGATTTCGATGTTTTTATTACTTTTCTTGGCTTTCAAACAAGTTAAAAAAAACCGTTCAAGGTAAATTGAAGGTATTAAAATGGCCGATTTTTGTGTGTTGGTTTCAACATAAACAAATATTGTGTTTCCAAGAGAATTTGTAATTAATGCAAAATACAGGGTTTACACGACATTTTTTTTTATCAAAGTTTTTGTGATTCAAGGCAATTTGTTTTTTATTGTTTCAAGTATGTTATATATTCTTTCAGGGTGATAGCTTTAACCATTATTTTAAGAATTTAAATTGAATATTGCGATTTGGCGATACTTAACGCCTTGAGGGAAATAATAAAGGTTCCGAAAAACAAATGAACTTGCAGCGATCGGTCGGTGGCTGATTATAATACATACTAACTATATTTATACTATAATTATAATACATACTGCATTAAAATAAATTATCAAAAAATTAACACAAAATACAGCGAAAAATAATTTCATATTTAACAAACAAGCACAAGTCTGTTCTAATTACAATTCAACGAAAGAAAAACTGCACTTCCAAATAAAATACTAAACTTCCGACTAAATTATTGCGAAAAACATGTTTCGATAATATAAAAGTTTTCCTACGCTCTGTAAAAACGATATTTATTTCTATTGTTGGTTATGGAATAACTTTTTTTACTCTCAATGATGAAAACAACTACCCGTGGCGGCGCATTGTTGGCTGAGATTCGTCTTTCATAAACATTCAGCATTTTTTCTTACATATATTATATTTATTTTGCTCGAAATGGACACTATAGATCATGCTTATGCACACTTATATTGAAAATGTTATATAGTCTTGTTTCCAATTAATAAGATTTTTATTCGAAAAAAATGTATGAAGCTGACATGAAAAATAATGATATCTCCGCTATCGCACATTTCCCCATTATTCTTTTGCAAGTGATTAATCTTTGAATTATTTTGAATTTTTTGATATACTCTAGTACACGGCCACAGGTACGACCTATTTTTGAAAAATAATCAAAATATAATAAATATTTGAAAATTATTTTTATACAAATGTGTTATTTTATTTGGAACCAATGTTTATAAACACTGTTTTAAAAATGAACCCTACTAGAGACTAACAAATGAAAGCGTAACCTGAGAAAGCGCGGCAAATTCCAAAAATCCTTATGTGGTATCACCAACCTATAGCAGGAAATATATAAGGTGCTACTTTATTAGTGCCCGATATTTTAGTCAGTGCTTCTACTCCTGATTCTGATCAACTTTCTCCAAAGAACCCATAGTCAAATCGCAAAAAAAATTTTGGACTCCTCATACTAATTTAGCCGCTCGTCTGATCAATTTGTATGAAGACTCCAAAAAAATTTTTGCTATTTGACTATGAGTTCCTTGGGGAAAGTTGATCAGAATCAGGAGTAGAAGCACTGACTAAAATATCGGGCACTAATAAAGTAGCACCCTATATATTTAGTACTTGTGTGATAAATCTTTATTAAAATATATTTATACTAGTTGAAATTACAATTTACAATTCGCTTTTGACAATTTTATTGAGTCCTGGTACATCTTGTTTATAAATATAAACATAAAAACAGTCTACTTCATAAACTGATTTTGATAATCTGCAGTTTATTTCTGCACTGAAAAATCTAAAATTACCATAAAATCTATCATTTACGAATGACTATTACAAATAATATCATTATATCATTTCTTACGCTCAACAATACAATAAATAATAAACATGAATATTCAGCCAACAAGTATCAATGATTGGCAGTCATACTAACATTCAACAGTGACAGCCTCTGACAGCTTCTTTTTGTTGCCATGTAAAAACTTTAAATAAAGAGCCAGGTTACGCTTTCATTTGTTAAACTCTACTCACTCTCAATAATACCTCAATAATCGTGACATAAGATAGTAAAATAAAAAATATTGCAATAATGGTAGAGTTTAATTACATTAGTTCAAAGGAAACCAGGCCGACCGAATAAGTCACCGGCTTTTATAATACAATAATGAATGACATAATTATAAACTATTGATTAAGCAGTACATAAGTACAATTTTGTATTACTTTTCATTACTCCTTACATTAAAATCAAATTTAGGTCATCATATAGTAGACTAACAGGCATCTATGTAAGTAATAAAATATATATTAAAAGCAGATTTTCATATTTATTAGAAGTTATTAAGGAATAATACAGAATAGTATTTGCATTATTTCGCTATAGTTTAAAAAGCACCACATTTTATGAAATGTATCAAATTGGTTTTAAATTGATAATAGGTAAATAACGATAAAAAATGACTAACCATAGTTTTTGGTTAAACGTAATTTACTCTGGTAGAAAAGTATTACGTCAGCAAATGATGACTTAATTTTTCGCAACTTTCAGTATTTCATTTGCACGTTTCAGTATTTTTATTCGTACAAAAGTTTTCGGAAACTTGGTAAATAAAGCAGTAAAAATAATATTTTAAATAATCTATTTTTTATTTATGATTGAATTTCAATATTCTGATAATGCCAATAAATACTGACAAAAGGGGAAAAATGTGCTATCGTAGTTTCGCAGAAAATCGAATTTTCCACAGAGGCTGCTAGCGGAACGATCCGCTAGCAGCCTCATGTCTGGATCTGGAACCAAGGAACTACTACACCATTTGTTATGAGTTATGTGTCAACAATTATTGCTGAAATAGAGCCTCCTATCCACATGCAAAATTTCAAAATGAATGCTTCAATAACACCCAAAATATAACGATAGATTGGTTCCAGCTAGAATTTGAGACCAAAATGATGTCTAAAAACTCTGCCTAAATGGTACCTTCCGATATAAAACAATCCAGAACTTTAGAGCTTCTTATATATTCAGGATCTCAAGTTTAAAATCTACATACATTTGCATTTTGTTATTGCTTAAAATAACGTTGCTGATGCGATAACAAAACGCAAACTTACTGTATATATCTACCGTTATATATGTTTATTATAATGATGTATTCGACTTACTGTAGAAAGAATCTCATCTAATTTAATCACTTCATTAAAAATGTCTATTATAAAAAATCTGTCGTTTATGTTCATATCTTTCGTTAAAAGTTCCACTAATTTCTCAAATATCCATTTCTAAAAACATTAACACAATAAGAAGTAGTTATTTGTATTAAGTATCCGAGATGTTGAAATAAGTACCCACTTTTTGGGGTAAAATATTTTTCCTGCGCTGGTATCCCGAATATCCAATATAACCCGACTTAATTCAAATGGTGCAAGTGCTACGTCTCAATGTATGTATCAAGATGACCACCTAATTCGGTCGGATAATTTGCTTGCCTACAATCAACTGTAGGCAAACAACCAAAATGTCTTACTTTAAGGTGTTGTGTTTTTACATTAAATAAAGAGTTTCTATTTCTATTTCTAAAATCGCATACGCGCGAAAGGGACAAGTGATGGAGATTGTATCCCGCTCACGCACATTAGCTGAGTAATGACATAATCTCTTTCTTTCGTTATTATTATTAATCCATCGCGCCAAATCTACTAATCCTAAAATCTATAATTTGATGGTTTTTTTTTTCTTTTTTGCCCTTGTTCAGCAGGCTAAGGCTCCATGGCCATACCGCCTCGTCTTTAGTTATGTTTCTTCTTTTTAGGTTCAAAGTTTACGTCTTCAGTATTATTTTCTTCATTTCATCTTCATTTTATTTTCAAATTCTTACTCTTTGTTAGTCAACTAGCCTTTTTGATGAAGATTTCATGGACTTCTTGAGAGCACTCGAAACTCAGTCTACACACTTTTATTTCATTATCCTACATATTAGACACTTGAATGGCACTTTATTGAATAATACACTATCAATATTATGCATTAAAAACCACGATATCTATTTTTTCGGATAATAAAACAAAACTGACAAACCCTTGCTACGAGTTCCCGCCAAAAAGTCCTTGATTTGATTTGATGGTTTGACCTTTGACAAAAGATATTTGTTTGTTTTATTTTACCGCAAGATGGGGAAGGCAAAGGATCAGAGCTATACAGCCTAGTCTGTTGAAAATCTTCTATCGAATTTAGAGGCCAAAAGCCATTTCTTGCGTCTTAGCACTTTTGACGAAGATTTCATAGTAGACTTTTTGAGAGCACTCGAAACATAGTCTGCACACTTTTATTTCATTAGCCTACATAATAGACACTTAAATGACACTTTATTGAACAATACACTATCAATATTATGCATTAAAAACCACGATATCTATTTTTTCGGATAATAAAAGAAAACTGATAAACTCTTGCTACGAGTTCCCGCCAAAATGACTGACCAAAGAGAATATATTTGACAAGACAAAGCAATGACGTAGGAGATAATGGACATGGCATACCTACAGAAAAAGCGTGCATACCTAAACTTGCTGAGAAACGAAAATGGTCGTTCGGCATAGTGCATACCCATTATATGAGATATGGTTTTATCGATATCACCGGCATGCAGAGAATGAGCGTCTATTTTTTTTGTACTCTACTCGTACATAAATCGCAACTGATGGCGAACTTTCGATTATTTTATTATTATTTGACGATAATGGTCAAAATTGACATATCCTCCTAAACTAGAGATGGGCAATAACAGATTAACGAAATGAAACAAGAAATTAATTATATTGGTTTTATCAGTTAATTAGTATGTAAATGGTCTGTAATCACCAATATAATTACTATCTACTGTGTCTTTTACACTTAAACAATAAAAGGCAAAAAGTAGGAGACAGAAGATGTGAAATGAGTGTAGATGGCTCGTGTCTTGCAGCGCTATAGGTGTAGGTATTCAAAATAAAGATAAATATTCGGAACTGTATTTTAATTTACAGCTTGGCCGTAAAGAGTTGAAAAAAAATTAATGATAGCGCTGTTGGATGCGAGCAGCACAGGACCGGTCGGTGTGGAAATCCTTTGGAGAGGCCTTTGTCCAGCAGTTGACTTCTTTCGGCTGATGATGATAATGGCGCCACTATCGCTTACATTCCAACATTTAATACTACAATCTAAATGAATTTAATACTTGCAGGTTTTTAATATAAAATAAAATTACTTTTCATCATTGTATTCAATAGTTTGTTTTCTGCATCCCTATAACTATATGAATGGGAAAATAAACAAGCCTAGGACATTTAAAGAAAATTTATTTAGTTTTATTCACATAAACATTCTGGTCGAAATAAATAACTTGATGATTTACACCTGATATAGCATCAACATTGTCATCTTCAGAATTTGAGCTGCTGTCACTGCTTTCCTTGGTGCCACTGGGTACGAATCCTTTAGCTGTTCCAGGACGTACAATAATACAATGTTTTCCTCTTAAAACATCATGCTTAATGCCTTTCAGATTTTTCTGTAATCAGAATTTAACATTATATTTAGGAAGAATGCCGTGCCTGACGAAATTGATCAACATTATTAAGTCGCGCTATGTATATGTATCGCGCTTATCCACTTTTTTCCATATTATGTAAACAGAACAACGAAGAGCATTTCGAATCGTCGGCTACCAGGATATTTCAGATCGGCTTGACTCCTTGGCGCTGCGTAGAGATGTAGCCTCATGTAGGGGTGTCTATGGGCGACGGTAATCGTTTACCATCAGGTGATCCATCTGCTCGTTTGCCACCTCTGCCATAAAAAAAATGTAAACAGAAATAACTGAGGGATTATATGACTGACTGTAAATTTGTGAATAAAATTCACCACTGACAACACTCTTAATCATTAAGTACTAACGTGGGTAGGTATACTTACCATTAAAAATCTTAATGGTACAGCTTCATCATGCAATGTTGTTTTGTCCAATGTGCGGTAAACATGATTCATGGAAATGAAGCGAACAGATGTTGATGGCTTTTGATGATGTTTTCTATGCCAATTGCTGCCAACCACTTTTTCTTTTTATATTCACTTCGCGGAAGCCTAAAAAAATTATATGTAAGTAACTTTTTCTAAAATTCATCATCATCCTACATAAATATCGATGTCTAAAAGAGCCCCGAAGAACAACACTAGCCACGTTAGAGCCGAAAAATATTTTAATAAAATAAAGTTAAAAGACAGACTGAAATTATATTGAAAAGCTACTTTCGGTTATTTATATCGCTTATCTTCTGCATTAAGACAAATACGTAATTTAGTTTGTGAAAATAAGGTATATTTCAACAAGATAACAATACGTACCGGTGCAGTGTAATGTTCGGCCGATTTCGGCTCATTTTGATGCCACATCCTGTAACACTACAATTAGGCATCTTAATTACTGTGTTGTTTCACTTAATTTATTGTTTTCGGATGCTTTGTTTAACCATATTTAACAATTTTCAATTAAAACACTCACGAGCGAAGGCACTTTGACAGCTTATGTACCAGTGACACCGAGAAACGAGAATGGCGAATCGGCCGCAAATAGGTATTTTGCTGACGTCACGAAAACAAAGTTGCCATTTTGTAAAGGACAAAAATATTGTTGTCCTTTTTTTACTGAGAAGAATTACATAAGTTAGAAAGAAATAAAAGTATATTTTAGAATTCGCTATCAAAATGGCCCATATTTGTATAACTGATTATTCATATAGACAAATATTTCATGTCCTCTAGTTTCTTTGGTCTGAGAGACAAAGCTTCTCTTGCTCTTTGTACCATGGACGTACTATTCAAACTGGACTGAGCACTTTGCAACGAAAACGTGACGACAGAAAGATATAACTAGAGCCCTGCATCTCTTTCTAAGTAGGGTGACCAATCTATACAATAGTTTTGGAATACGATTTAAATAATAATAATAAACCACCCAAAAAGGTAGTTTTCTTAATGTTAGAATCTTAGCTAGAGTACGATTATTGTAATTTCATTTTAAGAATGACGATAAGAATAAATAATAAATCACTAGTATAAAGATTCCGATATGGAATAATACAGATTTATGAAGTATTTATTTAAAACTAAGCACGCATGCACAGACGGCTGTCATAGATTTAAAGGTTATGATAATATAGGCACTGTCGCCGACTCCATAGGGCGAGGGGGTGCCCAATCCCGGGATACTTTTATACCAAAAAATACCTCATTTCTATGCACGCTCAACGATAATCTCAAAAACTATTCCCACGCCAGCGAAACCGTGGGCGAAAGCTAATTAGAAAATATATGAAAATAACAATTTCTTTTCCACCCTAGCCCCCCCAATATTTTGTATGAAGTCGGCGTCCCTGAATATAGGCACTTTGGGGGAAGTTATTCAGTATGATGAGCAGAATCCCAAGTTAACTGGTGTCCCAGAGGGGTCGCGAAGCCTTTCTCAGGGGGTCGCGGATATAACAAAAAGACGATTTCACTCAGAAAGCTGGACCTGTTAATTTTTAACAATTTGTACAAATGTGATTCTATTTTGGATACCTTAAAATTAAATCATTTTCTAATTGAAGAAAATTATAAACATAGTCTTTCAAATCACTAACATTTTGTTTGTTTATGGCCTTACGCGATCGCAATAATTTCGAATGAAGTCCAGTTTCGTGGTCATCTAGAGCAGTGTTTTTCAATCTGTGGGTCGCGATCCCCACGGGGGTCGCGAAGCCTTTCTCAGGGGGTCAAAAATATAAGAAAGAGACAAAAATACGATTTCACTCAGAAAGCTGGACCTGTTAATTTTTTAACAATTTATACAAATGTGATTCTATTTTGGATACCTTAAAATTAAATCATTTTCTAATTGAAGAAAATTATAAACATAGTCTTTCAAATCACTAACATTTTGTATATTTATGGCCTTAGGGGGTCGCAAGAATTTTTTTACTTGTGACCTGGTTGGGTATTAAAAAAGGTTGAAAAACACTGGTCTTGAGGGTAAGGCTAAATTAGCCTCGAAGAAGCTTGGTGTGCTCAGTAGATTGAGATGGTATTTCACTGCGGCCCATCGCCTGCAACTTTATAAGGCGCAGGTTCGGCCTCATATTGAATACTGTTCTCATCTCTGGGCAGGGGCACCCCAGTACCAACTTCTCCCTCTGGACCGCATTCAACGGAGAGCAACTCGAATCGTCGGC
This sequence comes from Coleophora deauratella, assembly GCA_958295455.1. Classification (NCBI taxonomy): domain Eukaryota; kingdom Metazoa; phylum Arthropoda; class Insecta; order Lepidoptera; family Coleophoridae; genus Coleophora; species Coleophora deauratella. Next base: position 15,540,536 of record OY282396.1, on the reverse strand, counting down.
TGCCAGGATATTTCAGATCAGCTTGACTCCTTGGCGCTGCGTAGAGATGTAGCCTCGCTCCGCATTCTCTATCGCCTGTACAATGGGGAGTGCTCCGAGGAATTGTTCGGAATGATCCCTGCCGCCTCTTTTCGCCATCGTTCTACGCGACAATATTGTTGCGTAGAACGTATTCATCCCCATCACATAGATGGTTGGCAGTCCACAACTGTGCGTTTCACTAGAAACTTTCTGCCTCGCACAACCAAACTGTGGAATGATTTGTCGCCTGCGGTATTTTCGGACCGATGCGACATTCAAACCTTCGAGAAAAGAGCGTACTCCCATATCAAAGGCCGGCAACGCACTTGTGACTCCTCTGGTCTTTTTCACATTTTACGAAAATATAGCGAGCGTGCATTCAGTCACCATAATTACGTAATATTATGCAATCACCAAGGATGCAGTTCAGTTTCAGTTCAGTTCAAGCCCCCCACCAGCCAGCATCACTGCTGCAAGGACGCGGAGGCCCAAGACACCAGAGGGGGGCGTAGATAGGACAGTATGGGGAAGATATATACTATACTTGGTGTGTAACATATACGGGGGGGGGGGGGGGAGGTATGACTGCTTGTTTTGAAGTAATTGCAGTATTAGAGTGTCTTCAGATTCCATTGTACTGTCTTTTTAGGTTCTATGCTTTGTCAATGTATGTTTTATGCGGAGTTGTTTCATGTATCAAGTCATCGGATGGATAAGCTTTCCTCTTTAATCTGTTGCGACGTGATGTTTTGTTCTTTGTCTTTTCTTTGCATCGGGGTGTCTTGCTGTTTATCCTTTTTTCGGGGTTGTATCTCTATGTTCCGCGTTTTTTAGAATTTTTGATGTTATTGAGTCGGTCCTAAAGCTTTGTTCTCGTAGTAACACTGTCTACTCTAATGGTTTCTTGGTTTTTGTTACAATCTTAACTTTATTGACATCCAAGCCAGACCAGATGTGGCGATTCTTTTGAAAGCTGATTGCACGCGGCGCAATATATACAATACAAAAGGCGTAGAAAGCGGTGCCCATAAAAAAACATTTTTTTACATTCTGTTTGCGTTCCTAGGAATCTGATCACCAAACTTCAATGTTGTGTCTTGTCTAAAATGCAATATAACACAGTAATATAAAACAATAATAGCACAGTCTTGAAATTGAACCTAATTATTTATGATTTTTGGTGCACTAATTCGGTATCCAATTTTAGACCATTAATTTTTTCTGAAACATATATAAGGGGGGACTCAGGATCTTGCCTTGACAACTTTCTTACGAACATACCTGAAGAAAATATAGTAAAGTCATACGTAGATCATAATGGCCTATCTGATGGGCATGCAGGTCTTTTTTGTAAATTACAAATTCCGGATTTCAGAAAAACGAACGGAAACGATAAGTTTATCACCAAAAGGCAAAGGAAATTTAGTAAGGTAAATAATGATACCTTTCGGCATAACATTTTAAAGCGGGACTGGAAAAAATATGGTATAAATGGATTTTTGGAAAACGTAAATAAAGATTTCAAAAAAAGCTTTATTAAAATAAACAAAAGATATAAGAAAAGAAATGAAGGAAAAATTAAATGGCAAACAAAAGGGATAAAAACAGCTTGTAGGATGAAAAGGTTCTTACTTTCAGCTCATAAGACTACATGTGATCAAACTTTTCTGACCTATAGATACACTTACATTTGCATATTTAGGCGAGTTATAAGATATGCTCGAAAACTAGCAGTACAGGCCGCTATAAAAAAGTCAAGAAACTGTACTAAGGCGATATGGAGTGTCATTAATAGGCATAGAAATAAAACCTCAAGCCAATGTAGTAAGACGCTGAGACTTAAAATTAATGATATGCTTGTTACAAATCCCAAAAAAGTTGCTGACACCTTTGCGAAGACTTTTGAGTTTGTTAGATCTTCTATATGTAACTCTAATGTGATAGAGTGTATAAAAATTTTAAAAGAAAATACACAGCCCATTATTGAAACCATGGATTGGAAACATATAACTGTATCGGAAATGTGCGATATCGTAAAGAATATGCCATTGAAGCATTCATCGGGATATGACGATATACCAATCTCGGTAATTAAGGATAATATTGATATTTTAGCTCAGCCTCTCACAGATTTTTTCAATCTATGTGTTGAAAATGCGATTTTTCCGGAACAGTTAAAGATAGCCAAAATTATCCCAGTTTATAAAAAAGGTAATAAAATGGAGCCTAAAAACTATCGACCTATATCTATGCTACCGATTTTTTCAAAGCTCTTTGAAAAAATAATTAAGATACGCCTGGTTAAGCACCTAAATTTGAATATCATTATAAACACCAGACAATTTGGATTTCAAAAAAATATTGGAACCAGTGAGGCTATAACGACGTTAATCGATGATGTGATACTAAATTTAAATAAAAAGAGTAAAGTGGCAGGGTTATTCTTGGATCTAAGTTCAGCCTTCGACTTGGTTGATCACGAAATCCTATTAGAGAAACTCTATCACTACGGAATTCGAGGTAATATATTACAACTATTCAAGTCCTATTTGGAAAACAGATATCAGTTTGTTCAAATAAATCATACGGAAGAGGGAATAGAAAAAACGTGCAGGTCTAACTTAATAAAAATTAAAAGAGGTGTGCCGCAGGGCTCTATTTTGGGACCAATACTCTTTGTTTTATTTACTAATGATTTAATTAATTATACATATAACAGTTTGTGTGATAATATTAGTCTAGTAGTTTTTGCAGATGACACAAATGCAGTCGTCTCAGCATCAAACTCTGTGGAATTAGAGCATAAAACTCAAAATGCTCTTTTAGTTTTTAACAAGTGGTTTACTGTTAACAATTTAATACTTAATATTGGCAAAACAAATGTTATGCTGTTCAGAACAACAGCAAAAAATACAGAAAGAATTAGAATCTGTCTAAATGATGTTGAGATTGAGCTTGTTAAATCCGTAAAGTTTTTAGGTGTATACATTGACTCCTACTTAAATTGGAAAGACGAACTTAACAAAATTGATGGCAAAGTTAGTTCGGCATGTTACGCCCTCAGGAGTTTAAGAGATGAGGTTAACTTAGATCAACTTCGTACTGTCTATTTTGCACTTGTAGAGTCTCATCTCAGGTATAGTATCTTACTGTGGGGAAATAGTTACAATTATAATATAAGAAAAGCATTCATTTTACAAAAAAGAGCAATTAGGACTATTGTTCGTATTCCCCAAGGGGAATCTTGTAAAGAGCATTTTCGTAGGCTTAATATTTTGACCGTACCTTGCCTTTATATCCTAGTCCTTCTAACGGACCTGGTTAGATGGCCTGGAAAATATGAAACTTCAGAGGATAGAGAAAATCGTTTAGCGACACGTAGATGTGATATTCCCCATTCAATAATTCCAAAACTGAGGGTAGTAACTCACTGTACCAGACATCAGGCGGTGAAGATGTTCAATTGTCTGCCAACCGACTTAAAAACGATAAATAATTTTAACGAATTCCAAAAACGTTTAAAGCGCTTCTTGTTGGAAAGATGTTACTACAGTTTTGATGAGTTTTGCAAGTAGTTTTTTTTTCAGTAATAATTTTAAGTGCCTTACTGTTATTGTAATATTTTGTAATTCCTTGTCGATATGTACTATGTAATTCCTACACAATGTATTTTGTTAACGGAATAAATAAACTTGAAACTATCACATAACACTACCTTGTACCTATATACATCACTCCCAATAGAGATTATATTTTACAACGCACAGAAAACACTATGTCCACTTATAAAACTTATGCCATGTAGTATACGTAGATAACGTACTCTACTTAACAAATCTTATTTTTGTTTCTTCCTCCTTGCGTTCCTGAAAGCTTAATATCGCCAAACTTTAGTGCTGACTAAAACCTCTAGTCTAAAAAAACAGTTTCCTTCCATCTTCGATTTAGCGTCAGACTAATTGGTACGGCAAAAATTAATGAGTGCACTGCACCAATATTGCCCACCAAATACTGGTATCACATTATACACTTTACACACAATCTATAAATAGTACGGGCAAGTTACGTGAAGCTAGTATGGCGAGGTCGAAAAAAAAAACCTAAAGCTGATTTTTTGCACAGTTGTTCCTTGGGACCATAGAAGTATACCCTGAAAAGTCCCAACTCCTAGGGTGCCGGCGTCCCCCTCTCCCCCCCCCTCAAAAGGTCCCGATTTTCAGTATTTTTCATTTTACTCAAAATCAGTAGGAGTTAGATGAAAACTGTCAAAGAGACAATTAATCCTTATTAAATTACCTATCAAACGGTACTACATTCATATCAATAGGAGTTTTAGTTATTGAGATATGCTTGTCTATATATGACAAAAAATTGAAAATACCCAATTTTGTACCAATTTCTTGATTTTCTGAGAAAACTGTTAAAGTATTTATAAAACATTGTTAGTAAAAAAAAATCCTTTCATGTTTAGCAACAAAACGAGACTACATTAATAAAAATTTACAAATAATTAATTAAGTTGTAGTTCATTACATCTCAGCTGATAAATATGATTAATTTTCTACATATAAATTTCAACTCTAAAGCATCGTGACTGACAACTTGTAGTTATTATCTATGTATAAATTTGTCACATGGATTCAAAAAAGCCTTAAAATAGAAATAAAATAAAACATACGATTTTTTAATATTTACGAATTACTATATTTATTCGCCCTTTTGGTCATCGATATCTATGTTATCTTATTATTTACGAGATGAACCACGGTATCGACCCATAACTCCTGCCACATTATATTAAATAGTACTATTTACATTAAGTATGAATAATCCCTGTTGCTCTCTGAAGGCGACCCCACCACCCCTAAGGTCCGGTGACAGTCCATACAGTCGCCAGTCGACACTCGTCACGCACTTCTCGCTCGCGTCTACATTTTAGATAGGGAAATTTTAGTAGGTAAATAACTCAAACGATTAGTATGGAGTGTCCAGGATGTGAATCTGCAACTGGGTTAGTGCAAATGGAAGCTTGGTAGCCACAGGTATAACGCTTTACCCCAAAATTTTCCACTCCAATCCTGAGGATTCAATTGATTTCCATCCAAACTATTAATGTACCTGCAGGTACACACGTACAATAAATATTGCGCACACACGTCAGAAGCGGTAGCAAAGATGCCAGTTAAACTGAAGAATATACTCGTTGTGTGGATTTTGCACAGATATTTACGAGATGAGAGATCTCGTAGAGCATTTGAAAGCCGCACGAACTTGAAAGAGAGTCATGGTATTTTCTCCAATAGCGATTACCTATGTGTTTTGTATGAGCATAGTAAAAAAAATCGGTCAACTTAATAAACCGTGGAATATACTGTATTTATTTCATGTTTGACTGTTTCCTTTTTTGAAAAGGCACTTGTTGTAGGTATCAGAACATCGTTTTTCTCGTCTTTCTTTTTAATTGTGCCATTGCATGACCCCAACCGTATTCTACGGCATAAATATCTGCGCAAAATCCAAACATGCAAGTAAATGCTTCGTTGCGACTGGTATCCTTGCCACCTACCTCTGATGCGTATGCGCAATATTCACTGCACGTGTACTGCAGAATAACAATAGTTTGGATGGACATCAATAATAATTGAATCCTCAGGTTTGGAGTGGAAAATTTTGGGGTAAAGCATTATACCTGTGGCTACCAAGCTTCCATTTGCACTGAACCAGTTGCAGATTCACATTCTGGACACTCGATATTAATCATGTGAGTTATTTACCTACTAAAATTTCCCTATCTAAAATGTAGACGCGAGGAGAAGTGCGTGACGAGTGAGGACTGGCGACTTTATGGATTGTCACCGGACCTTAGGGGTGGTGGGGTCGCCTTCAGAGAGCAACAGGGATTATTCATACTTAATGTAAATAGTACTATTTAATATAATGTGGCAGGCATTATGGGTCGATACCGTGGTTCATCTCGTAAATAATAAGATAACATAGATATCGATGACCAAAAGGGCGAATAAATATAGTAATTCGTAAATATTAAAGAATCGTATGTTTTATTTTATATCTATTTTAAGGCTTTTTTGTATCCATGTGACAACTTTATACATAGATAATAACTACAAGTTGTCAGTCACGATGCTTTAGAGTTGAAATTTATACGTAGAAAATTAATCATATTTATCAGCTAAGATGTAATGAACTACAACTTAATTAATTATTTGTAAATTTTTATTAATGTAATCTCGTTTTGTTGCTAAACATGAAAGGAATAATTTTTACTAACAATGTTTTATAAATACTTTTACAATTTTCTCAGAAAATCAAGAAATCGGAACAAAATTGAGTATTTTCAATTTTTTTGTCATATATAGACAAGCATATCTCAATAACTAAAACTCCTATTGATATGAAAGTAGTACCGTTTGATAGGTAATTTAATAAGGATTAATTGTCTATTTGACAGTTTTCACCTAACTCCTACTGGTTTTGAATAAAATGAAAAATACTGAAAATCGGGACCTTTTGAGGGGGGGGAGAGGGGGACGCCGGCACCCTAGGAGTTGGGACTTTTCAGGGTATACTTCTATGGTCCCAAGAAACGACTGTGCAAAAAATCAGCTTTAGGTTTTTTTTTTTGACCCTAAACATTAAATTGCCCGTACTAAAAATATAATAAGTAAAAAAAAACCTTAGACACACACACATAGCACAACACACACCCAAAATAAAATAAACACATTCACACTTCTAGCACTTTTGAGTTTGCCTTTTTGTTCACACATCAACATTCAGTGCCATTATTCTTATGGCCTGCAGATATTTCTTTCTAATTGTTAGAAATTCTTGAGTAGGTAGCGAGATTTTGTTTTTCATAATTTTTGGGTTTTCAGAATCCGCAACTGAGGTCCTGCAGCCTGCTGTGTCGAAGCTTTCTTGATAATAAAACGCAATTTTCTTGAAAAGTGAACACTATTGTGGATTTTATAATCAGCTTCGCTTTTAGCCTTTTTAACCCCTTATTTAACCTTAACCCTAACGATACGAAGGAAAAAAAATGAAAGGACACAAAAAAAGCACATGAAACAAATAAAAATCATTACACTTAATAGCACACACAATCACAATCACATTTTTTTTTGTTAAGTGAGCAACCTAAACAAGTATAATAATAGTTTAGTATCTAGGTCTTCTTCTATCTATTTAAAAAACTCGCATCAAACAAAGATCGTCTCTGATGTAATTTTTTCTGCCATGGTCATTCTAAAACGTTGATCGCATCATCATTACATTGGTGGTAATCGAATGTTTCAAAAGTTTTCAAGATTGCAAAAGTTGTCATGCATTGCAAAATCAGAACGATCTCACCGGGTTCTATATGGTTGTTTTCTTCTCCTCTGGAAAACACCATCGGATTTTTCACGTATGCAGTGCGGCGGCGTGCAATTTATGTTATATACGACATTATCACAAATCTTAATTTTCAACTTGAACTTAATTTACGTCACACCGCGATAAGGATGCGCAAGTGCTCGGGCGCAAGGGTCCTGCAATAAACGAAACAATAGAGTTTCTAAACAAAAGCGCCGGCGGCGGCGTGGTCGGACCGCGCGACGACCGCGGCGGCGTCCGCTCTCCACCGCTATTATGCATGGTGATTCCTATTATGCAATCACCAAGGATGCCAGTAAAAAAATAGGAAATATTACTAAATTGTTTTCAAACACTGTGTCATTGGTTAAATAAGAACTAAATAATATAACAGTGGTAAGGGTGTCGAAAATATTGTCGAACGAATTATTATAATTTCATAAAATTACATCGATGTATTGTAATTTATGTAAAGTTACTTCTTATAATATAATCTATCATTCCGTAATTTTATTGCGTAATAGCAACTTTGCAAGCGGGACACAGGGCTCTAGTTTGATCCTTTTACTTGGCACGTTATTTCTACTTGGGTATATACAAGTATAATGTGTTTTATTACTGTGGGTTAGGGTTCAGTTTCTATTAAAAGCATTTTCAGAGTACTCAGTCCAGTTTGGCTAGTATGTCCATGCTTTGTACATGTTCTCTATGGTTTTCTCTAGTTTTCTCACAGGGCCGCGTTCAGAACCTGCACTCTGACAGCAACCGTTTCGGACTCTCTCTTTCACACTTACGCGATTTATATTACGCTATCCTGTTGTCAGAGTGAACGGTTGCTCTCATAGTGCAGTTTCTGAACGCGGTCCAGGGTTTTCTCCTAGAGTGCGTTTCAATAAATAGTTCCTATGCGGTTATGTTGGCAGCAATGTTTTCCACACACGCTACATAGAACGCAGACACACACTAACGAAATCGGTAGAAGCGTCTTCGCGTGTTGATGTCGTTGATAGACAGGGGAGCCAACATAACGGCATAGGAGCTATTTATTGAAACGCATTGTTCTCATGCATAATTTGGCATAATAATGAGGCTGCCAACTGAACGCTCAAGGCAAGCTCACTGACAAAGAAGTTTTATATCGTCGCTCCGCTCCTCTATAGAACGCTAATACGTCAGTTTTAATATGAAACCGCGTGGACCAAGTTGAGGGGAAAATCTGAGGTGCGGGAGGGGGAAGCTTCATAACTGTTCGAATTTTTGAATCTAAGAATGTCATATGTTTGAATTACGACCAATCACCGCAAGATGTCAACTGTCGAAGGATTTAAATCGCCGAATAGCAATAGAGTATTTGAAAATAACAAAACACAAAATGCGACTGAAAGATCTAGTGATGGAGGTAATAGAAAGGATCACAAATATCGAAAATTCTTACGATAATTTTTAAAATGAGGATAACAAAATAAATTTAGCATATTGTTCCTTGTTAAATCTTAATACATAAACAATACTGATACAAATTCACAAATATAATACAGTAAAAATACATATTAAAACAAAAAATATATATTTTAAAAATAAAAATCAAACCGAATTATAATTTCCAAAACATATCTATAGCCAAGCTGGGCGGAAATGTAAGGAGAAAATTTTCCAGCTGTCGTATCTGTTCCATAGTCTTAATTCTCGTTTAATTTTTATTTGGGTTCCTTTGGAAACTGAAACTAATTAGAAGAAAAAATAAGTCAAATATATTTCATATTTTATATTGATATTTTTTGTTGCTAAACTTTTTGCTATATCTATCGAAAAGTCGATGAAGTGTTACATCACTAACATATGTTTTGCAACGAAGTTATTTAAATAAAAATTAGTCAATTTATGGCTTACTTCTGGTATGAAACCCCGCACATTTGATTTATTGAGATGTCCAGTGCGGTATCCGCATCAGACAACGATGCAACTTGGCATTTTTACGATAAATTTACACACATTTTGTCCGATGTTACCTCGACCATTGACAGAAATAGACTGAAAGACGAAAATTGAACAAAAATGACATTTCAATTTAACTTGGCCATCTGCCCACCTTGCGGCGAGCGGCTGATGCCCTGTATTGCTAGTCTATAGGGGGGGAGCGGGGTGCATGTCTGTGGCTCTGGATTTGATTTTTTTAATATGAAGGCGAAATAAAATGGCTTTTGGCCTCTTAATGAAGAAGATTTTCAACAGACTAGGCTGTATGACTCTGATCCTTGTCCTTCCCCATCTCGGAGTAAAATAAAACAAAAAAATAGTTGATTTCTGAGAATTTTGAAATATTTGTGTTTATATTGTATTGTTGTATATTTTTTTATCAAATAAGTATAAACACTGCCAAGTTAGAATTATGAATTTAGAGCTTCTTGGTAAGTACACGACACGTTAATTTAGTCTATCGTGTCCTTTCGTTTTTACGCAAAGCTTCAGTATTTTCTCGAACATTTACTTACACTTTTTCTTGTATTTTGAGCTATTTTTTCCTATGTTTCAGAATCATTTGGTCAAAACTATCCCGAGGTGAGTAGTAATATAATACAAGATCGAGATGGCTATTAAATATGTGCACAAAACCTCAGAAAAATACCTATAGTTTGTTTGTCTTCACACAAGGAGACAATTCTTAGGTCAATATACTGTCTCACTGAGTCCCGCGTACGCTTTGTACTAGGTAGAAAAAAAATTGACTATTTAAAAGCATGTGTAAAGATAAAAAAAACATTTTGAGTTTGAGTTTTGAGTTGAGTCACTTTGATTACAGGAATTCGACGGAACCCTAGACTCTATATCATTAGCAGCGACTTGTGCGTTTAATCGGAGAGGAACACTGCTGGCGGTTGGCTGCAATGATGGCAGGATATTCATTTGGGACTTCCTGACTCGTGGTATTGCTAAATCTTTATCTGCTCACGTTTACCCCGTGTGCAGTCTTAGTTGGTCAAGAAATTGTAAAAAGGTAAGTTTCCTTAAAACCTCAATGTATTCATGCACCAAAGAAAATTTTATTTATATTACTTTATCATTAGTCACAAAAGCTATTTGATTTGCATTAGATAAATTAAAAGTTTTTTAAGTTCTTGATTTACATAATGTAAGTGCAGTCAGTACAGGTATGGTGGCCTATGGAGTGTACTGATTTTGCAATAACTGTAGGCAATATAATTGTTTGTCAGAACTGACACGAAAACAATATAGGGTGACTGTAAATTAGTTCTTGATACCACAGGATATGCATGTGCTCATGATAACAAACAACTTTCCCTAATCGCAAGTCAAATCGCAAAAAATTTTTTGGACTCTTCATATTAATTTGGCCCTTCCTTAGACAGATTTGTATGGAGGGTCCAAAACTTTTTTGAGATTTGACCATGGGTGCCTTAGGGAAAGTTGTGTTATCATGAGCACATGCATATCCTTTGGTATCAAGAACTAATTTAAAATCACCCTATATATACTTCATTCCAATCAAAAAAAAGCAAAACGTAAACAAACTTACTATGGAACTGACACATGTCAATGTCATCTGCATACTACGTTTGTTTACCTTTTGCTTTTTTTTGATTGGAATGAACCATACATGATTATAGTGGTAGGTTAGTGCTAACTTTTCATAAGTTTTAAATACTGAATTACTTGCCTAATACCAGAAGTATTTAATAAAATAGTATAACCATTTCAAAGTATATGTCAATGTACTTAATTTTTCAGCTTCTATCTGCATCGACAGACCACAATGTGTGTATATGGGACATATTGTCAGGTGAATGCGAGCAACGGTACAGGTTCCCAACCCCAATCCTCAGAGTTCAGTTTGATCCGAGAAACGACAAGAGGTTCCTTGTGTGTCCAATGAGGCATGCAGCGTTACTTGTGGACACAGATGGAGATCACAAAATATTGCCTATAGATGAAGATGTAAGGAATCTTTTGTTATATTACAAACAAATATAAAGGTTTTAAAAAAGGGGTTACTCAGAATCAATTATAAAATACAGGAAAAATATTGAAGAAATCCAATCAAATTTTTTTTCAGTTTCCTTTGTATTGGATTTTTGATTCACTAGTCAGATTTAGTACGGGAAACTTAAAAAACTTACATATTTCAAAGACACTTAAACATCCTTTAAATTTTTTTTACTAAGAAAGATTTGTGTAAAAAAATTACATTTGTTAATAAAAATACCTTTTTGGACATTGGATATTAAAATAAAAAAATGTTATACTTCTATTATAGAGAGGAATTGCCGTTCATGTACTTTAACAAATGCCTTGTTCATATAATTCTATATAAAGATCTATTATAGCAATACCAAATTGTTTCATTATTTTGTTCCAGGGTGACATAAATGTAATAGGATCATTTGACAGAAGAGGAGACTATGTCTACACAGGAAACGCAAAAGGGAAAATATTGATACTTGACTCACAGACGCTAGTGGTGAAAGCCAGTTTCAAAATCACAGTCGGCACTTCGAGCACAACCAGTATAAAAAGTATAGAATTTGCTAGAAGAGGAGAGTGAGTATAATATACATAGTTGATTAGAGAAAATAATTGTATAGCTTGATTAGCTACATCAATGGGCAACTTGCTTGTGTCATACATAGCTTTGCAGCATATGAATATAAGTAAAAAATATATGTTGTAATCTATACAAATATTGTATATAGGTACTTACTTTTAAACAATAATTTACAGATTTAGTATCAAATATATAGGCAATCAGAATAATAATCAATCAATATATCACTGTGGTTAATGTTTAGTTCATTTAAACTTCTGCAAACTGTGAAATATACTTTGGCACTGTACTGACGACTGCACATCACTGAATATTTTATTTGTTTATTACTGACTTTTATAAAGATTGAGTGTATGTTTCTGACAGGCACAAAAAAACCAACCATTTTTCCTTACCACATTGTGGTCAAAACAATAATGATATGATATGTTAATTTTATTCAGTAAAAGATATCAGTAAATGGCCTACTGATTGATAACAGTCGTTATCTTACCATGCAGTTGGAGACACACCACATTGCATCAATAGCTATTAATTTAGTCTACGCCCACACAAAATATAATGGTTGAAAGTTGAATAATTGGAAATATTTTGCAGTAAGGATCTACTCAAATTGAAACTTTTTTATGGCAGAGGTGGCAAACGAGCAGACGGATCACCTGATGGTAAGTGTTTGCCGCCGCCCATAGACACCCGCAACACCAGAGGGGTCACAAGTGCGTTGCCGGCCTTTAAAAAATAAACATAAATAAAAACCCCGAGAAATTATTTATGTATCGATCAAGTGAAGGCCAAAGTCAAGAAGTCAAGGAGTTAGCGAGGAGTACGATAGAAAGAGAGAGAATGGCGATTGCTGCACCGATAAGAGTCCAAGCTCTTATCGGTGCAAGTCCAAGATTAAGAAGAAGAAATATGAATGGTTTTCTTTTAGCTGTTTCCTCGTGAACACTTCGGACCGCGTGATCCGGGTGTACGACACAAGGACGGTGCTCAAGAGCGGCGTAAACGGCGAGCCGGAGCCCATACAGAAACTGCAGGACCTCGTCAACAAGTGCGTCATATCTGTTCAGTTTCATTATGAGTATACTAGTGGCTACTGGCTACGCTACGTCGTAATACTCATAACCTCATGTATTCATAAATCACTTGTAGGAACTGTTTCGCTTTTTTGTGAATAGTCAGGCGAAATCCTGCCTGAAGGTCGGCGGTGTGATGGTAGATTTGGCAGTTCAAATTCGTGAAAATTCTAATAGCGTAATATGTAGGGTGTGATAAAATTGATTTAGGACTCTTTTAATTTAATCTTCTCCTGATCATACAGAAGAACTGGCCCTGAAATCTATATTTGGTAGCGCATCCAAATTCTGAAGGTGTAACGCGTTACGCCAATTTTCGGCTCGATTCGACATGTACATGTGCCCTAGCGTTCCCGATCGTTTTCTAGAACAACATGGAAGAAGTGTTGCTTCTCGGGCGACGGGGAGTACATCTGCGCGGGGTCGGCGCGCCAGCACGCGTTGTATATCTGGGAGAAGTCCATCGGCAACATCGTCAAGATCCTGCACGGCACCAAGGGCGAGGTGCTGTTGGATGTCGTGTGGCACCCCGTGCGGCCCATCATAGCCAGCATCAGCGCGGGTGAGTCGATTATTTCCTTTCATCAGAGACAAGAAGCCTTTTTAACCGACTTAAAAAGGAGGAGGTTCTCAATTCGACTGTATGTTTGTTACGCGAATATTCCGCCAATTATGTATTGATTTTGACGATTCTTTTTTTGTATGGTAGGTCATACTTCAGAGGTGGTTCCATATAAATTTTATCGAAATTGAATTGATTTAGTGCTTTTAAAAAAATCAACAAAATAAAAAAATTAAACAGCAAAATTGTACTTATTCCGATTGAATTAGGTTGTTCTATTCTATTTTTCTATTTGGCATTCCACATCTCATATTGAGCGTGATTTTGCCGATGTCGAGTGAAAAATGGGAGAATCTTCAATAAAAAAAATGGCGAAATGTCAAGTGAAAGGCACGGCTCTAAGGGTGATGGGCACTTAAAGACGCTTTACGTAGTGGGTTGCTGCTGGAACTCGGAAAACGGAGCTGTCTCCCGAATTAATCCTCTTATGACCGCTTATCTCTGAATCTGAATCACAGCTATTTACCCATCACAAAAATAACGTTGAAACTACTCTAAAACGGAAATAATTGAAGAATAAACTCAACAGACGTGTGCTCGGTATAAAGTCCCGGCAACCAACCCCAATTTGGTTGTTTTTAACGTGTTCAGCGTTGTCTTTTTTTTATGCTACCATTATTGTCAAAGAACTCCTTGCCCTGTACGTCTGGTTATTTAATATATTTTCACTATGTATGTGGTTTTGGAAACGGAAGTTACATTCATCCAGTCATAATTGACAACGCTAAAATCGCTAAATACGTTTAAAACAATCGACTGAAATAATTGTAATAACTACTTTTTTTTTTTAATTTAGTTAAATAACCAAAACAATACTGAACTGTTTTTAATTCAAATCATAAGCTACCATATCAGAGTCGTAATCTATTGCAGTGTTTTTAACCTTTTTTAGTAGCCGACCCCTTTAGAAGTTAAAAAATGTTAGTGATTTGAAAGATGTCTCCAAAATAGAACTACATTTTGATAAATTATTAAAAAATAAACAGGCGCAGCTTTCTCACTGAAATCGTATTTTTTCATTGCAGTGTAGCAATGAAAAAAACATTGCAAACCCTTGCCTTTTTCTTGTATCCGCGACCCCATGAGAAAGGTGTCCGTGACCCACAAGGTTGAAAAACACGATCTATTAAATACTATAAAAGAATCATTAAAACCACTTCGCAGTCGGAAAAGGTACCGCATAACATGCCACAAAAAAGACGTTTCATTAGAATCACCTACTCTTGAAGCCGGTTAAAATATGTATAGACCATTTAGAATTTAGAAGTATAATATTGGGTTAACCTTTTCACCACCACAATCAGTAGTTTTTGGACCCCCACATTAATGCTATATTTCTTTTCAAACAAACTTTTACTTACACCAAATTATCCTTATTTTTTATTTATGTATTTTTGTTCAAGTAGTTCCGAGTGTAACATTGAAATCCCTTGTTTCGCTTCGCAAACATCTCTCGAAACGTTGACTGTACACAAGTACCGCGTGGTAGGAACTGTAGGTAAAAAAATGACGATTTAAATGACATTGTGATTTTGGTACCTCCAGGCGTGGTGTCGATATGGGCGCAGAACCAGGTGGAGAACTGGTCGGCTTTCGCGCCCGACTTCAAGGAGCTGGACGAGAACGTTGAGTACGAGGAGCGTGAGAGCGAGTTCGACGTGGAGGACGAGGACCGCTCCGTGGGCCCGGCGGGCGAGAGCCAGCGCGACGAGGACTTCGAGGTAGCCCCACTCCCTCTCCCTCTCCCTCTCTCTCTCTCTCTCTCTCTCTCGCGCTTGTCGGTCTTTCGTTACTTAGAATGCATTCCAGAACTCTTTCATGAGAGTAACATAAAAGCCTGAGAGCAGGATAGCTTATTGTAAAGAATAAAAATTTTGGACTCCGTACAAAAATGGCAAAACAGATGACAAATTGATCATGAAATGGGCTTTTTTTTTTGTAATTTGAGCAAAGTTTTAGAACAAAAGTTGTTCAGTGCGATGAGTAGAATCCCCAGTTAACGGGTCCTACACCAATTTTGTTACACCCTGTAAACATACATAATATTTGTGAACACTTCAAATGTGTGTGTCGCCGGATCTTACCCGCAGTGAAGTGAGCTTGCTTTTAGAGAGGCGCAGAGTGTCAGTACTCTCTATTGTATACAGTACTATTGTATAGTAATCATGTTTGCACTAACTACTACTGTACAACTCCAGATTGGTGGAGGTTGTGGGGCTAGTGGCTAACCCCAGTGTCAGAAGTTTTTCCAGCCTATAAAGCCTCCAGTGTGGCTTAACGACTGCCATCTAGTGATAGTAGCCGGCACCAACGGATTAACGTGCCTTGAGAAGCACAGAAACTATCGGGTCACTGCCACTAACAGTCAAATCCTTCCAGGATACGACCGTGTCTGTAGTCAAATAACTTGCGTGATCATCGCGACCACGCAAGCCGCACTGACAATGAGTCACGAAAGCTTCTACTACTGTATACACTGTTATAATGACGTGACGTATTTAATATTGTATATGTCGTGGCCAGATCATAGAATTGATCACTTCATGATGTGACCGACCATTTCATATTTCATGAAATGGAAAATATCCGATATCACATCATGATATGGTCTGGCCAGATCAATCATATACGTATACGTCAACGTTTGACGATATACAGCTAAACGCACGGCTATTTCATGAAATGGTCAAGCATTAGTGATCATATCGTAAAATAGTTACAGTATCCATCGTTAGAGGCGCTGACATCTTTTTGTTTTTGTGATGCATCATGGCGGCGTACAATTAATAATAAAAAAAGGCTATTAATAATGCGCCAATTTAAGATAAAATAGAAGTTCAATGTCGTTACGACCCTAAATTACAATAATTTTTCGAAAGTCAATCAAAAACGAGCGCAATGTAAAAACCTTTTCGGAGTTCGGAAAGTATTTTATAGGTTATAAGATATCAATCTTAAAAGCTAAGTATTAAAATGTATAATTTATCTGTTAACCAAGATTACTCAGATTTAAAGAACGAATGCCAGTAACTTTTTAACCGACTTCAAAAAAAAAGGAGGAGGTTCTCAATTCGTCGGAATCTTTTATTTTTTTTATGTATGTTCACCGATTACTCGCAGACGCCTGAACCGATTTGGAAAATTCTTTTTTTGTTTAAAAGGATATATTCACAGGTGGTCCAATATAAATTTTATCGAAATCGATTCAGCGGTTTTTGAGAAAATCAACAAAAACATATCAAAATTGGAGTTGTTGCGATTGAAGTCGGTTGTTTTTAACGTATTCAGCGTGGTCAATTATTAATTTTTATTAAACCTTTGATATCATGGAAACCCTACATTAATGATATGGCCAAACGTGGATGGACATATCATTAAACGTTGACGTTTAAATGATATGGTCACTTTTAGCTGGCCATTTCATGAAATAAGACCATTTCATGAAATGATCTATTCTATGATCTGGGTCACGACATACTCGTATACACTGTGATATCGACGCGGCAGGTGGACGTGACGACGTGCTCGCCGGTGGCGGCGCTGTGCAGCTCGGACGAGGACGCGGAGGACGGCGGCTCGCTGCTCTTCCTGCCCATCGCGCCCGAGATCGAGGACCCCGAGGTGAGCGCTACTGTACACTGTGATACTGGCGTGACGTGGCGTGGCGTGGCGTGATGCGGGCACAGGTGACGTGACGACGTGCTAGCTGCTCTTCCTGCCCATCGCGCCCGAGATCGAGGACCCCGAGGTGAGCGCTACTGTACACTGTGATACTGGCGTGACGTGGCGTGGCGTGGCGTGATGCGGGCACAGGTGACGTGACGACGTGCTAGCTGCTCTTCCTGCCCATCGCGCCCGAGATCGAGGACCCCGAGGTGAGCGCTACTGTACACTGTGATACTGGCGTGACGTGGCGTGGCGTGGCGTGATGCGGGCACAGGTGACGTGACGACGTGCTAGCTGCTCTTCCTGCCCATCGCGCCCGAGATCGAGGACCCCGAGGTGAGCGCTACTGTACACTGTGATACTGGCGTGACGTGGCGTGGCGTGGCGTGATGCGGGCACAGGTGACGTGACGACGTGCTAGCTGCTCTTCCTGCCCATCGCGCCCGAGATCGAGGACCCCGAGGTGAGCGCTACTGTACACTGTGATACTGGCGTGACGTGGCGTGGCGTGGCGTGATGCGGGCACAGGTGACGTGACGACGTGCTAGCTGCTCTTCCTGCCCATCGCGCCCGAGATCGAGGACCCCGAGGTGAGCGCTACTGTACACTGTGATACTGGCGTGACGTGGCGTGGCGTGGCGTGATGCGGGCACAGGTGACGTGACGACGTGCTAGCTGCTCTTCCTGCCCATCGCGCCCGAGATCGAGGACCCCGAGGTGAGCGCTACTGTACACTGTGATACTGGCGTGACGTGGCGTGGCGTGGCGTGATGCGGGCACAGGTGACGTGACGACGTGCTAGCTGCTCTTCCTGCCCATCGCGCCCGAGATCGAGGACCCCGAGGTGAGCGCTACTGTACACTGTGATACTGGCGTGACGTGGCGTGGCGTGGCGTGATGCGGGCACAGGTGACGTGACGACGTGCTAGCTGCTCTTCCTGCCCATCGCGCCCGAGATCGAGGACCCCGAGGTGAGCGCTACTGTACACTGTGATACTGGCGTGACGTGGCGTGGCGTGGCGTGATGCGGGCACAGGTGACGTGACGACCTGCTAGCTGCTCTTCCTGCCCATCGCGCCCGAGATCGAGGACCCCGAGGTGAGCTCCCCCTCCCAGCTTATCAGTTAGTGCAAGCTTTGTATGGCAAATCCATTTTCTTTGCGATTTCTTAAAAAAAAAAAAAAGAAAAGAGATGATGATCCAAGGACTTACCAATTGTGAATTAGAAAAAAACATTTGTTGCGTTTAAGCGTCTTAGGTGTTCGAGGCACGAGCGAGTGCTTCAGACCGTTGGGAATGAGTTGCTAGGTGTCTGTAGTCAGTTAAACTACGTGATCGACGCGACTACGCAACTCGTATTGTGCCACGACTGTTTCCGCAAAACATTCTTGATTCACACATACGAAAGTGTGCAACTTGACTTACTTGACTTAATGTCCTAAGTCCCCTAGGTGGGGCAGAGGGTGTCTACAGTGCTTCGCCATTGTGTTCTATCTTGGGCTACGCTACGCACTTCTCTTTGGGCCATGATAACCCGATCTTTATATCAGCTGCCACTGAGCGCCGCCAGGATTGTTTGGGACGGCCACGTTTTCTCTTCCCTTGTGGGGTCCACTCTAGCGCCTGTCTAGGGTGGGTATATATGGGTGGGGGTCCCTTCTGAGAGTGTGCAACGCTATCTTCAAAAACCTTTTGTGATGAACATGAATGTATAATATACTGATTTTAACAAAAAGTTTCAATATGAACTTCTGCAGGACGGCTGGGCGGCCACGCAGGAGCCGGTGACGCCGGCAGAAACTCCTGAGAAACTGGAACCGGCCGCTAAGAGGCCCAAGAGCAAAACATACGAGATCTCGCTCAAGATAGCGCCCCCGGGTGAGATAATATAAATAACTAATAGCTTCTCTCCTACAGGAATGACAAGAAGGAAATAATTCTGTGGCAAAAGTTAATAAAAAAATGCGATCGAATTGCAGTGTTTTCTGGACTATATTGGTCTAGTAAGTTAGCAGTCAATATAACGTCAGCATCGAAGAGCGTTCCGAAACCAATGGTTGCAGTTCATTTAAATAATTATTTATTTAATAATCGTATATTCTTGACTTCTTTTTGGTTAATATAAGTTTAGATACACTTTAGATATGTGTTGTGTGTTTGTGTAAAGAAAGTCTAAAACTACACTACTCGCAAATCTAAATATTCTACGCAAGTACTTTTGGATTAAGTACAACTTCAGTGAACGAGTGTTACCATTTACGCGCTCTCTGGCGGTAGAAATTGTCAATGAAAATCGCATTGAAAAGAGCTTATTAATGTTTCGCTTTGTTAACAGAACCGACCCTGTCCTTTGGAGGCAAGAATAAGCAAGCGGCCGGCAGCAAAAAGGTGCCAGGCAGACCTCGGAAGTAGTTGTAAGAATTACGTACTTATGTGTAATTTATTTAAATATAAGCTTTATAAGAAACAGCATTTTTGTTTTATGTGCCTTCTTCCCACAGACTAGCACTCCCTTTCCCCCAGCGAAATAAAACTTATTTGCTTCCATTCGTTTTCTAGTCTTAGAGAACCTGTCTTTGACCGCAGCAAGCGCTTCTTCTTCCCTAGGGCTCCTAGGAGAAGAGCATAATTAGAGCAATCATGATGCCAAGTGAAAAATTAGAGTAATCATACTTTTTGATATACGAGCGCCTAAAGGTGTGCTTGCTGGGTGGAATTTCTAAATTCCTGATATTATATGTACTTTGTCCTATTAAATGATAGTCGTCCATAAATATTTAGGCTACACAAAGCTTAGCTTAGGTCAGAGGTCGCATGAACCCGCTGGGCTAGCTATCATCATCTTATCTAAACCCTGCTGCCAAAGGAGCGTTCATTAATGACGTGATGTTTTTAGCAACTTTTTAAACCCCCCCTCCTCCCTTGTGATACGTGGTGAGGTTTTAGACTACGCCCCAGCCCCTACCCAAAATCATCAAAATCACCAATGTATTATTTTGGTACAAAATATCGATGGCATAGCCTCGTAAGGCCCAGGGGTGGAAACTAGTCAGTAAAGTCAGTAAAAGTCAGTCTTTTTTGGCTTTGGTCAGTAAAAGTCAGTTTTTTCAGAAAATGGTCAGTAAAAGTCAGTTTTTTCAGAAAATAGACAGAAAAGTCAGTATTTCCCAGAAAATGGTCAGTAAAGTCAGTATTTCCCAGCCATCTTAAGATTTTTCCGCCCCAAAAAAAATTGTTTGCGTGCGAAAAACAATAATGGTACCCCAAATACTAAATAAATTATTTTTAAAGTAGGAGAAAAAACATATTTTTTTAAAATAGATGCATTACACAAATCTATAAAAATAATATAATACAGGTGTAACAAAATTGGTGTCGGACCCGTTAACTGGGGATTCTCCTCATCGCACTAACAACTTTTGTTCTACGACTTTGCTCAAATAACAAAAAAAAATCTTGACATTTCATACAAATTCATCATCTGTTTTGCCATTTTTGTATGGAGAGTCCAACATTTTTTTTGCTTTTTGAGCAAAGTCGTAGAACAAAAGTTGTTCAGTACGATGAGTAGAATCCCCAGTTAACGGGTTCTACACCAATTTTGTTACACCTGTATATGTATATTATTTAAACATCCAAGTAAAATCGC
Organism: Coleophora deauratella; assembly: GCA_958295455.1. Taxonomy (NCBI): domain Eukaryota; kingdom Metazoa; phylum Arthropoda; class Insecta; order Lepidoptera; family Coleophoridae; genus Coleophora; species Coleophora deauratella. Next base: position 15,519,567 of record OY282396.1, on the reverse strand, counting down.
TCAAAAATCTTTGCTCAGTTTTTACGTGTTTGCTCAGAAAACACAAAAACCTTTGTAGTCATCCAGGGGGTAACTATAATCTTAATTACTTTGTCGAATAATTGAGATTATAGGTATATTCGGATACCCCGGATTCCCCAAGCTGCTACTTGCTACAAAAAAACTGTGTATTTTTCTTATTATTGAGAATCTCCTCTTAGACTATACGAACTTTAGTCTTCAATAAAAGTCAGTAAAAGGTCAGTAATTTCGAGTTTGGACGTCAGTAAAATCAGTATTTTTAGCCAAGCATACCGTTTCCACCTTTGAAGGCCCAATGTCTTATTTTTAGGACATATGTTTAGAAGTAGTTGAGAAAAAACTACCTAAAATTTTAACTGATTTTCGAACTCTTATTGCGATTTGAATATTGGCTCCCTTTCTGAATGAGCCACATTTGACTTCAAGCGTTAGGGTAATTTTTACAATATTAGAGGATAGAAGACAATCATAAGTGTGCTGTGCAAATTAAGAACACAGTAACATCCTTTAGGATTCGTGTTTGATTTTGAACCTTATTCGAAACGCTACAAGGTTTACTTCAATTCCTGCCAAATCTGTCACTGTGTTCTTAATTTGCACGGCATTGCACTTATAATATGTATAATGATTTTCTTCTAGGTAATTTAATTCTGGAAATTTAAGCACCGTGATAAAAATGTCTGCGCCTTTCCCGAAGCACTACCAGTGGAACTACTTGTCCAGACAGACATTAAGTTTGAAGGTTGTTTCTGACTGCCTGAAGCCGTTTCGAACCTTGGGATGAGTTAAAAACAACGTAATAACAACAGTCCGACGTTTGGAACTTACTCTAGAAATCGCGCGTTCAACGAAAAAATACACGTGATATCTCAGTAGCAGTAGTAGTTTTATAACTGCGACTCCGGTCTTGATGAAATTTGAAAAAATCAATGTTAATTTACATTGATAAAAAAAAAACAAAATAGATATATTTTACAAGAAAACATTTATTTTGAAAAAATCTATTTTCATAATTCGTATTCATTCATTCATTTATGTCATAGAGTATATTGTAAGTACTTATCGCTTTCTCTATTTTATATAAATAAATCTCACTTAGAAATAAATCCAAAATAATAATAATACATTCAATTCGAGAACGAATTACACTTAACATTTATTTGTCAGTTACTAAAATTTTTATTTGATTTACTGAACTAGTTATAATAACATTATTGTAATGTTTATAATACACTGCGTACTTCACTAACCACTAGGCGTTTATATTCAGCCATATAAATAGTCGTCTATAGTAATATTTACAGGTACTAAATTCTATAAAGTTCTAGAGTGTTCTATGCGTCCATATCGTCTTCGTGTTGGCTGCTAAAGTAACTTACGAGACCTCCAAATACTCCACTATTTTCTTCGCCAGTTGGCGCGTCTCGAATCTCCTCTTTTATTTCAACTTTTATTGGCACGCCATTTACTATGTCACTGGCTGGTTCGGGCGGTCTTGGGGGAAAATTATCGTTATTTTGTGCCGAAGGAGGTTCTACTCTTTCGGGAACCCTCGGATGGCTGGGTGGTCGTTCCGGTGTTGCCATCCTAGGCACTTCCGGTTCTCGAGGTACTTGCTGCGGGATTGAAACCGGTCTAGGTATTTGTTGTGATATCGAAACTGGAGGCATTTGATGAGCTATCGAACCGGGAGGCATTTGCTGCGGTATCGATACTGGTGGCATTTGCTGCGGCATCGATACTGGTGGCATTTGCTGCGGCATCGATACTGGTGGCATTTGCTGAGATATTGAAACTGGTGGCATTTGATGGGCTATCGAACCTGGAGGCATTTGATGGGCTATCGATACTGGTGACATTTGCTGAGATATTGAAACTGGTGGCATTTGATGGGCTATCGAACCTGGAGGCATTTGATGGGCTATCGATACTGGTGGCATTTGCTGCGGTATTGAAATTTGAGGCCTTTGCTGAGCTATCGAAACTAAAGGCATTTGATGGGCTATCGAACCGGGAGGTATTTGCTGCGGTATCGATACAGGAGGCCTTTGCTGTGCTATCGAACCTGGGGGCATTTGCTGCTGCATCGATACTGGAGGCATTTGCTGCGGCATCGATACTGGAGGCATTTGCTGCGGCATCGATACTGGAGGCATTTGCTGCGGCATCGATACCGGAGGCATTTGCTGTGCTATCGAATTTAGTGGCATTTGTTGCTGTCTTGATACTGCTGGCATTTGCTGCTGTATCGAAACCGGCGTAGGCATTTGTTGCGGCATTGAAACCGGTGTCGGCATTTGCTGCGGCATCGATACTGGAGTCGACAGTTGCTTCTCAAGCGCCGAACGGGGAGGTTCCGAGTACTGATGGTGGTACTGCTGCAAGCCGGGGGGTAACGACCTCGGGGGTGGGGGGTAGTTCATAGGCGGGTAAGGGGCGCGCATGCGCTGTAGATGCGCCAAATACTGGGGGTCGTGTGGCGGCCTTTCCATACTCGGTCGCTCCGGGCTGGGCAGATACGGAGCGTGCAATCTGGGCGGCTGCTGTATGGGCCCGGGCGGGGCGTACGGGCCGTACGCTCCGTACTGAGGCGCGTAAGGTCCCAGTGGGAATCTAGGCCGTCTCTCCTTGTTCTCTGTGTGTTTTATTTTGGGATGTCGCGGAGTGTCGTCCCGGGGGGACGCGGGTCGCGGCGAGGCGGTCGGCGACTGGTACTCCGGCTCGGTTTTGACTTCCGCTTTGATCTTGACCGGCTCGTTTTGGTTGGCGGGGGACGTGGCGGGCGGCGACACGTGCGGGGGCCGGGCCGGGGGCGGCGCGGGGCGCGGCGGGGTGGCGGCGGGGGAGGGGTGCGGGGCGGGGGTGCGCGGCGGGCCGTGCGGGGCCGCGCCCCGGAGCAGGTGGCTGGCGAACAGCGGCATCCCGTGCGGGCTAGGCGGGTGGCCGAATGACGACCCTGCGTGCGGACTCGACGTGTGCGTGATCGCCGCTGACAGCCGCGGCTGCGTGGAGTGCAGGTTTTGCAGGGCCGGGTGGGCCAGGTGCGGGTGCGGCGGCCGGCCGGCCAGCGACGGGCCCTGTCCCGGGGCGCCGGGGGAGTGTCTGGGGGGCCCGTACGGTCCGTGCGGCCCCATCGCTCCGGGGCCGCCGTGGTTCGGAGGGCCCGGGGGCCCGTGACCCGGAGGGCCGTGCCCCGGAGTCCCGGGTGGACCGTGTCCCGGAGCGCCGGGTGGCCCATGACTCGGTGGCCTGTGGCCCGGGGTGCCGGGCGGTCCGTGACCTGGAGGTCCATGCCCCGGCGTCCCCGGCGGCCCGTGTCCGGGTCCCCCTGGCTGGCCGTGTCCCGGCGTCCCGGGGGGTCCGGGATGACCGGGAAGCCCATGCCCCAGCGGGCTCTGATGGCCGTGCCCCGGGACGGCAAGGCCTGGAGTTCCTGGCGGGCCATGTCCTGTGGGCCCCCCTGGCCCCCCCGGCCGCGCGGGGTGCGGGGCGCCGGGCCCCCCGGGGTAGCCGGGCGGCAGGCCGCGCATGTGCGCGTAGTACTGCGGCGGGTACTGGAACAAAATTATTGTTTCAGTTGAATTGTACCGCACTGAACCAGAGACAAGCTACATAATATATTGAGACTGCTCATCCCATACTAAGCTGCTTATAACGCAAAGGAGAATAAGAATTTTGAAGTTTAAAACCATAAACTTATAGTTCAAGGGGGCGCTTCGATGCAGGCTCAGAATGAAACCCGCTTTTAGCGTCCTCTATAATGTCATGAGAAACCTTAACTCACGATTGATTACTGCGTTATAAATGGAACAATCAGGTTTTTGAGGTATGTAAAATATATGGCGCCATTTTTACGCAATAATTTGCGACAAAAAGCGCTCTCTGAGAACAAGGTAGGAAGTGGAGTCGTTGTCACATTGTTTTTTTATTATCTTTTATACAAAATATATTTTGCTTTTACTATTTTTAATCGCCGCCGTGGTCTAGTGGCTAGTTCCAACTTTGTAGGACTCGATTTGGCTGGTGGTAGGGCATTTTCTAAGCCCGCCTGGCTAGCTACCACCATCTTATCTAAGTCTTGCGCTCAAACATCAATGTTAATGGCATTGATGCGTTCCGACATGAAGATAGGATAGCCAGTTCCCATTGCGTTGGGGAATCTTAGTAAGCTCGCCTCCATCTTCGGCATCATCGTCACTTACCATCAGGTGAGATGGTGTCAAGCGCTTATCAATTGTGGGTAAAAAAACATGTTGACTATAATAGCGCATACCTGATGCGGCAGTTGGTGCGGCGGCGCGTAGCCCCGCGCGCCGTATGAGCCCGGCCCGCCCGGCCCGCCCGGCCCGCCATACACCAGCGACCCACTGCAACCGACACACACAGATATAAATATTTTGATACAGTTAACCTCATAAAGCCCGAGCTAAATTTCATTGCGGCCCAATGACCTAAACCTAAAACTGACTCGGTGGCTAAGTGATTAGCGATCCTGACCTCTGATCCGAGAGTCGTAGGTTCGATCCCCACACAGGGCAAACTTTTCTGTGATGAGCAGAGTTGTTTGCTCTGAGTCTGGGTGTATTATATCTATACATATATGTATTTTAAAAAAAAGTATTCAAATCGTAATACGAGTTCGAAAATCATTTCAAATTTTAGGTACTTGTTTCTAAACTACTACTAAACCTATGTCCTAAAAATAGGACATTGGGCCTTACGAGGTTAAATTAAATTAAAAATTATTTATTCGTTCAACCAAGTTTTACAACCTCCTTTTAGGTGTTTTAATACCTGTGTTAGGAGATCTCGCTCCTCCATTACACAAACCGTCACATACAACAAACTCAAATTACCCGCTACAAAATACAGTTTAAGTAACATTTTGACGTAGTGAACGCAAACTCGAAACATCCCGCTGCTACCGACACACACAGATATTAACATTTTGATACAGTAAACGCAACCGCTACAACCGACACACACACACACACAGACAATAACATTTTGATATAGTTTGAGCAAACTCGAAGCTACCCGCTGCAACAGACACATATAAATATTAACATTTTGATATAGTGAGCGCAGGCTGGCGACTGGCGAGCGGGATAAGCTGCCGGGGATTATGAAAGGCCAAGATTCAATGAATGAATCTGATTCATTTTAGGTCGTTGAACCATCGGACTTTGTATTATTGGTAGCATATGTCCTTTCCTAGTGTTCAAGCTATGTAGCCGATCTTGGCGATAAAGGTTCGTCCACATCGGGGATAGCTGAGCACACGTGTCATAATTATACGTGATCGCCGCTGGTAGTCTGGCCTTTATAAATACGACATTCATAAATACAATAGTACAGTATTACACATTTAATAAGGCTTAGCGATGTACCTGCGCAGTAGACAAAATTTTAATTACGAAGTAAACTGATGGAACCTTACACGTTCCTAAAATCTCTGCCGCTATTGGTTGACTGATTTCGCGCCTGATTCAATGAAATCAACTGTCACCGCGCGTTAACTGTTTCGGGCGTTTCCGCCGATAGTTTGTTCTTGTCTACGCGAACGAAGATTATCGACGCGGCTTATTTTTTGTGTAAATAGTACTGTATGCAAGCGTACTCACCCGTACTGGCGGTGCGGGTGCGGGTGCGGCGGGTGCGGGTGCGGATGCGGGTGCGGCGGGTGCGGCATGCGGGTGATGACGCTGGGCTCCTCGCCCGCCGGCCGGAACGGCTGCGGCGACCCCGCCACCGACAGCGTGCCTGCGACAAACAAACTGATTAACGCACCTATTACGTCCGAAAGTTCCACGTGGTAGAACCTTAGTTGTTAACAGCCTTAAAAACCTAAAAGCAGGTCTCAACCTATATTACGAGACGATGTTACATGAATCGCAATAAACAATTTTTAATTTTAATTTAATAACACCCACGACCGGGGTTTAACAGAAATGCTTCCCTGAAAACATGGTCTTGAGCCAATCGCCTAATATCTGTAAGTAAGTTCTTGAAAGTTGATTTATTTTATTTAACCATGTTCAGAAGACCTACAGCTATAAAATATCACAATAAAAGGTAGCTTTGTCAAGTTTTGCTTACAATTTGGGTCTTATCGAAATGCATCCCTCATAAAAAACTATGGTCTTACGAAATGCATCCCCATTTCAATCCGTTCTGCAGTTTTTATAAACTGCAGAACGGTCTTAATCCTTAGGATGATAGAAAAAGTTTAAAAAGCTTTTAAAAATAGTAAACAAGATTTTTGCACATTTACTTCCACACTTACCCTCGCGCACACCGCCGCGGTCGCCGGCCAGAGCGCCGCGCAACTCCGCACGCACCTGCCGAAATAAAAGATAGCATACGTTATATCATAGAAAATTTTAATTCAATTCAATATATCCACAATGTACAATATGGGTGTACAGACTAAAAACAGATCATTATGGACCTTGTCGGGCACCGCAATATGGTTAGAAAAGAGGAAAACGAATGATTGATGATACAAGCCTTGTAAATAGTTCATTGCAAAATAGATGACATAACAATATCTAAGTTAGGCTTGCCACTGTCACGAGTTCGCAATTACGTTTTATTTTACGCACACGTATCATAAGACGCTTTTCAATACAGTTGGGGAAAATAAAATATGTTTTGGAATAAAAAATATTGGGTTTACTGCGTAATTATTATTTTAGTATTTCGCAAGACATGTTAAACAGTACCACTAGATGGCAGTCGTTAAGCAAAGTCAGTGGCCTTATAGAGCAGCCTGATAACTAGAAAGCGCTACAGAACACAACATCCGCGAGAGTAATTATTACCCTAACAGGTAAACGTTACTTTCTGAAACGGGATCCTACTTATATTAATGCTATAGTCTTATTTGTATAACTAATATTTGCACACCTGCGCGCGGTTGAATGCATGTACTGTTGTTCTATGTGTTCTTGCAAATAAATAATTTTATTTTCATTTTCAATATAAATTTTTGCTATTCTGCCCACTTGGCGCTAGGCGAGTCGGCAGGAGCAACTCCAGCAGAAGCACAGTCGGCTGGAGGTCGGTGCGACGAGGAGAGAGCGTCGGACAATCCCGGCATTGCAGAGGAGGACTGCCTATTGCATAGCCGCTATTATAGGTCTGCCTCGATGTCCCAGCCCCCTAAGGTTACCTTCCAGGTCAGCGGGAATTATACTGGTTGTGCCACAGGTAATAAAGGAAATAATTTACGACTGGACTAAAAGAGGATTTCAATGATTTCCACTTGCCACATAGCCGTTACCTCCTACGCCAGGTTAAGGTACCGAGTTCTTTTGTCGGCATCAGCTTGCACGAAGTTTTCATCGTGTGGGATAGTGATAAGTGATATCCTTATTATTATAAACTATAGTAGGATCCTCTTTCAGAATGCTGTAGATTAGACTAATCCGGACTTGGCCCCGTGTATGTCGAGGGTTACAGATGCTCATAGGCGGCGGCAGCAACTTTCCATCTGGTTGGCTGTCAGCCTTGTGTCACCTAACCATAGAATCTCATCTCACTAATATTATAAATGCGAAAGTATGGATGTGTTTGTTTGTTTGTTCCGCTTTCACGCCGAAACTACTGAACGGATTTGGATGAAAGGTAGGTAGATAGATAAAGCACTCGGCTAACACATAGGATACTTTTTATCCCGGAAAATTTAAGGGTTCCCGTAGGAATGCTTAAAAACTCCAAAATTTCCACTTCGTCACTAGATGGCGCTATCTTAACATTTTCTTTCTTTCTGGACACAATTCTGAAGTCACGCGGACGAAGTCGCGGGCGGAAGCTAGGAAATAATAATACGTATATATGTATATAATATGTATAGAAGTTTCATTCTGCAGAGATGTTAAATTAATAAGATACTCTCACTACACAGTGATGAAGTCCATTCTTGCTTGCCTGTACGCTACGTGCTTTTCATTATGTATGTATATAAATGCGCACCACGCGTACGTACAGGGGACAATGTACCGAATCACAACTAGGGCCTGCAATCGAATATTCGAATAATTCGAATATTCGCCTCATATTAATATTCGAATAATGTTTACGAATATTCGATTATTTTTAAAGACATTTCAACTGACTAGTAAACGAATTTTATACAATATTTGATCCATAGTGGTAACGAGTTTATTTATTTCATCACATTAAATATTAAAAGACAGTATTACAATTATTTTTAAAAAAATCTAAAAAAATGTTTTTAACATATTTCATCAAACGCATCTTGCGTGAACACACCCAAAAGAAGGATCGTGCGATTCCTGCGTGAGCGCTCGCCGTTATTCGGGAAGAAGAATGGCAAACTGCCATATATATTAATTTACCTGGATTAAATTTGTTAAAGTATTTTCATTTGTTATATTTTCCAATAAGGACTATTTTTATGCATGTGATCTCAGAGTGATTGTTTCTATTTAGGTTACTGCCAAGTTAACAGAAATTGATTAATTTTATTTTCATTACTTTACTTTAGATAATCAATGATAATTGATGATCTCATTTATGATAGGTTTATTATCTATCTATCTATCTATCTATCAGCTGAAAGACGTCCACTGCTGGACAAAGGCCTTCCCCAAGGATTTCCACACTGACCGGTTCTGTGCGGCTCGCATCCAGCGGCTTCCCGCAACCTTCACCAGGTCGTCGGTCCACCGAGTCGGAGGCCTGCCCACACTGCGTCTTCCGGTGCGCGGTCGCCACTCGAGAACTTTACTGCCCCAACGGCCATCTGTTCTACGAGCTATATGCCCTGCCCACTGCCACTTAAGTCTAGCGATTCTGAGAGCTATGTCGGTAACTTTAGTTCTCCTACGTATTTCCTCATTTCTGGTTCGATCACGTAGAGAAACACCAAGCATAGCGCGCTCCATCACCCTTTGGGTGACTTTGAGCCTTCTTATGAGGCCCATAGTAAGCGACCATGTCTCGGATTCATATGTCATCACTGGCAACACACACTGGTCAAAGACTTTAGTCTTGAGACACTGCGGTATTTTGAACGTGACGATATTGCGAAGCTTCCCGAACGCTGCCCAGCCTTCAGAGGAGTGGGTGTAACACGGACGTTTAACATGATTTTCGTCTTATCTATGTTCATTTTAAGACCCACATGTTGGGAGGCTTTACTGAGTGCTTCGAGCATCGCGCCTAGGTCCTCCAAGGTCTCAGCCATGATCACGATATCGTCAGCAAATCGAAGGTGAGTGATGTACTCGCCATTGATGTTAATGCCGAGTCCTCTCCAGTCCAAAAGCTTGAAAACATCTTCCAGTACAGCGGTGAACAGTTTCGGAGATAAAACATCTCCCTGTCTCACCCCACGCTGCAGCCGGATAGGTTTTGAATTCTGATCCTGGAGGTGGACCGACATGGTGGCGTTTTCATACAAACACTTCAATACTTCGATGTATCGATAATCGATTTGGCACCGTTGGAGAGACTGCAACACAGCCCAGGTCTCGATCGAATCAAAGGCTTTCTCATAGTCCACAAACGCCAAGCATAGTGGCCGATTATACTCTTCGGTTTTATGTATAATCTGCCGCAGCGTATGTATGTGGTCTATGGTACTGAAGCCTTTTCGGAAACCGACTTGTTCGGGAGGCTGGAAGTCGTCAAACCTGCGTGCGAGACGATTCGTAATGACTCTCGAAAACAGCTTGTAGACATGGCTCAGGAGTGAGATGGGTCTGTAATTGTTCAGCAGAGTCTTATCACCCTTCTTGAAGAAGAGCACCACCACACTCCTGTGCCATGCTGTAGGCGTTCGTCCCTCGAGCATGACGGAATTGAATAGCTTCTGAAGAGCTATAAGTACCGGTTCTCCACCCGCTTTCAGAAACTCAGCTGTAATTCCATCATCACCCGGTGCCTTGTTGTTCTTAAGTTGTTTGAGAGCCATTCTTATCTCGCACAGGCTGACATCTGGGATATCTTCGGTATAGTGTCGGGTCAATCTGGCTCTCGGGTCTTCAGCTTGATTACTGACAGGTAAGCGTGTAGTCGTGTATAATTGTCCGTAGGACTTCTCAACCGCTTCAAACAGCTCGGGCTTGGACGACACGACTCTTCCATCCTCGGTCTTCAGCTTTGACCAGCAGACAGATCCCTTGCGAATACTTTTGACCCTTTATTACGCTCGATAGCATCTTTAATACGATTTGTATAAAATTGACGTATATCGCGGGTCAAGGACTTGGGGATCTGTCTGTTTAGTCGCCGATACTGACAAGCATCTTCAGAGGATTTTAGAATCAGGCTTCGTCTTTCCTCCATGAGCTTGCTGGTGGGGTTTGAGATACGAGATGTTCTTTTTGAACGTCTGGTTTTGAAAGCTTTATTCCCAGCCGTTTGGACAATTTCCACGAACTTGTTGTTGTAATTGTCCACATTTTCGCATTCTCCTAGGCATTCGAAGCGGTTGTGCAACTCGAGCTGAAAGCTTTCGGGGTTTTGGAGTTGGATAGGCGCTGGTCCGAGCGTGGACTTCATCAGTCGACATCTTTCCAGCTTTGTTTTTAGGTTCAATGTGCCTCTTACCATTCGGTGATCGCTTCCTGTCTTCAGCGAGTTGATCACAGAGACATCATTGAATATTTGCCTTTTTGTAGACAAGATGAAGTCAATCTCATTTTTTACTACACCATTGGGATGTAGCCATGTCCACTTGGCCTGTTTTGGCTTTTCAAAGAAAGAGTTCATCATAAAGAGGCCCTCCTTCTCCATAAAGCCGGCCAGCAGCTGACCCCGCGCACTCCTTTCTCCGTATCCAAATTTCCCCACTCTCAGCTCGTTGTCACTGTTCAGTTCAGTCACAGCTCGCTCGGGGTCCTGGAGCTATGTATGGCTCTGGAGATATCCTCATACATAGCCTCCACCTCGTCGTCGGGGTGTTCCACGGTCGGTGCATATACCTGTATGACCTTCAGCGAATACCGTTTGGTGATTCTGAGTATAAGGTACGCTACCCTCGTCAAAACACTCTCGACCTGGACCACGTTGTTAACGAGGGACTTGTGGACAATAAACCCGACACCACCCTGGGACAGATGGTCGCCCTCCCGGAAATAGAGCAGGTTTCCGGACTTTAGGATCATGGTGTCCTCTCCCTCTCCTCGGACTTCACATAATCCTACAATGTCCCACCGTAGCCTGCTCAATTCCTCCTCAAGTTCAGCGAGTTTCTCGTCTCTTCGCAGTGTACGCGTGTTGTATGTTGCCAGGGCCAAAGGTCTTCGTTTTTGGCAGCATGGCCTCTGTCGGAGATTCTTCGCACCCCATGCCCCGTCGTTACCGTGACCGCTACCGGAGTCAGGAATAGCGGGGCTGCCGGGGACTAGGGGGCCGTTTTTTAGGGTTTATATCCATGGGGGGGGAGTAGCCGTAATCGCCACGCTTGGCATGCGGGTTGGCGATCGCAGTGTGGCGTGAGCCGAGATGGTATGCGGAAAAGACGCTGCTGCCCGTCTTCCGGTTTATAGATAGATAGATAGATATACTCTTTATGGATCCCTTAGTCGCCTTTTACGACACCTACGGGAAGAGATGGGGTTTATTAAGTTAAAACTAATTACCTTGTTTCTTTTATTTGAAGTAGGTAGTTGTTTGATTTTATAATTTTTTAACATGTTGTCGCAAATAAATATGATTGATTTTAGAAATTTTAATGAGTCTATTTTATCTAATTGCAAAATAGTGTCCTACCACATAAAACCCTATTTTATTTGACTTTATAACTTTTCGAATAATATTCGAATATTTTTGCCTGAGATACCAAAATTTTCGAATATTTGCATGCCCTAATCACAACGCGAAAGAGTTGCTTTTACGCTAAACCACTCAGTTTTTCCTGTCCTTGTTTGCCTCTATTGACCCCTCCAGGGCGCGCGACGCTCGTACTTGCGCTCGTATACAGATTCGTCGAAGTGAGACAGGCCTGATCTAACACAAAAAGAGGTATGGTCAGGGGCCCCTGCAGTGGGGCCGCATGCGGCGGTCACCTGCAGGCGGGGCGCGCGCGGGCCCGCGTACTGCGCGTGCGGGGGAAAGCCTTCCGCGCCGAACCCCAGCCCCGGCCCCGGCCCCGCCCCCGGCCCCGGACCCGGGGACAGCTCGGGCTTCTCCTTCTTCAATCTGCAACAAACAAACATTTCGGATTGATAGGTTGAGATAATGAACGAATGAAAACTTTAGTGTTAGTGCTGGGTGCACTAGATGGCAATCGTTAAACCATGTCGGAGGCTGTATAGGCGGTTTTAAAACTTCTGACACTGGGATTGGCAATGTCTCAACAATAAAATCTCATATCTCATAAAATATCGCGTTATTTTTACCTACTCTTACTAGTATACTAGTAACTTGTGTGAACAACCCATAGTCACCGCTGCAAGGACATCGGCCTCTTCCAAACACCTTGGGAAGGTTAGGCCGTACTCCAGACACGAGGGCCAACTCCGGATTGGGGGAGGTTATGGGGCTAGTGGCCAACCCGTGTCAGAAGTTTTCAAACCGCCTACAAGGTTCCCGACATGGCTTAACGACTGCCATCTAATGATAGCAGCCGGGACCAACGCAATAAAGTGTTATTCAAACATTTAATAGCCACATCCGCGATATCCCATACAAATGTCGCGTTATTATTACCTACTACTAACTAATACAGAGCTTAGAAAAATCACTCTCGGAAAATTTTTCAGACTCTTCATACAAAATTAGCTGAATGGCCGATCAGTTTGTATGAAAAGTCCAAAAACTTTTCAAGTTCCTGTATACAAAAAGGTAACGTAATATAATAAGGTAGGTAATATTGGGTGCAGAAAAAAGTCCGGAACAGTCTTGTCAGGCCTTCTCGCACAACTTGCGACCATCGGCAACTCCTTATATCATTCGGGCCTGTAATCTCCGAGCTTCTACCAATACTGATAATCTATTGTGCTGGATCTATTGTATTGTACCGACACGCAATACCATCAACCATCAACACACTCTCACCTCTTGTTCTCCTGCAGCGCAAGGCGTGCCAGGCGTTTCTCCTCTCGCTCTTTCGCCTTCTGCTCCTTCATCTTCTCCTTCTCCTCCTTCTTCTGCAGCCGCTCCACGCGCCGCGCCTCTTTCTCCGCCAGTTTGGCTTCGCGCTCCTGACGCTTCTTCTCACGTTCCATCTGAAAATATAATGTTTGTTTAATCGATCTTTATTTGTATCTATGTTGAGGCCAGATCGTAGAATTGACCGGATTATGAAACGGTTGAACATATAGTTGAGGAGCTCCGTCGATTAGCCCGATTAACTTTCCCCAAGGAAACGTGTTGGTCGTTGCATACAAAGTGGGTTCCTCCTTGGGTCGTATTCCTCAATGATGGGGGTAGTTTTAGGAAATGATCTTACGACACTTCGACTGGAGATGATCTTACGCCATTCCGATAGCATAGGGGAAGTTGGTATCGAGATTGACAAGTATATGATCTGTTTTGCCAGTAAACATGAGTTTCTCGAGATTATCTCCATTTTTCTGGCAATATGTTGTAACTTCTTAAAGTGGGTTAATCACTAACTAATAATATGGAAAAAATACTATTTTGAAATATATAAGGTGCTACTTTATTAGTGCCCGATATTTTAGTCAGTGCTTCTACTCCTGATTCTGATCAATTTTTCCTAAGGAACCCATAGTCAAATCGCAAAAAAAAAAATTGGACTCTTCATACTAATTTGGCCGCTCGGCTGATAAATTTGTATGAAGTCCAAAAATTTTTTTGCGATTTGACTATGGGTTTCTTGGGGAAAGTTGATCAGAATCAGGAGTAGAAGCACTGACTAAAATATCGGGCACTAATAAAGTAGCACCTATTATTGTTTGTGAAATGTAGAATTTAGTTAGGGAGTAAACTTACATCGAGAGGTCTTACTGCGCCATCTGGGCCAAGATCTGTAACAAAAGATTACGTAAGAATACAGAAATGACTCTCGAAAAGTGCATAGTCCTACCTGCTACCTAGTTCAAATAAATATTTTCGGTTCGATTTGCTAAACATTTTTGATACTTCTGTACAGTTTTGATTAAACCCTTTAAAAATGTAAGATGTAGTCAAACGCATTAAAATCTATAATAATAAAAAAACATACCCTTGATCTTGACGCCGACGAGGCTGGCGAGCGCGGCGTCGCCGGCGCCCCCCGCACCCCCCGCGCCGCGCCCGCGGCCCCCCCTGCCGCGGGGGCCCCTGCAAGAGATCACATCAACATATGTATACATGATGTTGATGAACATTCTTGAAGTGCCACATTGCTCAATAATACCGCTGATGAGGATTCCTCTCTCTTCCTCGTAAAACGCAGGTTCGACATTTGCCGAGGTTCCTAATCCACTTTCACTTCCCTATAAATAAATGGTATTTACAAATTCCTCTTCCTTTTCAGCTTCCTCATAATCATATCATCATCCTCACCGCATCCTTAGCATGTAATCCTAAAACTTCTTTATTCGCATCCTCTTCCTCATAAAACATTCCTCCTCTGAACCCATAATCCTGAATTACTGACAAGGATCTCGGCCGCTATTCTTTGTTTCGCAAAGGTCGTAAAACTATTGATACACTAAGTATGGTTCATTCCAATCAAAAAAAAAAGCAAAAGGTAAACAAAGATAGTATGCATCTGACATTGACATGTGTCATTTCCATAGTAAGTTTGTTTACGTTTTGCTTTTTTTTATTGGAATGAACTATAGCTATAAATGGTCTTACAGAGCGGCGTGAAAACTCACAACTTTCTTCATTCTCCACTATAAGATCTCACACATTTACAGGAAAACAGTTTATATTATAAATATATTATACACGAAGTAGCTGTAAATGGTCTTACAATCGGCGTGAAAACTATCAACTTTTTCCCATTTCCTACTAATTCACATAGAAAACAGTTTTTACTATAAATAATGGACAAACATAGGCATAAAAGTGTGCGTACCTGCTGCCGCGGCCGCCGCGACTGCCGCGCCCGCGCGCCGGCCGCGCCGCCTCCGACTGCGCCTGCGCCTCTGCGCATGAATAATAAATATGTAACGGCTTAGTTTAAAGCAGGGTTCGGAAACCGGTTTTTTGAAAATACCGGTTTCGGTCATTGACCCCTATATCGAAATAATTTCGGATAAGGTTTCGTTCAGGTTTCGGTTACCGGTATATTTAACCGGTTTAACCAAAACCGATATTTTTTCGTTCGAACGGAATTAACCGGTTAATTAGAAGAATATGCGACTTTTTAGGCATGTTTGCCGCGTGCAATCAATTGAAAGCGTGCGAGAAAGTGAGCAGAAGACTCGGGCAGTGGCACCCGCGCGACGCGCCTGTACTTGACTAAGTTTGGTTTTAACCGGTTAATTTAGTTCTTATTTCGGTTAGAAAACCGCTTCCTGATTAACCGATATTTTATTCAAATTTACCGGTTAAGCTGGAAACCGGGTTTAACCTGAACGGAATCGTTAACCGAAATTCGAACGAAATTAACCGGTATTTGTTAACCGGTTCCGAACCTTGGTTTAAAGGGGCCTTAACAATGGTTGTTTCGGTACTGACACGGCGAGATTTGAACTTGAAAAACTTATGTTTTCTTTTAGTGTGATAAAAAAGGAAACTATAGGTTTGTATTGTTACAAACCCATCAACTGCCACGATTCTTCATCTTTCATGTTGTAACTCCAGTGGGGATCGTGACCATCGTGAGTTCGAGTCAGTGAGAACTGCAGATTGGGGACCGCCACGCTACGATATGAGTAATCGTGCGACGATTTGTGCATGAAAATCTAAAATCCTAGCGTGTGTGTCACGAAAAACCGTTGTCGGGCCTAGCCAACTATGGCGGTCAGAGTAAAAAAAACAACATAAAAAGATGATATACCCACCAAGATGCGCATTGAGCTCCTCAGTCTTCGCCTTGGTGACATCCTCGGGCAGTTTCTCGAGCGGCACCACGGCCGTCCTAGCCACGAGTGCCTCGAGGGCGCGCCGCCGCTCCTCCCCCCCATCGCCCTCCTGCCCCCCCTCCCGCCCCTCCGACTCGGACTCGAACTCCGACTCCGTTATGTGGAACTCGTCCGAGCTGTCCGGCATGTGTTTGCCGCTCGATTTGTGCATCTCCTGTTATGGATAAGGAGGATTTGGTTACTATTTATGTTTGACACAGGAGCACTTGAAAACAACCAAGTTAAAAAATTATAAACGCATTTCTTGTTGCCAGGGCAAGGTAAATTATTTCATGACTATTTATATAACACATTAAAGCACTTAAATATAACATATGGAACTTGAAACAACTGAGTTAAGAAATTATGATCTACCTCTCTCTCCCTCTTATTATGTGGTACAATTAATATTTCTATGGATATGTGAAGCTTCTACTCATCAGACTGAACTTTCGTTTTACAATATTGGAAAAATTGCTAGAATTTTTTTTACCCTTTTTGGCGCGTCCTGTGCTTGGCCGACCAGTCATTCTCTCTCTCAGTCCCGCTTAGAGCACCATAAGTCTCTCTCGCTCTAACCCTATCACCTATTAGTATGAAAGTGACATAGTTACTTTTATCTCTTTTGAATCCTTTCTTTCTTTATTCTTCTTACTTTATTCTTATTTTTGCATATTTTATTTACAGACATGACATTGTATAATTCATTTATTGATCTAGCATTAAGATGTAATAGAATATAAGACTTTAAAAAAATATATATGTTGGAGGGAGTTTCTTTAGGGCCTGCCGTTTCTTCTCTCTCCGCAAACACTTCCCGAAACGGTGGGTATATGAGTTCCGAGTGGTAGGAACCTCGTGTTAGGTAGATAAAAGAATGACGTTCGAAAAGTGTACACTGCTACCTACTTCGAATAAAAAATTTTTTCATTTCATTTCACATCTTCAAACTCCGTGTTGGACATCTCCATGTAGTTGATCTTCTCCTGGCGCATCCAGTGCTTGTGCGACCAGTCGTTCTCTCTCTCACTCCCACTTAGACCACCATAAGTCTCTCTCGCTCTAACCCTATCACCTATTAGTATGAAAGTGACATAGTTACATCTTCAGACTCCGTGTTGGGCATCTCCGTGTAGTTGATCTTTTTCTGGCGCGTCCTGTGTTTGGGGGACCAGTCGTTCTCTCTCTCGCTCCCGCTTAAGCCGCCGTATGTGACTCGAGCGCGTATCACGTTGCCTTCCGCGTCGTACTGCGTCAAGCCGCTGCGTTTCCGCGATTTCTTTAAGGAAGACTTGTCGCGTTTCTTTGTTTTGGGTTTTGATCTGTGTGGAAGGTTGTTTGTTTATTAGTAATCACACTGCTTATGTTTTATAATTTTGGAGGTTAAGAGGGAGATAAGCTAGGTTGTGGGAGCAACTTTAGTGTAACTGACGGTGAAAGACTAATAAAAAAAGTTTGTGTTCTTAGATAACGTGGACGAAGTTGATTATAAATATCGGATAAATTTTAGAAAAATAATTACAGGTTTGTAATAAAAAGCATTTTTGACTCCGTGATGATGAGCTGTCTTTATCAGTTATTACGGTGCTTATAACACGCCTGCATATTCTTTTATTATTCCTCACCTAATATAGAAACTTGTAATGTAATAACATAAACTCACTTCTTTTTCTCGTTCCACTCTTTGTTCTCGCCCGACTCGCTGGAGCTGTCGTCCAGAACGCCTTTCTTCTTCTTCTTCACTTCGGGCGACGACTCCGTCATCTTTGAGCGTTCTATGGGGAAATAAGGATTTTTATAATAATAAATCAAATCATCGTCATATCGTTTTTTTTTCATGTTTTATTTTTGACTTCCTGTTACCATTAAAGTTACCAGATTAGTAGATCGACTTTTAGGTAAAAAAAGTACCTTATCGCAGTAACAAGATTTTGAAATCTTTGAAACCAGAACTAACACGACCTAAGTGGATTTGTGTTCGATTTATTTTTTCTTAAGGAAGAAAACCATACAAATTACAAGCCTATTATCAATAATGGAGGAGGTTTTTATTGTATAAGTTTCTATGTATCTATGGGCCTGTAATAATGCACTAAGTTGGCTGAAAATAAACGTTAACATAAAAAGAAACACATGGTTGTCAGTGAAGTGAAAGACGGCATTCGTTTCTGAGTGTTGAAGTAAGTTGTACCATATTTTAATGAATATATATTTTAAGATCTAAATGCAGTCCACTATTTAAAACCACCTAGTTACATCGCGGATCATCAATATAATTATGTATATTCATGGACAAAAAAATCGACTCAAGGTTACATGCACGACTTTTGGAAAATTAACTCAATCTAGCAAAATAAAACTAAACCAAAAGTTCAAAAACTGTGTGTTTACTGTTTATGATTTTAGTTTGATGGTTTTCTAGTGTTTTGTTTTTAGTGTTTAGCAGTTTTGTAGACTGAGTTATTTTTTCAAAAGTCGAGCAACAAATCTTGAGTCGCTTTTTTAGTCCACCAGTGTACTTTGCGGCATCTTCTTATGAGGGCAGTATTCAGTGGTACGCACCCTTCTTGTCGTGGGGGCGGCAGGTGCGCCGGATGGGCAGGTCGTCGCTGGACGCCGAGTGCGAGCTGTCACGCTCCGCCGACGACGATATGTCCTCCGATGACGTTTCCAACCTGTTTGGTTCCAATTTAAACCTTAGTGCTTCAATAATAGCCTAGATTACTTACTGCATCTCATCTCACTAATATTATAATTGCGAAAGTATGGATGTTTATTTGTTTGTTTGTTCCACTTTCACGCCGAAACTACTGAACGGATTTAGATGAAATTTCGTAGGTAGATAGATAAAGTACTCGGCTAACACATAGGATATTATTGTTATTTTGGAAACTTAAGGGTTCCCGGAGGATGCTTAAAAACTTCGTTACTAGATGGCGCCACTTTAACATTTTCTTTCTCTCTGGGCCCAACGCAGACGAAGTCGCGGGCGGAAGCTAGTCAAAGATAAATTATGAGCTAAAGTTAACTGAATTACTGTCCTACGGTTTTTTATTTTGTTTTCCAACTCCAGCCCCTCTCCCCTCTTCGACATAGTCGTAGCTCAAATTAAAATTCGGCTTGTGTCGCTCAAAAAATCGTCTATAGCTCACACGTGGTACTTGCTACTGATCGCACCTGAAAAGTCGCGAGATCCATCCACAAGTGTACGAGTATAGTACCTCTATATGCATTAACATCAATCTTAATAGCACTGATGTCTTTCGGCAGGAAGATAAGACAGCCAATTCCCCATTACGTTGAGGAATTTTGATAAGCCCGCTTCCATCTTTAATATGATGACAAGGGCTTACAAATTGAGGATGAAAAAAGCGGCCCTTCTGCGTACATTAATTTTGCCTCAGCACTTACCCAGTGTCCTTGAAGTCCTCGTCGGTCTCGTCATCATCCTCGGAGGGCACTTCCAGCGAGTTCAGCTTGCGCGGCTTCCTGCGCTGCTTCTTCTTCTTCTTCTCCACCGGTTTACCCTGCAATTTCAATGCGTGTAGGATTCATCTACATATAGTTTTTTATTTTGCAAGTTGTTGTAATTCTTTGAAGGTTTTCTTTGTTTTTAATAGTTTTTTTTATGTGATAGGTGGCAAACGAGCAGACGAATCACCGGATGGTAAGCGATTACCGCCGCCCATAGACACCCGCAAAACCAGGAGTCATAAGTGCGTTGCCGACCTTTGAAATGGGATGGGCGGATGGGGGGAATTGGGGAGGGGGGAAGTTGGGCCTCCGGTACCCTCACTCACTCGGCGAAACACAACATAAGCGTTGCTTCACGTCGGTTTTCTGTGAGGCCGTGGTATCACTCCGGTCGAGCCGGCCCATTCGTGCCGAAGCATGGCTCTCCCACAGTCAAAAGTTTTGTAGTACCTGGAATTTTTTCTATACTTTTAACACTAGGGTCCCTATAAAGATGACTCCGACCTGTTCAAACACTCTGGACTTGGCCCCCGTGTGTGGAGTACACTAACCTAACCTAACCTTCCCGCGACCCGAGACCCTAGCCCCAATAGCAGTGGCCACACGGGTCATTAACCGACCTGTTCGAACACTCTGGACTTGGCCCCCGTATGCGAAGTATACTAACCTAACCTCTCCGAGACTCTTGCTCCACTAGCGGGGATGATATGGGTTAACCAACCTGTTCGATCATTCCGAACTTGCCCCCCCGTGTGGAGTAAGTACACTAACCTAAGATTCCCGAGACCCCTGCCTCGCCATACGGGTTGTGAACCGACCTGTTCGATAGCCTCCCTCTCGGCCTTCAGTTTTTCTTCCTCGGCCGCCTCGATGATGGTAGAGATGTCTTTCCCTCGACCCTGGTTGCCTGCGCTCGTTGTAGGTTCCACGTACTCCTCCTGACAAACGATCGACATAATTTATATACAGCATTTTTTTTATTAAAAAAAGGATGTATTCCTTTATATTGCCCTCTTGGGCTTATCCCTTAAAGGGATGTCTTGCAACCAATCTTTAGAATATACAAAATAATTATAATTTAAAAAAGCAAAATGCCTAAATACCAAGTCTAAGAAGCAGAATGTTTGACATTTAAAATGCCTAAGGGGCCGTACATTAATCACGTGATGTTTTAGCAACTTTTTAGACCCCCCCCCCCTCCCCCCTGGTGATACGTGTTGAGGTTTTAGACTACCCCCCCACCCCCTACCCAAAATCACGTGTATTTTTTTGGTACAAAATATTATCTTTAAATACAGGTATAATGTAATTTAATTCTGGAAAATTAAGCACTGTGATAACAATTTCCAGACAGAAATTAAGGTTGCAGGTTGTTTCTGAATGCCTGAAGCCGTTTTGAACCTTGGAAAGAGTTTAAAACAACATAACAACAACAGTCCGACGTTTAGAAATTACTCTAGAAATCGCGCGTTCAACGGAAAAACAAATACACGTGATATCTTAGTACACCCCCTCCCCCCACCCCCCTTGTGATACTTCGTGATTTTTTCTGAACCCCCTCCCCCGCTTTTGAGCCTCACGTGATTAATGGACGACCCAAAATTAACAGTGTACCGGAAACGCAGTGTCTAAACTGGAAAACGGCTTATAAGCAATATGACTAAAATTCATGATACCTACACGTATACTTTGCAGCACCGCACACCGGAGCCGTTTCCGGCGCAGTATGCATATACTGTGCTAAAGTGACATGATGACACAGACCAGTGACGTGATCGCACGCGGGGCACCCACCTTGATGGCGGAGCTGATGAGGCGGTCGTACTCGCGCGCGCGGTAGGACACCGGCAGCTGGCGGCGAGCGCGCAGCCGGTACACCGCGCCCGAGGACGACGATGAGGACCAGTCGCTGCTGCCCTCAGAGCCTGCGCGCAAACAATACCCATACACTTTCACAAATAAAATAAAAATACTCGCGATCAATACTATCTATTTATATAAAAAAAAATGTTATTTGACTATTTTCCAATACTTCGAAATACGGTATTTGACTAGTAGTCATTTGGGTGACTTTCAAAAACGTCATTTTGTTCTCAAATCGTCTGCGTTACAAGCATGTGACGTCACATGATTTAGAACATAATATTTTACAATTTATTATTGGTTCAGTCAAATACCCTATTACCACAAAAGGTTAAAGGTTATCGCACACCTAACTGCCCGGCAACGGATCGGCACCACTCGTCCAGGCGTCAACCGAACGGAGACACATACCGAACAGCTAGACCACGCCGCACTTGCGGCTCAGAAACGGCTGATTGACGGTCTTCCCCTGGAAGACAGTAAGTCAGTGCGGCGACGGCGAGTTGACCACTCACTGGATGCGGTTCGACAGCCGACGTCTGGCGGTACGCTAGGCGAAATCCTGTCCTTGAGTTGATTAGCGTATGTCGTATGGAATTTAATATAAAGAAAATAGAAATAGAAACTCTTTATTTAATGTAAAAACACAACACCTTAAAGTAAGACATTCGTTCTTAAGCTAAAAATAAATGTAGGTGCTGCATAGTGACACTAAAAAGGTCCCCACTCAGCATTAGTCGTAACAGGCAGGTGCTGCTACAACGCTGGTTTTCTGTGGGCATACTGAACGCTTTGAGTTGAGGCGATGGCGATCCGCTGCCAGGTTGATACGCGTGCGATAACCTTAATACGCCAGCGATTTTATTTTCATAGAAAAACAAGGTTACGTGTTCTCGCACCTCTGATATTAATTCGCGAGCCACCGAGCACCCAACACCAGAGCTTCACCATCTCACTCTTGCTTACCCGATGACTTATCTTCCTTCTCTTTCTCGTCGCCGTGCTCGCTGGCCGGCGGCGGCGGCTCCTCCAGCCGTTTCCGCTCCCTCTCCGCTTCCACTTCCACCAGCAACTCGTCGTATTTTATCAATTCCTTCTCTAGATTTTCTATTAGCATTTCCTGTGAGAGAAATAATTATGTAGCGTTAAATAAGTTTCTTGAAAATTCAATGAGTGATAGGTTTCATAACGTCACGACATATAGTGGATATAGCTCAATCTGTCACGGAGAATGATATAAATAATACGTTATAACAATATCAATATATTAGTAACACCCCCCGGAATGTTAAGTGTACAAGTTCTGCGGGGCAGAAGTATTGCACGAGGTCTTTGCTGTCATTACATACGAGTATACTATTCAAAAGAATGTGTCAAGAATCTACTTAAGTAATTCTTTGATGGAATAATTTAAGTGGAAGTAATTTTTTGATGAAATAATTTAAGTGTAAACCGCTGGAAGAATGTGGCTCACAGTTCTGCTGAATGGAAACCATGGGGAGGCCTATGTTCAACAGTGGATAGTAGTTTTCAGCTGAAATAGTCAAGTATTCTTGTAAAGCTTTCGAGGTCGATAACACAAGTACTTAGCACGGTCCTCGTCTGTGACTAAAGTTCTAATATCTATTGTAACAGTTTTAACCATTTAGGTGGTAGGGACTTTGTGCTAGGTAGAAAAAAAAATATTGACGATTTAAAAGCATGTGTAAAGCATCTACTTAAATAAAAAACATTTTGAGTTTTGAGGACCATTGTAAAGATTTCTTTTCCGTTCCGTTCCGGTAGCACACTGACCAGAAGTTCTATTGCAAGGGCATTGATATCAGCAGATAAAGAAGGTGATCAAGGATGATGCACCCTACGTTACAGGTATGCCCGTCGTGGCGACATACCTCTGAGGTATACGCGTACTGCTACCTCGGATTCCCTTTGCAGCCTACCAGGTACGGCCGGCAGTGGGCAAGCCAATAAAGTCGGAGGTTCTTTTCCTGCATAAATTAAATTAAAAATTAAATTCTCCTGGTGGTATACTGACGTGGCTGCAGCTGGGGCAGAACCAGTCGCCCTCGGGAATGAGGAACAGCAGCGGCTTGAGGCAGGCGGCGTGGTAGCCGGCGTCGCAGCGGTCGCAGAGAAGGATCCATTCGGGCTGCTCGGCGCTGCCGCAGCGCTGGCAGAAGCCCGACTCTTTCTCTGTGGATACATCGTCCAAAGTTGCCTTTTTCCTATCGTAAATCTCTGAAGTGTGAAAGGGAAGTCACAGACACCCATAAGTGTAGTGTAAAACAATGTGAACTTTACTGACATTATCTGATTGATGTAAATACAGAGTGTAACAAAATTGGTGTAGGACCCGTTAACTGGGGATTCTACTCATCGTACTGAACATCTTTTGTTATACGACTTTGGTCAAATCGCAAAAAAAATGTTGGACTTTCCATACAAAAATGGCAAAACAGATGATCAATTTGTATGAAATGTCCAACTGAGCAAAGTTGTTCAGTACGATGAGTAGAATCCCCACTTTAACCAATTTTGTTACACCTGTATATGCTAGCTGTATTGGCTAAAATGTAAGGGTTTAAAAGTTTTAAAATAAATACTACTTCCTACTTCTCAATAATATTATAAATGCGAAAGTATAGATGTTTGTTTGTTTGTTCCACTTTTACGACGTAACTACTGAACGGATTTAGATAAAATTTGGTAGGTAGGTAGATAGATAAAGCACTCGGCTAATACAAATTACACTATTTATCCCGAAAAACTCGAGGGTTCCCGGAGGAATGGCTAAAACTATTTTTTACTGTGTCACTAGATGGCGCTGCCGTAATATTTTATTGTATATTCTCTCTGGATCCAATTCTGAAGTCCACACAGACGAAGTTGCGGGCAAAAGCTAGTAATGTAATAAACAGTAGTATGACTCACCCTGCTCTTGCGCCGTGCGTGCGCGCTTGAGCGGCTCGGCCGGCTCCCCGCTCTCCAGGTCCGACTCCGGCGAGAACTCGTGGTCCGACTTGTTGAACTCCACTGCGAAACACGCCGTCCAACATTAAATCTATTTGTCGTGGTCAGATCATGAAATGGCTGGCATACCGTCAGGGAGCTGCGACAAAACAGAGTCCACAGAGCCCGCTTGGCTCCGGACTTAATATGGTTGGGGCGACCTCTGCAATATTCGCCACGAACTACAATTCCTAGAACGCGCTATCGAAGTTTTTTTTTTAACACCTAACCTAGTTTTTTTGGAGTTAAGGAGAGACGATATGGCCATTCATTCTATGATCTGGCTGCGTGTAGGAGCGTTACTGTGGTGTATATTTTTTTGGAGTAGATGGAACTTGATTGTGGCGTAGATGTGGTGCGTTGATAGAGTGTGATTGTGGCGTAGATGGAGCGTGATTGTGGCGTAGATGTGGCGTGATTGTAGCGTAGATGGAGCATGATTGTGGCGTAGATATGGTGTGATTGTGGCGTAGATGGAACGTGATTGTGACGTAGATGTGGTGGGATTGTGGCGTAGATGGATCGTGATTGTGACGTAGATGTGGTGGGATTGTGGCATAAATGTAGTGTGTTTGTCGCATAGATGGAGCGAGATTGTAGCGTAGTTGTAGTGTGATTATGGCGTATATAGAGCATGATTGTGGCGTAGATAGATCTTGATTGTGCGTAGTTGGAGCGTGATTGTTACGTAAAATACAGACGTAGTGTGTTTGTGCCGTAGATGGACCGTGATTGCGGTGTAGTTGAAGAGTATCTGTAAGGCAGCAGTAATATGTCTGTCGCGTAGATGGTGCGTGATTGTAGCGTATTTGTAGCGTTATTATATAGATCAGAGGTAACCAAATGGCGGACCGCGGTCCGGATCCGGACCACCGACCTATTTTGTACGGAACGGACCTTCAATAAACAAATCAACTTACGCAATTTAACTGTGCAAGTGGAGCTATCAAAATTTATATAGAACAGCGTTAAATTTGTGTC
Organism: Coleophora deauratella; assembly: GCA_958295455.1. NCBI lineage: Eukaryota > Metazoa > Arthropoda > Insecta > Lepidoptera > Coleophoridae > Coleophora > Coleophora deauratella. The sequence continues at coordinate 15,494,221 of OY282396.1, read as the reverse complement.
AAATCCCATACATTGTTTGACAGCTCAACTTGCACAGTTAAAAAAAATGCTTTATAAGATAATCGAGTACGTAATTTATAATTTCCCGCGTTTTGTCTTTGCTGCCATTTATAATGGTCTTCTTTATTGTTAATATTTATATATTTAAGTGAAGGTATTATTTGAATTTTAACAAAGTATAAATAGACGTGAGGATGTAAGTAACCCCTGGAAGAGGGGTAAGGGGACCTCAGCTGCTGTAAAAAAGTAGGACTGGACCGCGACGGTCACATTATTTCCTATAAAGGACCCCAAGTGAAACTATAATAATGGGGAAGAAAACTGACAAAGCTCGCCGATAGAGGCGCTGATATCGCTTGACTCATACTAACTGTCAAACGTATAGAAAAAGTTGTTTACGTGAACTAAACATAAGATTATTTTAAAAATGCCGCGTTGTGTTTGCAATAATAATGGAAATTATCAATTTCCTAAAGATTATCGAATGAAAAAGACGTGGGAAAAGTTATGTTTTCAATTATGTACTTTTCAACTTCGCCTTTAATTGAGGAACAGTCCAAGTCGCATACATTTTCCATTAAACAATTTTACAGAAAAAAAACTAATTTATAACACCTCGATAATAAAAAACGCGGAACTAATTGAAAGTTGTTATGAGTCAAGCGTCCGTAGCGCCATCTGCAAATAGCTTTGCGTTTTCTTCCCCATTGGTGACCCGTGGCGCAGATGGAGCGTGATTGTTACGTAAATAAAATACAGATGTATACTTCATTCCAATCAAAAAAAAGCAAAAGGTAAATAAACGTAGTATGCAGATGACATTGACATGTGTCAGTTCCATAGTAAGTTTGTTTACGTTTTGCTTTTTTTTGATTGGAATGAACCATAGTATGTTTGTGCCGTAGATGGAGTGTGATTGTGGCGTAGTTAGAGCTTGACTGTGATGTAGATGTAGTATGTATGTGGCTTAGATGGACGGCGATTGTCGCGTTATTGGAGCGTTATGGTTATGTAGAATGTAGAATATAGATGTAGTATGTTTGTGGTGTAGTTGGAGCGTGACTGTGACGTTGATGTAATGTGGCATAGATGCAGCGTGACTGCGATGTAGATGTGTGATGTATGTGGTGACACATTTGTCGGTGGCGCGGGCACACTTACAGTCGGGCTCGTGATGCTCAAATAGCGGTTCGTCGGAGTCCGAGGCCTCGTTGTCGGTGGAGTCCGCGGCGCGCCACTCCTGCTTTTTCTTGCTGGGGCGCACTCGCTTCTCGCTTTCAGAGCTGCTCTTGCCGCTTGCCCGCCATTCTTCCTCTTCTTCCTCGTCTTTGTTCGTCTGCATAAGATTATTGGTATTTTTTAGTTTGTAAAGAAAAATTAATGTTTGATTTTTAGCTTTTCAAAATGATTATTAAATTATTATTGTATCTTTTCACTAATAAACTTAAGAATAATAATTACAGGTGAAAATGATCGGCGCGACTATTCAGCTATTTCAAAATTCGTAGTCAGCAAAATCTATGGTCGGCCTATCCCTTTCAGAACGTACTGTACCAAACGTGCGCTATTGTTTTAAAAATTCTAGCGGTTATGGAATTTTGTTTTACCGGGTGGAACCGACTGCGATCTTTCGTGCGTTGATCTAGCTACGCAGTACAAAGGGTCGCGCGGGTTGGGGGCGGGTCAGTGACGTATCGTGCCTTCTTCCCGGAGATACTTTTGTACAAAAGTTTATCAAAAACTAAAATATTTTTTATCGTTCTGAAAGGGCTTTGTTTTAAAATGTTTGCTATGATGCTATGAGGTTATCATTTAATAATCTGTACTTATTACTATATTTTTAGGGTAAATTCAAAATATTTATTTCCAGTTTTTTTGAGTAATGGACGTCTTTTGGCTGATGGTGATACATATTAATTTAGTAAACAATAATTCATAATTTATCCATCGCACCTAGGTATCTATGATAATGATGACGGTCCCAGCAGATTTCGGCTACTGCGACCACAGCGATATATAGGTCTCTATAGTAAAATCATACATAACACAGTCAAATAAAATGATACCTTCTTCTTGTGTATCATCTTAAGCTCCTTTAGCGCCAGGTCTTCCTGATGGCGGCGCTCTGCTTCCTCGCGGATCTTGAGCTGCGCGATGCGCCGCGACTGCCGCACCGGCGTCAGCCCTTCGTCTTCGGACTCCGACTTGGCCGTTTGTTTCTTGATCTCTTTACTTCTGGGCTTCTTCTTCAGCACTTTCTTTTTTTCGGTAGACGATTTCTTGCCAGCTAAAGGAGATTGTTTGCGGTTAATTGTATGTTAAATATATTATGTAATCTTTTTGGAGATTTTCTCACGATACGACGATAAAATAAATGAATCATAAAATAAATGAATGCTTATTAATTATATGAAAAAAGAATGTGTAAATTATTTGGGCCTGGACTTTAATAATTGACCACGCTGAATACGTTAAAAACAACCGACTTCAATCGCAACAACTCCAATTTTGCTATGTTTTGTTGATTTTCTCAAAAACCGCTGAATCGATTTCGATAAAATTTATATGGGACCACCTGTGAAGTATACCCTTTCAAACAAAAAAAGAATTTTCGAAATCGGTTCAGGCGTCTTCGAGTAATCGGTGAACATACATAAAAAAAAAAAAGATTCCGACGAATTGAGAACCTCCTCCTTTTTTTGAAGTCGGTTGATAAATGAGTCATAATAATTCACAATACCTAAACTGTAAAGCGTTTCTTCCTCCGATTCATCGCTCGTGTGTTTTACGTCAACTTTGGATTTCACGCTTTTTCTGAAACAAAACAAATAGTTTCGAGTTATGTCTAAAATTGTGTCAGTTTTAGTTAATCGTAAGAAATCTGTATTTTTTTTTTACCTTAACGACTTGTTATGTTTCTTAGGCTTCATCTTTTGTCGTTTCCCGCTATTTGCGGGCTCGTCAACGTCACTTTCACTTTGAGATTCTGATTTATTATTATCACTAACTGTTGCTTCTAAAAGCGACCTCTTTAAAGACTTATTTTTAGCTACTTTACTAACTTCATCATCACTATCTTTGTCATTGGCTTCACTCTTTTCGATGTCGTTATTATCAACTTTTGTTTGCGCCTTTTTCCTTTTAAACTTCCCCTTCCTTGCCTTAATTTTCTTCCTTGTAGCTACAGGAACATTTTCTAGATTATTTTCATTTACATTATCATCACTTTGATTCTTAGATTCAGAGTTATGTACATCATCTACAGTATCTACAGTTTGCTTGGAATGTGATGCAGGATCCTCACTTTCTGGTGTAGTTTCTAAGCGTAATTTTTTTGGAGGTAGTGTGTCTTCAATTTTTAGTTCTTTATCTGGACTCTTTTCCTTTTCAGTGTCCGAGTGGTCCTTGTCTTGCTCCTCTGAAGACAGACTGCTTTTCCTCTTTTCAATAATACTAGTTTTACTATCTTGCCCATTGTCTGCTTCAACAACAGAGTTTAACTTTTCTTTTGATTGTTTCAATTTTAGCTTTCTTGTCACTTGTAACTTTTTCTTTACTTTATTGCTACCTTTTTTCACGTTATTTTTACAAGGGCTTTCGCTATCTGTTGTTTTCTCGTTCACACTGCTTTCTCTTTTAAGGTCTCTGTCTACACTGTTGGAACTTTCAGATTTCTCTGTGTCTCTAATGCAGTGTTTTTTTGTGTCAGGCTTTAATACTTCCGATGAATCAACAGACTGCTTTTTCAATGTTCTTTTATTAACTGGTGGTGTTTTGTTTAAAAACTTTACATTCCTGGATGATCTCAATTTACAATGTAATATTTCATGGTTTTCTCCATTAACCCGCTCTTGGTCTCCATTCTCTTCCCCCGATTCGTTTGCTACTTCGTTATCACGCTCAATTGCTTCTGGATTTCCCGTATCATTATCATAGCCACAACCTTCTCCATAAAAATACATCACTGGTTCACAAATTTCTTCACCCAAGAAAAAACTTTCACAGTCAGCACCATTTCCTTCTCCTGTTACTAACATCACAGGTTCCTCGATAGCTTCACCAACTTCATCTTTTGAATTTTGTTCTTGTTCTAATTTAATATTTTCACCATTGCTTGATATTTCGCTAGGACTATCTGTCAAAGCACCTTTAGATTCATCAGAATCCTCTTTTTTTGAACTATCAGGTTTGTTTTCAAAAAGATCAGGATTATCTTTACGGATCTCGGTGTTATTTCCATCAATATTAGGATTATGATTAGGGGTGTCTGGTTTATTTTTATTTTCACATTCATTTTCAGTTTTGCTTTTAGAGCTATCCGATTTGTATTCAGAACTGATCAAGTTATTATCAGGAATTTCAGGTGACTCTTTAGGCTCATCAGGTTTATTTATAGGGCTGGTAGGATTTTCATCAACAGTTACAAGTTTTTCAGAGCTGGTAGGATCTTCATTTATAGATTCAGGGTTTTCAGCACTGTCAGGTTTATGATTTACTATTTCTGGTTCTCTTTTTGGACTATTCAATTTAATTTCTAAACAATCTAGCTTGTTTGAATCTTCTTTTGCCCTCCCAGCTTCAATTACTGAGTCATCAGATTCAATTTTTGGACTCGAGTTGGATTCACTGTAAAAATTTTCTTTTTCTATGCTTTTATTGTCTCCCTTTAAATTTTCAATATCTTTTGGCTTATCTTTCTCAATGCTTCTAGTAACAATTTTAGATGGACTTTCAGATCTTTTGCGTTTTGGACTTGGGGGATCTTCTTCAACCTCTGTTTCTTCATGTACTGGTTCTGTTGGTTTTTCATTATTGGACGAGTCTTTATATTTGTGATCTTCTTGATTCTTCTGGTCATTTTCTTTATTCTTCTCTGTTTCTACAGGATCTTTTGATTTAGGCTCTTCATCATCATGTTCAGACTCAGATTCAGGACTCAGGAACTCTTCTTCTTCATTATCTTCCTCTTGATTTGTTTTTAATGCCTGTAACAAATTACAGTTTGTTTTTAAAGGTTAATGCTTTTTGAATATAATTTGAATAAAATTTTTATTAAATATATTACATCATCCTTTGTAGGAACATCACCACTGTTGGAATCCTCATTGTTATTGTTTACAGTGGAGGAGCATATTTCTTCGCCACTCTTCAGCTGACTTATAACTTTCACCAGCTCCTCACGATTACTGGAAATTGTAAATAAAATGTTTTTTTTATACTTTGAGATGAATCTTATTGGTAAGATTCTGCACCACTTTGATTACATTGTTCTTTCAGTGCTGCTATATTTAATATTATTATTATTTTACTTGCAAAGATTTGAAAAGAATAAACAGCAAAACAAGGAAATACAAAAATAATGGAATATCTAAGTAAAAAAATTAGCAGTAGTGTACAATAATACATATATTGTACACACTTTAAAAGCTCACCTATAATGATAAAAATGTCTATTTATATTTTTGTAATTTAAGCATATCTTTATTTATTGATAAAAAGTTTTATTCAATAAATGTATTATTTTACTTTTAAATTAATGAATGTATTAAATCAAGTGCTAATTTGTCATCTTTTAAACCATTTTAAATGCTAAATGACAACAAGTTCTAGCAGTAAAACCCAACAGTTACAAAAGGGCTCATAAATAAATTTAAATTACCTAGCAATAAGCTGCCATGTCTCATCATCCTGATCTTCTCGGTACAGACACAGATTAGCCTCATGGTCTACTTGTAGCCAGTACACGCAGCCGCTCTTGTCTCTTCCAATCGGCTCAAGGCGGAGGTCCTTGCAAGATAATGCGTTGACTGAGGTCTTGAACTTTGGATGGCATGTGAATTGATATTCCAGTAATATCTGTAAAGAATTATCATTTGTAATCATTATTATGATCATTCAACTGTTTTTTTGATTCAAAATTTGTAATCTTTAGACAAATAAAGACTATATTATACAGGTCTTTTTGAGGGTCTTTTTATTTTGGCATAAGTAGATGATGTCGGAGAATGCTGCTGCTACCTATTGCAGGATACAGAAAATGAAAATGAAAATATTTTATTCGAAGTAGGTAGCAGTGTACACTTTTCGAACGTCATTCTTTTATCTACCTAATACGAGGTTCCTACCACTCGGAACTCGTATACCCACCGTTTCGGGAAGTGTTTGCGGAGTGAGAAGAAACGGCGGGCCCTAAAGAAACTCCCTCCAATACATTTTTTTTTTTTAACTCTTATATTCTATTACATCTTAATGCTAGATCAATAAATGAATTATACAATGTCATGTCTGTAAATAAAATATACAAAAATAAGAATAAAGAAAGGATTCAAAAGAGATAAAAGTAAAAATTGTTTGTAGCTAATGACTAACAAATTCCATAAAACCAATGACAAGAGCAGGCCAGTTCACACGGACAGCACCCGATCACGAGTATAACGCGAGAGTCAGCCATCGCTCCCCTCAACCATATTTGAGGGAAGGGAACGACCCGGCTCCCGATACGCCACTGAACAGAACAACTGGCCTCTTAAAAGCCCAGTATTAATAACTTAAAATTGATTGTCTTTGGTCCACTTCACCAATTTACTTAGACATGTAACTCATATTTATTACCATGATATGTATTGGTACTCCTATGTGAAAGTATCAGAGGAGTCACCTATGACTTAATTTGTTGAGAGAAAGAGAGAAAGAATATTGGTACACTAAGAAATGGTGTATTTTTACGAACCCACTTTTAGTTTTATCGGCTTTCTCAGTAAAGTTGACTTTATAGCAGTGATAAGCAAATAAGAATTAACATAAAACTTGATTGGGGCCAAAGTGGCTTATATGCTAACACAGTTGTAGGCACAAAGATATTCTATTTCGGTAGTATAGTCTGCTAGGTTGTTTGCCCATTAGCTTTTCCTACAATTTTCTTTAGTTTGTATTTCTAGTAAGATAAATTTAAATGTTAGTTTAACAAATACATACTAGTTTCTACAGATTTCAAGTTTTTGATACCAGGGGTACATGATATCACACCTAAACATTTTAAATTTACCTTCAACACTTTAAGCTTGACTGTAGTGCTAGCTTTCTTGTAGGAGAAGCGCTCCACCTCCCAGGCCTCCTGATGGTGCCCTTGCTGATGGCAGAACTTGATGAGGCCTCGTTCCCAGCGATTGCTCTGCACCGACTTGAGCGCGCGCCGCAGCAGTCGCAAGTGCAGCTCCTTCAACGGCTCCAACACTAAAAAAACACACGACAATCGCGAACCTTTCTCACTCTGTTTACTACAACACGATCATGAAAACAAAATGACTCACCTTCCTGAGTATTCTCCACCAATTCTTGCAATTTCGTTAGCGTGGGTATTTCCAAACCGTAAAGTTTGCCAAATACTTTCAAGAATGAATAAATAACGGCGAAATTGGGATCATTCGTACAAGAAATTTCACCGTCCGACGCCATCGTCAACAGCTAATAAGCTTTTCTATTACACATTGTTATATTATTACAGCTATTGCTTTATTACAAATGCACTTAAAACTAAAAGGAAAATATAAAACATGTACATTATTCACGAAAATACATTCATTTTACAAGCACAAAAACTTTTATTCTTATTTTCTATTTCTACAAATAAAACTCAATGACAGCCATGGCTCCATAGAGTAAAGTTTTTTCATCGTTCATCGTAATTTTCACCTGTGTTGCTATGTGAAACTTTTCAATTACATCTATAAACAGTATCAATAACAAGACAGTATAACAACGAATTTTTTATAGAAGGTTTCTCACTCTAAAACTTACTCTAAAATCATCTTCTTTATTGTCTTCATTCTAATGTTACAGGTAAAAGGAACTTTTGATTTTGTTGTGCGAAGTTTTGGTTCAGTTAAAGTCTCAAGTTAGTAAAATAAGCAATGAATGGAGAATTTTTACTCAAAAATAATTCAATTTCAAGCGTGTCCATTTAATAAGTGTTAATCTAAAAAGTGAAACATTTTTAAGAAACGCTTTGTTGGCTCTACATTTAAAAAAAATATATCACCGGTTTCATCCTTGTACTTGGCAACTCCGTTCAGTCTATGGTTAGTAAGTAGAGGAAGTAGAGCTTCCATATCCAGTTCCAACGCACACTTCAAAAATCCGAACAAAAATATCGATTAATCATTCGAATGAAATTAGATCGAATCATTCTATTTCTCAAAACATTTGTTGTTGGTGTGATGGATGGTACATGGAGTGAGCTAATTCAATTTAGAATTTCTAAAAATATATATTTTTTATTATATTTCACTACTTACGTTACGCCTGTTTACATCTTTAAAATTAATGTTGAAGAAAACATCGAATATCCGAAAATCATGATCGTTATGTGCAGCCCTATTTACGCACACACGTATTGCATGATTGCACACACTTCTGCCTGCTTTGCTTGCTTTGATTGAAGCAAAACCCCACTGAAAAGGAGTGTTTTGACTTCACTGGTTTATTTTGTGAAATCGTGCGATTTCTGTTTCGTGTTGTAAGTGAGAAACTATTGAGCAATCAAAATGTCATCCGTATGTTGTGGAACTAAGAAGCAGAAACTGAATAACTCGTACAGCAACAGTATTGACCGACCTATGAACGGTTACCATGAATCAGTGGCTATTCCCGATATGTGCTACTTTTGTTTCGATGTTCTGTATTGCCAGCTGCACAGCATGGACCCTCCGCAGACGCCTAACTTCACCAACGATGCATAGTAAGTGCTGGGTGCCCACACCACAGCGTCTGATGTAGATGTAGCCTTGGGATATGATCACTGAGCCAATCCTTTGTTTGGCCACTCAACTGAATCTTTTGTCTCACGAACCAGGTCACAGTGATGCGATCGTGTTGTTGTTTCCCTGTTTTGCATCTCATTGTATTTCAAGAAATGTTAATATTTATCAAAGAATTAAATATTCTGTGAGAGTTTCTACCTACATATATGTATAAAAACTTGCTATAAATATGATTAGGCTAAGACGGCCTTTCCTCTTGTAAATGCTGATTTTAGTAGCTTATACTCACTCTTATTGTGTAGCTTAATTATTATGACCAATGCAATATAACCTTCATTCATTGTATATCCCTTGTGATAGAGAGATCAAATTTGTACTTTGATAGTACAGAATGCTGCACAAAGACTTTTGGTAAGGATAACTAAATTACAAGTTTTTATTGAAATTGATGATAAAATTGACCTACACTCTATAATGTTTATCAATTATTGCCCAATCAAAGATAAATTTAATTGAAAACGTGACTAATATCTTTTTTTCCAACAGTTGAATCCAGAAAGAAGTTAATTGAATGATAAAATGTGAAAACATTGCATTATTTCAAATTAGGACACCTACCCACTGCAGACAGCAGTATCAAATACAGAGTCGTTATCACAGAAGAATAACGGTTTTAAATACTACATACATACATAATATTCCATCTGCTGTAATATAATTACAGTAACACCCCGCTTTATGCGACCCCATTAGGCACGGTTTAATACCTCGCTTTACATGGATTGCATGGAAAATATTTTCCATAGATACATTTCTCGTAAAACACATGCGTAATGTAACTCTGCACAATGTGTTTTTAGAATTAAAGTATTGATTTGCATTTTGTACTGATTTTTGACTATGTTTAAATGCATACCCTTTACGCAAGTTTTTGCAGAACGTATCCCTCGCGTAAAGCGGGGTATTACTGTATTACTTAAACCAGCAATACTTGAGACCTAATCAAGCACTACAAATTGGTAGTCTGATCATATTGCCGCAAACTGTATGGAGTTCGGAGTATACTTTGCGGCCTTCTTTATTATGAGGGCAGTGTAAAGATTTGTTGAAAATGGCAATTAAAGATTGCTAAAGCAAACTTTCATACAAACACTTTCTTTGGACCCATTCCAAAACCAGTTAATTTTTTCTAAACAAAAGATTGTTCCTTTTAAACTTAATCTTAAAAGATTTAAAATAAAAAACTATCCTAGTATCAAGGTAATAATTATTCTTATGCATGTGTTATGGAAAAAACCTGATATTTATTAATTACTCCTCAGAATGTGTATAATTGGTATATAACCACAGAGGTAATGAGGAAATAGTAGCTACTACTTCCTTTTACAAAACTTGCCCAAAAAAATGGCTTTCTGCCTTTTATCATAGACGATCAGTTAGAATTCCTCGCATTAAAAAAAAATAGAGACCAAAAAAAATATACTTCTATTATAAAGTGAAGTTATACAGGCTTGCCAAGTAGTTAGCAATTTCTTTGGTTAGGAAAATAACAACAGACAAAGATTGGTGTACAAAACGAACTTTGTTAAACAAAGTAGCATATGTTTAATTTTTGTACAGCTGTGTTCATAAAGAATGAACAATCTGTAATCTAATAATTATGCTTGCCTATGAAAATATGTAATTTATTTACACAGTTGATGCTATGAACTGTGTCTTATATTTTAATGATATTTGCCTAAATAATTATTTTTAAAGGTTTAAAAGGAAGGGAATTATAATCAGTAAAAGTTTGGTTCTGATTGTGAATAGGTTCCTATGTTAAGTTTTTGAATACCTTATTTTACATTAATAAAGCTTCTTTGTACTTGCGTTATAAAGACAGCAGTTTTAGGATACTGACAAATGGTATCTATTAATCATAGATAGCGGTGTCACTTCACTAATACCACCACCACCAAATTATCCTACAAAAGTCTAAACAAAAGGTAATTTAGTTTTTTTATGTCTATCAATAAAGTAAAACTTGTAATGTTGATTGATTGAGGGGTTCTTGCACACTGTGAACACTTAGCAACATTGTTTTACAAGATCTGTTCTTTCCAGCCCTCTGTTCGTGACATGGAAAATTGGGAAGGAGCATCGGCTGAGGGGGTGCATCGGAACCTTTAATGCAATGCATTTGCACTCGGGTAATTTCAGTCTATAATATTTGAAACTGTAATGCCGTTTGAGAGAAACTGCGCCAGGAGATTGGCACAGCTTTTACTGAATAATTTGTTTACTAAAGTTTTGGGTATTACCTACCACCCAAAAATAGAGATCCGCTCATGGTTTATCTGTACGAGTGCCATCTAGAGAATGTGAAACTAAAACGCTTATCATCACAGCCCAGCATGTATTGTTATCATATTCCTATTATCTACTAGATGGCCTTTTGTAATTTTCCATACATCTCAAATTATGAAGGTCATTCACATGCTTGGATACCTTTTCCTTTCACAATACCATATCATCACTTAATGAAATGGTCTCCATTGTAGAAGTACCTATGATATGAATGCTGGCCAGAAATTGTGAACAGTATGGAGCTGGTGGAAGTAATTTAAAGGTAACACATACATATGTTTAGGGTGTTTTCATTAAACATACTGTTTATATCATACTTTCCTTTTCCAAGTTAAGCTATCAACTTGTTACGAGAAGTTTGTTGGGGAAAAGCTTCCTATATTATGTGTCAACCTTATTTTCATAATGAGTTATTTATTACCATCACATGCAGGCATTTTACATTCTTGCTTGTTACTTGTTTTTCGTATAGAAATGTAAGCTTAGTGTGTATGCTATGAGACAGACATAGGTAAATCTCGTTCCCTTATTTTAAGACTAGTGCTAGAGAGAGAATTATATGAGGAATCTTTATTATAGATTTCATATCAATCTGTTCAGCTAACAAGGTTAACAGACCACTTCATTATCGTCATTATCAGCCAAAAGACGTCCACTGTTGGACAAAGGCTTCCCCTAAGGATTTCCACACCGACCGGTCCGGCACTGCCCGCATCCAGTGGCTTCCCGTAACCTTCACCAAGTCATCGGAACAGAACTACTTAAATTATGGAAATTATTACCCGTCCAATATTACAGGCCTCCGCGAGTACGCCATAACTAGCGCACTGAAAGATTCCCGATTCAGCCCCATCACGCGCGAGGAGGTGCCCCGGTTGACCGTGTCCGTCTCCATCCTGCAACACTTCGAGGAGGCTGAGCACTACCTGGACTGGAAGCTGGGCAAGCACGGCATTCGCATCGAGTTTATCAGCGAACGAGGGTCGAAGCGCACCGCTACTTACCTACCACAAGTTGCAACTGAGCAAGGTAAAGACTCCATCATTATGAATTTAAATGTATACTATACAGTACTGTATAGTTCGCTTTAACTGTACGTTCTAAATTAATTAAAAACTCCTTATATTTGTATGTATATCGGTTTGTATTTTCTTTAGTACAGATTTGGGGCCACGTGACCAAGTTTTATTTATACCCGAATTTATCTTTATTTTTCGTTTGTCTGCCCTGGTGTCTCTGATCGTGAGATGTTTGTATTGGATACCGGTGCCTGGTGCTATTGACTGCCCTCTAGATATTGACATCCACATTCATATTACTTCACACTAGCTTTGCACAAGCACTAGATTCCCAAGGAATCGGGATAAAAGATAGCCTTCTATTTCTATGTGCAGCCATTCTATAAAGATTTTTTGACACGTTATAAATAAAGCTGTAACTGAGTAGCCTTAAAGACTTTTTTAAATTTCTTAGGTTGGGACCAAATCCAAACGATAGACTCGCTCTTGCGGAAGGGCGGGTACAAGGCGGCCATAACCGCCGACATGCGTCGCAGCATCAAGCTGACGCGCTACCAGTCGGAGGAGGTCTCGGCCTCCTACGGCGAGTACCTCGGCCAGCGCTGCTAGCGAGCCCCACCACGCCCGCCACAGACCAGGCAGCGCCTAGCTACGCCCCACTGGGTTCCCAGCGCTTCCAGCGGGTGGGTCGGGCAACTTGATCACAAGCATCGTGTTAATAATCTAGTTTCTAAGTGTACGTATAGTGTCCCGTATCACTCGAAGGTGCAGTGCGACAGATATCAGAGTACGTTGAGAAGTACAAGAAGTCAGAATTATATTCAAAGTGTTCCGAGAGCAGGCCACGGTGAGAGGTCTTGTCTTGTTAAAATTATCTAACAATGTTATAATAATATGAAGGAAGAAATTAACACTGCCATCAACATTCCTCGGAATAACGGTGCCATCTATCTATGGAACGATGAATATTTTCGCTTGTATTTAAGTGATATTTGACATCGGTCAGCCTTCGAAAAATAGTTTTAAAGAGTGTACTTAGATGGAGAGTTGTTTCGAAGTTGTTTTACAGAAGAGATATATGTTTTTAGTTATTCCGTTTCAGCTTTAATAACACGGCGATGTTTCTTGCACGCGACGCGTCGATGTTCTAACAGCATATTTGAGAAAGAGACAGCACAGGAGTCGATTTCAAATTTTTCGTGATTTATGTTATTTTTGTCTGTATCGGAATGTAAATAGCAGTAACAGAGCACTTTGATAGAAATTTTGACTTCGCGATAGCTATATTCATACATAAGTAGTAAGTTTAAACAGTTTGCAATAACCAATCCAAATACTCCACTAATTGACGAATTTTACATATGCTTGTTTTAAATATTGTCTATCATACATAAGATCTCACTCCATAAATGCTAGCAATGGACTTATTTCTTTTTCACTTTCAAATTATTTGGACTGGGCAAATAAGTTTTCCTGACTCTCGTTACTTTTTTGTCAATTTTTTCTATGGGTTTTTCTTATGATTTTTTAAGTTAAAGGGATTCCTATTCTGGCGCTGTCACGCCAATCCTCTCAAAATTTTAATCACAAAGTAATTAAAATGTCCAGGGAAGGTAGCTGTGCTTAAAAACTAAATTTATCCTCTATGGTCCTACCTTTGCCTACAATTTACCAGAGAGTATAGAAAGTTATACTGTCCATCTTGTCTTGTGATCTGAAATTTTGCATGTCTTGAAACAATATTCAGTTCTCGTTAAATGGGATTAGAATAATACTTTGTTATGTTATTTATTTAGATTTTTGGGTACACATATTATGCTCCACTTTATCCCCAGGAATAGACTCAACAATGCAAATAAAATATTGTGTAGAGATGATTTTATTTTAAATAAAAAAGGCTTGAAAAAAAGAAAGTATTGAGTTCACTAGTTTCCTAACAAACTTAATTGAAAATTCTAAAAAAATACAAATAATTATGAAATTTCAAAAAATAATAATTAGATAAGTCCATTAAGTAAAATTAATGTAAGTCTTGCAGGAAGCAGGTGGTTGTATTGGATAGATTGATCTTTGATGGATCTTTGCATCCGAACATTTACATCCAAAAATATTTTAGACAGTATCAAAATTTTATCAAACACTGGTAAAGACCTGTAATGATATTCCGAGGAGCTAAATTCAAGAATTACCTGGCATAATATAATGTCATAAAGCATAACAGTGATGGTATCAATTTGATAGTGTTAATGATTTGGTTGGTTAATAAAAATGTAAAAGATGAAAATACTGTTAAGGCCAACAACTTACGTAAAAAGTTCACAATATGAAATGTAACCATGACTCCAAACGTTTGTTAGATTAAAGGAGTCTCTTAGTGTGTATCATAGAGAGCTAGAAATAATAAATCTGATAATAATATATTTTTATGTATCTCACTGTAAAAAAAAAACATTATGTTATTTAAGTGCTTTGAGAGTTTACAAAGTGAATTGTTTTTTTCTCTAAAAGTTGAAATACTTTGATTGAACTGGCGTAACTATAATTTGTTTTTAATTAAAATTAGGGTCTTTTCAACATAATTCAGCTTAAGAATAACTCTTACAGAACATGGTTAACATGGTATGGTACTTTAACTTAAAATAATGGGAATGTTAAGAAATAATTAAGAGAATCCTAGAATGTATTTTTCAAGACTTGTTTGTTTTGGCTCCTAGACTATTAATAGTGTAATGGTTCAGACAGTAAATATGGAATGCAGTTGAAGTGAAAATACTTTAATGTAAGTAGTTTTGTCTTCCATGTATGTACTGTTTTGAGCTCAGTTGGGAAATTATTTTTTGTTCTACTTCGAAAACTGAACAACGAATCAATATAATATGTACAACCAACATAAACCCATATCCAAAATAATAATGTACAGCCACATAAAAGTGATCGATACACCCATGTATGAAAAGTCCAATTTATTTTTGGATTTCTAGTTGTTCAGTCTCAGGAGTAGAGTCACTAATACTTAATTTGTTTAGGTACTTAAAAAAACGTAAACAATCTTGATATGTCTTTTTATTGATACCTGCTTGTTAAAATTCTCAAACGAGTAGAATGTATTACCTGTTTAATAGAAATGCAAAAGAAACTTAATACCTACGTTTGCAAGAAATATCAGAATTTAAAACATGCACATATGAATAAAAAGATATGTCAAGTTTGTTTACGTTTTTTTAAGTACCTAAACAAATGAAGTATAGTTAGAGGTTTGCAGCAGATATGTTACCTTTACCTGTATAAATCTTAGAATTATGTATTTGACAACTTAAGGTTATAAGGTCATAAACCTTGATTGATTATGGCTTCTTTGTGGATGTAACAGTTAAGTTAACTATGTGTAATTGGTCTGAGGTGGAAAAATATATCCATTGTTATGGTCACAGAGCATAATAGTTCAGGAGCATACATAAGTTAAGAGGTGAGGGTTTGTTTACATGTGTTCATTTCCAACAATGTGTGTACCTTGTTAGGTGACATTTGTGTGCATAGTTTGTTGTCTGTTATTTTGTAATTCGTAAAACTATAATTATAAATAAAAGTAATAATAATATAGGTTATTTTAAAAATATTTATTGTATTATTTTTAATAAAACCTTTTTTGAAAACATTCTTTATAATCCATTTTCAGAATTCGATTTGATCTTCATTCTGAAAGGATTAGGTTGATTGGTTGTTAACAGAACAATTTGGTACAGTTTTGATCAAACTACGTTTTACTATTAATATAAATTATAACAACTTATTACCACAATATCTACAAAATTATAACACAGAATTATCTACAAAACTACAAATCCATTCAAAAACTTACTCCAAAGCGTGTTCTCTTGCAATTTTATTTTCTATTTCTAAAATTTTCTTTCTAATAGCAATATTGTTGTTCATTTCATAATATGTTAGCACAGATGACGCAACGAACTGTGCAACACTGAAGAACACTAGAGTGCCGCTCAGTGATTTTGATATTTTCCTCAGAAAGTCAAACATCACTTTTGGTCCTTCAACCAGATTCGGAACTCTGTATGTGTTGTATCTGCTTGCGAACTGTGAGAAAAAAGATGAGTATACATATAATTCTTTATTTCTTAAATCAAACTAAAATTTCAAGTTTTTGGTTTGTAAATATACAAACAATACAGGGTGTAAGGGACAGGTTTCCGAAAACTTTACAATTTGTCCAATCAAGTTTATAATTTTGTATGGAGAAGCCAATTTTTTTTTTGTTTCCTGAAAAAAATTTTTTGTGGAAAGTTCAGTTACCACAGTGGTACAAAGGGCCTTTGTGAGTCGACGCCATCTCTGTTCTGTGCCTCGCATTCCGCTTTGCTCGTTGAGCACAGCCTCAACAGTGCGCTGCCACGTGTGAGCCAGCCAGCCCGGCCTCCTGCTTCCGCTCAAACAATGTATTAATATATAAAATTTATAAACATACCATTAAAGCTGAAGCAGGTCCCAGCACCATTGGATACAAAATTCCAAATCCCAACTGTATGGCATTGGCTCTCAACTCGTAACAAAGCGGGCAGGATTCTTTCTTCATCAGGAGCATTTCTGTTGATACTAACTGACAGAAAATAATTAACCATTATTATTCAAAATACTCATTTATTTAAATATAGGTACCTACTAACAATTTAAAAAAAGTAGAATAATTTAAAGAATCAACATGATAAAATGAATAAACAAATATATCCTATAATAATAATAAATAACTGGGACAAAATCACACATGGTCATCTGGCCCGAAACTAGGATTTCCTGTATTATGGGAACCAGAGACTGATATACATACACATATACATTTAAATACATACATATTTATAGATATAATACACTTAGACACAGAGCAAACAAATCTGCTCATCACAGAAATGTTTGCCCTAGGTGGGATCGAACCCACAACTCTCGGATCAGAAGTCAGGAGCGCTAACCACTGAGCCGCCGAGTCAGTCTATGATGAGAGGATAAGTATAAATCCAATGACACATCACATCAAAACCCATCAAGATGTTTAGGCTTGACCCAAAGTCATATAAACATACATACACCTGCAAAACATTACTCTCCTTATAGAGTAAAAAATTAACAAATTTTCATTTATTTACACTAAAATGTAATTTAATTCACACTCTTGTCAACTGACTAAGGAACATTATATAAAAGTTTAATCAAATGTTAACTTACATGCCTGTGAAACAATGCTGTCATCATGCCAGGCATTACGGATATTGGTATCACCGAAGACAGATACCCGTAACTGCCCAGTTTCAGTTTATGTCTATAGTGTCGGTTGATCAATATCCCTGTGACTGCATTTATAGCACCCAATACAGCGGGGCTGTACATCAGTGCCCACCTGGAGAATGAAGCAAGTTGGACGAAAATAAAAAAAAAGTACTCACTATTTAAAATCTTAAAATACATAAAATTATTTTCTAATAAATGAAAACTCGGTTCAATTTAATATACTAGCAGTCTGGCTAGAATAGCAGCTTTGTAAGAGTGATAATGAAAAGTAAAAGCTACAGGAAACAGAAATAAGTAATTAGTGTTGATACAAATCAGCTACATTATAAAATAATATCTATAATAATATCCGGGACAAATCACACACGGTCATCTGGCCCCAAACAAGGATTCCCTGTATCTTGGGAACCAGAGACTGACATATAGTTCAATCCAATAAAAAAAAAGCAAAAGGTAAACAAACTTACTATGGAAGTGATACACATCAATGTCATCTGCATACTACCTTTGTTTACCTTTTGCTTTTTTTTTATTGGAATGAAGTATACATACATACACATATACTTTTTTAAATACATACATATATACATATACACCCAGACTCAGAGCAAACAATTCTGCTCATCACAGAAAAGTTTGCCCTGTGTGGGGATCGAACCTACGACTCAGATCAGAGGTCAGGATCGCTAACCACTTAGCCACTGAGTCAGTCATTAATGATTATATTTGAATTACGGTTTCCAACTATTATGTTTTTTTATCTATACAATAATGATACATGCATGTTGTGTTCGCACATTGTAGGATACTTTCTACTCGTAGATATTATGTATAAGTTTTTTAATGTAACTCTATTGATAGTATCCAGTTTTGTGAACCTAAATAAAAAAAAATGATCTTTTTAAAGCAATATTTACTGCCCTCGTATGAAAGAAGGCCATAAAGTTTATGGAGAGCTTTACGGCCTTCTTTCAAAGGACAGTTTATCAATGCTCTAACCTCCAAAGTTTTTTTTGGTCATATCTATACCACTAACAAAAGATATAGACAAATACAAAAGAAAACACTCTTACGTATCAGACTTCTTTTCCCAGTTAGTAACTAAGTCCCAGACGTAGGTGGTGGCTTCCATTTCGTCCATAACGACCGCATCCCTGGGTAACTCACTCGGTGCCTTCATTAAAGCCATGATACCGTATATTAACACCGCTCGCTAATAATGGAACGTAGTGCTTGAAACAGCGAAGGGAAAACTCGTGTTTTATGCACTAACAACGGCGTTTTTCATTAATTAATTTCATAAATTATGTGAATCTTAACAAAATCCGAACGAGCAAGCATGTTGTTGTTGCATGATTGTCAAAAACATCTGTTCGACCATAGATATTTATTGCTTTTCGCAGCAAGAAAAAGACAAAAGCTTATATTACCATGCAACCTAGTCTCATTGTCAGGTAAAAATCTTCATTACCAAAACGTCCTTTGCATTTATTTTGTCTTTGATTATTTACTGTAAATAATCAAAGTATTTTGTTTATATTCTGCTGTCGATTTGTTTGTTTAATCGTATGTCTTTGCGTATCAGTCAGTTCTTCAGGATTCAGGAAAATGATAGCACTATTGGTAAAGCTTTCGTAGATTTCAAAAGAGCACTCGAAACATAAATTATTACATTTCTTTTGTTAAATATCCATAGAATATTTCATAAATTATCTGTAATCAATACAAACCATGAAATCGAATTTATTAGATAGCATATAAAAGTTTTTTTACCGGACACGCTAGCGCTATCTTTTAACAGCGACATCAAATGCGAGGGTCTTCCCCGGCTTTCCCCGGTACCGGAAGATGTTAAAAACGCGCGCCGGAACAGTAAGTAAATACTTGAAGCAAATAAGTAAATACAATATCTCTTATTATACTTTTTATTTTGAAGATTATTGTTTGAATTGAAATATTTAACAAAAAAATATGTAGAGATAAACTGTATTATGTAGAGAACTGTATTATATGTAAAAATAATAAATTTATAGAATTTTAAAAATTATATTTCTTCTGTTACACAAATAAATAGCTTATAAAATAAGGAAAATAACATACATATTTACAAATATTTTGTTTTACCTTTTTATTTTAATAAATAGTTAGGCAGTAAGATACACACAACAGAAAAGGTTAAGCTTCACCTATTTTATTTGATAGTATTAATTAATTATTCGTTTATTATCTATTTTGTTATTTTGATTCGAATATTAAAATGTTAAATAGTGTAATAAAATATTGATAGGTACACTGGTAAAAATACTAGACTTTTTTAATGAGTGTATTTAAAAATCTAATTAATTTACTATCTACATTTATAAATTTTGTTCCCCTTGCCTATCTAAAATTACTGACGGATTCCATCAATATACGTATAATATTAGTCTCAGGATTCCATTCATGTCATTGTCTAAGTTGTTAGATATATAGGGTGCTACTTTATTAGTGCCCGATATTTTAGTCAGTGCTTCTACTCCTGATTCTGATCAACTTTCCCCAAGGAGCCCATAGTCAAATCACAAAAAAAAATTTGGATTCTTCATACACATCGATCAGCCGAGCGGCCAAATTAGTATGAAGAGTCCAGAAATTTTTTTGCGATTTGACTATGGGTTCCTTGGGGAAAGTTGATCAGAATCAGGAGTAGAAGCACTGACTAAAATATCGGGCACTAATAAAGTAGCACCTTATATAAAAAAGGGTAATGAGCTTCGATAAGTTTACAATTTTAATAATTTTTAATCAACGTTATGTTTTTTTTTTTCTAAAAAGGCGTGCGCTATTTTTATTTTAATAAATTTCTGTCTTATTCTCACAACCTTGGCAATTCATTCTAAATCCAAACATGGCGATAAGTGTCATCTGTAGAACAGAGTCAGGTGTAAGTTAAGGTTTAAAAATAATTTTATACATCAGAAAAATATTCTTACACTTCAAAAAATAGTTTCATGCATACAATGTCGCTTCATTTTTGAAGTCATTTCGCCTTAAGTACTTAAGAGACACTTATTAATGAATAAATTAATCCGGGAGTTGACTGCAGTAACAATAATTTTTTTCGCTAAATAGTTCTTTTATTGACCTAATCGCATTACATGTACTTACATTTTTTTTTATACGTAATGTAAACTATTACTATATTGAATAAAGACGCCATCGTTCACAATTTCAGACATTTTTAGAACTATATTTCGTTTTTGACATTTGATAAAAGTAATTCACATGACTAACAGGCCTTCATTTGTTTAGGTACTTAAAAAACGTAAACAAACTTGACATGTCTTTTTATTCATATGTGCATGTTTTTAATTCTGATATTTCTTGCAAACGTATAGGTACTAAGTTTCTTTTGCATTTCTATTAAACACGTAATACATTCTACTCGTTTGAGAATTTTAACAAGCAGGTATCAATAAAAAGACATACGTATCAAGATTGTTTACGTTTTTTAAGTACCTAAACAAATGAAGTCTAGCAGTCAACTCTACCGGATCGTATAGTTTGTACTCTAAGGACTTTACAAACTGTTCGTAAATTGGTTATGTTTAAATTGTCAAATAATTGATAAGAATACAAATACTTTTAGTATGTTTTGTGCCTTGTTAACGCAAAAACCTGTAAAAACTTAATAATTGCACTAGGTATACCTATCAAAGATTATAAAACTAATATACAACTGGTATATACCTAACTCACTTAAAAATATTCTTTATTCTATGCTTAAAAGACTAGGTCAACCCTGCTTTTTTCAATTGTCAATTCTATCTAAATTTTAAATTCTCATTCTCATCCATCACAGCCTGGTGGTGAACACATAGAGAACGTTAATCATTATCTTCCTTTTATTATTAATGTAATTGTTTTCATATTGTCAGTTGTTGACAAAAAAAATCTATCACAATTCCACAGTTGTTTTATGCAGAATATAAAATATTTAAATACTTATTGTTAAATTTATATTTTTTTTGCGATGCGATGTTTTTCTAACACAAAATTTGTAGAAGGTATTATTAAAAACTGCAGACGCGTTAGCATGTAATACGTCTAAGTTTCTGTTGTTCGCGCTGAATTCCAACTCCTTTTCAATTTTGACTTGATGCTTGGCCGGCACCAGACGACCAGCCAGCGTACCATTGCCATCAAGTGACCATCTACAGCCTGGTCGTGATCGTGAACACTGAGAAGACTCGAGTCGTGAAGGTGGAGCGGTTGTCGGAGATGATGCGTGTAAGCAGGTCCACGAAGAGGCACGAGATTACAGCGACCAGATTCAGCAGCCAGAAGACCGGCGAAGCAAGCAGGCGAATGTACGTGCCTAGTACGTCGCCGTCGATTTGACTGCGGGTAGATAAATAACAGCACAGCATAAGTAGATAAGCCTATCAGCACTACAGCTATTTATTAGGTAAGCTTATTCTGTCCAGGGGTTATTACATAAATAGTAGTGGCCTCAATATGTAAGTTTCAATTGCGTGGGTACCAGTACCAATGCTATGCTAGGCAGGTACAGACCTGCAGCCAAGCAGCGTGCATTTCGGTGATGGATGGGATCAAATAGCTAGCGTGTTATCGGTATAAAAGCGTTAAAATAGGAAGGAATTTCCAACGGGTTAGACAACGAGCTTTGTACGAACCCACGGACTCTCCTATAGTAATAAATATTGCAAGCCACAATGAGCCGCGGCAGTCTCAAGTTGTATTGATACCACATATGAAGAGGTCTGGTCTGAACTTGAGATACTCATTATCGAGGGATCAAGCTACAGCGTCCTCACGGCATGGGTCTTTTATCTCTTTCCATTTCCATTCCAAGATCTTGGGTGGGTTAAGCCATCGATACAAAAAGGCCAAATTCGGATTGATAAAGTTGAGATACTTACGTATAGATAACAGAGTAGAGAGCGTTGAAGGCCACATAGGAGAGAATGGAGCCGAGGATGGAGACGACGAACCACACGGTGTGGTAGCGCGCCTGCAGCCACAGCTTCAGGTTCACGATGAGCACGGTCAGGTGGAACAGCACTGCGCCGAACATCCTGGTGAAGGGCAATATTGTCAGATTCAAGAGATATTATTTTAAGGTTCCAAAGGGTATCAACGATACCCTTTTTCTCTTCATGATATCAGCTGGAAGACTTTCACTGCTGAACGTAGGCCTCCTCCATAGATTCTTCCTTAGCACGGTCAAATGCATCCAGCGGCTTCCTGCAAGTCTGACTAGAACCTCATTCTACCAGGTAGAAGGTCGTTCAACACTACGTTTTCCGGTTTGCGGTCACGTCACTCGGTTAAATGTAATGAGACCTCGCATTCTAAATCCATGAACATGTTTTAGAAATATAGACGGTTACAATTAATGAATATAGACACATACATAGATAGACCCAAATGATAGTATAATCATAATTTACTGTCATTTTAATTCCAAGATCGTTACTTTTACGACGGACAGTCACAAATACATTGAATTCAATAGATGGATCGTAGTGGACGGAGTGTGACCCTGAACCATCAATGGGTGGCCTCTTGACAGGTTCACTTAAATCTTCTACCACACCACTCACCATAAATCTACAGTTTTTCCATCAGCACTGATGACGTTGTATCTGACAGCAAGAATCGCAAACCCAAAGATGATGACAGAGTGGTAGATGGCGGATAAACACCACGCGATGAACACCGGCCACGTCATCAACTTGTTCCGATTTATCGTGCGGTACAGTGTCGGGTTGCTGAGAAAAGACACGTTTATTTAGTCACTAAAGAAACAGACATATGGCTACTTAATGGCGGGCCGACATACGAGGTCATCATCATCATCATCATCTGCCAAAAGACGTCCACTGCTGACCAAGGATTTCCATTCCTATGGGTCCTGCTCTGCCCGTATCCAATGGCTCCTCGCAACCTTCACCAGATCATCGGTCCGATTAGACCGACTACTGACATACGAGGTATATAATTTAGGAAGGGTTTCGTACAGATCCCTCAAGGGTTATGAAAGCACCAAAACTTGCCTTGGCTTTACGCTGGTTGTATAGGCTGCGGAAGTTACAGGTAACAAAGTTACCTTAAAAGAAGATCCGAAGGCCACCGCTGCTCGGTGAACGAAAGCAGCAGACACGGCAACGCAGTAAACACCAGGTTGTACAACGTCAGATACATGGAGTCGTATATTGACTGCGTGGAGAACATCGTCAGCACTTGAAAGAACAGCTGGAAATACAAGGAAAATGTAGTTAGAATGTTTGCTGTTAGACAGGCCTTTTGCTGTCTATATATAAAAAAAAAGAAGTCAAGCGCATGGTAAAGATACATCATCTACCCTGGGCCGGGCATACAAAAGTCCCAGCGTCAAGTCATAGCGCGACAAATGTATAGAAAAGTTATAGAGAAAAAATTGCACTACTCACCATAATATTGCCTAGAACTAAATTTTTGTAGAAGAAAAAGTGTATGAGAGTCGCTAATCTTTGGTAGTACCAATGTCCCATCACTAGCAGGACCTTTTTGATCATGGAAAACTTTGTGAACGCGAAGTCAGCCGACCTGTGGGGATTAAGGGGCGATTAAAAGCTGGGTATGAAATCTGGATACATTGAGGAAGATCTGTTAACTCTTAATAGTGTAGGTAACAAAAATAACTTTCCTTTTAAATGGATAAAAAAAATTGAATAAAATACAAAAAAGACCATCTAAATTGTTTTTTTCTATATTACTTTGATGTGTTGGTATTTTATTTTTGATTGCAATAATGAGTTAACAAACAAACACATCGACAAAACACTGAATTATTTACTATTAACTAATTTTCTGTTTCGTATGACCTTGACTAGACATTATTTGTTGGTTACGTTGCATTGGTAGGTACATACAGCCACAAAGATATCTGAGCCTCTACGTA
This sequence comes from Coleophora deauratella, assembly GCA_958295455.1. Classification (NCBI taxonomy): domain Eukaryota; kingdom Metazoa; phylum Arthropoda; class Insecta; order Lepidoptera; family Coleophoridae; genus Coleophora; species Coleophora deauratella. Next base: position 15,469,853 of record OY282396.1, on the reverse strand, counting down.
ATACATCATTGTATCACGAATAGCTTTAGCAGGGGTTCAGATATCTCAGTGGGCCAGTGTACATTAATTTTTTTTATTGCTTGCGTTGGGTCTTTTCCAAGGAAAAATATATCTGATGCTGTGCTGCTCGCGTTGAACTCTTTTCTAAGGAACAATACATATATCTGTTGCTGTGATGCTCGCGTTGAACTCTTTTCTAAGGAACGATATATCTGATGCTGCGCTGCTCGCGTTGAAGTATTTTCTAAGGAACGATATATCTGATGCTGTGTTGCTCGCGTTGAACTCTTTTTTATGGAACGTTATATCTGATGCTGTGCTGCTCGCGTTGAACTCTTTTCTAAGGAACGATATATGATGATGTGCTGCCCGCGTTGAACTCTTTTCTAAGGAACGATATATCTGATGCTGTGCTGCTCGCGTTGAAGTCTTTTCTTAGGAACGACATATCTGATGCTGTGCTGCTCGGGTTGAACTCTTTTCTAAGGAACGCGATATATCTGATGCTGTGCTGCTCGCGTTGGAGTATTTTCTAAGGAACGATATATCTGATGCTGTGCTGCCCAACGTTGAACTCTTTTCTAAGGAACAATATATCCGATGCTGTGGTGCTCGAGTCTTTTCTAAGATGCAAATGCAATGTTGCTTGCGTTGAAGTGTTAACTATAGACCTATTTTTCGTCGTTTATAGCGTCAATGTGTTTCTATAAACCGTATTATCTTTCCTGATACAAAAATATTACTATTTTTGTCGGGCTCATGGAAATTCATAAACCTTGGCTCAATGGAGACCCGCTTTTTGAAATCAGTAACTGGTCAGATTGATTCCTCCTATTAAAATTAAAGGAGAATGTACTTTTTTTATACCTGGCAGCCTGGTGCCCCTCGCGGCCATAAATGCCGAAGCCGACGTGCGCTTCCTGGATCATGGAGATGTCGTTAGCTCCATCGCCGATCGCAGCCGTGATCGGCCGCTCCGGGCTATTTTTAATTAATTTCACTATCTGAAAAGGATCAGTGTTTGAGGTTTTGAGGAAATCTGCTCATCTGTGTATTGTATGAATATGCAAGTTGCATTGATCATGTTCGTACACACACACATGCATGCACGCACGCACGCACGCACGCACACACACACACACATTTCGTCGTCGCTGAAAACGCGGAAACAAGGTGCAAGTTTGTGCTTATGTCGTTGTTATTTCGTTTTATTGACACAAGGACTTGAAATAACAAAGATTAGATTGTTTACCTTAGCTTTTTGTATTGGCGACAACCTGCAGCAAAGCACAGCGTCGCACTTTACAGATATGTCCACAAAGTTCTTTGCATATACCGTATCTATTATTCGACTCATACTGGTCCCATCGACGACTAGAGTCAGATCCCTGTAACTGGGCTCGTGTATGATCCTTCTGCATTCTGCTAGATGTGTTAGTAGTGATTCATTATCTTCTATGCCTAATATTGTCATTTGTCTGTCGTTTTCGGATATGTGTGCGCAGGATTTGGCAACGTTTATTGCTGTTTCCACCTACGAAGAAAAAAAAAATATTTTGCTATCGGACTGAACACCTGCACCTGTTACAAAATACGAGAAAAAAGATTTTAGTATTATTTTTTCATTTCGTATTGTATTTTTGATAAGATTAAAAATAAATATTACGTTTTGAAAGAATGATGTGTTAAACCGCAACAAACTCAATAAAACAATGAAAAAGCGACTTCAAAGAAATTAATCTTAAAATATCTTAAATAGAGTTATGTTGTAGTATGGTAGTGGATTTATATAAAGTCGTTTTGATTTTTTTTTACTATAAACTTTTTTCTAGCAAACTGGATTGTCTTGGCGAAACAAAAGTCAAACTTACAATTCAGAAATCGTATAAATCTATTTAAAATTACAAAATGTAAAATCTATTTTCTAAATTAAATCAATTGGTTTACCCTTGCAGATAAAACCTTGTCGAAAATTGTGAATAATCACTTGAATCAACAGCAAGAGGCGAGATTACGTGTGAAGTCACACGTTGGGCGCCATTTATAATTCACTTCAAATAGGGTGGTTTCAGCCGGTTAGTTTGTATTGTTTGTTAGGTATGTACACAATTCACAAGAATACTTCAATTTGAATTGGAATTGAACTTTTTTGGTAGTAAGCCTCTAGACAGACTGGCAGATGATGAATCGAGTTAACTTTCGTTCAAGTAGAGTTTTAAACTAATTCTTGTAAAAAACAACAAAAATAATCACCAAACTCACCGATATACATTGTATGGTAAATTATTCGAGACTTTATGTGCCAAATAAAACTAAAGTTGTTCAGTTTAACTTGATGCACTTTCACACATTTTTGTAGCAGATCATAAAAAATATTTTTAATTTAAAAATTTTAATCTTTTCTGAAAACTCATAACCTTATTTCTTACCTTATCCCCGGTAAGCACCCAAGTCTTAACCCCAGCGCGGCGCAAAGACGCCAGGGTATCCGCGACGTCATCTTGGAGACAGTCCTCAACAGCTGTAGCTCCTACCAGGGTCAGCTGCTGCTCCAATACCCTGTACTGATGCGTCACCTTCTGCAGTTCCTCTGCATTGTGTGTGTCTATTGACTTTATTGCTGATGGAAAAAAATGCAGAAGTCCATTTGGGTTGTGACATTTTTATAAAGGTGTTAAAAAAAGTGTGTTTGCAGAATTCAAGGGGTTACTAAGAATCAAGTGTAGAATACAGGAAAAGTATTTAAAAAATCCGATCTACAATTTTTATTTCAGTTTCCCATTCAAACACTTGATTTACTATTCAGGTTTAGTATGGTACCTAAATTGTAAAAAAAAAATGATCGGATTTTTAAAATATTTTTCCTGTATTCTACACTTGATTCTGAGTAACCCCTTAAAATAAACGCAATTTTTTAACACCTGTATATAAAGGTTGCGGCAAGAGAGCTAACACTTAGGACACTCGAGCAAATAGTCATGTTATAATTATCTATTACTACTTCATAAACAAATGATGTCTATTCTATACTCATAAATGTGTAAGGTGTGACTTGCGCTGAGTAACTATCAGCAGAGACCATGGTGTGGCCTTTTATGGTGTTACTTCCTAGTTGATTGGACTTGGACAATAATAAGAGGACAATAATCAGACTTATCATTTATCTAATTAATTTTAGTAAGTTTTATAATTTAAAATCTACCACAAAACTATTACTAAATGCAGATAACAAATCTAAATTCACTTACATTCTGAGATCTTATTGTACTCCTCATCAGATACCTCTCTGTACGCCACAGCCAAGGTCCGAAGGCCTCTGTTTGCGAACGAGTTGATGTCTCGGTCGGTGTCTGAAATAGCTATAGTGTCCTTGCACAGTGGAAACACGGAGCTTTCGGCTCCTTTACAGAACAGCCAAATCTGAAATAAATAATCAAAATTACAAAATATAGATTAGTTAGGTGGTATATGTTACGTTACCATCAACTACAACTCACTACGAACTCCTAATTCAGTTCAAACATCAAAATAAAGACCGATTTTACTCTTAAAAGAAATGTAGAGATAACTTCAGTTACAGTATTTATATGTAGATAAACTCTGCCTTATTATGTTTGTAGGGTACACGACTGCTAGTTGTCTGAGTAACTTTTTTATAGAATATCAAAAACGATGTAATTCCTCTCTACATTCTAAGGTTTACTGGAAGAGATCCCGTAAGGGATAATTCCGCCCTTGTATATTTTGTCCTGTTTGTTTGAAGTATTATACTTTGTTTTTGATAACAATAAAGAGTTTACAAACAAACAAACGATATTTTGATCTAAAACGTCTTAATTATTGAGCTGTAATGACATAATTTAATACATGTATAGTCTTTTCCACACTGATTACGATTTTTCTAAATAAAAAATGTACATGTATCAAAAATCCACGCGGGTGAACTTTTTGATATTCCAATTTAGTGAACAAACAATCTCATAGTTTATGTTTGATGCAGTCAACTTCACTTTGATGTCGGAGCAATGCAAATGTAACAATTAATTTACTCATACGTATTCATGAAGGTTGCAGGAAGCCGCTGGATGCGAGCCGCACAGGACCGGTCGGTGTGGAAATCCTTGGGGGAGGCCTTTGTCCAGCAGTGGACGTCTTTCGGCTGATAGATAGATAGGTAGATAGATTCATGAAGGTATTAAACTTATCTCACTTTTACAATGAATTATCAATCAGTTGATATAACAATTGGAATTGTTTTTCGTGTTAAACGGGCGTTAAACCCGGTAAAATAATAATATAATTAATTCCATTGATAATTAAATTAATGAATAAACTAATGTATTTATTACAATAAATGCGATATTTATCAGGTGCTTATCGTCGTGATAGCTACTGAACTAACGTAAAATTACTATCAACGAATTCACTAAATTAAAAATTTTAGAATATTGAAATCATTGAAATGTTTTGTAGGAATTAGTTTCTTCTGAAATAACTGATTTTTTTACCGTGGCTGTTTATAACTTTGTTACTCATTCTTAACTGTGATAACTCATAAAGAACAACTTTCACCAAAAAAAATGAGTGTACTTCAGAAGGAACTTTTAACCAGTGTTTATGTTGAAAGTACGATGCTTAAGGCGCGAAGTACACTCAATCTGAGCAGATTCATGCATGACAATATAATATCGACCGTAACGCCCTACTCATTTTAAGTTCAGATCAGTGTGGGTACCATCGCGGCGGTTACGTCAAGGCCGAACGCAAAATTCTCCAGATTTCGATGTTTTTATTACTTTTCTTGGCTTTCAAATAAGTAAAAAAAAATCCGTTCAAGATAAATTGAAGGTATTAAAATGGCCGATTTTTGTGTGTTGGTTTCAACATAAACAAATATTGTGTTTCCGAGAGAATTTGCAATTAATGCAAAATACAGGGTCTACAGGATATTTTTTTCATCAAAGTTTTTGTGATTTTTATGATTCTGTTCAATACAATTTGTTTTTCCTTATTTGAAGTATGTTATATATTTTTTCCATGGTGATAGCTTTAACCATTATTTCAAGAATTTGAATTGAATATTGCGATTTGGCTATACTTAGCGCCTTAAATCGCAAAAAACCGGACAAGTGCGAGTCTAACTCGCGCGCGTAATATGGAGAATATTATTACCATCTCTCACTTTAGATCCTTAGATATATCAGTTTGTGAGTCAATGTTTTTATGAAAAGTGCAAATTATTTTGCATGTTTAGAAAAAAATTGTATTTCAGTTTCATGAATTTTTATATCGTCGTGGGGTGCCTATTTCAATGCAATAAACAAACATGATTTATTACTAGTGATCGAAAATTCGGATGCAATTATACCTAAACTTGGGGAGCTATCATAATATGGACATGCTGTTTTGAATAGAATTGGAAACTATTTGCCATACATATGTAGTGTTAAATGTTTCACATTTTAGCCCCCCTATCACCTCCTAAAAGGATTACCGGTAACCCTGTGTATATAAAATAAGTTGTGGATATAAACACATAATAGCATACATAAAATTTTCAAGAATATCAACATTCACTACAATCAGATCATTACAATTAAGAATCCCAACGCTTTTTACGATCCCGGTATCCCGAGAATTTTTTCTATGAAAATCTATACGTTTATTGGGAAAGGCATATCCATACTATTCTTTCTAAAAACGAAATTGCATCCGAATTTCCGATCACTATTTATTACAGACCACGATACGTACACTCACAACAGATAATTTGCATCATCAACGAATTAAATAAGTAGTTTATTTATTTTATATTATAGGTAGTTGTTACTATAGAGATTGTCATTGATTTATACAGAATAATAATTCCTTTTAAACCAGTGATGGATGTATTCTATCTATCAGGAAATGTGTAATGCGTGTACCCGAATATGATCGTTTGATTGTTTTAAAATATTTTTATGAATTTAATTCCTTCTTAAGCTTCTATAAGGTGCTACTTTATTAGTGCCCGGTATTTTAGAAAGTGCTCCTACTCTTGATTCTAATCAACTTTCCCCAAGAAACCCATAGTCAAATCGAAAAAAAAATTTTGGACTCTTCATACAAATCGATCAGCCGAGCAACTAAATTAGTATGAAGAGCCCAAACAAATGTTTGCGATTTGACTATGGGTTCCTTGGGGAAAGTTGATCAGAATCAGGTGTAGGAGCACTGACTAAAATATCGGGCACTAATAAAGTAGCACCTTATAATACTTAAAGGATAATTTCTGTCTGCACCTTATATTATTTGTCTTAGATTATGCTCAATGGGGTAGTTGACTGTCATCTGCTCTAAAATTTAGAAACCTATGACGTGATAATTAATTTAGTATAGTGGTTTCCGGTTTCCATACGTATTACGAAATATTTATAAAAAAAAAATGCTCTATTCTATTTCTTTATATATAGGGTGACTTTTAATTAGTTCTTGATACGAAAGTCTATGAATGTACTCATGATAACAAACAACTTTCCCTAAGAAACCCATATTCAAATCACAAAAAAATTTTTGACTCTCCATACAAATCAATGAACTGACCGGCCAAATTAGTATGAAGAGTCCAAATTTTTTTTTGCGATTTGACTATGGGTTTCTTAGGGAAAGTTGTTCGTTATCATGAGCACATGCATAGCCTTTCGTATCAAGAACTAATTTAAAGTCACCCTATATAAATATATTTAATATGTAATAAATACGATATTAGTCTTCAGATTACTTCGACAGGTAATATAGGTAAACTTTACTGACCTTTCCGTTTTTATCCCGCACTACTACTGACATGCGTTTTCTCTCCGACGTGAACTCAATCTGCTGCAGTCTCTCGAACGCCTCCGACTCCTCGCCGACCTTCAGCAGCAGATTATTCCCTTCCTCCCCCAGAAACGTCACTCCAGCATTATGAGCTGCTTCCACCAGCGCCTTCTCATCAGGACTGCTCGCTTGATAATCCATCTTCGCCCCTATACCACTCCAGTTACCCACAATCCCGTTTTCTTCACCTTTTTTCTTCCTTTTCCGGAAGAAGCTGAGGAGTTCCGCGTTACCGCTCATAGAAAGACGTGCACTAAGTGTCTTCATGTCTTCGCTCGAGACTTGGACGGAGTGGCACAGAGCGAGGATCGTGAAGAAGAATTTGATATCTGTCTGGAATATAAAGTAATCTAGAGCAGCGATTCTCAGGAGAATGCAAATGTCACGAAAGCAAAACTGAAATTAATAGATATTTAGTTGTCAAATAATTTAGAACTAATACCAGTGAGGTATGAAGAGACTCCTTCTTTTTATTTGATTGACTCGGTGGCTAAGTGGTAAGCGATTCTGACCTCTGATCCAAGAGTCGTGGGTTCGATCCCCACACAGGGCATTATTATTATTATTATCGTGTGGCACAATTTCACAGTATTTGTCACAAAGGACAAACTGATGAAGAGACTACGAGTAAGTCTCGCAGTCATGTTATTAATTTTGCATATGGAGTGTATAAAACCGCACCGGAAAACGCAGTGTGGGCAGGCCTCCGACTCGGTGGACCGACGACCTGGTAAAGGTTGCAGGAAGCCGCTGGATGCGAGCCGCACAGGACCGGTCGGTGTGGAAATCCTTGGGGGAGGCCTTTGTCCAGCAGTGGACGTATTTGTATTTCGGCTGATAGATAGATAGTGTATAAAAAAGTCTATGTACCAATACGTCTTCTAAATTGCGATAAAAAAAGTTGGCCACTCGCCTGAGTCAAATTCTCCCTATCTGGATATCCTTATCTAAAGCTAAGCAATCTACCGTACCGTAACTAACACCCTTTTCTGAAAGCAGCTGACTTTATACTAATTCCTAATGTAGTAAAATCATCATGAATGAAATCGTGATTCGTTAACTCATGAGTAGGGACCCATCCTTAAGTTTAAGTTTGTTATACCTGTGTAAATAAATATCAGTGTACATAGGTATTGACTATTAAGGAATTTATTGCGTTATCTATTCTCAGGATACCTCAATGAGTCTTGCTTACACTTTATGACTAAGTATGTAAATACATACATATATTTCGATGTATCATCACAACTAAACTAAGGTGTGTGTTGTGTATCTGTGTGAAGTAAGCACCTAAATAAGGGCTAAAATTGATGGTGTGAAATAAGGTACACAACACCTACGTTGGTGGTTCAAAAACTGACTACCACTTGAATAAGGTCTCCTGTGTTGAAAATATAATAATCGCATCAATTCAATCATGCGCAAATCATCGTTCCACGCTACGCTCGCCTAAACGCTTTCCACTTCTGAACCTCATCTTATTTGTCCTATACGTATACAAGGTTTTACAAAATTGGTGTAGGACCCGTCAACTGGGGATTCTACTCATCGTACTGAACAACTTTTGTTCTACGACTTTGTTCAAATCGCAAAAAAAATTTTGACTCTTCATACAAAAATGGCATAAAATGGCAAAACAGATGATCAATTTGTATATTACAGGAAGCAATATTTTGAATAGCATACAACTGACCGTAAAACTCGAAAAACTTGATATGATAACCATTCAACTGATTTCTATCAAAAAAGCTAAGAACCCATGCAGAAAAAACGTGCTTTCAAATAACAGTAACTCATTTAAATATGTAGAGAGTTTTATCCACGCTTTTTATAGCTACGATGCCACAAACACACATAAAGTTCAAACTTCAAGCTACGGCCTAAAATAAATTATTAATTAACCACCTCTCCTTTGTATCGAGGGTTAGAAGCAGTACCGACCTGACCGGTATCTGCAGGCTCTCCCAGCCTCTCAATGTCGTACAGTTTGCCATCCCGCTCCTCAAACACTGTGCCTCTGATGGAACACGCCTTGAATACCATCTGGTTCTTCGTCAGGGTTCCCGTCTTGTCGGAGAAGAGAACTTCCACCTTGGAAATGGGGTAAGATTAAATTAGATGTATTTTAAGTAGCTAAAACCTAAATCCCACAACCGCGCGACATTGGTGTCGATTCGGTATTTACGATTAAACTTATGTGACAGGACTAGACTTAATTTAAGCATCCTGTCCTTGTCTTTTCGATAGAGAATAAAAAAGACAGAACACATAATTAAGTTTAATCCTGTCAAATAAGTTTAATCGTGAAAACCGAATCGACACCGTTGGCGTTTAAAGTTAAAACTTAAGACATTAACAGCACTGCTGTGGTTCGAATTCCTTCCTATATCTTGGGTAGTTTAGATCATAAGTACTCTACACACGAGGGCCAGGTGAAGGTTGTGGGGCTAGTGGTCAGCACCAGTGTCAAAAGTTTTGAAGTCGCCTATAAATGCTTTAGAAATGACTTAACGACTGTCATCTAGTGATAGCAGCTAGCACCAACGGCTTTATTTTCATTTTATATTTTAGTTTTCATTGCATTATAAGCATAGATCAAGTAGTAGTTCGCCTCGATCCTATAAAAGACATCAACGGGTACTAAATTGGTCGTTGATGTCTTTTCTATGATAAAGAAAAGATGACTGACGTTTAACTTTGAGAACAATAAATCAAACCAAACTAAAAGATTTTCCATTCGGCTATTGAATATGAATGAGGAATTTGGAATATGCTAAACAAGAAAAATCCTACAGGTTTACCATAAGCTCATGAAAATATTTTGATCAATTATGATAATTATCTCCAAGTATCGGCAAATTAAAATTCAAACTGTATATTATAACTTATATAAAAGAACTTACTTGCCCCAGTTCCTCATTGAGGTCCGAGGTATTCGCTACTGCTGGTCTACCTGTCTCTTCACAACGCAACTCTTCATCCCACCCAATGAAGAGGGCACCTAAAAAATTTGAGTTAAATTTTCACGTGGATTCTTGGTTTCATTAATAAAACTGGTAAGTAACGTACGCTTATTAACTACTACAATCTACATATAAAAATATGATGTTTGTACACGCCTAAATGTGTGGATTCCGAAAGTAGTACCTCCGAAAGTCGAATGGGTCGCCGACAGAATGTGTATTTTTTTAGTGATTTCACGACAGAACCTTAAGATTCGGTTTCGATTTTTTCGAATACAGAGCCTTTCAGCTGCAACCTTTTCGCCAACTGAACTTTTCGTGTATGAATGATTCGACGACTGATCTTTTCAACTACAAACGATTCGCCGACAGATGTTTCGTTTACGAATTTTTTGACTACCCTACAACGACGACATTTTATGACACAGAACTTTAACTACTCCAACAATACTACAAGTTAACTAGGATTACTTAATGAAGTGGCATTGATTTAAATTGTTTAGTACCACTGTGTAAATAATTTTACTTAAAAAATATTTATTTTTAATGGCGAAAATCGAACTCGATACCTCTACAATAAAAATAAAAGAGTAAGAAAATTTTAAAAGTGTTACTGAAAGTATTTCAATTAACTGCTGAAACTATGTCGCCGTAGATGGATATACAAATGGACTATGTTGGTTGGACTATGTTGGCATGAATTGTAATAGAATTTAAGATTTTATTTAAAAAATGTGTTGAAGAGAGTTTCTTTTGGGCTCGACGTTTCTTCTCGCTTCGCAAACACTTCCCGAAACGTTGAGTGTACAAGTCCCGCGTGGTAGGGACTTTGTACTAGGTAGAAAAAAAAAATTGACGATTTAAAAGCATGTGTAAAGCATCTACTTAAATAAAAAACATTTTGAGTTTGAGTTTGACTACGAACGGAGTTAACTACTAAAACAGTTCATATATAATCAATATTTTATTTTATTTTATATTCCCTGCAAACAGCTTAATCTTTGGTGGACAAACAGTCTAATCTTTGGTGGAAAAGTAATCTAATGCAAGACTTGTTAAGGTAACAACTTTTACAGCTACTATGCTGGGGAGGTACTTAGATAAAACGGAAAAAGGAATATCAGTCTGGATATCAGTCTCTAGTTCCCATAATACAGGACTCCTAGTTTGGGGCTAGATTTGAGTTTGGGTTTGTTTGGGGCTGTGAGTGATTTGCCCCGATATTTATTTGTTTAATATTTACATAACACGTAACGGAACTCACCAATGAACTTGTAAAGCTCAATAGTCACATAGAGCGACATCGGGATTATGTAGTAATACAGCAACATGAAGGAAAACAGATCCTGCAACACCATCGCGAGAGTAGCTGTTCCCGAAGGCTCCCCCAAGTATGCTTTGTGTTGCGGCTGATTCCGTTCATACAGGATTTTCCCCACCATAGAGAGCAAAATTTCTATGATAAGGATCGCTATGAAAAACACTAGAAACACGTTGATCGCCAGTTCGCACGACGAGAACTTGTTACCGGTGTATTTTGAATTTAGAGCCAGTTTCGTTTCCTCTCCTGAAAAAAGATTTTATTTTAATCGAAAATCTTTGGTTTTAATTATGAAGTAAAGACTTCTTTGGTTTGTCATTTTTTAATTATCACATCAACAAATTGCCATACGCAAACTGGCAAATCAGTTATGTCATACTGATGGGCAAGCCGCACTTTAGCACAACTCCTAATTAACAATGATTTATTTACCATGTTACATTGAAATAATGCTCTCACCAGTGTAGACGGCGCATCCAACAGCCCACTCCGTGTTCTTGACCCTGGAACCCCTCAGCATGAGATGGTCGGTGGTCAATGGCAGGCTGTCGAGGCACGGGATGTCCAGCCGTCCGTAGAACGTGTACAGATCAGCTACTGGATTCGGCACTTCTATTCGCATGCCTTGTGGAAGGATATCTGTTAGAGAAATGATAAAAAATAAGAAAGGAAATAGAGTAAAAAACTTTAAAAATAGTTTCGAAAAGTACACTGCAGTGCACTGTATACCTGCCGCCTACTTCGAATTAAGATATTTACTGTACATCTGTTTGTTAAATGTATTTTTAGGGTTCCGTAGCCAAATGGCAAAAAACGGAACCCTTATGGATTCGTCATGTCTGTCTGTCTGTCTGTCTGTCTGTCTGTCTGTCTGTCTGTCTGTCCGTATGTCACAGCCACTTTTTTTTCCGAAACTATAAGAACTATACTGTTGAAACTTGGTAAGTAGCTGTAAGTAGATGTATTTTGTGAACCTCATTAAGATTTTCACACAAAAAAAAAAAAAAACAATACATTTTGGGGGCTCCCCATACTTAGAACTGAAACTCAAAAAAAATGTTTCATCAAAACCATGCGTGTGGGGTATCTATGGATAGGTCTTCAAAAATGATATTGAGGTTTCTAATATCATTTTCTTCTAAACTGAATAGTTTGCGCGAGAGACACTTCCAAAGTTGTAAAATGTGTGTCCCCCCCCCCGTAACTTCTAAAATAAGAGAATGATAAAACTAAAAAAAATATATGATGTACATTACCATGCAAACTTCCACCGAAAATTGGTTTGAACGATATCTAGTACGTAGTTTTTTTTTAAAACGTCATAAATCGTAAACCGCAATTTACCTTTCATTCAAGTTACAACGAACTACAAGAACTTTTATATTATGTTACATGCTGCTACGGAACCCTTCATGGGCGAGTCCGACTCGCACTTGGCCGCTTTTTTTATTTTATAAAATTCTGACGCAAAAAGAGGTGTGTTAAAAAGACGTTTGTCCGCATAGGCTCAACTGCGAGGCTCATCTCTCTTTGGCATGTGGCTCTTAAACGAATGGACCGATTTTGCAAGAGATTTGAGAATATTTCAGTAGTTTAAGCTATAAGTCTGATGAAAGTCGGTTTAATAGGTTTCGAATTATTCAACAATTAAGGTTGGTGGTGGTTTTTTTGTAATTTTTTTACAGTTTCTTTACTATGTGCGCAGGACCTTGAAATATAAAAAAAAGTATAAAAAACTGACCATGACACACTTCCTGTTAGCACTTGAGAAAATATTTATCTCATTCATCAGTCAAGATAAATAAATATCTTAATATCAATTTGATAGCCGAATGTTCTTTCTTCAAAATCCCGACTAAGTAATCTAGAATCGAAGGTTAGAAACAATTTTGATAATATTAAGATTTCCAGTTTACATAAATTTTTATTATCATATGATAATAACAAACATCTCATCTTTTTTTTTGTAATTTTACACGCTTATTGCAATGTCATTCTTATAAATGTTTAGTTACATATTGAAGACCCACGTATTGCAGAGCCGACTACAGATCTGTAATTACATTACGAATCTATTTACCTAAATTAAGACGATTGCAGCAAGCGGTCTTGTAGCTAGACAGTTGCTTCACATCAGGAGGTTGTGGGTTCAGTTCCCGGCGGGGTCCATCCAACTTTGTAGGACTTTTGCTTCCTCCCCTGCGGCATACAGTAGCACCAAATCCACAGAGCTCTTATACAAATAGTTAAACAGAAGACCAAGTTCTCACCCGCCGTGTACCCAACCAGCGGTGGCGGAACCCGTAGCGTCTTCAAATTCGTCTCCCCATCCAAATTAGCCGTGGTCACATAACATTTCCCCTTCTCCCCCGCCGAGCAGAGTAGCACCAGGTCGGCTGGCACCTCCTGGCCTCGCTTCACGCGCACCAGGGTGCCGGGAGCGATGGTAGAGTTCCTCACCTCCCGAATGACGCCTTTGTGGATAATCTCCACTGTGGAACAAAACGATACGTTAATAGGCGTTAATAGACTTTTTTGGCGGTTTTTTTTTTGGTAAATCGCAGAAAAACAAACACGCTTGGATTTCGTTGGATTTCATTTGGATTTTGGATTCGTTGAATATATTTTTTTTTTACAATAAAATTTGCTTTAGGAGTAAGGGAACTACTAGTTATACTTAATTATGATACAAAAATAATTATAGCTGAAAAACACTATTTTTTCATACCAATGATCGGCCAGTTAGCTAATTTTGTATGGAGAGTCCATGTTTTTTTTTGTTTGGAATTCAATATTGCTTCCTTGGGAAAGTTGTTCAGTTACATGTTTGGAACATGTGTGGAACATGTTCATGATTGGAACTCACCGTTTAAGTTTTAGGTAGTGTTCTAAAACATTACAAACGTATTAACTATACTGTGTATTATCGCGTCATTGATTCAATTTCCGGAAATATGGAACAAAACCAAGAGATAAGACCACAGCGAACACTTTATCTTGCTACTTATTATTCATATTATAATCAGTAAGGCTTGGCACTGGATATGAGAAAAACACTGATTTGCCTAAAAAACAGTTAAGTATAAATAGATAAACAGTATAGCTATTTAATCAGTATTGAATACTATCGCTATATTTTTATCGCTTATTTTGTCATTTACTTATTTATTTTATGAGTTATATTGAAGGCTCTGTCAGTTAAGTGTTAATTTATTTTTCGTTCATTTTTTTAAATAACTTTTAACTATTTTAATCGGATCGGTTCTATCTACAAGGTGTTTATTATTCGGTTCTACTTCAGGAGAATATGTGGTGGTTTCATTCTTTTCTACCCAAACACATTTACATAAGCTTTGATTATTTACTGTAAATAATCAAAGTAACAGTAAATAATCAAAGTATATAAGTTAAAATATGACAAAGCGCGGCGTACTGAATTTAGAACCTGATTTGAGCTGTGTAGCGCTCCTGCCTTTACTAGATGAGTTATAAACTCCTTGGTGTAATCCGACCTATGTATTTCTTTGTTTGGTAATCATCTCACCTGGTAGTAAGCGATGATGATGCCGAAGATGGAAGCGAGCTTGCCAAGATTTCCCAACGCAATGGGGAACTGGCTATCTCATCTCTATGCCGGCACACATCTACGCTATATAGTCTAAACTACCTAGAACTAGAACTCACCTGTGAACGGGCGTTTGCCTCGAAGATTTGTTATACAGGGTGTAACAGAAGTGTGTGACAATACTTCAAGGTTGGCTTTTACCCATCAAACTGAACAACTTTTGTTCTACAACTTTGTTGAAATCGCAAAAAAAATTTTTGGACTTTTCATACAAACTTGGTTCGCCAGCTGATCGATTTGTATGAAAAGTCCAAAAAAAATTTTGCGATTTCAACAAAGTTGTAGAACAAAAGTTGTTCAGTTTTATGGGTAAAAGCCAACCTTGAAGTATTGTCACACACTTCTGTTACACCCTGTATATTGCGTGCGCTAGTGCCATTTTCCAGGGCACTAGCGAGCGCCACCATGTCGACTAGGAGTCGAAGTGGCCATCATGACCGAAATCGGTGGGATGGTTCATCATTATCATCAGAACTCACCATACTTATTATTGACCCTGTTATCAGCTTTGTGCCGCAACCAGTCCTCGTAGCCCTGCTTGACTGCTGTCACCAGCACCATGAAGCTAAGCGGCGCGATGCTGGTGTACGGCGACACTGGACTGTCTGTCGGAGAAACGATATGTGACAGCTCACCTGGTAGTCTATACTTCATTCCAATCAAAAAAAAGCAAAAGGTAAACAAACATAGTATGCAGATGACATTGACATATGTCAGTTCCATAGTAAGTTTGTTTACGTTTTGCTTTTTTTTGATTGGAATGAACCATAGTGTAAAGCACAAATATTGAAATGAAAATATTTTTATATTTTTTGACTTTTTATTGTGACGTGCGTGTTTTACACAGTAGATTATAGAATGGCGGTGTGGCCAGCACAAAACTTATGTTTCTAACATAATCTGGGGGGGCACAAGGTCCCAAAAACTACACTTAAAAAGCCTGGAAACACTGGCTATTAAACTATACATAATTCTAAATTTTTACAAACTATTTGTTATTCTAGCACAAAATTTGACTAATAAAGTTTATGACAAACAAAACAGCCTTTTACTTATCTACTTCAGCAGCTATTATCCAAAAAAAGGTACTTTTGAAAATTAATAGAATATAGGCACACCTTTTAGAAAATACATGAAATATCTACTTATTTATAGATTCTATCATAGTTTTTGCTATACAATAACATTTTGAAACTGAATCTAAAACAGTTGCTGAAACTTAAATTGTTGCTTCTTAAAAGAAAATCTTTACATTTATATAGTAACTATAACTTAGAATAAGTAAGTATATACATACTTAGAGCTAACTTACATATCAGTCAGTATCAATAGGTAATATAACTAATTTAGAAACTGCACGAGAATGCACTTTCCTATCAGCAGTCTGCACATCTACAACGCGGACCCTGTTATCATTTCCAGTATAAATCTTTACTATACGCCCCATGGGCCAATGAAGGGGAGGAGTATTGATATTTCTTAAAAGAACAACCATACCTTCCTTTAAATTAGGCATTTCTTTATACCATTTTGTTCGTTTATTTAATGTAATTAAATAATCATTACTCCAAGCCTTCCAAAAATGCTGTCGCACTTGCTCACTACACCTCCAGTAACGCAACCTATTAGATGGTACCTCAGTGACATCATTTTGTGGAATTGCTGACAAAGGACTACCAATGATGAAATGACCTGGGGTTAGTATTGAAAAGTCAGAGTTATCTTGAGTGAAAGGAGTGAGAGGCCTAGAATTTAAAATACTTTCTATTTCACATAGAATGGTAGTAAATTGTTCATAGGTGAATATTTTAATTGAAATAATTCTTTTTAGATGAAATTTTGCTGACTTTACAGCTGCTTCCCATAAACCGCCATGGTTGGGACTGTATTTTGGAATGAAATGAAACTTAATACTTTTCTGTAAAGCATAATTTGACACTAGATCCTGAAATTCTTTAGTACTGTGCAAAGTATAAAGATCTTTTAATTTATTATTTGCCCCTTTGAAAGTTGATGCGTTGTCGCAATATATGTCTGATGGAACGCCTCTGCGGGCTACAAATCTTTTAATGGCAGCTAAAAAGGCATCACTGGTCATGTCTGACACTACTTCAAGATGAACAGCCTTGCAGGCAAAGCAGACCAGAACAACTGCATACCCTTTAGTTATCAGAGTGTTTCTCTTTGTTGATTGCTTTATACTGAAAGGACCACAATAGTCTAGGCCAACTACTTCGAATGGTCTTGTAAGGGGACTGACACGATGCTTGGGCAATGAACCCATAAGCTGCTGAGCAGTTTCTGCTTTGTGCCTTGCACAAGTTACACATCTGTGAATGACACTTTTGATTTCTCTAACAGAATTAACAATGTAATATCTTTGGCAAAGACTGCTTAAAAGTAACTTTAATCCTGCATGTAACATCATTAAATGTTCATTTGTAATTATAAGTTTGGTGACATGACAACCTTTAGGCAAAATTAATGGAAATTTTTTGCAGAAGTCGAGATTGGCATTGTGTAGTCTGCCTCCAACACGTAACAAACCCTTGCCATCGACAAAAGGATGCAGTGTCTTTAAATGGGACTTTAAATCTTCTTTGTTTTGAATGCATTGCAATTCATTACTGAAATAATGATGTTGAACACCTTTTACAATCTGCAACAATGCC
The DNA here is from genome assembly GCA_958295455.1 of Coleophora deauratella. Classification (NCBI taxonomy): domain Eukaryota; kingdom Metazoa; phylum Arthropoda; class Insecta; order Lepidoptera; family Coleophoridae; genus Coleophora; species Coleophora deauratella. The sequence goes on along the minus strand of OY282396.1, from coordinate 15,452,417 downwards.
TCTCTGATCTCTGCAACTGTAAGATTTCCATTTGATACTGTTTGTTTTTTACATTTTTTAATAAATCTTAGCATGTAAGCCATTATGCGGATCATAACAAACAAATTGGAATATTTGACAAAGTAAGGCATTAAAGCATCTTTATTATCAACTATATGTGTAACTGTATTACTTTCATCAATGCAAGACAATGGAATTTCTATTACTTTAGTGTGAAAGCTGTAATTGTTAGTCTCAATCAGGTAATCTGGCCCATAAAGCCATAAATTATTTGTACTTAATGAACGAGGGTCAGAACCTCTGGACAAGATGTCAGCTGGATTGTAAACACCAGGGGTATGATACCAATGCATTTCTTTTGTAAGCCTTGTAATTTCCTTTACCCTGTTACCTATATATGCTGGAAGCTTCACTGGGGAAGATGCAAGCCAATCCAAAACGATTTTGGAATCACAAAACAAGTTTAGGTTGTTTACCTTTAAAACTGTGGACACATGAAACATGAGCTTAGCTAAAAGCAATGCACCGTTTAACTCAAGCTTGGGTATTGTAAGTTTTGAATGAATGGGTGCAACTCTTGACTTAGAACATAATAGGTATGTCTGATATCTGCCATTTAATTTCACCTTTGCATAGATGCAACACCCATAGGCGGAAGTGGAAGCATCACAAAATCCTACCAACTGTATTTCATCTGCATCTGCAAACTGCAAGTAACGCGGCACACTAATATCAGGCATCTCAATTAAATCCTTGTAAAAACATTCCCATACATTGGCAAGTTTGTGCGGTAATGGGGCATCCCATTCCAAATCATGCAGCCAGATTTGCTGCATTATAAGTTTAGCCTGAATTATAATAGGTCCAGCAAAGCCCATTGGATCATAAAGCTTGCTGACCGAGCTTAAAACATTGCGCTTGGTCGGACATTTTGAAGTCGCAACTACATTTCCACTTACCTTGAATACGTCTTCTCGGGGTACAAAGTTCAAACCTAAAGTCTTTGTAACAGATTTTTCTTGACTAAACTCCCTTTGACTCATATTTAACTTTTCTTGAGGTAAGTCATCTAAAATACTTGGGTCATTTGATGCCCATTTGTGAAGCTGAAAGCTGGCTAACTCCATGATAGCTATTAATTCCTTTTTTAACTGAATACATCCCTGGACAGTCTGACTACCTCCCTGTACATCATCAATGTAACTACTATTTATTATTGCCTCACTAGCCAATGGAAAATCATTTTTATACCTTTGGGCCAATTCTAAAAGACATCTTGTGGCTAAAAAAGCAGAACTCGTTAACCCATAGGTTACGGTTTGTAACTGTAAACACTGCATTTTATCATTTTCTCGCCACAAAATGTTTTGTAACACCCTATGATCTGAATGTATTTTAATCATGCGATACATGTGACGTATATCACATTGCAAAGTGTATTTAAAAGTCCTAAATGTTAACAAAATGTCAAATAGTGACTTTTGAACTACTGGCCCGTTACATAACAAGTCATTTAAGCAGTGGCCCTCTTTTGTCTTAGCACTGCCATCAAAAACTACTCTCAACTTATTTGTTTGTTTATCAAGCCGCAAAACAGCATGATGTGGCAGAAAAAATAATGGTTGCTCTGAGAGAGCACAATTATTTAAATCAATTGCCTTAGCATGGCCAAGTTGTATATATTCCTGAATAAATTGTTTATATAATTCAAAATAGACTGGGTCCTTTTTAAACCTTTTCTCCAAATTATACAGTCTTTGCAATGCAATATAATATGAATTGGATGGATCAATACTTTGTAAATCAATCTTTAAAGGAAGTTTCACTTCAAATGTATTATTTTGTAATGTAACACTTTCCTGAAAAATCTTTTCTGTATATTCATGCTCAGGGAGGGACTCGGGGAAAAATTCAGGGATTTTTTCTGCCTCCCAGAACTGCTTGACACAAGCACCTAGATCATCGAATTGGGGACTTGTAAGGGCATGCATAGCGACAGCCACATTGGAATGAGAAGGAATGTCTCCCGAGACGACGTATCCAAGGCGGGTGTTCAGCAAGACTGGATCCTCCGGGCCTCCCTCAACCTTGCCGTCTTGAATTACTCTGAAGAAAACTTCGGCGGAGAGAAGAAGTGAGATTTCCCCTGAAATGTAAAACTCACTGTCAGCTAAAGCAATATTTTTAGGCAGTGAAAATCTAGACATATCTATTTGTCTTTGTGGAATATTTGTTGTAATTTTATCAATAATTGAGCATGTAACATTGAAATTGTAATTTTGAACCATGGAATGTATTGTAAGATTTATGCCCTTAGTGGTTTGATTGGAAATTCCACCTAAAGCATGAATGTTTTTATTTAGTTCAAAACTTGGAAGCCCCAGCTTTTCATATAAAGCGGTTGTGCAAAAAGATACTTGGCTACCGCAGTCAAGTAAAGCTCTGACAACATATTTGTTGTTGTCTGCCCCGGAGACAAGCACCTTCGCAGTGGGTAGCAAGACAGATGTAAGAGAAGGCTGATGCAAGTGCATATTTACCTCTGGTGTAACATCCTGCTCCTGGTAGCTATTGCTAATGTTAGTATCTTGGATTTTGTTAGTATTTTGTTTGTAATCTGGAATGTGAATAAGAGCATTGTGTTTAGACTGGCATACAGAACATTTAAAATTATATCTGCATTTTTTTAAGTGAAATGTAAGGCAGAGTTTACATAGATTGTTCTGAGTGACATAATCTAGCCTCTTTTTAGGGGTCATTGCATTAAATTTAGAGCATTTAAAAAGCTTATGTTGCTGGGAACATAATATGCATTTTGAGCTTTCAGAATTTAAAACCTGTGGAACAACTGAAGAGGAAAGCAAAGTTACACTTTTGAGGTTATGTTTACCTGGAGCTCGCTCATTATTATTGCTTGTGGCTTCCAGGGATGCTGCTCTTTTGTCTAGAAACTCTAGCAGTGATTCTGTAGTGGGAATGAGTGTTAGGTCTCGGTCGGTGTTGAACAACCGTGCTGTAAGAGGATCAAGCTTTCGGATTAAAATACAAGAAAGAATAGAATTCCATTGTTCAACGGGCTGCTTAAGGTTTTTAAGTGCGGTTATTTGCTGCCTTGCTTTGACTACTAACTCACGTATCTGCTGAGAACTACCCCTGTGAATAGGTGGCAAATCAAGTAAAACACTGACATGGTTGTGTATAAGCAAAGCTGGATTATCATACCGCTTTTTTAACAATAACACAGCGGATTGATAGGACTCTCCCACTATAGGTAAATTGTCTATTATTTGCAGCGGCTCACCCTTCAGATGTTTTTTAAGGAAACACATTCGCTGAACATCAGTCAAACTATGGTCTTTGTGAACCACAGCCTCGAACATCTCCATAAATGGCCTGTATTGTCCAATGTCCTTGCCATCGAAAGTGGGAATGTCAAGTGGCGGGAGCTTCGCCCTTGAGGTCTCACCACCTGAAAAAACTGCCATCTTCGAGGAACCATCAGAGAACTTCTTCTTGTGGCGCTCAAGAAGCGTACAAATAGCTGTGTAACGATCCTCAAACTCATATTCCTGCGTGTCGCCCCAATCCTCATCTTGCAACATTTTTAGCTCGACCATTGTCGCTTGAAATTTCGTGAAACATTCATCGATTATCCTTTTTCTCACAGTTAAATCTTCCAACGTGAAGTCTGTGGAATCCCTGAAAAATGCCTCATTTCTGGTGAGCGTGGACTTGCACTGTCCTAGTGCAATTTTTAGCCTTTTGAACTCATCCTCTGCTCCACCATCCAATGATTTTCTTTTGGATTTGGTCATTTTGCTCAAATTCACTTAGTTTGTGTAATATTACGCTGAAAACTTGTAAAATGATATGCTGTAAACTGTAAACTTGTAAAAACCTGTGTAAAACTTCAGTGTAAAACTTGTAAAATATGACGCAATAAGTTTGCCATGTGGCGACACGCGGTGCGCCCATAGACAATATGGAACACGTCTGCAATATTCACACGTCACTGTATTTTTGTAAGTTTTTTGTCTTGAAAACTTGAAATTAGCACAGTTTTGTAATGGAAATATTAGACTGTATTTTCGGCACCAATTTGTAAAGCACAAATATTGAAATGAAAAGATTTTTATATTTTTTGACTTTTTATTGTGACGTGCGTGTTTTACACAGTAGATTATAGAATGGCGGTGTGGCCAGCACAAAACTTATGTTTCTAACACATAGTCAGTTTTCGATTTTTTATATAGCAGGTTACATTACATGTATCCATCAAAACCAGTTTCGTACAATGGTTACGAAACTAGGGGTACGTACACCGAAAAAAGTTTTTCTTTACAATACAACAAGAACGTATAGTTGTTTAAAAAAAATTATTCTAACAAAAAACTAGTTATAAGTAATAGAATTTTTTGCAGCATGTACTAAGCGATTAGTAATATTTACTTTTTAAATCTAGTTAAAACAGATTGTAGTGTTTACCACTGCATAGTATGCAATGAAATAGTAATGAATACGATACGATACTGGAAAACGGTACTCTTTACAATAAGGTTTTTGTCATTATAATCGGATTGTAAGGTAAACATGAAATGTTGTACACATACATACCGATATGTTCTGTTATATTCACAAATTGATTTAACTAGATTATTATAGTAATCACGACAAAGCGTTTGTCATCACAAATAGAACTAGAATATCGTACGGATAACGAGATTCTAGATACATGTACCAGACATTTTTTTCAGTGTAGACGGCCGAAGGGATTTTGAGGGTTTTTAGAATATATCATTTGAAAATTTGAATGTTTGATCATTGGGTAATGGACCCTTAAAGATAAAAATAATGTAAATAGGGGATAAGGTAACCTTTGCACAGCGGCGGGAAATATACTCTGTGTGTGTTTTTTTATTTTGATTTTGATTTGATTTTGGTGATAGTGATAGCAACCAACTTTTACTCACCTCGACTGGTTACCCACAACAACGCAGGGAATCCTAGTGTGGGGACCAGGGTTACTTATTGTACACTGATTTAACTCTGTCTTTGGTTCAATAAATATTTTTTACTTTACTTTTACCTATAATAACAGCAACAACGGTCACCAGCAAGAAGTAGAAGTTGACGACTCTGCGGAACTGCTCAGCCAGGTTCTTAGGGAGGAACGTGAGGAGTGTGTACTTGGCAGTCTTGATCTTGTTGTGTTTCCTTCGGGACAGTTCCTCTGCAACCCCCACCGGGATCCGTCGCGTCTCTGCCGCCGCTGATATCTTATTGCCCTGTCGATGGATAGCTATTATTAATATATATTCCTGTCGAACAGGCCAAGATTCGTATATACTTTGTTGGTAGCCGGAGATTTCCACTCTGACTAAGGAATCACACTGTTATACAGGATGTTAAAAAAAGTGCGTTTGAAATTTTAAGAGGTTGCTCAGAATCGAGTATAGAATACAGGAAAAATATTGAAAGCCCTTTAAAATTTCAAACGCACTTTTTTATCAGCCTGTATAGCAGTGGTAAGGTAATAAATGTGAAATCAAATAAATCGACTGTTTCTTAACTTCACCGATCAATCTCGACAGTAAAATTGATTTTTCCTCAACGTTGACATTGGCAGAATTGTTGGGCCTGAGGCCTGAAGCTAGGATAAAGGGTCAAAAAAAAGAATCTTTCATACATACCTATATTTCCACTCTGATATGTTTCCATACAGACAGATAAGGGAAATTGTCCCCCTTATTGGCCATAGACTTCATAAATGGAATTAGTGGGCAGATAATAAAAAAACTTACTATTATATGTAACAATAGCCGAATGTTTGTCATTCAAGAGGGACGATAGTATACGTTTTGTCACCCAGTCGCTTTCTTTAAAACACTAGTTGTATTCCAGGTTCCATGCAGAGAATGTGATTGGTACTAACTACTACACCGCCGCTTTACACGCGGTCAACTTAAGAGGGCCCTGTACGACAAAACGACGACAAGGTGAAGGTCGCGGGAATACGCTGGAAAAAGGTAGCGCAATGACAGATTAGATAATAGTACGAACTTATTTTGCGACATTTTTATAACCACGTATAACCAAACAGTCATTATATATATCAAACTTATATTAGAAGATTATATCGAACTTGACTTACACAATGGTACTATCCTTTTCCAGCTAATTAACTAACTATAAAACATTCAGAAACACATGTCGGTCTGACAAGCGGGACACGGGAAAGTGGGTGTGAGCTCAAGGCTGTATACGTCATCAACTATACAATACCTACATATATTTTATTCCAAATCAATAAATATAAAACTTATAACAAGGTGTAGGTACCTAGAGTCGAAGGGTAGTTACGCATTTCCCGTAAATCGATGAGTTTACAAGTTGTCACACATAGTAAATATTTTGCATTCAACATTTAAGTCCTTCTGAAATAAATGAAAAAAGAATTTGCTGCATCTTCTACAAACAATTTTCCCCAAGGGACAAATAACTATGTACTTAAAATCAAAAACTCATTGGCCAACGGGATCGCAAAACTCGTAGGAGTTCATAACTGGATTGGATTAGACAGAGTCGGACTGGATTGGATAGGTTACTTGGAAAGTTGTTCAGTTTGATGAGTATAGAAGATTCTTTATTTTTTTCAGGTATTTCAAATGTAATTACAAAGGGATGGGCCAGCCTAGCTGAAAACCCTGAATGCTGTCGTCTGTCGTTGTAACGATAATACAATATTTTATTTTTTTATCTTTTCCCGCAATTTCCATAAGATTCTCGTACACCTGTAATTTCAATTACCAAAGCTGCATAGCTTCGTCGCATAGTCTTCTTTATTGAGTTTGCGGTAGCATACAAAGTGAATCTACTCTAAGGCCTCGTTTATGGAGACGCGGCGCGTTGCGCGGCGCGTCAGGCGGCGCGTCGTCGCGCGGTCAAAGCAAACATATGGTAATCTATGAGAGCGTTCATGAGCGCGCGTTGACGTTACTACATGAACGCTCTCATAGATTACCATATGTTTGATTTGACCGCGCGACGCGCCGCCTGACGCGCCGCGTCTCCATGAACGAGCCCTAAATAATCTTGTTTCATCATCAGCATCTCGTGTGGCGTAGCACCCGTAGCAGTGTTAGACAAATTGTAATAGAGTTACTTGTGGGATTAGATAAAGGTCTCGAGTTCAAATCCTGGTCAATGCACCAATGAGTTTTTTGCATTTTCATACCGATTGCTTTAACGGTGAAGGAAAACATCGTGTTTTATAAGGTTTTCGGGCATATGTATTTCCGTTTCATTATTATACAGCCTGTAAATAATCGTAGGATTTGAAGTACACACGAGGTGTCCTTAGATTCGTGCTTCTCCCAGACTAACATAAGATTTATGCAGTTTTTAGTTTTTAACTAGAACTAAGTTTTTATTTCAGCACCTGGATAGCCGTGGGTGGGGGGGGGGGCGTTAAATAGAAATTCAACGATAAATAACAATTAGCTTTTACGGTATTCCGTGATACAGTTAGAGAATCTTTGTTGTCTAAATCCATCGACACGAGAAGAAGAGGAAGGTAATACACTTTAAACGCAACCCTGTAACAGTCCTTTTACGCAAAAAACTTGTAAATTAGGTAACTCAGATTGCCGACAAATCTCGAATGAATCACGAACTTACTGGATTTCCCGACTTTATCTTCTTGTAAAAACACGAATACAGGCAAACTCAATGTTTACCTTATCTATAGGTAAAATACGATAAGAAGTTCATATTAATTTTGTGCGTGTCAATAAAAGTTTATTCAATAAAATTCATTTCCCATTTTCTAAGGTGGCCGATCAGCTGAGCATTTGTATACCCAACGTCTTAATCCAGTGTCCGTTTTTTTTGTCTTTTCGAAATGTCGTAGAACAAATCTTATCCGAATCTCATCATTAGTGGAAGGCTCCGTAAACTAACCGATACATCCTGTATATTTACTTCTTAAACAAATGACAGGCGATAGGGACTAAGATTTTTGTGCGTTTAATAAATGTTTCCTCTTCTTATATTTAAGGACAAAGCTCTCGTCGGTGAATTAATCTCCAACTATTCCTGTCCTCAGTTTCATACATAGTTAAATCGTATTAAGACCTTCCTATAGATCTAGAACCTAGATCTATGGAGCTACAATTCTTTAAACCAACAAGTTACTGCAAAATCCTTCTTATTACCAGAATTGCGTCTAATTAGTACATACATATAGGTGGATAAAATTATACTTAAAGTATTTCAAAATAGACAGACACAATAAAGAACTCAGACTGACAGAACACAAAAGTATAAAAAACTCCCTACTCATTGCGTTCAATCTCTTTGTATTTCTGACGGTTGCTATCTGTGGTACACCTATTGTAACTAAATAACACAAGACTCCTACTACATGGAACTCCGTACGCCTATGAGTTTGCGAAGTGAGAGTGAGATAGATAAGAACCAGAAAATGAGTTACCCTCATGAAGTCTAGTTGATGGGTGGCTCTCCTAATTTCCAATTGCAGTCATTGTCACGGTCAGCCGAGGACTGTCTTGGTGCAAAGGATAATGGCGCAAAAGCTATGAGAAAGGGTGCACCTGACATTGGCAAAGGAAGGTCACTTAACAGCGCAACAAAGGCGGTCATTTTTTTTAAATAGGTATATTATAAACATGTCAGGTGATTTTCGATAAGTAAATAATAAATACCCATGGTAAAAACTGCAATGGGTCGACAGGAAAACGCTGTAGGCTTGCATTATTTACAAAAGTTATGTACAAATTATTACCACGTTCTGTCATTCATTTCATTACTAATTGCGGCAGATAATACGTAAATTTTTCAATATCGAAGTACTTGACTGACTCTAATCTGACTACTAATCTGAGAGTCGTGGGTTCAATCTCCACCCAGGGCAAACATTTCTGTGATGAGCAGATTTGTTTGCTCTGTGTATGGGTGTATTATACCGCCGTAAGTCGTGCTTACGATAAGAGCAGTAAGTATAAACGCAGTAACTTCATCCATTTCGTCAATTATCTAATAATGTAAGAACTAATAAATAAGACAGTTAAATGATAACGCAGTATAGAAATAATGAATGAATCTGAGCTACACATTTCAAAAATCGTATTTAACATAATCTAAGGAAACAATTCGGAAAATGCAAAAATGTGACGAAAACTCGAAAGTGTGTTTTACAGACTAACTGCTCTTATCGTGAGCCCGGCAGTATATATGTATGTATTTAAATGTATATGTATATCAGTTTTTTGGTTTCCATAATACAGGGAATCCTAATTTGGGGCCAGATGACCGTGTGTCCAAACTATTCAAATCTATAACTAGACAAATCGTCCTAGATATTTATTATATTATTTAAACTAGTATTTTATTGTTACGTTTACAACCCATATTGTGTAAAGGGCAAAAGGTTGATGGCCCACTTAATGGAACGTGGCTACCGCCCCCTATACACACTTACCCCCTACCTACCAAGCAATTGTTTGTATTTTACTCTACCGATCCTTCGAGGTTCCTACCCTACCACTTGCAACATTTAATTACCTACCAATAATTCCAGTCAGAAATGAGAACAGATTTTTACAGCAGACTGTACGTACAGCGAGCCTACAAATAGATAAGTAAGTATTAAAGATAATATTTGTGCGAGACTTACATAGAAGCAGCAAAATAGAGCCTTGAAAGCGGAAAACAAACACTCTGTGAGACTGTTCGAGCAACGTACTATCACTTCACCGCATTCCCTCATCTTACCACGTAGTTTATTAGCATTTTCACTAAACTACAACGGTTTAAAACGGTTAAATTGGCTAGTAAGTCTGTCTATTTTTCCTGTAATACAACTGTGGACTGAATCGCAGCTATATGATAGAGTGATGTGCCTAATCTTATCTGTCAAATGCCAATATCGCTCGACTATCGGGACCCAGACCTTCCAGGTATCGTTGGATTTACGCATTTAGGACTTGAAGCAGATTACCAAATGTTACTTATTGCTAGAGTGCGTATAATGGGGTTTTCACCAGATAGACGGCTCCTGCGACGGGAGATTTTCAAGTGCTTGTATGTAAATATGACAGCTTTATTGATACAGTCTGTAGCGAAAATGGCCGGTGTGCTGGATTTAGTAGTATGAGGTTGGGGTCGTCCATTAACCACGTGATGTTTTTAACAACTTTTTAGACCCCCCTCCTGGTGATATGTGGTGAGGTTTTAGACAACAACAACAACAGTCCAACGTTTGGAACTTTTGAAAAGTTGCCTCCCTTGCATAGGTATACGATACTTAACAAGAAACATCAAAATCTTTAATATGTACTCAAAAAATGTTCATCAAATAACTTTAAAAGAAAAATAAAACTTTCTAATCTCAGGAATTATTTTTTAACTGCTAATAAACCGGCCTAAACAACTAAAAAACACTAAATTCAATAATAATAAGTATATCAGAACTATTAGACCACTACTATTTTCCCAGTGTAGATTACAATGAAAAAAATTCATTACCGGAAATATGACTGACTCGGTAGCTAAGTGGTTAGTGCTCCTGACCACTGATCCGAGAGTCGTGGGTTCGATCCCCACACAGGTTAAACTTTTCTGTGATGAGCAGAATTGTTTGCCCTGAGTCTGGGTGTGTTATATCTATATACGTATTTAAATGTATATGTGTATGTATATCAGTCTCTTTAAGGGCTTGCTCAGTAGACGAAACTGAACAACTTTCCACAAGATTTTTTTTCAGGAAACGAAAAAAATCGGCTTCTCTATACAAAATTATAAATTTGATTGGACAGTTTGTATGGAGAAGCGGATTTTTTTTTCGTTTCCTGAAAAAATATCTTGTGGAAAGTTGTTCAGTTTCGTCTACTGAGCAAGCCCTTAAAGTTTTCGGAAACCTGTCCCTTACAGCCTGTATAATACTGTGTTTTTAGATACAAATCTTAATAAAATTTTAATTAGTAAAGAAAATAATTTAATGAATGTTATAAAAACAAAATCATAAAATGAATGTTATAAACTCACAATTTATTATTGATGTAGTCAACTGTTTGCTTTACCTAATTGCTTTTGCTTCAACTATGCTGGTTATTTTATCTGGATTAACAATTTTTCTCATCAGCACAACTAGTTGAGCCTAAGGGAAAAAAGTCCGAATGGCTCAACCAGTTGAGCCTAGGGGAACAAACGATATAACCTGTTATTTTCACATACCCATTTAAAAGAGTTTATTATTATCGAACATTAAGATATTTGACAAAAAGTTATATCCTGTCCTAATATAGAAAAATAAATGCACAATCATTTGTTTATATTATTTTATTAAAAACATTATTTATCAAAACATTAATAAAAATATATAAATACTAACTATATTTAAAACTCAAACTCAAATATCTTTATTCAAAGTAGGTACATTTATGCACTTTTTCTTGATCCATATTAAGTCTTCAGTTTGATTCTAAACACCATATTCCATCGATAGATTTATCCGCAACAATGGTGTTATAAGTCCTAAAAACGTCACTATTATGTTCTTAGAGCGGCCCCTAAACATTTCAATAAGTGTGAAGGTATGACACGGGTGCACTATGAAATACGGGCGGCCAAACACTGGATGCTCCTGTTGTGTGATAACAGAGTAGAAGTCTTTGGGGTCGATCCTGGAACAAAGAACAGTTTCTGTTAAACCTCGCAAAGTAATTATACTGCTATAGTATCTAGAGGCGCTGTCCATAAATTATTTAATGCCAAATTATCATATTTAGAACCACCCTCCCCCTGTAATGCAGAATGACAATTCCTTTCTTCTTGTATATGGAAATTGTTATGTAATTTTTAAATGGCTCTAGACCAAGTAATGTCCATACGCCAGAACTATTTGAAAATAGTTTCAACTTGTGCTAAATACAAAACAATGATGCTACTAGAACTAAGAATAACTAAGTAAAGTACATAGTTCCTGCTTTCGGGGACAAATAGCTATTTGTTTAACAAATGAAGAGGATTTTTGTTTTGCATTTTGGTTTTTAATCATTTCCATTGGCCATGGAATCATATTTCAGGGACGCTTGAAACTTACTCAATAACTGACAGCTCACGAACATCTTCCAAAGTCAGCAGAACCCCGGAGGATCTCCAAAGGTTAAAACTAAACGAGGGTACTCCATAGCTTAGGTTATAAAATATTACGTATTCCGCTTTCAGCAGTCCTTTTTCGTTCTCCAAATAAGTTTCCTTCCTTATGCAGCTTTTGTGGATATCTTTATTATCATTGCAAATTCGCCATCCGTCACAAATTCGGTCTGATATTTTGACAAATTCTCGGGCGGCTTCCAAAAACTCTTCAGGGGTTAGTCTAGTAGGTCCATGATTGGAAACCATTCCAAATTATTGACTACGTAATCTGTTACTAATGCTAATCGTTCGGTCTACATTTTTTTATGTAGAAAGAAGGTAAAATACAAAAAATTAAAGATCGCAGAAAACGCACAAAACACACAAAACGCTTTCAAAACAAAAACTGTCACTGTCAAAGTATTTTTTTCCTACTATTGCAAGGAAAGCCAAAAGCTTTTATTGCCATACAGCCTTATCTGGTGTAACACAGTTACACAGTTAGGGTGCGTTTCCACTGATGCAGAGCGGAGCGGAGATGTTCAAAAGTGAACACTCAGACAGAGTATACAGAGAGACCGCTCAATAGAAACCACTAAAATTCTAATCATATACATGCTTATAGACGTCTACGGTCGTTCAAGTCAAGGTCACGATCACACAGTCGCGTCACAAACTTGACTGAATCGATACGTTAGTTGTTAGCGCTTCTGATTACTGATCCGAGGGTCGGGTCGTGGGTTCGATTCTCATTTAGGAGCAGTAGACTTTATACAGAGTGTTAAAAAAAATGCGTTTGAGATTTTAAGGGGTTACTCAGAATTAAATAGAGAATACAGGAAAAATATTGAAAACACCGAATTCCAATTTTTTTCAGTTTCCCATACAAATTCTTAATTAATTATTTAGATTTAGTGCAGCAAACTAAAAAAAAGTTGTAGATCGGAATTTTTAAATATTTTTCCTGTATTCTATACTTGTTTCCGAGTAACCTGTAAAATTTCAAACGCACTTTTTTTAATACCCTCCTGTATACCTAACTAGCTGGAGTTAGGCAGTTGATATGATATCGTCTGGTAGTTGGAATAAAAGTTTTTTTTTTATTGAAACAATCATTTTCGTTTTCATTACCTACTTATATAAAAAAAATCGAATTCCCTCCTCGAGCGAGAGCAAACTACATATAGCTGACAGTGATAAAAGCAGGAGGCTCCCATCCGCGCCTCGCCCTCCCGCACCCCGCGCCACAATCAATAAATCAATCAATTCTTTATTCCAGAACAAAGTACATTGTGTAGGAAAAATGGTATAAATACAATCTAAAAAACTAAACAAAATATATAAAAAAAACAAAGTATAAATACAATCTAACACTCACTAACATAACATTTTTATAGCGGGTCCCACACCAATTTTGGTAAAACTATAGGTACCTATAACCTATAACGCAATCGCCCATAATCGCGAAATTGGTTTGGTTATGTATAATGTTTTACCCGTCTCACCAAACAGGAGGTAAAAGGAAGAGATGTCGATGTCCAAAGTCCACACAGAGCGACGTGGTTCTAGAAGTCGTTTAACTGAAGAAAAGCTGGCCAGAGATTATCGCTGTATGTCGCCCGCCGATCGGGTGATCGGAAGCAGTGGAAAGCTGTAGCTGAGGGCTTATGCTCCTCGAGGAGTTAGAGGACCTAAGATGAAGAAGAATGTATATGTTTTAAATTAATCATTTATTAAATTCATGTGTAATTATTATTACGTCTCGAAACGTATATACAAACAAATAGTAGTCGTTCTGTAGTTATGTGATGCACGGACGCCCGCCCGCGCAGTTTACGTTCGTACGCGTGCGCACATAATACTTTATATACATATAGTGCGTACCAGAAAAGTACGTTATATAAAATAATAAATAAATTATAATAACACTAGAAAAGTGTATAATGTAAGTAATTAATATTTTTTTCATATCAAATACCGCGCCTAAGGCCACATGTTGACTGATTTACCTACCTAAAAACCTATTATAATATCGTGATTGACATAAACTGCCATATTAACAAACACTTATCATACAAAGGACAATGGGTAAGAGCGTACCCAAACACTATGTCGGTATGAGTTGCCCTAATTATGGAGTAGTTTAATTTATCCTAAGAGCGCTTGTCTAAATTCACTTGGAGAAAAACCTAGTTTCTGGTACATTCTTAGAACAAACATTTAATTATTACAAAAATGTATTCGTATTTCAACGAAAAATAACTTTTTCTCCAAGTGAATTAAGGCATGTCTTAGGATGAATTAAAACTACTCTATGAGGGCAACAAAGACCAACATAGTTCAAAATACTACAGTGCATTGGGTACGGTGCCCATACAAAATTACCCATTCTCCTTTCTGTATTTATGATAAGTAGTAACCTATAACCTCTTTAGGGGCTGTCCATCAATCACGTGATGTTTATTAGCAATTTTTAGACTCCCCCATGGTTATACGTGGTGAGGTTTTAGACTACCCCCCCCACCTCTAACCCAAAATTACGTGTATTTTTTTGGTACAAAATATTATCTTTAAATATGTAATTTAATTCTGGAAATATTAGCACCGTGATAAAAATTTCTAGACATTAAGGTTGCAGGTTGTTTTTGATCTTGGGAAGAGTTAAAAACAACATAACAACAACAGTCCAACGTTTGGAAATTACTTAGAAATCGCGCGTTCAACGAAAAAATAAATACACATGATATCTCAGTACACCCCCCTCCCTTGTTTTTAACCCCCTTTTGAGCCTCACGTGATTAATGGACGATCCTTCACATACATAATAGATATTATAGGTGAATGACCCGTTAACTATGAGTTCTACTAATACAACAGCGCGGCGTAAAAATGTGAATTGTATTCGGTTCAGAGGCCTCGGGTTCACATCCCGGCCAATGCACCAATGAGTTTTTCGAAACTTACGTGCATTTTCATACCGATTGCTCTAAAAACATCGTGAGTAAAGTAGCACATCTGATTACAAGATGTGAATGATTGTCGCGTTGCACAGGTGCGTAGGTCAATGCCCTACACAAGGCATCTATACTTTGTGATAAGGGTCGTCTTTTAATCACGTGAGGCTCAAAGGGGGGGGGGGGGGGAGGCAGTTCGGGAAAAATCATGAAAATCACTAGGGGGAGGGGGTGGGTGGTAGTGAAATATCACGTGTATTTATTTTTCGTTGAACGCGCGATTCCTAGAGTAAGTTCTATCTAAACGTCGGACTGTTGTTGATACGTTGTTTTTACCTCATCCCAAGGTTCGAAACAGCTTCAGGCAGTCGAAAACAACCTGCAACTTTAATATCTGTCTGGACATTTTTATCACGATGCTCAATCTCCAGAATTAAATTACATTATAAGATAATATTTTGTACCAAAAAAATACACGTGATTTTAGGTAGAGGGTGGGGGGGTGTAGTCTAAAACCTCACCACGTATCACCAGGGGGGAGGGGGATCTAAAAAGTTGCTGAAAAACATCACGTGATTAATGGGCGATCCCTAATACGGTTAAATTGTGCCACACGATAAGATGATGAACACTTTATTTTTTTTTGTAGGTATAGAGAAATTAAGGGGTGGCCAAGTGTGCGTCATCATAGCAAAATGTTGTGGAATTATGGGATTTTGACTACACTAGGTTTTAGAGTGTTGTGTTTTTGAAATGTGTGCCAATTGAAAAAAAAGTGTCCACGCGTTTTTTAAATATTCGCAAAACACAGATTCTGCTAGGATGACTGTTAATCCGCCTCTGTGTGTATGTACTTAGGTGTAAATTTGAAAACCGATACACGTGACCGTGGGTGACCCTAAGTGCAACACCAGGCAACCGCAGTCAATCCTATGTTGCACATGTCTACACATCATACGGTTAAATTGTGCCACTCGATAAGAAAAAGAAAAAACACTTAATAAGATTTCATTTTTTATGTTTTCAGTAGTTAGCTAGGAGTCGAATGGTCACCATGATGGTAGCTATTGATATAGTATGTTCTTATCATAAGTGCATAAAGTTATCTATAGTAATTACATAGATAGTTATTCAATCACACATAACACCTCAGCTCAGCAGTTGTCGTGTTATAGGTATTTATTTTTGTTAAGTTTACGATTTTCATAAGAACGTCAAAATGTTTTCAGGAAAACGTAGAGGCTATATAGATTTAGACATGGAAGCAATCACATTAGATAAAGGTTAGTAATATAAATATTTCTCCTATCTAATAAGTATAATCTCAGCTTTATTTATTTATATGTTGTTGTAAGTTTTGTGTTTTGTTTTTATTGCTGTTCTGTGTTTTATGTTTCATAGGTGCTCGTGTTTATACGTTCGCTCTAGGTAAAAATAATATTATTGTTGTGTATAATTGCTTATATTGCTTGTTATTAATTTTATGGCTTATATCTAAAAGATTTCGGAAATTAATGCGTAAGTAAACTATAATAAATTAAACTTTTTTCAATATACGTATTTTTGGGCTAATTTTATGTTTACTTATTTAAAAACTAGCTGGTGCCCGCGACTTCGTACGCGTTAGTGTTGGGGGTTTTCCAATAGTTCATGTTTTGCTAAATTATTCTTTAGAAATAAGAAAATAACAAAATTAAGTAAACAATAAAACAAATGAAAGAAAAATAAAAAAAGAAAAATATAAAAGAAAAAATAAAAATAAAAAATAAGAAGAAAAAGAAGAAGAAAACGAAAATACAATTGCATAGGTTTTACGATATATTTACAATCAACACTACTGGAGGATGGATCTCTTCTTATAGCTAGGGAAGGTTAGCTCATTCTCCACACACAGGGTCCAAGTTTGGATAGTGGTAAGATGTGAGGCTAATGGCCAAATCCAGCTTAAGAAGTTTTTCAGCCGCCTATACAGGATGTTAAAAAGTGCGTTTGAGATTTTAAGGGGTTACTCAGAATCAAGTATAGTATACAGGAAAAATAAAAAATAAAATCTTGTCTACAACTTTTTAAATCGGAATAGTGAATTAATAATTTGTATGGTAAAAGGTAAAAAAATTACAGATCGGATTTTTTCAATACTTTTCCTGTATATTTTGATTCTGAGCAACCCCTTAAAATCTCATACGCACTTTTTTATCATCCTGTTATTAGGTAGTCAAAGAAAAAATTGAAGAACAGGTCCAGTAGAATGCCTACGCCTTTGTAACACCCTGTATACCACCACTTAATAAATATTTCCCTACACTTGCATAGTTGGGTACGAAATACCATTTACAAATGTAGTTTGCTTTACTTATTTCACTTCGTTATACGTATATTTTCGATATTCTACAGCTACCTACACCGTAAACAATATAGACATATCTCATCGTAAAAGAGGATCCCGTCAGTTCCCTCGGGACACCCTTGACAATTCCGGGTGAAGAATGTTAACTGAATATACTTTTGATTCGCCTAATCTAAGAATGAAGGTTTCACCTTAATACTTAGATACAGTTTCCAGATTTTCCCTCGGGATCCCTATGAATTTCCAGGGCCAATAGTATGTATCGAATGATACGAAAGTACCGTAATCGACACGCCTTTTCAAAAAGTTAAGGTTGTATCTTAATAAACTGAGTTACTGTGGAGATACGGTGTTGTCGTTTTCCTGTGGGAACCCTTCATGAAACCGAGGTAAAAAAGTTTGGATTTTTAGTAGTAATGATAAAGTATCATTGTGCCAAATTACAATAAAATCGGCTTCGTAGTTTTTGAGTAATAAGGCTTTTAAGAATTAAAGTTTTTATGCATTCCTCCGGGAACCCTTGAATTTCCCGGGATAAAAAGTATCTAAGATGTTACTCCGGGTCACGTAGTATAATCGTGCGAAGTTTCATCAAAATCGGCCCAGCCGTTTTTACGTGATGCGCGGACAGACAAACAGACAGACAAAAATTCCAAATTACATTGTTTTGATCTCTATATCGATAGATATGTTCCCTACAGGTATTATTTTCAAAAATATTCCATGTACAGAATCGGCCCCGTTACAATTTTATTATATTATGTAGGTATATAGATGTTGCATATTTTTTACCAAAAATACTTATAAATTCGCCGCTCGTTTGCCAAAAATTACATCTATACTATTACATAGCAAATAGGTCGAAAGAAGGGTCGGAACCTTAAATAAGTAGATGTTTTATTGTTTATGTAAAATGTAAAATTGCTTACTTGCCTACATAATTAAGCTTGCGAACATTCTTTCGACCCATTTGCTATGTAATTTTTGGCAGGCGGCGAATTTAAAATTATCTTTAAAGGACGACAACTTTTTTTCTTGACATTGGATTTCGATGAAACAAAGACTATATAATGCTCCAAACTAAGCTTAATTTACTCGAGAAAACCGCATGAAAATCCATCCAGTAGTTTCAGAGATTAGCGTGAACAGACAGACAGACAGACAGACAGACAGACAGACAGACAGACAGACAGACAGACAGACAGACAGACAATAAATTTTAAATTTGTTTATTTGTGTTCTATTACTCTTATTTTATCACCTCCTTACTATTTTTGGTAAAAATATTCAATGTACAGACACGCGGTTTCTACTGTTTTATTATAGTATATATAGATAAATGAATGTGGTAGGGCAATTGGTATTGTAAAAAAAGGGGTTAGTGTTATATCTTATATCTCTGCTCTGTATATATGCAATGCCTGATCTTAAGATAGATTTAAGCATATTTTTTAAAAAGGCCGAACGGTCATGCGCATTCCTCCCGCAAGTGCTTCTTAATTAATGTTGTTTCTAAAATTGAAATTATGCTTTGCAGATGAAGAACAAACCAATGCACCTAATTCCCATTCGTAAGTTTTAATTTCTTATTTGATTTATCTCATTAAATATTAATTAGTGTAACAGTAGGTGTATGATATTTCTTTGGCACGCTCTGTAGCCTTAACGGCTTGATAGATTTTTAGCTTAAGAGATGTCGTTAGATTCGGCTTGATCCCCAGATTGACATGGATACATTTTAATGCAGTCGGTTTTTTTTTAAATATGGTTAGGTTATTATCTACATTTGCTCGCATTTTGTAAGTATAGTACTTATTTGTAAAATTGTCGTGCTTTCAGATTCTTTTATAACTTTTGCCTACGATGTCACGGTCTGAAATCGGCTTCATCCTGGGAACCTCGTTGGTGGCCACGACTCTGCCCGTTCCCTTACTTTCCGAGATACAGACAGGCAGCGCAGACTCTGTGCATCGTTATATTCTGTAAGTTGCACTGCTGCTAACAGTTTCAAGACCGCAAGCTGGAAGTAAAAGGAAACCGCGTTTAGGCAAACGTAGCGCGAGACGCCGTGCCGCCCAGCAAGTCAAAGCGATATTTCCGCAAGGATGCTGGTAATCGCTGGATGTTTAAAGCTGAAGATGAGCTGCCTGCATCTACTTACTACATATGTAGTTGACGGGTTATAAGATGACGCATATAAAGACAGATGACCCTCAGGGAAGGAAAATTCTCGATGTGCCATACCTTAGCGAAGCCAGGCCTCCCACTTGGTGGACCGATGAGCAGGTTGCGGGAATGCGCTGGACGCGGACAGCGCGAAAGCGGTCGTTGAGAAAATCCTTGGGGGAGCTCTTTGTACGATACAACAGTGGACGTCATTTAGCACTTATTTGTCTTTAGAACCGGCGTGGTTGCCACTTCACCACTCAAGAACCCTTCTTCCCCATCGATGAATAGTTCTGAAAATTACCTGCAAAGATTTAAAAAAGCTTTTATTACTTTCAGTCCTCCTAACATGGGGTGTCCTATACGTGGAAATAGGTGAACCGGTGACAGTGGCAGGACAGTTATTTCTCATGACGGTTTTGATCATAGCCTCGTATTTGGCGGGCTATATTTGGACGAAGATCACCACATTACCAGCTTTGATAGGAATGCTTCTGACCGGGATTACGGTCCGGAACGTGGGCCTGGTATCTTTCACTGATGAATATAGGAAGCTGAATCAAGATCTCAGGTAAGTGGTACTTCATTAATTCTTTGTTCATTTTAAGTGGAGTTTTAAAGATCCCGCATCTGGGAACGATGTCTAATGGAACTCCACGCTCCATCGCCGTCCTTCTGTCTGACAGGACTTACCTATTTTTTATTTTTAAATGTTAGGCACTTTAAATTGTCATAGAGGTTGTTTCTTTACCTTCTACCACAAAATACATAGATACAGAAGGTCCGCTCAATACGCTCACTAAAATCCTAACCATATACATGCTTATAGACGTATACGGTCGTTGTAGGCAAGGTCACGATACTGTGCGATCGTGACCTTGCCTCGAACGACCGTATATTTCTATAAGCATGTATATGCTTACGATTTTAGTGGTTTGTATTGAGCGGACCTTCTGTGTCTATTTTGTGCTTCTACCATCTCCATAATCTCCAATAGCGTATGCGTGATGAACAAACCAATCCGTAACGAGTCGCATTTATGTGCTGATTTAACATCTTGCTTTGTAAACTGTACGCCTTTGTAATGGTTTCAGAAAGATTGCGCTCGTAATCATTCTTATGAGGGCAGGACTCGGTTTGAAGGCTTCGGTACTTAAGAAGCACTATGCAGCAGTACTGCAGCTGGGATTGGTGCCGTGGCTTGTTGAGTGCGTTACCGTAGCCGTTAGTTCACACTACCTTCTTTATTTACCTTGGATTTGGGGTGAGATATTCTTCCAATTCTGTGATGTTATTTCATTTTTTTTGATCACTCGTTCAAGCTGAAACATTAGATCAGATTTGGATAACATTTGGCACATGAACATGCTACAAAAGGGCCCATGTTTAATCTAGTCATGTTTTAACTTCGAAAATATGTATGAACCCAAGATGATATAATCACTACATTTGTAGGAACTTGTTAGTACCTACTTAGTCAAACAGTAATTATAGTATTCTAATTAATAATGGTCAGACGTTGGAATTCCTCCTGTTTCCACTGACAAGTGAAGCTGGTAGGCGCAGGAGTCGTGAGTGGATAATTTTAAATATCACTATATTAGAAAATATTATTTTCATTTTTTTTGCAATAAAGCCTAAATGAATTACTTACTGGTTTAGCTAAATAGTAACTAAACCTCACAACCTAAATTATTTCCTATTTTCTTCTTTTGAGGTTTCCTTTTGGGCTCCATGATTGCGTCGGTATCACCAGCAGTAGTGGTCCCCTGCCTCTTCAGACTCCGGGAGGAAGGCTACGGTGAAGCTAAGGGCATTCCCACCATACTGCTGGCATCTGCAGCTATAGATGACTCGGTTAGCGTAGCTGTATTTGCGATCATACTCGATGCGATGTTTTCAGATGTGTCTTTGACTCTTAATGTGACCAAGGTAAGCAGTTGGTTTATCTGTCTATAACTTGGTATAATCTCATGGTGTCTCTACTGTTGGTTTTTATGTAACTTGAAACGATATGTTTCTGTAAACATCTAACAGTAATTGTATATACAAGCTGATTATTTACTTCCTGAAAAGTGGCAAATATCTACTACTACTACTACTTATAAAATTAAACAACTTTTCCCAAAAAGATAAACAATCGGAGCAAAAAATATTTTTGAATTTCCATACTAACTGTCAATGATCAATCGATTTGTGAATTTTGTATAAAAACTTGAGAAGTCAAAATATGTAAATCTGGTCTGATATTTTCTGCTTTCAGGGACCACTGTCCATATTGACCGGATCAGTTGTAGGAGTTTTATGGGGTGCTATGGCATCTGTTGTACCAGAGGTAGGAGACAACCATGTGGTGCCATTGCGGTTTCTCTTATTGTTCTTAGGAGGTCTGTTTGCGTTATTCATGTCAAACTTCATTGGATGGAGTGGAGCAGGTAGGAACCTAAATATAAGTTACAGTTATATACTTAACACGAAGGCCCACAGACATGGGAACCGTGATCGTGTTGGGTCATACAACTGGCTATAACTATAATAGTGGCATTTATCTCGAAGGTTTCCGTGTTTCGTTGGTGCCGAATGTTCTCACTAGATGCCAGCTGTGAACTTTTAGAGGCCTTAATTAGATTATAGGCATAAACTTATGACACTGGGTCTGGCTGGCCACTAGGCCCATAACCTCCAATCTGGACTTTGTTAAGGTACGGGAAGAGACCATTGCCTTAAACAGTGGGGACGGACGGTATTGTTCATAAATATATTCTATTCCTATCTATAGTAAAATTACTATTATTATTTATTATTTTATTGAAATTAATTACACGGGCAGTTTACCCAATTACATAATTAATACATTCATATTACAGTTTTATGGAAAAGCACAGTAAAGACATACAAATACAAATTAAATTAAACACAAATTAAAATACATTAAACACATTCACAGTAGGCTAGACAGTCAGATAATATATCCTTCCATCCATCCGCAAACAAATCAAGTGTAGGGGCAAATTCCAAGAGCGCATTGAGGGCAGTGTGCATGCGACACAGCGGAGCCTGCGCGCGCGCCTCCGTGCGGCACAGCGGGCGCGCGAACAGCCGCTGGCGGCGGCCGGCGCGCAGCCGCGGGTACTTGTCCGGAACATAAAAACGAGCGAGTCGATCAACAAGGTCGGGGGAGTCTATCTCACCTCGTAGTATTTTGATAGCTGTCACTATCTCATTCCGCGATCTTCTGACTTCCAGTGAGTTAAAACCTAAGTGACCCAGTAAAAATTGTGTCGGATATAAGAATGGATAATAACCACAGATGCGTTTATATAAGAACCTAAGGAACGCCTTCTGCACTTTTTCTATCATTACCTTATATTTAGCTTCGTGAGGGTTCCATACGCACGCACTAGTTTCTAGTTTGCTTCTTACGAGACTCGTAAAAAGTAGCTGCATAACTTTCGGATTGTTGAAATCACGCATGTTCCTCAGTACAAAACCTAATCGGCTGAAACAGCTTTTAGCTAGTGTCGTGATGTGCTCGTTGAAGGTCAGAGAAACGTCGAAAGTAACACCCAGGTCTTTTATAGTAACAGTGCGCTTAATAATATCAGCCCCCAATTTATAATCTTGCTGAATGGCGGATCGCTTGCGACTAAATGTCATGACAAAGCATTTCGCAGTATTGAACTCCATTTTATTGACCTCACTCCACTTATTTATAGCATCAATATCGTGCTGAATTAATTCACAGTCGTTTTCACTATTTACCTCCACGAATAGCTTCAAGTCGTCCGCGTAGAGGAGACAATTGACGAACTTAAGGACTTTTACTATGTCATTGACCAGTATCAAGAATAACAAAGGCCCAAGAACTGATCCCTGATTAACTCCTGAAGGGGTATCGTAAGGTTCAGAAACATAGCAGCCGTAGCGCACAAACTGCTGCCTATCATGGAGGTAGTCTGCGAATAGTTTAACAAGCCGAGGAGTAAAACCGATTTCACTTAGCTTCAACAAAAGAGTACTTTTTCGAACTCGATCAAAAGCCTTGCGAAAATCGAAATAAATAACATCTACTTGTCTTCCTAAATCCATACTGCTAGAGATGTAATCGACCAGAGGCAACAGGTTTGTATTAACAGATCTTCCTGGCCTAAATCCGTGTTGCTCGTTACAAAGATAAGGTTGGATTTGAGGATAGATGACGTTGCGGACAAGGATCTCAAATATTTTTGCAGACGCTGATAAAATTGCTATCGGTCGATATTCATCAACAGACAATTTATTACTGCTTTTTGGAATGGGTGTGACCCGAGACAACTTCCACAAGGGAGGATAGGTACTAGTTTCAAGGATCAGATTTACAATGTGGCAAAGAGGGACCGATATTGAAGTTTTACATACTTTAAGCATATATGAAGGCACACCATCAGGTCCTGGAGATCGACTAGGTTTTAGTTTATTGATTGCAGTTTCTATATATACTATATATAATAAGGGTTTTTTCAGGACCTCTCGCTATAGTGTGTTCCGGGTTTGTAGCTGCTTATTTCTGGGAGAAACAAGGCTGGGCTATTAACAGGAACCCTGTGAGCGAAGTCTTCCGTATAATGTGGATTTTCTTTGAGCCCATATTGTTTGCGTTAACTGGTGCTCAGATTTCCGTAAGAAAATATTAATGCTTATACCTTGTCTAACCATCACTTCTGTTACAAACAAATATTTTGATATTTTCGAAATAACTAATTGATCAAAATATTTACAGCAACTTGGTAATTAAATTAGCTTCAAAAAAAAATTAAAATTATTCAAAATGTCCGCCCTTGACTTTGATACAACAGTCGATCGCTGTGCGCACTATTTTTGCAGAGGAAAATTGCCTATTGTTTTATTCAACTAACTCTTCAGCGACTTAATCTTTGGATGACATTTAGAGCTAGCTATCTTCTCCAACACCTTTCTGCGATTCGATGTTAAACTACTGACTACTAAAGAAACTTACTGTTACAGATAAACAGCATAGACTCAAGTATCATATTGACTGGCTTGATATGTCTTGTGTCATGTCTTATGTTACGAGTCCTGGTGACTGTTCTCGTCAGCTTCGGTTGTGGACTTAACTATAAGGAAAAACTCTTCGTTGGGCTCACGTGGGTAGCTAAAGCTACTGTTCAGGTAAAATTAATCATATAAATATTAATATAACATATGTATTTAGGTATAATATAAATATGTTAGCTTGGTGTATTGAGGGCGGGCATGATGAGAAGAAAGAAAGGGTTTCTGTAAGTTAGTGTCGAGGATAAGCGGCCGTCCATTAATCAAGTGATGTTTTTAGTAACTTTTTAGACCCCCCTTCCCCCCTGGTGAGGTTTTAGACTACCCCCCACCCCCGAGCCAAAATCACGTGTATTTTTTGGTACAAAATATTATCTTTAAATACAGGTATAATGTAACTTAATTCTGGAAAATTAAGCACCATGATAAAAAATTCTAAGTCGCAGGTTATTTCTGACTGCCTCAAGCCGTTTCGAACCTTGGGAAGAGTCAAAAACAACATAACAACAACAGTCCGACGTTTGGGAATTACTCTAGAAATCGCGCGTTCAACGAAAAAATAAATACACGTGATATCTCCAGTACATCCCCCCCCTCCCCCTCGTGTTATATCGTGATTTTCTCTGAATCACCCCCCCCCCCCCCCCTTTTGAGCTTCACGTGATAATGGACGACCCCTAAGGCAAAGTGGAAAATATTAAGTCGGTAAGATTACCGGCCAGATGGCCTTCTATGGCCGTCTTCGGTAAGCCGGGATAATGGTAGGAAGAAATGAAATTAGATACTGGAGAACTATTTGGATAATAATTAACTGTCCAGATTTTATGTCCAGTGAAGAATTATTCTATACCAAATGTACAAATACATTTCAATACCCTTTTTAAATGGCTAAATTATAGAGTAGTTATAATTTAATATCTTTCTCATAAAGTAATTACTTATGTATGTTATTCCTAATTGTTGTTGTTAATAATCCCAGCACGATAATACTTCCGTTTTCAGGCAGCGCTAGGGCCAGCTGCGTTAGACCTCATCAAGAACGGGCGAACAGCTGGAGAGCCGATTGAGGTAGAGAAACAATATGCAGAAACTATACTAGCGATGAGCGTGCTAAGCGTGGTTCTCTCGGCACCTCTAGGGGCATTGCTCATCGCTGTAACTGGCCCGAGACTCTTAAAAAGCAACAAGGAATGTAAGTTAGATGTTTTTTGGATGAGTAGGTATATTAATTTAGAATTATGAAAGATTTCTTGTAAACTTATACAGACTTTTTTATTTACAGGTCAAACAACGAATGCTATCGAAGACGTTGCCATGACATAGAAAAAAATGCTATCGAAAAAGTGATTGATGTATGAAGTACCTATGAAGACTTCACACTCGAAAACCCACGCTACGCCACTGTATGAAGTATGACCTACGGTGGCACTGAGCATGTATCTGACATGTAATTATCTCCGTATTCGCTCTGAACATAAGTTATAAGAACCAAGCGCAATATTTTTCCTGCATTATACAATATGATTCTGAGTAACCCCTTAAAATTGCAAACGCACTTTTTTATCATTCTGTAGATTGTAAAGTATCGTACTAAACTAACTACTATCAATATGTTTGGAAATATGTAGGTATGTTGGCCAAACTACTTATTTATATAACTATACCTGTGTTAGTTAACTTTATTTTGTACCTACCATTTATACGCCTTGTATCCATATTTTAATAAAAATAAATTAATAATTAGGTATTAATAATTATTTTTTAATAAAAATAAATTATTCCTATTCGTGTTTATTTTTTTCTGATTAACTTTCGTACGTAAGTACAACAGTACTAGCTTCTGTGCTTACGAGATTTTGTCACTCTGGCTTTGTTATTATAATGCTGGTTAAAGTCGCTCCATGTGGTGGTTGGCTGGTGGTACTCTGAAAACGGAGCAGTCTCCCAAATTTTCTATTCTTATGTTATGTATGACGCTTATTACTGAATCGTACCAGTTCGTATTATTATTACCATTACCCTCCAAGCCATTACCACATTGATATTCTGACTGAGCTTATTTGATAAAACGTCTGGCAACGAACATACAATATGTTTGACGTTTGACGAGTACAATCAAATAATATTATTATGGCAACACTGGAGTTTTCAGATGACGTATGTCACACCGTTCATAAGTGTCTCAATAGATGGCGCTTCTAAACTTTGGAAATATATTTTTAATAACAGCGTAGAATTTACGGTAGCAAAATAGATTAAGTATGGTTAAAAACATATAAAGAACCACCTGAACATAGATTATTATTAATTGAATTAACAGAAACAATAAATTTCCAACTTGGTCAAGTATGGATAACCTGGGTGCGTTCTGGTTTCTTTGTTATATGTAATTTCTTCTTCCGAACTAAAAATAAATTGATTTTAATACATTCTTATGATTAAAATGCAATTTATAACTCGGTATCATGTTAGAATTCTTTAAAGAAATACAAAAACAATAGTGATAAGCTTTGTGCATCAAAAATTATGAAAAGTATTTTTTGGATCAAACTGCAAAAAAATATTCAATGAAAAGTAATCTTCGAAAGCTAATCATCATTATTAGGATATTAGTCGGTTATATCAGTCAGTTTTGACGATTTTTAAGAGATTTTCTTTTTTCCAATGTTGATCAGCGCCATCTAGTTGAGTTTAGAGAAACCCGTGGAAAATTCCCTATTGTTGTTAGTTGTCAAAAATCTTTTGGAGTGTTTGGGTGTGTTGTGTTACATATTTAAATTATTTTCATTGTAAGTAATTAATACATAATTATTATGCTATTTATTTATTCCATGAGAATCAGCCCAGTGTGTATCGTATATTAAGTTCAGACAGTTTTGTTAAAGGAGATCAGACTTCACCAGGAAGGTTTCGTATTGTGGTATTTATTGTGTTATCGGCGTAATTTATGTATAGTAGGGTCTACAGAACGTGGTTATAACTTATAATAACCTTTAGCTTCCCTTCGTCACACATTCTATACCAGTTCAACCATTGATAAGATTACATTTAAACTTATAAATTCTAAAACAATTTCATGTTTACCAAATGTTTACATACCTACGTCATCGTCGTCGTCGTGTCAATTACATTACCTACAAAGTACACAGAAGTCTTGTTAAAAATAACTTATCTTACCCTGCATCTGTCATTATCACTCGTGCATGTCATTTGAGAACTCAGACCATTGGTTTGTGAATGATTAAATACTTATTTCATCCGAGTTAAATACTTACTACATATTTAATTTAACGTCATAGGTATCTCATGAAACACGACTTATTTAACCGTTATATGTTATATGGCATACTTGAGAATTGTAAAAGAAAAAAGTAAGCTAGTTACTGAAGCTAGTTTCCCTGGGGTAAGTAATAGAATCTATAAACACAAAAGATATAATATCACTTAGAAGATATACAATTCAATTCAATTCAAAATTTATTCATAATATTATTCATTACATGTCACTTAATATAGGGTGAGTTTAAATTAGTTCTTGATACGAAAGGCTATGCATGTGCTCATGAAAACAAACAACTTTCCCTAAGGAACCCATAGCCAAATCGCAAAAAAAAATTTGGTCTCTTCATACAAATCAATCAGCCGAGCGGCCAAATTAGTATGAAGAGTCAAAAAATTTTTTTGCGATTTGACTATGGGTTATTTAGGGAAAGTTGTTTGTTATCATGAGCACATTCATAGCCTTTGGTATCAAGAACTAATTTAAAGTCACCCTGTAT
Organism: Coleophora deauratella; assembly: GCA_958295455.1. Classification (NCBI taxonomy): domain Eukaryota; kingdom Metazoa; phylum Arthropoda; class Insecta; order Lepidoptera; family Coleophoridae; genus Coleophora; species Coleophora deauratella. Next base: position 15,423,963 of record OY282396.1, on the reverse strand, counting down.
ATGTATACAATTAAATTATTATGGTGTACTACATTTTTTTTTTTTTTTTTACAAGATTTTGTCATCTATTAAATGTTGTGAAGCATCTGTTTAAATATGTTGTTTATTTTCGCGTGTCTCGAGAAATCAGAAACTCTTTTAATTTTGACATGAACTGAGAGTTGCTTGATGCTTCCCTAATGCTACTTGGGATGGCATTATAAATTTTCGGACCAATAAATTGAATGTGTTTTTGTGACTTTGTGAGTCAAACCAAAACAAACCAAACATATAATTTTCTTAAATATAACGATTGTCACATATAATAAACTCTAGATATAATTTTAAAAAGAATAATTTCATAAGGCATAATAAACGCTGTATATAATAAACATAAAATATAACATTCATATGATATAAGACTCATTTAACCTACTATCGATAACATATATTAGATATAAATTTAAAAGATATAATAATGGAGATCACCAAACTAAACGCCTGTTATTTTAAGAGCAATTCAAATTGCAATATTTATAATGAATAACAGAAAAGAATTGAACGTAAATCGGAATATACAGGGTGTCCAAAAAGTGAAGGATAATCCTTCACCTGCAGATTGGTCGTATCATTTCCTACTATATACCAAAAATGTTTTCTAGTAAAAGTCTCACCATTTTTGTGATATTGGTATTTTTTTTTTTTTTTTTTTTTCAAAAAAAATGACCTTCAGTTTAATGCATGCCATTCCTACAAATTATGACATTTTTAAGTCCTGTTTTTTTTTAAATATTCGTGGATACATAATTCATCAAACACAATGGTAAATTATTTCTTAGTGCTGGCAAATCCTGTAAAAAAATAAGTTTTGCAAATTTTTTACAAAAACTTTTTCGAATACTTAACTTCGATAGCCTGTGGTGTAAAAAAAATTACTAAGCTGATTGTGCCAAAAACTTCAAAAAATTGCTTAGTTATTGACAATTCTAAAATGGTATAATTGTTTGACATTACATTTAAAAATTTTTTTTTATGATAATTCTAATGCACCAAGGTCGAATTTTTGGAGTTTTCTATACTAAAATTCTATCGACATAAAGTAACTAAGCAAGACTTTGGTTGGTTCGTTCATTTGAATACGAACTGACACGCTACGCCAGGATACAATGGATAAAAATAAAAGACATGGATAAAAAAATATCTTATTTTTTTAATAAATGTTCAAAATTCCCGCCATTAGCCCTTATGCATGCTCTACATCTTTTTACAAAGGACCTATTTAGGTAGCGAGCGTATCCTTCTCTTGAAATTTGTTTTGCAGCTCTGTCTATTTCTGCGTGATATTTGAAGTCTCCGTTGTATCGACTAAATCTTTTAAGCAGCCCGAAGACTCGCCTTTCATAGAATTTTATGAAAAAACTCATTATCTTCGTTAATTTATTCTGCAGAACTCTGATCTTCATGGGTAGTCGTTAGGTTCCAAGGTTTGAACTCGCTGCACTTGAAATGGCCAGCAAGGTCGTGAGACCTTAATCCCCTGGATTTCTTTTATTGGGGCTGCTTATAAGATTTAGTCTATGCAACGGACACTTCAAAATCACGCAGCTGCAAGAAGAAATAGACAGAGCTGCAGAACAAATTTCAAGAGAAGGATACGCTCGCTGCCTAAATAGGTCCTTTGTAAAAAGATGTAGAGCATGCATAAGGGCTAATGGCGGGAATTTTGAACATTTATTAAAAAAATAAGATATTTTTTATCCATACTGTCTTTTATTTTTAACCATTGTATCCTGACGTAGCGTGTCAGTTCGTTATTCAAATGAACAAACCAACCAAAGTCTTGCTTAGTTACTTTATGTCGATAGAATTTTAGTATAGCAAAACTCCAAAAATTCGACCTTGGTGCATTAGAATTATCATAAAAAAATTGTTTTTAATGTAATGTCAAACAATTACACCATTTTAGAATTATCAATAACTAAGCAATTTTTTAAAGTTGTTGGCACGATCAGCTTAGTATTTTTTTTTTACACCACATGCTATCGAAGTTAACTATTCGAAAAAGTTTTTGTAAAAAATTTGCAAAACTTATTTTTTTACAGGATTTGCCAGCATTTTAAGAAATAATTTACCATTGTGATTGATGAATTATGTATCCACGAGTATTAAAAAAAAAACAGGACTTCAAATTGTCATAATTTGTAGGAATGGCATGCATTAAACTGAAGAAGGTCAATATTTTTGTAAAAAAAATAAAAATACCGATATCACAAAAATGGTGGGACTTGTACTAGAAAAATTTTTTGGAATGTAGTAGGAAATGATTACCAATCCGCAGGTGAACGATTATCCTTCACTTTTTGGACAGCCTGTACAGAATGCGAGTTTTTAAGAGCTTTGGCCTCTAACTTGAGTTTGAAAAAGAATTAATTTCAATATAATTAAATGTTAAAACTCAAACTCAAAACTCAAACTCAAAATGTTTTTTTTATTTAAGTAGATGCTAATGCTAAATGATGTTTTCTTTTGAATATTACAAAAGTAATGTGAACTCTTTATCAAATATATTCTGTATACTGAAATAATTGAATTTTATTTGTCAAGCATAAAAGCACTAGATGCAAGCAAGCATGCAAGCAAGAATGCAAGCAAGCATGCTTGCTTGCATCTAGTGCTTTTATGCTTGACAAATAAAATTCAATTATTTCAGTATACAGAATATATTTGATAAAGAGTTCACATTACTTTTGTAATATTAACTATTCGAAAAGAATTAATTTCAATATTGTAGGAATGGCATGCATTAAACTGAAGAAGTTAAATTATATGTTAAAACTCAAACTCAAACTCAAAATGTTTTTTTTATTTAAGTAGATGCTAATGCTAAATGATGTTTTCTTTTGAATATTACAAAAGTAATGTGAACTCTTTATCAAATATATTCTGTATACTGAAATAATTGAATTTTATTTGTCAAGCATAAAAGCACTAGATGCAAGCAAGCATGCAAGCAGGCATGCTTGCATTCTTGCTTGCATTCTTGCTTGCATGCTTGCTTGCATCTAGTGCTTTTATGCTTGACAAATAAAATTCAATTATTTCAGTATACAGAATATATTTGATAAAGAGTTCACATTACTTTTGTAATATTCAAAAGAAAACATAATTTAGCATTAGCATCTACTTAAATAAAAAAAAACATTTTGAGTTTGAGTTTGAGTTTTAACATATAATTATATTGAAATTAATTCTTTTTCAAACTCAAGTTAGAGGCCAAAGCTCTTAAAAACTCGCATTCTGTACAGGGTGTCCAAAAAGTGAAGGATAATCGTTCACCTGCGGATTGGTAATCATTTCCTACTACATTCCAAAAAAAATTTCTAGTAAAAGTCCCACCATTTTTGTGATATCGGTATTTTTATTTTTTTTACAAAAATATTGACCTTCTTCAGTTTAATGCATGCCATTCCTACAAATTATGACATTTAGAAGTCCTGTTTTTTTTTTTAATACTCGTGGATACATAATTCATCAAACACAATAGTAAATTATTTCTTAAAATGCTGGCAAATCCTGTAAAAAAATAAGTTTCGCAAATTTTTTACAAAAACTTTTTCGAATAGTTAACTTCGATAGCATGTGGTGTAAAAAAAAATACTAAGCTGATCGTGCCAACAACTTTAAAAAATTGCTTAGTTATTGATAATTCTAAAATGGTGTAATTGTTTGACATTACATTAAAAACATTTTTTTTTATGATAATTCTAATGCACCAAGGTCGAATTTTTGGAGTTTTGCTATACTAAAATTCTATCGACATAAAGTAACTAAGCAAGACTTTGGTTGGTTTGTTCATTTGAATAACGAACTGACACGCTACGTCAGGATACAATGGTTAAAAATAAAAGACAGTATGGATAAAAAATATCTTATTTTTTTAATAAATGTTCAAAATTCCCGCCATTAGCCCTTATGCATGCTCTACATCTTTTTACAAAGGACCTATTTAGGCAGCGAGCGTATCCTTCTCTTGAAATTTGTTCTGCAGCTCTGTCTATTTCTGCGTGATATTTGAAGTCTCCGTTGTATCGACTAAATCTGTTAAGCAGCCCGAAGACTCGTCGCGTCATGCATGCAAGCAAACAAGCATGCACGCAAGCATGAAGGCAGGCAAGCAAACATGCAAGCAAGCAGTCGATCTGTGGTTATTTTATCAATCAAACCTAACACGGCGACTGTGAGGGGAGGCGAGCAAGCTCGCCTCCACATCACAGTCTCCGAACCTAAATCATCCGAGTCGGGGTGCTCCGAATTTCCGAGCTCGCTGCGCTCGCTCCCGCATCCTATTAAGAATCCGTGAAAATTTTGTACGTATGCTGAATAGTAGAATTTTTATAGGCAAAAAAGCCAGTAGAAAATAAAACCCTGGTAATTTCTCTGCTCACTCGGAGCATTATATCTAAAGTTTATTATATCTTATGAGAAATATATCTCGATAATGTTATATAATAATAATGATATGTATTATAAATGTTATATCAAACGATTTTATATAATGTAATCTTTAGAGCTTATAATTGTTATATTCAACAAAATTATATCATTTGTTGGTATATCTCATAATAATTATAGCATTTGAGCGTTGTTGAAATGAAATTATATCTCCCGTTTTTATATAAAATGAGACGCACCCGTTTCCCTGAAATAAATAACCACCATCCTCAGACAAGTAACAAAATTATCTGGCCCTAAACTAGGTTTATGAGGATTATGTTCCATTCCATGGGTACTATTGGGTAGGCTTATGGCCTTAATTTTATTATTATTTTAAATCCACAATTGGCAAGCCCTTGGCATTATCTTAGTTGATGGTAAGCGATGATGATGCCCAAAAATAATGAAGATTATGCATACATGTTGTAAATGTGAAGGAGAAAGTACAGCATAGTTGCTGTCAGAGCATTTTCATAGCAAAAGTGAGTGCCAAAACAACAGATGCATCTTTGGCTAACTCCCTAGATCTGCCAATGCCTAGAAACAACTGCAAATAAACCTACCTACTGTGGGAGAGCCATGCTTCGGCACGAATGGACCGGCTCGATCTGAGTGATACCACGGCCTCACAGAAAACCGGCATGAAGCAATTCCCCCCAATTCCCCCATCCCATTTCAAAGGTCGGCAACGCACTTGTGACTCCTCTGGTGTTGCGGGTGTCTATGGGCGGCGGTAATCGCTTACCATCAGGTGATCCATCTGCTCGTTTGCCACCTATCACATAAAAAAACCTGTTCCTCCTCACATTTACATTAGCCTTGAATGAGAATCAAACCATTGACCTTTGGCCCTTGTTGACCCATGAATTATCAGGCATGACAACAGCCTAGTAGTAAGCAGTAGTGGTATGGTCACCAATGCTTACTTTACTCTCATCATCAATTATCATCATATTTGCCAATGCAGTATTAAGTGACTTAATTATTATATTTTTTAGAATAAAAAATGAATAAGATAAAGGACAACTGGTTTTCGGAGGAGTGTGACATGTGGCCAGGTGGCACATTCTCATTTGAGGTAAAACGTGTGCTGCACTCCGAGAAGTCACGTTTCCAAGACATATTGGTGTTCGACACCACAAGCTTTGGACGTGTGCTGGTTCTGGATGGCATTATACAGTGCACGGAGAAAGACGAGTTCTCTTATCAGGTGAGTTACCTGTGATTCTACATATACGAGGTGACTTTTGAATTCACTGACTAGCGTCAAATGATAGATGCTTCACATCAAGCTGAACAACATCTTCACAATACTTTCCATACTAAATTCATTTTTTTTCGTTTCAATTTAATAAATTGGCAAATCAAAAGTTACTAGTTGAATAATTAGCTCAACCTTCACTATTACTAAACCTTCAAATCTCTTAATTCCCTTTGTCTCACCAACAGGAGATGATATCGTTCCTGCCTCTGTGCTGCCACAAAAACCCTGAGAAGGTGTTGATCGTGGGCGGCGGCGATGGCGGAGTAGCGCGAGAGGTCGCCAAGCATCCACAGGTCAAAGAAATTGTGCAGGTTGGTGATCTTGGGAATATTATGCCATTCATCATATACAAGGTCAAGTCCGAATTGGTGTAGGTTGTAGATCTAGTCAAGGCTTAACAACTACAGCAACCAGCAATGAAAGCTAAACATGCCCTGCAAAGCACAGAAATAAGTATCGCTAACAATCAAGCCCATCCAGGCTATGACTGTGTTTGTAGTCAGTTCACCTAACATAACTTCATCGCGGTTACAACGGCCTCATTTAATTTTGTTTCTTTGACTAGCGACTAATATAAATAAATGCACCTGAGCAAGGTAGACAGCTCATGAAAGTGTCAATAAAACGTAAAAAAAGTCATTCTCAAAATACAATACAAAAATATAGTGTGTTAAAAAAGGTGCAATAAAAATAATATTATAAAAATATATATATTATTTGTTATTTAAATAATATTATAAATTATAATATGCTTAGTAATAATGTAAGCAATATTTCAATATTTTTCCATATTATCAATCACTTGTTTATCTTACTCACGAAACTCATAACATTTTACAAAGCTTATCTCTGAAACGAATAAAATATTTAAAACGTGGTATCCCAATTTATATGTGTATTGATTTCTTATCTTTTGAACCAATTAATGTACAGATTCTTAGAAGAAAACGAAAGATTTTCATTACTCAGCTACTTGATGCTTTATTTCTTTTAAATACTTTTTTTACCTATCGATAAGTTTGTGACATTGTCATATTTCTCAGACAGATAGATCTATTTCACTTCCAAGCAGGTCATTTGGTTCTTACCATGTTTGGTGAAAATCAATTCAGTAATTTTCGATTTATGTGGCGTATACTGGCGGGGGGCGTATTTTTTTTATTTCTTTAGTTACTTACCTAGTACTAAATCTACACAAGTTCTAACCACATGGTACTTGTAAACTCAACGGGACGCATTTGCTTACCTACACTTTTCTTTGTTCCAGGTCGAAATTGACGAGAAGGTGATTGAAGTATCCAAGAAGTACCTCCCATTTATGGCCATTGGCTTTGACAGCCCCAAACTCACCCTCCACGTGGGCGACGGTTTCGAGTTTATGAAGAATCACAAAAACGAGTTTGATGTTATCATCACAGACAGCAGCGACCCCGTCGGACCAGCCGTCAACCTATTCCAAGAGAACTACTTCGCCCTCATGAAGAGTGCCTTAAAACCCAACGGTATAGTCTGCTCGCAAGCCGGCACTATTTGGAATGACATTGAACTGGTATCTAGTACCCTACAGTTTTGCAGGAACCAGTTCCCTTCAGCGGCTTACGCGTACACTTCTGTGCCCACTTACCCGTCAGGTCAGATCGGTTTTGTCATAGGCTCCCTCGATAAAGACATACAGTTTGATAAGCCACAAATCGTTTTCTCCAGGGAGGACGAGAAGGCAATGAACCTGAGGTACTATAACAGCGATATTCACAAAGCCTCCTTCGTTCTGCCGACGTTTGTGAAATACCAGTTGGCTTGAGATTTTGCGTTTCCGTAGCGTACTTAAATGTGCATTTTATTTTAGTTTTAAGACTGCCTTTTACTGGTCTATAATTAATAGGCATAATAGCAATTTCTGTAGGGATACGGTACAAAGTTACAGTACAAAATGGTTAAAAAAAAGATTTTATTTCTTGATATTGAAATACTGTTGCTCTCTAATAGAAGGAATATTTAATTTTATTAGAGATGTTCTGACTAGTCGCTGGGAAACATCGACAAAAAAGCCTCCAATTTTCTCTCCAGTGTTATTACATCTTAGTCTATGTTTAAAAATGCTGTACCTTGTTTTTTTTATAAATTTCAGTACTATTCCAATTTACGCTTTTATATGAAAAACAATATGTATCACAAATAAATTGACGTCGTCTATACACATTATGAAATAAACAGCGAAGATTTGCACGAAAAAAAAATAGGTGCAAACTAAATCTAAATCTGAGAATCCGTACTGCGACTAGTCAGTTAAAGCAATAGTTGGTCCGTCACTATTTTTTATAAACTTGGGAAGAGAAGGCTATAAATTTCGTTTTTGAACGATTCCATTTTAATTTTATGTAGGTACGATATATTTTATATAATTTTAAACTTTAACATTCCTCGAATTAAATAGTAGAAATCTAGTCTATAAGAAAATCTCCAATTTTATATAAATACAAGTGCCTGTTGAATAAAATTTTGTGCCTTGTTAGTATCGCCATTTTTTTTTGTGATATGTATTTTGACAGGTAGAATAATATTTTTGTACATATTTTTGTATGCAATTTTTTTATCATTGTTGAAATCTGGGTCAGTAAATATATATTTTTCATATTATTATATTTTGTTTCATTACTATTCTACTGTGTTATCACTGGTTACATTGTTTTGTGGTAGGCAATCAATTACTAAGTTTCATGTGTTTTTTTTTTAATGATAACCCACCCACAGATAGGCGTGGTTGCATGTTCTTGTGAAATGTCCCTTGCAAACGATTCAATACATACAGTAGTGACCTCTCCACAGAAAATACTGTGTGGGAATAAGGTCTGCGTCCCAGTATAAATGCTGCGAAGAACCTGCGTTACTCTCTCCTACAGCAAGGTTAGAGCCAATAAAAAAACTCCTAATTTTGTACAAGAGCCGACTACTTAGTAGAGACCCCTTAGTAAAGGACTTAATTGGCCAGTGATCGACTTTTGAAATAAAATAAGCTAATGGTCAACCGCACCGTTTTCAAACCACATAATATAAGGCATGGCTTAACGACTGCCATCCCATCTAGTGTTATTATCAACTTATCACTGATAACATCAGTACCAGCGTAAAGTGCTTTGCTACGGTTGGAAACGCTCCAGCCGCACTGATCCACAAATATTATAAGTTCGAGTAGAACATATGTGTAATAAATAAAACAACGAATATTATAATAAAATTAGCCTATAATTAATTTAAAACTAAAACACGATCATTCCTCTGCCTCCTCCGGCACACTGCTATTATTAGTATTGCTCTTATTACTCGCTATAACTGTTGCTTTGCCCTGTTTCTTGCATTTGTCCCCTTGCGTCACTGCCTCCTGTATGGCGGTGAACACTGCCCCGTCTTGGACCTTCTTCAGAATGCGCTTATCGTGGAATGAGTGCGTGTGCGAGTGTAATCTGGAACAAAACAATAATATTACAATAATTAATTATTTAACCTATCTCCATCAATATCACAGACCAAAAGCGCCTGTTCCACTTGTCCCTACCAGCGTATCCCCCCTGGGGGGGATAAGTGGATATTTTTTCCACCTATCTCTACTACCACACCCCAGAAACTTGATACAGATCGTTTGAGTTACTACACTCTTACCACAACTCGGGAGACAGCTCCGTTTTCCGAATTCCAGCAGCAAACCACCACGTGGAGCGTCTTTAAGTGCCCATCACCCTTAGGGCCGCGTCTTTCACTTGACATTGGCGTTTGGCCATTTTTTTATTGAAGATTCTCCCATTTTTCACATGACATTGGCAAAATCACGCTCGTTATGAGAAGTGGAATGCCAAATAGAAAAATAGAATAGAACATACTGCTGTACAAATCATTTTCTGTCTACCTATTACGAGGTTCCTAGAAGAACCAGAATTTGACTCTTAATTTGTTATAGCGCTCTTACTGTTCACCGTTTTATGTAGTCAATAAATTCGATATGTAGCTAAAGTTCCAAATCAGTGTAACAACATACCTGTGTAGAACCATGTCGCCCTTAGTGACAACGAGCGCTGGACACCGTAGTGTGTTGAGATAGTCCACGCACCGCCACTGTCTCGAGGTGTCCTTATTCGTGTGCTTCAGGAAGTACATAAAGCGGTTGAGTATCATCTGTATGGAGCCCTGGTTCGATATTGTGTATTGCATCACACCTGCAAAGAGAGGACAAAAATGTTTTGTTCTCTAGGAAAATTTAGTACCTTTTTCTATTTATAATGGAAACTCTTTGTTCGTCGAATTGCGAAAAAGAAACAGAGTGGGTGGGAAAAACAACCTTATCGTAGTAAATATTTCAGCAAAGTCCTGGTACAACATTTGTTCATGTTTAAGTGTAGAAATCGCACTGCTACACCATACACACAGTAATGCTACACCTTTTTATTCCAACTGTATAGAAAGTTAAGCAAAAAATATGTAGGGCCGGCAAACTGAAGCATCCACTCAATTCCACTTGTTATGCTTTTGTTCGAACTACTTATTTTTAAACATAAATTGACACACCATACAAAATTTACCAATGCTGATCAGTTTACATGAAATATCCTTCTTTTTCGATTTCGTACATAAATCTTACACTTATTTTGACCAGTATAAATTATGTACAATTAAATTACTTACTAGGTGCCACTTCATCAGTCTTCTCGATCACATCAGGGGTCACTTCCTCCTCTGGCTCCTGTTCTTGTACCATTAGCTCCCCCTGCATCTCCTCATCGAAGCTGGCCAGCCCTTCCATTGGGGTGTGGTTGTCTCCACTCAGCTTACTTATTTCACTGGAAATTAACAAAACATTATAAAATGATCCAGTCCGACTGGTTGGGTACCACTGCTTGCAATTGCAAAATATACACTTTTTGTTCGAATTGATAATTTTTAAAAATTGAATATTGATTATTTCGGGAATCTTGATCTTGATTAGTTCATGATTATTATTATTTATTATGTTATTGATGAATTGATACACAGTTTCCCAAAATATAATTGCCTCAAAACCCTTTATAAAGTCTACCAATTTTTATTTATTTACATCTAGGCAACGTAGTCACTAATGTACAGACCCATAGATAAAAAAAACTTATAAAATTAAAAATGTAGGAGGGACAGATAGACTGATCTATTGGTCCACAAAAGCTGCCAGCGGCAGTGCTCATTAGGGCTCTTTACCACTTTTTTTATAAACGACGAGTCCAAAGAAACTCCCTCCAACAATTTTTTTTATACATAAACTTTCTATGTTAAGAGAGACAGATAATCCAACTTACGCAGGTTGTATGTATGATGATTGTGTTTCCTTTTCATTTGTTTTTGCAGTAGTTATCTCAAAGTATATGTGCTCATCTTCCAGTGTCTCGTCCTCGACTTTGTATAGCATCTGGCGTCCTATTGATGTGCTTTCATGTAGCCTCTGGAAGGGAGAAATGACTGTAATCAGTAATATTAGGTATAGAATTATATTTACAAATTATGAGCTTATTAGTCCTTAGTTCTATGATTTTCACTCTATCACGCTCTATGATGCTGATGGATATCACAATTTTGATGCTGAATCTACATTTTCTGGCTGAGTATTAGAATAATATACCTATACCCATAAACTGCTATGCTAAGGAGTACCATGATAGTTTTGTGGCTATTCCCTCTATCTTGTACTTATTTTTTATTTTTTCAAAATTTATTGGTTTTTTCAGACAGTTCTGTCTGTTTGTCATTTCATTTAGCATAACTAGACCTCCTCAAACTCTTTCCATTAATTTCAATGTTGTGTTAATCTTGTTAAAGTTTTCCCTGCTATCATCGCCCATTTTTTGTAAGATCTTATTTTTTTTTGCATTTCCCCTCCCCAGCGTACCATGTTCTGATGGTTTTAATCATTTTTCTGGTCTTCTCATCACATCACCGTTATATTATCATGTAATGTACTAAGCAATATAAAATAACTTTTTAAATTAATTTTTGGAGAACTGTTAAGTCCTAGTATTAAAGTAAAAAACACATCACTTTTACTCACCATATCTTCCAGTCCCCTGATGTGTAACTCCTTGGCTGCTTGAATTAGCTCATTGAGGTTTTCCACGGAAACCAGGACCTCCCCAGTGTAAATATACTCAAGCAGGGCTGACAACGTTGAGTAGGATATTTTCTGAAAAATATAATAAATAGCTCAATCATGGTGCTTAGAAAAAGCAGAAAAAATAAAGTACATGCATGAGATGATAATGTGTCCACTACATATGTATATTGACTGACTCACTGCAGTAAACAAATTAAGTATGTTATATTATGCCCTAAATGCTAACATCTGTTCTGGCTAATAATAAAAATAATCAAATAGCTTGGAGGATTATCAAACATTCAATTTATGTAATCCATAAAATATAAAATCATGAAGTTGGCCTATGCTCAACAACTATTGGTAAAAACGAAAAAGTTTGAAAAATTCTTACATTCAGAAAAACAATAGGATGCGGGCACTGGGCTGAAGCGATCAACTCCTTGATGTATGGACTGGCGAGCGCGATGATGACCTGGTGCACCTTCACCATGTGTCCGTCCGCAGCAAGTGTCATGTCCACAAACTCACCATTCTGTAATAGCATAGTTGAGTGAGATATTATTTTAGTTACACTTTATGATTAGTCCTTCTGTATTTTTTATAAATTACTTCTAACTAATATTTTAAATGCGAAATATGGATGTTTGTTTGTGTGTTCCGCTTTCACGCTGAATTTACTGGACTGATTTGTATGAAATTTGGTAGGTAGATAGATTTAGCACTCGGATTAGATGGCGCTTCCTTAACATTTTATCTCTATATTGGACCCATTTCTTAACTTAATGCAGACAAAGTCGCGGGCGGAAGCTAGTTCTAAATAAAGGAATCTGTGGACTGAAGGGCTGCCGATGGAGCAACAGCCATGTTGGTTGGAGTGAAACTACAGAAATAACTACTCCTCTGGTGTTGCGGGTGTCTATGGGCGGCGGTAATCGCTTACCATCAGGTGATCCGTCTGCTCGTTTGCCACCTGTCACTTAAAGAAAAGAGGTATAATTTGATGACCAGTGCCCCAGCTGCTGGAACCTCAACAGGGTTGCGTTCATAAAAAAATTAACACTTACTTGACTAGAACTTTCACACTTAGATTTACAATAGGCTATCCAGGTGTTAGGGTAAAAGTGCGTACGGACTAGAGGCATCCTCGGCATGCACGGCTCGCTCTGAGGCTGCCTCGGTAAAACAATATAACAACCCGAGGCAGGGTGCCTCAGGTTGAGCCACGCTAAATCAAAATGCTTGCCTCAGTAAAACATGCTCAATGCACGTCCACACTTGTGAGGCAGCCTCGGCGAGGCACCTTCGAACACAGCCAAAAAACCGACACGAGATGGCTCGTACCGAGGCGTGCCTCGGGCTGACGCACGTACGCACTAGAGGCAATAGGGCGAGCCGAGCGTTTATATGCACTCGCTCGGATGTGTTTTAAACGAAATCAAAAACAAAATATATTTGGTTAGGTTATCATTTGCCGAGTGTGTATTCTATATTAATTACAGTTAGCTTCGATGTTTTTAAAATTATTTATTAAATTATAAAGCATACTTTCAGGTTATTTCTGCATAAATTTGGCCAAGGTCTGATAAAATTGTTTATTTCTTACCTGTTGTAAAGAGCTAAGGCCATTACAAATATTCTTCTTGTGGGCCTCCCAGGAAAGGGAAAATTGTGACTGCTCCATAATCAATAGCTGCGCTGGTAGCCAATGTGAAATTCGAGAAAACCTAAATAATTCGTCCACAATAATCCACCAACAAACAAAAACAACGACAGAAAACGAACGCCCCGTCTCCAAGCTTTGGCTTGTGTCAAGTTGACAGTGACAAGTAGATATTAGTGTTGCCAGTTTTTGTGTACGATATTTCGTATTTTAAGAATGCGTTCCAGAACAGTGAAATGTCATAAACTCTCTTTGTTCCAGAACCAGTGAAATGTAAAACTCTTTGATTTTAACAGGTCTAGTGGCTAGTCTGCTTGGTAGCGCATTTTCGGAGCCTGGCTGGCTACTACCATTTTATGTAAATCTTGCCGCCAAACATCAATGTTAATAGCATTCATGTGTTCTGAATAGTGGGTCCCACTATTCAGAAAACAGGGAAGAAGTTAGCCAGTTCCCCATTGCATTGGGGAATCTTGGTAAGTCCACTTGAATCTTTGGTATCATAATCACCACCAGGTGAGATGATGCCAAAGACATCAATTGTGGATAAATCCCCCGAATCGGAATGCGTATATGCGTACCCGCGCATATACGTATTCCGATTCGAGGGATGGGGGATACATGGCCAGGATAAAAACGTAGCTTTATCAGTGGAATGACTGTATAAAAAAAATTTTTTTTTGAACTTAAATAGTATATTTTCAATAAAACTAAATGTAAAATCTATTCTTTGCCATCAGGATCAGCTGGTGCCGCCGAGGTCCTGGTTTCCCGCCCCTGCTTCTTAGATTCCGAGATGGCTTCTGCTTCGCGGATTGCGCTGAATATCGCCTTGTCACGAACCTTCTTCAGTATCTTGTGGTCATGGAACGGGTGATTGTGTGCTGCGATACTGAAAGAGGAATTAATTATTATATAGGATCCTTCTAAAATATCAGAAAAAAATTGAACAGTGGCATCTACTCATGAAACTGAACAACTTTCCCCAAGGAATATATAGGGTGACTGTAAATTAGTTCTTGATACCACAGGATATGCATGTGCTCATGATAACAAAAAACTTTCCCTAAGGAACCGATAGTCAAATCGCAAAACAATTTTTGGACTCTTCATACTAATTTGCCCCTTCCGTAGACAGATTTGTATGGAGGGTCCAAAACTTTTTTTGAGATTTGACCATGGGTGCCTTAGGGAAAGTTGTTTGTTATCATGAGCACATGCATATCCTTTGGTATCAAGAACTAATTTAAAATCATCCTATATATCCTCATACTAATTAATTAACTGAGCCGCCAATTTTGTATGGGCAGTCCATGACTAGAAGCCACTGTTTCATCCTTCAGTAGGAGGATTTAAATATACAGGGTGTAAAAAAAGTGCGTTTGAGATTTTAAGGGGTTACTCTGAATCAAGTATGGAATGCAGGAAAAATATTGAAAAAATCCGCCCTTCAAATTTTTTCAGATTCCCATACTAAATCTGAATAGTGAATCAAGAATTTTTATGGAAAACTGAAAAAAAAAAGTTGTAAATCAGATTTTTACAATATCTTCCTGTATTCTATACTTCTATTCTATTCTATATTCTATATTTCATAGAGCGACTCAAAATGCCATACGAATAAATACTAAATAAATAACCTCAAACACACTTTTTTTAACATCTGTATATTTGTTCATTTTTTTCTATCTAGTACAAAGTTCCTACCATGCAGAACTAGCTTTCTCAGTATTAAATTGCACTGAATTTAAGTTGTTTTTGCATTATATTAGTACAGATTAGTGTAAGCTTCTATATGTATGTTTGTATCTCCTCCATGTTCTCGAAACTATTGGACAGATTACGAAGAAACTTTTTTATAGACTGCACGTACTCGCGCACCTTTTCTTCTACAACTATTCAGACTTTGTTTCTGAGTTCTATTCAAATGTTTTTTTAATTTTTTAAACTGACTGATTACTGCGAAAAATGTGATCTGCCTTTGTTCAGCAGTGGACGTTTCTGGCTGACGATGATGAGCAAGGTTAAGTATCACCATCATCAATTCATCACTCACCGTGTCACAACAGTCTCTCCCTTGGTAATAACAGCTGCCTGACACTTGTGGTCACGGAGGTCGATGCAGCGCCACTGCCGCTGGCTGCGGTCCCGCCGCGACGTGTATCGCAGGTTGTACACGTATCGGTTTAGTATCATCTGTAGCGAGCCCTGGTTGGAAAGTGTGTACTGCACTTGGCAGCGGGGGTCTGCAAACATACAAATACATGTTTCGTATGTATACTGGTTTATGTTGTGCTACAAAGAGTTTATATTCATAAATTTTGTACCCATGTCTAGGGAGTGCTCAGGTAAGTGGAATGTTTTGATACTGATTAATTGATTATGTCTCCATGTGTTGTTAATTATTATCAGTGATCGGAGTAGGTAGATTGATTTTTGCTACTTGCATCGTGATTTTATAACATGGATAATCCTTTTTTCAAGAAAGTTTCGGTATTTCCGGATTATGAAGGAAGCAATATATTTGTCTCTTGTAATTTACGATGTAGAATAACAGAATAAATATTCGTTTTTGTGTTTAAAAAAATGTTAAACTCTCGGAATCCGCGCGGCATGTCCATATTAACATATACGTTTGCGGTCATTGACCCTAATTCAATCTACCTACTCCGATCACTGATTATTATATTAGATCTATTTTGCGAAAATTTTGTACCTATGTATTTAAATGTTATTTATATGATATTAATGTACAGTTTACGGATGGCGACCAGTTTAAAGAAGTGGAAAAAGAAATTGAAAATAGATTTGTGCTATTGTGCTAGATTCCCCTAATTGTATTATATTTCAAAAGCCAACAAGTCAAAAGACGTCACAAATGAGGCAAAACATTGCAGAATAAAATATGTTTTTTTGTTTTTTATAATATGTCAATAACAATAAACACAACTCATTAATAATTTCACTACTATTGCTCCTTTTTTTTCCACCACTTAACGGAGAAAAATAACAATTAAAATCTGCCATTAAAATAACATTAAATAAAGAAAATCACCTCCGCCTTTAGTCACTTCGCTAACAGATACGTTTGCAACATTCTGGGCAACATTGTCCGTTTCCATAGATTCATATGTGTCGTTTGCAGTGTCATCCAAGAATGATTCTTCATATGTGAAACTGCAATTAATGGAAATATTATGAAACACTGCAATTAAATATTTTCTTTATTTAATTGAAAAATACTATTTAACCAATGTTGAGTGTTTTTCTCAATTTTCTTTGTTTTATTGAAAAATACTATACAGGGTGTAACAAAATTAGTGTAGAACCCGTTAACTGGGGATTCTACTTACTGTACTGAACAACTGGTCTCAAACCGTGATTTACCAATTTTATCATATGGAACAAACTCTTAGGAAAAGTGACTTGCTTTAGTCTAAAGTGCTGAAACTTTCTTTCAACTAGCTATTAATTGAATTCAGTATACATAATTCAATTAGAGATAAAAATATAATATATAAATCAGCTACTTAGTTCCTTAATATTTCAAAGAATAGATTTTCATGTACTTTAGGATCCCCTTAAGAACTAATTGAGGGTAAAATGTATTTTCACATACTCATCATCTGTAGCTTCATGTGATACTTTTATCTCCTTTTTCCTCTCTTTGCTCCGTGTGAATCTAAACTCGTTCGGATCGGGGTCTTTATACTGGAAACTGGAGTCAAGCGGCTGCCCTTCATTATGTGATGCTACCAAAGCTTGAGCAGAATGGCTGTAGGTCTCTGACGCTGATATGTCGAGGGTTTTCTGAAACACATTTTTTTTAAATATGTTTATTCGAAGTAAGTAGCACTGTACAAAGGTCATCTTTTAATCTACCTAATATGAGAAATTCGTATACCCAACGCTTCGGGAAATGTTTGCCGAGAGAAAAGAAACGTTGGGTCCAAAATAAACTCCCTCCAAAACTTTTTTTTTTAACATATCGAACTCCTCATAAAACAACGACCAAATTCAAAATTTTGGCAAAATGAGATTTGGTTAAAAAAACCGAGCTAAAAGAACCAGCCTCACAGTCTCGGTAAAAAAAAAACCACCTCTATTTCTTAAGCAATAACGTAAAAATATATTTGCGCCTTTATTCTTCCCCCCGCACACGCGAGTGTCTCTCTTTTAGGTCATTTTTTAATCAAAATGTTGAATTCGGTCATTGTTTTATTAAGAGTGCTATATGTTGGTTATCAACTTACAGTGTTCCCACTGCTTGGGCTCAGGTCTTTTCCTAGATATCTGCAGATTGGAGGGCTAGTGGCCAAACCCAGTGTCAAGTTCTCAAGTAGCATCTGACATGGCTTATCAAGTGCCACCCAGAAGCAGCAACTGGTGCCATAAAATAACATGCTTTGTAAACCACAGAAATGGTCGAGATAGTTGCTACTAATAGTACAATACATCCCAGTAATGGACTTTGTTTGTAACTGTAGCAGTAAACTGAAGTGAGTCACAACTGTATCTAGTCAACACACATGAGATGATGTCAAGGGTTTACCAATTGTGGACAAAAAAAACATTGGAAAGGGGCCGTCCATTAATCACGTGATGTTATTTAGCAATTTTTTAGACCCCCCTCCCCCTGGTGATACGTGGTGAGGTTTTAGACTACCCCCCACCCCCTACCCAAAATCACGTACATTTTTTTGGTACAATATATTATCTTTAAATGCAGGTATAATGTAATTTAATTTTGGAAAATTATGCGCCGTGATAAAATTTCCAGACAGACATTAAGGTTGCAGGTTGTTTCTGACTGCCTGAAGCCGTTCCAACCGACCTTGGGAAGGGTTAAAAACAACATAACAACAACAGTTCGACGTTTGGAAATTACTCTAGAAATCGCGCGTTCAGCGAAAAAATAAATACACGTGATATCTCAGTACACCCCCCTCCCCCCTTGTGATATTTCGTGATTTTTCTGAACCCCTCCCCCCTTTTGAGCTTCACGTGATTAATGGACGACCCCAAATAATAATTTTATCATCTAACAGTACCTAATTAATTGCACTACAGCAGTTATCTACAGATTAATATTTTCATCAAATTATTTTAAGTCATACTAGCTTCCGCCCGGAATTTTGTATGTGTGGACTTTAGAATTGGGTTCAGAGATAAAATAAAATGTTACGGCAGCACCATCTAGTGACGAAGTAAAAATTTCAGTTATTAGCCATTTCTCTGGGAACCCTCGAGTTCCGTAATCCAAGTTATAAACTATCTGATGCCAAATGTTACCCAAATATGTTCAGCCATTTATGCATGATTGAGTAACAAACATCCAAACTTTCACATTTATAATATTAAAAATTATACTGCCACGAGATGCTGTCACATGCATATTATCAAAACTTTGATTTCACTAAGTAATTTACCATATCTTCCAATCCTTTAATGCGCAGCTCCTTAGCAGCTTCAATAATTTGGTTTAAGTGTTCTTTAGCGATTAGTACCTCTCCCGTGTAAATATATTCCAGTATGGCACATAGGGTAGTATATGACATTTTCTGTAAAGTGATATAAGAATTTTATTATTTCTGTAAAAATAGATCTTAAAAAATGCTCTTATGTAAGCAGAGGTATGCAATTTATTTCTGATATAAATATATGGTGTAACAAAATAAGTCTAGTGTATATCCTCAAAGTGGATATACCCTACACAATTATTTTTAAAATTGAAATACAGTGTAAACTCTTTATAACGAAACTCAAGGGACCGAACATTTTTTCGTTATAGAGTTTTCGTTATATGAAGGTGTCTAGTGTGTTTACTAACTGTGGCCAACATTAATGAGTCACACATGTTCTAGGCAATTAACAATAAGTAAGGCGGCTGTTTACGACCTTAGGTGTCTTTCTTAAAAATTTCGGCACCTCAAAGATTAGTCGGAGCCTTTTGTAAACTGGTACCATAACCACTCTGACTCCCTGGATACTATGGTATCTAAAGAAAAAGGTACTATCACTGACATCCCTGGATACTATGGTATCTAAAGAAAAAGGTACTATCAATCAACAACTATTTTGCCTGACCACCTTATGGGTCAGTTTTCTGTGCAGTGGTTTGCAACATCCTCCGCCAGGCCCCGCCAGGCCTTTTGTCTGTGAATCGCTATTCACACTTTACCATACTGTCAGGTTTTTATGACAAAACTTTACTTATCGACCCGATCAGCTGTTCGTCAAAATGATCAAGATACGAATTCAGTTTTTGTATGTTTTAGCTGGTAGAAATATAAACTAATAATTGCCTAATGCAAATAAGTAAATTTTGATTTTTACAAGTTGGTTTGAGATAAATAATAAATTAATAATGCTATTAATGAATGAATATTATTAATGAAGATTACAAAGTAGGTAGCTGCTGATTTTAATAAACGGACATTAAACTAGAAGAAACAATTTTTTTAGTATCTTAGAAATACTTTGCACATTTTTACAATATTAATCAAATTCATAAGATTCCTAACTTATTTTGCAACGGTTTATAAACATTTTATTTAACACAATTTTCTTAACGAACCAAATAACTCATATTTAAATAAAAAAATTGAACTGTTTTATTTTATTAAATCTGTTTGAAAGTTCTGACAATAAACAACAACATGTGGAAGCCATAAACAGTATGTAACGGGCGCTTTTGTCCACGGTTTTAACTAGACCCTGCAAAAAATGCAGAATCGGTTGCTGGCTTTGGATGGACGTGAGATATTCAAGAAATATTATTCTATAAATCCTTGTGGAATCCGTAAGAAAGTGCTGACCATAAATACAAAAACATCTGGAAGCCATTAACAGTCTCGACGCAAATGAAAGGGGCAATGGGCGCTTTCATAGTAACAAAATAAAAGGCGGGGCTGGCAAGTTCGCCTTGTGCAAGCAAAAAGGTTTTGAAATTGGTCAGGCACGTTTTGAAGTTGTTGATAGTACTAACTTCCGTCCGTGGATACCATAGGATATTACTATGGGATTGAATAATGCCCTCTAGTTGTAAATTGTGGTACTTTTAGCATGAAACACTTCGTTTGAATGCTAGCCTAAATAATTTAGCTCTAGAACCACACGACGTCATAGCAAGGTGTTGGGTTACTTGACAAAATATTTTTATCATCAGTGGTTCAAGTACGTCTTGAGTGTTGTGAAGTATCTAAGACTGTTCCTGCAGTTATTTCATACATATATCTATGATATTTAACCCTTAAAATAACCGTGAAGTTATATTCTGTAAGAATAAGTGGAGATTAAATTCTGTAGCTTCATGTTTGGAATGTAAAGTGCGTTTGAAAATTGAGAAGGTGAGAAGGTAATTTTTAGGACAAAATATTGATTTGTATAGTTTGATCATAGTTTCACCTACCCAAATATATTTTTGTTTCTGTTGCAGCTTTTGTAGTTTAATAGTTATAAGGGTTTTTGGGGCAAAGATATTGGTCGCGTACTGCGCCGTGAGTGATCGCGCAGAGCCAGACGTAAGATCATATATCGCGCGCGCCGACCGGGACGTTCAAGTGGATAAACAGTGTTGCTGATAAATATGAACATATTACTTCGTAATAGAGAAAGGCTGTTGCGCTATAGAGAGTGAATCAATATATGGGTTTTAAGGTAAACCAACCAAATTGGACTAATTTCTATTTATAGAAAGTTTTATGTTGTATCGAAAGACGTTATAAAGTGTTTACACTGTATAACAAAATACAAACAAACGCATACACAGAATTTTAATATAATTTTACTGCATATTTTATATTTGTTGGTTTCCCTAATAAAATACATAATTTGGCTTAGGGTGCACTTAAGCTGCCTTATCCTTATAGGAGTATCATTTTCAGAAAAAAAAGTTGCATTCTGAGCTTCCTATATCAGTTTCTTCCTTCACTTAAAACTTACATTCAAAAATATGACTGGATGCTGGCACTGGGTGGAGGTGATGATGTCCTTCATGTAGGGGCTGGCCAGCGACATCACCAGCTGGTGCACCTTCACGTGGTGCCCATCTGCTGCCAGGGTCATGTCCACTAATTCACCACTCTAAAAGAATTAACGAATAACTATTTAGTAGTATTTACACTCTAATAATGACAAATAGGGCACATTTTAAAGAATTAACTCGAAACAAACTCATATATGTGAACCGGGTACTTAATTCGGTCTGTGCCTTGTACTGTGAAACAAATTTTAAAAAAACAAGAATTGGAGGTGTTGAGGACTTCAAAATAATGCGACTTTAAAGGCCAGCATGAAAACTTATTATTACAGAATATTGATGTGAGTCGAAACTAGCGACTTGGCTGTACAACGAGGAGTGTGTTTATTTCTGTTCGACTCTGGGGCCCTGAGAAATAAGACGGAGGTTTTATGTATTCAATGCTTTACGGTAATCTATATTACATGGGCCAATAATACTGTGGTTTTGTACAAACGTTAGCAAATTAGACTCGAATATGGATTTGTTGTGATTTGGTACAAAAAAGTTCAGATTTTACCGTGAAATGACAATAAAGCATTGAGAAAACAAACCTGTTGAAGAGCGCTCAAGCCCTTGCAAATGTTGTTCTTGTAAGCGTCCCAGGATAAAGAGAAATGAGCCATGACTGCAGGAATTATAATTTCATACGATTAATGCAAGATTTAGATTATTTTGAAGCACTTTTCCCAAAAAAATCAACAACGCGCGTCGTCGTCGCTTCGTATCGCAAGTGACAGTGACAGCTGTCAGTTTTTTACATCCTTTTCTTTTTATACGATTTGGCTAAGGCATCACGGCCATACTGCCTTGTCTTCTTGTATTTTTTTTTTCTGCAACGATTTACAAAGTACCCGACCCTAGCGAAGTATCACTTTAATCACTTCCATTATAACAGATTTTCATCAGTACAGCTACTTTAATTTTTGAGACATTTACTTACTTTTTACTTTGACAGAGTTCTCTAGCAAATCGAAACTTTTCCTGATTCTAAGAAAAGCGGCAAATGTTAAAAAGTCGGAACAAACCAAAAAACTTATTTAAGTACTTTATTGAACGAAGAAGGGTCTATAACATTAAAGCTTTATCCACCTTATCTAAACTTTTATTCAATAAAACTTATTTAATAGACTTCCAGTAGTAAGAGCCTTCGTTGGGGATTATTAGCTGGCGCTGATGTTTGATATTCTTGCTGATATTCTCGGCCTCGTCCACAGCCGAATATATCGGGGTCGACGTCACTTTCTTCTTGATCCTTAGGTCATGTTGCGGGTGGTTGTGGGCCGCGAACCTGGAGCGATTAAGCAAGTTTGTCAACGTCTACCAGTCTACGTCTACCATTTACTAACCCTACAATCGACTAATTTAACATAACACTTTTCCACAAATTCACCTGAACGGGAAGTCGGTAGTAAGTCGGTGTGTTCTTTAAACGACGATGTAACCTTTGTTCGCACTAGTTCAGTTGTACTAGTTAAGTTGAGTGAACAGGTGGGTATTTTTTCCCATATGTCCAGTCAGCTGAACAAATAGGAAAAATAAAACCCATTTGTTCAGTGAACTGAACCATTGAGAACATTTTACTCATTTGTTCAATGTCTTTAGTTTACCCAGTAAACTAAAGACATTGAACAAATGAGTAAAATGTTCTCAATGGTTCAGTAAAATAAAATAAATCAGTAATAAAATCATCCGTTTCGTAGTGATCAATTGAGGGTAAAAAAAAAAAAAAATGTTGGTAAATATAAAAAAAACTACGTACCTAGTGCTTTTTTCTGCTCTACTCTTTTAATCCTACTTTTATACATCTACCTATCGTTTTTTACGGTTCAAAAAAGTGTAGGTATACTAGATGTTATATTAAATGGCGCGGCAACCGCCACCATCAGGGCGGATTAAAGTGATTAAGTATATGCTAGTGAAGCCTAGGTATGTTTCGTTCAAAAGTCGATGTCCTCCAGCGCATTACGGCTAATGACCTACCGACGAACTAATGATGATAAGAACACAGACCTTTTAACCACAGTGTCCTTCAAAGTGATGACAGTAGCAGGACATCGGTCCTCCCTCACGTAATTCGCACAGCGCCACATGCGGTGTCCATTCTGCGCTTGCCGCTTGCTCGTGTGCCTCAGATAGTAGATGTATCTATTCAGTATCAGCTGTAACGAACCGTGGCTCGAGACCGCATACTGGATCTTGTTCGCACTATCCTTATTACTCTTCGTGCATTTCATGTTCCACTCCAGATGCGTGTCTTCGTCACAACCAGTCGTGTCCATGGCCATAGCTTCGAAACTCTCGACTTCATTCATGTTAGCGTCGTCGACATCGTCGTGTGTCTCGAGATATTCCGTTTCGTAGTAATCTGAATCGTTTTCAACGACTCTGGCGTCTCTCTCCAAGGGTTTTGTGATACTTTTTTGAGGTATGAGAACTTGCCGAGGTATCTCGTCTTGGGCTAGTTCAACTTTCATATCTTCTAGGCCCTTTAACTGAAGTTCTCGGCATGCTTCGAGGAATTGAGGAAGGTTGTCCTTTTTGACCATCACCTCTCCAGTGTAGATGTATTCCAACATCGAGTGAAGAGTAGCGTACGATATTTTCTGTAGAATAATTCTAAAAGTTATATAAAGTAGTTCCTATTGTACCTACTAACTGCATTTTGTCTCAAAAGTCAGAACATAAATATTTATTCTGGGAACAGTCCCGGTTAGATGTATGAAATTCTTTCAAGAGTTTTATTACTGCAAAAGTTAAAATGTGACTAAAAGGCTGACGGCGGCGGCGTTACACTTTTGGCTTTATTTTCACAAGGCATTTCTCTAAGGGAAAAAGATTATTTTTATTATCTAGTATATCACCATTTTCAGTAAAAGGCATCGGTGGCTCAGCAGGTACCTATATCCTCCTAACCAGAGGTCTGGGGTTCAAACCTGGTCAATGAACCAATAAGTTTTACGAAACTTTGTTTTGCATTTTCATACCAATTGCTTTAATGGTCGGTGAAGGAAAACATCGTGATGAAACCTGCACATCTGATTACTAAATGTGTATGATGGTGGCGTTGCACACGTCCGTAGGTGTATATTTTAATGCCCTACACGTGACCGCGTAATACTAAGTGCAACCATCAGGCAACTATACGTTGTGGATAGAACGGTTCTATTGTGCCACATGAAGAGAGTGAGAGAGAGAGCAAAAGGCACCTTATAAGCAATGAGCATTTTTGGGTGACCACTTAACACAGATATAACACTGTATTACTTTCCTGGGAGCGCGAGAGAGATTCATGCGCTGCCTATTGAGGCTGGCACTGGGATTGGCCACTAGCCCCACAACCTCCACCAAACCGGACTTGGCCCCCGTGTGTGGAAGATGTATGGAAAAGAGTCCCGTGCCCCTGCAGTGGAGACGTCATGGGTTGTCAACATAACATCAACAGTATAATCATTCCGTTTTACGTGTACCTTTAGTTACTCTTCGCGTGTACCTACTTAAGTAAACGTAAAAAGGACTCACGTTCAAAAATACCACGGGGTGCTGGCACTGGGTGGAGGTGATGATGTCCTTGATGTAGGGACTGGCCAGCGATAGCACCACCTGGTGTACCTTCACGTGGTGGCCGTCCGCTGCTAGTGTCATGTCCACGAACTCGCCGTTCTGAGATAATGCCCTTGACACTTATTATTTCTATCGTATTTTTACACGGTCTATGTTATTTTCTAAATATGACTGATCCTTTTTATAATAGGCCAACACGCACTTCTATTTACAATTATAATCGTCATCATCGGCCGAAAGACGTCACCCAAGACCTGGACAAAGAAAGACCTCACCCAAGGATTTCCACATCGACCGGTCCTGTGCTGCCCGCATCCAGCGGCAACCTTCACCCGGTCGTCGGTCCGCTGAGTCGAAGGCCTGCTTACATTGGGTATTCCGGTGCGCGGTCGCTACTCGAGAACTTTGGTGCCCCAACGGCCATCTGTTCCACGAGCTTCTATCACAATATATGTACAAGGTTATTTTTTGGCCCTGACTTTTTTGATCTGTCTGCTCACGTATTGATGAGGTTAAAAGCAACAGTGTTTCAGTTATGTATAATAAAAGTCATAGCACCATTTTGCAATAACAGGCACCTTACTTACTATCGATTGACCATTTAACAGAGACTCCTGACTAGGCCTATCAGGAATACCCATTAATGAACAGTTCCGTTTGCGCAATGCAGGCCTCAATATATAACACTTTTTTCAATAGAATCTTTACTCCCTTTTTCTGGCTTGTTTTTTTTTCGCCAGACATCCTTCATTTTTGTGACATGTCTCTTTTTTACGTAAATAAATGTGCAGTGGCCAGACCGGTATAAACGCGCGATAATAATTTAAATCATACTTAAAAAGCCGACTGACTAAGAAAACTAGTAGATGTGGATTTTTTTAAAGACTTTTGGAATATTTTAGCATGAAGGAAATATTCAAAGCCTTTTTAAACAAATCCTAGCAAGCAAAGAACTATAAATTATTGCACACAACTACTAAGAAAACACTAGAACTAGATGATACAAGATAGGAAAATACCTATATACCTTATTACTGCTCCATATCTTTACAGAACAGAGTCAATACTACTAGCAGAGTCTACAAATCAGATCAAAAAAGATTCTAAATACACAAACTATTAAAATACTACACCTTAGAAGATACGGAAGATCTTCCAAGATACAGCATACACTGCTTCTACCCAAAGATTTCCCGAGACCAAAAGCAGATAAGTACCCAAACGTAAAATTATTGTTTCTCAATGTGCATACCAAAGATTTTTTCTAGTAATATCGAAAAAGTAGCACACACAAACCTTTTGAAGAGTGCTCAAACCGTTGTAGACGTTATTTTTGTGGTCATCCCACGAGAGAGAAAACTGTGCCATCATTTTTAAAACGTTATATTTCGTATAACGGTTATACGAAATAAAAGAAAAAGCTCTTCTCTAAGCGACCTGCAGTTGGTTTTAGGGTTCCGTAATCCGTAATAGAAGTTTCACCGAAACAAATATTTTCGCGCCTCATTAATTAATTTTGATTCTGTCTTATTCCATAGATTTATTTAACAAATACAACAGAACCCAAATAGCATGATGTCATTATTTCTATGATAGTGCTTTTTGGTTAACTAATCAAAGAGAATTAAAATAATATAAAAGTACCAGTATTTTATGTGATCAGAACTGTGAGAGAAGAGGTTTGTAATACGTACTTAGAATCTTCTTTTAGTGATCTTGAATATAATTATAGTACTTTCGAAAGCCGCAGTGAGAGCATCGTAAAATAAAATTTACGATGCTCTCACTGCAATATCTGAATGAAACGTGAAGGCGATTAATGGGACAACCTTAGCATTGCATACAAGATAAATAATTTATTGATAAGGGACAGTCACAGACTTGCACCCCGCTGAGAAGCAGAGCGACAATATAAAACTTCTTTGGAGACAGTATAGGTACACTACGTACACTCAACAACAAAAAAAAACTATTTATTTATCTTACATCTACTTTATTCATTCAGTATCATTTTCTATATTTTTATTTTGAACTACAGCGGGTATTTTGAGCATCCCTTTGTTCTCAACCAGTTGCTGAAGCTCGTTCTCATCCATAGCGCTGAATACTGAGTTTTTCTGCACTTTGCGCAATATTGCTTTGTCGTGATACGGGTGGTTGTGTGCTTGCATCCTGGAGGGAAAAGTATGACATGACTTTATGACTTGTTCAAATATGCCTAGCTTGATATTAATACTTGTATAAAAATTTAAAACTTAGATTGTAAGAATAAACTAGTTTAGTACCTATTTACTTGATTGGTCAGTATGTCCCTTTCACATTAAAATTTACAATAGGCTATTCTAATGACAGAGTAATAATAAAAAAACTTTTGAATCTGCTTTGTACATCAATATGGCATTGTAACTTTGCTAGGGCGACGATCTCTGCTAGGATGACTAGGCGCCGCCGCCGGCGGGTGGTCATTTAAAAAAAAAAGAATATTAGATTGTTATCAATGGTAATTGATATTTTATATTTTACTTTTAATATTTTACTTTTACAAATTTACTAATGAAATCTGATAAAATTATATAAACAATAAATTATCAACTGACACAATGTATATAAATAATGTAAAATATTATTGTAAATGTTGCTATACCCTATACAGGGTTCATGTAATTGGCTTTATCATTTTATTTAAGCTTTACCTATTTATAATATTGTACATGATTGCAATAAATAAATAAATGAAATAATTCGTACTGAATTAGATTCTCTCTCTTTCATACTTAAAATATTTACAATAGCCTATCCAGGTAACTGTAAAGTCAGAAGCCTCATGATCAAATTTTGATATTCTGGTTATGCCAATAAATATTGCCCAAAATACTGCCAAAAGGAAAAAAATTGTGCTATTGTAGTTTCAGAGAAAATCGAGTTTTTCACTGGCTGCTAGTGTAACGTTTCGCTAGCAACCTCATCTCTGGAACCAAGGAACCACTGCACCAATTGTTATGTGTTATATATGTTAAAAAATACTGCTGAAATAGTGCCTCCCACATGCAAAATTTTAAAATGAATGTTTCAGTAAATCCCAAGATATAATGGTAAGCTTCATCATGGTTCCAGCACAACTACAGCGAATTTCGAGACCAAGCTAATGTCAAAAAACTCTGCCTAAATAGTGCCTTCTGATACAAAACAATCCAGAACTATCTGGAATGCTTTTTAGAGAATAGTATGAAGTAAATAGAAACTATTGCATGAAGTTGGTGAATTAAAGAATACAAGAACTTTACTTGCTGTCTGTACCTTTTAAAAATTTTAGGGTTGGCAGGAAAGGTTTAAGAGATGGGGTTAAAGGTTTTTGGAGAAAAGAAAAACTTTTTACCTTTTGATAACAGTACCCCCTTGCGTGACCACTGTGGCCGGGCACTTTACGCTACGGGGATAGCTGGAGCATTTCCACAACCGATGGCCAGTACTGCCTTTACGACTTGTGTACTTTAAGTAGTATACGTATCTGTTCAATATCAATTGCAAGGCACCGTGCGATGACACCGAATATTGGATCTGCGTATCATGTACTGTTTTAGATGGCAGTATTGGTTGTTTTTCAGATTTTTCGTCAGCCCTTTCTATTTCGATAACTTTATTTTGATCTTCAATATCTTCATTGGCTTGCCAGTCGTCGTCAGCTTGCTCTGCATCTGTTGCCTGATCATCATTTAAAGTGTTTTCTATTGTAACCGGTTGTTCTTTGTCGCTTTGATTCGTTTTTACCAACATATGCCCCTTATTGGTTCCTGCGCGCATTGCCTGTGAAACTGCGTCAGATTTAAGTGTGTACTTCATGTCTTCCAGTCCTTTTATGCACAACTCTTTTGCAGCCTGCATGAGATCGGGTAAGTCATCTTTGTCAATGGTAACTTCTCCCGTGTAAATGTACTCCAGTATTGCACATAAAGTAGAGTATGTTATTTTCTGTAAATAATAATGGTAATTTTATTTTTTATGCATTTTGATTAAAAGACAAAATAATATTGATTGAATTAGCATATTTTTTTAATTGTTAGATAACGATAAACGGAATATTGTTGTGGTATCTAGCATCTTAATGTGAAAGACACTAATTCAGCTAGAAATTTCTAGGAGGGGTGTAAGTTTTTTTTTTAATAATATACAATATAATATCGCCTACTAGTACACTGAGATCTTGGAACCACTTTATAATTGTCTAATTAAAAGATGAGGAAGGGGAGTTCTGGTTATTCCAATTACAACCTTAATATGAGCCCATACAATTTACTCATTAATATTTTATTTCTTTGCTACCTATTAATGTACATCTGGTAAAAAATAACAAGACTACAGTTAGCTTATGTTTCAAAACAGTTGTTGACGGAGGTTGGATGCCTGCCCTGCATGACTGGCAGGCTATTGTTAATCGTTTTTGTATATGTATATTTTTTTTATTTTTTTTTTATGGCAGAGGTGGCAAATATTTATATTTTTTCTATATATTTGAAGTAAAAGTAATTAAATTCCTGCTTTTCTGGTGTTTTTGATATTGTATTTATATTTTACCTTATTATATTAAGTTTAAATCTCCATATGCAAACAAAAATTAGAAGTAGTAGAAGAATACACATATCTAGGTCAAACAGTAGCATTTAATAATTGGCAAGATAAAGAAATTGAAAAAGGAATAAAAAAAGGATGGATAAATATTGGGCCTTAAAACAGATAATGAAGAACAAAGATATACCAACAAACCTAAAATCTAAAACATTCAACAGTTGCATACTCCCAGTCTTAACATATGGATGCCAAACTTGGGCACTAAACAAGAAAAATACAAAAAGATTAAAAGTCACACAGAGAAACATAGAAAGAATGTGTTTTAAAAGTCAGACTAATTGACGAAGTTTCAAAGAAGGCCTTACGAGAGAAAACAAAAATAAAGGACGTAATAAAAATAGCAAAAGTTGGGAAATGGAACTGGGCGGGGCATATCTCAACAAACTAAGACAAACGATGGAGTAATCTTACTACAACGTGGTGTCCAAGATATACAAAAAGAGGAAGAGGAAGACCTACAACAAGATGGAGGGACGAAATAGTTGCATATGCTGGTATGACATGGCCCAGAGATGCAAGATGCAAAGAAACATGGAAAAAGAAGGGGGAGGCCTTTGCCCAGCAGTGGGATGAAATATAATAATAATAAAAAAAAAAGAATAAACTTAAGAGCAAAGCTATGTAAAATTATTGTATAGGCTTCAATAAATAAATAAATATTAAGTTTTAGCCTGAAAATGATATGTCTACTAGTTTCTTTTTTTTTTGTTATTTTTTGATGTGCTTCTTGTATTGCATGACAATAAAGAGTAAGTGTTTGATTGATTGATATTTTATTTAAATTTTAATCCAACAGATATAGTTCACAAACACAATGGACAAATAGTCCTACAGATAAAGTCAATCATAATGATACCAAATTCTTTGAAATCCATATTTTCAACACTCACATTCAAGAATATGACGGGGTGCTGGCACTCAGTGGAGTTGATGATTTCCTTGATGTATGGACTGACCAGAGACATTACCATTTTGTGCACCTTCACATAGTGACCATCCGCAGCCATTGTCATGTCGACAAACTCTCCATTCTGCGAAAATATGTTGAATTTTTTTAGATATCATGTGTATTTTTTTCATTGAACGTTTTTTAGAGTAAGTTCCAAAGGTCAGAATGTGGTTTAGCAACATTAACAAATTGATTTAAATTAACATTAGTTTATAGTTGTGTAAATTAGATTATGCTTGTATTTAAAGATAATATTCAGAAAAAAATTAAGATACCAAAAATAACATGTGATTTTGGGTCGGGTGTGGGTAGTTTAAAACTCACCACATATCACCAGGGGGGGGGGGGGGGGTTAAAAAGTTGCTAAAAAACTGGACAATTCCTTAATTAATGAGATGAAAAAAATATATGTGTTTGTTGACTGCACCGGCAAGGTGAGGGAAGAGAATTTTAAATTGTATGGGAAAAAAATAATTCTCTTCTCGCACATCTTCTGTGGAAATAGTCTGGATAGGCGCGGATGAGAATTTGCTTGGAATTTTGAATTTGGAAATTGAACGAACTCTCTAGTGCTATTAATGGTAATTTTTGGTGGAAATGGACCGACGCGATTTCAATTCTCTTCACTCCACTCCTCGCCTCGCCTCGCCGGTGGAAAAGCAGCTCGAGACTGTTTGTTGAATTTTTAGGTTATGTGTTGATTACAAAGTTTTTTCCCCTGTTGATATTCTCCCCCTATTCTCTTAAGTGTAAACATAAAAAAAAATACATTGTGAGTTTTGTATTAAACGATACAAACCTGTTGCAAAGCACTAAGACCGCTACAAATATTGTTTTTGTATGCATCCCAGGACAGGGAAAAGTTAGCCATGGTAGATATTTCACAGTGAGTGCTCCAACTTTATGTTATGATTACGAGTGTCCAAGCAATTTTTGTTTATTTTCACGCCAAATAACAACCAGTCAATCAGTGAGAGATTTTACAAAAACAAAACAAACAACGCCATATATCAATATGCAGTGCGTTCCGAGTTAACGGTAACCCGAGGGTACGCTCCAAAGAGAATTAATCACTCCGTTTTGGTAGGTACGCTCGACAGCACTGAGCCGCGTTCAGAACCCTACACTCTGACAGCAACCGTTTCGGACCCAATTCGGACCCCTCTTTCACCCTTAAGCGATTTGCTATCCAGTTGTCGAGTGAACGGTTGCTGTCAGAGTGCAGATTCTGAACGCGACCCCGTAAACGGCGACAGCGACAGCGACAGCGACGGCGACAGCGATAGCCCAGTCATCGAGGAGTTTCTTTGTATGGAGACCCCAACATTAATTTCTCTGTCAATGAAACATTGTACGATTGTGAAAGATAGTGTATAGATGGAAGATGACAAAGAAGCCAACAGATTTTGTGGCTGGAAGTAGGTGTTTTATACCTAAACATGAAAATTGCATTTAAAATTCGGTGGATAATTGCTCGATCGAATATTTCTGTACTATTCGTTAGTAGTAACTTAATGGCACGCGTATGTAATAGTATCCAAAACTTTTTCGACGTTTGTGACGCTTAAGTTAAGCAAAACTTGATTTTTCGATTTTACTTCCGATGAATAATTTCTCGGTTAATTTTTATTTTTCAGTATACTTTAATATCTTATTGGACATCTTTTTGTATAAGTATCCAAAAGATTTTCCTTTAAGATCATAACATAATAGTTTTTATGCAATAATTAATTATGTAAAATTTCTCAGTCCATTTTTATTTATACATACGATACATAATAATAAATATAAACAGTATTTCAGGTTATCCAATAAAATTTCGATACATTAAACTCATATGTATAAAGCGTCACACACGTACGTAAGGTCACGCGACCCGTTTGCCGGCCGCTACCCATTTCCGACCTTTTCGCACTTTATTTTGTATAATAATAGTTTCAAAAAAATATGCTTGGATTCGTTTGATCTGCACAAAATTCACGCGTATGTAGGTATTCCACAGACAAAAAACCTCACTAAAAGGCTGTTAAATATAGATTACAAAAACATCAACATCAAATAACTTGTTAGGTACCTATTAATAATGAAAAAAATATTATACGTACAGCGGCGGTCAGCCCCATAGTACGAAAGCTAAAAAATACAATAAAATAATATAAAAACAAAAATAAATCTTTTTAATCAGAGATGTTGCTAATATCCGCATCCGCATCCGTAAATATGGAGCTTCCGCATAAATTTTGACATCCGCAATATTCAATGCGCATTTTTATGCGGATACGGATCTAGAACAACATAGCTAATTATTGTAATATTTTATTTCAGGTTTATAATTTTATGAATTATTAATTGTAATTATTAATATAAATAATTAATAATAATTGTATAATTAATAACAAAAGCTCTATTACAAAAAGATTTTTTATTCATATTTATAAACCAGTATATATTTCAAGTTAGTACCATACCAAAGTACATTATTACACCAAAAGGCAGCAAAGTTACTGAAATAAAATGGTCCACGTTTTTCAGTACTTTAATAATTTAATAAAAAAAACAAGGATTAGTATCATTATTTAGAGTTCCGTACACAAAGTCAACGGGACCCTATTAACTGTCCGTCTGTCCGTCTTTAACCGTAATAGGTAGATAGCTGTAATTTTCACAGTGTGTATTTCTGTTGCCACTATAACAACAAAGGCCGGCAACGCACTTGTAACTCCTCTGGTGTTGCGGGTGTCTATCGGCGGCGGTAATCGCTTACCACCAGGTGATCCATCTGCTCGTTTTTCAGCTATGCCAAAAAAAAATTAAAAAAACAAACATTAAAGAGGCTGGTAGGGTGACACAACAAACGTATTTTTGGTGGAATTCCAAATATTGTACGATGGTACGAAACCCATCATGCGCGAGTCTGACTCGCACTTAACCGGTTTTCATTTATTTATGCCCATACAAACCCATACAAAGGACTATGCAAAAAATTATACAAGGTATACCACTGCACCCCAGTACCGTCCGGATTTTTGTCTACGACGGAATCCGGACGAAAACCGTCCGGTGGGACAGAATCCGAGCCTTCGTCGTGCACTGCAGCTTCGGACGGAAACCGTCCGGTGGAGTGGCAGCGTTCCGCTCCACCGGACGGTTTCCGCATGCGAAATTCATCGCTTCGCGCTCCCGTCCGATTTCTGCCTCAGTGTGATATCCGCGTAACAGTCATCGCAGGGAGGGGGAGGGTGATGGAAGGACCCCATAAAGGGGGTGGTTTGAGGATAGAAATGAGCCATTCGGGAGCACTTGTAGGAGCACTTGTCTGAGCACTTGTACGAGCACTTGTCCGAGTACTTGTTCGAGCACTTGTACGAGCACTTGTACACTTGACCGAGCACTCGCCCGAGCACTTGACCGAGCACTCGCCCGAGCACTTGACCGAGCACTCACCTGAGCACTTGACTGAGCACTCGCCCGAGCACTTGACCGAGCACTCACCCAAGCACTCGCCTGAGCACTTGACCGAGCACTTGACCGAGCACTCACCCAAGCACTCGCCTGAGCACTTGACCGAGCACTTGACCGAGCACTCGTCCGAGCACTCGACCGAGCACTCGACCGAGCACTCGTCCGAGCACTCGCCCGAGCACTCACCCGAGAACTTGTGCGCTTGTACTCACCCGAGCACTAGACCGAGCACTCGCCCAAGCACTTAACCGAGCACTTGACCGAGCACTCGACCGAGCACTCGCCCGAGCACTTGACAGAGCACTCGCCCGAGCACTTGACCGAGCACTCACCCAAGCACTTGACCGAGCACTCGCACTTGACCGAGCACTCGCCCGAGCACTCGACCCGAACACTTGACCGAGCACTCGCCCGAGCACTCGACCGAGCACTCGCCCGAGCACTCGACCAAGCACTCGCCCGAGCACTTGACAGAGCACTCGCCCGAGCACTTGACCAAGCACTCACCCAAGCACTTGACTGAGCACTCGCCCGAGCACTTGACCGAGCACTCACCCAAGCACTCGCCTGAGCACTTGACCGAGCACTTGACCGAACACTCGCCCGAGCACTTGACCGAGCACTCGCACTTGAACGAGCACTCGACCGAGCACTTGACAGAGCACTCGCCCGAGCACTTGACCGAGCACTCACCCAAGCACTTGACCGAGCACTCGACCGAACACTTGACCGAACACTCGCCTGAGCACTTGACCGAGCACTTGACCGAACACTCGCCCGAGCACTTGACCGAGCACTCACCCAAGCTCTTGACCGAGCACTCGCCCGAGCACTTGACCGAGCACTCACCCAAGCTCTTGACCGAGCACACGACAGAGCACTCGCCCGAGCACAAAAAAATTAAAAAAACAAACATTAAAGAGGCTGGTAGGGTGACACAACAAACGTATTTTTGGTGGAATTCCAAATATTGTACGATGGTACGAAACCCATCATGCGCGAGTCTGACTCGCACTTAACCGGTTTTCATTTATTTATGCCCATACAAACCCATACAAAGGACTATGCAAAAAATTATACAAGGTATACCACTGCACCCCAGTACCGTCCGGATTTTTGTCTACGACGGAATCCGGACGAAAACCGTCCGGTGGGACAGAATCCGAGCCTTCGTCGTGCACTGCAGCTTCGGACGGAAACCGTCCGGTGGAGTGGCAGCGTTCCGCTCCACCGGACGGTTTCCGCATGCGAAATTCATCGCTTCGCGCTCCCGTCCGATTTCTGCCTCAGTGTGATATCCGCGTAACAGTCATCGCAGGGAGGGGGAGGGTGATGGAAGGACCCCATAAAGGGGGTGGTTTGAGGATAGAGGATAGGATAGAGGATCGGTCGAGTGCTCAGGCGAGTGCTCGGTCAAGTGCTCGGGCGAGTGCTCGGGCGAGTGCTCGGTCAAGTGTTCGGTCGAGTGCTCGGTCAAGTGCTCAGGCGAGTGCTCGGTCAAGTGTTCGGTCGAGTGCTCGGTCAAGTGCTCGGGCGAGTGCTCGGTCAAGTGTTCGGGCGAGTGCTCGGTCAAGTGTTCGGTCGAGTGCTCGGTCAAGTGCTCGGGCGAGTGCTCGGTCAAGTGTTCGGGTCGAGTGCTCGGGCGAGTGCTCGGTCAAGTGCGAGTGCTCGGTCAAGTGCTTGGGTGAGTGCTCGGTCAAGTGCTCGGGCGAGTGCTCGGGCAAGTGCTCTGTCAAGTGCTCGGGCGAGTGCTCGGTCGAGTGCTCGGTCAAGTGCTCGGGCGAGTGCTCGGTCAAGTGTTCGGGTCGAGTGCTCGGGCGAGTGCTCGGTCAAGTGCGAGTGCTCGGTCAAGTGCTTGGGTGAGTGCTCGGTCAAGTGTTCGGTCGAGTGCTCCGTCAAGTGTTTGGGTGAGTGCTCGGTCAAGTGCGAGTGCTCGGTCAAGTGCTCGGGCGAGTGTTCGGTCAAGTGTTCGGTCGAGTGCTCGGTCAAGTGCTTGGGTGAGTGCTCAGTCAAGTGCTCGGGCGAGTGCAAGAGCACAAGTTATGGGGCGAGTGCTAGAGTGAGTGCTCGGTCAAGTGCTCGGGCGAGTGCTCGGTCAAGTGCTTGGGCGAGTGCTCGGTCAAGTGTTCGGTCGAGTGCTCGGTCAAGTGCTCGGGTGAGTGCTCGGTCAAGTGTTCGGTCGAGTGCTCGGCAAGTGCTCGGGCGAGTGCTCTGTCAAGTGTTCGGGCGAGTGCTCGGTCAAGTGTTCGGTCGAGTGCTCGGTCAAGTGCTCGGGCGAGTGCTCGGTCAAGTGTTCGGGTCGAGTGCTCGGGCGAGTGCTCGGTCAAGTGCGAGTGCTCGGTCAAGTGCTTGGGTGAGTGCTCGGTCAAGTGCTCGGGCGAGTGCTCTGTCAAGTGCTCGGGCGAGTGCTCGGTCGAGTGCTCGGTCAAGTGCTCGGGCGAGTGCTCGGGCAAGTGCTCTGTCAAGTGCTCGGGCGAGTGCTCGGTCGAGTGCTCGGTCAAGTGCTCGGGCGACTGCTCGGTCGAGTGCTCGGGCGAGTGCTCGGTCAAGTGTTCGGTCGAGTGCTCGGTCAAGTGCTCAGGCGAGTGGTCGGTCAAGTGTTCGGTCGAGTGCTCCGTCAAGTGTTTGGGTGAGTGCTCGGTCAAGTGCGAGTGCTCGGTCAAGTGCTCGGGCGAGTGTTCGGTCAAGTGTTCGGTCGAGTGCTCGGTCAAGTGCTTGGGTGAGTGCTCAGTCAAGTGCTCGGGCGAGTGCAAGAGCACAAGTTATGGGGCGAGTGCTAGAGTGAGTGCTCGGTCAAGTGCTCGGGCGAGTGCTCGGTCAAGTGCTTGGGCGAGTGCTCGGTCAAGTGTTCGGTCGAGTGCTCGGTTAAGTGCTCGGGTGAGTGCTCGGTCAAGTGTTCGGTCGAGTGCTCGGCAAGTGCTCGGGCGAGTGCTCTGTCAAGTGCTCGGGCGAGTGCTCGGGTGAGTGCTCGGTCGAGTGCTCGGTCAAGTGCTCGGGCGAGTGCTCGGTCGAGTGCTCGGTCAAGTGTTCGGTCGAGTGCTCGGTCAAGTGTTAGGTCGAGTGCTCGGGCAAGTGCTCGGGCGAGTGCTCTGTCAAGTGCTCGGGCATTTGATAAAAAAGTAACTGAAAATGACTAGCAGTCAACTACCGGATTAAGTTATAAGTAATCTTTTATCACAATGTAAATACTAAGTGATATAAGAACTATTTAAAATACCGTTTTGTTAAGAAAATTAACATAGCTATAGTAAAAACGATGTTTTATCCTATATAGTATGTTAGTCAATAGGTTAATAGGGTAAATCGCACCCGCGTTGTGCGTCTTCTGAATTCAGTCTTAGGTAACGAGCATACCTACATAGCCTAATATCCGTACGTATCAGACGGGGGAACAATAGTAAAATTTTATTTACATACGGTACATAAAATGCAAAAAAAAACAATAGTTATATATTATATATATTATTAGTTACACATATTCAATAGTCAAGGAAAAATCTAAACTCTTTATCCTTTACAGTAAAAAAATATCGGCACCCTTCCTAGCAAAGCAAAGTATATCGAATGTTTTTCAAATGAATGTAGATGTATGTATCGCGTCATTGTCTGACCTTGAGCGGATGCCGCGCGCATCGCGTCTACGTTCGCCGCCGCCCCGTGAGCCGTAAATTTATGTTTAATAAACGTATTATCTAAAGAAATTCTAAAACTACTATTTTGCCGAAATTTCATTGGATAGTTTTAAAAAACTGTTTACTTCTGTAAATTGTGACTTCTAAAGGAATAAACTGGACTGAGAAATTATGAGCCGTGAGCATTTTTACGGAAACTATAACATTACGTTCCTATAGGAAAATGTTTTGGATACTTACACATAGAAAAGTCTTATGAGGTATAAAACCATAGTAAAAAATAAAAAATTACCGAGAAATTATACCTTGGTAATTATAGCAAAATAACAAATTTTGATAAATATCGAAGTTAAAAAGTTCGAAAAAGTTTTGGACAGTTTTACATACATATAATAACAAACTAGCACTAACATATCGCGTTGGAATAATAGATTGAGAAATTATTCGGTAAGAGTTATTAGCAATATTCATATTTAGGTATAAAATACCTACTTCCAAAACATACATCTCCGGGATACCTTGTCACACCTCATCTATGGAATCTACTTAATCATACTGCAAAGTTTTACGGACAGAGGAGTTAATGCATACCTCAACCTCCTCGATGACTGGACTACGACACGAGCGACTTGATCATTTCCATACATTTGTATGGAGCTGTTTTGGACGACAGCGACACGCGCGGCGACACACGAGCGACGAGCGATATTTCAAGGACGTCGCGCGTTTAGGGACGTTCTTCTTTAATCGATAAACGAGTTTAAACTATCGATAGTTTGAGAAGAAAAAATAGTTTCAGATAATAAAATGATAAAGTTTGATACTAGCTGGAGTGCCCGGCTTCGCTCAGCGAGTTGATATCCCCCCGTACCCTGCGCCTCACCCCCCTCACCCCTCCCTCCCTCGCACCCTGCTCCTCCCCCTCCCGCACTCCGAGCCTCCCCTCACCCCTCTCCTCTTCCCCCGCAACCCGCGCCTCACCTCCGCACCACACTCCCCCCCCGCACTCCGCACCCCGCGCCGCCCCCCGCACCCCGCGTCTCCCCCTGCACCCCTCTCCTCACCCCCGCAACCCGCGCCTCAACCCCGCACCCCCCACCGCTCCTCCCCCCCCGCACCCCGCTCCCCCTCCTCACCCCCGCAACCCGTGTCTTAACCCCCCACCCCCCCACACCCCTCATCCCCCCCGCTCCCCACCGCACCCGCTCCTCTCCCCCGCAACCCGTGCCTCAACCCCGCACCCCACTCCCCTCCCCCGCTCCTCTCCCCCTCGCACCCCGCTCCTCACCCTGCCCCGCACCCCGCTCCTCTCCCCCGCAACCCGCGCCTCACCTTCCCCCCGCAGACCGGTCCTCACACCCCGCTGTTCCGGGACTGCTGTAGAGTGCTCTCAAATACTCTCGAACGTTCTGGACTGTTCTATTCTAGAAAATTCTTAAGGGTGAAATTTCAATCCTTATGTCTTCAAAAGCACGCCCTTTAGGCAAAAACGGAAACCTTCTTCATGGGATGGGAGACAAGGGCTACCGCACCATATAACTCCCTTGATCGTATCTGGATTCGTTTCAGAGTTTTATCGGCACAAACATTTGTACTTTCTTTTATAATATTGAGTATGTAGAATATAATCTATTTCCACAGTCATCCTTTTGTAATATAAACTTTCTGATTTCGACTTTGATCTTCATAATTCTTCAGTAGTTGCCGAAATCGCCTTTTTGTTTTGTCTAAATCTACGCCTTCTTTAGCAAGATAGTAATAATTTAAAAAAAACAGAAATATTTGCCCTGGGTGGGGATCGAACCCACGACTCTCGGATCAATAGTCAGGAGCGCAAACCTCTGAGTCAGTGTTAAGTGTTATTATATTAGTAAGAATAATTATGAAAATATCGAAATATCGACATCGCGACAGACAGACATCGACAGAGTCACGTCACTACGTCGCCGCAAACCGAGCGACGACGTTGTCGCTTGCGTCGTGAACAGTTAATATTACTACTAATTTGCTAAAAAGGACATAGATTTATACAACAAACAAAAAGGCGATGAGCGGGATGCGGGGAGTGAGGTGCGGGTGGAGGGAAGCGCGGGGTGCGGGTGGGGGAGGAGCGGGGTGCGGGGGAGGGTGAGTCACGGGGTGCGTGAGGAGGAGCGGGGTGCGGGGGGTGAGGCGTGGGTTGCGGAGGGTGAAGCGCGGGTTGCGGGGTTGAGGCGCGGTTTGCGGGGGAGTCGCGCGTTGCGGGGGGAGGGGAGTGGTGAGGGGGGGGGGGGAGGGGGGGGGGGGGGGGCGGGGGGAGGGGGGGGGGGGGTGGTAGGGGGAGGGGGGAGGTAGGGGGGTGGGGTCCGGGGGAAGCAGTGTGCGGGGGAGAGGAGCGGGGTGCGGGGTTGAGGCGCAGGTTGCGGGGGGAGCGGGGGGAGGAGCAGGGGCGGGGTTGAGGCGCGGGTTGCGGGGGAGAGGAGCGGGGTGCGGGGGACGGTGAAGAGTGGGGTGTGGAGGGTTGCGGGGTGCGGGGGGAGGCGCGGGGTGCGGGGGGAGGAGTGTGGTGCGGAGGTGAGTCGCGGGGTGCGGGAGGGGGAGGTGCGGGGTGCGGGGAAGAGTGAGTCGGGGGTGAGGTGAGGGGTGAGGGGGTGAGACGCAGGGTGCGGGGGATATCAACTCCCTGAGCGAAGCCGGGCACTCCAGCTAGTATCAAACTTTATCATTTTATTATCTGAAACTATTTTTTCTACTCAAACTATCGATAGTTTAAACTGGTTTATCGATTAAAGAAGAACGTCCCTAAACGCGCGACGTCCTTGAAATGTCGCTCGTCGCTCGTGTGTCGCCGCGCGTGTCAAGTCGCTCGTGTCGCTGTCGCCGTCGCTGTCGCTGTCGCAGTCGCTTGCGTCCAGGCCGCAGCCTAAAACCAGTTAGTAGGTAAAGATATTTATGGTTCATTCCAATCAAAAAAAAGCAAAAGTTAAACAAACAATGCAGATGACATTGACATGTGTCAGTCAGTTCCATAGTAAGTTTGTTTATTGATTGGAATGAAGTATAAAACTCCCTTTCTTTTCAGATCACATTCAGAATCAGACATTTTCATACTTTTGGGATAGGTAGGAAGGAACAGGTTGGTTGTTCAGTTTCGTGAGTTTTAAGCTCACCAATATTGCTATGCTAATCCTTTTTAACCGACTTCAAAAAAAGGAGGAGGTTCTCAAGTCGTCGAATCTTTTTTTTGTCTGATCAATTTGTATGAAGAGTCCGATAAAGTTCAGTAATAAATAAGGTTCAATCCCAACTATTTTTAACTGACTTCAAAAAAAGGAGGTTCTCAATTCGTCGGAATCTTTTTTTTTCCTTTTTATGTATGTTCACCGATTACTCGAAGACGCCTGAACCGATTTGAAAAATTCTTTTTTTGTTTAAAAGGGTATAATACTTCACAGGTGGTCCCATATAAATTTTATCGAAATCGATTCAGCGGTTTTTGAGATAATCAACAAAAACATAGCAAAATTGGAGTTGTTGCAATTGAAGTCGGTTGTTTTTAACGTATTCAGCGTGGTCAATTATGTTACATACAATACACCCATTCAATCCGAGAGAGAACAGTGTAGTCACAAGTACTTTCATATTATAGGTCTTCTCGCAATGCGGTTAAAATTCGGAAAATTCGGCGATGATAGTTCTTTAGCGCAAGCTACGCAATAGGTACCTACACCCTACCCTGCCTATTCTCAGGATATCCATAAAACACCTTTACTTGGACGAAACCCCAAGCAAAAGGGAGATCCCAATAAATATGAAAACACAAACATTTTATTAGACTTATTTATTTATCGTTACTCCTTTCTCAGTTAGGGTGTTGTCTTCATATGTTTCTAGTACGTCAGCCAAATGTTCGTTGTCTCTGGGCTTTTTGAACTGTCTCCTCTTCTGGGAGACTTTCTTTCGTTTGGGAACTATCGGCTTCCTGGGGCCGTGGTCCTGCATGGATTTGATTCCTTGTTTTTCGAGATACTCTTCTATTTTCGCGTCATCCATCGCGTCGACGGCTGTGGCACGCCATAACTTCACAAATTCTTCATCTACCTACAAATTGAAAATAAAGAATATAAATAATGATTTTGAGCCTGTATTTTATCGTTATCAGCCAAACATCCTCTGCTGGATAAACGCCTCTCATAACGATATAAATTATAACACTGTTAAAAAAGTGCGTTTTAAATTTTAAGGGATTACTCAGA
This sequence comes from Coleophora deauratella, assembly GCA_958295455.1. Classification (NCBI taxonomy): domain Eukaryota; kingdom Metazoa; phylum Arthropoda; class Insecta; order Lepidoptera; family Coleophoridae; genus Coleophora; species Coleophora deauratella. The sequence continues at coordinate 15,381,969 of OY282396.1, read as the reverse complement.
ATCAAGTATAGAATACGGGGAAAATATTGAAAAAATCTGCTCTTTAAATTTTTTTTCAGATTCCCATAGTAAATCTGAATAGTGAATCAAGAATTTGTATGGAAAACTAAAAAAAGGTTGTAGATCGTATTTTTTCAATATTTTTTCCTGTATTCTATACAAAAAAATTCCTTCAAATCTCAAACACACTTCTTTTAACACACTGTATAGTTACTTACTTCAAAATTAGCAGTCTTATCATTATAAAAGAGAATCTTCTTTTTATCTGTCGTTCTGATAATGTATAGTATTTCTTTGTCTAAACTTTTTAGAGCTTTCTCGCAATGCGGAAGGGATTCCTGCACGTCTTCTAATAGAATGCCACCCAAGCCTTTCAGATCTTGTTGCTTTAACAATCTGAAAAAAAAAGTAAAAACTTTTTTATGACACTAATCATATTTTTACAGTTACGCAACACAAAAGGGTGTCAAAAGACCTCAATTATTAATCAGATAATTAAAGTCTTACTTCAATAGTGATTTTTTATCTTTAATTTTGTAGACTGGCTTAAAAATATATTTTCCGTCAGGAGTGCACTCGATTTTAGGATTATTTTGTAGAGCTTCTGTTTGTAGCCACTGTAAAAGATAAAGAAAAAAACAATTATTTTGATTACTGTGACTAGTCTTGTGATACATGTGGGATGGCATTTATGGTGTTACCAAATGAAATAATACAGACACTGTAACCAGACTGACTAAGCAAAATAAGATCCTACCACTAAGACCTAAACTAAGAACTGCATACTAAAGCGCAACATACACAGAGGCGGCCGCGGGGCGGTGCGAAAGCGTTCCGGGAGTGGTATTTTTTGTAATGCTCGGACCGCTCCCGGAACGCTTTAGCACCACCCCACCGCCTCCTCTGTGTGTGTTGCGCTTAAATCTGTCAAAGGGTCAAGTTACACCGGTCTCACCTGTTTGATCTTATTGCCGACGTCCAGCTGGTTGGTCTCATCCAGCACCTCGTCAAGACATCCTCCCATTAAGACCTAAACTAAGAACTGCATACTAAATCTATCAAAGGGTTAAGTTACACCGGTCTCACCTGCTTGACCTTATTCCCGACGTCCAGCTGGTTGGTCTCATCCAGCACCTCGTCAAGACATCCTCCCATTAAGACCTAAACTAAGAACTGCATACTAAATCTATCAAAGGGTTAAGTTACACCGGTCTCACCTGCTTGACCTTATTCCCGACGTCCAGCTGGTTGGTCTCGTCCAGCACCTCGTCGAGACTCAGCGGGTGGTCGTCGCCTTCCTGGTGGCGCGCACGCATGTGCCGCACGATGCGTGCGAGCACGCCGAAGCGGTACGCCGAGCTTCCCGCCATCGTCTTGTAGCTGGGATGGAAGGCAATAGTGGAACAGATTATAGAATAGAACAGAATAACATTTATAATGTTTTTGTGTGAGTACAATAAAGAGTATTTCAATCAATCAATCAATCAGGATGGTAATATTAAAATTAATAGTTCTATTTAAGCATTTAGCCTTAAAAAAGACATGCAAACACAGAAATACATTTTATTTATTTATATCTAAGAACTATTCATCATCACATCATCATCATAGACGCTTTTTACAAAATTAATAATAATAAGAATATGTGGGACAAATCACACACGGTCATCTGACCCGAAACTAGGATTCCCTGTATCTTGGTAACCAGAAACTGATATACATATTACATGTACATTTAAATACATACATCTATAGGTATTAAACACCCAGACTCAGAGCATACAATTCTGCTCATCACAGAAAAGTTTGCCCTGTGTGGGAATCAAACCCACAACTCTCGGATCAGGATCGCTAACCACTTAGCCACCGAGTCAGTCAATTCCAATGCACTTACTTCGTGGCATCCAGTCTTGGGCCAGAGCTGACTGAGCTTGAGGGCCGCGGCTTCTTTTTGCTGTCATCTTTGGAGTGTGAGTCGTCTCTTTTCTTCTTTTCTATACTGGAATATTTAAAGAAAAATATTTTTTAAGTTTAAATGTAAATTAATGTAAACAATTATTTATTAGACAGAAGCTTACATTAAGACTTTGAAACATAACAAAAAAAAATGTTCTTCTCAGTGTCCTTCAACATGTTAACGCACAAAAAAATATGTTTATATTTGAATGAATTCAAAATATTCTCTGCTAGGGAGCTCCCGAGTGAGCAGCAAGGCACTCATTTTTTTTTACCCTCAATTGGTAAGCTCTTGGCATCACCTCACCTGATCGTAAGTGATGATGATGCTGAAGATGGAAGCGGGCTTACCAAAATTCCTCAACACAATGGGGAACTAGCTATCTTATCTTCATGCCGGAACACATCAATGCTATTAACATTGATGTTTGGCGTCAAGACTTAGATAAGATGGTGGTAGCTAGCCAGGCGGGCTCAGAATATGCCCTACTACCAACTAAACAGAGTCCGACAAAGTTGGACGCTGCTGGGAATCGAACCCGCAAACCTCCTGATGTGAAGCGAGCGGACAAGTCACTGGCAAATACTCATTAATGCTAAACTGTACCTTCAATTTACAAAAGATTAAATCTGTGTATTTTGGAAATTAATCATAATTTATTCTAAAAAAACATCAAATTAATTCAAAAATATTTATTCAAAGATAGGTAGTAAGTACTAAACACTTTTTGAAGGTAATTTTTTTAGTCTACCTACAAAGTACCTACTTGAAACTCATAAGCCCAATGTTTCGGGAAGTATTTGCAAGGAGAAAAGAAATTTCAGGTCCAAAAGAAACTCTTTGCATCGCATTTTTGCATACATATTCATATTATTGTTATTGCAAATCTAGGTGAATAAGCAACTGTTGTTTATAAGGGCTACTGTGCTACCCTAATGCTTCGAGTTATCAAGTCAATCTTAGAGAATAATGCCAAAGAGTAATTAGGTTGTATAGTAGCCTTACTGCCAACATGGCACAAAATATATATTTTTACAACTAGATTTGTAAAAAAATAATGTTTCTTTGTCCACACTTGTTTTTTTTTTGGATCAGCTAAGTAGACCTCTTAAATGCATTCAGCCCTAAAGCTACACTCTGACCAAACAATTTTTGGTGATTTAAATGAAAATGGATATAAACAACTTTAGTAATGTTTTTCTTGGACTACTGCTTATTTACACTACAAACATTAGGTTACTTCATACACAAAACAAAGACTACAAAGCTTCTGTTTTCAAACTAACCAAAGAAAATTGTATTACCTATAGCCACAAAAGCACCAATATAGCACAAAGACTTTCGCGCTTCATTTAGAGACAATACGATCCCCGCTAAAAATCTAGGACAGTGCAGCGCAAGCCAGCGGGGTCAAGTTATAATTACGGTCCTGCAATAGCCAGTTTAGTCGTCGTTGGCTTGGTGACGGTTGTTTCCGTATGTACCTGGGAGTAGCGAGCGCCTTCTTCTTGAAAGCCTCGCGTTCACGCAGCAAAGCTGGATCCATTTTTCTCCTCCAAAGAGGAACTACACAAAAGGTAAGCAGATTATATTATTTGTATTAAGCGTAAATTTCACTTATATTCCATGACCGTATAATTATAAAAATCCAATGAAAAAGAAGAGAAAGTAAACACGAAAATAGAAATAAGGAAACGTCAATCTGACGTTTGTTTTTTTCGCCCTTTCTAAGGCAAGCTAAGGCTGTATTGCCATATCGCCTGGTCTTATCTATGTCTGACATTCTCAAAATGCGTTCGGAAACAATATGTATAACATCATAAATCCAAAAGATAATGAATATTATTTTTACTGGTTCAAATTGGAATTCATTACATTCACAGTTTACAGAAGAAATCAAATGAAAAAATAAAAATTCTTCAAATTAATAAAATATTTTTCGCATCGGCCTCGCAAGGTCATCATCAGCAGCAAAGATGGCAGACTTTTTTGTCCGAGCGGGACGGTCATACTTATCATAATTTCGTTATGTGTTGTTTAAAAACTTTTGAGACACTGGGCTTGGCTAAAAGACCCACAACCTCCACACATACAAACTGGGTCTTTATGTATGGATGGAGTAGTAACCTTTTTTAAACGATGGGAAATACTTACTCATGCATAGGTACCTACCCTCTTGCCTGGGGAGGCGAAGAGGGTTATGTTGGACTACCACCCTGAAAAAGGGCAGACCTACCAACTAAAACCCATCGGCGTTCCCGCATCGCCTGAAAGGCAGGGGACTGAGAATCTGGCAGAGCCTTTACGTCCAGTCCCCCACTCACCGCCGGCGACTGCCACCTGAAGGCGGCGGCCCCGCTTGGTGAAGGGCAGAAAGTTCTGCCCACCACTCTTGTGAGGCGCACTCGAACGCTGAGCGCACCCTCAAACGCTGCTTCTTTATAGTGGACAGCAGACTCCCCCAGTCTACTGTCTGAAAGCAATGTGGGTCAGGAAACCAACCCCTGCGGCGGAAAAGATGTTGGGCTCCGCCGCTAACCGGCTGCATACTAAAGCGCAACATACACAGAGGCGGCCGCGGGGCGGTGCGAAAGCGTTCCGGGAGTGGTATTTTTTGTAATGCTCGGACCGCTCCCGGAACGCTTTAGCACCACCCCACCGCCTCCTCTGTGTGTGTTGCGCTTAAATCTGTCAAAGGGTCAAGTTACACCGGTCTCACCTGTTTGATCTTATTGCCGACGTCCAGCTGGTTGGTCTCATCCAGCACCTCGTCAAGACATCCTACCACTAAGACCTAAATTAAGAACTGCATACTAAATCTATCAAAGGGTCAAGTTACACCGGTCTCACCTGCTTGACCTTATTCCCGACGTCCAGCTGGTTGGTCTCATCCAGCACCTCGTCAAGACATCCTCCCATTAAGACCTAAACTAAGAACTGCATACTAAATCTATCAAAGGGTTAAGTTACACCGGTCTCACCTGCTTGACCTTATTCCCGACGTCCAGCTGGTTGGTCTCATCCAGCACCTCGTCAAGACATCCTCCCATTAAGACCTAAACTAAGAACTGCATACTAAATCTATCAAAGGGTTAAGTTACACCGGTCTCACCTGCTTGACCTTATTCCCGACGTCCAGCTGGTTGGTCTCGTCCAGCACCTCGTCGAGACTCAGCGGGTGGTCGTCGCCTTCCTGGTGGCGCGCACGCATGTGCCGCACGATGCGTGCGAGCACGCCGAAGCGGTACGCCGAGCTTCCCGCCATCGTCTTGTAGCTGGGATGGAAGGCAATAGTGGAACAGATTATAGAATAGAACAGAATAACATTTATAATGTTTTTGTGTGAGTACAATAAAGAGTATTTCAATCAATCAATCAATCAGGATGGTAATATTAAAATTAATAGTTCTATTTAAGCATTTAGCCTTAAAAAAGACATGCAAACACAGAAATACATTTTATTTATTTATATCTAAGAACTTTACAGAAGTTTACAGAAGAAATCAAATGAAAAAATAAAAATTCTTCAAATTAATAAAATATTTTTCGCATCGGCCTCGCAAGGTCATCATCAGCAGCAAAGATGGCAGACTTTTTTGTCCGAGCGGGACGGTCATACTTATCATAATTTCGTTATGTGTTGTTTAAAAACTTTTGAGACACTGGGCTTGGCTAAAAGACCCACAACCTCCACACATACAAACTGGGTCTTTATGTATGGATGGAGTAGTAACCTTTTTTAAACGATGGGAAATACTTACTCATGCATAGGTACCTACCCTCTTGCCTGGGGAGGCGAAGAGGGTTATGTTGGACTACCACCCTGAAAAAGGGCAGACCTACCAACTAAAACCCATCGGCGTTCCCGCATCGCCTGAAAGGCAGGGGACTGAGAATCTGGCAGAGCCTTTACGTCCAGTCCCCCACTCACCGCCGGCGACTGCCACCTGAAGGCGGCGGCCCCGCTTGGTGAAGGGCAGAAAGTTCTGCCCACCACTCTTGTGAGGCGCACTCGAACGCTGAGCGCACCCTCAAACGCTGCTTCTTTATAGTGGACAGCAGACTCCCCCAGTCTACTGTCTGAAAGCAATGTGGGTCAGGAAACCAACCCCTGCGGCGGAAAAGATGTTGGGCTCCGCCGCTAACCGGCTACTGGCGCGCAGAAATTAAATTTTTCGCGGCACCCCCCCAGGAGCATCGATACATATCGATGCTCCTGAGCGTCCCTTAAATGGACCCTTAAGCAAGAGTCCACGGGAGCTCCTCCGCGATGGCGCGTGGCATATCCCCCCAACGAGGTATCCCCGTACCCCAGCTGGTGGGTGGTGGGGAAAATCGTAACTCTATCGGTTGTTGACGCACTTTCGATTACCTAATCACACGAAAGTACTATTGCATATAATAGTGTAAGGTTTATGATGAGTGTAACTATAACGATAAAGTAGGTAAGGCATCCATAACCAAATCTATACAATTGGTGATGGACCAAATCAAACTAAAACTTTCATAAATACCCCCAACAAAAATATTTAGCACTTATTCTTTTCTGCAAAGTGCAAATTAATTCTGTAGCATTCTGTGTGGTGAATAGTAGTACACATCTTTAAACTAAATAAAGAATGGAGTATAAATGTACATAAGTATTCTAAAATAAGAAGTGAACTACGCCTGCCTTCATTATTATTACTGTTCGCAAAACCTGTAGCATACTAGCTACATCACAGATTTTTATTCTTATTTACTTATCTGTAAGTACGATAAATAAATAAGAATAAAAATCTGTGATGTAGGAAGAAAATATAGGATGGGTATTAATTACAGATAAGGAATGTTTTCTTGTCTCTGTAATTACTTAATTAATAATAATAGGTAACGGAAATAGATTCTTTTATGGGGTAAAAACGAATCTCGAAACGTAACATCGCAGTTCAAAATCCATCAAGCGTATACTTTCAGTCAATCAAAATAAACGTTACTACATTAATACACCTGAAAACATTTCATCTTCTTTGAAGTTAGTCAGGTAACAAAAGGTATACCTGCGAATTCTATAAGACGTCTGTCTGCATAGATACTTCATATAGTTGTTAGTAAACGTGTTCTACGGTTTTATTAATTCACTCGACCATATATGAGTCAACCTGTCCAGTTCAGTCCACATTAAAAAAAGATAAAGCCAGTTGTCGCCTCGCCACTCCATAAAGTCGGTGACTCGAGAGCGAGAGCCAGTGGCGGTGCCATCCGACCGACAATTTGCTCTCTGTTGTTGCGTGGACGCATCGTGAAACAAATTCTACCTCAGTGTTTACGCATTTTTAAACAGTGAGAATTTTAAGCATTCTTGGATTTAACGTTGACGTTTTTTTTTAATTTGAGGCGAGGATCCAGGTGAATATTTTTTGTATTGTTTTTAGTAGTTAAACACTTGTGACTTTGCACAACTTCCGCGATAACACAGAACATGAATAATAACAAAAAAAAAAACAGCAGGTAAATAGTAATAACTTTGCAAGAAAAGGTAATTCTCGATTTTGTAAAACAAATATACTTATATTTTTCACCAAATTGCAATGTACTTAGTTCTAAAATAAGGTCTTCATTCTCCTTGTTTCGACTATTTTCGGACACAAAATGTTTACGCACTGTTGTTTGTGTAATGCATTGATAATACTTTATAATCTATCAGATAAAACCAATAAGATTATGTTGATAAGGTTGAGAATTTCGAATGTAGACAAGTTATTTGGTACTGGCGTAGCATATAAATAACCCGCAAATGGAGCTGATTCAAGTAATTAAAAACATATTAGGGCTATGTGATCAAAATATGCTATATTCTTTAAAATACGTATAATATTATTATCGACAAATTACATTAAGGACAGTTCTTTAACGGATTATTAAAAATTCGAGATCCAGCGGAAGAAATCTAACCCACTTTAAAGAATTATTTAATATTATTTATAATAATATTCACTGCTGAAAATTGGCTATTGTCTATGAGTTGTTAAAGTTTGATAAGGGTAGGCACAATGAATAAGTATAAAAACTTCTTTGAGAACTTCTAAAGAAAGTTTTCATTATTAAATTTGAGCACAGTTTTTGAGGTTTTTGAGTTCATATTGTCAATACACTGTTTTACATTTTCGTTTACAAACACAACTCGACTTCACTCTGATCTTTTGATTTATTTGTATGGGTATGTAGATCGTATTCGTCTTCATTATTATTAGCTAAGTTCAGTCGGAAGATATTAACTACAGTAGATATAAACTATAGACATTAGTCTGTCGAGTATACCTCTACGCTTTCCTCACCGCCATTTCCTAGTATGATGAACTGCAGGCGATATCAATTAAACTCAGGATGACCACTTGTATGTCTGTGCCTTATATAAGGATACTCGTAAATAAAAGTATAGTTTTTCGAGTGATGATCTACTGGTTAGGCTTGCAGCTAGCCGCCGCAAGTAGCTTATAATCTTTGAAAATCTATGGGGTAAGCCTAATTTTCAGGGGCGGGCGCCAACTTCATAAAAATATTGGGGGGGCTATCTTACCATACCTCTGAAAGCTATATATACAGGGTGTAATGAAAAACACATAGGTATAAGACCCGTAAACTTCAGCTCCTCATTAGACTGCATAATTTTTTCTCAGCTGTTTGGCCAATTATCTATGGAGGTTCAAAAGGATTTCATTAAAGCTTTTCAGTCTGATAGTTTTTCAGTTTGCTCGATAAAGTGTTTAGGGTGTTGTTGTTTGTTTAGTCTGATATGATGTGATGAATAGAACATTCAGTTTTTGGGTCCCACAATTTTGTTACACTATATCTTTCGCCTAATATGATGGTGTTGATGACAAGTTCTTTTAAACTTATGTCTTAACAGGTCTTACTTAACTTTTCCATTGTTGCAGATAGTCATGGGGTCGAGATGGCTCAGTGTAATATGCATATCGATGGCCATAGCATCACAGTGGTAAGTCTAGAACGTATCATCTACTCCTGACCTTTTTGATTGCGAAACCTTAAACCTTTTAAAGTTAATAACCTTAGGCGTCTTCGAATGAAACATTTACATACGTGTAGTAATTTGAACTCATCATTGTTAGCTTTAAGCAACTTATATTGTTTTCGGTTCGCTCATTAAAGAGCAATTAACTACCTAAGTAACAATTTCAACCATTTTAAGTTTCGTCGTAGATCGCTTACCGTGTCCGACACGTTTGGAAAAAAAAACCCAAAATTAGTTAACTTTTAAAGTTGAAAATCATTTCTAAAGTACTGATTGCTATTTATCCCTTAATTAGGCATCATCTGTTTTATAAAAAGTACTTAAATGATCGTTTGGTGAATACAAACATGACTGTAGTGTAATAAAATAAGTTTTTAGACATGACAGAATAAAAATCTTTTGAATTTGGGTTGAGTTTGCGTTTCAAAACCCAACTTGTAAAATGAACTAGGTATCTGTATTGTATTATTTTCTTAACTATGTATAAATAGAGATTCATCGACAGATTTTAAACTTTACAACACTCGTACGTATTGACGATGGAAATTATTAATTAATTATTATTATTAATTACATTATTATTATTATTTATTATTAATTTACAAGACTATTTTAGACTTTAGATGTTGTTTGTATACCGCTGCAATCTGTTTATTTCTTTGCAGCACAACTGCTGTGAGGTGGAAATGTGAGATGGGGGACTGTGTGAAATCCCGGGACGCGGGCGGTGCTGGTGACCCGCCGCTCAGCTTAGAAGCCTGTAAAATGTTCTGCAACGACTACGGTACGGCCTTTACTACCTAAGCTTGATTGTTTTGATTGTAGATAATGACAAGGGCTTACCGATTGTGGATTAAATGACCACGCTGAATACGTTAAAAACAACCGACTTCAATCGCAACAACTCCAATTTAGCTATGTTTTTGTTGATTTTCTCGAAAACCGCTGAATCGATTTCGATAAAATTTATATGGGACCACCTGTGAAGTATACCCTTTTAAACAAAAAAAGAATTTTCCAAATCGGTTCAGGCGTCTTCGAGTAATCGGTGAACATACATAAAAAAATAAAATAAAATAAATAATAATAAAAAAAAGATTCCGACGAATTGAGAACCTCCTCCTTTTTTTGAAGTCGGTTGAAAAGAGATCGTGATAGTCTGTATTATTAAAGGTAATCTAATTATTATGAGGGCTTTACCAATCGATGGTAAAAAAAAACTATGGGTCCTACCTACTGAGGTAGGTAACTAGATAAACTTAAACCCGCCAAATATAATAGGACGACTGATTCGGTGGCTTAGTAGTGAGTTACTGCCAGGCCATGGATTCGGTTCCCTCCCAAGTCCCATCCAGGAAAGTCCTAGTCCACTGTGTAGGTGGGTAGGTATTTAAAAAAAGCCTGATGATATTGATTCTAAGAAAAATATTCAAAATCGAGTATTAAAAAATTAAAAATAACGAGTTCTTTATAGCGTTTGTAGTCAAATTCAGAAATTTTGTGAGCAATAAATAAATAATCTAAAATATAGTTTTAAAGTTACAAAAATAATTTAAATATTAATAAGATCCAATAATAGTTTTGAATGCTAGTCGTCACCATAGTAATTTCTATGGAAGCCTTTTAGTTTTGGGTCTAAGACCGTATGTGTAGGTGTGATTATTGTATCTATCTATACCTAGTCAAAGTTAAATCATTTATTTTCAAGAATATATAGGTATAAAGGTATTTTGAAGGTGTGTGTAGTACCTTATGTCCACCCATCAAAGGCATGCAAATATTGTATATTAATTAATATTAATCACAATAAGGGAATGAGTTTTAACAATTTTTATCGTTCAGAAATTCTTTTACTCAGTAATAATTTTTATATAGTGTACAAAGTATTTATTTTACAGCTGATAAGATAATACAATACCAACAATGGTGAGTCAATAATATACTAGTAATTTTATGAACACATTTCAAACCCTGCTCGGTACGACACGGGTTCATGAACATAAAGATAAAATAAAACAGACCATAAGCATTATAAACGAGAAATCCTTTTAAATCAAAGTCCTTAGCATTTTTATATTCTTAAATAAACAGCAAATTCTTCAATAATGAAAACCTCTTTTCCACTGCTTTTGCAGAACGTAGAAGCTAACGACTTTGCTGAAACCGCAAAAAACGTTTTGAACTTTCCATGTAATGTGGATAATCTGCAATCGATCTGTATTAGAGGTCTGAGAATTCTAGCATTAGTAGAAACATTTTTTTTCTCATTTTATACATTAACAAGCCATAGCGTCCCCAATACTAGGGCACGGGTCTCTTCACATACCTGAAAAGGTTAAGCTATACTCCGCACACGGGGGGGGGGGGGGGGCAAGTTCGGATTGGTGGAGGTTGTGGGGCTAGAGACCAGCCCCAGTGTCAGATGGTTAGAAGTTTTCAAGCCGCCTATAGGGCCTCTGTCATGGCTTTATGACTGGCAACTAGTGATAGCAACTGGCACCAACGGCTTGACGTGCTTTGCGAAGTACCTACGGAAGTGGTCTAGCTAGACAAAATGCCACTATCAGTCAAACTCATCTAGGTTATGACCGTGTTGAAGTGCTTTGCGAAGTACGGAAATGGTCGGTATAAATGTCACTAACAGTCTAACCCATCCAGGTTATGACCGTGTCTGCAATCAGTTCAGTTGTATAATCGATGAGACCACGCAAGCTGCATTGATCCACGACCTCTTCTGAATTTTGCACACTTTTAGAGTATCTATTTTATAGATGTTGTTAATGTTGGGTTCACCCTTGGGAGCTGAGACGGGACTACAGTTCTTAATTTTCTCTAGTTACCACATCTGTTTGGTGTATTAGAGTATGGTGTTTTTTTTTTCATTTATACCTGCATAAATTGCCTATTATTATCAATTGTTTCAGGTTTGTTATGGCCACGGCCAACAGGAGAAGTGGATTTAGGAGGTTTTCTATCAAAAATAAGTTTGGAGAACATATCTCTCCAAATTACTAATCCTGGAAAATCTGATGATTTGTTAAAGGCTGCATTTGAGGTATGATAACTGATACAAGAATATTAATTTTGACTATCATTTTAGAAAGGACATAAATATACGTAAACTTTTTACCAAAGATCTTCCAAAGAACGTTCATTAGTTTTGAGTGGTTAAAATTGATCTAGTGAATCTATAAGCGGACCAGACACTATCAGTAATAATGACAGTATTTTTACATCAGTATACTGACATTCCATCGTTTAGTATGCGTCATACCATCATTCCAACCACTACACTGTCAGTATCTTGTTATTACTTTTTTTTTTATTACTTGAAAATACTGTCATTATTACTGATAGTGTATGGTACGCTATAAATATGTCCCATGCAATTTGTGACGCAACGCATAATAGAGTTGTATCATATAACTCCTTTCAAAACTCACACGCATTTCATTAACTTTTACTCCTACTGATTTAGAAATAGGGTAACGTGTTTTGGGTGTATGTATATTATTATGTTTGTATGAAGAGTGTCTGCATGTTAGACTGCAGTCTAAACGGCTTGATGGATTATGGAGAACAATATGTCATTAGAATACCTTAAGTGTCAGATATATTTTTAATTTCAAAGTGGTAAGATTCTTTTAAACCACGTGTGTATTAGTGCAAACTAGGACCACATAAGAACCCACACACATTTTATATAATGTTTGAACATTTCAGAGATTCAAAAAGATGGCGGCTCTGGCTGTACCCGAAGACACAAAGCCAAAGTCAACTGGCAAATCGGTGACAGTAAAAGTCATCAACGAAAATCCAGACATCAGAGGTAAAGTTCTGAAACCTCTCTCTATTTTAAGGGAAGTATCTTCTATATCTCAAACCTATCTAGACAGACATTTGAATAACTGCTGTCAAATCCGTATAATGGTTAAAGAAAGGGTATTATCAATCGAGGTTATGGGCTCACAGCTGCATACTTTGATTCTCTGAGAGGAGTGTAGTATCATGTAGAAGTACGATAGTTCTGTATTTGCATTTATACACATGCGTAGTAGGAATGTTGTAGAAATTTTTAAACTTGTAAAGTTGTGTGGCGACATCTATCGCACCGCCACAAACTAATCCTAGAACGCGATATCGAAAGTTTCTTCGCACTACGCATATATACGACTTCCAACCATCAACGGTTGGACCTTGGCCGGTCCCCAGGCATACCACCTCGCCTGGTGGAGGTACCTCCCTTTTCCTCCGAAGAGTGGGAACATACCGTTCCTACAGTTGTATTTTAGCACTTGTTATCGAGGACGTCTCAATCCATTTCTTAGAGCCCTTTTACTGTCATGCGTGTTTCTGCACGCATACGGGCCGTGCACGCATGCGTGCAGAAACACGCATCACAATAAAAGCGCCCTTATTCTTGTTAGTGGCTTCCTGATGTTGAAGTTCCTTACGTATTTTCCACAGAGTTCTCCCTGGATATGGACGAGAGCTACAAACTGGGTGTCTCCATGGCAACTAAGGACTCTCTGATCGCAGCTATCACGGGGAAATCTTTCTTTGGAGTGCGACATGGGTTGGAAACTCTTGCACAGCTCTTTGTTTATGACGACCACACCGAACACGTCTTGGTGAGTAAAGTTAAAATGAGTACCTATAGTTAAATCCTTCGTTAATGTTAACATCTTATAGCGTCCCCACTGCTGGGGTACGGGTCTCTTCCCCTAGCTCGGGAATTAGGCCATACTCCACACCAGGGGGTCAAGTCTGGAGTGGTGGAGGTTGTGGAGCTAGCGGCCCGCCAACTAGTTAAATCTCTTAGAGCGGTTTTTCATTTGCATACTCACCGGACTATGTTTTCAAAACATTTAAAAACATATCCTTGGCGAGTAGTTTCTTTCACACGGATAACACACTGTTCCGGAATCCCCTCGATGTGCGGTTTTACGTCACAATTTTCATAGTATAAAAGTTCCGCACCGCACACCGGAGCGGATTCCGGAGCAGTGTGTTATCCGCCTTAAATGTGTCAATATGTTTTTGAAGTCCAAGATAATGTTTGTTCCTTTTTTAATGGTAATGACATGAGATTAGCAAAAATAAATCTTTGATTAGTTAAGTAGTATAAGTAACCGGTTCTGCGTAGGTCGATGATCTTGTCCCAGTCGAGTCGGTATCATTTGCATAATGTAATGTACTTACCGAATGTTTATTTGGACGAATACCTTTTCTCGTGTCGATGATCTTAAAAACGAAAAAAAAATGTTTCTTTTATATTTTATGTATTATCTTGATTAGGTTTTGGGTTTTATGCAAATTGTCCTCAATTAAATTCGATCGTAAAAATATATGTTACAGACAGTTTGTTACGAAATATGAGTAGGATCTATAGACTATGGATTATTGCAAGTCAAATTTATTGAAAACCTTAATGAAATTACTCTTATTCTGAAAAAAAAAAACAAATATTGACTGTTTATTAGCTGAAGGTTATTGGTAGGAATACAGTTAGTAATCAACTATTAAACGAATGAGGAAAACTTTAACGTAAAATTTTCATATATTGCAAATCGACTATTCATTATTCAAAACAAATTATCAAGTATGAGAGTAATTTTTTTGTTCCAATATAAACTATAGCTTCAAAAGGAAAATTGTACGCGTTATTTTCATTTATACTGCGTTCGGATGATGAATCCTTTCTAAAATCTGTTAGATACAGTTGATAACTTGATATAATCAGAACATTAATCGGTTTATTTTTAACATGTGCAGTTGGTGCGAGATGCAACTATTGAGGATAAACCGGTGTATCCTTACCGCGGCCTTCTGCTGGACACTGCGCGAAACTACTATTCCGTCGACTCCATCAAGGCTACTATAGGTGACGGTTTTATATGTATTATAGATTATAACTTTGTACGTGCGTAGAGGATTTTTTTTAAACTTGCCTGCCTATATTATAACGCCTATTTTTGTTGGTGAGGACTGCTTGGTTTAGGCTAAAATTTTAAGATTCCTATTCCTTATATTCCCAGAATCAAAATTTATGAAACTTTCTTAACCCTTTCTTATCATTTGGTGGCTTTCTCTTATCGTGCGTGTCTACCTATTAACGGTACAGTTCCAAGTCCTAGAGAATATAAGAAGGCTGCTGTTGCACATGTTTTCCTGCGGTCACATGCAGGGTATTTTTGCTCTCTTGAAATACGCACATTTCCCTGTCCTTCCTATTACCATTTTATGACATTTGTAGATTTTCTCAAAATGCATGTATTTAATGTAAAATGCATTGATACATTGGTGATTCTGGACTAATCTCCTTCATAACTGTTGAAACATTAAAACTTTTTTGTAGTTAGCTAGCTTATTTCACTTCAGCATTGATTGTTGGAAGAATACCTTCTGAATCAGATATTTTTTCTTGCAGACGCGATGGCAGCAGTGAAACTGAACGCATTCCACTGGCACATCACAGACACACACAGCTTTCCGTTCGTATCAGAGAGGAGACCGGAGCTATCGAAGATTGGAGCTTATTCGCCTAGCAAGGTATATTTTTCAACCACGTAATTCCGCGGTTTCCTTCAAATTTTATTACATTTGGGGTTTTGAACTTTATCATCTTTATGTAGGGTTTCCAGCGTTTTGGTGTGGAAATTCTTGGGGGAGGCCTTTTTTGGGAGTGCACGTGTTTTGGCTGACGATGGTGATAATGATGATGATGAAAAGTTACTGTCAGGAGATAGAAGAAGTAGAAAAACTAATGTCTCCTTGTCTGCAAGAATCCAATTGAAGAAACATTGGGCAGGTCTACCGGATATCAATGATCGATAGGGATCTTGGAAAAACTAAAACTGTTTTATTTTTTACATGATTACTAAAATAGGAACTTAAGTCATATTAAGATGCTTGGTTATCAATATCATATAAATAAATAAACAAATAATATAAATAATTTGTATCTGAAAAAGGTTTACACAAAGCAAGCAATCAAGGATGTAGTGCAGTACGCGTTGGAGCGAGGCGTGCGCGTGATCCCGGAGTTCGATGCGCCCGCGCATGTCGGTGAAGGATGGCAAGACAGCAACCTTACTGTGTGTTTTGGAGTAAGTCTATACGCATATTCATGTTTTATATGAGATAGTAATCCTTTTGCTAAGGGATTCGTTAACAACCCACGTCGTCTCCACTGTAAGGGGCATGGATCTCTTAGGAAGGTTAGGCTACACTCCACACATGGGTGCCAAGTCCGGATTGATGGAGGTTGTATGGCTAGTGACTAGTGACTAACCCCAGGGCCCTTAATAAATTATTAGCTTCTATAATGTCTGTGGATTTGGAAAAAAACCTGTTCTTTTTTTCAAATTCTTGAATTTTAACTAGACCAAAGACCAGACACAGTTTTTTTGGCTAGGCTTAAGTTAATGACATCTTTAAAATTTTTCAGGCCCAGCCTTGGCGGTCATATTGCGTAGAGCCACCTTGTGGGCAGCTAAATCCTACTCGGGAACAACTCTATGACTACCTAGAAGATATTTACATGGATATGGCTGGTAAGTTTCTTGCACCTTTCTAATTAATTTTGCTCCAGTACAAATTATTTGTTAATACTTATGTGAATGGTCCAACTATATGGGTCTACTTTTCATGTTTGCTGCTTCATTAGGTGAGGCGAGATAGCCAGCGTAATTACCAGCATACAAGACATTCCAGCTTAGCTCTAAAGGATCAACGAGACTGTTCTCATGTCATAGTCACAGATGTCAATATAAGCACTGACCATCAGCTGAGCACTTCTCAGAGTATCTCAGAAGTCTGCCACCGTATAACTTACATTTTTTTTAATATTAATTTTGCTGTCACATACTGGGCGCCAAAATAAAAATAGTATATTGGCGCCCAACATGTGACTATGGACAGTAGAGTGGCCTAGCTTAAGATACACGGCACCGGACGGTGTGAGAGTTGTTATAAAATACAAGCCTTTCTACATATCCCCTTCACATTATCAATTGCATAGTAATGTCTCAGTTAAAAGTCAGTATTTTATTTTTTTATGCGATTAATGCGTATGGTATTCAGTTTTATACAACGATAGAATAAAATCGTTGTTTATAAATTGTGTTAGGAAATAGTTTGGTTTGGATTATTATCTTATGATTATCGTCTATAATTAAACTATAAAAAATTGTAACAATGCAATACCTATTTTCATTTACGAGTATTTTATAATTTTTAGAGTTATTTAAACCGGACATATTTCACATGGGTGGTGATGAGGTCAGCGAAGTCTGCTGGAATTCCTCTGCAGAGATCAGAAACTTCATGATCCAGAACCGATGGGACTTGGACAAGTCAAGTTTCTTAAACTTATGGAATTATTTCCAGACCAAAGCTCAGCAAAAAGCTTACAAGGTATAAAAATACCAGCTTAGTTTTAGAATCGTTTCAGTTTCGTTCGACTTTGCATTAATATTTCAAATTTATATTTGTAGGCTTTTGGTAAGAAATTACCTCTCGTACTATGGACCAGTACATTGACAGATTACCAAAACGTCGAGAAATATTTGGACAACAAAGACTACATTATACAGGTAAGTTATCATTTACTGACTCAATGGCTCAGTGGTTAGCGCTCCTGACTACTGATCTAAGGTCGTGGGTGGGATTGATGCCCGCACAAGGCATACATTTCTGTGATGAGCAGATTTGTTTGCTCTGTGTCTGGGTGCATTATAATACAACATATTTATGTATGTATATCAGTCTCCAGAATATCTCCGGTTAACATACATAATACAGCGAATCCTAGTTTGGAGCTAGAAGACGACCGTGTGTGATATGTCACGAATCTATTTATTATAACATTCTTACAAAAAGTGAGCTGTGCATTTTGCCTAAGTCATTAAGCAAACTAGGGTGGGCGCGATAGATACTCGTATTTATTCAAGTAATGCGTAACTATTGCTGTATCTGTCGTCCTCTAGCCTTAAGCCAAATCAACGGCAACCGCATCTCCTTTGGGGGTAAGATCCGGTTCAAGTTGCTTAGCGCAACCCACCCACGCAACAGAGACATTTACGCGCGTACACATGTCATCATACATATTTCTATGTAGTAGTAAAAGGCGATTTTAACGCGGCAATTAGTTGGCGTTGTCAGGATTGAGGTTCAGGAGATCACAATGAAAAAATATGTGCTCATAGCTGCTGTTAAGTATTATTTATTTTCGCAGGTCTGGACCACAGGGGTGGATCCTCAAGTCCAAGGTCTCCTTAGCAAGGGATATCGTTTGATAATGTCTAACTATGACGCTCTATATTTGGACTGCGGTTTTGGCTCATGGGTTGGTGCAGGTAAGCAGTTTTATTTCACCTACCCTACTTTAGCTGAGGAAGGTACTGATACCTACATACCTAAATGTTTTGTTTGGCAAGGTACGGTATGCCATTAGGCAATGGGGTTTTTCGTCTATAACAGACGATTCAGTGAATGTCAGGTATAGTGATTATTGTATTTGTATGATTCGATATTAAATCGCCATAGTCGATGGTGCCCTCTGCACTGGCACTGCGTTGCTTGGAACACAATGAAACGTAGGGCATGGCTCGTTAGCATTAATGCTGGTTACTGATTTGCCATTCTCGGAATATTCCCGACAGACAGAGACAGAGCTCTATATTAGACATAGCGCCGTCTCATCCATTTCTGGTAATGGCACATCAGCAGTACTGGTATATAAGCTTTGCTTCATTTACAGGTAACAACTGGTGCTCCCCATACATTGGATGGCAGAAAGTGTATGATAATAGCCCGAAGAGGATCGCCACTGAGCGCTACAGCAGTCAGGTCTTAGGTAAGCATTTAGTTCATATTTATTTTTGATTCTTAATGATTAATTAATTGGAAGTTGCTGGATGCGGGTAGCGCGAGCCCGGTCGACGTGGAAATCCTTGGGGGAGGCCTTTGTTTAGTAGTGGACGTCTTTTCAGGCGCGGATCCAGGATTTCGTTCAGGGGGGGGCAAATTTTCAGTGTACCCTTAATTATGAAGCGGTCGATGGTATTAGTCCATTAATATAAGAAGTCGCGAGCGTAGCGAGCGCGAAATTTTTTGAATAGTTAAGAAATGCCTCTACTTATTTGCATTTTATAGAAGTTTTAGTACTTCGGTCAGGCTTCGGGGGGGGGGGGGGCAATTGCACCCATTGCCCCCCTGAATCCGCGCCTGCGTCTTTTGGCTGATGATGATAATGATGATGAATAAATAACCCTTCTTCTTATCGAGGGGCACAGTTTGACCCTTCTATCACAAAGGATAGAGGGCAATATATTAAAAGTAATCATATTGACTGAAAAGTTTTTGTAACAGCGGTTTTACATATACTCGTATGTATACGAGTCTCTACACTGTCGTCGGGGGCGGTATTAATTTTTCATTTTGCTTGTCA
The DNA here is from genome assembly GCA_958295455.1 of Coleophora deauratella. Classification (NCBI taxonomy): domain Eukaryota; kingdom Metazoa; phylum Arthropoda; class Insecta; order Lepidoptera; family Coleophoridae; genus Coleophora; species Coleophora deauratella. The sequence continues at coordinate 15,362,544 of OY282396.1, read as the reverse complement.
TTCTCCTTTTAAAAACTAAAATGTAATCCCAGGTGGTGAGGCAGCTCTCTGGTCGGAGCAAGCGGACACAGCTTCCCTTGACGGACGCGTGTGGCCGCGCACTGCGGCGTTAGCTGAACGCCTGTGGGCCGAACCCAACTCTGGATGGAAGAACGCTGAGAGGAGAATGCTGCATATGAGGTTAGCACAAAAACCTAAATGACATGGTTATGAAACTTAGTAAGCAAAAGTTAATGGATCCGTGCAGCGCAGGACCGGTCGGAGTGGCTAATGGTGATGATGAAGCAAAGTCCATCGAGTGTACTTTGAAGGTGATGCTACTTTGATGCTGCATATGAGGTCACGACAAAAACCTAATTTTCACTTAGTTTGTAAGGGAAAATCTTGAGTACCCAAGGACTTGGTGAGGCTACTTTGAAGCTTCATATAAGCCCCACGTTTTTTTTCCAAAGAATTAACTGTATTGTATTTAAACTAATTTTGAAGTGCGGGATGTCATTAGATTAGTATTGATTCTCTGAGTGCCATACAATAAAATTGGTTAAATTATTATTTTTATTTGTTACAGGGAGCGTTTTGTCCGCATGGGCATCAAGGCTGACACTCTGCAACCTCTGTGGTGCTATCAGAATGACGGAATGTGCGATAACTTAGCATAGATTAAATGTAGTTTTTTTATTAGGTACCTACCTAACTGGGACCACTGATTCGCCGAGTATCTGAAAGTGGCATTAGAAAGGAAGCTTGTCTGAAACTGAGGATTTCTCAGTATCTGAACAATATCTGTAATCTAGGAAACAGAAATAAAATTACTCACTTCTTATACGTACTACATTAGAACTGTACATAGGATTATACTGTACATTTTATACAGGGTCTTACAAATTTCAACAAAAGTATTGTTACATAAGTGTACTTACGTAAATAAATTAGATCTACTTAGGTATCTTGACTGTTAGTAAGATTGTAAGTGCCTCTCTAAAATGTTCTGAGATGAACCCTAATAAAACTTTATTACGATCTGTGTGATTTTTCTTCATCTGTTTCGTTTATTTTTCAAATCCTTTCAAGTTCCTTCTAATCAACCAATTAGGCAATTTTAAATGTAGCCCTAAATTTTTTTGAGAATTCAGTTTGGGTCCTTTGGGAACAGTTGATCAGTTTCATATAAGTTCTTTACAAGGTCTAACAATATCAGCTGAAACTATTTAAACTGGGGCTTGTCTACTCTCTACTCACGATGACGGTGATGAAGGTGACGGCGGGTGATGCTAAGTGCAACACGAGGCAACTGCTATTTATCCTTTGGGAGATATTCCGTTTAATTGTGCCATATGGTAAGACGAAGAAGTCTACTTATGAAACTGAATAACTTTCCTCTAGAAACCCCGAGTCAATTCGCGGAAGTTTCTCCACGACTTCTAAGTATTTACGTGAATGCTGGACACTCTGAGAACAGGAGAAGTCATGATTGTAACTCTACGTGTAAACAGTAGAGTTTTTTTATGGCATAGGTGGCAAACGAGCAGACGGATCACCTGATGGTAAGCGATTACCGCCGCCCATAGACCCCCGCAATACCAGAGGAGTCACAAGTGCGTTGCCGGCCTTAGTTAGAGTCAGGCGGGGTCGTACTGTGGAGCCAAGGCTCCGAGGCAGCCGTAAGTATACAGCAATCAATTAATGTGCACACTGTAGATCAAGGAAATAGTTAAATCAGTCTAACCTTACCGGAGCGAAGATCTTTCCAAATGGCGGTGCGTGATGAATGATGATATGGAAGTTGTTTAGAATGGAAAGGAATGGAATATGACGCTAGGCCTCATGCTAACAGCAGCGGTCAAGGGTGAATCGGCCCCGGTAAAATTAATAGACCACAAACTTTGTGCACTTTATGATGATAGCTGTACGCGTAACCAAGTTCCTTCCAAAGGCTGTATGAATGGTGTACGCCTTTATAATTTAAGAAGGAACTTGAAAAGGCATAAAGGCGTAACTCTATTTTTGAACTTTAAGTACTTACAGAAACAAACAAATATTATGACAACCCTACCGATTTTAAAAAAGGTTACGAAATTTGATAACAAACATATTACAATAAAATGTAAAATAAATACAACTACTGGTCGCTGGGTAAAACGTGCTTCTTCACTATAGCAGATAAAGGTGTTTCTCAATTTTCAAGAAATCTAACACACGGGGGCTGCGCACGCGAGTAAAATACACTATACCGACTCGTATTAGTATGATGTTGAAAATATTCCGTGTATTTTAAACTAGTAAGAGTTTGCGGTCTTGTTTAACATTTTTTATCTACTATTGATTGTAATAATTGGTACGAAACCGAAACCAAAACTATAGGTAATCAAAAATTAGGAAAGCAACCTTTTAATTAAAAATAATATTAATCGTTTTTATCCTAGTTTTGGGGCCAGATGACCGTATGTGATTTGTCCCGGAAAAGTTATTTTTTTTTTATCATAAAAGAAGTCAGTTCCCCATAGTTGTATGGGGAACTGAGTTCCCCATAAAACACCTAATTCAATATAAGACTTCTAAGTTTTCAATACACTTTCCATCCATCTTTGATGTCGCTTTTCAAATTTTTTTTTTTTACCAAATATGATCTTAAATAACTAAATGCCGAATTGTTTGGCTTCCTGAAATTGTATTAACTCCTGAGTTATATTCGTTTTATCATAGAATAAAGAATAATATCAATATCGTTCTGATCAATTATACTTTATCCATTGAAATGTTTGATAAACAAACAGTCTCTCCAATTAAACATTTTACTAATTTCCTGTTTATATTGAGAAATATGGTCAATGAACGACAGACGGTTATTATTTAAATGTGTCAGTAGGTCGCACAAGGATTGTCATATCATCCAAGATGTGCGCAAAAACGGTCCTCCTTCTGTGCATTCATTTTGCTTGTGTTCAGGTAAACTTATAATTTTAATTAAGTAGAAAAGTTAGAGGCTTTTTTTCTAGAACTTTGCGAACTTTGCTAAAGATACTTTTTACCCACATCGCAAAAAAGAACATTGAAATCGTGCGTGTAAAATATCAATTAAGGAATACCCTTTGATTTAAACATTTTTGGCGATTTTAATGGTATTTGGTCCACGGGAAAAGTTGTTCATTTTTATGAATAGAAGCCACAGTTAATTTGAATTTTAAGATATTTGAAAAACATGTTAAATGCTAACGAAGTCTAACAAATAGGCGTAACTGGGGCTCTTCGTTCGAAATAGGCTTATCAGCTGATCCTTTGGCATCAAGAGTCAAAAATGTTTCTTTGATTTTTTTCAACAAAATCGGAGAACAGAAATTGTTCAGTGTGATAAGTAGAAGCAGCTAATAGCAGCTACTTTGTTACACCTGTATAATTCGAACAAGTAGCGATTCCTTTGATTGGGATGGCTCCAACTGAAAATTATAAATGATCCGTCCTGAATTTATTACGAATACGTACTTTGTGTTATGTGTGATGGCATCTTCTCCTCTTTACTCTTACTATTCTTCTCTGCCAGCAAAGAAGTTTTAACACAAGCAATTATTCGTTTCAGATCATCTATCCACAATGTATAAACCCTGGATACCGAGGGTTTGACAGGAACGTATTCAGACCAGAAGCCGAATTAGTGAATTTTAACGCCCCTTGCCCTATACCACTTCCGCCACCAACAAAGTGCACTGTACCAATAGACTTGAATACATCACCATTTGCATTGCCGGTACCTCCAATGACGTTTGGACTCTCCGTCAGCGCTGATAATTTATATGCTCGGGGGGCTCTCAATGTAGCTGGGTTTTTGCCTTTCGAAACAGCGGTGGAAGTGAACGGTCTGGTGCCCTCGTGTGGAAAGGCAGTAGTGGATTATAGTTGCAGTGATGGGAATAGTGTATTTGTGGAGGATTTGTTTGATCTTGTTGCTACTGTAAACAAATGCAATGGTAATTTATTTTATTATTAATTAGTCTACTAGATATTAGTAAATATCAATAAAGTTTTAAGTAGGTAAGTACCTACTTACAACGCGGAAGTCCGCCTCATAACAAAATCTAAAAATATAACTCCCGAAAACTTAAACGTGGTTTTCACTCATGAAACTGAATAAGTTTTCCAAAGAAACCATACTGAATTATCAAAATATTTTTTTTGGATTCTCCATACGAATTAGTTGATTGGTGGACCAATTTGTACTCGTATGAAAAGTCAACAATTTTCTTTCCGAATTTAGTATAATTCATGAGTAGAAGTTTCCGGGAGAGATCTTTTTACAACTTGTACATATACAAATTCTTTGGTCAATATATACATATTTTTTCTAAAGCTTGGCAATTTAATTTGATTTTATTTTTAAATAAAGTTTTTTTTGTTAAAAATTTATAGCGTTATTAATACCTACATACAGGTGTCCCAAAACTAATGCGACAAATTTTGGCTGGTGATAGCTTTGATCAAGATCTATCAAAATAACCAAACATAATATGTTCAGCAAAAGTTTACGGTTTTCGGGTAATACCAGATTTAAAAAAAAAAAATCACTACCTTACGGTGGTCTTTTGAGCTTTTGTTATTAAAAAAACCAATTAATTTGTATTTTTTTTGCACTCAACTATTTTAGATTAGTGTCTCTACCCGAATCTTACTTATTCTACAAAAAATTAAAGATGCCATCAGATATACATCATGAATTCAAGAAAAATCTTTAAAAATATCCGATAATGAAACTTTAAACATTGGCGACGTAAAAAAAAATGTACTGAATAATTTTGTCTAATATGTTATAAAAAATCCTTGTTTCATGACCATTTTAGAAATGTATGATACTTGGACATTTTCCTTGCAAACATTGAGTTAATTGCTATTTTTGACCTCAAGGTGCAGATTTTTCAAAAATCTTATATTCAAGGTTTTTCAAATAAAATTAATTAGATTGATTAAAAATAGAAAGGAGATTATGTGTGTGTTCTACAAAGTCACCGTAACTTTCTACCTGAGATAAAGAAAAAACATCCAAGTGCGAGTCAGACTCGCGCATGAAGGGTTCCATACCATCGTACAAGAAACTCCAAAAAACACGTCTCTTGTATGGGGACCCCTTTAATTTTAAAATATAATTTTATTTTACTATATTTTTTAGCGGCTATAGCAATACAAACTGTGAGCATTTCATTTAAATCGCAAGAGTGACAGAGCAGCGGCGACACTGTGCCACAAAAGTACCCTAATCGGAGACAACCATACTATTAGATTTTGAATACACCCAAGCTACTGTTTGGCAGACTGCCTGGCCGAAGTAGACAAGACGAAGATGTTGTTTTGGAAGAAAGACGGAAAAGTTGCGGCAAAATCTTTCTTTTTTAGGGTTCAAAGTTTAAAGGCCAACGGGACCCTATTCTTGTACTAAGGCTCCGCTGTCCGTCCGTCTATCCGCCCGCCTGTCTGTATCTAATGAACCGTAATAGGTAGCGGGCTGTATCTAATGAACCGTAATAGGTAGACGATTGAAATTTTACAGAGTGTGTATTTCTGTTGCCGCTATAATAAAAAAATATAAAAATAAATTCAAAATTAAAGGGAGCAATACTACAAACGTGTTTTTTCGGGTGGTTCACCATACAAGAGACGTTTTTTGGAGTTTCTTGTACGATGGCACGGAACCCTTCATGCGCGAGTCGAACTCGCACGTGGTCGGTTTTTTCTTTTTTTTTCTCAGAACACACACATGATCTTCTTTCTATTTTAAATAAATCTAATAAATATTTGAAAAACATCGAATAAAAGATTTTTTTAATAATCAGCACCTTGAGGTTAAAAATAGCATTTAACTCAATGTTTGCAATGAAAATATTCAAGTATTATACATTTCTGAAATGGGCATGAAACTAGGATTTTTATAGAATATGAGACAAAATCATTCAATTCATTTTTTTACGTCACCGATGTTTAAAGTTTCATTATCGGATATGTTTAAAGATTTTTCTTGAATTGATGATGTATTTCTGATGGCATCTTTAATTTTTTTGCAGAATTAACAATATTTGAGTGCAAAAGAAAATACAAATTAAGTGGTTTCTTATAATAAAAACTCAAAAGACCCACCGCAAGGTAGTTTTTTTTTTAATCTGGTATAATTCGAAAACCATAAACTTTTGCTGAACATATTATGTTTCGTTATTTTGATAAGTCTTGATCAAAGCTATCATCGGCCAAACTTTGTCGCATTAGTTTTGGGACACCCTGTATGTACATCACTAAAGACAATTATAATCTGATAATGAGACTAAAGAGTTGATGTAACACAGATCCGTTATTGAGGTACATGCCATTGCCAAAGATAGAAGCAGCTACTACCAGCAGCGATGCTTAGAAGTCAATTTCTAAAAAACGTTTCTAAAGAATCGCTACTAGTTCGAGTTCACCTTTAGTTATGGAGCTATAATAAAAGTCCTGGGAGGATTCATCCGATTCCGATCTGATCTGAGGCTAAAACTGAAGTCTGAACTGTATGTTTGGTTGTTCATGTTCTGTCGTCTGACCTGTATTCCATATTAACTTGGAGGAAACTCCTCCAAAAAAATAATTTGACAAGAGGTTTCTTTCACATAAATATTTCTTAGGAAGCTGATTGATCCGGAACGCTTTCTAATAATGTTATAATACATTAGTACGATATTTGTAAATAGCAACACTCATTCAAAATGTCAAATTATAAGTAAAAAGTTCACTTGTGTTCTGTCACTTTTATTTACATTTTCTCATTGTTTTATTGAAAAACTGTGGTGATTTGTAGATAATTGCTGTGTAATCACAATTAAAACATGAATTGCTTCGAAAATATCAATATGCCGAGCTGCGTGTGGTTCGAGAGCGGCGAAAAACGGAATATACTGGCGTCTATTTTCGCTGGACTCTTGGTTCGTATTTCAAGTTATGATTCATTGGATAATCCTTTCTAATGCATGCAGAGACCAAAATTGTTCAATACAATCAGATTAATGACACTTGCATACGACCTGGAACTAGGTTGCTGCAGTTTCTTTCAACATACTGACAGACAAAGGTAGTTAGATATAGATCCCTCTTAAATACACCACGAACTAAAATCACAATTGCATTTGTTGCCTTGTCATTAAAGCTGAATAAACTGATTGACTCCCCGCCCCTAAAGATACCCTCTGACCCTTTGGGCAAGGGCAAAGCCCTAGTATAGAGGTCAACCATAATCATCTGTAATAGTGACTGCACCAAAAAATTGAATTCTGTAAACTGTGTCTCGGAAAGAGTTTGGTAACGGTCTAGGGTTTAGGTATAATGAAAGTCATACTCATTTCTGCAATGTATGTATAATTAACTGAAATGTAATGAAAACATTTTATTCGAAGTAGGTAGCAGTGTACACTTTTCGAACGTCATTCTTTTATCTACCTAATACGAGGTTCCTACCACTCGGAACTCATATACCCACCGTTTGGGGAAGTGTTTGTGGTGTGAGCAGAAATGGCGGGCCCTTAAGAAACTACCTCTAACACATTTTTTGAAAAAAGTCTTATATTCTGTTACATCTTAATGCTAGATCAATAAATGAATTATACAATGTAATGTCTGTAAATAAAATATAAAAAAATAAGAATAAAGAAAGAAAGGATTCAAAAGAGATAAAACTATTTTAATTATTGTGTTGGCTATTAGTTCTTTGTAGTATACTTACATTCTTTGTGGTATCCTTTGGAGACTGAAGAAAATAAATGTGATTTGAACCCTGCATCAAATATTTGTGATGCATTGCTAGAGGCAACTTCAACAAACAAATTGTTTGCCCAGTCCAGAGACCATTTTAGATTATCGAGACTTTCAGTTAATCAAATATGGCCTTTTATAATATCCTGTTTTTAAAATTCCATCATATAGGAAGCATCACAAAACGCAAAATTTAACCCTTGGAATGCTAACATCTTTATAATTGCACAAATGTTGATGTGGCATTAAAAAGGTGTCTAAAGTTTGTTGGACATATTGCCTCAATTTCAATAGTTAATTTATATCAACTTGAATTTTCTAAAAAGGTCATGACAGTGATCCTATGAAGAAATAATGATATCTTTTTATCTTATTGCCTTTACTCCAACCTGATAATCTTAACATAAATTTATTGTGGTGTGGTGGTGGTGGTGTTATTAACCGACTGACTTGGTGGCTAAGTGGTTAGCGATCCTGACCTCTGATCCGAGAGTCGTGGGTTCGATCCCCCTACAGGGCAAAATTTTCTGTGATGAGCAGAATTGTTTGCTCTGAGTCTCAGTGTATAATATCTATATATGTATGTATATCAGTCTCTGGTTCCCAAGATACAGGGAATCCTAGTTTGGGGCCAGATGACTGTGTGTGATTTGTCCCGGATATTATTATTATTGTACATGTTATTATGTTTAATAAACGCATGTGCAGGTTTTTGTTCATAAATTGAAATTAATAAAAAACTTTAAAGTTAACAGTTTCTGATGCTTTCTTCTGTGCCATTTCCAGTTCTTTGCGGGCTGGTGGTTCATCATTGATGCATCATCAGTGGGCTACGTGCCCCCAGCAGCCCATGTGTGCGGCGTGATGGCCACATTGTCACTTCTTATGGTGAATTCCGTGTCAAATGCACAGGTGAGTTTCTTTGAATGAGAGCCTTTAAAATTTTTCTATTAACTGTTTAGTAAAGATCATCAAAAAAAAAATTACAGTACCGACATATACACCTAACCTGATTGCAAATATAAATACATTTTCATTTAAATATTGTTTTCATTCAAATGAAAATGCATTTTTTAAATTCGCCCTGAACCATAGTCAGTATAAATATGAATAGAACTTTAATTTTATTACCGTCAATGAGGAGTTTTCTTAATAAAAGCATCTCTTTGCCATTCAGTAGAAACCTTTGACGTTAATGTAGAAATCAGAAATTGTATATGGGACAAGAAAGCTCCTCTGGAAACCTCGTTCACGTTTACTGCAATAAAGAAATCAACAAAATTTCATGTAAAAATCACCCACGCCTCATCTGGCACCAAACTAGAAACAGTAGAAACCAGAGACTGATAAAAAATACATATTAACTTATTAAATTCGCTGGTATTGCAGGTGCGAGGTGAGACATACACGGGGGGATGCATGGGGCCGCGGGGGGCGCGCCTCTGGCTGTTCCTAGGATTCGTGGTGGGCTTCGCATCCCTCATAGCATCCTGCTGGATTCTATTCGCTAACTATGTCAATGTTAAGGGTAAGTTTGTTACCGTCCTAATATTCTTTGGTATACAAATGAGGACTACACCTATCGGTGTTCTTTCTTGATTCTCTATTACATTATCGGATGGCCAGCCCTAGTACCATGGCGACATATCTCGCGCGCGACGCGAGTGTTAAAAGCATTTGTTCCGTTCTAACGCTAAGCTAATGAAAGAGACAGCTGAGCTGTTTCTCGCGTTTGGCGCGACAAGCAGCTTTGTCTATGCTTCGTGCTACCCATGTTGTTGTATGGAGCGTTGATATTCCACCCATTTAAAAGAAGCGGTAAAAGAAGCGTATTTTCGTCTTTTCTCATGTAGATGGCCAAGGAGTAGAATTCTCTGCCAGTGTCTGTTTCCAAATGCTTATCTTTTATTAATCTTTAAGGTGGAAGTGAAAAGACTATTTGAGCCTGCATTGTATATCCTCTTCACTAAAACATCTATTACCATTTGGTGGTTATGGTAGACTTATTGTTTTTAATAATTAATTATACTATCTACTAAACACCTAAAAAAAAGACCTAAAGCCCTATTCGGTAAGAAAGCGTCTTAAGCGTTAACAAATGGAAATATTACCAGAAGTTTCATTGGAACACCTAAGTCCATATTTGGGGTTCTTTAACACTGGAGATTGTTCAGACAATTTATTTAACAATCTTTTTAGTGTTTGCCAGACTACAAAACACCATACGCCAAACTTACGCCTAATCTTTTGATTGTTCACAGAAAACAAAGACTACACATGGTCGGGGGTATGTCTATTTATGCAAAACGCGTTCATTTTTGCCGGTTCACTAGTTTTTAAGTTCGGACGCACAGAGGACCTGTGGGGCTAAACATAGGCAGTAGACTAAAATATTGGTGATGTTTAGAATCTACTGTTGGATCTTATTTGTAAATAATAACAAAAAAAATGTAATACTTTTTAATTTGTCTATGGGTGGTTGTTGATTGATTGTGTAGGTTATGGGCCCAGGTTGGCCATGAAATAAACGCTTCTATCGTTCCATTGCAAAACAATTAAGTCTGGTCCTGTGTATTGTGTGTTAAAACATATTTATTTTAACATAATATTTGTGTTGACTGTATAACATTTTTTTTTCGTAATGTGAAAGCAATGACTTAAGATCCAGAACGTCAAACACACTGTGAATTAGCCATGTGATGTTTAAAATGTTTATATTGCTTGTTACTGAGTAAAATAATAATATTTGGAGCTTTATATTAGCGCGTACTACTTAAAAATATATTTGCGAAAAATTAATATAAAGTCGCAAATCTGTGAATAATATAACATACACATAAAATAAAATTTTGGAAAAAAAAACAATTATGTTTGTATTATGTATCCACCAAGCGATGTTAAATGCTGTTGCAAAAAAACGCAGTGCGCGCTTAAAAATGTTATTTTGCCATATTTTATTACACCCAGTTTTTAGTGGTCTGTATTTAAAATATTTCAATTAAAAATTTACAAAGTTCCATAAAAAATCCATTAACTTCTTTTATATAAAATCATAGAGATTGTTTTATTTATATCATCTCATTATTAGGTAGTTTCGTGTACCTACTAAAACTTTGTCATGAACTAAAGAGATCATTATTAGTATGCGATAGGTTCACTCAAGGAAATTATATGTAACTTATGCATGGCAAGTGTTTTTTTTTTGCAAATTGATATCAGATTTCTTGGGGAAAGTCATATAGAAATGCGAGAAGAAGCTATGTTTAAAATAGAGTTAAATATTAGAATGTTGTTTTGGTCGACAACCCCTGTTTTAGGGGTTATAAATAGAAAATAACTAAAATCAAAGACCTATGATAAAAAAATCTTTAAAATATATATTTTCATATAAAGTTAAGCAATTAGACCTATATATGACAAGTCCAACATCTTTTTAAAGAATATAAAAAGTAAAAAGATATAGTTTTTGGCATTAGTACCTATCATTATGTTATCCATAAAAAGGGGGAAGTCAACTAAAACAATATCCTGTATGTTATTTTCAAACAAACAATATGTTCAGTTTAATAAATTACTTTATTATTTTGGCATCAATAAATAAACTTTAGCGGTACATAAAATATCTTATTGTATGTTAGTATAATTTATTCAAAAGTCTTAAAATTGAATAATAATTCTTATTTTAACTGGTTAAAATATTAGTTAAGACTGCCCTGGATTAATTTTCTTATCGGCCTTAAAAAATGCAAAAATTACAGAATGTTTATATTTATACTAAGTGTAATATCGAACACAAGAAAATAATATTTTTGTTTAAAAATTTTATTTTCTTGGTATGTTTTAGTTAGTAGACTATAAGAATTTGCACTAACTGATATGAATTTATATTTTAAACAATAAAAACTGTTTAAGACTTAAACTTATTTTTAACTATTCTAAACCTATTTTAGTTTTGTTAAAAGTAGGTCCTATGGGATAGTGGAACCACCAAAACGTGGCTATTATTATATTAGTTATTTCTTATACATAATATTTTTTGTATATAAAAGAGGAGATATGTGATATTAACAGTCAACACGTATTTGAATCCGATTCGTTGGTCAAATAACGATGCAAAAAATGTAGAGATAAATCTTTAGTATAACTATACAATCGGGCGTGTTTATCCGAATTTTGTAAAAGCATGTAAGACTTTTATTTGAAAAAATGTGTTGGAAGAAGTTTTTTTAACAAAATAACGTTCGCCTTACCCCTACACTAGCCAAAAAACTTACTTGCTATTTTAATCTGTGATCAATTTTGTATAACATTTACAAAATGTATAAAGTGCATCAAATGCTATGACGTCACATGCTAGTAACAAAGAAATGTCAGAACAAATGTAACTCAAATGACTAGTTGTCAATTTAAGTTTCTTTCTCCTTATTTCTCATTCTTTTGCACCGTTTTTAAACGAACGATGTGTTTTACATTTAAAATCTTAAAGGAGGTTAAGCTATGGTAACTTTTATACTTCAGAGATGCATCGATATAAGAAAACTTTAGATCCTCACCGTGTGATCTTGAGTTCGATGTATTAGTAAACGTTTTTTTATATAGATGTAACAAAATTGGTGTAGGACCCGTTAACTAGGGATTCTACTCATCGCACTGAACAGCTTTTTCATACAAATTGATCATCTGTTTTGCCATTTTTGTATAGAGAGTCCAAAATATTTTTTGCGATTTGAGCAAAGTCGTAGAACAAAAGTTGTTCAGTACGATGAGGTAGAATCCCCAGTTAAGGGGCCGTACACAAAATTTGTTACATCCTGTATAGGGTATACTATCCAGCATGGAATGGAAATAATCAGGTAAGAAAAAGCTGTAAGGATGTTTGAGGTGTATAGAAAGAAAACCACACTATAGGGTTGGTTTCAAAATTAACTTACTTTTCAGTTTTATTGTTAAAAGAGCGCTTAAAAGTAGTTGAGTGTACTCCGCCCCGCTTCGAATTGCGTTCCGCAGATGCATTTACAAAAAATCATACCGGATTATTTCAGCACCATTTTGGATATTCTGGGCACAACCGTACCCCATATCAAATTGATCTACTGATAAATACAGGTCGCGTCAATCTTTAAGGTCGCTGACTGACTGGGGGAAGTGTGCGTTTACTTGGAATCCTCATGCTCGAATTTTGATATTCTGATTATGACAATATTTATTGTCTAGTAGTGCCCAAAGGAAAAAAATGTGCTATCGTAGTTTCAGAGAAAATCGAGTTTTTCACTGAGGCTGCTAGCGGAATGTTTCGCTGGCAGCCTCATCTCTGAAACCAAGGAACTACTTCGAAATTCGAGCATGAGGATTCTATGTGAACGCACACTTCCCCCACTCAGTACCCTCCAGCGATCTTAAAGATTGACGGGACCTGTAAACTTCGTATGGGAGACAAATATTTGTAGCCGATCACACCGATTACTGGTGTATAAAGGAGTGTAAAAAAAAACAAGTGTAGGTATACTTCTATCGATTGCTGAAATCATAAAAAAAATATTCCATACAAATCAGCTTTTAGGTCAACTTTTACGGGATTCAATTTTTTTGCTATCCCAACATAGTATTGCTACCTTTCGCATAAAAATTATTTAGTTTTCAAATGCTGATGTTTAGTTAATATTATATTGTATCTCAGATATGGAGTTTGTATCGCTGTCGGCTGATACACAAGTTCGGCTGCCCCGTCCGTCTGGGAGGCACAACTCGTCACTCTGGCAGTTTCCATTGCGGTACTGACACACGTTTCCAGAAGCAGGGCACTGGTCCGGGGCAACCGCAATGCCGTACAACCTTCGGGATGCCGTCGCTATGGGTACTTGGCCTTTTTGCTGGGTTATTGTGTCCACGAACTCGATTTTTAGCCTGTGGATCGCGAATGTAACATTAATGATGGCCGATTTAATGGATCAGTGGTTTGCGCTTCTGGCTACTAATTCGAGAGTCCTGGATTCGGTTCCATCCAGAGCCAAATATTTCTGTGATGAGCAGATTTATTTAGTCTGTGTTTGGATGTTTTACATCTATTTATGTATTAAAAATGTCAATGAAAGGTGTATTGTATAGAGATCAAACTATTGTGGTCTCTACTGGAGAATTTAAAACAGTTCAAAAATATACAGTCAACTGATCACTAAACAATGTAAGTCCACCATATCATCTAAGTTAGAACGCTCTCTGTTAAGTGGTCATCGCTAAAAGTCTTAGCTAAGTAAGGGTTATAAATATAAGATAAACTCACGTTTTCCAATCCGACCAATAGAATTTCTCTCCATGGATTGCTAAACCAAATGGATAGGCGCAGTTTGACGCAATAACTTCCTTCTCCCGACTATCGATGCCTACACATTTGATGATGAAAAGACCAGCGTCAGTGTAGCACAGTCTGTCTCTCAGCCAATCAATGGCCAACGAGTTGGGTAGCTTGACGTCTGATTGGTCGAGGAAGATGCCGCGTTGGGACCCGTCCATGTTGGCCCATTCGATCTTCGGCCCGTTGCGGTTCCAGTCGGTCCAAAAGATTTTGCTGTGGAACGAAAATTTAGTTGGAAACATGAGCAATTTGTACCTAGCTGGTGGAAAGCGTCTTTCGATGTTGCTCGATGTCGAAATTGATACTGAGAACATTGCGAACATGTAGGAAATTCGCAAGATGATAACACTTCGTATATTTTACTACAGATTACAAAATTTGCAACATTATCTTCTTAACATTTGATTATCTCTAATCTTTGAGCAGTCGTGGAAGCCTTCAGTGTTAAAATATTGATGGAAATTGCATTAACTATGTATATCTTGGGCCCAAGAAAAATATATGTTTGTTTACAAACGGATATTCCTAGTAATAAAATTGTTGATTACTTACCCTCTCCCGGGATGAACAACTATTCCTCTCGGATTAAAGATGCCTTCCTTGTGGAACAAAACCTTCCTGATCTTAGTGTCAAGGTTGGCCACTTCGATTGTCAACTTTTTGGAGTCAGTCCAGAATATGTTTCTCGCTGACCAGTCTATGGATATGCCTTCGGGGCCTTTTATTTCTGAGTGTAGAAGAAAACGAAATAATGAGTCAAGAAGATATCTTTAAAATAAATATTATTTTTAACATTGTGTTGAGTTGACAAACTTACCATTAGTTAAGAATGGTTCGGCGCCTGAACCGTCATATGCTGCTCTCTTTATGGCGTTACCAATCACGTCTCCCCAGTATATCCGGCCAGTTTCACAATCCGCGTCTACACTTACTGCTATTTGGAATCCAGCGCTGTTGAGCGGAGTGGCGAAGTCTCTTGGACTCACTTTGAAAGGCACTTTGTAAACTGAGGCACCATCTGTCGCTACTAAAAAGTTGCCAGCTTGCCTCGGATTCAGCGAGCAATAACTGCCGTTTCCATTGTATCCAGTGTTACATTCACACACGTATCCACCGCTCCTTTTGAGACACGAAGCGTGACTGTCGCACATGTATGGATTATTTCTGCAGTTTTGCTCTGGTGTACAAGAGTAACCGTCTCCAGTAAAACCTTCGTTGCACACGCAGTGGTATTTATCGTCATAGTTGAGAGAACAGACTGCATCAGGGTGGCAGTCGTTGGTAATGTCACACGTCGTTCCTTGAGGAACGCATTGGACGATACCTTGGCCTTCGTAACCAGAATCGCAGTGACAGTAGTCAACGCCGACCGATTCATCATACAGACAGGATGCATGCTCAGCACAGACAGCACCATTGCATAGTTGTCCATCGCGAATACAGGCGTCGTTTTGATCTTTAACGTATCCTTCAATACACTGGCAGACATATTCGTTACTGGCTAAGTCTGGTCTACATTCGGCGTGATACTCGCAATCAGAGTTGTTGGTGCAGCTGAAGTTGGGTCGGCAGACGTATCCGTCACCATGGTAACCGGTGACGCAAACGCACATGTTTTCGCCGGGAGCGGTCTCGATACAGTGGGCGTTGGGGCCACAGTTACAGGAAGGTCCAGTGCGTTCCAAGCATTCGTATTTATCACCTTCGTACCCTTCAGGGCACATACATTGGCCGATGCCGAAAGGATCATCCGGCGAGAACTGGCACACCGCATGTGGCGGGCAGTCTGAGTCGCTGTAGCATGTAACTGAAATAAAATTTCACGTTAAGTTGCAGCATCCAGTTTAAAATCAAGCGAATAAACAGGTAATTATGTTATACTTACTGGATTTATCGTTCTCCGTAAGAGGATTTGGGGTTTTATTATTGACTATTTGGCATAATCTATTGTTTCTTTCGTCTGTGTAGCTAGTGTAACCAGGTGGACACACGCAGTTGTCTTCACTGTCGCAATTCGGTAGAACAAATGTCACGTTGTATTCCTCTTCGGTTGTTGGGGCGTTGGTCGAGCTTGGATAGGATGGACTAGATGGGTACTGGCTAGAAGGGTATGATGGTCTTGTCGGGTATGAGTCAGTAGGATAGTATGGGTGAGGAGTGTAAGATTGACTTGGAGAATTTGAGGGGCTAGATGGGTAGGAAGGAGCTGGTCTTGTTGGGAGCGGCCTAGTTGTATCAGGGTACTCGTAATTAGGGGAAGGTGGTGGTGCTTCAGTCTTTAGAGTTATGTCTTCAACGCAATAATGGCCGTCACCAGCGTACCCTCTGTTGCACTGGCATCTGTACCCGTTCGAGGTTTCATGGTATACACAGGACCCGTGAGGCGAGCAGTTATCACATGCCATATACGTTGTAGGCCAACAACGCTGTCCATCTCCGGTGTAACCAGGATTACAGATACATGATGGTTCCACATTTAAATTTTCGATACATTGAGCGTTGGGGTCACAGTTCTTATTTTGGCATAACGATACACGAATGCAGTGTACACCGTCTCCTTCGAATCCAGGTTTACATCTGCATTCAAAGTTTCCTTCATGGTTATAGCAGTCAGCATTGATGTCACAGTTATGAGTTCCTACTGCGCATTCATCAATATCAACACACGCTGCATTGTTGTCTAGGTAGATGTTAGTAAAGCCGGTCTGGCAAACGCATGAGAAAGAGTCACCTTGTACGATACAGGTGCTGTGTGGCCCACAAGTAGTCCGACCTTTTAGACAAGGGTCTTCTTGCCCAAGAGGCACGATTTTATTGCTCATACCGTACCTGACGATACTATCTTTTGGCTCATACCCCAAGTATGTCTTGCCTACTTTCAGAGTCAATGGAGTAGTATCTTCGTCAGAAGGTGGAGCAAACCGGCAAGGGCTGAAAGTAAATGTCTGTGAAACTCTTTGCACGTATTGCTCTCCTGTTTTCTTATCTGTAAATGTTCTAGTTGACTCTGAGCGAATGAGGCCAGGTTCTACTTGAGTGTACTGTTCTTCGTATTCAGTTATCTCCAGTTTACTTCCCAAAAATACAACTGGTACAGATCCTCGCACATCGGATTCTACTGTGATTTGGTCAAAGACATCATGGCCTAAATATTCTTGGTTTATTGTCACTCTATCGCCTGAGGCTGGGAACAATATATCGGCTGTGTGATTAAAAAGCGCTCCTGTTATTTGATATCCATTTCTAGCTATACCTGACGGCTTAGCGAACATCCAACCAATAACACCACCAAGAACATTCAAAAGTTGCAGACTGCTGCCTAAAGACTGTGGCGCCTGTGAAAGAGCTGTATATGATCTTCCATCAGCTACCACCACGTACGCTTGTATATCAATATCATTTAGTGAAACATCATTGATAACACCATTCAGTTTGCCGTGAACTCTCAACGGCACATCATTCTTTATACATGACTTGCCGTTTCCATAGTAACCATCGTTACACTGGCAGCATATGCCGGCTTGGTAGTCAACGCATCTGGCTTGCAGGTGGCAGACGCTGGGGCCACTCTGTGCGCAAGTCTTCGATTCTTCTTCGACTTCCACTTCGGTTTGATTGTATTCATCGGGTGCAGCAACATTGCCAGTCGGGGGTATGTTACCAACACGGTATACATACTTTCCTGGTTCGTGGGTGTTTGACCATCTGAAATTATACGTTAGACACATATTATTCTGTGTATGTACTAGCTATGATAAGTAACGTCAAGTAACACTTACGCAACTATATTCCTAATTTGATGATTTCCAGAGCCCCTCAATGTGAAAACGCGTCCATCTTCCGCTATGAAACCAGCCTGAGCTTTAGCATCTGGCAGACTAGACGGTAAAGGCTCTCTCTGGATCCACTGAATCTCCCTCTCCGGATAAAGCAGCTCCACAAATGTCTCAGTTCCATTACTTATAAGTGCTATTTGAAAACTGTTCTTTTTTTCTGATCTCGGCTTGTATGTCACATCTAGCCACGTTGCAATGAAAACGCTTTTTGGCTTAAAATCGTAGTAGTCGTGGAAGTTGTTTTGAACGCTTTCTTCCGCTTTTCGCAGGACGTGTGGATCATCGGTTTCTCTATAGTAGACTGTTCCAGATTCTGAAGTGTCTACGTTGGTGTAGAAACCAGCTATCGAAGGGTAAGGCAGTGGAAATTCGGCGTTCAAAAATGATGGAATGTCAGCCCTGAATGACAGTACCCCATAATTGTTGACCTGCAGACAAAATTTAATAGATAAGTGTGCCTTAGCTTCTAATCAGTTTCAATCTGCGGTGCAAAAGAGGATTGTAATAAGTTTAAAGCCTATGTGTGTACCTATCTGTGACACTGTAGTTTCAAAAGTGTGGTTCGATTTGAGTGTGTTTTTTTTTTGTGAAAATAGGTTCAGTAGTCTTTCAGTCAATCAACTTTTACTGTGGGGGTTCTTTTTTTATTATGTTAGTTATTTGTTAGGATTGCAAATTTACTGGTTTTATTGGAAAATGTAAGCAGAGTTATTTTGGTAGTACTCTGTAAGCAGAGTAATTTGGGGCACCGAAACTTTGATGGCTTGGAGTGGCTTATACGTAGGGTGTTCAAGAAGTTGTGACGTATATGTAAACGATGAGAGTTAAACGAACGATTTTATTTTTATTATTAAGTAACATTTTTTATAGGACTACAAACGTTTATTTTACCTTTCTGTAAATTACGTCTGAGTAGTTATTAATGTTCAAAGTTTCTGAGATGACGACATTGAGCAAATGAGACTATGTTGTCATTTTCTACAAAAAAATCAAGCCAGGTTCGACAATACAAACAATGTTTTCACGAGATGTTTACTGTATTGGTTAATAAGCTCGTACTGTAAGGAATTGAACAGTTGTTTTTACAGTTCAGTCGTGGTAATTTTGAGCTAGATGACAACCAGAGGCCAGAGAGGTTTGTGGAAATTATAGTTTTTTTTTTTTTTTTTTTTTGGCAGAGGTGGCAAACGAGCAGACGGATCACCTGATGGTAAGCGATTACCGCCGCCCATAGACACCCGCAACACCAGAGGAGTCACAAGTGCGTTGCCGGCCTTTGATAGTGTCAAAAAAACAAAATTCTAGTGGAAAATCCTTTTAGAGAAGATCAACGAATTACTTATTGCTAGTTAGAGAAACTCCTAAATTTTTCTGTATCTTCGTTACACAAAAATATGACGGCGCGTTTAAATGCGTTATGAAAAAATAATACTCCATGGGTACCCCACCCCCCTCTTACAACGAGCATCAGACCCAATGTCGTGTCGAATAGTCGCAATTTGTGATAAACGATTCGAACATGGCCGGACAATTAATGTAATTTTAATTAACACAAGTTATGATATATGCATTTATTATAAGGATCTTCCAATCGACTTTATTCTAAAGCAGCAAATAGTTCTTCGAGGATGAAAAGCCAACTACACAAGTTCGAAAATCAAAAATCACAGATAAACGTTTGACGATTTTTTATTTTAATAATCAAGGGTTAATAAAATCTGTTACACTTAAAAGGAACAGGACCTTTACTAGTCAATGGTATACTGAGATTGGTCTACCGAAATCAATCGCAGAACTACATAATCGAGGACAGAAATCAAGACCCAGTTCGTGGTCCCTACATTACGATAATGCACCGACACATTAAGCCGGTGCTACTTTGCAATTTTTGGCAGATATCCGGCATTAAAGTACTGCAAGATCCTTCCATAGGTCTGACCTCGCGTAGTTTGACTTCGATTTTATTCTATTTGTTAAAATCGTAAGAAGAGCCGCAAATTTCTGTCAAAAGAGCAATAAGTTAGTACGTTTGAGGAAAAAAAATATTCCTAAAGAAAAGTGGGACAGTTGGATTAATGAGTAGATTGTGCGTTTGACTAAAGGTATAAATAGTAACGGAAGTTATTTAGCAAAAATATAAATTTATTTAATCACACGACAAGATTTTCTGAACACCCTACGTATATGGATATAGTTATGTTGTAGTAGCCGCAACGTTATTTGAAGTCGTTTTACAACTTGAATTTATTTTATTTGAAATAGGAGTCTTAACTTTAAAATGTCTTGGAGCGAGTTTCTTTTGGGCTCGGCGTTTCTTCTCGCATCGCTAATACTTCACAAAACGTCCTGCACGTTACTATATTGGTAGGAACTTTGTATTGTAAAAGATGACGGTTTAAAAAAATATGTAAAGAAATAAAGAGAAAAATATGTTGCCTTTTTTTTAATACTAATACTATATATATACCTATGTATATTTTTCCGCGTTTCACGATCGAAACTTGTAGTTATAACAACATGAGTTTACCTACTTAGGTATGTTTGGGTGATCGTTCTTTTAACAATTTAAATATAGTAACTTATCTAATTCGGTAGCTACTACCTACATTGCCGGAGTGACCCTGCGATAGCTTACATCAATTTAAGTACACCAGCCCACAGAGATATCTTAACCTCTAAGTTTAAAACGTAATTCGCACTTTGCTTTGAAACACCATCTATCGCAATTTCCAACTGGTGGATGTCTGTTGTCTGTATTCTATCCATTTTAACCGACTTCAAAAAAAAGGAGGAGGTTCTCAATTCGTCGGAATCTTTTTTTTATATATTTTTTTTCAATATATAGTTTGCTTGTAACCCGATGGTTCTCGTTTAGCTAAAGCTATTAGTTCAATCTTTCGTGATACATGATGTTACGGGGGGTTCAGATATCTTTGTGGCTGTCTGTACGTCTCAGGGGTCTTGACATTAAATGAAGCGCTACTGATAACGCTGCTGTTCCGAAAATTTCTAAAGACTTTCCTTATTATTGTTTGCAGTTATTTTTAACTAAACTACCAATTAATAATTACTTTAAAAACGTATATTCTATCTACGGTATATCCAAAGATTTTGCTAGTTAAGGTTGCCCTTAGAGAAAATATGGGTTGCTAGATTAAAATTTGAAAAAGGAAAATATTTTTTAAGGAGGACTTAGGTTCACAGTTTTTAATTTATTTAATTCTGTTTAGCCTTATAATACTACTTTTTAAAGAAGCTCTTCATTTTTAACAAAGAGCGGATCATTGCTGTCAAGAAGAGATTTCTAATACTATTTGCCTATTGCGAAATGAAAAAATTGCGAGAGCGAAGCTAGCTCGAAAATTAGATGTGTTGGAATCTTGGCTGTAATTTTGAGTAAGATCACACCTGCATCCTTCCTTGAAAAATGGGCAAAATCAGGAAATATTTAATAGTAATTAAGAGAGGAAACGAGAACAAATAGTAAAAAAGGAGAACATATGTATCTTTGCTTTTCAAAAAAGAATAAACAGTTTTAGTCGTAGATTAGGTATCTGCGTCGTGGCAGCAGCAAAGATTTTGCTCAGTATCATTGTCGAGTCCATAGATAGGTAAAAAGCGCTTCAGTTCAGTCACCGATAAGCTCGAAAGTCGAAAGGTTGTGTATTTTGGGATTATAAAAAATTGCAGTCACTGACCGCGGTATCAGCGACACCCACTGCATTTCCGTCCGTTTGCGATCTGCTATCATTGCAATTTTGTTTACCGGCTATTTTATTATTATATTTAGGATTCGACACAAAACGAATTATGTTATTTTCATTTAGCTAGTAATCATAAATAATGTATAAGTATAAATCAAATCAATCAAAATCAATAATAATAATTAATATTTTTTATTTATTTAATTAACAATATTAAATAGTAAATATAAGTATTACCTTAGTATTAATCTTGGAATAATAATGAGTACTTATATACATTTATTTTTTTATATTTTTTTCTAAGTAGTTTTACTAACAAAAATGGACCAAAAATTGTCTGAATCAAAAAATAAATTATTAACAAAAATACTAACTAGGTAGATGGTTTGCGTTTTCAAATTAACAAAAAAGTGATCTATTTTCATAAGTGAAGCAAGATTACCATCATGTCAACCGGTAGATTTGACCTCTCAAGTACTTTACAAGTATGTACTTATTTATTCAAAGAAAACGACCTATTTGCAAGAATAGGCAAATCGTTTTTCACGTTTTCATCCTTAGAGAATACCTTTTTATTTAGCAATAGCAGTTTTCGTATATTATTATTAAACTTTTTAAATTAAAAGTTTTCTTAATTGAACAGATCATTATCTTACTGCATGCAATATTTCATCATGATCGGTTTAGCCGTTTTAAATAACGGCCCAGAAACCAACGTACAAACATTCACATTTGTAATATTTGATTAGGAAAAGAGAAACATGCATAAACATGGACAAACTAGAAATAGAAGAATCAATTAATTTTGGAAATAATTTAAACAATGCTTAATTAATGAGAGGGGACCAAAGGTGGAATTGTTAAAATTGCTAATCAATTTAGAAATTTGGATATTGCTCGTTTCGATTCTGCTACCGCTGCCCTGTTGCCAATAGGCTTTGTTTTGCATTGATTTGAATATGTGATTTGATTGATTCGTCAATTTACATATAAACGTCCACTTATAGACTGGCCTTTCCGAATATTTTCCTTTATAGGTACTTCATTCAACAATGGATAAAAACTTGATAAATGCGTTCATGTGTTCCGGCATGAAGATAAGATAGCCAGTGCCCCATTGCGAATCTTGGTAAGCCCGCTTCCATCTTCGGCATCATCATCACTTACCATCAGGTGAGATGATGCCAAGGGCTTATGAAATGAGGGTAAGGAAAAATGATTTGAGACTGTATATGCATTAGTAAGTGTCACTATTAAGTACTGAAAACAATCAACGCAAATAAGCAAGAGGTGTGACAATTTTTGTTGTAGGTACCACTTTTTAAATAATAATAATAATAATATCCGGGACAAATCACACACGGTCATCTTGCCCCAAACTAGGATTCCCTGTATCTTGGGAACCAGAGACTGATATACTTACACAAATACATTTAAATACATACATATATAGATATTATACACCCAGACTCAGAGCAAACAATTCTGCTCATCACAGAAAAGTTTGCTCTGTGTGGGGATCGAACCCACGACTCTCGGATCAGAGGTCAGGATCGCTAACCGCTTAGCCACCGAGTCAGTCAATAAACGACAAATATTTATGAATTCTTCACACAAATCGATCGTCGGATTGACCATTTTTGTATGGAGAGTACATTTTTCCGATCTACAACTTTTGTTTTCAATTTCCCATACGAAATCAGAATAGTGAATTAAGAATTTGTATGGAATACTGGAAAATAAAGTTGTAGATCGGATTTTTTCAATATTTTTCCTATATTTCATACTTGAGTCTGAGTAACCCCTTAAAATTTCAAACGCATTTTTACGTACTTAGGTTATGGACTCCACTTTTTTTGGCCAAACAGTACCTAAGCAGTCCTGCTTTCAGCGCTTATAGCCATGTCCTTGCGATGTCATATTAAGTCTTTGTCAATTTGTGTTTTTACCGTAGGGGATGTTCATTGATTTGTATAAATATTCGTGAAACACTATTGCAAATTTAAATGGAAATGCCTGTGTTGCTTTCTGTTTTTAATACCTGACGCAAAATACATGTTATAAGTATAATAAGTTAGAATCTGTGTATCTCTGAAACGGGTGGACCGATCCGAATACGATTTTCCTCATTTAAAAGCAGATTTCATCGTTGTGGTTCTTAGTACTAGACAACTGTAATGAACCAACAGCCATCTATCCTAAGAGCTATGTGCCTTGCTATGTTTTGTAAAAAATTGTTCAGTGGTTTTCGAGTCATTTGACTTTAACGATCGGGAGTGTTAAAATATTTTATCTTGTTAGTTATTTTACATGTAAACTATTGCCATTGTGGGAACATTTGAGACGCAGCATTTAACTCGTGTGCTGTCTTCTCAACGACGTCTAAGTGACAAAATAGGGCAGTACTACACGATACAATTTAGGGATAGGGAGCATTAATTACAAGACAATTGGTTTGTTTGGATGAACGTTAGTTTAACACGAGTGTTAAAAACAAAAGGGTCAATGAACTCCAGTGAGACGATGTTCTAATACTTTTCCATTGTTATACGAATTAAACTAAGACTTCCTAATATTTTTTTAATTAAAGTTCTAAACTAATGGAGGTTTCTGCATGCTTCTAAACTTTCTGTTTAAAGTTCGCTTAGTCTATTCTCTTTTTTTTTGGTAACTACTACAGGTGATCCGAAAGGTGGAGTTTTTTCATCTTGTGAGAAATTTCAAGTTAATCGGTATTTTTCGAGATTTAGGTCTCCATGTATCATTATTTATTAATTTAGATATAAATAAATAAATATCCAGGACAAATCACACACGGTCATTTGGCCCCAAACTAGGATTTCCTGTAATATGGGAACAAGAGACTGATATACGTACACATGTACGTTTAAATACATACATATATAGATATTATACACCCAGACAGAGCAAACAAATCTGCTCGTCACAGAAATGTTTGCCCTGAGTGGGGATCGAACCCACGACGCTTGGATCAGTAGTCAGGAGTACTAACCACTGAGCCACAGATTAGATAATAGACTGAGCCACCGAGTCAGATAGATTTATTTAGAAATATTTTGCCAGTCTTTAATTATTTTATACCTAATTTAATGTAATTGATTATGTGTAAGTTACTAATTTAGCACATTTTTAAAGACAAAGTAATCAAAAGTCAAAGTTTTTTTTTATGGCAGAGGTGGCAAACGAGCAGACGGATCACCTGATGGTAAGCGATTACCGCCGCCCATAGACACTCGCAACACCAGAGGAGTCACAAGTGCGTTGCCGGGAAATGCATAGATTTCATAGATTTTCGTAATTGGCAACTTGTAGTTCGGAGTTTTTTTTATGATTAACGGTCACTTTTTACGATTAGGATTTATTTGTTACGTTAGAAATATTTTTTCGTATCTCCTACAATATTTTGTAGCCATTCTAAAGTCATTTATCAAATGCAATTTGCCAATTGAAGATTTGAATATGACTAATCTACTGCTTAATTTAAGTAGATTAGTCAAGGTACACATTAATGTAAGATTTACGCAAAATAAATCTGAATGAGGATCATATTATAGATATAAGACACATGGAAGCGTAAATCATAAAAATCATAAAAATAAAAAAAATTGCGCCAATATTTTGAACCGTTCCGTCGTCGTAAGCCAACTCAATTCGCCAAGACAACAAAGTATCTAATTTTGAAAGTAGTTTCATACTGAGCACTTAGTAAATACAAATGGCCGACCTATTTTCACAGTTATCGAACTCTGATAACATGTGTGATCTAAACTGAGAAGTAGGAACACTTACGCATTGTTCTTATTATGATATGTGACCCTTGTACAAAGCGAAATTATCTTATGTATAAATTGTCTAGTTATTACAAAGCTATATAGG
The DNA here is from genome assembly GCA_958295455.1 of Coleophora deauratella. Classification (NCBI taxonomy): domain Eukaryota; kingdom Metazoa; phylum Arthropoda; class Insecta; order Lepidoptera; family Coleophoridae; genus Coleophora; species Coleophora deauratella. The sequence continues at coordinate 15,337,000 of OY282396.1, read as the reverse complement.
TGAAATTGAAATCGTGGAACGATTTAAATCGGAACAAAAACAAATTGAACACTTTATACAAATCGATGAGCTGATTAGCCAACTTTGTATGGAAACCTCACATTTTTTGCTTCGATTGAATTGTTTTCTTAGAGAAAGTTATTCAGTGTCATATTCGGAAGTCACCGTTAAAAGATCTACTTTTTTTAATACAATAAGGCTTAGGATTCATTAACTGGAGCTTTCAATCGTTATAATGATCAACGTTTATCGGCAAATAATAATAGAGTTTATACAAAATTGGTCAAATTGCTGACTAAGAATATGTGGAGGTAAAAATTTTCTATTTTGCTATTTGAGCAAAGTCGTAGATAATAATGTTGTTCAATGTGATAAGTTGAAGCTCCAATAAACGGGTTTTCCTCATGTTTTGTTATACCCCGTAGATGTATTTGTGTTTTGTACTATGCAATGGAAAAAGTTTGATTTTCACGGAAACATTTACAGGAAAACTTCCGAAAACCTAAAAAAAACACCGTAGTCATTTAGCCAAGATCAGGGTCTATGAGTCGTCATCAAATTATCTGATCTACCTGCATTGTATTTTTACTATACTTTTGCTTCTACAACAATACATATACTTACATAGAAGCTCTTAAACATTCTGGCGCACGAAATTAAATAACTAACACAATTAGTCACCTGAAATCGGTTAAAACTTAATAAAAGTTTTAATAAATTTTCAACGCGTCTTGAGCTGTAGTTTTTTATATTATCCATTTACTCGTATATGTCCATGGGGACTAATTTCGCGTTTAGGAACTTGGATATTTTGTGCTAAAAGAACGATAAATTAAAGGTATTTAACCTTATTAGGTATTTTGCAATAGCCTTAAAATATAAAAACTTATACAAACCTCTCTCATTTTTTTCATAAGTTTAGGGAGGACGAGAATATGAGACTGACAGACTACAGACAGGATACTTCATAGATTAGGTATTATAACAAAGACAGATATACTTAATTCCATTAAAAATAAGTTAAAAACTTACAAAAACGCTGTCATAAGTCTCTCCATAGAAGACTACGGGCACTTTTAAGGGCACTTCAGGGGAGGGAACCTCAGAGCCCCTCGGTAGCCGCTGGTCCAGCCCCTGGCCATGCGGGTAGAACTGGTCGCGCGTCACTGCGCAGGCGCAGGCAGCCAACAACACCACTCCCGCGCACGTCCACATTGCGCGATGGTCGGTCGAAACTGTGCCGAGCGGGTGATGCCATACGGGCTTACTGATTTTCGTTAAACTTTTGATTGAGTCACGAAAAAACGATATTTCAATTGTTTAGGTACAGTGTAAGTCTATATGAACCTATGTGTAAAAAGCACGTTAAGGATGGTTCATACTTTATTATTTAAGGAACAATTTGTATTTTAAATTGGAAACTACGTAACATAAGTTTTTTTGAACTGTCTAGCTATCGAGAATTAATCTAGTACCTATGCCAAAATGTTGATCAAGATTTTACCCCTTGTTATTTTGCAACAAAAATATTGTCACTCCGAAACAAATCAATCATATTTTCAAGAAATTAACTTAAATTTTCATAGGGAGAGTTTACAGAAGATTTTCTGCCTATTATGCCAAAAAAATAAAAGACTCAATAACACTGCTTTTTTCGGAAACTTACCTTACACCATATGTCGAAGGTTCTTTTTCATAGTCACCAATTATTCAGTTTCAGGACGAATCCCTCTCGTTGGCAACACCCATCTGCTAGACACTAACTTAAGCAATAAAGCGTCCAAAATAAACTTTTGAGGAAACGTTTCGGGAAGAATGCGTCGTGTAAAGTGTTGGAGATGTTATGAAATAAACAATGCAATTAGAAGTGCTTTCATCTTGACAGCGATTTGTTTGGACACAGCCGTGGATCGCTTAATCGACCGCTACACGTTTATCCACAAAACTGGTCTGGATAGGTTGGTATATTTAATACAGGAATTAAGCAATTCTAGGAGAGTTTCTGTTAGGTTTCAGGAGAGTGCGATTTAACCAAACTTAAACCTAACAAAATGAGACGGAAAATGCATGTGTGGTGTTGCTATCAATCAATCAAATCAAAAATCTTTTATTCGAAGTAGGTAGCACTATACGCAGTTCCAAATGGTAGGAACTTCGTATTAGACGGAAAACACACTGGCCCGAAAATCGGACGAGAGTCCGAAGCGACGAAATTCGCATGCGGCAGCGAAGGCACGAATTTCGGACTATCGGACGATTTTCGTCCGAAGCTGCGACGTAAAACGATTTTCATCATGCGTTCATTCAATATTGGCCACGCACCCCGCAATACCTCCTGCGCGCCGCTTTTCTACACGAAAATTCAGACGGTACTGCGTTGCAGTGTGGCATACCCTGCGAATCGCATCGCATCGTCGTCCGTGAGCGCGATTTCGTCGTGCGAATCGCACCTTCGGACGAAGATGCGATTTCAGTGTGTGGTACCCTGCGATTTTTGTATACAAATCAACATTTTACAGTACAAAGTTTAAATTCGGAACATCGCATTTCGTTGCGATGTGCGTAGCAGTATGTTATGTAGACAAAAATACCTTTTTAAAGTGTACAGTGGCAGCTACTTCTAATAAATATATTTGATTGGATTATTACTCGTAATATGTTTCGTAAAAGTACAACAAGCTCAGGAATTTTATCGCTTCACTTTTATCACAAAATACACAGATATAGGAGGTCCGCTCAATACGCTCACTAAAATCCTAAGCATATACATGCTTATAGACGTATACGGTCGTTGTAGGCAAGGTCACGTTACTGTTGTGATACTTTGCCACGTGACCTTGCCTCGAACGACCGTATATTTCTATAAGCATGTTTATGCTTACGATTTTAGTGGTTTGTATTGAGCGGACCTTCTGTGTCTATTTTGTGCTTTTGTTCGCCTTCCATACTATCTAACTAAACAGATTAGTGTGTGTAAACAAACAGTATCAGTCCATCCATTCATTGTCCTTAACGATGCATTAGTTAAGTTGCTAAAATTAGCGTTAAGATACTTGTAGTCGTTATATCTATCGCAGATAAAGAAATCGTATCTAAGTGTGACATTTCTTTAGAGATTTGGAACCGAAAAAGGACTAATTGTAGCTAAGTTTAGGAAGTTTAGTTACAAAAATTCGGTCCTATATTATTTTTTTACCGAAGCACTAAAGGTAAGGACTGATCATAGTTAAGTTTGGATGATATACTTGTAATTAGAATAACTGGGTTTTATAAACACTTTTGGAGTATTAATCAAAACAGATTCAATAAAAACTTTTAGAACAATTTATCAATATTTTCTCCTCGAAAATCTAGACCCTATAACAAATTCTCGGAAATTATCTGTAAGTTTAGGATAGATGCCTAAAAGGGTCAGGGAAGTGCCTGATTGGGAAGCGCTGGTACGCGTTATTGAGGCTTACAAAGATAATTTCGGAGCAAAAACATATTTTTTTTTCGAAGCAAGTAAGCAGCCAAAAAGGTGAAAAAATAGCCACAACGCTGAACACGTTAAAAACAATGATCATCAATCATAACAACTACAATTTTGCTATGTTTTTTTTTTGTTTTTGTTGATTTTTTCCAAAAGCGCTGAATCAATTTCGTTAAAATTTATATAGGACCTACCAAACAAAAAATAATTAATTCATAATTGGCGGAATAATCGCGTAACAAACATACAATAATAAACACACACAGTTGAATTGAGAACCTCCTCCTTTTTGAAGTCGTTAAAAAAGTATTAAAGAGTTAGAAAATGCAGATAAAGGAGCTAATTAAAAAAAATCTTTCAGGCAACTAATCAACATTTCGTCAGAAAACATCTGTAGGTTTAACATAGATGTCTTAAGTAGTCAGAAAATGCGGAAATAGCCTCACCAGCTACTAAAAAGTATATAAACAATCTTGTTTACATAAAGGGTTAAACCTGTAGGCATTCATGCCTTGAGCTTTTCTAATTTGGACAGACGCAACTTTTGTTAGTGTCACTGGCCTGATAGATAAATAAAGTGTTTTGTATCTTATATGGTCAGAGCCGATTTCGGGTTTAGCCATAGGTTTACATCTCACTCTTCAAAATTCATCATGCGATTTTGGCTACAGTTCGTAACAATGAAACGTACATTTATACTTACAGGGTCTATCTGAAATACTTAAAAATAAGTAAACTGAAGCTTTCACTCATGAATTTGAAATAATTTTCTCAAGGAAGCTAATATAAATCCGCAAAAATAAAAATAATTCCACTAGTCAGATGATCATGTAATATGATATTCACATTTCTTTCCTAGCGTAAATTTTTTTGTAACGTAAACTATCGTTGATATTGTCCTGTATTTTCATTTCTTTACCCAGGGTTGTCTGGAAGAGATCGCTCTTAGCGATAAGACCGCCTTTGTACACATAGTATTAGTCATTTTTATTTTGTAATGTTCTCCTTGTGTGCAATAAAGTGTTCATACATACATACATACATACATTTTTCAGATTCATGACACCGCATACTAAGGAAAAATTCGCTCATTTCATTACTAATACAGAATGCACTAACTAGATCCGTCTCTGTCCGGTGCAGTACCATTACAGTTAATTGTGATTAAAGGTGTCTTACACAGCTGTCAATGCAACTGAATGACTTGTGTATGCTTCATTTTTTCTTACTTGTCTTATAAAGATTGCAAAATCTATGTATCCGCTTCATCTTTGGTTTGCGTAAATACGACCATGTTTCGGAATACAGGTCTCGTCTTAAGTGGCTCCCTATTCGCCGTCGCCGTGATATGCACACTCTCTCGCTTCTTTATAACATCCCACACAATCCTTCCTCTCCTTTGTACCTTGGAGAGCGCTTTAATTATATGGTCCCTAGAGGTATGCTTTGCCGATCTATTACTTCCCTGCTCCTCAAATTTCCCTCTCACTGCTCTTCCCGTTATGGAGGATCTTTTTCTGTACACGCTGTTAGGCTTTGGAATGCACTGCCACACGAAATTCGTGACAGTCCGAGCATACACATCTTTAATAGAAGAGTTAAAGAACACTACTTGTCCTGACTTTCTTACTTTCTTTTATTTACTGCAACTTATTATATATATATTCTTTATATGTATATATTATATTTATTCTATATTATTTAATATATATGTAAATATGTTTATTTAGTGTAAGTATATCAATAAATATATATGTGTATATCATTTATGTGTAATGGTATTTATTATTATTTTTTTTTGTATATTTTTCTTATAGATTTATCTTTTTGCTAGTTTATTAGAACGATTATAGGTATTTTATATTTTTAATGCTCTGTCAGATCTCTTACTTTATTTGTACACGCCTTTACCCGTTTATATCCCATTCTCTCATACTTACTGGTTTGTTGGCAGAAAACTCTTACAGAGTTAAGCATACCATTTGTAATTACGTTTACAATCCTTGTATTTATCATGTATCAGTGTACAATAAACAATAAATAAAATAAAAAATAAAAATTATTGAAATTTCATAGATTTTGAAAAATTCTATATTAAGTTTATGTAACGAACTTCATTATAAGATTTCCCAACACTATAAAATGTCAATGGTAATGAGTAGGTACGCTATAATGTTTTCAAAAATAAGAAAAGTAAGAAAAAATGAAGTATGTACGAATGTGCAGAGCGTTTAATCAATTGATTTGTGAACATTATAGGTAGAGCGTCTTACTGAAATACCTACTTCATTTTTAATTTCGTTTTGAGCAACTGAGTGCAGTGAGATAGAAAAAAAAACACCCAAGAGGCTGACGGATCACGCATAGTGTAAGTGGTTCCTTAGTTATTTTAATATTATTTTACAAAAGAAATCACGTTTTATTTTCATAGGTTGAAAATCGTTTATTAGTAGATAATACCCAAATCAATTTTCACTGACAGCTGCTCCAATGTTATAATAAAAATTCACGGATAATTTTAAGTTTTTAGGTCAAAAAATGGGAGAAAGTAATATTCCAAGATAAAAGTTTTCAATGTGAATTTCGAAAGTATTTTTTTATTTTTGTATATTATTTAGCTGTCTGTTTATTTTTTTCGAAATTTTCTAGCATTTTAGTACTTATTTTTATCACACTTTTATCATCTTTAACGCTGAAATAAAAAAATAAAAACGTTTTTTAATGAAGTACTTATTTTATTTCCAGAAATACTTAATAGAAAATCGTTATTTTGCAAAAATGGAACCAGTCTATAAATTAAATAAATATTGTAGAAAATTGAATGTGCCCCATTAAAACCTTAACTATTAATAAACTGTACTGCCCGGTGCCAGCCAGTGAAAAAGCCGAGTAAACCGCTTACTGTCTGGGAAATGATGAAAAATGCCCCCAAGTAGATGAGTTCCCTACCGATGAAAGACTCACTTAATTGATATTAGTGAGCGCTGTAGTTACTGAGCTCGGGAAAAGTAAAAAAAAAACTAACGAAATTACTAACGAAAAGTAAAAAAAAACTAACAGCGCTCGTAAAGTCAAAAAGCTTGAAAACTATTGATCACGTTTTCATTAAATAAAGCTAGAATCATCGCATTGCAATCGGCACTGCAAAATTTAAAAAAAACGCATTCAAATTGGACTATTCGTTTCAGAGATACGATGGCACAGAAAACACACAGTCGCACATTTTCAAACAGATGAATAGGGTATTAAGACAGCATCAACAATTTATTGAGGTGGAGTTTTCTGACAAGAATCTGTGACATCTTTTCATTAAATATATTTGAAGGAATATGTTTAAAGCTTTTCACAACATAATATCTTTACGGCTGTATATTATTGAAATATGACTAACAAGCTCTCCTTATATTTTCTTATCTACATTTTTTTTTATGTGATAAGGAAGGCAATTTTTTTTATAATAGCGTTACTGGTCTGTGTTTAAGCGCAACTGACGTCATCATCCTTCGAGTGACGTCACAAGACTCTGTCCTGCATAGCCTTCGTGTGCTCTCGAGTGAACTGAGTCGTACCAACTGCACAACTAATACTCTTTGCAGCAGTGGTCAAAGGAGATTTTATTTGTAAGCTAAATTTATTTTTTCGTCTTGGTCTTCTAAGTTGGCAAGCTGGAAGAAAATAGCGTAAAAAATAATAAAGGCTTTTTATGAGACATGTACAGGAAGACTTGCAGAGAGTTGTGTCTTACACAAAATATAACTATATTTTTTAAATGTATAAGTTATTATCATAAAACTATAACTATACATACAGAATTGCTACAACATCTAGAAAATACTGTAACACTTTAAGGTGGGCAATAAATTTTCTGATTTTCCTCCCATACAGAGTTGGCCAAACAGCTGAAAAAATGTTTGTAAAGTTAGTAACAGGACAGAGGAATATGAAGTTTTCACCTTAAATATAGTTATAGAGTTAGGTTTATTTTATTGAAGTATCGAAAAACAATGGGCCATTGTTAAACTGGAACTGTTTCTAGATGATTCATTAAAACTAAGAAAATTAAGAGACTATTAATTGCTACAAAAACTACACCTTTTTTTGGAGTTGAAACGTCATCAGAAAATATTACAAAAGGTCTCTTTCTTTTTTAAGCACAAAAGCTCCGAAATAATAATATTTATAGTGGAAGTTTCGAAATTAATTGAGACAGCGGCGCTGCAGCTACCCGTTGCAGTTTTTCGGCGTCTTCCCCGCCGGCTACCGACTTCCGGTCGGCGTGAATGATTTGCCGCTTCCGCTTATAGTGTTGCCAGTTAAAAATGCAATTTTAATAGTTTATTAATGATGACTATTAAAAAAATAGATATACAAAATGAGGAAGAAGCCCATAAATGTAATGCCTAATAAAATAATAAAACACTTTATATTTAATTAAGTGTGGGGAGGAGACTCAATTACAGCTACGCTACGGTTTGGTGTGGTTAGTTTGGTTGGTTATTTTTAAAATTCTGTGCTAAACATTATTTATTTAAAAATTATTAAATAGCAACCGTACACCGTCAATGATATAGGTACTAATAATGTTTTAAAAAATACTTAACTATCCAAATAGGCAGTTCATATTCATCATCATCATTCTCCTGCCCTTATCCCAATCATTTGGGGTCGGCGCAAAATGTTTTCAATAGGCAGTTCATATTGAAAAGTAATATATTTTGAGTACAGTTATGTTCCTTTAGTCGAAAAGCTTTCTAAATTTCGAGTAATTTCTTAAAAGCGAAAGGAATTTGCGCTCTCAGCGAATAAACTAAATTGAAATAGGGATAAAAATAGTGTAAGTATTTGGACATTTTGAAACTACTATATGGCAACACTGTTCGCGGAGGAGCTGCTAACGATTCGCTTACACCGCCTTTGTGGTCGCTCTGAAGTCAGCAATGACCTTTATTTATTACGTCTGATTTGAAAGCATTTTAGCTACCTTCAGATATTATTTTCAGAAAGTGTGGTAGACTAAGGTAGATTAGATTTTGGGTTTCAATTTCGTGGAAAAAGGCCTCCTAAAAATAAAGCTTTCATTTCAATAATGGAATACTACAATGCTAGTGCAAACTGCCTTTTAAAATTTTTCTTTCGTGGAAATATTTGTCGAGTGGCTGTGGAATTACTCTCACTCCAGTGTATCGTCCATATTGTTTGCTTCTTATTTAAAACCATCATATCAGCTAGACGAGATGTAGTAGATGCACTACACAATACATATAGACTTCCTTCCATAGAGTTCCACTCAGTATAGTTATGAATGAGCCACATGCCAGTCCATCTAGGATCTTTAGCAAGTTCAGTATGACCAAATAATGATCAGCCACGCCTCGCGTCCCCATTAAGTTTGCTAGCTATTCTGCCAAAGCGTCGTATAAAATAAATGCGTGATTTTAATCTGGGTGGCAGGCGGCAGGTCATAAACTGTTTACGATCGGCTACTTACGGTGTGGTATAAGATATGAAGTAAGGGGAGCAATAAGTGAAATAAACTTTAGTTCCAGTTAATATTATAGAATAGACACTCATTTATTCAGTGACAAAAACACAACACCTAAAAGTACAATACTTTTAGGTGTTTTAGGCTCAAGTAAACCAATGTAGGTGCAGCGCAGTGACATCAAATAGGTCCCCACTCAGCATTCGTTGTAACAGACAGGTGCTGCTACAACGCTGGTTTTATGTGGGGCCTTGTTTAATGTGTGTAAGACAGCAAAACTACGGGACACATTTATAATACAACTAAATTTGCAAAAAAATCAATTTTCATAGGTAGAAAGGTACAAGCTGATACAAAATACTTATTCTTTATTAAAAAAAAAAATATATTCTTTAGTCTGTGTTGATTTTGCATTTGTTTTCTAACACAGATAGAACATTATTTCTCTGTACTTTAACTCCTAAACCTTTATTTTATTTAAAACTTCTTATTTTTGATCCTAGCATTTTAACAAACTTCAGATGTTATTTTTTGCATGTACTCACGTAATGTTCGTTATATTCTGTAATAATATTTATATTGCCAGAGAACCAAAGTAACCGACATTGCTCAGAGAATTAGCACACTGAAGTGGCAATGGGCTGGACATATATGTCGAAGAACTGACAACTGGTGGACAAACAGAGTGCTACAGTGGAGACCGCGTTTGGGCAAATGTAGCGTGGGACGCCCCCCGGCTAGGTGGAGCAATGATCTGCGCAAGGTTGCTGGTAACAGCTGGATACGCGTGGCCGAAGATAGGTATAAGTGGCGTGCCTTGGGGGAGGCCTGTGTCCAACAGTGGACTAATGCAGGCTGATGATGATGATGACTTCAATATAGAAGTCAAATTCCGTTACACATCTCTTGGCTTCGCTTCGTTGACTACTGTTGCTGGCAGCTTGAAGCCTGTTTAGGTAGCTATTGGCAATAAAAATATGATATCCCTAAACTTCCTAATGTCAAGCCAAATATTTTTTGATAGATACAAAAATGGAGTAAACACAGCAAACAATGTGGCATAAAGGGTGTAAAATTTTATACCATGCACCAACTTTCAGCCTAACGTTCCCGTCAAACGATGTCGCATTCGTCAACCCTTTGCTAATGCGAGTTCTGTTTTATGGCCCACGTAATGGAGTCGGTTTGCGGTCGTACGACACTTTAGTGATCAGACAAACCTTTTATTTTTCCTTTGTTGTGTTTTTTTTGTAAGAAAATGAATACAATGAATGCTTCATTAATTTCATTAGCAGCTAGAAATTAGACAGTACTCCTGGCAAAAATTAAGGCGCAATAGCAGGTATTCTGTGATTGAAATGCGTTCTTTTTGTACGAATCAAAGTTTTCCCGAGGCACAGAATACTTACTGGAATCTAAGAGAAATATTCAATAAGTCGTTGTCATTTTTTTTAAGACTAGGTACCTATTTATTAAGGTGGGCAGATCGATGGCTAATTGATTATGAAAGTAATTTAAAAAATGCAGTAATGCAATGTCACTCGCTCAGAATACAGGTCACTCGTAACTATTGATAAACTAAAATAATACACAGACAATCTAGAATGCTGACCACTCAATTCCATCATCACGCCGGAAAACACGAAAAGCGACGGAAACAATAAAACCCGCCGGATAATGAAGAGGTACAGGGCGAGCACAAAATCTACTTTGTCGCGTACGTGACCTCGGCGCGGCGTCGCACCTAATTAATATAAACCCGCTGTATACAGGGTGTAGTGGCATGATAAACGGTCGGCACACGATCCGGACGAATAACTGCCGACAGTGCCGGATTTACAGTATTCATTTTGTTGTCCATTCTGTAGTCTGTTGAGATCTTTGGTCAGAAATATTTTAAGGGTAGGGGCCACTGATACCATTCTAGTGTATTTATAATATTATTGGGTTCATTCATAAGCTCAAGTCGATTCAGAGAAAGACCTGTAGATTGAGAAAGCGGTTTCTTTATAACTGTTAGAGTAAAATCCAAAATAAAATAGATACGTAAGAACTCAATGATAAAATACACAAGTTGCAGTAATGTAGATACAGGTCATAAAGTTTGGGAGTACATAGATTGAAATTGTATGATACCTCTTTCCCTAGATCTCTGAATTCTTTCCAGTTTTAAAAGATGACTGAAAGTAATTTCCGCCAGAGATAAGTCTTCGTGTATCTTTTTTTTAAGACCGTTTTATCAAGATACCACAAATAATTAAAAAATACAATTCTTTATAAATTAAAAAACAATTGAAATTCCCAGAATTTGTATACCTACTTATTTTAGGTACTTAATTAATACTTTTGACAGTTCAAGGCTATTAAATTCAAATGAATCGAGTAAATAATTTGCATTATTGCCGATTCATCAATTGTTTCTAATTAATTTGTATGTATTATACCGATCGGTGACCGGTATTTAACTACCTACATTATATTAATCTCACAGTCATTATACTTTCGATTAATTACGAAATTCTTCCGTATTTCCTAAAAAAAAAAGTGTCTGCCGTTGCCAAAAAAAATGCCATTGCACAACTTAGCTTATTTGTCAGAAAAAAATAATTACCTGATCGTAAATACCAATCAAATACTTTTTTACCACAGCTTTTTCATGATAAGTTCGTAATAATTCCATTTTTGGTCTTCACATAAAAAATGTTGAAACTTAGTTGGTAATAATTTTTTGGCCTTCCCATACAAAAGTAGTGGATCAGTTAATCAATTCTTTTGAGAAGACCAAAAATTTTTCGCGAACCGAGTGTAGGTTTTTTGGGGAAAGTAGATCAGTTGCACGGGGAGAAGCTGTGGTTATTTTTTTTAGGTATTTCAGAAGTTCCCTTTATATTTTAATTTCAAAGGCTGGCAACGCACTTGTGACTCCTCTGGTGTTTCAGGTGTATATGGGCGGCAGTAAACGCCTACCATCAGGTGATCCGAGCAGTTTGCCGCCTATTCTATAAAAAAAATGCCGTAGGACATGCAAATAACCTAACACCAGGCCTTTCGTTAAACAATGTGCTGCGTGTAAGTAGCTGAGGCGTAGATAGCCAAGTCCTTAAACTTAAAAAGGGAAATCGCTCGCTGCTCCTATTTTTATATTGGGCCGTTACTTCATGTTTTTCATGGAAATATGAATGTATTCGCAACAAATTCTTTTTATTCCTGCATATACTAGAACGTACGAAATTAATTAAAATAAGTAGTCTTAGGTTTAAATCGTTTAAATCGTAAAACGTTGAGTGTACAAGTTCCGCGTGGTAGGAACTTTGTACTAGGTAGAAAAAAAGACGATTTAAAAGTATGTGCAAATCATCTACTTAAATAAAAAACATTTTGATTTTGATTTTAAATCCTGGCCATTGTACTAGTGAGTTTTTTGAAACATACCTATATTTTTATGACATTTTTTAACGGTGAAGGAAAACATTGTGAGGATCCCTGCACATCTTATTACTAGATGTATATGAATGTCGCATTGCACAGGTGTGTAGGTGTAAATCTTAATGCTTTACACTTGACTGCGGTTGATGTTGAGTGCAACATTCCTTAGGGTTTTATTGGGCCACACGAAAAAAAGAAGAAAACTGAACTGGGGGCCATATTTTGATATCTATTTTTGTACATGACATACTCCCAAATCAATGGTCGTTCAACCCACGTATTGTCCGTAATTTTAGACTTGAGAATGATATGATAACACAGGTCAATAACATGTTATAATAACACAAGGTCAAAGTTACATCGGTGATATCTTTCTTCCGAGTTTGTTAAACTAAACCATATGTAACTTCGTTTCGTCAAAGATAATTTGTAGTTCATACAGGTCTTTAGTTTCGTTATCTTGTCGTAAACAAATCTTTTTGGAGTGGAATGACCCCGCCGAAAAAATATTTTTTTTTTTCATTGCAAATATGCAATGCACTGAACGTCCCGCGGTTACATGTAGGGCGTTTGGATTTAAACATGTGTAATACCTACAACCTTTATGCACATCTGTAGCAAGGATCATCATCAGATGTAACCTCACAATGATTACAGGTAACCTGGAGTGTGCTACACGATAATATACAGGCACACAAAATCTTCAAACTTATAACAAATATTAGATTATGTAAATGACAATGATATATGGACATGTATAGATCCTCCAGCTCACAATTTTATTGTTGACATGAATTGTAATAGAATTAAGATTTTATTTAAAAAATGTGTTGAAGCGAGTTTCTTTTGGGCTCGCGTGGTAGGGACTTTGTACTAGGTAGAAAAAAAAAACGATTTAAAAGCATGTGTAAAACATCTACTTAAATAAAAAACATTTTGAGTTTGAGTTTTAACACCTCTCTTCTGCGTCGGGCATAATTAATTAGAACAGATTTTAATGAGAGTTTTAACTCCTACGAATTTGTGATAACAGATTGGACTTTATTTTTTCTCATAATTTAAGTAAGTAGATAACTCAAGTGACGATTTACGCATGAAAAATAATAGCACAATATTGGCCGATAAAACAACAAATCCTTGATTTTGTAAAGCCAGTTCCCAGTTCAGGTGAAGTTTTGTTGGAACGAAACGCAATACGTCCAGTTTTTCCTGCCTTACCTTTGTTCTTGTTTGTTTAGGACGATGCAGGGGTGTATTTGGTAAAAAACGCCCTCTAAGCTCAGTAGTTCCGGAGATAAGAGTGGGAAGGGGGATAGTCAAATTTCATAATTTTTATTCAATGACTTAAAACTTTTAAAATTGTAAAAGAAATATTAATTGAGACCTTCACAACATGTTTTTTATTTTAAATCACACTGCGCAGTTTGTTTTTTTTTAAATAAACTCAAATTACATAATTTTGATAATGTAATCGCTAAGTTTTCCGCAGAATATTTCACTCGAAAACAAAAAAGGCTTAAAAGTTTGCCTGAATTCGCCCCTGGCACGAACTTCATCAATTTCATCAGCTCCCAAAGCAAATATTAAGAGCCGTACAACGATATTACTCGTATGGACCTCTTTTTTTAACAATTCCCTTTCGTTTTAGTTCAGCTTTTATTAGATTCATTCTTTAATTTGAACAAAATTGTTTAATTTAGGAAATATCTATATGAATTCGATGCTATATTTATAATAAGGAAAGTGGAAAGGTGAAAACTCCTAAGGGCTATTTTAAAAACTTTTAAGGGATGAGAGTATTTTTTGTTACAAAATTCATTATCTTGTCTTCTACGATTGAAAAATTGAAGTTACAAAAAATGATTGAACTTGATCCCTATATTTTTTTGAAAAAGGCGCTTTAGCGTTTTTTTACCTTTCCACTGTAGAATTAATATGCGTTATATGTATTATATAAAACCATATTTTTATTTTACAAGGTGATTTAAACCCCCCACTTCCTACCTGTCCGTAGCGAAAAAATCCTCCACTTTAAACATCCTCTATAGTTTTCCCTTCCAAGAGATTATCCACTAAGCACTTTTCTGAAACGCATGCATCCTACATATAATAATAAAATAATAATAATATCTGGAAAATCACACACGGTCATCTGGCCCCAAACTAGGATTACCTGTATCTTGGGAACCAGAGACTGATATACATACACATATACTTTTAAATACATACATATATAGATATAATACACCCAGACTCAGAGCAAACAATTCTGCTCATCACAGAAAAGTTTGCCCTGTGTGGGGATCGAACCCACGACTCTCGGATTAGAGGTCAGGATCGCTAACCATTTAGCCACCGCATCAGTCAAACTTAGCTTCAGCAACATAGGAACAACAAGAAAACATTTATATATTCTGTATACACTCCGTGTTTATTTAACACCATGTTCATCTCTCTGACTCTCATCTCTGAAGCCTCATTTACATTTTGCGTAACACAAGTAACATCTGATCTATTAGTGTTAAGGACCCTCGCGTGGCAGAGAGGTCGAGGGCTCTTACCCTGCGAACTTCACGTCGCCTGCAAGATTTCGGCTCGTTTTCCCTTGTCTTTACAAGGGAGAAGTTCTAACAAGTTTTACATGGAAGGAGCACAGTTATATAATTGTGTGTTTGAAGATTTGAATTTTGTCCCAGCAAAGATTAATAAAGAAACCTTAAAAATAGTCAGCCTTAGAAATATTTGTTAACATTTTAGTATATAGTTATAATTTACAGTTGGTTCCCCGCATGTAACTTATTTTCTGCCGTACATGTATAATCAAAAAAATATGTATTTTAGAAATTTTTCTACATGTAATGAAAAATATATAACAAAAAACTTAAAATTCAAAATGTTTTTACTGTAAATAGTTTATTTATACATTTTTAATGGTCATTATTTCTACTCAGAAACTTTTTTTTGGAATTGTTTCGGGAAGTGTCAGGTATGACTGGTATAAGAGGCCTTCGAAACACTGAAAGCCCAATAAGAGATTATTATCGGTCACCCAGGCAACTTATAAGTTACCACAGCAGTTTAGATACAGATGTAGACAACTCCCAAATGGTTCTTATTTTGCGCAGCTAATAAACTTTTTAAATTTTTAAATATTGCGAAAAAATATCCTTAATAATTTCCAATGAACGAAGCATTGCAGCTCTAAACTAGAAAAAAAACCATTTCTAATTTCAAACGGCGCATACCTCCCCTGATAAGCATTGAAACAATTCAAACGGACCTGAAATATACAGTTGGAATGCATGAAAACAAACTGTAACGCTGTAACGTTTCGGGGAACTGGCCAGGTCATCGACATAACAGTTACCAGGAGTCCAGAGACCGCTAAGGCGCCTTGGGCACTTGCACTTGGTAACCCAATGAAACTTAATGTTATCGCGCCCTTTCAATTACGACCGTCTTAGTTTTAATCCGATGTTCGCGAAGGTGCTTAAAGCATTTAACCTTTTAGGTAGTTTGGTTTAATTCAAAAATTAGTTAATGAAGCCAAGTAGATATTTTTGTTCAACTGCTCAAGCGGAGAGTAACTATTGAGAGTATACATTTATTATCTTGGGAACCAGAGACTGATATACATACACATATACTTTTAAATACATACATATATAGATATAATACACCCAGACTCAGAGCTCATCACAGAAAAGTTTGCCCTGTGTGGGGATCGAACCCACGACTCTCGGATATATATTTACTTTTCATTGTAACCGCCTATAGCGAATTGACAACAGAAAAAAAATACATTAAAAATAATTCAGAATTGGGTCCACCCACAGAGATTTTCATTTTACAGTCGTTACTCCTGAATAAACCATATAAACCCAGAGATATCTATTGTTTAGCAGATGAAAAAAAATGTGACGTCCTTCTACTTAAATCAAAGGAATTATACCTATTATTTATATTATCTAGCTACTTAGAACAACGGCATTAAACTTATTAAAACCCAACCCCATCCTATCACTCCGACGTTAGGTCATTAACAGGTCGATCTCGGGACATGAATAATTTGGCCTTATTACTAACGGGCCTGCCGGGGACCGCGTCGCTTTGGGCTCGGCGGCGTGACACGGGTTAAGTCGCCAATATTGGGCGATGCGGGTGTTTACATTATTAGTTTTGGGCACAGATAGGGTTATTATGCAGTGTTGATTAGTTTTAATTAAGTATTTATACTGCTTAGACAAAACAAATCGTTTCCACATAAATAGTTATAAAGATTCTTATTTATCTAAGATTTTTCTTGTAGTATATTAATTGTAACTTACCGCGTCCGTGATCTAGTAACTAGTCCGCTCACTTTACATCAGGAGGTCGTTGATTCAATTCCCGGCGGGGTCCAACTTTGTAGGACTCGGTGTGGTTGGTGGTAGAGCATTTTTCTGAGTTCTCCTGGCTAGTTCCCACCACCTTATCTTAGTCTTGCCGCCAAACATCAATGTTAATAGCATTGATGTGTTCCGGCATCAAAATAATATAGTTCCCCATCTTCGGCAACATCGTCATTTACCATCAGGTGAGATGAGATGATGCCAAGGGCTTACCGATTTAAATTTTTAAAAAACCTGAAAATACCACATTTTTTACAATTAAAGAAACAAAACGTAATGACTGTTTGTAATTTTACGTAATCAAGTTTAAAAGCCTAAGTGCCTATGTGCCCTAAATTTCACAGCAACAGAAAATCCTAAGAGAAACTTTACTTACAACTAAATGGTGAAATTACATTATGTTTGTGTTTGGTATTTTTGGAAAATTTTGTTCACAGATAAGAGTTTCGTATGTGTTTTAACAAAGTTTTGCCAAGAAAAAATATGCTTTTATAAAATATCTAACTGTAAATACACATAAGAGTAACGAGAATTGTCATCACTCAGAAACGTATGGTTCTACTCAAGTAAATACCTTTATTTAAGTAATACAAAACACAGTTTCCGGTTGTTATTTTAGGCTCTGTTATGTTTGGAAACTTCACGAAAGCCTTTTTAGCTTCCCGCCGTTTTGTCGTAATCCTTAACCAAATCATGAACATTTGAATAAAATGATACAATCCTTCACTGTTAAACGTTTTTAACAGGAATTATATTATACTGTTTTTTTTTCAGCATAACTTATTTTGTGTATTTTACGCGATATCTTTGCAGATTGTCAAAAAAGAAGGTTGTTTTTTATGTAACTGCTGCTTTAAGAGGCTTTATTTCATAAAAATTAACGAGTGGGCAGTGACTCCGTCCTCGTAACCAGAGGTCGTGAGTTCAAATCCTGGCCAGTGCACCAATGAGTTTTTCGAAGCTTACGTGCATTTTCATACCAACTGCTTTAACGGTGAAGGAAAACATCGTTAGGAAACCTGCACATCTGATTTCTAGATGTGTATTATGGTCGCGTTGCAGCCGTCCGTAGGTGTAAATCTAAATGCCCTACACGTGACCGCGGGTGATGCTAAGTGCAACAGTAGGCAACCGCCATCTATACCTTGTGGATGTAAAGGTTAAATGTAAGACGGTGTAACACCGTATGAAGAAGAAGATAAAGATTAAAGTAATATGAGGACGTAAAATAGAACATGCGACACTACTTTCGTTTCATGATTGAACCATAGACAAACCAATAATAACTATTTTTTAAATCGAAAGTAGAGTCGTACCTTCTAATGCGCGTCTTCGTGTTACTTTGGAAACAATCTCCTTGTAATTTTTATTATTCAACACTTCTTCCAAGTTAAATGGTGGGGTCCTTTTGAAATGCCTGTAAAAAGGTTTTTTTTATGAATTCAATAGGTATAGGTTTGGTAGATTCTTTGGGGAACGTTTTTGAAATATATAATAATTTTATAAGTAACTGAAAGACAACGAAGACGTATATTTTTTGCCTATTTCAAGTGTGCGAATTCTCACGTATAATCTAGTTTCCACATAAATAGTTTAACCTTTTTAATTTAAAGAGCGCGCTGCGGGCGACTGAAAATTAACCTGGAATTATAGCTCACAACCTCAATTCTCCATCCCTTTTACTCACCTTAAAGCTTTATACCACAGAATAGGACGGAATTAATAAAATTCCTTCGAAGGGAAATGGAAGGATTCGAGAGTAATTGGAAATACCTTGGCAGGAGTGGTGAGCCGGGGTTTAGGGCGATTTATTCCTCTTTGCGCCACGAAATTGTTCCACATGATGAAGAAAGTTAAGACAGCAAATTTAAAAAATAAGTTGTTGGATAGGTTGCAAATAGTTGTTGCAATTATAAAAGCAATCACATACCGATTGCTTATTTCTCAAGATTATATTACGGTGAAGCTAAAACCACAAGTCGGTCAATTATAACATTATTAGAAGAACACGTAATATCATTGTTTCACGGAGCTTACTTTTACGAAAAACAAGATAACCTGAGTTGAGTTTATTCGTCCTTTTTAATACAGTAATTTTCATTCATTTGGATTTTTGCAATGATACGATTTTCCAGTTATAGTGCGAGCCATAAGTTGACAGAGCATTAATAAATAAGCGTATTTCTTATCAATTTTAGTGATTAACATCAGCAGTGCTTATAAATCACATCAAATATATGTGTAATGTAAATAATGTTTTAGTCAAAGTTTTAAAATAAGGAAAATTTTAATGATACTCTCTCTCTGGTTCTCTGGTTGCGTGATTTGATTCTCCTATGTGACACTGACATTCCGTATTTTATACAGATTTTATTAACATTTTAACAGAGTCGTATTGCACAAGCAATTTAAGGCAAGCGCTAACTGAAAGTAAAAACTTCAGTCTCACACAATTTGCGTGCTGTGCGCAATAGCTTGGCCCGCAGTGGAACAAGCTTTGAGGCCGACTCGGGTTATTTTAATAGTGCAGCTCTTTTGTATGAACTCAATCACGGCGCTTGCGATGAATTGAATTTATATTGAGGACTAAAATATTGTATTATTGCGTTAATTGTTTTCCGGGCTTTAGAATTAGATGGCAGGATATCTGATGAATGTTGATAGGACAATATGGGAACTTGAAATAGTATTTTAACTGACTCGGTGGCTAAGTGGTTAGCGATCCTGACCTCTGATCCGAGAGTCGTGGGTTCGATCCCCACACAGGGCAAACTTTTCTGTGATAAGCAGAATTGTTTGCTCTGAGTCTGGGTGTATTATATCTATATATGTATGTATTTAAATGTATTTGTGTATGTATATCAGTCTCTGGTTCCCATAGCACAGGGAATCCTAGTTTGGGGCCAGATGACCGTGTGTGATTTGTCCCAGATATTATTATTATTATTATTTAAAAGCTATAGTTACCAATTTTAATATAGATATCATAATGTTGTTAACTTTTTCGTTGCTACGAGTACTCAGTAATAACTTACGTAGGAAACAATTTGAATACATATTAAAATCATCACATTGTTAACACTTTTGTTTGCTAACTTAGTCAAAAAACTTTACATTAGAAGTTTTAATTTAAAAATACCTAAATTGGTTTTAGTCTTCTTCTATGAATCGTGTAGCAAAATTTAACTGTGTTATCACGAGGGATGGATGGCGGCGCGCGCGGTCACGTGTAGGATATTTGGATTTACGGACATTTAATATAATGCGATTTTCGTAACATGATTTTAGTGGTATTATATTATTAATGAAAAGTATTTTTTATTAATATTTATTTATTAAAGTTAGAAGTCACTGGATGTGGATAGCGTAGGACACCGCCGCGCGGCGACCGGTCAGTGTGAAAATCCTTGATTTTTGAAAAGCCTTTGTCTAGCAGTGGATGTGTCGTGACGTCATCATCATCATCAGTGGACGTGCCTAATGATGATATGATGAAAAAGCCTCGCAGTGCTTTATTTAACCCTACACATTATTTTCATTGTGCTGTGATAATAGTTTAATTCAATATTATAGAAAGACTGTGCCAAATTATATAGTAAATAACGTATAAATGGGGAATGGATGAGATTGCTCAAATGGTTTTAGTTTCGTCTAAAGTACATCAGTATCAGATAAAGCGTAACAAAAAGGATGTAGGAATATTTTAAGATGGCTTTTCGGTAATGTAATAACTTCTATTGATAAGCTTCTATTGATCATACTAAAAAGTTTGTTGTGCCAGAACTTTTCTAAAATTAAAAAAAAAAATGAAGTTTTCAACTGAGTAAGCGATAATAAGGTTGCCTTTGCACATTTTGTATTTTACCTAAACCATAAGTTGAAACTGTATTTTGATGTTGGTGTGCAATAAAGCATATTTTACTTAACTTCTAAAATATATTTTTGCGATTTCTACAAGTAAATAGTAGCAAAAGTGGTCCACTTTGAGTGTTACTGGGCCACACTATAAGAAGCCCACTGCTTTGTATTAAAGGCTTCTTCTTATACAGCCATTACCGCGCCAGGTATCTAGCTCAAAATAAAACCACGTACAGCCCAATAATTCGCGTAATCTTGAAGCACTGCGCTAAACTTAATTAAACTTCTCAGTACTAAGTTTCAAAATGCAAATAAATAAGTTTTTACCTCTAGCCTCAGGGCCCCGTATAATTATAGCGAAGGGCTAGCAGGGCCCCACCTAAGGGCCCCCGTGGGAGCCTGCGATGAGGATTATGCCCCCCTATTAATTAGTTGGGAAAGTATCTTTGACGTGACTTAGATATTTATTTGCACTGTGTCTCATAGGAACCGAGGCATGTGTTGCTTGGATAAAACTTATTTCTGCAAAACAACTGCAAAAAAAATACAGAAAGTGAACAACTTAAGATGTCGCAAAAAAAATTTGTCAACGGATTAGACAACTTCAAAAGTGTCGTACGAAATATATTTTGCAAAATTGTTTTCTGTAATATTCTCCTAAAATTTGGTTTGGAACACGACTGTCTAATAAGGAAAGTATTTTTTTTGTTGTAAAATATAGCCTCAACTGCTGGAAGAATTTTCAAAAACGAGGTTTACATAATCCCATAATTCATCTGGATTCCCAGGGTATCATAAAATAATAAGTCTTCAGCAGACTGTGGTTTTTAATCCTTATTTAGGTATTTTATATAATTTATTCATGTAAGTTATTAGACGTGGGAGAGCCATGCTTCGGCACGAATGGGCCGGCTCGACCGGAGTGATACCACGGCCTCACAGAAAACCGGCGTGAAGCAACGTTTGTTGTGTTTCGCCGAGTGAGTGAGGGTACCGGAGGCCCAACCCCCCCTCCCCCTCCCCATTCCCCCATCCCCCTTCCCATTTCAAAGGTCGGCAACGCACTTGTGACTGCTCCGGTGTTGCGGGTGTCCATGGGCGGCGGTAATCGCTTACCATCAGGTGATCCGTCTGCTCGTTTGCCACCTATCACATAAAAAAAAAAAAAAAAGAAAAGTATCCATTTTTTTTCAAGCATGTTAATGTAGGAATATGAAGCCCTTTTTGGACATCCCACCAAAAGTTCTCATTGTTGTTAGATGGCACACTAATTTATCTATCACACTAGTTGAAAAGTATTAACACAACAAACACAATTCATTTTGTACACATAAAATTATTATAAATAAATAAATTTATTTTTTGTATTTCAGCAAGCTTGATTAGCGTCAAAAATAGCCCAAATATAGTCTAGTATAAACTGACCATCACTAGAGCAGTCTCTGCAAATGTCATCCATATATTGGCCTTCAGGCCTACTTCAGTACGTCCTCCGTCCCCTAGTTTAAATCATCGTAAACCCAGCAGGCCGGCCTCGGCCCTGTAATGTAAGTAATACGAGGCGATTTACATTAGAAACGGCATTTACTGGTATACCCGAGATGTGACTTATGCTGGGGTGTGGTGTGAGTCTCGAACGCTACGATTGCAAACAAGAATTGAATTGAATTGAAAATACGAAGGCAGATACGGTTGTAACCCTATAGAAAGATGTCCTTGACAAAATACTTAATGGCTGCTTCAAATGGAGTTTTATTCCTTTAAATGTAACTAAATTAGATGAAAATACTTTAACTGGGTTATTTAGTCATAAAAGTGAACAACTTCCCCAAATATTACTATTACTATAATAATAATAATACGCGAAAAATAAAATATTGATGACCCGAAAAGTCGAGCGACAGAAAGTGATCGGGAACATAATTGATCTTCCCACTTAGCATGGAAAGTAAATTTTTTACCAGAAGGAAAGCCAAGATTTTTAGTTTCCTTTCACCTTGTACATATAGTGAAAAGACCTATTTTCAATAGAAGATATTTGACAGCTAATTAAAAAAAATCTTTTGTGAAGAGGCTATTCTAAAAAGACGTATGATACCTATACCTAGCATAAAAATGATAGAATTAAATGAATCTTTCCATATTATACAGGATATAAATCTAGTCGTGCTTCATATTTTAATCAGTGCTTCTACTCCTAATTCTGATCAACTTTCCCCAAGGAACCCATAGCCAAATCGCAAAAAATGTTTGGACTCATAAACTAATTTGGCCGCTCGGCTGATCCAAGAATCCAAAAATTTTTTTGCGAATTGACTATGGGTTCCTTGGGGAAAGTTGATAAGAATCAGGAGTAGAAGCACTGATTAAAATTTGACGCACGACTAGATTTACAGGTTGTTTATATCTATCATGTGAGCTGGCTTCTAATTTGACAACTTATGCATTATGCCTTACATAAATACCAGACTTTCCCAGCCTCCGCACGTCTGCCCTTGCACCATCCGCTAAGGGTCAGATATACGTCATTAACTCGCCACCCGATTCGGCATAACCGCGGTATCAAACTGTTTTATTGCGGCCATGATTTAATGAAATCTTTCATATCGCAGATAAGGTTCCCCGCTAGGAGCCACTCGTAAATTGCCTAAGGCAATATGCTTTACTCTCAACTGAGGCCGGGGGCGTAGGGAGGGAAGGAAGTTAGGTAGGTAGATACCTTTAAAAGTTTAGGTACAAAGACTTGTGATTTTTGCTGATCAGTCGCGCAAAAAGGGCCTACAATGTATTCAACAGTTGAAAATATCGTGTTTTAGCTTATTAAAAAACTGTATTTCTTTTTATAATATTATCTTTACTATTGATGTTAATATTCATAAACCTGTTCCTTTTTTGTCTTTGTGAAATTCAGATTTATACCAAATTCATGTTTTCATTGCGACTTTTTACTTCCAAGATTCTTATTTCACTGCAGAATGCATATCTGTCAAAAATTTGTAAAGCAAAAAGTACATTGGTTTTAAAACAACAAGTTTTTTTTATACTAAATATGGGAAGTTCAAAATATTTTGGACATTCAAACGAAGTCATCAACTAGACAAAGCCGTTGAATTCGATGAGTAAAAGTATTGCCACACATTTTTGTCATACCACGATATGTGCTATAAGGGTTGCAGGCCCTGAATGCATCCCTGTCTCTAATGCCTGACTGAAATAATACGGCTCGCCAGTTTCTTCATTTCTCTGTGAATTGTTGGGTGTGTCAGCCGCTATATTAATTTTCAAATGGCGCGGGAATGCGAGGAATCCTTTATATTTTATAGTTACCTAAATGCGCGGCGGCGCGCCGTTATGCCATTATACATACTCGTACATATATTGCATTGAGATGACTTGGTGAGCATGAATTCATCGAAAAACAACATACCTCTTTCAGTTCAGATCTTGATTTCTCAAATCGTCTTCATGAGAAGCATCTTCTACCTCTTCTCTTATCGTGTGGTACAATTTAACTGTCCTATCCACAAGGTAAAGGCGGCGGTTGCCCGGTGTTGCACTTAGCATCACCCGCGGTCACGTGTAGGGCATTTTTAGATTTACACCTACGGAAGTGTGCAACGCGACCATCACACATATCTAGAAATCAGATGTGCAAATTTCCTCACGATGTTTTCCTTCACCGTTAAAGCAGTCGGTATGAAAATGCACGTAAGTTTCGAAATACTCATTGGTGCACTGGCCAGGATATGAACCCGAGACCTCTGGTTAGGAGGACGGAGTCACTACCCGCGGAGTTACCGACGCTTCTCTACTACCAAATTCATTACAATACCAAGCCATTTTGTGGTACTTTGGCAGTATAGAAGCGTCGGGCTTCTCTACTACCAAAGTACCACAAAATGGCTGCATAACACTTTTTTCGATGGAATCGCTCGAATGAATCCCTCCTATCGTGATGAAGGTGTGTGCTCTAGAGTTGGCTCCAGTTTTAACGTGCCTTTTTTGGCTTTTCTACTCTTGTGGCGTAGTTCCGAACTCATGGAAGACAGCTTTGATGCACCCGATCCCTAAAAAAGTTGACTGCTCGAATCCGTCCAACTATAGGCTAATAGCTATAACCTCCTTATTCTCGAAGATAATGGAGTCCGTTATCAACAGCCAGCTCCTTCGGTACCTAGAGGACCACCAGCTGCTTAATGACCGACAGTGCGGTTTCCGTAAGAGCCGGTCCGCTAGTGGTCTTCTCGTCTACCTGACACATCTTTGGGCACAGGCGATCGAGACTAAGGGGGAAGTATTGGCGGTTAGTTTGGACATGACGAAGGCCTTCGATCAGGTCTGGCACAAAGAACTTCTTGCGAAGCTTCCTTCTTATGGGCTTCCCGAGAAATTATGCAAATGGGTCACTGGTTTTCTAGCAACCCTTTTCTAGGTCGTAGTCGACGATGTATGCTCAGACTCTATGCATGTGAATGCTGGTGTCCCTCAAGGCTGTGTGCTTTCGCCTACGTGGTTCCTTCTGTATATCAATGATATGCTGCAAATCAGCAGCACTCATTGCTATGCGGATGACAGCACAGGTGATCCCTGCCGCTTCTTTTCACCGTCCTTTCACGCGACAACATTTTCATCTCCATTACTTAGATGGTTGGCAGTCCACAACAGTGCGTTTCACTAAAAACTTAATTTTTTTTTGTTTAATTTCTCAAATCTTCATGATTTGATTTTGTAGCATCAACTACCTACGTACCACAAAATGGCTGTATGATAGCTGACTATAAATACAATTTTATACTACACATAAGCTTTATAAATAAAGAGCTTTTTATGCCGTTTATCAGCAAATACCACACGACACTTTATATTATACTGTTGCACTAAACTGAACAACTCTCCAAAATGAAAGAACTTATACAATTCACTGTTGTGTAGTAAAAAGGTTTTGTCTGTCTTGGAGTAATAAAATATGCTACAGTACTGCAGTACTGCACACCAGAGTGTAAAAGCTGTATAATAGCTGTAACAGAGCGGAGACCGCACAGCCCTATTTATATTCATGGCAGACGGCCCCAGCAGGACAATCTGAGCTAATTATAAACAGCTAGGATATGAGCACGATACGAGCACACATTTATGAGGGATAGTGGAATCGTGAGACGAACTCCGACAGCTAATACTAAAGGGTGTTCCTGGAAATTTGAATGAAAATAATCGGGAAATATCTACATCAATAAAAATAAATTTTTGGGTTATGAGTTTTTTTTACTTAAACAGGTTGTTTCATTCATGAAACGGAACAACTTTTACTATGAAACTTAAACTGAATTCGCAAAAAATGTTGGCCTTTTCATACAAACTGATCGGATCGACAGCCAATTTAGTATGGAGAGTCCGAAAATGTTTTCTTGTGTTTCTCGGGAAAGTGCGTTTTATAAATGAAAACCACTGTTGAAGTTTCAAGGAGTGGCTTTTTATAGAGTTGTATTTGGAAGTGGGGCCCAAGAGTACGAGATTTGGCGGAAATGTTTTCACGTACACACCTATCTCAGTACGTCAGGCGCGGATCCAGGGGGGGGGGGCAATGGGTGCAATTGCCCCCCCCCTGAAGCCAGACCGAAGTACTAAAACTTCTATAAAATGCAAATAAATAGAGGCATTTTTTAAGTATTCAAAAAATTTCGCGCTCGCTACGCTCGCGACTTTTTATATTAATGGTCTAATATCATCGACCGCTTCATAAATACAGGTACACTGAAAATTTGCCCCCCCCTGAACGAAATCCTGGATCCGCACCTGCAGTACGTACAACTTCGACCAATCTGAACTTGGCCCCCAAGCTTGGAGTAAGGCCTAACCTTCCCTAGCCTTCTGAGGCCCCAAGGCCTAACCGAAGAATCAAATATCAATAGTCATTCAGACACAGTCATTTATTAATTTAATTTTCTTATGCCATACGGCCCAGGGTCCTTCTAGAAGGCCATAATCCGCTATTAACTAAAAGTCCTATTGGTATGATCATGGGTGATAATGATCAAAAAGCTAAAAAGTCTTGGGCCTTAGGAGGCTAGGTAAGGGAGGAGACCCGTGCACCAACAGTCGGGATTATATGGGTTATAAAAATGGAATCTTTTATTATATTGGTATATGAGGCTTCGCACGCGTATTTTGCCTGGATTCTGAATTAAGGTTTTTATAAAAAATATTTATTACAAGTGTAACAACTAAAATTAAGGATCGGTACCACATTTTATTATGAACCAAATCAAAATCAATGTGGTAAACTTTAGTCATAACTTTATAATCATTATTTTTGATTGGACCATGTACTGAAATTTACATATGGTTGTGCACTGATTCCTTCGCATCTCCTTTGAGGTTAGGTGCAAGTCAACCCTTGCCAAATGTTAAACTTCCGAACACCTTTAATAGACCCGGCTGTACCCATATACATGTATAAGGCGCTAGTTCAAATTACGTTGGTAGTTTGGTCCGTAAATCATCCCTAGGATTTGAAGGTTAATGCTTATGTAGGGAGACTGGTAGTTTCGTAAGCTGTTTTTGATTAGCTCTCTAAATATTTTATGAATATTGTTTTCCTATCTCAGACTTAATACTCGTAAAATCACCTAACTTTCAATTCGCGATAGGAATATTTGAAAGCTTAAGTGAAACCTTTAAATTGAGATAAGTAGATATAATTTTTAAAGATGTGTAAAACGACCGACAATTTCCGATCAACTACCGATGCAGGAGTAGCACTCATTCGATACATCTATGATGCTTTTGAAGAATCACAAAATGCAATAAGAGTATTTTTTGATTTATCTAAAGCATTTGATTATGTTTAACATCATACGTTACTCGTCAGATTAAAGCATGATGGTGTCCAGGACAGGGCTCGCAATCTTCTAAATTCGTATTTGAACACAAATAGTTCAAGTAAACGGCACAAATTTTTATAGCTCTAAAGCAAAAATAGGTGTTCCCCAAGGATCTATTTTAGGCCCTTTTCTTTTCCTTGTGTACATTAATGACTTACCATCTATGGTGCAACATCTCTCGAATATTGTTTTGTTTGCAGTTGACACTTCTCTTTTCAAGGTAAATAGAAAATAATGCAAAAACGAAGTAAACAAAACTTTTTCTGAGATACATAAATTAACCAAACAAAAGTAACCCAACTGGCCTGTGTATTTCTATGACTCACAGCCATATAGCAGAAAAACCTTTACATTGTTGTTAAACATTTTTTTTTCTAATCCTCAATTTGGTATAAGCCCTTAGCATTATCTCACCTAACGGTCAGTTTTTTTTAAATCTTACGATACGTTTCAGAAACTTGACCTAGAAATAAAATCTTCTTTGGGTTGAGTAGATTAACACGTATTACAGATATCTGTTAAGTATCGAACTGAATTTTCCGTTTTTACCAAACAATGCTCTCGGAACGTGGCGCGATAAATATAGCGGCTAAATGCGTCCGGATCGATGCAGCGATGCTGTGAAGTGCAGTGTCCTTATTCAAGGATTAGCTTTGTTTTACCCGACGTCCAAGTGGAGGGTTATGTTTTTAGGGTGTATATATTTTAGGACATAGGAAACATTTTATATTTAAAATATTTACATACCTAGTCTAGGTAGAATATAAGGGGCCTATTACTACTTAAGTTCATCATTGTAAAAACTATATTCTGCAAAAAAAGGTCTTGAATCTTATTATTAGAGATTTCACGGTATAATTTCCATTTACTTTGTATCGATCGTCTTTAGGTTTATTATATTTTATATCCGAATGCATTTTAATAGACTTATCCAAGTTTTATTACACCTGTATTTCTAATCATTTAAAATGTACAACATTTAATTTAGTTTAATCGCCGCTGACCTGGCCTGTATTCCCATTTTAATAGACTTATCTACCTATATTTCTAATCATTTAAAATGTAATAACATTTAATTCAGTTTCATTGCCGCTGACCTGGCCTTTATTCCTTTTTTGATACCTATCTTCGACTGGTTTTCTCACATACATTTTCATTTGTTTTCGCTATCATCATCCCTTACCATCAGGTGAAATAATGCCAAGGGGTTACAGTAGTGGATTAAATTATGCTAGTCTGTCGTAGTGGATTTGGGGTTTCACTTGTGCTAACCGAAGTCAGAATAAGGGCGCGCTTACACCGCGACAGCGACAGTCCAAATGTCAATTAGCAGCACTCAGGTCGGGGGCGTTAATGCAGACTTATGTCGGGGTTTGACTGGAGAATAGTAAATTATCTGTGATACTTTATTAGCATACTATTATAGATCGTGAAATTGGTTTCGACTTTTAAATTTTAGGTAATGTGATGTTTAGGAGTTTTGACAGGAAGATCTTCTGAAGGAAATCAGTTTCCTCTTGAGAAGGTAGGTACTTATATTTTTTGAAAAGGATTATTATTTAAAATTGGTATTGTATGAGATAGTATCAAGAAGTTGGAGTTTCTGATTTATATTTTATGTACATTTCCACGGTTGAATCAGTCAAGCTTTGGCTAAAAGCTATTTTATTCTTATACCTATGGTGAGATAAAAAAAAACATGCTTTCTAAAAAAATACATGTGAAATTAAAAAATGATTTTACCGTACAATCTTAGTTGTTTTTATTATTGGTTGTTTTTTTAAAGCTTTGGCATAAAAGTAATTTCAATTTATAGTTATTTTTTATAGTTTTTTGAAAAATAAATTATTATTATTATTTTCAAATAAAAATATTGGCTACTCTGACCACTTCGCGCTAGGCGAAGTGGCAGGAGCTACTCCAGCATTATTATTATTAATTATGAATTTATGGTAACTACAAGCTTAGTTTTTTTATTATTGGTTGTTTTTGAAAAAACTATTTAAGGACTGGTAAAGCATTTAACGTAGACTGAATTATTTTTGTCCATCTATCTATGTATTTTATGTTTAGACAGCGTCAGAATCTAAATGGAATTCAAAAACCTACCTACACCATTTGGTAAACCCACACGTGCAGTTTAGCGGTCATCAGGCAGTGCCAGGTTAAAACACCCTGTACAGTGCCGTTACAGGATGAATCAGAATTCACTAACAAATCTAATTTCGCCGCGGGCACATCGGCACGATCCACTTTTTGGTAGAGCACTGTTGAAGCCCCATCTGTGACGTTTTCGTGCCTGTCACATGTTTTTCAGCATTGATAATTTTTTTTCAATGACTGAGCCATTGAGTAAGAGTGGAAGTGTACTTTACCTCAGATTTTTTGTATAGCTTGGATATCATATTTTTGTTTTTTTTTGCCTTTTAGAAACAGTGTACCGTAAAAAAATATGTACACCTTATGAATGAATAATAAATTAAATAGAAAATATTGATTCGAGCTCGGCACGGGAAGAAATTATCGCAAATTTTCCGTTAGTATACAATGTCCTTCGGTTTCTCCTTATGGAACTGATCAACTTCCCGAAGGAATAAGATCAAATTTTTGTTTAAATTTTTTTCGAATACATTCCTTGATGACCTACTTGTTTAGTTCCATAAGTAGAAATCGTGGTTAATTTTTTCAGTTATTTAAAAAGGACCCTTTATATACAGGATGTTAAAAAGTGCGTAGTGAATCAAGAATTTGAATGGGAAAGTGAGAAAAAATGTAGACCGGATTTTAGCAATATTTTTCCTGTATTCTATACTTGATTCTGTGAGTAACACCTTAAAATCTCAAACGCACTCTTTTTAACAGCCTGTAGAACATAGGTAATATAATATATAGCTTTCCCGTTAGCTCATAAAATAAGTCCATCAACGCGAATATGCCGCGAGATGATTTGACTTTTATCCGGGACAGAGTTTGTGATCCGGAAATTAAAAATATGAAATTATGTTGCCGAAAGTGACGTATGACTGACGACTGTGCTTAAATTAAAATACTGATTCCATATGATATTAAAAATCTGAGCTTATCACCCAATATTAGCTGAAAACCACGAATAATTCTACTTTCATATGAATTCTGCTTCTTAATTATTCCTTTACCAAGTTAAAAGGAAAACTATCACAGCTAAGTAGGCTTTACAAGTTGAGTAGTACCTACCTAGTCAATTTTGTAAGACGGGTGGTTTTTCACCTTGAAGGAGTGTCTACGAAGTACTACGGAAGTTTTGAAGTACTACGGAACCTTACTCTGCGCGGGGCCCGACACGCACTTGACCGCATTTTTTTGGCTTAAACTTCCACCGTGTGTGCACCCGCCCACTATTTAATCAATGTCTTCTTAGTAATATAAGGTATTGTCAGAAGTCTCCTCTAGTTTAGATAAGTTTTGATTAAAATATCAAGATCACCTGGGTGCAGCGTAAAACGGTAAATTAATTTGAGACTTGCTTCTCTTGGGGCTCTGAGGGAATTGAAAATATATATCATATTTTCTAACAAAGTATTTAAAGATGCCTTTTTAATTTGACAATCTGGGTTTCTTGGAATAAGTGATTTTTGTAGAGTAAAACCTTGATATTCAAATAATATAGGGTCCTTTTGAAATACCTGAAAAATTGTAATCACGGCTTTTACGAGTACTCATGAAACTAAACAACTTTCCCCAAAGAAACTCATTTTGCAAAAAAATTTGGAGTCCTCACTAATTGATCAACTGAACGATTTGTATGGAGAGTCCAAATATTTTTTTGTGATTTGTCTACGGGTTCCTTAGGGAAAGTTGTTTGTTATCATGAGCACATGTATAGCCTTTCGTATCAAGAACTAATTTAAAGTCACCCTATATACAAAGATACTCCGTTCATTTTATAGTGGTAGAGTTCTTATTATAGTTTTTCGCAACTAAAAAAACTGTAGAACCCACGTATTGCGTCAACAACACACACTTGCCAGACTTTACACGATAGGATAGTTATAAATGAGTATGAACACTGAGGTTGCTGATTAAAATCCAGGTGAGTTCACCACGCCGAGACTCCGTAACTTTTGATTAAATGTCCCTGCCAAGTGAAGTATCTTTAGATTAAAAAGTGACACTTTAGTCACTTAGCTTTTACTTAGTTACTAAAATAGTTCACATACATATTTTTTATCTTACTATTTATAAATATCTTATTTAAAACAGGGTATTAAAAATAGTGCGTTTTAAATTTTAAGGGGTTACTCAGAATCAGGAATACAGGAAAATTACTTCAAAAATCCGCTCTTCAAATTTATTTTTCAAATTCTCATACTAAATCTGTATGGAAAAAAATGTAGTTATGATTTTTTCAAGATTTTTCCTGTATTCTATACATTGATTACCTTTTAATATTGAAATATTGAATACATGCACTTTTTAACAGCCTGTATATTCGTATTTTTCTTAATTTCAAAACTTTTCATTTTTAAGTAACTTTGCTCACATTAACATGATACCAAAAAGATAATAACACTAAATTTTGGTACCTAACTGAACCCGAACCTGATCGGATCAGAAATAACACTTGTCCTCAAATATTACTATTATACATACTTAACTTTGTTATGACAACTTTAAAAACAAAAAATCTGATGATTAAGCTTGTGTTTTGTCTTTTTTATATTATACCTACCTTTTTGGGACTGATTTTCTACAGTGACAACACCAAGAAACGTCAGAATTCCGCGGAATTATAAATCAGAGTGTACAATATTTAAGTACGAGTAGTATATACAGGCTGTAACAGAAGTGTGTGACAATACTTCAAGGTTGAAAGACTTTTCATACAAATCGATCATCTGGCGAACCAAGTTTGTATGAAAAGTCCAAAAAATTTTTTGCGATTTCAACAAAGTTGTAGAACAAAAGTTGTTCAGTTTGATGGGTAAAAGCCAACCTTGAAGTATTGTCACACACTTCTGTTACATTCTGTATATATATGTATATGTTAACTAACTAGCTTAAAAATTAATAATCCCTAGCGCCAATTAAGATGTAATTTAGTCGTGCAACTAACATTTAAAAGGTTATTTTTGATCCACACAGTTCTGCCTTCATAACAGAGAAGGCCGCAAAGTATACGAAAACTCCATATACCTACTTTGAGGCATTCTCTCTTATGAGAGCAGTGTGTTATAATAGCAACCCAGTTTGAGACTCCGCCTAATGAAATTTTCACTGAGTCGTTCCAGTGTCCCAAGGAGCTTACATAAATAATTCTCGTCGCCTCGATTTGGGTCACGGCGGCGAAATCAGAGTGCAATGAAATATTAAGGCGACCTTGTGATTGGCCACCCTGTTTCGGTAAATTGCTAACAAGGAAATCTACTCAGTGAACCGAAGGACCTGTCGATGTTGGATCACTGTTCTTTGCATAACGCTTGAGTGAATCTTGCGATGGTAAGGAAGAGGGAATGACAGCTCTAAAAAAAACATACAAATAAAATTCAAGACATTTATTTAAATTAACAATATAGGGTGACTTTAAATTAGTCCTTGATACGAAAGGCTATGCATGTGCTCATGATAACAAACAACTTTCCCTAAGGAACCCATGGTGATATCGCAAAAAAAAAATTTGGACTCTCCCTACAAATCGATCAACTGACCTGACATTATATGAAAAATCAAAATTTTTTTCGCGATTTGACTATGGGTTCCTTAGGGAAAGTTGTTGGTTGTCATGAGCACATGCATAGCCTTTCGTATTAAGTACTAATTTAAAGTCACCCTATATATGTATGTACACAGCTCGTAGACCAAATGGCCGTTGGAGCCTGGGGCATTAAAGTTCTCGAGTGGCGACTGCGCACCGGAAGGCGTAGAGTAGGCAGGCCTCCCACTCGGTGGACCGATGACCTGGTGAAGGTTGCAGGAAGCCACTGGTTGCGTTTGAAATGCGTTTGAAATTTTTAAAGGTTACTCTGAATCAAGTATGGAATACAGGAAAAATATTGAAAAAATCTGATACAATTATTATCTACTTACTAAATCTAAATAGGCAATCAAGAATTTGTATAGGAAACTAAAAAAAATAATTGCAGATCGGAATTTTTCAATATTTTTCCTATATTCTATACTTGATTCTGAGGAAGTTTCAAACACACTTTTTGAACAATGAACACCCTTTATAGTTGAACCAATTACGATTTAGATTTAAAGACAATATTTCAAAAAAGTATGCAAATTTAAATAACTGAAATCTACCGTAATTTAGCATCAACACCACTATAGTTAAATATTAAGTAAGAAATAACTATTATACGAATTTGGCCATGAATATTAAAATATAATTATTTTACTTTACAAATTATTGTACATTTTTATGTAGTCGGGTTTTGTTTAAAACACATGATAACAATTTTGTACAAAATTTTAGCTAGATTTGGTCTAAAGCATTGTACTGTATCTCTATAAGTACCTACTTCATTGTACAATAGTAGCCTTTATTTAAGTAGAATCGATTAAAAACCTCTTGGCACTGTGCCCAATATCAGGGCTTTCGATAATTACCGCGCCGGAGTGCCCTGTGACATAAATTTATATTATTGCCTATCCTAGGGCTAAATTATGAGTCTGTGCTTTGTGTCTCAGGCTGTTAACAAAAGTGCGTTTGAAATTTTAAGGGGCTACTCAGAATCAAGTAAAGCATACAGGAAAAATATTTTTCGGGGTCAAACGAAACTTTAAAATTGCCGTTTGTCCTTAAATAAAAACCCCCTAGAAAGCTCTTGGCGTTGTGCATACTGGCAGCTAGGTGATGATGGTCTCTCTTCTAGTGTGAAGATATATGTATATTATCATTAGTCTATAGCAGTGTTTTTCAACCTGTGGGTCCCCCCGGGGGTCGCGAAGCCTTTCTCAAGGGGTCGCGGGTAAAAGAAAAAGTAAGTGTTTAGAGGTCCTACACTGCAATGACATAATCCTACAATTTCAGTGAGAAGGCTGGGCCTGTTTATTTTTTAACAATTTGTCAAAACATGGTTATATTTTGGAGTAAATCACTTTCTAATTGAAGAAAATTATATACGTAGTCTTTCAAATCACTAACATTTTGAATGTTTATGGCCCTAGGGGGGTCGCAAGAATGTTTTTACTTGTAAAGGGGTCGTGTATTAAAAAGGTTGAAAAACACTGGTCTATAGGGACAACAATATTTTTTCAGATACGTCTATCTTATCACTTGGTGAGCTAAGGGTTTACTATTTGTGGGTAAATAAAAATAGAGGTAGTGGTAGGTATATGAGAGGATAAACTTTACCTATGTTACTTATTCAATTCTAACACTACTAATGAAGGCATGCGTTAGTGATATTATAATAATAATATAATAATATCTGGGACAAATCACACACGGTCATCTGGCCCCAAACTAGGATTCCCTGTATCTTGGGAACCAGAGCCTGATATACATACACAAATACGGGTTGTCTGGAAGAAATCGCTTTTAGCGATAAGACCGCCCAGATTGTCGATTTGTTTCTTGTTATTGTGTTATTATATGTTTGTATGTTTCTTGTATGACAATAAAGAGTATTTGATTTGATTTGATTTGATTTGAAATACTTTTAAATACATACATATATAGATATAATACACCCAGACTCAGAGCAAACAATTCTGCTCATCACAGAAAGTCTTCCCTGTGTGGGGATCGAACCCACGACTCTCGGATCAGAGGTCAGGATCGCTAACCACTTAGCCACCGAGTCAGTCAAAATATTGAAAAATCCTTTACAAATAACTTCCAATTTTACAGAGCAATTACTGTATATACATTACACATAATATTTTATTACACAGAAAGTAAGTATATAATTTTCATAATATCGGCTACAACGCAAACCACTAAAGAGGCCAGTCACATCATTCATCATCAGATTTCGCGCACAATTACGTTAATTTCTGTTTCTGGAAATACCAACGTCGAAAATACGTAATTTGAGATAAAATTATTTGGAATTTTCATGAGTATTTTGTATAATACTGAGATAAATTAAAAGGGTAAATATTATGGAACAACACATGGATATTAAATGGGGATTCTAGGTACTCAACATTTTGAACCAAAGAAGTTTTATATCGTCGTCGGGGGGAGCAGGGTGCAAGTCTGTGTTCTGAACAATTGTACATATTGGATTCTGTATTGTATTGTTTTATTTGTTAACAACCCATTACGTCCCCACTGCAGGGGCATAGGTCTCTTCCCATACATCGGGAAGGTTAGGCCATACTCCACACACGGGGGTCAAGTCCGGATTGGTGGAGGTTGTGGGGCTAGTGGCCAACCCCAGTGTCAGAAGTTTTTTCAAGCCGCCATATAGCCAACGGCTTAACGTGCGTTGTGAAGCAAGGAAACGGTCAAGATAAATGCCACTAATAGTCAAACCCATCCAGGTTATGACCGTGTCTGTTAACCAGCGCGATCGACGCGACCACGCAAGCCACACTGAGCCACGATCGCTTCGATTTTTTAAGTGCATGCTATATTTTATGGTTGAATTTGGCGATATAATCTTTATGTTATTCTACCTCAGTGGTATCCAATTCAGAGCAACAAAGATTTTTATTCCATTCCATTCTATCCTTCTATTCCTATAAATTAAGCAGTTTTTAAATCAGCAAACGAGGTTTAAATCTAGTTGTAAAGTCCAATCTAGACTAGACTAGACCGTCAAACCAGGTCACCCAAAGAATCGTCTCAAAGATACTTTCATTCAATTCTCGTTGCAAAAGTGAGCTGAGAGCAAGTTCGTTTTATTCAAATGTGCTCAATACTGCCACCGTGCCGCACATGGGTCCTGCTGACTCAGCGATAGTGATGTCCGATAGCAGTTGGACGTAGAGATGGTATTGGGTATGGGATTCCCTGATTTGAAGTCTCGTATTTTTTCTTTTTACTCTGACATAAGGATAGCTTTTTGTATCTTATCCAAAAATGGACACAAAAGAGAAATATTGATTTTCTGTACAACGTAAAACACTTCGGGATAGCAGTTTTCTTTTTCAACCGACTTCAAAAAAAGGAGGAGGTTCTTAATTCGTCGGAATCTTTTTTTTTTTTTTTTTTTTTATGTATGTTCACCGATTACTCGAAGACGCCTGAACCGATTTCGAAAATTCTTTTTTTGTTTGAAAGGGTATACTTCACAGGTGGTCTCATATAAATTTTATCGAAATCGATTCAGCGGTTTTTGAGAAAATCAACAAAACATAGCAAAATTGGAGTTGTTGCGATTGAAGTCGGTTGTTTTTAACGTATTCAGCGTGGTCAATTATTGTTTTAGTAATTCTCAACTAAAATCAGTGATAAATATACGAATAACTTTCTTGATTTTATTTCATAGTATCTTTTTTAATAAATTTCCAATATTTAAGACTATCCTACCAATCCTGACTTGGCCTCCTGTTTGGAGTACTTATGGCCTAACGTTTTCGAGTTATGGAAAGAGACCCGTGCCCCAGCAGATGTGACGCTAAGAGTTGTTAACGAGAAATACCTAAACTGGGAAACATTTTAACTATTCATAACTGGTTTGGACAAAATTTATACCTTTTGGTATCGACAGACAAACATACAGGGTAAAATTAAAACCATGACACTGAACAACTTTCTCTAAAGGAAACAATTCAATCGGAGCAAAAAAAATGGACTTTCTATACAAAGTTGTCTACTCAGCTCATCGATTTGTATGAAGAGTCCATTTTTTGCTGTAGTTCCTTAGAGAAGATTGTTGAGGCTTATAAAAAGAAACCACAGATAAAATATGGTCTCCGATTTTAATTTCATCCTCGGGACATCACTACCCGAGCTCTGCACGTCTCGTAGGGCCGGCGGAGAACGTTATCTAAATCAAACGCCCATGGCGACAGCCGCTACTGCTTTAAAAGGTCCTGTTAAACGGGTAAAGAAGGGTGCCACAGTATGTATGTAATGCATCAGGGTGCGAGTAAATTATGTAAGGATTTCGATGTGGGTATATAAAGTTTTGGGTCGAATTTTAGTCAGAGAAAGAAATGCTTTTTAAGATCCGATGGAACAGAGGGATGTTATAACTTTGAAGCCTATGTATGTATTGTATATGTCGCAGGGATATGATAAAATCAGTTATCAGTATGGTAAAATCAGTTATCAATCATATGTTAAAATACAGAATAATTATTTTTATCACTCTAGTGTTGATTTTGAAATTTTAGTGTAATTATGTATATTGTGCCAAATAAACCTTTTAAATACTACAGAATAATTACTTTTATCATTTCACTAAATCAGTTTAGGGATTTGATCAAATCACTAGATTTGTTTAGGGAAATCATAAAATCATGTTATTATTTTAACATCGCCCGGGATTTGATCAAATCCTTGATTTTATCATATCCCTGCGACGTATATACTACGGTAAAGGTTTCAATGGATTTTTGGTTTGAAAATAGTTTTATTACAATTTTTTTAACCTTCAGCGTATATTTTAGACGTAAAAGTTATTTTTTTCAAAATTGATGTCACATTTTTAATGTGTATTTGAGGCAATAATAAAACATATAATTTTTGTAGTAATGAACATTTCTAGAGTAGAGCACAGTGGAACAAAATTATTCTTTTTATTCTATTTATTTGTTACTAAACGAAACGAGAAAATGGTTGTTTTCTTTGCCACCAAAAAGTTTTTATTTACACCTCGCCGTAGTTGCATTAGGCGAAGAGGGCTTTACTGAACGCGTCTGCGCTTAGGACCCTTTTGTTTTACTATGTAAATACCGCGGCTGCGGCTGTTTCACGGATTTAAGCTTGCGGGTTATTCTGAACTCTATTTGGAGAGTATGATTTCGATAAATACCTATTACAAATAAAAATGTTGTGTAAAAAACGATGTGTATGCACTGAATTGTATGCGCTGAGCTGTTGTTTTTGTATAAAATATGGAATATTTTTACGTACATCAATAACTAACTACATTGAAATATTAAAAAAAACTTTTTTGAACCTCGTCGCAAAATAGGCGTATTGTAAGTACGAAGCCTTTGTGTGTGTTTTACCTGTGTTTGGTGTAAATCGATTCATTGGTTTCCGAGTTATACAACATTTTATGTCGCACAATAGGTGGTATTTTTAAAGTAACTAGTTATTACAACTTATTTACTTTTATTATTATTATTATTATTTGGGGGGTAAAGGGGTACAGGACCAAAGGAGGGCCCTATTGGATCACTGCGACCTGGGTAGATCTATTGTGATCACTGCCCCTGTTAAATTATATCCTCAAGGCCAATAGTTCTAATGAACTGTAGGATGCACTTGGGATCGAGTTCCCTAATGACCTCTGGAGTTACCATCGGTCCACCTAGAGATCGGCTTCTGGCTTGGACCAGTGCCTCGCACTCGCAGAGTATATGAAGAGGAGTTTCCTCTTCCTCGAGGCAGAATCGGCACTAGGGTTTGCATTATCCGTTCAAATTTACTATCCGGATAAAACGGATATTAAATTTCAAAATATCCGGATATCCGGATAAAACGGATAATTCGGATAATTTTGAAAATGTTCTAGTTTTCTTAGTTAAATGTATTCTTTTATAAGGTGTTCATGTAAAAATGTGATTAAAATGAACAAACACACTGCTACCCAGCTCATACTATTTCTAACACCGCCCAAAAATAAAATAATGAATTGTTTCAATTTATTTATTTATATCGCAATTCATGACTCAGAGCGTACGTATACATGAGATTCTGTTCTAGAAGTCTTCATCAAGAGACACCTGAGTGAGTATGAGCACTACATAATTCAATAGATATTCTCATGTGACTAGTATTTTAAATCGATAAATTTTGACCTTGAGCTTTGAGCCCTCTGATGATGCCCGTATCATGTCCTAGTTTCGTCCGTATTACTGACAACACACACTGGTCCAAAATCAAAAATTTGAGAAACTGGTATTTTGAATGTTAAGGTATTGGTGGATTTTAATTCTGATTCTGGAGGCTGACAGACATTGTAGCGTTTTGGCGCCATTGGAAATACTGCAAAACGGTACAGGTCTCGATCAAATCATTTTTTTTAATAGTTCAAAATACAGCATATACAGGCTGTTACAAAAAGTGCATTTGAAGGGGTTACTAAGAATAAATATTGAACTTTTTTCCCTATATATGATCTACGATACTGAAACCTTTTTGGAAACCGGCTTTTTTGGGTGGCTGGAAGTAGTCACACGTACTTGCGAAAGGATTCACAATGACTCTCCAAGACAGCTTATAAAAAACAGATCGTCTATGTGGATCAGTTCACTCTTGACAGAGTGTTCGTCGTCAACATTGCGTAGCTTTAGTGGCCCGTCGGAAAACACGTCGCCATTCCTCTCGCACCGCAGCAGCTGTCCTCGGACATTTATTAAGGAGAATTCCCAGCGCAGTCTTCAACTGATCTGTCCATTGCATGGGAGACCAGCTGTGTGTTCTGGTGACTTCGACTTTGCTCTAACAATACCAAATGCTCGATGGATGCATCTCTTGCATGCATAGAAAGAATTGATAGAGTAACGTTTACTCATGTTGACATGACTCTAGAAATATGATGTGTTATAGTTAGCCAGCAGGTTCTTATTGCATTTTATTAAAGAATCTCATCACTATTTTGTGCCATACCATAAGCGTTCGTCCCTCAAGCATAACAGAATTCAGCAATTTCTGAAGAGCTTGTAGTATCTGTTTTCTACCTGCTTTCAAAAGCTCAGCCGTGATCCATCATCAGCTGGCGCATTGTTGTTCTTCAGCTGTTTAAGAGCCACTTTTACCCTCGTACAATTTGTCGCCCGGGAAAGACGGCTTCGGTACAGTGCAGTGTCGGGTCAATCTGGCTCTTGGGTTTTGCCGAGATTACAACTCTTACAAGTAGCCACATTGCTGACGGAGAGACTTATGGTCGCCTATGACTGTCCTAAGAACTTCTTAAATTATTTCAATCACTCAGAAGTAATATATAAAAAGAATAATGAAATTGGTAGTTAATCTATGTTGTTGTTTGTGTCCTGAAGAAAATCACTGATACGTTTTTCTTTATGCGTTTTTTCATTGGTGTATTTTGTACTTGCTATACACAGAACTGATTAGTGGTTTATTCATAGGTAAACAATATTATGTTTATCTATACATATAATTAAATATCTTTTTTACTAAAAATCTTCTTCTTATCGAGTCGATAACAATAAGAGTATCATTTTCACTAAAAATTCTAAAGTATCTTCTATCAAGACCCCCGAACGAGCGTTAGTAAACGTAATTCGATTAAAAATATGCTTCTGTAATCGCATTCTAGACAAGTTTTATATTATCCGGATATTCGGATAATTTGCTACAAATAATCCGGATAGTAAAATTGACGGATATCCGGATGAAACGGATATCCGGATATCCGGATTGCAAACCCTAATCGGCACTCGTCCGTATCTGCAAGCTTCATTTGATAGAGATGTTTGTTAAGCTTACAGTGGCCAGTTAGAGTTCTGACTAGAATCCTAAGTCCAGGCCTAAGAAGTCGTAGTGCTGTAGCGATTCGACAAAGAATTCTTTGTAGGCTGTTAAGTGCAGTGATGCATGTCGATTGTCGGGTCTTACTGTGCCACGCTGCATATCCGTAGGCAACCATCGGCCGCACTATGGATGTGTAGGCCCACAGCACCGATTTGGGCTGCAGCCCCCACCGGGATCCCACCAGCCGACAGCATGCACCTAGCGCTATCTTAGCCTTCCTTACGATACGGTCAATTTGTTTGTTCCAGGTAAGTTTGTCATCAAGAATTACTCCTAAGTACTTAACTTCCCGTGAAAGCGGTATAGTCCTGCCAAAAAGCGTGGGAGGCGTTAAGCCCTCCATTTTCCTTTTCCTGGTGAAGGGGACTATAATTGTTTTCCCTGCATTAACTGAGAGCTGGAATTCGTTACACCACCGTTCTATCCTGAAAAGGGCCTGTTGCAGTTGTTCTGAAATAGCAGAGGGACACCCCCCCACTATTGACACAACCAGATCATCTGCATAGCCCTGTGTGTCCAGGTTTGCTCCGTTGAGCTCTTCAATCAGACAGTCAACCACAAGGGACCATTCTAGAGGAGACAAAACTCCGCCCTGCGGGCAACCTCGTGTTAGTCTCACTTCCAGAGTATCTCCTAGTAGTGTTGTTTTGACTGTCCGATTAGTCAACATTGACTTAACCCAGTTTATTGTAGTCAAGTCAATGTTCCGCATCTTCATACATTTCAGTATAACGTCAGTTGAGGTGTTATCAAAAGCTCCCCTCAATGTCTAGAAAGGCGCAGAGGGCAATTTGCTTTTGATCTAGTGCTCTCTCTATTCTATCGGTAAGCTCCATCAGGGCCTTTTCCGTCGACCTGCCTTTCTGATAAGCATGTTGTTTCGCATGCAGAGGTCGCTCCAATAGGTAAGATTCCCTAATGAAAGTTAAAGACCTTCTCCATTGTTTTTAGTAGAAAAGAAGTGAGACTTATAGGT
Organism: Coleophora deauratella; assembly: GCA_958295455.1. Taxonomy (NCBI): domain Eukaryota; kingdom Metazoa; phylum Arthropoda; class Insecta; order Lepidoptera; family Coleophoridae; genus Coleophora; species Coleophora deauratella. The sequence continues at coordinate 15,294,911 of OY282396.1, read as the reverse complement.
CGGTAGGACTTGGGCTGTGACTTCTCACGATCTCCAGCCTTAGGGATGTACGCTACTCTAACCATGGTCCACTTGTGGGGTATATGGCCCCAGGCAAAACTGGCTCTGAATATTTTCGTCACCACCGGAAGGACGGTATCAATACCCTGTTGCAATAGGGCTGGGAAAATTCCATCCTCCCCACCGGTTTTAAAGGGCTTGAAGCTATCTATAGCCCATCTAACCCGGTCAGGTCTGAATACAACCGAGGCCATCCTCCAGTCCTCAGTCTTCGGTCTAGCGTTAGACTACGTAGACTGAGCCGTGCTGACTGAGGTGAGCCTCGCGTTGACCACGTCCGACCCTGGAAAGTGCACTTCTGCCAGCAGCTGAAGGGTCTCCCTAGGCGTGGTAGTGAAATTTCCGTCTGGTTTCTTAAGGAATCCTAGATGATTAGAGGGAGTTTTGGCCATGATCTTATATATTTTGGCAGCATGTGCAGCTCCTTTGATCTCCTCGCAGAAGCCGCGCCATGACCTCCTTCTAGCTTTCCTAAGTTCTTTATTAAATCCCGTGAGGGCTCTGCTATATGCATTCCAATTCCCATCCACCTTAGCCCTGTTGAATAGGGCCCGGGCGGATTACCTAAGTTTCTGTAATCTGCCGTTCCACCATGGTACGTTTCGGTTAGTAACTATGGTTTTAAGGGGACAATTGTCAACATAGGCATCGACAATACCGGCAGTTACAGCATCAACCGTGTATTCTAGTTGATCCCTAGTTTTGACGGATTTACTTATCGTACTGAGGTTCTCTTTTAGGTCGTTGCGGTAGCCGTCCCAATTCGTAGCCCTACTTATTTACTTAGTAAGTTCATGTATTTTTTTGTGAAATAATAATAAACCTATTAATAACGTCACATAAAATAAACAAACTACTATATTAAAAGTTATCATAAAACACCTTTTTAACTTTTCCTGTAGTCGGGTAAAAATAGACTCGAATTCATAGACAATGTAGAATACCCCGGTTTTGTAGATAACCGCAGACTCGCCCTTGCCAGGACAGAGTATCTCGCCACCACGTAATGCACTTACGATCGGATAAACGCGCTACTGTGCACGCAGCCTTATCCGGTGCTGTCCCTTGCAATCCGACCGATAGAAGAAGTCTTTAAATTGGTTTCAGTGTTGGAAGAGAGACTTGTTTTAAATTTGACATTCACTCTCGTGTTGTTTTAAATTCGACAGTTTTATTTTATAGGTACACTTCTATTACACAAAGTTATTTTACTGGGAAAGTTAAATGCTGATAATTTATTTTTGATATGTCCTAGGAAGTTGAGTTTAAGACTTTTCGCCTTGGAAATCTTGGGGGGAGACCTATGCCCAGTAGTTGACGTGTTTTGGCTTATGATAGATGAAGTACTGGAAAATGTTCTTGGCCTTTATTTATTTTATTGAAGATTTGCTTTTGAATGATTCTGTTTAAGTAAGTTACTTTTTATACCACATTTTATGCAAAATAACTGAAGTGAATTTTATTGCTAATTCTTTGTTCTCGACTCAATACACTTTTAGAAAAAGAATTTCACTTTGGGATTTCGACTGCAGACTTTGAACTTTGAGATGGAGCGAATGTCAATTGACATCAAAATTCGAAAGTGGAATAGGGAATTTTCCACGGCTTTCTCTAAACTCAACTAGATGGCGCTGATCAACATTGGAAATAAGAAAATCTCTAAAAAATCGTCAAAACTGATTGATATTACTGACTATTATCAGAATAATGATGAATAGCTTTCGAAGATTACTTTTATTTTATTTTTTGTATTTTGATCAAAAAAATACTTTTTATAATGTTTGATGCACAAAGCTTGTTAGTATTGTTTTTGTATTTCTTAAAAGTATTCTAACATGATACTGAGTTATAAATTGCATTTTAATCATAAAAATGTATTAAAATCTATTTATTTTTGGTTCGGAAGAAGAAATTACATATAACAGAGAAATCGGAACGCACCCAAGTCATCCATACTTGACAAAGTTGGAAATTTATCGTTCTATGTTCATGTGGCTTTTTATATGTATATTTTCAACTATATTAAATCTATTTTGATACCGTAAATGCTTTTAAAAATACATTTCTAAAGTTTAGAAACGCCATCTATTGAGAATCTTATGAACAGTGTGACATACGTCATCTGAAAACTCCCTATTCTGATGGCAAACAGTGAGAAAAGGTCTACTTAGATAATTTGTGATAGGAACTTACATGTAGACACATGTTACTAAAGAGTTACTAAGCCACTATAAGCTAGTTTTCTACTGGCTTTTTTATTTTTCCATCTGACCTAGCGATTAGTTAATGGGCCGTCACACACAGCTCACTGACTTATCAAAATATATAAATATTTTCCTACATATTGAAGATTCTGTACTCAATTTTGCCCATACACGAATTATCTGATCAATGTCTATTAAAGTTAATTTGTTTATTTGCAAATTAAGAATTTAATCCTTGAGGATTTGTCCTGTTTCATAAACAGAAGCCAGGGTAACATTTTTTTTAAGTTAGATACCAGTAGTTTGATTTTTTTTATATGTACTGTTTATATTTTCCCGTTTTATACAGGGTGTAAGGGACAGGTTTCCGAAAACTTTAAGGGCTTGCTCAGTAGACGAAACTGAACAACTTTCCACAAGTTTTTTTTTCAGAAAAGGAAAAAAACATCGGCTTCTCCATATAAAATTATAAATTTGATTGGACAGTTTTTATGGAGAAGCCGACTTTTTTTTCGTTTCCTGAAAAAAATTCTTGTGGAAAGTTGTTCAGTTTCGTCTACTGAGCAAGCCCTTAAAGTTTTCGGAAACCTGTCCCTTACACCCTGTATGTACTGTTTATATTTTCCCGTTTTATATTATGCAATAAAGTGTTTTCATTTATTCTTTATTTTTCTACCTTCATAAGAAAAAAAGGCCGCAAAGTTTTAGTCAGTGACCGACCCAAGGTTCGGTTTCGGTTTCAGCCAGTTTTGGCAAAAAAATTTAGTTCCCGTCAGAGTTCGGTTTCGGCCAAAACGGAGCCGAAACTTTGGCTGCGCCAAAACTCAGTATTCGTGAACTGTCGCGCTTCGTTCGAGTGATTTCGTGCCTCGCGGTCGCCAGTTTAGTTCATAACCAACCACCACTAGTTACAGAAATAAATATTTTTCTCACATAATTTAATTGTTGTTTCTTATTAACACGAATTAACTATCTAATATGTAAGTGGTTGTATACATATTGTGGAGGGTCTGGAAGGATTGAAGATTCGTTAATTAATATATTTTCCCATTGGCCGGAGCGGTGCATGCTCGCTTAAATGTTCGTGCGGATGGTGGCGTATCGGGAGCCGGGTCGTTCCCTTCCCTCAAATATGGTTGAGGGGAGCGATGGCTGACTCCCGCGTTATACTCGTGATCGGGTGCTGTCCGTGTGAACTGGCCTGCTCTTGTCATTGGTGTTTGGTCACAATAATTACCTGTTTGCACATTGTACTTGTATGTTTTTGTTGATCCTTTCACATTCGTTTGTAATAGTATGCAACTAAGCTAACTATATCTTTGTTGTTTACCTGAATTATGTAATAGCATATAAGATTTTTATTCTAAAAAATGTGTTGGAGGGAGTTTCTTTAGGGCCCGACGTTTCTTCTCTCTCCGCAAACACTTCCTGAAACGTTGGGTATACGAGTTCCGAGTGGTAGGAACTTCGTATGAGGTAGAAAAAATATGACGTTCGAAAAGTGTACAGAGATACCTACTTCGAATAAATATTATTTCATTTCATTTCATTTCATAATATGTAAAAGATACACTAGATTTTTAAATGAGGTCTATCTAAGGTTCGGTTTCTGTTTTGGCCGAAACTGAGACCATGGCCGAAGGTTCGGTTTCGGATTCGGCCGCAAATCCTGTTTCGATCTGACACTAATTACTTGTACTGTAGTTCATTCCAATCAAAAAAAAAAATACGTAAACAAACTTTCTATGGAACTGACACATGTCAATGTCATCTGCATACTACGTTTATTTACCTTTTGCTTTTTTTTATTGGAATGAACTATAGGTATACGTAGTATACGTATGGCCTTATTTCTAATGAAGGCAATATTCCTTTGCCTACAACTACAATATGACGTGTTGGCCAGTTCCTTAGCAGATCGTTCTCACTTTTGTCACGCGTGTCTCATCCCCGGCTTTGTCTATGACGTGCCGAAACTGGCTATTTTCAGATAGAAGCTTTACCAGTGACAGAGCCAGGGAAATCATATGAGTCAGAGTTTTTAAATCAATTCCATTATTTGCATTATTTTTATAGTTATTGATTTATTGAAGGAAATGTTTTAGTGACTACAGTTTGACTACGATCTTTTGGCGTGTGGATGACATTGACAGGGGGGCGCTTTTGTCGCAAATGTGACATGTATTTCATACAAATAGTGTCATTGTTCAAGATGGCGGCGTTAATTCCAGCTTTTGACCATACGTCAGCCTGTATAGTAATGTGGTTACTCTATTCAAGCTGGATATCCATTGAGAAGACCAGAGAGCATGTAAGCATTAGTTTTACTACGCTCGAAGAGTCGGGAGTGTCGTTCTTTGAAACTGATTTTTCTAAATTCACGAAATGTACGCAACAATTTAAGGTGCCTTAAAAGTTTGATCATGTTCATATAGTTTTATACGATACTTTTCATATGCCGAATTGCACCGGCCTGAGCTTAACTATGTTTTTTTGATAGTAACTGACAGCTGTCAAACTTAACCTCCACTAGATCCGTCTCTGTGCTGTGTATGTGTTCCGGTATGTATAGTTTCAAATTTCTGCAACAACACTGCTTGACTAAACGCGGTACCGCGGAATCTCCACCGAGGATCATGGGCTGAATGTAAACAGCGCCTTAAGTAACAATACGTGACAAAAGTAGATGGAATTTGATATCCGTCAATATCCCTTGGTTGAAACTTTCATGTTGTTTTTAGTATGATTAGGTATTGCTTAGAACGAAGTCATAGTAATTTACGTATGTACAAACGTATTTAATGTAGTAGAAATAGGCAATTGAAACACCTTAATTTGATGGAGTGTTTAGGGTGTGACTATAGTAAAATTTGCGAATGTATTTTTTGTACATTTCGTTAGTGGAGTTTGAAAAATCACTTCTACGTATTAAGGCCGAGTTACACTTCAATAAGTACAGTGGTGATTCAAGTAGTAAGTAGAAGTCCATTGCTTTCTCGCAACTGTACTGTTCGAACAGTACAGTTGCGAGAAAGCAATGGACTTCTACTTACTACTTGACTTACCACTGTACTTATTGAAGTGTAATCGGGCTTTATTTAAACCTTATTGTTTATATGCTGCGTAAGGGACCAGAAAAAACCTGCATGCCCGAGCAAAAAAGAAAAATAGAAGGTAGAATACCTATCCGAAAGGTTAATGCGAATGGAATCGGGGTGCGATTGAGGGCTGCACAGCTGGTGCCCTGCACAGGGACAAAGGTTTAGTACCCCAGATTATACTGGCCCAATTGGAAAGGCTTTGCTCAAAAAAAGGGTACGATTTAGCTGCATGAGAAAACTGTTTTGTGTAGGAAAAAACCCACTACTTAGTCCGGCTTTGGGATGAGTTAAAAACGGTTTTAAAAATGTTGTCCACATATACTTAGTTTAAAGTTTCCATACCAAAAAGCCCATCAGTTCAATAACTTGTTCTATAAAAGTAAGAAAAAAACCCGTGGGTAAACCTATCCTATCTCATAAAATAACCTTTTATTTAAAAATTAAAAAGTGCACAAAACCATTGTTTTTTTTGCGGCATTGTGTAAAAGAATGGTAATTTCATTCGTTAATAAGGTCCCTAACGCTATTTTACTGTAAAATTTTTAACCCCGAACTGAAACTCTCGAATAAAAAAACCCCCCAATTTAACAAGTACCTTATTCTTTTAAATTTTCTTCCAGAAACACTATGTATCAGGGCGTCTGAGGAGTCAGGGTTCAGACTTCTTAGTAGCGATGCAATAGCACAGACAGCTCAAGAAAAGTGTAGAGTGTCCATGCGATGGGGAATTTCTATAGGTCAAGTGACACTGGAGTACCCTCGATAAATATTTTGGGCAACCTACCGATTTACTCGTATCTATTTACAACAGATAATAATAATAATTCATAATTATTTATTGCAACCACAGGTAAAAATTGGTGTTACATTAATAAAGTCAATAATTAGTAAGTAACTAATTCTTCTTCTTTATCCTGGGACTCATGTCGGTGACATAATTATACAATTAAAAATAAATAAGAAACTAAGCACCTTAATAATTGTATTTTGAGCAGGATTCGCATGATATATATCAATTGATATATATCGGATATATATCATGATATATATGAATTGATATTTATGCTTGATATATATCAATATTGATATTTATATTTTCCTAGCTTCTAAGAGCTGCTTCTTACGAATGAATGTGCCAAATGCAAAGAATAAAGATATGATTATCACAATAATAAATAAATGAGTTTAGTTTAATTAACTATCTTCAAATTTGCAAAAATAAAATATACATTTTAGATTCAGTTATTTCGAAAAAACATATCAGAGTATAAAATTTGAATGTTATTTTAATAAAAATCTTCAAATTATCAAACATATACCTACATTTTAAATTAAGCTATTTCGAAAATCATGTATTAAAGTAAGAAATTGAAATTAGTACGTAATTTTGATAAATATCTAAAATATCGGAAATATTGGATATATTTAAAAAATATCTGATATTTTGATATTTATTATAAATATCGGATATTTACGAAACCTGATTTTGAGTAAAAAGGAGACCATATAACGATTATAAGCTGCTGTGCTCTAAACGCAGATATCCCAAGTTTTATAGACTGAATGTGATTAATTCGCATTATTATCACATAAAATCTATAAACGTGATTTCATTTTACTACTAGTTGAGACATTAGGTTATTCATACAGGGAAGTTTGGCTGACAAATCCAAATTACATTATAATCTCCAATGCAAAAGACGCAAGTTATAAGTTTGAAGCCCATGCACAGTCAAACCCTTCCAGGTTATGACCGTGTCTGTAGTAAGTTAACCTGCGTGATCGACGCAAGCCGCACTGAGCCACCACAACCGCTTCAGTCAGCTGTAGATCTGTATAAAAAAGAATTTGCTTATGGTCACCCTACGCTATACCTACCTATCTTGACGCAGTTCCGGACCTACTTTAAAAGATATAAGCCCACTCAAAGAGGGCTCACTGGCTGTTTTCCGGACCGCTGCCGCTGGACATCGTCTGTCTCGCTCTATCTATAGTTATTTTACAAGAGAGATAGATAAGGGTTTGACGTTTTTAGGGTTCCGTAGCCAAATGGCAAAAAACGGAACCTTTATGGATTCGTCATGTCTGTCTGTATGTCTGTCTGTCTGTCTGTATGTCTGTCTGTCTGTCTGTCTGTCTGTCCGTCCGTCCGTATGTCACAGCCACTCTTTTCCGAAACTATAAGAACTATACTGTTGAAACTTGGTAAGTAGATTTTCACACAAAAATAGAAAAAATAAATAAATTTTGGGGGTTCCCCAATTCCCCATACTTAGAACTGAAACTCAAAAATTCTTTTTTCTTAAAACTCATACGTGTGGGGTATCTATGGATAGGTCTTCAAAAATGATATTCAGGTTTCTAATATCATTTTTTTCTACATTGAATAGTTTGTGCGAAAGACACTTCCAAAGTGGTAAAATGTGTGTCCCCCCCCTGTAACTTCTAAAATAAGAGAATGATAAAACTAAAAAAAATATATGATGTACATTACCATGCAAACTTCCAACGAAAATTGGTTTGAACGAGATCTAGTAAGTAGTTTTTTTTTAATACGTCATAAATCGTAAACCGCAATTTACCTACGACGAACTACAAGAACTTTTATATTATGTTACTTGCTGCTACGGAACCCTTCATGGGCGAATCCGACTCGCACTTGGCCGCTTTTTTATTTTAGTATTTTTTCACGCGTCAGTGAAAGAAAGTTTCAAGAAAAGTCTAACTTGGGGTTAAAAAAAGAGTAAGTGATGATAATGGTTATAGAGCAACATTTAGAGTATACTATTAAATGCATATTTTTCGTAATTTTTATTATTTTTTTATTAAAACAACAATAAGATACAAAACCATGTCTAATACAATACCGGTGCAGCAAAAACCCATAAGAGTTTGTCCGCACACCGTCATTAGTCATCATTACGCAGTAAGCAATTTAACAAGAAAAATATAAATAAATAAAGTATAAGTATGCATTTCGTGCCTAATTCTATTTTACAATGTACTTGCACCACTCGCACCCACCTGCTAATATAATTATCTTGTACCCACGTAATAAAAACCCACTGCTGGAGCATCTCTGGACTCGTTGACCAAGTTCGGATTAGTGGATTTTTTGTACTTTTCTAACAAGTCGGCCACCTGATCGGCCCACTTAGTATGGGAAGTCAAATTTTTTTTTGCGATTTGACTATGGATTCTTTTGAGAAAGTTGATCAGTTTCATGAGTATAAGCTCCAGTTTAAATAGTACCAACTAATTTATTAACACTTTTACCGGGACTTATTCCTGTTTTGAATCGGTAAGCTGACTGATTTTGTATGAAAAGTCCGAATAACAAATTGAGAATAAGGGTTCCTTGGAATTGGTAAAGATATTCAGTATGATTAATGAGAGTAGAAGAGCTCCTTCAAGTTTCCGAAAGAAGTCTCATTACACCCTGTACACGAAGGTACAGAAGTTTTATGGATCCAAAAAAAAAAACTCCACTTGTCACTGCATTTGCATTTGCACTGTCTCGAAGTGTGTGTATCACCTAATGCAAAAGCCATTAAAATGACGAATAGTTCACCTCTCGGCATTAGACTTCCGAAGTGCAGTAAGCCAGTATAACCGACCGGCTCGTCGCGATACCGGGGATAATAGAGTTGCCCAGATGATTTGTCGATCGATCCCTATTTTACGAAATTGGATTTGTAGATCGGACCCGATAAGTACTAGGTGGGGAGGCTATAGGGTTGTCAGTAGTTTGTAAATATTTTTCTAATGTTAAATGGTCGTCTTAACTCAATTTAACCAAATATTTAAGAGTAAAAATAACAAAAATATTAAATAAGATAGAATGGATGGCCTTATAGCTAGTTACCAATTTATTCCAGGTAATTTTAATTTGGGAAAACAATAGAATAATATTGGGGAGAGCAATAAAGAAAAATGAACTTTTAAAAAACATATATCAACATATTCGGTCGTAAATATGTAATATTGGATTTTAACCCTAACTGATGAAACACCTTTTCCTATATATCGGGAAGGTTAGGTCACACTCTACAGTCACTCATGCAAAATTGAAACAGATAAGTACATTAATTACCCAACTTTTTGTTCATCTTTTTACGGCGGTCCAGCCAACCCTGCAGCTTCGACGGAACTTGGGAAATAAACGGTAAAAGTTCCCCGGCGCGTTATCACTGATTTGCTTATATCGATTTTTGGTCTCCTCCGGAAGATTTATACCTTCTCTTTCTGACATCAAGATGGGAAGGTTTACCGATTACGGCGAAAAGGAGTACGTTTATTTCGGTATAATTGGGATATTTAGCTCTCTATTTAAGTGCTTAATTAAGCGCATGTTAATGTAACCTATACATAACAGGTAGGTTTAACATATAGGTTTAACAAAATCATTTGTTACTAGTTATATTGTGTCTTAAACTCATGAATTTGAATTTTTTTTACCAAAGAAGCCATAGTCATTTCAAGAAATTATTTTGATCATATTTTACTAAGTTGGTAAATCAGCTGGTCGACTTATAAAAAAGTAAAAACAAAAAAAACGAACTGACTCGGTGGTTCAGTGGCTAGCGATCCTGACCACTGATCCGAGAGTCGTGGGTTCGATCACCACCTAGGGCAAATATTTCTGTGATGAGCAGATTGTTTGCTCTGTGTCTGGGTGTATTATATCTATATATGTATGTATTTAAATGTATATGTGGATGTATATCAGTCTCTGGTTTCCATAGTACAGGGAATCCTAGTTCGGGGCCAGATGACGTGTGTGAATTGTCCCGGATATTATTATCATGGAGGTCACCTTCAGCATTATGCTGAGTCGGAGCCGGTTCGGTAAGCAGCACGGTTTTGTCATCTGAGATTAAGATGAGGTAACTATTTAAAATTGTATGTAATCCTTTGTTTCCTTGTATGTTAAGTGTTTGTGTGTTACTTAAATTGTATTTTAATTGTTTTTATCGTTATTTTTCTGTATATGTTAAGTGTTTGTGCTGTGCTGTTTACTGAATAAATGGATTGTATTGTATTGTATTGTATTATAATGGTTCCTTGATAAAAGTTGTTCAGTTTCTTGAGTAGAAGCCAGTTTTAATACTTTCAGTAAACCATTACGTGAGATGATGCTAAAGGCTTACTAATTAGGGGCAGAATAATATTGTTGGACCTTTAGAATGTACCAATAGACAAAACTATTGGTTTCGAGTCAAAAATCTATTGTAATATTCTTATAACCTTACGGGTAGCTTAGCTACCGAGTTCCTTTAAAATTACTTTCGGACGTGACTTGAACACAAAATTTCATTAGTATATTATTAGTTCCCCTCATTTAAGAAATAAACCTCCGCTTTAGTGGGTTAACTTAGACAATAGCGGGTAACCCTGCTTACTGTTTGGAAACAATTTTCTGCATTGTTAAGGAACAATGAAAACAACTTTCTTTAATTATACCGGAATATGTTAAAACCCCATACTATAATGGCAAACACAAACTCTACTTCCTTCATTTACAGATTCGATGAGAGATATTAATAAAATAATAAATAAATAAATAATAAATAATTACTAATAAGGTAATTAAATACATATATGTAATATATATGTATTTATTTATGTATTTATATAAGTGTATTGTATGTATTAATAAGTATATATTTATAGTATGGTCTATGTATATTAGTAGTTTCTTAAGTTCAGTATTTACTTATTTCTTTTTTTTTTCTCATTATTGTTTTTGCGCACTACCCTATATAAGGTTCTTACGCGATTTCCTTCACCTAAAGGTTGTCTGGAAGAGATCGCTCTTTAGCGATAAGACCGCCTACCTGTATAACTTTTTTTATTTTAATGTTGATGTTTTTATTTTCCTGTTTTGTTGTGCAATAAAGTGTTTTCATTCATTCATTCATACATCTATGAAATATTTTATTATTATTGAAAAACTATGGTAGGTATGGTGCAGTCGGGCAATCTAGGGACCCCTTTCATCTATAAATTTTTGCATGTCATTTAGTACGTGGATAACTCTTGATAAATAATCAATAACGCTGAACATGTTAAAAAATCGACTTCAATCTTAACAACAACAATTTCGCAATTTTTTTATTTTTTCAAAAACCGCTGTATAAATTTAGATGAAATTTACATGGGATCACTTCTGAAGTATTACCTACCAAACAAAAAAAGAATCATGAAAATCGATTCATAATTGGCGGAGAAATCGCGTAACAAACATACAAAAAAAAAACAACATATAGTCGAGTTGAGAACCTCCTCCTTTTTTGAAGTCGGTTAATAAATGGACTGTATTACGTGAAGAAGCTCCTTTTATTTTATAAAATATAATGAAATTACAGTACTTAAGCCGCACTCGAGCCCGTACAATAGGAAGAAGCGGAAGACCAAGTGTCATTCTGAATGTGACGTCACTGTCAGTGTGGCCATGTCGTAGACAGTACGGCTAAACGATAAAAGATTTATGTGGCATCTTTTTACAACCATGTTTACAGAAAATTAATGATTTCATTTATTATCAAAATTATTTATCAAAATAAAACTTGAACAATTCTGGTGATAAGCTGTGAAATATAGAATAAAGAATTTTTGTAAGACAAAAAGTCAAATATGCAATTTGGTTTCATCGAAACGCATTATTTTACGGAACAAAAAATCTCTCTCTCTCGTTTATTTTAATTCTCATTGCTTTTCTAATTAAATACAACACTCAAACGGGCTTTAACTTTGGGTTTTAAAAACTCATAGTCTAAGGGTAGATGGGCAAAGTTGACTTTTGTTCCGCCTTAACGGCACCTCGGGGGCGGTGGGCACAGAGCTTAAAACGTTAATTACTTCAGTTTTTACCATTTTTTTAACGAATCTCTTTAAATTACTAGTAGATGTATGAATACTACGCATTTTAGAAGGTTTCGTTTTCTAACCTTCTTGGTTTTCTTCAGTGTTTGGGTTCTTCTTGTCATGTGGCACAGTTAATAGTGCTATCATAGAGGAGAGATAATGGTTGCATGGTGTTACATTAAGCATAAACCGCGGTCACGTACAGCATTTAGATTTACATATATTAATAATAATACTTAATATTTATTGGCACACACATTTTTCAGCTTTCAATTCAATTCAATATATTGCATCAGAAACAACTTACAAGAAAATAAGACAAAAAACAGGTGACAACAATAGGCGACTTGGTAGCAATTTCTTCCAGGCAACCTTAAGGTAGGAAATAAATTATGACATGTACTGGGGTAGTGCAATAAAAAATGAATCAAAAATTTGTATGGAAAACTGAAAAATAAAATTGTAGACCGGATTTTCTAAAATATTTTTCCTATATTCTATACTTGAATCTGAGTAAGTCCTTAAAATTTCAAACGCACTTTTTTACCATTCTATATAATTTTCATTGATTAAAACTTTTTATAAAAAAAAAAGAAGTTATTAGTCAGTTTTTTGCTATCATAACTCCATTAGTATTTATACTGGCTCAAAGCATGAAAATGTATTCCGTCTTATTTGAAAGCTAAGGAAACAGAAGAGAGAGAGAGAGAGAGAGAGAGAGAGAGAGAAGAGAACCTAAAAGAGATACAGATACTTTAAAACAAGTACGAAATAAGAGATTTTTGTGCATACTCTATTTTCCCTACGTATGAATGTAACCAAAGACTTTTTATGAGATTAGAAATATTAATTTCCATAGCTCTCATTTTTAATTTCGTTTTACTGTTTTTGCACCGGTTTGCAAATAACCAATTAATATGCAAACCTTTTTGAAACGTTTGCTTGTCTTCTTTCTACGCTTTTCTCTCTTTTTATTTGAGTGAATGTTACCTAAAATATAGGATATGGATGTTGTTTTAATTTGTGTGTTTTAAACATAAGCATAGCATTATTCGTTTTGTTTAATGTTTACGTGCTTACATACATACATGTTCAGGATACGAAAAATATGTAGTAAGGTGGTTTTTCTCGAAGCAGATTTTTTTTGTTCTATGATTTTGCCGAATTCGCTCAAAATATTTGTAAATATTTGAATCTCATCTCACTAATATTATAAATGCGAAAGTAGGTATGGAGGATTTTTTATTTGTTCCACTTTCACGGTACTGAACCGATTTTGATGAAATTTGGTAGTTATAGATGGATAAAGCGTGGCAATCGGCTAACACATAGGATACATTTTATCCCGAAAAACTCGAATCGAATGGCTAAAATTATGTCTATTAAGTGTATTATGTCTATTATGTGTACACAATAAATTGTAAAATAAAATAAATAAATAAATAAAAACTGTTTTTTTTTTACTTTTTTAAATCTTATTTATTTTATGAAAACTTACAGACAAACTCAAAACTATGTGGACCCAATTCTGAAGTCCACGCAGACAAAGTCGCGGGCGGAAGCTAGTTTCCCATAAAAATAACAATCAGTTGATCGATTTGTTTGAAAAACACAAATTTTGTTTTTGAGATTTCATAAAATTTGTAAAATAAGTAGGAACTTCTTAAGTTTCATGATCAACGTGTATAAAAATTGCCCACTGAAAGTATTCCTAACTTTTCTGTTTAATTTTGTACCTATAAAATATATTTTCACGTCCAGATACAAGTAAACTAATCTACTTGTTACAAAAAATCCTTGAATCGAACCCACGACATCCTTGGCGTAGAACTCGGAAGCGCTAACCGCTACGCCCCGAAGTCAGTCAAATAATATCTAATACTCATACAACATTCAAACAGCTGACCTACATTGAGAATTCAACGAAAACGCACCCCCCTTTTCCACAGTCGGGTAAACACCCCTAGCAAGCGAAGGGGAGGCACCAGATGTCTTTGCGACAATAAATTTTATGGCAGTATTCTCCACTACAACCTTACGATTCGAGGCTTGAACGTATGAAGAGGGAAGCATATTTTATTTAAATTGTAACCTATTTTATAGATACCATTTTTATTATATTGTAACCGGAGCTCTCGTCTATGGGTTTTGTTATGGCATTTGAGTACTTTTATCCTGAGAGTAGTAAAATACGTTAGTGTTCGACAATTCGTGTTTATTCTATTAGAAGTTAAAAAAACATTCAGGAATATACGCCTCAAAACCGAATGAAGGTCAAATTCTACGAAAAACCGTTTCAGTCCGTAAGATCGCGTAATAAAGATTAGTTACGTGTTTTTCGGGCAATAAAGCGTTTGTTCATGAAATAATTGAATACCTACGTGATCAAAAACATATATCAGTAATGTCATACAGTATTCCCATTCAGCCACTAATAGGGAGTCCTCTTTAAAAGCAACCTAACCCAGCGGTAGTTGGTTAACGCAAAGCACACATTTACGCATAAATAACGTACAAACGTCATTTGTAAAAAAAATATATTAAAAAAAGATAAAAAGAAGGTATCGTATTAAAATAAAATAAGTAATTGTAACGAATTAGTTTGAGTTTTCGGGTGTTACTACTATATAGTGGAAAATATTACTAGTAAATCTCCGCTATCAAAACAGCACGATTACCGTCATTGGTGAGATAGACGAAGCACTAAGGCACCTTTGGTGTTACTTTCCATCAATCAAACTGTCAGTTATTTAAATCAAATTATTTTGAGGGTTCCGTAGCCAAATGGCAAAAAACGGAACCCTTATGGATTCGTCATGTCTGTCTGTCTGTCTGTCCGTCCGTACACCCACTTTTTTCCGAAACTATAAGAACTATACTGTTGAAACTTGGTAAGTAGATGTATTCTGTGAACCGCATTAAGATTTTCACACAAAAATAGAAAAAAAAAACAATAAATTTTGGGGGTTCTTCATACTTAGAATTGAAAGTCAAAAATTTTTTTTCATCAAACCCATACATATCTATGGATAGGTCTTCAAAAATGATATTAAGGTTTCTAATATAATTTTTTTCTAAACTGAATAGTTTGCGCGAGAGACACTTCCAAAGTGGTAAAATGTGTGTCCCCCCCTGAAACTTCTAAAATAAGAGAATAATAAAACTAAAAAAAATATATGATATACATTACCATGCAAACTTCCACCGAAAATTGGGTTGAACGAGATCTAGTAAGTAGTTTTTTTTAATACGTCATAAATCGTAAACCGCAATTTACCTTTCATTCAAGTTACAACGAACTACAAGAACTTTTATATTATGTTACTTGCTGCTACGGAACCCTTCATGGGCGAGTCTGACTCGCACTTGGCCGCTTTTTTTAAATATTATAATACAGAACATTATGGATTGTTCAAGACGGATAACACAAAAAAATTGCTGAATGCCGAAAATCGAAACCTAATCTATTTTGAACGTGAAAATTTCGACATGCGTGATATAGATTTTAACCTAGTTTGAATCGAAGTACCTATTATAAGTAAACACTAAATAATGGATTCGCTATCATTATGGACTCATAAATTTTTATAAACAAGCTCCTGTAGCCCAGGTTTACTGTGGAGCTGATTTACTGTGGTTTATGGCTGTGGAGTTTTTACTGCGAATACCGCATTAAATTTTATAGGCTATCTCCTAGAATTTTTACTGGAGACAATAAGGGGAGGGGGAGGTAATAAAACAAATAACGAGTTTTTGAGTAAGCGGTTAAGGTATGTAATGAATATTTAAAGATTTAATATCGGGTACATGCAGCTGGATCTTAAAACGTAGTGAAGAAAAGTTGATTGGTCTCCTTACAAAGTAAAATATATATTCAACAAATAATTTAAAATATATATTCATCAAATAATTATATTTCAGTTTCAGCTTATTTGTTAACAACCTATATTGTCCCCACTGCAGGGGCACGTGTCTCTCCCCATACCTCGGAAAAAGGTTAGGCCATATTATACACGTCACACGGGGGCGAAGTCCGGATTGTCAGATTATTTATCTGCTTATACATATATTGGAAAAAGTTTAATAGTTAGAATTGATAAAATGATTTAAAGCCAAAACAGAAACGTGAACAAGAAGTATTTTATGAAAACCCGCTGTTAAAAATATTGTATAACTGGCAGCGCGCACATTTGAATGTAGGTATTGGCAATAGGAACAATATCATAAAAGCAATCATTTGTAAATAATTTTACATCAATAAAACAGACTGATAGCTAGTAAATAAACTTCGGAAAACAAAGTGTCGAAATTTAAAGCGCCTACGCAACATCAAATATCAAAAGTCTCTATCTTCTTCGCTTCTAGCCTCTCGCTACTGATCGGGTAGGCAGCGAGGTGGCGCGATGACGGCGAGGCATACAGATTACCCTAGCCTAGCAGCATTAGCGACTCTTTGCTGCGATGCGACGCCGTGTCGAAACAAACTACACTGATACTAGCTAAGATACTACCACTGATGTGAAAACGTTAACCACCCACCAGGAGTCCTGTACCAGATTGTCATTAACTTTATGAAGTAAGTAAGAATAAGTTACGATGGATGGTGATTTTGCCACTCTTGTGAACGTTGTTTAGTTTCATGAGAAACTTCGCACAATACTTGAAAATGAAAATATTTTATTCGAAGTAGGTAGCAGTGTACACTTTTCGAACGTCATTCTTTTATCTACCTAATACGAGGTTCCTACCACTCGGAACTCGTATACCCACCGTTCCGGGAAGTGTTTGCGGAGTGAGAAGAAACGGCGGGCCCTAAAGAAATTCCCTCCTACACATTTTTTTTAAAAAACAGTCTTATATTCTAATGAGACATATAATATATTTTGCAGTCACATTATTTATTTCAATAATCGAGTTGCCTAGCAACGTCTACAAGGAGGTACATATCACTCCTCATATTCTATTACATATTCTATTTCATTTAATGCTAGATCAATAAATGAATTATACAATGTCATGTCTGTAAATAAAACATACAAAAATAAGAATAAAGAAAGAAGAATAAAGAAAGGATTCAAAAGAGATAAAAGTAAAAATTATTTGTAGCTAATGACTAACAATTCCAAAAACCAATGACAATAGCAGGCCAGTTCACACGGACAGCACGTTGTAGTGCGTAAAGTAAGGTTTGCGCTTAGGCTATGGTTCTGGTCGTGCTTTTATTTTAATGTTCCCGTTTAAACTTAGCGTGATCCTTTACCGGTAGGTAAAGAGAATTCTTCGAAAATACACATATTAAACCATTCCCCGTTTTTTATATGCTTTGTGACTTCGCGACAGTTAGTAGCGGCACTAAGATTGCTTCTTATAAGAGACACCCACGTTTTTTATTAACCCCCGACGCAAAAAGAGGGGTGTTATAAGTTTAACGTGTCTGTGTATCTGTGTATCTGTGTATCTGTCTGTGGTATCGTAGCTCCCAAACGGATGAACCGATTTTCGTTTTGTTTTTTTTGTGTCATAGATAATTTTATCCCGAGTGTTCTTAGCTATGTTTCATGAAAATCTGTTCAGCCGTTTGAAGATCATCAGCTCTTTTCTAGTTGATGAGGGGATCTGACTAACTTCCTTATGTCCGATCGATTCGAAATTTGGTACCGTGTTACTTCAACGATATTTAAAGAACATGGTAAGGCAAGCGTAAGCTGGTCAGCCGTTTGAAGATCATCAGTTCTTTAATAGTTGATGAGGGGATCTGACTACCTTCCATATGTCCTATCGATTCGAAATTTGGTACCGTGTTACTTCAATGATATTGAAAGTATATGGTAAGGTAACCATGACCTGATCAGCCGTTTGAAGATCATCAGCTCTTTAATAGTTGATGAGGGGATCTGACTACCTTCCATATGTCCTATCGATTCGAAATTTGGTACCATGTTACTTAAATGATATTGAAAGTATATGGTAAGGTAACCATGACCTGATCAGCCATTTGAAGATCATCAGCTCTTTAATAGTTGGTGAGGGGATCTGACTACCTTCCATATGTCCTATCGTTACGAACTCAACTAACTAATCATTATAAATACCTTCCTAATATTTATACCTACTTTAAAAAGGACAAAATAAAAGTAAAATTAAAATTTTAAAAACCCCCCGACACAAAAAATAAACTCTAAAAACTAACAAATAATATTTTAAACCTATTATAATTATTATCGTCACATATATTATGTAAGTTCAAATATTTTTATTTTCCAAGCGTCGTCGCGTCGGGGGACCGCTAAGTGAGAAAAACAGGTGTAGTCGCAGATTGCAACAAAAGAATTTACTCCGAAAAATTCGCAAAATCGACACAACCGTCAACGACGTCTGCCCTCCGCTACCGACTCGTGGTCCCACCGCGTTGACCCACTGGTGGGTCCACGAGTAATTTACCGTTTACTCGTGGTCCCACCGATTCACTCTTGGCCAGTAATCGTAGCATGCATTATAGTATGCTATAGGCTAATGTTACAATGTCTATAGATACTTGAAAAAGTATATATTCTCTTATGTGCATGGCTACTTATGAGAATGATTAAAAACTATTTATTGCGTGGAGTTGAGTTGTTTGTCACTGTCACCCATATAGTGAAAGTATCAAGGCATTTAATATTAAATATTAATAGTAGGCTAAAATGAAAAATACAGAAAAAGTATCAATGAATAAGTATTTTATATAAACCTCCTCCTTTGCTTCCTTTTTCATTTCATCAATATTAAGTGCTAACTCGTTCTTTGCATAGTCAGCACTACATTCACTTTCAGAATATGTTTTATGTTTGACTACTCGTACAATTTTGTCTTCGCACGCTTTTAATTTTTGCAATAAAAAGTAGTCTATGTCTTTCCCCTAGGTTCCATCTATCTCTATGCCAAAATTCATCAAAATCGGTTCAGCGGTTTAGGCGTATAAACGTTAATTTTTGTTATTTTGTTTTTTCTGCCAAGAAATTGTCCAGTTTTCTGGCACCACAGCACTCCTACAGCTATTGTTGTTTATGTTTAGTTCATTTTCTGTGTAAGGTTGAAAAACACTGTAATAAGCAATCTCAGCAATGGGAACAAGTTTTTGCCTGTGATACTTCGTGTTCAAAGTACCAGGAGAGCATGACCGAACAGAAGGTAGACAGTGCCAGATTAAGACTATTTGATACTTCGCGTTCAAAAGTACCAGGAGAGTATGACCGAACAGAAGGTAGACGATTACTATTTGATCCCCACGCCAGGATAGCATAATATAAATCACTTAATTGTGAAAGAAAAGGTAAAAAACCACCACCCTTGCACCCTTGGAACAATGTAAAGGCTTCTGTGTACATACAGCCTTGTCTTCGTTTAAAATGTATATTGTAAAAGTCTGTCATTTTATATTCACGTCTGTCGTTAAAAAGACTGCGAACAGAAGGTAGACAGAGACAGTGCCGGATTACTATTTGATACTTCGTGTTCAAAAGTACCAGGAGAGTATGACCGAACAGAAGGTAGACAGTGCCGGATTACTATTTGATCCAGGCGTGGATACAGGGGGGGGAGGGCAATGGGTGCAATTGCCCCCCCCCCCCCCCCTGAAGCCTGACCGAAGTACTAAAACTTTTATAAAATGCAAATAAATGTACAATATACATTTTAAATGAAGACAAGGCTGTATGTACATAGAAGCCTTTACATCGTTCCAAGGGTGCACTCTGACAGCAACCGTTTTTTACCTTTTCTTTCACACTTAAGCGATTTATATTATGTTATCCTGGGGCGTGGGGATCAAATAGTAATCGTCTACCTTCTGTTCGGTCATGCTCTCCTGGTACTTTTGAACGCGAAGTATCAAATAGTCGAACTGCCAATATGAACAAATTAAATCGATTATTCTATCTATGACAATAACATACCATATTGCTACATGATAGTTTCATATCCTCCAAAAACAGCCAAGAGTGAATCGGTGGGACCACGAGTAAACAGTCAATTACTCGTGGACCCACCAGTGGGTCAACGCGGTGGGACCACGAGTCGGTAGCGCTGCCCTCACGTGTATGACCGTTCGGGTCACCGCACACCGAGCTCGCCGCGCGCGGCATTACGTAGTGCGTAGACTATGCATGAAATTAAAGATCGCTCGTACCTAAATGTAATTCTTAATAATTAATTAGCTGTTGTTGAAAAAATACTTTATAAACTTTAGCGGTCCCCCGACGCGACGACGCTTGGAAAATAAAAATATTTGAACTTACATAATATATGTGACGATAATAATTATAATAGGTTTAAAATATTATTTGTTAGTTTTTAGAGTTTATTTTTTGTGTCGGGGGGTTTTTAAAATTTTAATTTTACTTTTTGCAATCCCTTCTTTAAGGGATAAAGGTGTTTTATTGATATAATCACGTTATTATAAGTAGTGTGCACGGTAGAGGCTTTTCTATAGAAGATTGTATTTGCAAAATTGAGGGTTATACAGTATTTTACAATATGAGTTTTGGCTATAGGTAAAGTCAGCATCAGAAGTAGATGAGCGTCTGAAGTAGTCAAATAATTTTGAGCATTTATTTTTTCATAAATATCTACACAAAAACATTTTCAAATTGATGTGAGCTTGTTTGAATTCAAGTAGTTCTAAACACTTACATGGCATATGATTTTGTTAGAGTTTTCTTACACAGGGGAGGGAGGGGGTCAAAAGGTGGTTAAAATTGTCTTACGTAATAAATGGACAGCCCCTTACATGGCATATGATTTATTTAACTACATTAAAAATTATTTAATGTACATATTCCATTTTCAATGGCTTTGACCTCCCACAAAAATAGTTATAATAAAACAGTTAAAATGGTGGTAAATAATGTTACAAAATGGTCAAGCAATACTATAAGATGGACTTCTATTGCATAAACCTCATCAGCCAGCTATTGGAAGTTAAAAAGTTATCCACAATCAGACACATAAAGGGTCATTTTGAAATGCCTATTAAAAAACTGTGGTTTTTACTTATGAAACTGAACTTTATTACTTTTCCCAAAGATCCAATAAGCAATTCCTAAAATCTCCATATAAATTCAGAGTTCAGATGATTACTTTGTACTCATATGCGATGTTGTTTTTTTTGCAAACTGAGTATTGATTTTTTCGGCAAAGTTTATCAGTTCCACAAGTAGAATTCCTTTTTTTTTCTATTATTTAAGAAGGACCATCTATGAAAACATCTGTCTTTCTACTCTGACCAACTAAACCGATCAACTAAAACGGATCCAGGATATGTTTAATTAAACGTATTACAGAAGATTACAAATTAGTTATCAAACAGATTCTGTGAAAATCTATTATTAAAAAGTTTATAGACCAAACTCTCCTACTGGTAGGAGCACAAGGACATACATGACCTAGAGTGTGCATTTGGAGCTATTTGACTGCGTTTCGTGTAGCGCACACAGTATTGACCGTGTGCCGAAAGCACAGCACGTCTGACAGCCGATTGGACGCGCATAAAATATGTGTCACCCGCTCGTTGTAAATAACTCCACACCATGGAGATCGCATGTGCATGAACGTACCATAGAGATTGTAATATACATAGTAACAATTCAACCAGCCAGCTATTTACAGGGCAGACAAACTGATGAGTTTCATTACCAAACAGTGGAGAAATGGGGATTTTCAGGACACATGAGCGTTTCAGATATATCAATGCCAGGCCATGCAAATAATGTATTAATTCAATCCTTTGCACTTTAACTTATTTGAAAATTTGTATAAGATCTGCCTAGATTATCATTAATAAGTTTTAGATTTCCTAGATTATAGATTATCTATGTTTGTAATTAATTATAGATAAAACACATTTTCAGGTCTACACTTAAGAAATATATAAAACTATAGGTTCGTTGAAGATAGTTATTCAGTAGTAGAAACTCCGGTTTAAATATTGTAGTTTCAGCGGATTTTGTTAGAACTTATATAAACAGCCTTAATATCTGATAACAAAAACGTATTATAGGTCTGAGCAGCAATCACTGACTTATCATACATCCCACCCTCCATTACCGTGTTGGCAGGCTGGAAGCCTGAGCTCACCAACTCATGCGTTAAAGTACGATAGGAAGTAGATTCCTACGAATTCTGACTAGATTTCTACTCCAGATCTTACCCAAACTTTAGCTACTTACTGCAAGTTCGCAAGCAGTCTAGTCGCGAATTCGAGCGCCTCTTAAATGTTTTTAAACTGGATCCTCTAGAACTTATATAAACAGCCTTAATATCTGACAACAAAAACGTATTATAGGTCTGAGCAGCAATCACTGACTTATCATACATCCCACCCTCCATTACCGTGTTGGCAGGCTGGAAACCTGAGCTCACCAACTCATGCGTTAAAGTACGATAGGAAGTAGATTCCTACGAATTCTGACTAGATTTCTACTCCAGATCTTACCCAAACTTTAGCTACTTACTGCAAGTTCGCAAGCAGTCTAGTCGCGAATTCGAGCTCCTCTTAAATATTTTTAAACTGGATCCTCGAGGAAGTTGCGATATGCGACGAGCGAGCGACGAGAAGGAAAGAGTGTAAACACTCAAACGACGCCTACAGTGCGAGAGCGCAAATCCTGAGAAATCGCGAGCTCTGAGCGCCTTTCGACACGTCTTCTTACTAAGCCTAGGCCACAAGCTGTAGCGATTGTATTATTAATTATGGTCAAAATTCTCTTTTACTATTTTAACATTTACTTTTGACCAAGCTTATGATGATGTCTTTTTCAATTTCTTTCTTATATTGCCACAGATAATTTAATTGCCACGGTTTGCCACGATCTATCGATTATAATTTTCTAAATAAAATAATGAAAAGCAGCAGTCGCTGTAAGTAGCCGAAACCACGATAGACGCTGTCAGTTTAGTTACAATGCTGTCACTCTAGTTTTTTATAATCCACCTACAATCCCTCCCTACTCCCCAACCAGCCAAATGCACTTTTTTATCATTGGTATGGTGTTGGCATCATCTCATCTGATGATAATTGATGATTATGCCGAAGATGGAAGCGGGCTTACCAAAATTCCTCAACGCAACGGGGAACTTTATTTTTTCCAAGCGCGATTATATAAATACTTATATAGGGTGACCCTAAATTAGTTCTTGATACGAAAGGCTATGCATGTGCTCATGATAACGAACAACTTTCCCTAAAGAACCCATAGTCAAATCGCATAAAAAATTTGGACTCTTCATACTAATTTGGCCGGTCAGTTCATCGATTTGTATGGAGACTCAAAATTTTTTTTTGCGATTTGACTATGGGTTTCTTAGGGAAAGTTGTTTGTTATCATGAGCACATTCATAGACTTTCGTATCAAGAACTAATTTAGGGTCACCCTATATATTACCTTGATGTTCTTAGTTAACACTGGTGATCAGGAAATCATTGGAACATAGTTTGTCACAATCATGTTATTAAAAATATAATCATCTATTAACTTTGGGTATCTTTCTCTTATATCTTTATCTTCCGTTTGAGATATTGATGATGACGTAAACTATCCTTGGTTATCTTTCGCAAAAATCAATTATTCCATCTCTTTTAACTTATCCCACTCCTTGTACCCGGATAATGCAGATTGATTCGGCTCAACATTAGAGACAAATTCGATTTGCGGAGGTGACGCGCCGGTTTCGCGGCAGGTGAGAAATGCCGCAGATTTAGTGATATTTGTAACGGAATGTGACGAGCTTCGGCGATTTACGTTTTCGAGGAGTCAATGTTAAGGCCTATAGCAAACTATTCAATGCAATGTTTACTTTTTTATTATTTTTAGCGTTGTTACTTGTTGTTATTTTAGTTCCGATTTGTAGGAACTTTGTACTAAGTAGGAAAAGATATACGATTAAAAAAATGTGTAACGCTACTTTAAAGAAATATTTTGGTTATGATTGTTTTGATTTCATCGTTGTGAGAAAAATTAAATTTCCTTATGGCATTCGATCTTGGTTCACCTATTTACCCAATCGCAGCATGTGTTACAGGATATGAGTTCCAAGTGTTCCTAACTTCGTATTAGGTAGACTAAAAACTTTGAAACTGCTACCTGACTGGAATAAATATATTTCTTTGCCATTAGATTCATCATCAATCATTATTATCAGCCCAAAGACGTCCACTGCTACGGGACTCTATGCTATGGATACACTCCCTCAAGGATCATTAGATTTTTTCCATCATATAACTAAATAACTAATGTTAGTTTTTTTTGTGAAAAGGTATAATAATTTGACCGTGATTTGATCAAATTCGGATGCAAGTCAGACGTGAATGTGCCGTTATGGGTTATAGGGAACTAAAGGAACCATTTATCCTCCTCCCGAATCCCTGCCGGCTTGGCTCAACTGTAGCGTATAAATACTATACAGGGTGTGCTACCCTTAGAACAATACTACTATACCAGAGACTCATTTAAGGTTTTTTCTTACCAAATTATGACTGATTTAAAGACAACAGATGGGGAGATACGTGGTTGATACAAATAGGTAGATCAAAAAAAACACAGAAACTAAATAACGACTTTTCTCTCTAAGTTTTAGTCTGTTACAATATCAGTATTTCCATTGAAATATTATTTGAACTTACTTATCTCGTTTATAATAAATTTAGCTGATTAACAATTTATTTAGGTACCTGACAGGTTTGACTTATTTTTTATTAAATGAACCCCGATATAATCTTAGCAAAATTCAAACTTTGCCACATGAAACTACTTAGCTAACTAGATACTTGAAAGCGTAACCTCAACACCCTGTATACGAACATCCGTACCCTTGTCATGCCAGCCACGTAAGGCTACGAATGTCCCCCAAACCGACCTTAAAGAAACAAACTTGGCTCTGATGCAAGCTGGCTTCGTTCAACTGTGCACCTATTTTCTGTTATTGCGTTTTAAAGAGCCTCTTTAAAAAGAGTTGCGGTGAGAAAAGCTTCGATTTGATGCGGTTAGTTTGTGTTCTTTAGTTCGGCGATGTTAGAAAGGAAGACGCTAGACGTATGCTGCTAACAAACTCCTTTAGGATTCGTGTCGCCACTGCTATGCTCCACTAGTTGGGCCAGCAGGACTTTCAACTTGTGTCCTCACTACCATAAATTAGTGGGACCACCAGGATATATCTGGCAACTTACCATAATTGCTATTGTATATTGGGGGGAGGGGGCTAAGTTTATGTTCAACAGTGGACGTTTTCCTGCTGATACATTGGTGATCGACCGTAGGAAGTTTTCCTTCTGGTTGACCTAACATTAATTATTAAGCGCCCCATCGAGTTGTCCGTACGGGTTGTGTCAGAAAAATTTGAATACTCCGAAAGGTAAGGTAAGTATAAAATTATTTTGTAATCAGCCGATTAGTTTCTTAAAAAACTGTGATTACGTTTCAACGAAGTACAGTATGCTCTTAAAATATTTAATTTGATTATATTTTGGTCATTTAACAAATTCATATCTATCTGTAAAAGTACTAAGTAGTGAACTTATAAGACGTCTGCTATAAAGAAGTTTTTTATTTATAACTTTTCCTTATTCATTATTAAACTTACTTATTATTTTCATTTTCCAAACTTATTTACGTTCATGTCACGTCTAGTTTTCAGATGGAAAATACATCATATATGCGAAACAAGGAGAACTGAACGTTAATACTTATACGGTGTAAGTTTATTTTACCTTGAATCATAGAATCGTTTGAATGATATAAAAAAGATATCGGTGACTAGTACAGTTAGTTCGTAATTAATAAGCAAAACTATTTTACATTTTTAGTGTATATTTTATTCAATTTGTTACTGGTTATGAAACAAAAATGGATTTTATCTATGTTTAATTTGAATGACTTTCTAATATTTCTTACAATTTGGGTTATTTTAAATATATGTATATTCAACCAAACATATACTTTTCTTATCAATTTGAGCTCAGTAATTCAAAAAGTAACACGATACCGACAAGTTATACCTACTCGGATATAAAATTATTTTAAATTAGCCGGTTACTTCTTGAGCTTATTCAGGACCTTCTTCAGCAGTAACTTTGTAGTTTCTACCACGGGGAACTTGTATAACTGACGTTTCGGGATGTGTTAGCGACCAGTGAAGAAACCTGATAGATAGATTGTACACACAGAAAAAATATTGCAAAAGAAAATAATAACAATAAGATATGGTGTCACAATGTGGGCGGTCTTATCGCTTAAAGCGATTTCTTCCAGACAACCGGTGCTCGGAAAATTAAACAAGAAAAAGTAGGTAGGTAGCGCACAAGTAACTTACTAAAATAAACTTATCAGATACAAGTTATAAATAAAATTTTAATAATGTACAAAATACACGAACATATATAAAATACATATAGACAAAGTATATAATAAAAATAAACTTGCTTGACCACCGACATCGCTATGAAACTATTTGCCAACTTTTCCCAATGCATTTTTGTCTATACCCAACTGTACCTGCTCACCAACCATCAGCACACTCTGCTTGCTCGTCACGTCGTTGCGGGTTCGACTCCCAGACATGTTCCTTTTGTTTTTCGCTATTGTCCCGTTCGTCTTATTGCCGCGTGTCATGTGAGCTGGGTTGGACTTGGGATCTATTAAATTAACTATAGGGTCTGTTATAACTATAATTCGTTTGGTAACATTATGATACTTCTTATATTGCCAAGACTCGGAGTTAGGACTCTTAAAAGTGAAATACAATACATTTGTATACATCCTGTAACAAAATCGGTGAAGAACCCATTAACTGGGAGGTCTAATTAAAATTGAATATATTTTGATCAACTATTTAGTCAATTTTGCATGAAGAACCCAACAATTGAAAAGTTGATGAAGAGTATGATGAAGATGAGCTCCTATTAACCATTCTATGCCTAGTTTTTTTTATATATAACCTGTGTATCACAATCAGATCATTTTTAAGATACGTAAACTCTATTGAAGAAGTTAGTAAAAAAAACTCTTCAATTTAAATAATTTTCGGGTTCTGGTAATAGATGAAAAAATAAACCAAATCAAGAACTTTCGGTTGGTAAACTTAGATCAGTAAAGTAAAGTTTTCTATGCAAATTTGTATGTGTGAATGATGCGAAAATTCTCAGACTTAAGACTCTAGACTTTCCCTAAACATTGAATGTACCTACAAGTTGCGAGTGGTAGGAACTTTGTACCATGTATAAATAAAGACGATTTAAAGGTAAAAAAACCTTTTTGAATTTCAACTGAATTTGAATTTGAAATCACCAATGTGAAATATCGGAGCTGCGCCGTCGTAGCTACGAGTGTAACTCTACGACGAACTCTGAACTTTGAAATTTAAAGTTTTGCGTTTTACATTTCCTCAGGGTTCCTTAAATTGTTTACCACTTTAATAAGTTTAGTTTTTACTTCAATGTCAATAGCCAGTCCGCATAAATTTTCTATCAAATCGAAGGTTTCTACAACGGTCGAAGATATTTTAATATATACAGATATGTATAAATAAAGGCGGCCCTAATTTTTCAAATTTTTAGTTTTAGTCTTTAAGTTTTAAATGTATTTTTATGTTGGTGTGCAATAAAGTATATTTACATACTTACACTCTATAATTATGTTTTACCCTTTTTTCGAGCTCAAGTGTGTCGAATTGCGTGTATACACGTAGGTACTCGCATTATTTATCATATTTTTTAGGGTCAAATGAGCAGAACTAAGACATTATAAAAAAATAAAAATTAGTTTTTCGGGATAAAACTATTCTTTTTTGTTTCTCGCTCTCTTAGCTTTTTGCCAAATTTCATTTAAATTGGTTGAATAATTATAGCAATAAATAGCGTTGCTTCGTCAAATCGCATTGTTTTTGGGGTTCCTGGGGTGATTTCCGGGCGTATTCAATATTTTACAGAATAAAAAGTAGTCTATGTCATTTCCGAATAATTTGGCTATTACTGTGCAGAAAACGTATTGATTCGTAGCTCAGTTGTGACGTGAAACAAACTATCTTTAGCATTTAGAATATTCGTAATGATTAGTCTGCTGTTGGATATAGAAGTACTATTTTCTCCTAAGCAAATTCATAAGTTACTTATTTGTTTCAAGCTGTTTTCGTTTCAGCTGCAAATTGCGAATTTATACAAAGTTGTACCTATCTATCCAATTTCGCTCGCTAACACTCTACGTCTTTCGTGCCTATTAAACTTAAAGAGAAAAATCTTTTTTACTACTCGATAACGCTTATGCGGCAAGCATCTGCCACTTTAAGAAATTATTGGGAGATTTCCCTGAAAAAGTTGTCACCCCAGGAAAAGAGGGTAAACGCCTTATTTGATAGCCCGATTTTGTTGGGGGGCAGTGAGAATGTTAAATTACTGGCGAAATGAAAGATAATGGGTTCCCTCGTAACTGGGGAAAGTTACTTGAGGGAAAAAAGTTTTATATCCCAAAAGATTTTGAAATTCAGCCGGAGGGCGTACCGAGTTTGGAGTTTCGCGTTATTTTATTCATGGGTTTTGTTGCAGTCGTTTTATAGGTAGAAGATTTTTATATTGCTTCTAAAGAGGAAAATAAAGAATTTATGTCTCTTCAAGTGCCGAAAAAGGTACAGTTGACAGGAAGAAAGCTTGTTTTGTTCTATCTAGATTCTCGTAACCATGAAAAAATATGAATTAGGATATACAGTTAAATTAATTATACAGCCACGCTGTGCACCCTTTCTCGCGAATCCCTTATATTTTTATCTGGTATACACAAGATTGTCATCGCTCAAGATAAATCAGCAATAGTAATAGAAAAAGTAACAAAGAACTTCGGTTTCAATGGAAGGTATCAGAACCAGAATTTTTCCAGAGTAACCAACTATCTTATGTACTAGTTTGTATAGAAATACGACAAAGTTTCATCAAAATCGTTTGAGCTATTTTTGAACAAAAAAATAAGTGTTTTTTACTATAGCGGCAACCCTAAAAATGACGATATTAAAAAAAATGGCTGGAGATATTAACAAACCCAAATTTCAACCAAATCCATCCAGTGGTCTTGGCGCTAGAGCCCGGGACGGACACACACACACACACATAATTTTTTTTGGTCTCTATTAGTGCAAGAGAAATGAGAAATTGAGAATCGATCCCCATCAAAATCTCAAGTTCGTTTTTTTTGCCATGATAATACTTCCTTGCTCCTTCGTCGCTCGCTGACGCTCGCTCCTCAGTTGCTCGAAAGTAAAAAGTGCGTTAGAAATTTCAAGGAGTTACTCGGAATCAAGTATAGAATATTTAAAAAACCGATATGCAACATTTCTTTCAATTTTCCATACAAATTCATGATTCACTATTTAGATTTAGTATGGGAATCCGAAAAAAATAATTGAACAGCGGATTTTTCTCCTGTATTCTATACTTAATTCTGAGTAACCCCTTAAAATTTCAGACTCACTTATTTAACACCTGTATAGTGTAATTACAGCTTTAAATTCATAGACTAAGTAGGTCTTTATACTGATAACTTATTGTAGGATTTTCATGTGTTCACTACGATGTTGATATAGGTGTGAATACAAACAACAGAACTGAAATTGAACAATTTATTGTAAACTAATACGAACGCATAGTAGAATTTAGGATATATATTTATATTAATTGTACAATAACAAAACATTGACATTATAAAGCATTAACTAAGTTCACCAACGTTTCATAAAGCCACACTGTTTGGAATCAAGTTCAGGTTGATAACACTCTTGGACAAATTGCTATTGACAACAGGCCTTTCCAAGTTTTCATACACTATGCTAAAAATACCTCACAGGTTAAAACAGATCTTCCAAGAGTAACAGAGTAGTTAATTATATTTACAGGTAAAACAGCTAATGGCGATTAGGTGAACGTTAATATTACAATAATGTATCAAAATATTAAAGCTATGAAAAACATAGGCAATGATACAACAGTCTTAGAGATATTAAATGAGATATAGTTGTTATAGATACGTATTAACTAACACAAAAGGCTTCCATTGTTTACAGTTATACATTAAATAAAGTCTTGAGATCCAATAAATGAGAAAATATGGATATTAATACAAATTAATGAGTTACAGGTTCAGCAAATCAATCAGAAGATATGTGCATTATTCCTCAGAGCAAGATTCTCAGGAAGACACAGGAAGACTCTTGATATACTTCGGGTTTGCTTAAACAGTACAAAAGCTACATTCAAGTTGGAGTTACAAAAGATAGGGTTCAATCGAATATAAAAGTATCAAAATGAGCGGAAGTAAAACTAACACAGTTAGTTTAACTACTCTTACCTTCGTTGCAATTCTCTATACAAAGTGTCATTATTATAATATTACCTAATTGATATTTAACTAGTCTTTAAAAATAGACTTCAGAGCACAGAAGCTTTTAATTAGACTTAGAAAAATACATGGGTAACCACATCGGATTAGTGCGAAAGCCTCCATTCTAAATACAAAGTACATCTAGAGTACAAAAGCAGTCTCCAGATTAAATTCGGTAACGTAGCTTAATGATAAACTTGTTTAGAATTTCAAACAACACAATTACAAGGTTTGCACCTTGAAACAACATTAAAAGTCACTAATTTCGGGGTCTGTGTCGGCGTATTTACATGTGAAGGGGTTTCGAAGCCATGCGCAAAACGATCTGTCGCTATGTTGTTTGTATTTAGCAGTTGTGTGTTTCTTTGCATGCGCTCTTGCAACTGCGGCCCTCCTTGTTGGGTAAGAATCAAGCGATGATGCATCAGAGTCTCTAGGAACAGAATCATAACCCGACTCCGCACGTCTCGACGTGGCAGCCGGACTGTGCTTTCCTGTTCTAGGCGTAGATTCATGGCCACTATCGTAGCCATCAGGTTTTGATGAAGCAACGATTCTTGCGACTACTTTATCCCCTTTTTCAGTTTTCTCAGACCTTGGTTCAATAGTCACTACTGGTGGTGTCACTTCCAAATGCAAATTCGATTTTAGCTCTCGAAAATTTGCCGATTGCGCTCCATTTCCTGGTATTCGACTTTCTTCCCTTAAATTAGGATCAGATGCTCCATCAGGATGTCTTAAGGAAGCTATCCTTGCATCAGTGATGTCATTACCTCTATACCTCTCAAATGGGCCGTATCCATCATTGCATGTTACTTCCATATCATGATATGTACCACACTCTCCTACAGCACTGCCCGGTCTAGACATTGTTCTTTTACAGCTATCACAAATTTTATCACTTGGTCTATAAGCCGGTTCACTGTAAACTGAACCATCACCATGATATTCCTCCGTATCTCGAACATTTGAAAGAGATAGTGATTGAAATACTGGCACGGCTCTTGAACTTGGCATATTGTTATGATCTAAGATTCTTCGTGATCCATATAAGTCAGTTAGATCCATGAGTTCTTCCAGCCTCGAACGAGATGTTGGTAAACTGCCATCAGGATTTAAGTCACCAAGATCACAATTAAAATTGTCTATGTAAAATTCCATAGTTTGTCTTAAATAGGCTTCATTTCTTATTTGTCGTTCCACTTCACTATACATAGATAATGTATCTGTAAAAGTAGAGGCTACTGTCAAGTTTTCTTGACTCAGTATCCTTAGTGGATGATCTTCTAAATCATCTTGTTCTGCTTCTGGAAAAGGATGATCATATCCCATACACAGAGCGATATCTTCCTCGGTGACCTGAAGACAACTATCTTGCATTGGTACGGGCTCTAGTGGTTCCTCTATTTCAATAATTTCTAATATTTCATCATCTTCATCTATTGGACCTTTGCTCATCCCATGAATGTCTATTTCTCTACTGCGATTTGAAACTAATTCATCTTCCATTCGAAGTCGCTCTTTATATTTATTGTCTAAGCTTTCCATAGACACCTCTCTACTACTTAAACTGCTGGGTTGTATAAGCGGTAGTGCTGGTGGGATTTCTGCTAATTCTTCACTATCATCATCATCATCTATTTCATTTTTCGCCATTTGTTTACATGTCGACTTTTTTGGTGTTAAATTAAGTTCTGATGTTGATGGTCCAATGTTTTCTTCCTCTATGGCACTTCCCTTCGATCCAGCTTTCAAACCAGTTCTTATTGTAGACTCCTCAACATGAACACGTCTACTAGCTTCTTTTAGTATGGTGTCTACTCTATGAGCGTCATGTTCATCCGGTGGTTTAGGCCCGGGATCTTTAGAGTTGGGTACTTTATGACTTGGAGAATTATGTCGAGATTTATGAATTTGTGAAGTCTGATTTTCAACCCATTTTCTTATCATATTCTTCTTGTGATTATCCATGTACCCGTACCCAATGCTTTCATTATTCTGATGCGCACCAAGAATGCCAATTTGAAGGGGCATTGCGCTTGGCTGAACTGCTACCGCTTCGAATTGCACAGGTAATTTAGACTCTTGCATTGGTCCATCTACCCAAGTCTCGCGCTTTTTGCTTTGTGTCTCTTTTATAATATGCCTTGCTTCTACCAGTTTATATTTCGATATTCTAGGACCATCAATCCATTGCTCATCACTGGTACTTTTAACATCATCTTGCAATTTTGGACAAGCCTTTTTAATTGGTGTAGATTTAGACGTTGTAGAATGCACTGGTGAAGATTTAGGTGTGTAGCTGGCAGAATGAAGTGGTGCTTTCATTGGAGAAGATTTGGGAGATGAATGTAGTTTATGTACAGGACTTTTTTCTTCTATGACCTTTGAAAGAGAAGATTTGTGCTTATGTTCGGCTGCTGATCCTCGTAATGCTTTGCTGAGGACACACCTGTTATCTCCAGAGTTTATGTTCGGAATATACACTGGCGGATGTTCACCGTCAGTAGCATCATCTAGAGGTCCGACGTAGATGACGGTGTCAGCTGATAAGTCACTGCTGGATGGGTCAGGTTCACTACTACTAGGTTTTGAAGCATCTTCACCAGAGCTTCCTCCAGAACCTGCATTATTATTCGCTGAGTATTTTACTTTCCTTCGACGTAATCGATGTATCCTTGATGCTAGTTGTAATGTTGTTAACGTATCTGAATAGTTTTGGACCGTCGGTGATACATGAACGATCATAGCTGTGTGACATGTTAGGGAACCAAGACATTCTTTTAGGACGTGTGTGAGATTATGGTCTCTGTACGGCAAATGCCTTTGCCCGTTGAATATCGCTAGTAATATGTTTCCCAAGCCTGATAATGGGATGCCTCCGTTCGTTTTTCCTCGCTCCGAGTTTCCTAAGTCGATCAAGTGAAGGCGGCTTCGACCTCCAGCAACTGAAAATAAACAAATTTAATTTAATCTCGTCAATCAATTTAACTTCGCGACAAGAGTTTGACAGCGGACTTTACGAGTTCTTTGGTTTTTCTTATTCTGTTGTTTTATTTTTCGTGAAGAAAATTCGTAAAGGTCTTTAAATTTTGGTTCATTAGGTGGCTTTTTGCAAGTGAAACATAATTTGTTTTTGGGTTCAGTAATTACTTATATATCCTTTATTTCTACATTTTTTAAACCAAGAAAGAGAACAGACAGTTGTCTTTTCACCTACTTATATCTTATTTAAAACTATATTTTTGTTATATCTTCTCACACTACTAAGATTTTAGAAACAAGTCTGTTCTTACCTGCTCCCTTTCCCCCAACGCTGTACTGATACACATGCAGTGTGTATAGCAGATGACTGTCTTTCCCCTCCTCTCTTGCCCCACGCGTCGCTAACGCAGCATCCAGGTAGAAAGCTGCTTTTTCCGCACTATGGACCCGTAGCTCCGACTGATTCTGCAGATGAGTGCCGAAGAGAGGATCGTCACGGAGGTAGACGCCTGGTGACTGCTCAGTGTCTATGGAGGAGATGAAAATTATTGTAATTCTACACGTCAAAAAAGACCACATTTGGGCTTCTGTAAAACTCGTCACAGAAAGACCTGAATCATATCCCGAAACATCACATCACAACGAAAGTTATATGAGACTAACTGTTAAGAATAGGTGCTAGCAGTTCCCGTATCTGGTTGATCTTAGTACAGAGCTCAACAACTGACACTCGCACAGAGAAGCTAGTGACATATTTGTGCTTCTTCTTATCTTTGCTACGGGATACTCATAAAATTACCCAGTTAGAAAAATATGAGACTCACCGTTATGATAAGGTGCTAATAGGTCCCGTATCTGGTTGGTGTTGGTACAGAGTTCTACAGCTGACACTCGCACTGAGAAGCGCGTGCCACACTTGTGCTTTTGTTCTGCTATCCCGCGGAAAAGCCAGGTGATCGCACAAGGTATGGCGCCCAGCGTAGCTGCGGAATCTGGCCGCCCAAGCATTGTGAACGATTTTCCTGAACAAAAATTTAGAATTTGACATTGTATTTCCTAAGGCTTCTCATCAATCATTGTAATAACTTTTGACCGTGACTTCACCAGCGTGGATGTCGGTTTATAATAATAATAATAATAATAAAGTTTTTATTTAAAGTGACCAGGACTCAATGTGTTAGTAAATTATTTAAACTATGTTAGTATCATAAATTAGACTAGACAAAATACATAAAACTTATTCATACTGTGCTGGGGACATGACGCCCACAGCAGTGATTCATATAGGGGCAGTAAAACCTGTCCCCTATCATTTTTAGGATGCTGTTGGGGCTGGCCCGCACCCTGCGCACCAGGGACGCGCACCTCTTGCGCATGGTAGCGTAAAAGCAGTCTACGTGCGCGTCTGCAAACATGCCTGATGCGCTGCAAAAGCGAGGCAGCCCCACCAACACCCGGAACGCATTATTATATTGATAATGGGACGATATCTGTGTCTCGGTCAGGAAGAGCAAGGCCGGCTTTGCTGTCTCTAGGTGGAAGTGAACAGCATTATTGTTTGAGTGTAAGCCCCTGATGTTGCAGAAGTCCACGGCCAGCGTGGCAGGGGGTGCCAAGGTGTTTTTGCCCTTCCCTTGTGCAACTGGATGATGGAGCGCTGTTATGCCCCCCCCCAGAGTACGACGAGGGGCTGCCTGGACGTCTAGGCTCAGGCACATTGTATCCCGAGCATGGACGTCCAGAGAGGGATTCTCCAGCGCTAGCGCAGCTGGTACCCTCCTGGGGTAACATATTTGGTAACTGCGCTATCATTGGGGGGGGGGGGGGTTTGGGCCTCCGGTACCCTCACTCACTCGGCGAAACACAACGCAGCCTTGCTTCACGCCGGTTTTCTGTGAGGCCGTGGTATCACTCCGGTCGAGCCGGCCCATTCGTGCCGAAGCATGGCTCTCCCACGGTATAAAAGCCGGCCTTGCTCTTCCTGACCGAGACACAGATATCGTCCCCAGCAGACACATCATACCTCTCCTACCCTGGGTATGGACTGGAACACTCCTTCGTGCCTAGGGCTGGAGTGTGCGTGTACGTTAGAGACGATATCAGTTCTCGCCGTCTCAGCAACCTTGAAGGTAGGGACCTCTCCACCATATGGCTACGTGTAGACGGCGATGACCATCCCCGCGTCTATTCGTGCCTATATAGGTCCCATACCGGCGATGGCGAAACTGACCGACTCATTGAGCACATCCAAATGGCTGCAGATACTGTGCAGCAGCAGATCCCATCCGCTGAGATCGTGGTACTCGGCGATTTTAACGCCCACCACGCCGAATGGCTCGGTTCTAGCAAGACCGATCATGCGGGGAGATCTGTTCACGACTTCGCCCTGGCATATGGTTTGACACAACTGGTTACTACGCCCACGCGAATCCCAGATGTGGAGAACCATGAACCTTCACTGTTGGACCTTCTGCTGACTTCTCATCCGGACGGCTACCAAGTATCCGTTGACGCATCACTCGGCTCTTCGGATCACTGCCTTATCCGGAGTACGGTGCCACTCACGTGCCCGCCGCGACCGCGAGTCGCCTGTCTCCGTCGTGTGTGGCATTACAAGTCAGCAGATTGGGATGGGATGCGGTCTTTCTTTGCGTCCTACCCTTGGGGGCAGGTTTGCTTCACGCCGGATGATCCCAACTTCGCTGCCGATTCTGTCGCTGATGTGGTGCTGCAGGGTAAAAATCCCATCCTCAGTAGTCCCCATTGGCGGCAAATCCCAGCCTTGGTTTGGTCGGTCCTGCAAAAAGGCTTCTCGCCGAAAGCAGGAATGTTACCAAGCCTGGGCAAATGCGGCGAAGGTACGGGATGAAAAGACCAGCGTATTAAAAAAGGAGTTTAACTTTGCCTCCAGGTCCTTCAAAAGAGACATTGCCAGGGCAAAGTCAGCGCACATAGGCAGAATTGGCGAGAGACTAGAGCGTCTTCCTTCGGGAACTCGTGCGTTCTGGTCTCTGGCCAAAGCTGTCCAGGGGAATTTCTGCACGCCATCATTTCCACCACTGCACATGGGAAATGATTCATTGGCCCACGACGCAAAGGAGAAAGCCGATCTTCTAGGCAAACTCTTTGCGTCCAACTCAACGTTGGGTGACGGGGGAAACGAGCCGCCGACCATACCGCGGTGCACGAGCTGTATGCCGGATATCCGGTTCCACCAACGCTCAGTGCGTAAAGCACTTTTTTCCCTCGACATTCATAAGTCGAGTGGGCCCGACGGAATCCCTCCTATCGTGTTGAAGGTGTGTGCTCCAGAGTTGGCTCCAGTTTTAACGCGCCTTTTCGGCTCTCATACTCCACTGGCGTAGTCCCGAAGTCATGGAAGACAGCTTTGGTGTACCCGATCCCTAAAAAAGGTGACCGCTCGAATCCGTCCAACTACCGGCCGATAGCCATAACCTCCTTATTCTCAAAGATAATGGAGTCCATTATCAACAGCCAGCTCCTTCGGTACCTAGAGGACCGCCAGCTGCTTAGTGCCACATTATGGACTTATGGTCTGAAATAAATAAATTATTATTATTATTATTATTAGTGACCGACAGTACGGTTTCCGTAAGGGCCGGTCCGCTGGTGATCTTCTTGTCTACCTGACACATCGTTGGGCACAGGCGATCGAGACTAAGGGGGAAGCTTTGGCCGTTAGTTTGGACATAGCGAAGGCCTTCGATCGGGTCTGGCACAAAGCACTTCTTGCGAAGCTTCCTTCTTATGGGCTTCCCGAGGAATTATGCAAATGGGTCACTAGTTTTCTTGCAGACAGAAGCATAAAGGTCGTAGTCGACGGTGCATGCTCAGATTCTATGTCTGTGAATGCTGGTGTCCCTCAAGGCTGTGTGCTTTCGCCTACACTGTTCCTTCTGCATATCAATGATATGCTGCAAATCAGCAGCACTCATTGTTATGCGGATGACAGCACAGGTGATGCCTTCTATACCGGCCGTGCCAACATTTCTCGGGAAAACGTCATCGAGAGCCGAAACAAACTTGTGTCGGAAATTGAGGCCTCTTTAAAGAAAGTCTCAGAATAGGGTCGACTTAATTTGGTCCAATTTAACCCCACTAAGACACAAGTTTGCGCGTTCACTGCCAAGAAAATGCCATTTGTCGTATCACCTCGTTTTGAGGACACTCCCCTAAATGCCTCAGCTAGTATCGGAATTCTTGGTGTCGACATATCGAGTGAAGTCCAGTTCCGTGGCCATCTAGAGGGTAAGGCTAAATTAGCCTCGAAGAAGCTTGGTGTGCTCAATAGATCGAGACGGTATTTCACTGCGGCGCATCGCCTGCAACTTTATAAGGCGCAGGTTCGGCCTCATATGGAATACTGTTCTCATCTCTGGGCAGGGGCACCCCAGTACCAGCTTCTCCCTCTGGACCGCATTCAACGAAGGGCAACTCGAATCGTCGACTGCCAGGATATTTCAGATCAGCTTGACTCCCTGGCGCTGCGTAGAGATGTAGCCTCGCTCTGCATTCTCTATCGCATGTACAATGGGGAGTGCTCCGAGGAATTGTTCGGATTGATCCCTGCCGCCTCTTTCCGCCATCGTTCTACGCGACAACATATTCATCCCCATCACATAGATGGTTGGCAGTCCACAACTGTGCGTTTCACTAGAATCTTTCTGCCTCGCACAACCAAACTGTGGAATGAATTGTCGCCTGCGGTATTTCCGGACCGATACGACATTCAAACCTTCAAGAAAAGAGCGTACTCCCAAATCAAAGGCCGGCAACGCACTTGTGACTCCTCTGGTGTTGCGGGTGTCTATGGGCGGCGGTAATCGCTTACCATCAGGTGGTCCGTCTGCTCGTTTGCCACCTCTGCCATAAAAAATAAAATAAAAAAAATATTGGATCCGAAGGGCCCTGTAGGCCTTTTGCGTATAATCTCTCCATAGGCTGCACGTATATAGTGATGTACAGTAGGCTCTAAAGAGTGTCAATTTGACTTCAACTGAGCATCTCGCAAACCTGCGGGAGATCATATTTGCCCTGACCGACAGGGCCCTCCGTTCCCTTTCTATGTCAGTATTGTCTTTGAGGTCGGACGCAACCATGTGACCCAGATATTTAAAATTATTCACCCTTTCCAAGGGGGTACCATAGAGCTTTAAATCTGGCACAATAGTCATTCGGTTACGTCCCACCTCAAAGACCATATACTGACTCTTTTGCGTGTTATATTTCAGGCCGTGTTCAGCTGCATGCCCGACGAATATCAAAACTGGCATCTGTAGAATTCATTGAGTGCAACAACATTACTAGAGGAGTATTTTGGTGGACCGATGATCAGATGAAGGTCGCAGGAAGGCGCTAGATGCAGGCAGTTCAAAACCGGTCATCGTGGAAATCTTTGGAGCCTTTGTCCAGCAGTGGAATTCTTTTGGCTGATGATGATAAACTAATTATATGGGATACATTTTTATATCTCGTATCATATTTTGCTAATGGGAAAAATCTAAGCTGGTAGTAAATTAGTTTATTAAGATATGGTTAAATATTGGATACAGTTAATATGAAGAATTCTTTTGTATACAAAGTGTAACAAAATAAGTAAACAACTTTGGTTCCACGATTTTGAAGAAATAAAAGTAATGCAAAAGTCACTTAGAATGCTCAGTTAACTGTAGCTATACCAATTTTTTTACGCCCTGTATAGAGAGTTGACGGTCGATCACTATAATATAACAAACAAACAAATTCTCATCTTCACCCAATAATCTGGTTATAATTAAAACGAGCTTTGCCACAAAATAACCGAGTGTGTTCAACTAATCCCGGTTTTGTGAAGATTCCCGATTTTCCCCAGTTCTACAGTTTCGGGAGCTTCATTTAGGAAGCTTGCCTTCAATTTGCATTTAAAACCGTAATCCCGGAGGTAGGGGTAAGAATCCCGGGATGCGGGAAATGCGTACTAGACGGAAGTTTGCAGCCGCGACGACGCAGCTTACAATGTAAAGCAGATTTAGAAGTGGTCTGTGGTTTGGATAGCTCTTGTTATTTGTATGAGAGTTATAATGATTGTAAATAATTAAGAAATAAAAGTTTTTGATATTAGAATAACAAAACATCTGTCACGTTAAAATTGCGTAAAGCAGGTAAATTACGCGATGTTAAAAACACAAACCGTTATTTCCCAAACAGGTGTTCGAGAAACATCGGCCATGTTCAGATAGTAGTTTCATACGATTTGTAATTGATTTTTCCTAAGATTATGGTTTGCATTATTTTTGACAGATTTTTCGAAATTTGGAAAATTATCTAAATAGTGGATTCTCTAATTGATATAACGGTGACCTATCTACATACAATCAAAGTTTGAAAGCGATTGAGAGATCATCAACTATAACAGCCCACAGAGGCGTGCACATTGCTTTCTTGAACCATAAGTATCTTCTCATATCAAGGTAAGGTTACAGGGAAATATGATAAAATAATACGCAATTGTTAAAGGGAAAAAGGTTACAGGGAAATATGATAAAATAATTCCTTTTATTGTTATTTACCAAAAAGTCTGATCAAAATGGATTCATGTACTTGATTACATAACTTCATTACATAAACATTATGATGTGTAAAATTTTGTCGCTGCGGTTTTGCTCTCGTGTGAAAGTACCTTAACAGAACCTTGTTTCGTTTCATCCAGAGCATTAACGGCATAATGAAAATATAAGCTCGTTCCGTTATTGTTTGTTGGGATTATCTCAATTTCAGGAGTTACTTGAGCGCACAAATCTTGTTGATTCTTGGGTTGGTTTTTCAAGGAATGGTTTGTAAAAGTTATTTTAAATAAGTAAATACTCTGGGACAAATCACACACGGTCATCTTGGTCCTATTCCTTGGATTTCCTATGTTATGGCAACCAGAAACTTATATACGTATACTTCATTTTTTCTTACTTGTCTTATTTTTGAAAACATTATAGCGTACCTATTCAACATTATTGATATTTCATGGACTTGGTAAAGCTCTTTATTAATTTTATATAACGAACTTCATAATAAGATTTTCCAACACTATTTTTTTTTTTTTTTTTTTTTATGGCATAGGTGGCAAACGAGCAGACGGATCACCTGATGGTAAGCGATTACCGCCGCCCATAGACACCCGCAACACCAGAGGAGTCACAAGTGCGTTGCCGGCCTTTGATATGGGAGTACGCTCTTTTCTTGAAGGTTTGAATGTCGTATCGGTCCGGAAATACCGCAGGCGACAATTCATTCCATAGTTTGGTTGTGCGAGGCAGAAAGTTTCTAGTGAAACGCACAGTTGTGGACTGCCAACCATCTATGTGATGGGGATGAATATATTGTCGCGTAGAACGATGGCGAAAAGAGGCGGCAGGGATCAATCCGAACAATTCCTCGGAGCACTCCCCATTGTACAGGCGATAGAGAATGCAGAGCGAGGCTACATCTCTACGCAGCGCCAAGGAGTCAAGCCGATCTGAGATATCCTGGCAGCCGACGATTCGAGTTGCTCTCCGTTGAATACGGTCCAGAGGGAGAAGCTGGTACTGGGGTGCCCCTGCCCAGAGATGAGAACAGTATTCCATGTGAGGCCGAACCTGCGCCTTATAAAGTTGCAGGCGATGGGCCGCAGTGAAATACCGTCTCGATCTATTGAGCACACCAAGCTTCTTCGAGGCTAATTTAGCCTTACCCTCTAGATGACCACGGAACTGGACTTCACTCGATATGTCGACACCAAGGATTCCGATACTAGCTGAGGCATTAAGGGGAGTGTCCTCAAAACGAGGTGATACGACAAATGGCATTTTCTTGGCAGTGAACGCGCAAACCTGTGTCTTAGTGGGGTTAAATTGGACCAAGTTAATCCGACCCCATTCTGAGACTTTCTTTAAAGAGTCCTCAATTTCTGACACAAGTTTGTTTCGGCTCTCGATGACGTTTTCCCGAGAAATGTTAGCACGGCCGGTATAAAAGGCATCACCTGTGCTGTCATCCGCATAACAATGAGTGCTGCTGATTTGCAGCATATCATTGATATGCAGAAGGAACAGTGTAGGCGAAAGCACACAGCCTTGAGGGACACCAGCATTCACAGACATAGAATCTGAGCATGCACCGTCGACTACGACCTTTATGCTTCTGTCTGCAAGAAAACTAGTGACCCATTTGCATAATTCCTCGGGAAGCCCATAAGAAGGAAGCTTCGCAAGAAGTGCTTTGTGCCAAACCCGATCGAAGGCCTTCGCTATGTCCAAACTAACCGCCAATGCTTCCCCCTTAGTCTCGATCGCCTGTGCCCAACGATGTGTCAGGTAGACAAGAAGATCACCAGCGGACCGGCCCTTACGGAAACCGTACTGTCGGTCGCTAAGCAGCTGGCGGTCCTCTAGATACCGAAGGAGCTGGCTATTGATAATGGACTCCATTATCTTTGAGAATAAGGGGGTTATGGCTATCGGCCTGTAGTTGGACGGATTCGAGCGGTCACCTTTTTTAGGGATCGGGTGCACCAAAGCTGTTTTCCATGACTTCGGGACTACGCCAGAAGAGTAGGAAAGCCGAAAAAGGCGCGTTAAAACTGGAGCCAACTCTGGAGCACACACCTTCAACACGATGGGAGGGATTCCATCGGGCCCACTCGACTTATGAATGTCGAGGGAAAAAAGTGCTTTACGCACTGAGCGTTGGTGGAACCGGATATCCGGCATACAGCTCGTGCACCGCGGTATGGTCGGCGGCTCGTTTCCCCCGTCACCCAACGTTGAGTTGGACGCAAAGAGTTTGCCTAGAAGATCGGCTTTCTCCTTTGCGTCGTGGGCCAATGAATCATTTCCCATGTGCAGTGGTGGAAATGATGGCGTGCAGAAATTCCCCTGGACAGCTTTGGCCAGAGACCAGAACGCACGAGTTCCCGAAGGAAGACGCTCTAGTCTCTCGCCAATTCTGCCTATGTGCGCTGACTTTGCCCTGGCAATGTCTCTTTTGAAGGACCTGGAGGCAAAGTTAAACTCCTTTTTCAATGCGCTGGTCTTTTCATCCCGTACCTTCGCTGCATTTGCCCAGGCTTGGTAACATTCCTGCTTCCGGCGAGAAGCCTTTTTGCAGGACCGACCAAACCAAGGCTGTGATTTGCCGCCAATGGGGACCACCGAGGATGGGATAAAAAGCTCCATACCCTGCAGCACCACATCAGCGACAGAATCAGCAGCGAAGTTAGGATCATCCGGCGTGAAGCAAATCTGCCCCCAAGGGTAGGACGCAAAGAAAGACCGCATCCCATCCCAATCTGCTGACTTGTAGTGCCACACACGACGGCGACAAGCAACTCGCGGTCGCGGCGGGCACGTGAATGGCACCGTACTCCGGATCAGGCAGTGATCCGAAGAGCCGAGTGAAGCGTCAACGGATACTTGGTAGCCGTCCGGATGAGAAGTCAGCAGAAGGTCCAACAGTGAAGGTTCATGGTTCTCCACATCTGGGATTCGCGTGGGTGTAGTAACCAGTTGTGTCAAACCATATGCCAGGGCGAAGTCGTGAACAGATCTCCCCGCATGATCGGTTTTGCTAGAACCGAGCCATTCGGCGTGGTTGGCGTTAAAATCGCCGAGTACCACGATCTCAGCGGATGGGATCTGCTGCTGCACAGTATCTGCAGCCATTTGGACGTGCTCAATGAGTCGGTCAGTTTCGCCATCGCCGGTATGGGACCTATATAGGCACGAATAGACGCGGGGATG
Source organism: Coleophora deauratella (assembly GCA_958295455.1). Classification (NCBI taxonomy): domain Eukaryota; kingdom Metazoa; phylum Arthropoda; class Insecta; order Lepidoptera; family Coleophoridae; genus Coleophora; species Coleophora deauratella. The sequence goes on along the minus strand of OY282396.1, from coordinate 15,251,529 downwards.
GTCATCGCCGTCTACACGTAGCCATATGGTGGAGAGGTCCCTACCTTCAAGGTTGCTGAGGCGGCGAGAACTGATATCGTCTCTGACGTACACGCACACTCCAGCCCTTGGCACAAAGGAGTGTTCCAGACCGTACCCAGGGTAGGAGAGGTACGATGTGTCCGCTGGAGACGATATCTGTGTCTCGGTCAAAAAAAGCAAGGCCGGCTTTGCTGTCTCAAGGTGGTGGTGTACAGCATTTAGGTTGGAATGTAAGCCCCTGATGTTGCAGAAGTCCACAGTCAGCGTGGCAGGGGGTGCCACAGTGTCTTTGCCCTTGCCTCGTGCAGTTGAAAGCGCGGTTTTGCCCCCCCCAGAGTACGACGAGGGGCGGCCTGGACATCCAGGCTCAGGGACGTTGTGTTCTGAGCCTGGACGTCCAGGGAGGGATTCTCCAGCGCTCGCGCAGCTGGTACCCTCCTGGGGTAGCGAATTTGGGAACTGCGCTATCATTGGGGGGGGGGGGGGGGGAAGGGGTTGGGCCTCCGACTATAAAATGTCAATGGTACTGAGTAGGTACGCTATAATGTTTTCAAAAATAAGACAAGTAAAAAAAATGAAGTATACAGGTACAGGATGTAACAGAAGTGTGTGACAATACTTCAAGGTTGGCTTCAAGGTTGGCCATCAAACTGAACAACTTTTGTTCTACAACTTTGTTGAAATCGCAAATTTTTTTTTGGACTTTTCATACAAATCGATCAGCTGGCGAACCAAGTTTGTATGAAAAGTCCAACAAATTTTTTTGCGATTTCAACAAAGTTGTAGAACAAAAGTTGTTCAGTTTGATGGGTAAAAGCCAACCTTGAAGTATTGTCACTTCACACTTCTGTTACACCCTGTATATGTATGTATATGTTTAAAGACATACATTTACAGATATAATACACACATTCAGATGAGCTGATCTTATACTATTAAACGAGTTATATTATACAATATTACATAAAAGTAAAAGTACAGTACCAAAACAAACATACAAAATTGATAACTATCATGTTTTTAATCATACATTTAGGTCACATGAAATATTCTAACATTGTCATTGAGACCTGCACAAGTCACAGACCTTTCCCGTTTATCAAACTTTCAATTAAGAGTTCCCAGTATCCCATTTGGATGCAAATTCTCTGGAGGCTAGGCGGAAAACTTCCTCCTACGGCGGTAGTGGCTGATAAATAGACGGCTGTGCCTGTGTGGTAGGTCTTTATTTAAAGTGTCGAAATTGCTTTGCCATACTTAGACGACATAAACAAAAGGGAAATTTGGTGATGCTCTGTCTTATCTACCGCATATACAGCGTGTTAAAAAGTGCGTTTGAAATTTTAAGGGGTTACTCAGAATCCGGTATAGAATGCTAGTGACAATAAAGAAGAAAGATAAGTGGGTCGAGGGATGGAAGATGGCAAAGACTTACTGGCTTATCAGGCTGTGTCTTTGATAGTTGCGAACAGAGACATGATTTTGCTTTAGATTGGATGTAAAAAAGTAATGGGAATGCTTGAATTTATTTATCTTAGGTTGTGAGTCACTGTATGGACCAAAATGTTACACAGGTACACACGTACGTTTACGCAACTTCTTACGCAAACGTTTACCTTCTTATGTTGGTGCCGGCGTGGTGCCGGCGGCACATGCTGAGTGGCGACCCTTTTGTAGCGACTATTATTATGTTAAATCTTATATTAAGCGCAAATATGTATATTTTTTGTGATTGTTGCTACAAATAAATCATTTTCTATTCTATTCAACTATCAAAGACAAAGACTGACAAGCCAGTAAGTCAAAAATACAACCTTTTTCTAACATTCCCACCTCCAGTATGAGAAGGCCAAAAGTAAGGTCGAGAAATAACCTAACTTTAATAAAGACAACGTATAAAGGCTATTTGCTAAATAAATTTTGATGCAACTGTTGATACTTTAACACACATTTACGCGTGTATAAAAACGTCATATTTATATGTAGTAGTAGTACTCAGTCTTGAATAGATATACTTTATTCCAATGAAAAAAAAGCAAAACGTAAACAAACTTACTATGGAACTGACACATGTCAATGTCATCTGCATACTATGTTTGTTTACCTTTTGCTTTTTTTTGATTGGAATAAACCATAGATATCCGTGCCTAGGGGCAAGAAAAATGATAAATATAAGACATAATATAGGGTCATTCTAAAATACCTGAAAAAAATTAACTGTGGCTTCTAATCATGAAATACAAATACTTTCCATACAAAACTGGCGGTTCAGTTGATCAATTAGTATGCTGAGGTCCAAAAAAATTTTTGGGAATTGAGTATAGGTTTCTTGAGGGAAGTTGTTCAGTTTCATGAGTAGAAGCCGTGGTAATTTTTTTTTCAGATATTTCATAAGGACCCTTTATAATGGTAGGTGACCATACCTAGTCCAGCGTGTCCAAAGCAGAAGAGGCAGCCGTCTGTTCCGTTAATAACAGCGTGGATGACATCTGTGAGGGCACTCGAGCAGATTTCCGTCTGAAACAATTCGGGTGGGATGATAATAATGTTTTTTATTTTATTTTAATGTGAGCGAGATAGACAACTTTTCAGAGAACCCTTTATTACATACAGTCGGTTCAAATAATATATGAAAAATACTTTTATAATTGACCACGCTGAATACGTTAAAAACAACCGACTTCAATCGCAACAACTCCAACTTTGCTATATTTTTGTTGATTTTCTCAAAAACCGCTGAATCGATTTCGATAAAATTTATATGGAACTATCTGTGAAGTATACCCTTTTAAACAAAAAAGAATTTCCCAAATCAGTTCAGGCGTCTTCGAGTAATCGGTGAACATACATAAAAAATAAATAAAAAAAATCCGACGAATTGAGAACCTCCTCCTTTTTTTGAAGTCGGTTAAAAAATATCTGCCAGGGCTCAAACTGAGATTTCTATACATAATCTCTGAGAAACTTTTCCTAAAAACAGGCATTTCGCAAAATACAAACAAATACAATACAAATCGATCAGCCAGATGGCCAACTTTGTATGAAGAGGGCAATTTTTCTTTGTGAACTGAGTACCTAGGAGTTGCTTGGGAAAATTGTTCAGATTTACGTATAGAAACCCTGTTCGAGCTTTATCCAGTTTTCATGACTAGCTTATTTACTTTGTAATGACTAATGAGCTAGTTCAATTAAGATAAAAACAACTAAAAGAAAATGTAATTTGAACCAGTTATAAACTAAGTATAACCTATTTATCACCATACAACGGTTAAATACTCAAACCGGTCTAAAGCAAAATAACCCGGCTTGTCCTAGAGCAGCCCCCATGGTACCATATTGTAAACTAGTGTTTAGTACACTTGGCGAGTTGCAGCGAAACCTGCAGGGAGTCCAAAATACTAAAGTTACAGTGTCAACAGATCTTATCATGGCGGTAAACATTTTTCTTTACATTATTGACTAATAAAACACTAAGAAAATGAATATGAACTGCCAAAAAAGATTTCTTTTTTATACACTTCTGGACACATGTATCGGCCCACCTAGCATTTTAAGTTTTAATGGACTATGGCTAAAAATAAATGTTAGCTTAAGCAAAAAGCTTTTATGCTGTTTTGGAGCCGGCACATTAGCAATTTTTATGTATGCCATTAGTTCCAAATTTAAACTCAGAATTAGCCTGTGGTCTATAGCAAGGTTTTATTTGTAGGCTATTAAAACTTTAAATCCTAGGTGGGTCGTGCAAAGTCCTAGGTGCAAAGTAACTGACTAAAATATTTTTATGGGAACACAAAAAAATACCATGTACATGATTCGGAGTTTTACACTGTGTATTTTAACCTATATCTTTAATGAGATATAATATGTAAGCCGCAGCTAAAGTCGCAACAGACTCAGTCTTTCCGATGCGCTTTTCGATGGCAACCGATCCCGGGATACGTTGCCCCGAGTATGCCGTATAAATGGCCGCCGGACAGCAACGCCTGTGCCGACATGGCGGTAAATTAAAGTTTTATCGCCGTTACGAGAGTTTGGTTCAATAGTTCAATATTGTCAAGGGATGGTGGGTCTGGTTAGGTTAGGTCATGTGCTCGATCCCCCCCGTCGTGCTGCCACCTTGTCGTTGGTGGGGGGGCTTGCGTGTCCTAATGACCTTCAAGGCTATGCCGGATAGGGTTACCCATACCGGACAGGCTTGAAGCGAGGGACCAGACGAAGCGCAGCACAGGAGGGGGCGCTTGACTATCCTTAGGGATGTGTCTCGCGCCCACCGCGGAGGAGCTCCCTTGGATCCTTTCTGAAGGGTCCAATCAAGGGATGCTCGGGGGCGTCGATCTTATCGATGCCCCAGGCGGGTGCTGCCAGAGAATATCATCTCTGCGCGGCGTCGGTTGGCGGCGGAGCCTACCATCTTATCCGCCGCAGGGGGTCGGGTCTCCTGGCCCCCATCGCTTCCAGACAGTAGACCGGGGGGTCTGCTGTCCACTTTGAGGAAGCAGTTGGAGGGTGCGCTCTGCGTCCGGTGCACCCTACAAACGCGGGTGGGCAGATTATCTGCCCAACACGCAGCCGGGCCGCCTTCGGGTGGCAGTCGCCGGTGGGGGACTGGAGGTAAAGGCTCTGCCGGTTTCCCAGACCCCTGCCATACGGCGAAGCGGGAACGCCGTTGGGTTTTAGCCGGTAGGAGTTCGGCATAACCCGGTTGCTGCCCCCGCAGTGACTGGGTATCCATGACGGATTTCCCAACGTTAAAAAAAAAAAAAAAAAAAAAAAGGTCATGTGCTCGATGTATCTATTCTTGGAGTTATTATTGGGTATTCTATAGGTATCACTAAGTTATTAGCGTTAACAACTCATATTGTCCCCACTGCAGGGGCAACGGGTCTCTTCCCACAGCTCGGGAAGGTTAGGCCATACTCCACACACGGGGGCCAAGTCCGGATTGGTGGAGGTTGTTGTTTGCCAATTTTTTTTTAATTACCCTGGCAGGAAGCATATATTTTTGGGTCTTTTTATTTGCTTGAGCCTACACCTACAACATAAGAATCAGAATCAGACATTTTTTTTAAATATATTATGTGGCAAACGAGCAGACGGATTACCTGATGGTAAGCGATTAACGCCGCCCATAGACACCCGCAACACCAGAGGAGTCACAAGTGCGTAGAGAGGTTGGGCCTCCGGTACCCTCACTCACTCTCGCCGAGAAGCGTTGCTTCACGCTCCACTATATTTATTTGCCTTTGAACTAGGTACATAAATGGTACATAATAATGGTGTTAACATTTTACAAGAATCGCCAAGCTCAGCTATGAAATTATAGCACGTAATTATAGCACATTTAAAATTTAAAATAAAAATAAAAATATTAACACAGTCATTGATATTGGAGATACCTATGTTGTATTGTGTTAAACGGCTTGATGAGCAGTTAATGTTGAATTGGGAGGTGTAGTTAGATTCCTCTTAAACCCCTATGCGTCATTAAATGTACTATTATACTACACCTACTTAGAAAGTACCTTAATACTTTATCGAATTTGAGGCAGAATGTACGTCATTACTATCGTACAAATATGCGGGAAGAAAACGCGCTGAGCGTGCTTTTTTAAATTTTGGGTAAGACTATGACGGTAAATTAAAATATGTAAAATGCCAAAAAGTAATATGCTTATTTAAGTAATAAATTTCGCAGAACTGATAATGATAAACATGTTCTTGAGTGGCGCCAGCGGTCTGAAAGACGTAGTGTTCGATGGTTTCGTCGCGGTATACAAAATTCAGGCTATGAATTATTTAGGCGAATCCTGCACTTAGCACGTGTTTACTTACCTGCTCACCGATAAAGCCGGCTTAGGTCGGCTTCAGCTATTCTTCTTTCGGTTTAGTCGCCATTCGTACCAGTGGCTGCTTGTATCACTTTTAACTTACGTACTTGTATATTTATAAATTAGAATATTCTAGCTTTGCTTAGTGTTAGCACGTATAAATCATTGTATGTGTTATTGTACTACTACGTCTTATAAGCGTAAACAGAAGTTTATGTTCGTAGCGAGGAGTATACGAAAGTGAAACTGACAGCGTTGGGCTAAGGGTACCTAAACAGTTTATGCAATACACATACATTCTTATTGATTTATACATACGCTAGCCTCACGCTGAGCATACCTCTGGAACAGTCATAATAAAGATATCAACGCGAGACCTATGGCTACGCCGAACGAATCAGTCATACGAAAGACTTTGACACGTGACAGAAAGAAACAGCCACAGTAAGCAGTTAAATCCGAGACTATCCGACTATTAAAAAAAGTTTGTATTAAACAGACAATATATCTAAATTAAATTTGATAAGTTAAAAAATTTAATATCTATCTGCTTTAACCCCTTATAAAATATTACTGCAATAAAGAATGCTATTTCCACAGGTACAATTAAAATTTTTCGCTACTCATTCCTCGAGACTAACGGCCTCAAGACTCCAAAAGCCACTGATCTTCCCTAGCTCGAGTTTTTCCACGGCATTTCCTCGAGGCTCACTAGAGGCCTCCCGATAATTAAGGCGACTTAAGGCGCCGACCACGCCGAGCCTTAGATTATGACGTTATGAGGTGCAAATGAGGGCGCCCCTTTTTGAGACTCGCTATTATTTTGTATAAAGACTTGTTATGGGCGTGCTTGTGTTGATTGGTTAATGTTTGGCGGGGAATCAGAACTTTCAACTTTAATTTCAAATTGTTGTTTATTTACAAAAAGAAATTAAAAAAATACATTAACATTATAGGAGGTGTAAAAAGTTGTATACAATACATCAAGGCGGATTCTATGGATGAAACTGAAAATGTTTTTGTTTTGCATACGTCTTCGCTGAAATTGCTAAGGTATTAAATTTTTCCTAAAAAAATATCGATCAGCTGATTAGTCAACTTTAGTCCAAATTTTTTTTAGATTTTAGCAAAGTTGTACCACAAAAGTTATTAAATTTCATGAATTTAAGCCCTTTACAAGGTACTGCTTGTCCTTTTTGTCACAGCCTGTATAAAAAACGCTGATTTGACAACTCGACATTTTATAAAATTTTGTCTCATTTGGTCACAAGTTTTTGTAGATCCTTCTTCTTGTAGTTTCTTTAACTAGCTATAAATAAAATTGTTTGTTCTTTTTGGAAGGTAAACTTTAGCTGCCTAAGAAGTGTCCGCCCCGATTTATTTCGAAACACGGAGACCCTACAACAGGGACTCTCACTGGCTTAGGAAATATTGAAATTATGAATGAAAATTTTAATGACGGCATCTTAGGTCACTAATTGAAAACGCTTTGGCCCCACAATAAGGGGCAGAGGGCTTAGAAGAACGAACCAATAGGAAGCAGGGGCAGGTAGGAAACAGTTAATCAGTTTAATTTAATAGAATTGCGTAATTTTTAATCATAACGATGTCTATTTAATTGCTTTACTCAGTCAAGTTAAAATTTCATTCAAGTATTTTGCATTATATGATAAAATGGTTAATTGAGCGAAATACTTAGTAATTTATCATGTCAGTTATTATGAAAAGCATATTATAATCAACTGAATTTTATATGATTGAAATGACAGTTGCTTTGTTTATGAAGTAGAGTATATTTTTAACAAAGAATTTTTATGTGTAGCACCTACATTCGGCTTCTGCTTTCGAACCAAGTAATCATTTTAGTGGTATTTATAACTTAATTAAGGGACTTTGTACTAGGTAGAAAAAATATTAACGATTTAAAAGCATGTGTAAAGCATGCTTGGTGTTTCCCTACGTGATCGAATCAGAAATGAGGAGATACGTAGGAGAACTAAAGTTACCGACATAGCTCTCAGAATCGCTAGACTTAAGTGGCAGTGGGCAGGGCACATAGCTCGTAGAACAGATGGCCGTTGGGGCAGTAAAGTTCTCGAATGGCGACCGCGCACCGGAAGGCGCAGTGTGGGCAGGCCCCCGACTCGGTGGACCGACGACCTGGTAAAGGTTGCAGGAAGCCGCTGGATGCGAGCGGCACAGGACCGGTCGGTGTGGAAATCCTTGGGGGAGGCCTTTGTCCAGCAGTGGACGTCTTTCGGCTGATAGATAGTAAAGCATCTACTTAAATAAAAAAACATTTTGAGTTTGAGTTTGAGTTTGAATTGATTTAAAAGGTAAGTTGGTATGTGAAGCCCTTGGAAAAAAATATTTTTTGTCTAGAGCTTTTAATTAAAAAAAGAACAGGTATCTTACTGTTACCAGTTGTATGAATTTGGCCGATATCATTGTGATCTTCATACAATATACTTGACTATAAAGTACTGAAACACTGTAGAGTTAAACCAGTTTTAATTAACAAATAATAAAAAATGTGAACGTGAAAAATATTATGTAGATATTGGATTTTATGGAAACATTGAGAGTCTGACAAAGTACCAAACCTTTCTTTACACATTTAGTAAAAGGACCAACGTTTTTGTCACCGTTTTATTAGTGGTAACATTTCACGTTTTATCCGCCTATCACTATTCGTGCTATAACTGCTACTAAGCAGTAATCTGTGGCTTGGTTGGATTGCATTTGAAAATGAACAACTTTCTGTAAGAAACCCGTAAAGAAGGCCGATCATATGATCGACTTTTCGAGAATTTATAAGAGGATAGTTGTTCAGTTAAAATAGTAACTTGAATAACATATAATATGTGTGTATAGGCTATGTCTGAAGTCAAGTTTATTGGTCACTTGTCCCTCTAAGCCCTACTACGAGCTCGGTTTAGGAGATTTACTAGCAGTTGCGTTCATCGATTACGGCGTATTCAGACGAGGTGATTTAGCTATTCACACCAATTGCTGCGTTAGGTACGGAGTACCGAATATCACTTCATCGAATCGAAAATGTTACACCGAATGGTAACTTGCTGCAGAGAGTTTACATTGAAAGATAATTGGACGCAGACCCGAAATACTCGAAAACGAAAAATGGGTTTGTCTATGCTACGAGTATGCTGTATATATATATATATATATATGATTAATGATTAGGTACTGTACGTATTTAATGTAGTCGTTTTAAAACATACATGTAACACATTTTTTTTATTGCTGATTTGATCTACGTTCGTAATACGATAATTTCCGTGTAAGCCTCCGTGTAAATTTCCACAAGAAACAGAGCAGCCTTGTCCTTTATGATGACACTATCACTACTAATTACCAGTTGGATAATACTACCAAATACCTTATCAATTCTATTTTACATACGTTCCCGTCAGGTGAGATGATGCCAAGAGCTTACCAATTGTAGGTAAAAAAAACGTTAATAATTTTCGACTAAAGTTAATGTTCGATATTTCAACTGTGCGATCATTCGACGAATCGTCATTCGATACATCGTGCATCGGTCAAAACACACAGGCCGTATTGTCACCATTCATGCCGCCAAACCCCTAAGCCCTGTCAGCCACTGTCTATCGCGCCACTGAATTATTGCATGGATAAATGCGCCCAACATACTGTTATAGCTACACCCTATACGAGAATGTGTGAAGTGTATGTACTGAGTTACATACGGCTTATGAGAAATGATATTTCTAGAGACCGTTTCTTTTCTTACAGAACAATCTTATATGTACCTGCACGGGTAGCATGAGGCGTAGACAAAGCTGTTTGTCGCGCCAAACGCGAGAAAACAGCTCAGCTGTCTCTTTCATTAGCTTAGCGTTAGAACGGAACAAATGCTTTTAAAACTCGCGTCGCGCGCGAGATACGTCGCCATGCTACCGGTGCTGGTGTATAAATCGGATACGAGTTTGTTGAAACAGCAAATATATTTTAGGAATTTCTATACAAAACTAACCAATCATGTAATCAATTTGTATTAGAGTAACTACGAATTCAGTAAAATCGTAAAACAGGCACGTTACATTTTCGCTATACTTTCAACAATTGGTAAATATGACACCGTAACTTCGCGTCATCGATGCGTACTTACATGGTCTTATAGGATGCAAATGGTTTCAACCCTTAAGATGATGTACTCATAAATCTAACGACCCCAGAAAAAAATTGCTAAGATTGGATAAACTTGTTTTATAAGATCTATAATTTGCAATTCATTAAGTCCCTTAAGATCATGTAAAGTAATATAAAAGCATCAAGTTTTCATAACCAATTCAATGAAGATATGCGTAATTTCATTAAGTACTTTAATGATATCCAATGTTTAATATGCTGCTCAGCTGAAAATCGCATTATTATGTTGCTTGCTCCAGCATCTGCCGCAAACTATTTATCACCTGCCCAAATTTCCCAAATAATTATTCCCAAAAGCATTACCAATACCGATACAAGAGTTAGAACAATGAAATCAGGATGCGCCCAAATGGAGCATCGCGCTAATGTGACCATACTGCAGTAGATAAAGAGGATTACGCCATATTAATGGGATTCCCGAATGCAGTGAGCCGTTTACACGATACGATTACCTGACGTCGTGTCGGAGGACTTGTTGACATCAGATAACCGTATAAATAAGTTCATTCCCGTAAACTTAAACGGGTACTACTTTTCGTCTTACTGGACAACTTTCCGAAAAGAATTCTTAAAATACTCAAAAATCTCAAATGCATGTCAACTGTGTTGACAAAATTTGTATGAAAATTAAAAAAAAAAGAGTTCTCTGTGGGTTCCTTGGGGAAAGGTGTACTGTGTGATGAGCGAAAGCCTCAGTTTAGGTTTCCACGAGGGATTGTTTTACACCCTGTATAGTGAAATAATGATAAAAAAAGTATCTTAAAGTTTGTGGTACTCAATAATCATTGCAAAATGCGACCACAGATAGGTCTTTCAGTGTGACGCAAAAACAAATGATTTCAAAAATATAAAATACCTACTATTATTATGTAGCTGCAATCCAAGAGCATACAATTTTTTTTTATGAATTAATATGTAAATGAATTGTCAACTGACAATGTCATTTATAAAAATTGGCGCATTGTCATCAATGCCGACATTATCGGAACATCTAAAGCTTGTAGGTGAGAGCGCCATACATTACGTTCCGTTTATACAAATTCCAAATTAGAGATTTGCGTTTGTTCTCATTTGTAACGCTATTGTTAATCTACGCGTTGTTTATTACTTGTACCTGTTAGGGCTTGGGAAATGTTGTTGGTATGTGAACGCTTTCATTATCATAAAATGTACCTATATTCAAAATGAATTCTGACTGAATCAAAACGATTATAATCAGACCTCTGGAACGATTTGACACATCTTCAATTGATAAAATTTTAATTTTTCTTGCTACTCGTACGCATGGAGTTTCCCTACGTGATCTAATCAGAAATAAGGAGATACATAGGAGAACTAAGGTAACAGAAATAGCTCACAGAATCGCTAAACTGAAGCGGCAGTGGGCGACGGGGCACATAGCTCATAGAAACAGGTGGCCGTTAGGAAATTAAAGTTCTCGAGTGGCGACCGCGCACTGGAAGACGCAGTGTGGGCAGATCTCCCACTCGGTGGATCGATGACCTGGTGAAGATTGCGGGAAGCCTTTGTGCAGCAGTGGTCGTCTTTCGGCTGATGATGATAAAATTTTTCTCTAACGAAAAAAGAGAGAGGGTTCTCAAGTCGAAACGATTTTTTTAATGTATGTATGACCACGCATAACTTTTGACAGTGTAGAATGAATCTTCAGACTAAAAAAATCAAAAGTTTGATGCCGAAAAATTTTTTTAATACCCCAGTTTTAATAAGTATTTATCGTATATAGAATAGACTATATTAAACAGGCTATAAAAGTTGTCAATTAGACCTAAAGTTTATACCCTATAGTGCTTTGTTATACCGTACTCAAATATCCTATTATCTGACATAATATACTGTAGAGTCATCTATAACTGACATAAAATCTTTTTCAGAACTCACCTGTGGGTCATCCTGTGAAAAGATGGCGTCGAACGCGAACATTTTCGGTGCAGCCACACCGATCTTCCTGTCTTCTGGTGCTGTCGTCTCATTCTTCTCACATAGGCTGACTTGCTTCTTGCGTTTGTCCAGTGCGAAGGTTTGTGTGCCGGAGGTGAAGGGACCTTCACCTGACGCGCCTACTCGAAGCATCACTTTCACCTGGAAAGATAAATAAAATAAATATCTGGGACAAATCACACACGGTCATCTGGCCCTAAACTAGGATTCCCTGTATTATGGGAACCAAAGACTGATACTCGTACACATACACATATACGTTTATATACATACATATATAGATGTAATACAGCCAGACACAGAGCAAAAATTCTGCTCATCCCAGAAAGTGGGCTAAGTTTCTGCTGTTCTGGTGAAAATGTACGGTAAAGATATAGGTATACATATAAGTTTTAAGGTAGGCATGTATGTAATGTATATCGTAACTTATACATTTTTAATCCATTTGCAAAAGAGATGTATTGTAAGTTTGAAGCTTGAAGTTTATGTGTGTGTGTGGTCCATCCTTTTGAATCACAAACAATTGTGATTCAAAAGGATGGACCAAATTGAATACGGTTTCTCATTCTTCTTCTTATCGTGTGGCGCATTTAACCGTTCTATCCACAAGGTAGTGTTTTTTTTCTTGTTTCTCATTTGAAAGCAGCTTTGTCAAAAATTTCAGTGGTGAAAATAATTATCTATGTAAAAAACAAACGAGACATTATATTAATACAGTTAAAGTAAGTACGTTTTATATATGTATAAGTTATCCTAAATATATAGTACTTAATTCCTTTATCGAATAGGTTAATAATATTTAGCACTCATTACCAAGGATGCGTTATTTAAGTTATAGTAACCAAAAGATGTCTACTGCTGTCTCTCCCACGTTTTTTATATGTATAATTTATCCTAAATATATAGTACTTAATTGCTTTATCGAATAGCTTAATAATATTTAGCCCTCATTACCAAGGATGCGTTATTTAAGTTATAGTTACCAAAACATGTCTACTGCTGTCTCTCCCACTGATTTCCACGACGACCAGTCTTACGCTGCCGCATTCAGTGGCTTCCTACGACCTTCACCAGGTCACCATTCTTCCGAGTGGGTGGCCTGTACTGTGTGTCCAATTTTGTGGGCCTAAATATGAAATAATTTTCCCGTTATATTCGTTTGTGTCCTCGCGTGGTCAAACCTTAAAGATGCTTGTTCTAAAAATCTCTTACATTCACTATTCAGTTTTGCTAGCTCAATGGCTATAAGAACGAGTATTTTTAACCATCCAGTCAAAACTTAACCTAACCTAACTCAGCGTTCGCAAAGTTTAAATTGGTCTGAACTTGTTCCTACAAGGCATGGCATTGAAATCACGACTGAATTCACTCCAAGGATCGTGACTTCGGTTCGTTTAGCAAGGATTTCGGATTTGCTGAATACTGTACATACAGTCTCAAGGTCCGCGTGTGAGGTAAAGGTACACATTGTTAGACGCTTTAAATCTTGTCTGGTTCTGGAATCCGTTTGCGCTCTGGAAATGTTTTAGATATTTCTTCTAGATTTGATAATTACTGTGACTCCTGTCACCTTAACTGGGGGTTTTCTACTAAATGAAACTAAGAACTTTGAGCACTCGCTGTATTTTCTAGTTGAAACTTATTTTAAAGGGTTTACAATGATCTTAAATTAACTGTTTAGTGATCCTCGAACCAATGTTCCAAACAAACGTAAGTCAATCTAATTCCAAAAGAAATAAAAATTTTAATCGTTATTATTTTTACAGAAATTTGAGGTCGCAATGCGCTGATAACCTTAACGTCAAATTCACCCTTAAATCGTCAACAATCTCGCCGATTCCCCACAAAACTACCATCGTACAAATCTTATAGAGGTAATTTAATGTGAAACAGTACATGCTATGTCTCGGGAAACTCTAATACCACATGTGTAATTAGTTAATAATTAATTACCTGCACGTTAAGGCAACCCGGTAACGCGACGCGATCGGAATATACATCGTCATTTGAACTAGGGTGTGATGTAGTACAAAGACATGTATTTCACGTCGAAAAGACAGGGCTATTGGCGTTAAAAATAGGAGACGTTGATGGATATAAGCTTATTAGTATTTAATAATCATAGTGGCATTGGTATGAAAAAATAATAGCGCTATGTGAGAGAGGGTTTCGTTAAGTCAAATGTTACTCTAACACAGTATCGTAAGATTTCTTTCATATCTTTGATAATAACGGTATCTACGATATGAAAAATGGAAAGACTGAAGTTAGTCCATATAAATAAGGTTTAAATTCGTTTAATTTCTATTTCGACGAATAAGGCGAATTCCCTTTTAAAAAAAGGCCAGTATACTGGTTACCTCACAATAATGAATAGTTGCCAGTCAGGCAGGTCTAGAGGTATATGTCTATGGTGTAGTGGGTGTGATTGCGTTGAAGCAACGTAAACCAATTCCAATTACCTAGGTACCTAAAGTGCATTTCACAAGCATTTCTACAAGGAGAATATGAGATTTAACACCTGTCAAACATCTAAGTTAGCTAAATGTTAGAGGATTCGAAGTTGTAATGTTATTATAGTTAAATATTTAAATTATAGTTGTAATAACATTATGGTAATGTCAGTTGGATTGCAGCTGAAATAAAAAAGCAAAATTAAAAGGATAAGGAAATATATCTGATGAAATATGGCTGAATTATTAGAACAAATGTTTCGTGCGTCCATCTCAGAAAGGAGGTGATTTGTAAACACAGACTAGCAAAGACAACCACCAGATATACATCCGAAATCCGACGTAATTCGCGATTCCCGCCAAAATTATTCAGGTAAATTCCATTATGGCGCCCAAGACGTGGCATTACGCCGCCGCAGAATGACAAACAGCCCGTAAGGGACCCATGGACGGGGAAAAAACAAATCTTCTTGTCAACAAGCGAAATGGGTCTCGTCACTGGCGACATTCAGCCATTTGCTCTGCAAACCGTGAAAAAAAAGTGATGTACTCATTCTCTTTTTGAATCTAAATTATCTCGTCGCGAATCTCGCCGAAATTCTATTTTTGAACGGGGAATTTTTAATTTGGTATATTTATGTTGAATTTTTGGGATGTTTGTTGAGGCTACTTGGACTGTTTGTTTGCGTTCAGCTTGTGCAATATTGGATCAAATCTGGGTCAGCGATAATAGCTCTTACGATACTTCTTTTACTTCTATTTTGATTGCAAAATATTTGATTGAAATATACATAGCCGAGTTTAGAAGCGGGCGTAGCGGCTACACCGTAGCCCAGTGGACTAACGCGGTCGCATCGATGACGCAGCTTAACTGACTACAGAGACGGTCATAACCTGAATAGGTCTGAATGTTAGTGGTATTGATCTCGATCGTTTCCATGATTCGCAAGGCTCGTTGTGCTATAGATTTCGGTCATTTAGGTAAATCAGAGGCCGTATCGACGGCCTTATTCTGACTGTAAGACTGGCAACATTTTTATATATATTTTGTTGTATAGCTGACGGCCCACCTGGTGAAAAGTGGTTACCGCCGCCTATGGGCATTTTTACCACCAGGGGTGCTATCAATGCTTTGCCAAACCTTTAAAAACCTTTTCAATCCCTTCTTAAAGAGTCCCATACTGTAGACCTCAGGGAAAATCTCGGGTGGGAGCTCATTCCACAGCTTGAGGGTTCTAGGTAAGAAGCACCTCTGGAACATAAAGTTTCGAGATGAATTTGGCTTTAGCTGGTGGGGATGAATTCTACTCCGATGGCGAGCCTTCTGCCCCACAACAATTCGGACTTAACCTCTGTGGGTAGAGGATAGCCCAACCTTTTCGAGGTACTGGGAAGAGACCCAACCTAACCCATGCCACAGGGATGGTGACGCTATTGGATTAAACTTTCTTTAGCTGCTGTGGTATTTAGACCAGATTCTGTATGAAACAAAAGCTTTATGAAAGTATTTTAGTTCATGTACAAACATTTTTTTTTAATGAATATACCCTTTTTTGAACATTTCTTTCAATTTATTCAGACCTTAATCTACGTCTAAATTAAGGGCGCGTGTAGATTGGTGATGCAATGCAGCGCGACGCGTGTCACGACGCGATAATTTTGTCTAGCGATGCGCGCGACGCAATGTCCCCGCCGCTGTCAGACTGGACTGCTGTGGGTTGGCTAAGGGAGTCCGGATTTGCGGATTTATTCGTCAACGTTTCTGACACTGATACTGGTTGTTGACGATGGCGTCTGGTGGGGAAATCTCACTAATATTATAAATGTGAAAGTATGGATGTTTGTTTATTTGTTGTTTATTCCATTTTCACGCCGAAACTACTGAACGGATTTGGATGAAAGTTTGTAGGAAGATAGATAAAGCATTCGGCTAACAGATAGGATACTTTTATCCCGGAAAACTTAAGGGCTCCCGGAGGAATGCTTATAATCAGACTTAAAATTTTCAGGATTAGGTTTACTCTGCTTAGGATATCTCTGCGTTGATACCGTGTAGAGTAAAATTAATATTGTAGCTTGTAAAAAAATAGAATTTTACGCTAGTCTTGATCACCGGTTTGTTTTAAATAAAAAAAAATCTATTTTAAATAAAACAAAGACAGTTTGGAATTACTTCGACATTTAAAAACTACAAACAAGCTTTAAAAGTTCAGCGCTCTAAGTTTCGTTGGCATAAAGAAATGTATACAAATAGCCTTTACTACTATTGTAAATACTTAATTAAAATACCGTTAGTCTTTTATTATATAATACGTATTTATGCTTTAAACTTATACGAATTGAACACAGACTTGCATCGGAGCGGAAGGACGAAACAACATTTCTTTGGAATTGAATTTACAGGAAGTAACTAAATTGGTGTAGGAACCGTTAACTGTGGATTCTACTCACCGTACTGAACAACTTTTGTTCTACGATTTTGCTCAAATCACAAAAAAAATGGACTTTTCATACAGATTGATTATCCGTTTTGGCATTGTTGTATGGAGAGTCCAATTTTTTTTTGCGATTTGAGCAAAGTTGTAGAACAAAGTTGTTCAGTACGATGAGTAGAATCCCCAGTTAACGGGTCCTATAAAAAAAAAAATTACACCCTGTATATATCTGTTTACAAGACGAAGAAGAAAATATTACAAGAAGGAGGATAAAAGTAAGGAAACACGAAAGCGTAGACGCGTGAGTGCGTGACGCATTGTACACGTGACCAAACTGCACAAACACAGTGAAAGACAAAAGTGTGAGGTATATATGAATTCATTTTGAAGTTGTTTTCTCTATTGAATGTCAAATGTAGGTGAAATAGTGACAGTATGAGTTTATATTTTTGGTACGGGGTGAGTTGAAGTATAACAAAAGAAACCGCGATGCAAAGAAAGCATACATGGGACAACCAAAAATCTCCTAATACTACTTATACCACTATCACTTGACGAAGTGCAGAAGGATCTAAATCCCCTCCAAAGAGCCGATTGAAGTATAGAAAAGTACAAAAAAATGGAGGCATTTTGTGCTGGATGCCAAGAATGAGTCGCTGAACCAGCGAAGTAAGTAAGAATGAGAGTCAGTTTTCAAAAAAGACATAAAAGGCATCTTATTAAAATTTCTGAAAGAATACAGGTCTCCAAAATCAAATAGAGTCACAACTGTCAAAATAAAGGCGGGTGCACACGCACCGATAAACCGCCGCGTCAATCAATCGCTAAGCCGGCGGATTTTGCTGTCATAGTCGACTGCGGACCAAACGTAGCCTTTGCAGCTTTAATTGAAGTTGAATCGAGATACTGACAGTGTTTGACGCGACCATGATTGAATATTGAAGGTAGTTTTATGAATATTGTTAAAGAAACTTAAATTGAAGAAACTCTAGCAGTTGTGAAACTTTATGATACTTTTGACATTTCAAGCAACGTGTTTAAAGTGCAAAGAAGTATTTTAAGCCATAAGCATTTTTGTTCCTTTAGATACTTGTTATAGAAAGTAGATAGAACGACATATTCTTCGAAAATTAACAGTTTCTTATCGTCGCATCATTCAAGGAATGGAGATTTTTTATTTTATTGGATTTGTTGGAAGTATGAGATTAAGATTCCTACTCAGGTGCAAAGTGCAAAGTATTTAGTATAGATGTTAATAATGAATGCAAATCAGTTAACAAATTCAAAGCTAAATTCATTTACAACGCGAATAGAAATCAACTAAACAAAGCACGTCGTAGGCAGTATTAGAGAGATAATAATATTAAAGGCTTAACGCAATTTGCTGATTGCTTGTAATGATTAGAAGTCTATATTATATGTATAACATTATTTAACATCAGGTACAAAGGTAGCTGTGGGCCATCTAAGTTGCTTAAAATCAATTGACAAAAACTTAATACCATTAATTATGCATTATTATGTCATTATAATAATAAAAAAACTTTTCTTGCACTTTTTTCAAAAAATGCTCACCAACTAATCAATTCGTATAAAAAGTATTTAGGACAAAAGTAAATAAATTTAGTTGAAATTGAGTCTAAACTCAGTACGAAATTATAAATTAAAATTCGTACATCTGATGGAAATCTAAGGTAGTAAGGTATCTCCTTTTTCTGCAAGAACTTACTCAGTGAACAATAGTTCATAATTTATCATAATTTATTAGTCATAGATACATAAATCGCCAATACCATTTTAGGTACTTATGACTGAATGAATAGAAACAGTAATAAAACTGAAAGGTTCTCTTTTCTGAGGGAAACAAAAAAGATGAACAAAATTTTAAAATTACACAGAGTTCTCAAATTCCATCGCTTTCATGCATGTTTTAAAAAGATGGCACTGTTGATATTTCAACCACGACATTATCATTTCCAATTCCAGTCCAATTCAAACGAACCCAAATGGGGAGAGGCTCTTGTACTCTCATAACTTTTCTACGTTGTACGTCTTCGTGGTCGCGACTCGCGGCCCCTTCACAAAAGTTTCGGCCTGAAATTTGAATTTTCGCAATTTCGCATCGCGGGAGTGGGTCGCGCGACCCGCGGAGTGCAGCGATTGTGACGCGTGTTCATGCGTAAAATTAAACCCGAGATAATGAGCGTCTTTATCTGCTTGGTGAGGTGATGAGTGTGGATGCGCCTTTACTTTTAATTAGAGTAAACGCAATGTGGAAGACTGTTGTCTTTTTTGTAATGAAAATATAGTTTTTTATAAATAAAAAAACAATCGAAATGAACTCGAGTTTTAAAGCCTCTTCCGGATCTTGTTTTATTTCTTGTTAGACATTATTTTTATATATTTTATTTATTTATAAATTCATTGCACACATAAATAAGATGACGACACATGATTACGCATTTACACAATATAATTAATTATTATTAACAGAGCGCCCACTAGGGTGTTGCTTATTGGGTAAAAAAAATAAAAAATCGGAAATACTAAAGTCTCACCCCTCCATTTTGTTCTACTACCCATATTAACATATACAATTTTTTTTTGTTTATTTTTTTGGCTTATTTTAAGGGTCGCTACCAGCTGTCAAAGTTTTGGAAAAACAATATCAAAGAAACAAATATAAATTGCTAAAATATTTATTAAAATCAAATAAATTTGTGACAAATTAGAATAAAGTAATAATAATTAGGATTGTTATGAAACTAAAGTAGATTTTTTCGCATTAGGGTATTTCTTTCTGAAGTTATTCACAACCAACAAATGGTATTGCTTTTGTTCGTCATTCACCGTAAGTAACTTGTTGAATTCCTCTATTAATGCCACGCCTCTTTCGGCGATATCATTAACGACTCTCATTGAATTGATAACAACTTTGGCATTTTTATAATCCGGGTCATCTGACCAACAATCTACGTTTTTTTTCAAGAAGCTACTTGGTAGATTCAGGATTTCAAAAAACCTCATTGTGTTGCTTGTCACAATGTGATCTAACTCTTTCTCAAGGATAAGGTTCACGTCGGTGGGGGACAACGTTGGCCTTTTTGGTGTGTGTTCCAAACCTTCATTTTGTAGAGCAAACGCCATTTTCTGTCTTGTTTCAGAATTCAAATTGTCGTCGAAAAACGCTAGTGCCACCAGTTCTTCTGAGAGATACCAAAGATTACCCAAAATCGTTTTAAGGGCCACTTTAGCCACATTTTTGTCAACTTTTTCGTATTCTTTGATATCTTTTAGCATTTGCAAGTCATTTTTAGGTGCTGAATACGCAGACGGGCAGCTGAACCAGTATTTTACGTAGAATGTGACTACAAAGGCACATACTTGCTGTACATTGGCTTCTTATTTCTTTGTAAGTTTGAATTGACGTGCCAATAACATTATTTTTAAGCAGTAGATGGCCTTCGCCATCCATCGAGCGCGATGAAGTCCAGCAGGGGCTTTAAAAGATATTCCCTTTAAAGGCACGCTTCCTAGGTAGATTATAGTCAGATCTAACAATTCTTTATAGTCATCGCATGGCTGAAATTTGTTCAGTTGGTCTTGAGTAAAAGCGAGTATATCAGAGGCATCTTAGGAATTGTGTTGTGGAGGATTAAACTTAGTTTGGTCAATTTTAGGCCAAGCTGCTTTAAATCTCTTGAACAGAAGAATAGCCGGTCCACTTGATGTGCCAAGAGCTTGACTTACTACCACCTCTAACATAATTGCCATAATGTGATGATGGCAAGCCAGCCAAAGCATATCTTTTTTCATTTTTCGTTCCAGCAAAATGCAAGCGCCATTCCTTAACCCTGTATTAACAGCTGCGGTATCAAAGCAAAGGCATTTTATTTTATCTTCTAAGTTCCACGACGTCACAGTTTTGAACTTCTTTTCTAACACTCGCTTTGTCAACTGAACCAATTTGGCCAAGACGGCTATTACGTTGGTTTATCAAGAATTGTCGGTCCTCTTCGTTGGTCATAATTGTCATGGCGTCGGCATGGGCAATATCAAAAAGAGCCGACAAACCATCTTTCCAACATTGTTCTCTAGCTATCACAGACTCAGAACGTTTTGCTTTGTTTTCTTTATTTTTCTTTAGCTTTTGCCACTCCGTAAAATATTTTTCTATCTTGATAATGACGTGCTGCTTCCACTTGGTTGGAATCCCAGCCTTTTTCCATATACACAAAACGTCTTCAGTAGCAGCAGATTTCGTGTTTTTTTTTATTTCCATTTTATAGTGCCAAAAAAGACAGACCCTCTTTTATTGATGGTAGTCTTGACTGATTTAATGACGGCGAGGGCTGGCCTATCAACCACACATCAGTTTTCTTTCTAGTCAATAATGACGACGCTGCCATGACGAAATTTCTCTGTAAATAACACAACGGTCACTCCGCGACAACATTCAATTGCGTACTACGATTGCGTGGTAAGCATGTCGGGGAGCGAAGGGGGTATATCGAGTAAAGGGGGATCCCTCGCGATTGCGTGGGAATTCCCCTTACTCAATCCACTGAGATACGTTCTAAAACTAAAATAAACACTAATTGGTGACGTATTGTTTTGATGCCTAATTTACGTTTTTTTTAAACACTTTATCAAGCGGTAGCGACCCCTAAAACTAATCAGAAAAAAAAATAAAAAAAAATAGCATTCGTAAATGAGGGTACTAGAATCGAATGCCGGGGTGAGACATTGACTTTTTGAAAGATGATTTTTAAGCAACACCCTAGCGCCCACACTTTGTCCGCTAGACATCAAATGTAAATTTTCCATACAAACTTTTACAATCCATTGAGCCCAATTTCTTTCATATATTTGAAAAAAAAAAACGTAGGGCTTTTTAACACCTAAATTCCTTCCAAATTTCAAGCCTCTATCTGATCTGCTGTGAGTTGTCTGTCAGTTAGTAGGTTAGTAGTAAGTTAGTTAGTTAGTACTGTTTATACAATGTTATTATTTTTGACCTGACATTAGTTTGTCTTCTTATTGTTTAGGTCCGGGGCAACGACTTTTGTTCTGAGACTTTGATGAAATCGGTAAAACTCTATAAAATGGACTTCTCATACAAATTATTGATCAATTGTTTTATCCCATTTTGCAACCTTATACATTATTTAATCCTCTTTATTTTTATAATTCAGTATCAGCATGCAATCTTTTTTTCCAGTTACACGTGTTTCTAAACCTTTATTTCAGCCCTAAACCTTTTTATTCATTTTTACTCTTACGTTTTCCAGTAAAAAATATATTCAAAGGCTCCACAGAAAATGACTGATTTTACGACAGCACACAAATTGAACGACATTTTGTATCGTCACTTATCGAGGCCCGCAAACTTCGTCGATTTGTCCAATCAATCAGGAAGGTGGGCCGTAAAATATGCCTCTTCGTAGCAAAAAATCTCTGTCCAAGGACCTAAACATTGTTATGAAGAAAGATGTGGTTTTCAAATTGGTGAAAGAAATTTTCGAATTGCAATTAATTGTTGTAAATTCTTTAGGTAAAAACAATATTTCCTGGTTTTCATCTTTTTTTTAATCCAATTAATTGCATTTTTATATCTACAGGGTGTTAAAAAAGTGCGTTTGAGATTTTAAGGGGTTACTCAGACAAAAAAAAATGATCTACAACTTTTTTCAGCTTCCCATACAAATTCTTGATTCGCTAGTATGGGAAACTGAAAAAAAGATGGCAATCGGATTTTTTTTATATTTTTCCTGTATTCTATACTTTATTCCGAGTCACCCCTTAAAATCTCAAACACACTTTTTAACACCCTGTATAATCTGGTTTTATTGCTCCTGTGATTTTATTTATGTATAACTATATAAAGACTATTAGTCAGGAGTGAAAGTCGTTAATACTTGTGGCCCTCCACTTTGGGGGAATTTAAATAGTTTTAATAAAAGTTCTTTAATCTCAAGTCAAATAGAGTTCAGATATCGGTATTGTCATCAATCTAGTAGATTAAGCTTGTCCACGAGAACTATAAAGCGATTATCACAAATGTACTAGAAATGTATGAAAACCGCGCTAGCCCGTGTGCAAGGCTAGCGCGGTTGGCGGGCAACCGCGTACTAGGCGGTAGCCGCCGCGGTTACATACATTCTAGTACATTTATTCTAGTACATAGAAACCGCCTCAGTGTGCGATTCGCCTAAGCCTATAATTTTTTGAACTAAAATATTAGTAACGGCAGGTCTAGCAGTAGACGTCAGTGGTTCGACCCGAGAAAAATGTCCTTTTTATCGGCAAATCGCAGCAACAAAGAGGGACCTTCACTTGTTTACCTATCCGTAAATCTGGTATAGCATGGACAGAAAGCTTCTTAAGAGAAAGGATAGCGTTGCTCCCTAGACGATGCGATGTTGGATAAATCTGAATCAAAGAAATAAAGACTTCTTTAGTCCGAGGACTAAACAGATTTTGAAGAGAGATATTAAAGAGATTTTATTCAGCTCATGAAAGAAAAAGTTGTGTTGGACATATCCGTTGAAATAGGTATTTAAATACAGTTTTGGATTGACTAAATAAAAGATAAGACGGTTAGTCTTGTGTTTAGTCCTGGGGTTGTATAATAAGTCAGATTTATTAGTGATTTCCAGTTTAAAAAAACTTGGTGACATTCTATTTGCCGACAAGCAGCAAATATAGATGCTATTCATCAAACTGAATAATTTTCCCTAAGAAATCTATTAAAATCGAGCAAAAGTTTTGGAATTTCATACGAAGTTTGCGAATTGAGTGATACATTATTTACAAATATAATTTTCAAAAGTCTGCTTCGATTGTATACTGAACTGCAAGGCTGTTTTGGACAAAGTTGTTCAGTTTCCTGTGTGGCCTCCACCATTTTCCATTTATCGTCAAATAAGAAGTCACGAAATATAGGTTATATTTCAGAACACCAGCTTTTTCCTCGCGCGACACTATTATTCACTTTATTCTTTCATTCATAATTTAAGAATACCACCATGGCCTACAAAATGACATTTTATGAAATACACTATTAAATAAAAATAAAATGACAGCTAAAAAAAGTTGCGCTTCAAAGTGAAACGAAGTGCACAATATAGCGATATTTATGGCCAAAAGCTGGATTTATGCGTTGGCCGTATTGAAAATCTTATATCACGGCTCCAAATATTATCAAAAACGTATGGCATGAAAACAAGATTTTTCGCAAAAGAAATTTTGTTGTTGAGGACTTGAAAAGGAAGGCTGGAAGAATTAGAAACAGCTCCAAACACAATGAAATGAAATGATGATTTATTTGCTGTAAACATGGTACAAATAAGGTATTATATTAAAACATGAATCTCATATTTAGCCAGACACAATATGTCAGCATGCAAATATTGTATTTTATACAAGAACTTAAAAAAGTATAAGACATATCGTATAATTAGTATAAATTACTTCGTCTTCTTATCGTGTGGCACAATTTTACGGTAGTTGCTTGGTGTTATAGTATATTACTGAAAATAAGTGATTGTTAGAAAGATTTCATAGTTAGATACCTTACTTTACAAATCGCATAAAAAACAACGAATTCGGTTTTTATGTCTTAGCCTGTTTTGTATTCAAAAACTGCATGAAGATAGGAATAGCCAGTTCCCCCTTGCATTAGGAAATCTTGGTTAGCCCGCTTCCATCTTCGGCATCATCATCACTTACCATCAGGTGAGATGATGCCAAGGGCTTACCAATTGAAGGTTAAAATACAAACTTAAAAAAACTCACTTCATGAAGAGTAAAAAAAAGCAGAATTATTAATTAAAGCTCTTGCTTCACTTTTGCAAATTCATTAGAATTGACACCCACCCTAACTTAATCGAAAGCAAACACACTTTAATAAATACACACAAATACAAACATAAATACAA
This sequence comes from Coleophora deauratella, assembly GCA_958295455.1. NCBI lineage: Eukaryota > Metazoa > Arthropoda > Insecta > Lepidoptera > Coleophoridae > Coleophora > Coleophora deauratella. The sequence continues at coordinate 15,226,699 of OY282396.1, read as the reverse complement.
ACTAACAAACTATTCAAACACCAAAGATATAAAGATAATCTCGAAGCGCCAACAAAGTGCTTCTGGAAACGCTAAGGCAATTACCGCTCGATATTAAATCAAAGCATACGTTCTTCCCCGCGGCGAGGGATGAGTTATGCAAATCTGCGAGTGGTTAACATCGTAATATTGTAAGCGACACTTTCGACCCCAATACTTATGGACAGGGATGTATAGAAGCTGGAAGTGGCTTGAAATTTATTGTAGATAAAAAAGAAAGTGTGTAAAAAGAAGGAGAAGAAAGAGAAAAAGAAAAAGAAAGAGAAGGAGAATGTAGAAGAATTAACGAAGAAAACATTGAATGGAACGTCGTAAAGAGATCATGCATACTCGTAAATATGTGCGAGTCGTCTACAAATAATAGAGATGAGGGAAAAAAGTGATAGGGAGAGAATAAATAATAGGATAGGTGAGGAATTTGTGTTTAAGAAGAAACGTTTTAATAAGTATGCTCATTTGCGTTTATGTAAAGTGTGTTCATGTTAAATTGTCAATATCTTCATAATATAATAAGAAGAGTATAAATGTATTTAAATTACTAAAAAGTCTCCAAATTGTTTAATCAAGTTTTGAGCTCCTCATGCTTATTGATCACCTAATTTGTAATTTTTTGTGAGAAGTCCGATGTTTATGCTAACTGAGTACTTCTTGCAAAATTTGTTGAGATTCGTGAGTAAGAGTTACACATATTTTTCGATATCTCATCCATTTCACTATACCAATGACACGCTTTAAGCGTCGCCCTGAATTCTTAAGATGAAGATGGTATCACAGGAGGCATAAATTCGGAAGCCGCGGGGAGCTTGGGGCAAAAGAGCTCAGGTGAAAATTATCAAAGGGGAGCACTGGCAGATTTAAACCAAACATTGGTTAGAAATACCGTCTGTTTATACTTACATACATACGAATACGTTGAGCGAGCAGGTGTAATAGGGAAAGTGAAAAATGAAACCGTTGAATATAAATGTTTTTCATAAGAATAAATTTCATATGAAGAAAAAGGGTAGGTATGAAGTTCAAAGTGAATAATTATTGGTGAAGGTGAGGTACTTTACGTTTATTGTTATAAAAAGCATAAAAGTAAAATATTTCATAACAATAGTAATTACGCTGATGCTAGATAACGTAACCGCCTGCGTAGCCTTATGGCTTGTCCGCTCGCTTTACATCAGGAGGTCGCGAGTTCGATTCCCGGGGGGGTCCAACTTTGTGGGACTCGGTTTGGTTGGTGGTAGAGCATTTTCTAAGCCTGGCTAGCTACCACCATCTTATCTAAGTCTTGCCGCCAAACATCAGTGTTAACAGCATTGATGTGTTCCGGCATGAAGATAAGATAGCCAGCTCCTCATTGCGTTGGGGAATCTTGATAAGTCCGCTTCCATCTTTGGCATCATAATCACTTACTATCAGGTGAGATGATGCCAAGGGCTTACCAGTTGAGGGCAAAAAAAATATAACGGAAAGAATAGTTATAAAATAGATATGAAGAAAGAAAATATGCATATGTGAAATGATAACCCAAAGAAACAAAAGCTTTGAAATACAGATATTCATAAGATTTCATCTAATTTCTAACAAGAACTTCTACACAAGATAACAAGACAAATCGATAGGAAACGAAAACGAACATTATACATCATTGTTACACGCATATCACGTATAAATGGTATATAATATAGAACCTTTGCGTACCAAAATGGCTGCGTTGCTGGAGGGCTTTTAAAATAATGGCAAGTTATGGCAAGTACGGTTGATATACTGTGCTCGGGTCCCATTGTAGCTGTGAGTCAGTGGGCGAATATTCACGGCCTAGTTTCAAAGTTTCCTGTGTTCACGGTTGAGGATTATTGCGAAGTAGAGTGGGTAGGTTTTAGGTCAAAGTGCTACTAGCATCAGAATAATTAAAGGTCTAAAGTTTTTTCAAAATGAAGCGGTTGTTTGTTGTTAAAAAAAGATTGCTAATGACACGGTCGAGAATGTATCGTATCACGCAAGCTCAAATACTCTATATTCTTTGTCGCCTTGGAGAATCCTCCTTCTAACAGAGCAGCGAAAATACGGAATAAATTGTAAGTGAAAAGAATTAGGTGATAAGTTTTCACATCAAGTCTGTAGTGTCGTTGTATGTAGAAGTTATAAGACTACGATATAGCAATTATTAAATAGAGCACAGAGAGAAGAGGCATTTATTTTTAGGTTGAAAATGAAAATATTGCACTCGAATTAGGTTAGGTTAAGTATTAAACAAGTATTTTGAATGTAGTAAAGAAATAATGCAATTTAAAGTAGCGAGTGAATAATAATAATTCATAGTCAAGATTCAAAGTTTCTAGCGATGAGAGTTGTGGAGTTTATGAGATTTAAAAATATAGATTGGATTGTATTTAAATTATTTGAGATTTTAGCTCAAGAAAAATTAGCATTAAAAGTAATTACTCAAAAAATTTGCAGGTATTTAACCTCAAGGTACCAAGCGTAATCCTATCATTGATCACGTAGATTTAACAACTATGAACACAGTTAGTTTTCAAAATTCAAAATTACCATGTTATTACGGAAGGCTTATGCCTCACTCAATGAGGCAAAATCTTACAATGCATAGTAAGATTTTGCCTCAATGAGTGCTTTCCAATATAAAATAGTAGCGTAGTACATACCATAGACATAAATACTTTTTTTTTATGTTCGATAATCATCTTTTAGACAGGCAGATCACAGAGCTTGGTTATTTCGTTGTCAGCAAATTCTCCCTGTCTGTATGGGCTGTTGCATTCTTAGCCTAAAAAGTATTTATTTCTTGGTTTCATCGTTTTAAACCATCGTATCAATATAGGTAGCATTTCAGTGACGTCAAAACCACAAGACCAAGAAACTTTCAGCCACTCATTCCACAAGATCAACAAAACAAAAACCTCCATCCATTCTCATGTAAAATAAAACGCAAACTCGCAGAACCGAAAATAATGGAAAGTAGCACAAAAGAAAATCGTCTAAAAACCGTAAAAAGGAGCTTTTATTAAAACAATTTCAGGAAGGGGTTGGGACTCAATTACCATTTCCCCGGTTTAGGGGGAAAGCGCAGCAGTAATCGGGGGGAATTAAATCACACTGAAATACACAATCCCGGTGAATGTCGTCGGTTCCAGTGGCAGTGCCCTGAATTGATAGTGGGGTCAGTAAATTTTAAAGAGCCTTGGTGTTACCATCATTAAAACCCGTAAGTAGCGCATTTGTACGACATTTTTATGCAAATATAGATAAAATTCTGTTCAACAGAGGGTTTCCAAAAAAGTTTAATTAATATTTACAAAATCAGCTCATCCAATTTAAATAAAGATTTAAAAGTTCTGTTTCGTAAATAAGTCCAGTGACATTTAGATATAAGACGAATTTATCGACATCTTGCACGGAAAAAAATACCAAGTTGTTTAGACTTAGCAAAAGAAAAAAGTACAATAGAAAACATAAGAAGAGATCGCCCTTTAGCGATAAGACCGCCTATCTGTATAACTTTTTTTTTAATGTTTATGTTTTTATTTTCCTGTTTTGTTGTGCAATAAAGTGTTTTCATTCATTCATTCATAACCTACTTTTGGGACATTTGGATACAAACCAAATTTGTTAAGCCGACTAATACAAAAAACTTCCAATAAAACATCAAACATTTTCAATAATCTACCATCTCCTTGCAAGTAACGACATTTTAAGAGCGTTCCCAATGCTTTATGTGCTTTCACACTGTTTTAGGCACTATTTTAATAGTGGACATCACTATAAAGTTTTAAGCTGGTAACACCAAGGGGCTCCCACAAACGGCCATAAAGTTGGCGAAATAAAAACGGCACTTGAGTAAATTGCAGCCGTACCTATTCGCCATCACATCAAAGTGGTAGACGGCGATTCCCGCTTTGAGGATAACTACTTTTCAAGATTGATGGCCAAGATTTTTGGCCAGTCTTAAAACTGAGACGGCCATGTTCGCAAGAAGACTTTAATTATTTTAGTCGTAAACTCTAAATTAATTTCAGCCAGACGAGCTTCCCTAAGGCGGATATCACACTGCACCGGAAATCGCTCCAGTGTGCCGTGTTGCGGTTTTTTACTTTTACAGTGTTAAGTTAAAAAATCGCAGCACAGTAGACCGTTTCCGGTGCAGTGTGATATCCGCCTGACAACAAAATAATAAATAGGGTCCATATAACACCTTATAAAATAAAACATAGGTAATTAATTAAAAAAAAAATAGCACAAATTGCAAAAGCAAAACTGAACTGACCTCATTATTTTTAATGTGACAGGTGGCAAACGAGCAGACGGATCACCTGATGGTAAGCGATTACCGCCGCCAGTTACAACACCAGAGGAGTCACAAGTGCTCTGCCTCATGTCATAAACTACTTTTTTTTGCAACATACTCTCGCAAAATTTATTATTTCGTAGACACCGCATCTTTAAAATGTCGGCGTTTCAAAACGCACTTAGCAAGTTCCAGACTTCCACTTCGAAACAGCCCAAAATAGAACTAGTCAATCGCCGATCCCCCAACTTTCCCGACTGTGGCCGACACCTCCGTCTATTACCTGCATCTTAAAAGCAAAATCTGATTTACTTTGTTGGCGTGGTCTTTAAAATTGCAGAAGAACAGGTATGGATTTAGTAAGACTAAAATAGAATATCAGTATTATATTCAAGGTTAGATTTAGATGCTACCCTAACAACATAATATTCACTCTTGAATTTAGGGTGTGTCTTCACTATCAAAGTAGATTCAACATTTACAGAGGTAAAAAGGTGAGACAATCATCTGATTGATTTGCATGAAAAGTCATCTTTTTTAGATTTTTCTAAAACATGACCTATCAAAGAAGCTACTAAGACTTGTAAGAAACAAATTATGCGAGTTAGTGAAATACGAGTACTTATTTACTTTAGGTGTTACGGACAGGCCATTAAGGTGAGCATGTATGGAAGCTGAAGAGACAATTAACTTTATCCTACTGCATTTCAAGAAAGTAACATTACATAGGGCCGCGCACCGCGGTGACCCGAAAACACTTCAGGAAGTTGTCAACTATCCTAGAGTGCCGCAGGATTTTCTGAAACAAATTAGGCGCAATGGTAAGCGTAGTTGTGGTGATTGCAGTAAACACCATACCAAGAGTTGTGTGCGAATGACAAAATATACAAAGAAACACCTACTTTTTACAAATAACCTACTAATTTGTATTCAGAAGACTAGGTTCCATTCCAAGTATCCACGAAAACCGTCACTGTAGTTAGATGGCCCAAGTTGTAAATTTAAATCACTAAGTCTACCAAGTTGGGCCAAGTTGAGAAACTTCCGAAAATTGGATTACGGGCGTGCTAGGCCACTTTGACACGTCATACAGCCAACTAGTTCGTTGGTAACAAGGTAAACTCTAACTTGGCATAATTTCCGGAGTAAACAAAATGGAAAAGAAAAGTCTGGAAGAGAAGTCCTTTTAACAAGTAGAATAATTTGACTATCATAGTGAAAGTAAATATAAAGAAAAGTCGCCAATAGGACGCCAAATGAACGAAGATTTTTCAGTATAACAATAAAAAAAAGTACAATAGTTAAAATTGTTTATGAAAAATATACCTACATAGTTTTGCATTCAGAAAATATGATTATTTTTTTAATGGTAAACGAGCAGATGGATCACCTGATGTAAATTTAAATTCCACACTACCAGTTAACTTTTTTTTATAAATATTAAATGCCCGTTTATAATTTTCTCAAGTTTCATGATTTTTCTGAGTTTCATTTTAAAACCTTAGAAGTCCTTATTGAAAAAAAAATTTAAAGCTGAAATCGTTAGTGAAAAGGCAAAACGTTGATACTTCTTTTAGGGAGATAAGTGCCTCATAATGATCTCTCGAATGGCGTTCGTAAAGTGTCAATCTGCCGCATTTTTTTGGGAACAGTTTATTTTAATGTTTGTTTAACATTAAATTTTGTTCACAAATATATTTGAAATTAGATTTGGACCGAAAGTACAAATTAAAATTTTTGTTTATTTTGTATATAATATGAATATTCCGTCCAAAACAACAGGAAAATCTAGCTGCCCATCTCAGAGGGAGCCAAATCTGACGTGTCACGCACACGTGTAAAAACCTTAATTATTGAACTTTATTCCTATATTCTGTACGTTGCATTTAGCATGCCATTCGTCCTGAAGACCTAGCTGAACGAATCACCAAGTTTCAAGTGTCATTACGTGACTAAGCACCTAGGCAAAGGGACTCGCCATCCGCAAATTAAACAATTTTAACAAACTCCCCAGAAATTGAACTCGGCGGTCGAATGTTCGAAAGTTAATTATTAGTTGAATGTTGTTTTCTACGGTTCAAGTTGACTGTCGGAATGTAACGAACGTTTGAAAACTACACTTCGAGCCTTAAAATGAAATAGGAAGGTGGAAAACTGAAGCTGGTTGTTTATTACGCAAATGAGCCTTCTCGAGTTGAAGATAAGGTCGCAAAATTAATTGCAGTAACTTTCCTAAAATGTAGGCATAAGTAAAGGTATGTTAACATGTATATGTATTACAGTGGTAAATGAAACTACATCAATCCTTGTTAAATCTTATGAATAAAATAAAAATACAGAACTTAATATCGTAGTAGTACCATTCTCTGAGGCGCCATCTACTCAGCACCCACATAGTCAACTGGAGGTCTGATCATAGTCTGGATAAAGTAAATCTATTTGAACTCGTTCGGCCTCGTAGGAAAGACTCCGATTTTAAAAAGGAGTGATACCACGGCCTCACAGAAAACCGGCGTGAAGCAACGCTTGCGTTGTGTTTCGCCGAGTGAGTGAGGGCACCGGAGGCCCAACTTCCCCCCTTCCCAATTCCCTCCATCCCCCCACCCCTTTCAAAGGTCGGCAACGCACTTGTGACTCTGGTGTTGCGGGTGTCTATGGGCGGCGGTAATCGCTTACCATCAGGTAAGCATCAGGCAAACCACCACCTATCACATAAAAAAAGTATCCATTAGCTTTGTCTTGTTTCACGATCTTCAGTATTGAATGACGGATTGGATCTGTTATTTTTTAATAATTCATGATCTATTTTCCTTTCCATCTTATCTATAATCATAGTAGCGATTCTTTTAAAGTTGGTGACTTCGGCGCCGCAAAACACGCGTTCTGAATTAACCCCAAAATATTGTTCGTGCATTTGTTTAAAGATTTTTTTATAGCCTATATGTCATTGTACAAGATAGTTTAGAATGCGGCTAGAATTTTTAATTTGACATATATGAGTACATAATACACTTCTGTTTGTAAAATCATTGCGGTTAGACATATATTTTTAGTGTGATGATATTATCATGACAAACACAGAGGGATTTTTTTAATAAGAATAGCTAACAGAGATAATTTCGTGACAAAATTCACGGCACGCCAAGCCAGTTAGCCTCTCTGAAAAATAACAAACAATATTGTGTTACCTCTCTCAGGTTCTCAGTCTGTATTCGTTAGTGGAATTATTCGCAAACTTGGTACTCAGCACACTGGGCACGAGTTGACAAAAAATATACGTGACACGACTGGGGTGGAGGTAAAAAGTTTGAGAAGGGCTGAGTTCGGGCAGGTTTGGGCCAACGTTTGTAGTGCGGCTCAAAACATAAGCGACAACGAATGTAAACATAAGCGACAACGAAAGTGACACCTGTAAATGCACATACTGAGAATACACCTTTTTGTCATTTATCAATATGAATAACTTTTACGAATTTCAAATTTAAAAAAAACCGGTAGTGGTTAGTTATATTATTGTAATTTTTTTTTTACTTAGTACTCTTTTATTCAAATAAATTGTAGAAAAAACTTACTTACATTAAAAAAATGTATGGAAAAGACTATACTGAATTATATGACATTATGAGTATTTGTTATTTTTTTTATATAAGTAACTCAAATGACTGAGTCAACTACCGGATGGCCTGCCAATTTAACCAATCGTCTGAATATTTTTTCGGGACCATCGGCCATCACTTATTTTTTGAACGTCCTTCAAAGGGAAAAATGTAGCTCTATTATTCGCTGAAAAGTCAAATGAAAGTCGCCTATTGTTAAAATTATTACCGCGGAATATTGAATATTTTTTTTGATTTAAAACACAAAAATTCATAGTCTTAACATCAATTGTTAAAATTGCTCCAGTAATACCAATTAGCTAACACTTAACGACTTGTGCTTTGTATTATAATTTGGTAATTTCATAGGTAGCAATATTGAAGCACCACCACAAAACTCTTGACTAAAACTAATTTAATAACCACACGCGCGTAGATAAAAGCAATCGAAACTTAAACAATCTGCCATTAAACGTGCGTTCACATGAGCCGCGTAAGGGCCGCCCCACACGTGCGCTAGATTTACGCGCGTAAAACTTCGGCAGTTATTAAGTTTCGTCGTTTCGTATTGCGACAATTTGTCGTCGAGTTGACGTGACGATTACTCTAATAAGGATACGTTGACGTAAAGTACAGTTAAAGTCACAAGTACAATTTTTGAAAATATTTTAGATAATTTCGAGTGTATAACGTGAATCCAGAAAAGCGAAAACAGTTTTATTTTATTAGAAAAATAATGTTTAAATTCAGTTTTTACTGTACATGTATACCTACAAATAATTCGTTCTTTTGTTGCAGAGATAAGAAAAAAGTACTTACCTATGTGAAAAAACAACAACACAGTTTTCTAGATATTTTTCTTGTTTTATCCCATGGTTAGTTCCTGGCCTGTAATGTTACTATACGACGATAACAAAAAAATGTTTTCTTTTTTAACTCGCTTCTTCATATGGATCGTAAACGCCCTACACTGCACTACACAAAGACAGATTTTTTTTTCTTTTTTTTTTATGGCAAAGGTGGCAAACGGGCAGACGGATCACCTGATGGTAAGTGATTACCGCCGCCCATAGACACCCGCAACACCAGAGGAGTCACAAGTGCTTTGAATTGAAAGTCAATTTGAAACCAAAGTTACCACTTCCGTGCCTGACAGTAAGCACTTAGTAGGTCGTAAACAACCAAACAGAATGTCTAAAGCAGGGGTTTACTGCCTTAGTTTGCACTGACGGACACATTAAATGAGTGTGCTCACTGTATAGAGAAAATTTGCGCTATATGCTCCCACTTTACCCCTAATTTATTCTTTACTCGATATTTTACTTTTACTCGACTTTCAAAGCAATGTCTGTCCCATTCATAGCTAAAGAGATTTGATAGATTTTGAAATAAATCGATCCCCATATTTAAATAGGATAGGAACAATAGTGGAGTATTCTTTTCTTTTTATTCAGTTTTTTAGGTTACATTCAAGTGAAATTGAAGGACGGTAATGGTTTTTCCTGTCCGTATGTCTATTTATTTGGCTGAGTCCATAACTTAAATGGTTAAATAGTAGATAAAGTGTGAGGTACCTGTAAACTAATTTTGTTTTCATGTAACATAAAGTAATATTTTACAAATTCTCTAAAAAATATTAAAATATAACATACATAACACAGATTTTATAAATAATTTACAGTACTCTTTGTTTTGCTCAAAGGTGCACAAAATTGAACTAAATGATGTACAAAGAGATGAACCCAATAATCAAACCGAAAATGTGATGAACAATTTTATCAGAATCACTTTTGAGACTCTTCCATTTTACATAGCAAACTTGTTAATTCAATTTACAACTTTATCAAGTAAACAACATTAAAACAAACAAACACACCTGCGGAGCCTGCATTAGTTTTGGTTAACACTGCAGTTGCAGTAGTGGACACGAAAACTCCATAATTATCCTTTATTTAAATTTGTAGTTCCGCAGCTTAGACCCGGCGTACAGTGTGAAAGGTATGTTATGTTATGCTGTACTTTTCAGTGTGGCCAGTGTTCCGTCTCTATAAGTTACTACTTGAGCTCCTACACATACATATATTTTTTGGTTGATTTTTGAAATTATTTTATGAGTATGCAAAGATAAATATATGTTAATCAGGTTTGTTATTATTTGAGTACTTATAGTTTCTCCAATTTATTTATTGATTGCCCTTTCCCTAAATCTATAAGGTCTTTTATTTATTTATAGATTTATTAAAAAAAAAATTGTACATAAAAACTGTCTTTTACTGCATTGGTATCAGTTTTGTCACGTTCATAAATACTATTTCCATCTCTTTCATATAGCTTGAAGTTAAAAGTTCGAAACGACTGCTTTATCGTTTCATATCGTGCGAGAAATGTCACACTACTAAACTATTATCTAGTGCTTTTGTAGACTATTTTATGGGTCTAAGTCATGGGAAAGCAGGTTTGCCTTTCAACATGATTGGATACTTACACTGACACATTGGTACTCTGTAGTTAAGGTAGGTATTTCATTCCAAATCTTGGTTTTTGATTTTTTTATGTACAATAAAAAAATGTTAGACATGAGTACTTAAAATTATCCTTCATTTATCTAAGGATGAAGACGAATCTAAACGATAGATAGCACTCAAAATTTGTCAAATAGTTGTTATAACTAATTCCTTTTGGCTAGAAAATAATTCACAATTACTGTCAGTCCACACGTAACTTTATTTAGATACACAGCAGCAGGAAGCCCCGTTTACTTAATTTTAATGTAATTATCGTACCTTTTTGTCATTTTTTTTGATGCACCTTCTTGTTTATATTTATCCAAGCTTAATCAACAAATAGATACAATACTAAAACACAGCCAGTCGCAACTACAAGTTTTCACATATTCTCTGGCTCCCAAGAGCAGCCCCGTCCATACTCCAGTCTCCAACCGACACTCGCCAAACTAATAAAGCTTACGACTACTAGAAATATTGCGATACAGCAGAGCTCGTGTGCAGTTTTTGCGCCACGTGGCGTAAATGGCTTTTATTGTTGTAGATGAACTTTTTATTGTTCTCTTGTCTTGTTGGCAAGCATAGAGTTTATATTCTTTTCTATTGTTTCGCGCGATCGATTCTGAAGTCAAGAGATCCAAAAAAGTCTTAAATATTAATATTACAATATTACTGAATAAAAGTTCTTTGGGAAATCTGTAGATTAACTAAGATCACGTTCTAGAACTTAGGCTTAAGCTTAAATCTTAATTTAACTGACAAAAATCTATCCGTTTCATGTTTAAAACATAAATATACAGGTTGTCCTCCTTTCTGGGTAATAATTGCAGTCACGGATTTGTTCTAGAATGTTTTCCAAGTCATCGACATAGCCCAAAGAACAAGAAAATTAAATAAACAAAGGCAGCTGTATAGCTGATGAAACGAACTGATGCGTTGGTGAAACTCGCAGGAAGCTTCTGGTTGTATATTACTCAGAATTATGCTAAAAATCTAGGGGAGGCTTGTATTCGACAGTGGTCGTTTTACTATTAAACTCATAATTATCTCGTTTCTTGTATGAAAGCTTCTAACTCATAAAGCTGTCTTTTCTTGCCCCAAAAATGTTCAAAAAATAAACTTCTCATAGTTAATTAATCAGTTTATCATTATTTTGTGTACAAAATTAATCAGTTCTACTGATTAAAGATTCAGTTTTGAGCCAAAGAGAGATTCTAAATAGCCCTATATTTCAGGTTCTTTTTTGTGTTTACCTTACAAGTCTATATGTAAGTATTTTAGAGAAAGAATCTATTAAACTCTCCATTCTGTGCATACTTGTCAACATTTCCAACCAGAATATAAAGGCCACATTATCTTTTATCCAAACGAGCGGCTCCAACGCATATGTGTTACCATATCAACACATTCAGTCCCTACCATAACACTTTCCTTCCTCAGAAACCCGGTAAAAAAGGCCCGACAAAATTTGCGATTATATCCAAATCGTGTGTAAAACCACTTTCATTTTATCTAAAGAACGACAGTTTTGCGTTTAAAAATATTGTATATCACAATGCTATACGATTATTGTAATGTTCACTACCTTTGTGACTTAGTATTTATTGAGCTAATTGAATTAATAGGGGGAAGTCACGCATTCTTACCCTTGTACTAGGGGCCGGAGCAAGGACTTGCATTTGAGTGTCATGACCCCTGAGTTAATTTAACAAAAAGTAAGAGCTTCATATAATATGGGTAGGAATGTGAACATTTTTTATTCTACGGATTCGCTAAATTCGAAAAATGATAGTTTGGAGGTCCCATAGAAAGTTGACCATGTGGAATTAGTTGCTGATTCAGTAATATTTTTAATCAAAATAACATTTTCTTTAGATTAATTTTTCAGGCTTATTTTTATTTTTGAGTCATCGGCCTTTGCCTCCTCCTAATCACCAACAGATGAACCCCAAAGTGCATCCCTAATTCCACCCCTGCCCTGCATTCCTTGCCCGCTGTTATAAATATGGTGTTTACTGGGTCAACGGGTCCATAATGGAAGTGTTATGTGCCGCTACGTCATTGCATAGCCCGTTAAATTGCCATGGCGGAGACAAAATTAAGTAATTGATGGTATTCAATGGTTTTAATGCTATGTTATTAGTGGTTTTATAATGAAAGGGGAATGCTTGAAGTCTCTGTTTGTATGGGACAATAGGAATGAGTGTATAGAGGGTGACGTGTGTATTAATTAACGTTTATTTATAAGTTTAATGTTTTGGGTAGAACTTTCAAAGTTTCTCATTAAAAGTTAAGGTTTACCTATAGAAAATATTTATTTTATCGTAAAGATATTTACAGGTCAATATTTTATTTTAAAGAGAAAACATTATCAGGCAAATATATTTGGAAGAATACCAATTCTAATTTGGTTCCCGTCTATGAAATAAGGCATAACCTTCCTGAGTCATAAAATTAGAGATCCATGGACCAACAGTTGAGACGCTCTGGTATTAACGCTACAAAAGAAAACTATCAACAAAATTATACTTCAGCTTCGTCCGAAAAGATTAATTTAACTAATTAATTAATGATATTCTAAGTACTACCGCTCAGCGTTGGCCATTCGAAGCACTGTTTTGAGAGTAGACTTTGTTTATCTCTTTTTTTTGTAAAAATCATTAGAACTTCACTTACAGGTTAGTTTCTTTATTCATCAATTATTTATCACTTACTATCAGGTGAGATAATGTCAAGGGCTTTTTAATTGTGGATAAAAAAATACATAGAAACTTCAGTAATGTGCGCAAACGTTGCAGAACAAAAGTTGCTTACATTCATTGTAGATGCTTACAAATATGTACTTTACCAGTAAGCAAAATAACCCTCATTCCATTAATATTATACTACCATGCACCATTCAAAGCACATTGTAAACCCCCCGCAGACCGACACGGCTATACTCCCACTAATTAATTTTGTGAACAATAATGACCGTAATAAGCTTATCAAACGCACATCAGCGTGGGTTTTATTTGAATGCGGGCAATTCTGTGACCAATCAATGCCATTTGATACGGCGGCGTTGTGTGAGGCATTAGGAAATAATGTGCAAGGGATTGTGTGTTTAGATTTTGAAGTTTGTGCATTCAGAAGGTAAAGTCTAAGCAAATTTTGTAAAAGCCAACAGTTTTATGAGCACGTATATCTTAATTAGATAGTTCCAAACTCACTGCAATATGCATATACAGACATAAGAGAAACGTGTTTTAACTAAGAATAGATAAGCAATATATTAGCGTCAATCCTCAGTGGCGGTTGAAGTTTCAACGTCCACCACTAGGAGTCACTAATAAAAAACACACATGGAAATGGTGGTCACTAATAAAAAACACAAGTATTTGTATACAACTGACGAAGCAGCCTATCACGATTGAAATACACAGTTATAAAAAACTTAAGTTAAAAGAGACAATAGAATGTAACTTGAATACGAGTAGTTTAGTGAAAAATAAACAATTCCTTGTAAAACAAATATTTATTGATGTAGTTGCAAATTGGATTTACATTGGAGACTGGAGCGTACAAAAGCTTGAATGCATCGGCAAGCAATTAAGAGAAAACAGAGCGAAAGTGATGTCCCATCGAATCGATTTCGAACACTGGCTGCTCAACAGGCAGGCCATGAGACCAGCGTGCAGCGATATCCTTGGCTGTGTCATATCCATTGGATTGTTCTAACAACTAGTCTTCTGCAGGGATTCTACAGCTGTAAGATTGGCGTTTTTTACAACCAGTATAGATTTACAACTTTAGGTTATTATTTTATTAGGTTATAATAGTTTTGCAGTCTTTATTAGATAATTAATTTGTTGTTCGTTTGCATTTTAACGACTGTAAAAAGTATAAAGCATTTTTAATAATAATAAAAAAAAAAAAAAAAAAACAGCTGGCTAAAGCAATACTATACCTTATAGTATTAAAAAGGAAAAAAATATATATTAACTTGAAAATTAAGTTAATATTATTTCCAAAAAAATTTGGTTAATTGACTTTGCCTATTCTACATAAAACACTCATAGGAAAAAAATCTCAACTCGAGAAGCTTTACCTCTAGATGGAATAATTAAACCCCAATGAGAAATATGGAGGACATACAGAGAAATAAGCCACTGGTTTTAGGGTAAAAGTGCCATAGGTATATTTTAGCGAAAAATTATAGAAGACGAAAAGGGCAGCAGTAAAATAAGGTAATTAAGAATAAGAAAATAAAGATAAAACACTATTCACACTGCGTATCAAAAAGGACATATCCTTTGTAATGAATATAACCTTAGCATAAGTTTTAAAACTACATTCTGTCAACTGTTTAAACTGGTGAAAAGGCACCGTCCCAACTCTCGTTTCGTGGCCACACAAAAGTGTAAAATGCAAGCCGGAGGAAGGAGCCAGCGATAATTTGAATGAAAACAAGCGAGTAATTGATTAACGAGCTGACTTGAATCGCTGCACTGGGCACCCCGACCTTGCGACTGCTAACTTGAATATTCACTGGAAAAGAAAGGAAATGCGCCAATTGAAGAAAATGCCGTCCGTGTGACTGACTTCTGGTCCTCAAAATTTGATATGTCTTAGGATCGATTCACTAAGAAGAACATAAAAGAAAATGAGTACAGGGTCAGGAAGGAAAATGTGTAGCGATACATTAAGGTAGCTTTCTCCTCATCAAATTTAACCACTTTTGTTCTTTGACTTTGCTGCAATTGCATTAAAAAATGGCTGACTCTGTAGGGATGTTAATTTTTTTTGCGATTTCAGGGAAGTGTGGAAAAATTATCAGTTTTTTTTACCCTCAATTGGTAAGCCCTTGGCGTCATCTCACCTGATGGTAAGTGATGATGATGCCGAAGATGGAAGCGGACTTACCAAGATTCCCCAACGTTATGAGGAACTGGCTATCTACTGGCTATCTGGAACATCTTTTAGGGGTCGATATTTGAAATATACCCTTCAAAGAATTTATGTACCAATTTTTACTACTTAAATGGTTAAAAATGTGCATTGTACCCCAGTCAGTAGTAACTATTGTTACAATAATTGTAATACAGAAATCACAATGCCTCCGAACCTCACCTGAACTGAGTTTCACAATTTAATATTATTTAATAGGTAAAGAAAAGACAAAGACTGCTACAATAAGACGCATAGAGCACAGATTTTTCGAATTTTACGACTTCGAAGTAGCGAAGCTCATTTACACATGCAAATACAAATATATTTATTTTCTCACAAAAAATCGAAAATTCAAATCGTCGAAATGATGATGTGTTTATTTAGTGGCGATTCGACAGCCGTGGCTACATCATTATGCTACGTGGTTCCACTGTGCGTTGTTTAAATTAACAACTGCACACTGGTCCACCGACAATGTTTGGCAAACCTGGAATTAATTAATCGCGTTTGGACACTAACTCGTACTAAATTTATTCTAATCGAATTACTGTACGTTATTTTGATGACTAAAAATGTTTTCTGTGCTAATATTAAAGAACTTTAAACCACTTTAAAAAAATCTACTAATTTTTATTTGTTACTCTGTCGATTACGTGTATAAAGGTAAGATATACTCATGGACAAAAAAATCGACTCAAGGTTTGTTGCACGTCTTTTGGAAAATTAACTCAATCTAGCAAAAAATGACTAAATCAAAAGTTCAAAACTGTGTGTTTATTGCTTATGATTTTAGTTTGGTGGTTTTCTAGTTTTTTGTTTTAAGTGTCTAAGAGTTTTGTAGACTGAGTTAATTTTTCAAAAGTCGAGCAAGCAATCTTGAGTCGATTTATTTGTCCACCAGTGTATTAATGTAATATTACTGTAGAAAGGCAATCATAAAACACCCAAATTTTTCCAGATTTTAAATATTATAATTATTTACATATTATTTTTCGAGAAAAATATATTTTTCCCTGTTAGGGTTTCATGAGGTGACGTAAAGTGCCTATGCCAACTGGATGACAACTTATAAAAAAAGTGAACTCGATCTAATGGAAAAGCGTTCATACCCTATACTATACAGTCCAATGAAGAAAAGGTTATCTAGCGAAATACATATATTAAAAATAGCGGGTGTTTCTCTTTAAAATTGGTGATCTAAAATTCAAATTGAAGTCAATTGTACCTCTTATTTCAAAAATCACAATCATAGGTTTGAAAAACATATACGTTAATAAATCCCAATCTTCTCTCTTTGGTGTAAAATTTATTATTGCAAAAAAGTTATTTTCAGCACTGCGTACCGCTGTGCGCAAAAATGTCGTAATCAAAATCAACGAGCTGCGCTGAAAGCGACAAAAAGGTAGTGTAGACGCAAAACGAAATCCTCAAAAACCGCCTAGGTTAAATTCGGCATAGGGTAATTTGGTCTTTCAAAGGTATCTTGGTTTGGTGTACCAATACTTGCTAGTTTTTCAGGGCTTTCTGGGGCGCTCATTGAGAACAGCTCTTTTATCTACAATTGGTATAGGCCCTTGGCATGTAAGACATTTAGGTATTTGATACTTTTTGAAACAAAAATTATGTAGCATCTTTTATGTTATTCTTTATCGTTATCCTTTCATGGATACCTTATGGAATCTTAAGGAAGAATGTGAATCGTGAAGAGTGACTAAAAAAAATTACAAAATTACTAAAACGCCACAAACTATGTTTGGTCCAAACGAAACCATGGCAGATATTTACAACAATTCCAAAAAATTGCGTGTGACAAAGTTGCTCGTACACGGCAGAGAGCGGAAGCCATTGTTTACATATAGTAGCATTTAAACGCGACTGTACTGACCGTGTAATAGCTTACATTAGTTAGTAGCGCTCTAGGCTGTGGACACCCTGGCGCGAAAGTGTTAAATGAGTAAATCCAAAATATTATTTTATTCAGGTACCTTTATTATATTTATATATATTCTTATTTTTAGGAGTTCTATTTTATGATTATACAATTTTAGTCCATTATATTAGGTGTCTAATATACATTACACACGTTATGTGAGTTGAAATTATAAAATAAATAGTATGTTAGCAGGCAGGACTAATGTCAGAAGTCTTCTATAATATTTTTTGTTACGATTCTTTCCTTGTACTTATCGACAGTGTATCACATTTTTTGTGAACTCCATTACAATAAGTAGTTTATTTTAAATTAAAAAAATACATTAGATTTCAACACCTGTGAACAGGTTAAATAGTAATAAAATCAAATTAAAGTAATTAAAATGTTGCTCCGTCCGACTCATGTAACTGAACAACTATTTCCAATGAAACCAACTCATAGTCAGAAAAAAATTTGTATAGAATTTTTTTTTATTTATTGAGTACGGGAAAAGGTGATCGGTTTCATGAAAAAAACCTCTATTTTAAATAGTTCAGCTGATTTCGTAAGACCTTATGTAGGTGATGTGTTTATTATAATTCAGTCAGCGGAATATTGAATAGCACTTTTATGCTCGTATGTCCCCAGTTGGCGGCCGCCCAGAGAAATAATTTGATAAAAACGCCGGCCGACACTTATTGCCAAACTTCAGGCGAGTTATTAGCTTTATATCATGCGTTGGAATGATAGAGTTAAGTCCAATTTGTGTCGGAACATACATTCAAATTGAACGCGAGAGACACATAGAAGATTACATCCCCGAAATCATTAAACTTCGAACCACTTGGCACTGGCTTTAAAGAATAGTTCGTTGCGTTTACCGTACTTTGCACAGTGGAAACGTTAGACTTTTGTTATTATGATGACTGACTTAGAAAAGTTTTAGCACATGCATCCAGTGGCTACTTGGAACCCTGAACAAATCATCAGTCCACCTGGTAGGTACACCTACAAGTTGAAATAAGTACAATATTATAATCATGTTTACGTCTAATCGCAATAATGGAAATTAAACATTTTATCTATCTAATTTTATATGTCTAAATCGGGTAGTTTTATCATCGTATAAAACTAAAAATGTTAAATTGTTGACAGAACTTGTCTTAAAACAACTTTCACATAGGTAGTTATAGTTATTTTTTCTCTAATATTTTTAAAAATACTGATATTGCAAATACTAAACTTAAATTCAAAATTACTTGCAAAGAAAATCCGTTTAACAGAACTCGTAACTCTAACTAGCGTTAAGGCGATACATAAATTACGTGGTGCAACTAAACTATTTGCATAAGCAAAACAGTGTTATCTTAGTTCCTCTAAGCCACAGACGATGTTAAAATTCAGAATTATTCCTCTATCCGTTTTCCCATAAGATCGATTGATAAGATTATTTTTAATTCAAGATTCGCTCAAGTTATTCAAAAAGATGAAGTTTATTTCAGTACGTAAATCTTCGATTTATTTGCTCTTTGTCAGGGTGTAATGTATTTATATAAGTATGTAGGTATACGTGTGTATTTAAACGTGTTTGTATATGTATATCAGTCGTTGGTTCTCATAATTCAGGAAATCCTAGTTTAGGGCCAGATTATGATATTTATGATTACATTTTCACTTATGTAATGCCCAGTTTCAATTAATATTTCTTTTATTCACCATATCAAAAGCGATATGAAAAATTCCTTCCTTTTGGGTCCAGAAGCGGAATTTTCATCTGATCCATCCAATGGACCGTCCGAATATTTTCCTTATTAAATGAGACCTACATTGTATTATTTTTCTGAGGAATAATAGGACACAAAAGGTATATATACAAGAAGGAAACGGGATCAAAATGTTGTTGATAATTTCAAATTAAATACATATGTATCATCTCCTTAATATTATAAATCTAAAGGCATTGCGTTTGTGACTCAGTGAGGCTTGCCGTCGAGTGCGCTTGTGGCTTAATGAGGCTTGCACGGTTCTGTCGATCACGTTAACTGACTTCGGACACGGTCACAACATGGACAGGTTTGAATTTTAGTGGCATTTTTCTTACGGCACGATAAGCCTTTGGTTCTTGTTGTTATAACTAGATCGCAGTCGTCAAGCCATGTCAGAGGCTTTATAGGTGGCTAATTTTTGACATTGGGGCTGGCTCCAGAACCTTTACCAAACCGGACATGTTATTTTGCAACATTCTGTTGACATATATCGTAGATCATTGTGCTGAAAATAAATATTTCCCCAAAAAAGTAAAGCTTTTTTTATACAAAATATTACTTTATCGAAAAATCTCTAAAAACAGATTTATTATATCCTCGTATTAGTTTCTTTTACCAAATAAAAGCAGTGCAAAGAGTAACAGTCCCTAAATTGATATGTTTCCCCCCAGCGTGGGTACATCAAAAGAAAAAATGTAGGTCTGTAGTTCGTATCAATAACGGACCCTCCTCTGTATAAATCATTGTATAGTTGTATAAGGTATATTGTTGTTTTGTAGTGTAATTAAAGGGCGGATGGAGTATAAAACTTATTTGATGGTCTGTATGTCTGTCCGCGGCTTAGCTCAGAGACAATTAGTGCTAGAGAGCTGTAATTTGGCACGGATATGCAAATTAAATCACACCGACAAAGTGGTAAAATAAAATCTTGAAAAAAAAATTATTTTTCAGGCTCCGTTTTCGAAATATTAAGCGTTAAAGTGAAAATTTTTGTTAAAGTTATGTGTCTCCCCTCCCTCCTGCCAGCTAAACGGTTGTTTCTAGAAATGCGAAAAAAATCACGGTAGTAGATATATAACGAAGTTAAAAGGAAAACTATCACAGCTAAGTAGGCTTTACAAGTTAACGAGTAGTAGTCAGTTTTGTAAGATGGGAGGTTTTCCCCTCGAAGCAGTGTCTGTCGAAGTACCTACTACTTACTGTAAAATTTTGTGTGGTTTCTCACGATTTATCAGAGGTTCGACTGTATATCTATGTCATTTTCAAAATGTGTTCGCAAAAAAAAACTTTATATTATATTTGTTACCACTACTGATTCTGATTCTAGTTGACGGACACTTCTACCGAACTCTATTAACGGTGTTTATCAAACTACCATAAATATTCATTCTACAAAAGATCCTTCAGATCTCACCACAATCATAACCGTAATATTTGAACACTGATCGTTTTAAGCAATGCATGGAAAGAGCACGAAGAGATTTGCTCTCTAAACGCTGGCATCTCTGACTTGATCCAAATCACATAAAAAGGGTCCAATAATCAATAAGGAGTTTAATCCCGTGGGTAGCGGCCGTCCGTCTCATTGGCCGGTACAAATTGACAGCAGTGAGGGAACAGTGGCAGATACTAGCAGCCATATGAAGGTAGAAACAGGTGAAGGTGCTAGATGAGTTTTAAAGGCTTTTGTGGTAAGCTTATGCAGGATTTAACAAAATAGGTGTAGACTTTGACTGAGGCTTCATCCATAAAAAAATATTTTTACGACTTTACTGAAATCGCAAAAAAAATATTATCAGTGTTAATTATCACTTCAATCAAACCCTGTAATTTGGTAATTAACTGAGTTACTTTTTTATCAAATGTCAAAAACGACAATTTGTTTTCAAAATATTCAAATCGTGAACGCTGACGTCATTGTGCAATGCACATTCAAATCGATGAACTAATTTGTTAGCTTTTACCCGACTGCGGAAAAGCAAAAAAGAGGGTTATGTATGTAGTGTATCGAGAGTCAAAAAATTTGTTTTTGCAATTTCAACAAAGTTTTAGAATAATGGTTATGCGGTTAAGGAATAGAAGTCTCAGTAAACAGGTCCTTCATCCATTCTTACTTTGCTGGGTCAGCAACTTAGTATTTAACATGAAATCCTTTTTATTATTTTATTATTATTATGAATTATATTATTAGTTGTAAAAAAAATTCAGGAGCAGCATTCTTATTAATTATATTGTCATATCTTGATCACCTTATATTATTCACTTCATGTAAAAAGACCTATCGATCTTTTTTGCTTATCACCAAGCCCCAAAACCTTGCTCGAGGCTCCAATTATATTTTGTTCAAATAACCATTGATATATCTTCAGTGGATGTTGTTTTGATTCCAGTTCCCCTTTTGAAAGGTTTGTCGGAGTCCAGTGGGCCCCTAAAGCCCAGAGGGTAGTAACAGTATTATAGAGGTAATAAACCGAGAGATTGTTTTGACATACGTACTATAACATCCCTGTGTGATATAATAGGCAATATTGTTGTTTTAGAGTTGTGTCAATGTATCCTCTTGGCAGCCGTAACATTGTAGACCACGGTGTTTATTAATGGAAGTATAATAGTTTGAACCACCTCCGTAGCCTAGCGGCTAGTCCGCTCGCTTCACATCAGGATATCGTGGGTTCGATTCCCGGCGGGGTCCAACTTTGTAGGACTCGGTTTGGTTGGTGGTAGGGCATTTTGTGAGCCCGCTAAGTCTTGCAGTCAAACATCAATGTTAACAGCAGTGTTTTGGCATGAAGATGAGATAGCCAGTTCCCCATTGCGTTAGGGAATCTTGGTAATCATCGCTTCATCTTCGGCATCATCATAACTTACCATCAGGTGAGATGACGCCAAGGGGTTTCCAATGGAGGGTAAAAAAGTACTATGGTTTACAAGTAGTTTAAAATGGGACGAAACTTGAACTCTGTCATTGAGATAATACCGAATCCTACCTCCGAATATCTGAAGTCGCGGGTATTGGCTTGTTACAAAATCTAGTATTCCAAATAAAAATTAATAATAAAATCTACAGTTACTTAGTTTATTAACCGACTTCAAAAAAAGAGGAGGTTCTCAATTCGACTGTATGTTTTTTTTGTATGTTTGTTACGCGATTACTCCGCCAGTTATGGATTGACTGTGATGATTCTTTTTGTTTGGTAGGGAATACTTCAGAGGTATCTCATATAAATTTTATCAAATTGATTCAGTGTTTTTTGAAAAAAACAATAAAAACTAAAAAAATCATTGCAAAATGGTAGTTGTCGGTTTTTTAACGTGTTCAGCGTTGTCAGTTATGTTAGTTAGTTCTCAACGATCCAACGACTTTAATATTTCGAGTTGCACCTGCCTGGTTTTGAGCAAATTTTTGTAAATCATCCCTCCAGCTGACTTTTGAGTGTAACATAAACGTCAGCCCATTGCTACCTCGGTATAGGTATGCATGTATACTCAGAGCTATACTTGTATTGGTATCAAATCTTTTTTTCAGATCTCTTCCTGACTGTCCAAACGGCGCGGCGGGGTGTATACCGGCCGGATTTTGGAGTGCGAGAATCGTTTTGGTCATTCTTATTATTTTTGGTTATTCGTAGGATATTTAGATATAACAGGAACTAGGGAATTGAAGCTTTATCGTACTTTTAAAATTTTGCCTAGGCCTTATTCCACATAAAACATTGTGAGGCTTAATCCTTGAGGCCAATCGGTTTTAAAATCGTTTATAGTTAAGACATCTGACACGTCTAAGTGACTTTGCACAAGTTGATTCTTAACTACGTCATATTATTGTGTTTAAATTAAATCTAGTTATTTCACATCTAAGAACTTAGCAAGAACCAACCTAGATAACAAAACTAAAAGTGGAAATCTTCAGGTCTTATTCCACAAAACCCAGTGTTTCTTATCGCTAAACCCTGTCGTACTGGCAACCGTTTTTGCTCTAGCTTTATCTTGCCTAGCTTAGAAACTTCATGACTTGCAAATTTCATTCCACTAAGGATTGTGGCATTATTTTCTTAGTCATATTTTCACTAGGATTTGGAAATAATGGAGATTTTAAAGGAATAATTGCATTGTGTAATGTATTGTTGTTTGGAAATAATGGAGATTTTATAAGAATATTACGTTCGAAGGAAGACAAATTAAAGAAGGTTGTTTGATCGTTACAAAATTTGTAATCAAATTTAGGTACTACCTAATATGAAGATCCTACCACTTGGAATTCGTATATCTAACGTTTCGGGGTGATCTCGGAGAGGGAACAAACGATTAGTCTAAAAGAAACTCCCTGCAATACATTTTTTTATAAATAAAATCAGAAAAACATGTGTGTCTTGACACGTACTTGTGCCAGTAAAATATGCTCTAATTTATTTTCCTCAAATAAAAGTCATTTTTCTGTTCTGCGAACTTTATGGATTTATAAATTACGAGGGTATGTCTAACTAAAGAGGGGTGCTGATTTTAATAATCTCAGGAAAGTTGTAGGCGTGTAAATTGAGAATATGCACTGGGTTGTCACAAATACGTTTATTCTTTCGAACATACACACACACTTGACTGACTCGGTGGCTTAGTGGTTAGCGATCCTGACCTCTGATCCGAGAGTCGTGGGTTCGATCCCCACACAGGGCAAACTTTTCTGTGATGAGCAGAATTGTTTGCTCTGAGTCTGGGTGTATTATATCTATATATGTATGTATTTAAAAGTATATGTGTATTGTAGGTATATCAGTCTCTGGTTCCCAAGATACAGGGAATCCTAGTTTGGGGCCAGATGACCGTGTGTGATTTGTGCCAGATATTATTATTATTATTACTTAAACGTGCGGCTCTCGCGTAAGTCCAAACAGGAACTGCCCGGGTAACATCTGGGAGCGCTCTTTTCGCTCTATACAAGATAAACGCCCGCCTGTAAAATATATGTGTGTTTTTATCTGTAGCATCGTAGCTCTGAAATAGGTGATCTAATTTGAATACGGTTTCAAGGTTTCATTGTAGTGCCAATGTTAGGTGAAAATCGCTTTAGTGGTTATTGAGTTATTCAACTTTTACTATCAGGGTTGATCTTTTTTATTTTGTTAGTTTAGTACCGTTTTTTGGAATTTTTATGTATTTTTCGTGCCAATTGCGGCTCAGTCTTTGTGAGTAACATTCTCTATCAACGATGTTATGAGTATTGTACTATAATCATTTTGTCAGTCGCTAATTCTGGTCATTGTTCATACGAGTCGCTCCTGCAGGCGCCACCGCTCATTATGGCTCCTTTGTTCAGTGTTGAATATCACACCTTTTATTAAATACGCTGCTTACATGCCGTACAATTGACAGAAATTATGTCAGTATGAGAAAAATGATTTTTTTATTTTATTTAGAAAGAATATTCATAAATTTAAAAACTATACAGGGTTTTGTTATGACCAACAACTCCCTTTTCAAGAGATGGTATATGATACTGATCTAAAAAAAATATTTTCTCAATAATTTAGGCTTTTGACGTCAGTTCGAGCTGACTTGTATGAAAATGAAAAGCCAAAACGATTGGCACCTAAAACTACAGCATCTGCAAAAATAAGTCACAGAAAGGAAAGTATGTTATGACAAAGCTTCCTTTATCATTATTTTTTTGTATTTATTCGTATATTTAATATTTTGTAATTTTGACCTATGTATTTTTTTATTATTTTGAATTTTGAATAAAGTTTTATGAGTGTTTTTATTCTGACTAGACTAGACGGGAAAAATATGTTCCATAATGCCATCGACGTAGAATCAAATGGACGACGGGTCTAGCACATAATTCACGAAAAAAGCGTCCGCAGTTAACCTATACACACGTAGTTATATGCATAGAAACAACACATTTGAATGTAGATTGTGTGTCATTGCATTACGGCTGTTTTTGTTTGCAACAATTTATCAGCATACGAAGCTTCGACTGGAACGTACTTCACCTTACGCAGCTTCGAGTGAAGACAGAGAAGTAATGGAGTAGCTTTCACTTATAATGTTTTTTGTTGGTTATGTTTTATAGGTATTTTTTATTTTGCAGAATCTTGTTTATTTTTTTATAACAAACACAGAAACACGCTTAAATATGAATTATACAGGGTGTCTCGAGCAAACAAATGTCTCGAGCAAACAAAGTGGATTTTTTTCGGAACAAAGTATTCCGCTCGTCTCGATTCGGCTATAATGTTTTTCCATAGTGCACAACATATAGGATCTCGGGGAAAGCTAAAATAAATAAAATATTTCATGTAATAAAAACAATAGAAAAAAGTAACAAAATATTTTAATAAGAAACTTTATACTTGAAAGCGACTCTATAAAATTTGTGTTTCAAAGTTGTGATGTTCGATTGTTCGCTCGTGGAAATCAAACTAAATGCATAATTCAAATTAAAATAAACTACTGTGTTTCTTAGCAAAACAATACTTTAAAATGATAAAACAAGAGTTTACTTACCGGAAATATCCATCCTGTTTTTTCACTTACTTGAATAGTTTTTATAACTTTTCACGACGCAGTACGCCATTTTGGCCACGCAGTCAGCCGGCCGACCAAATTAAGACTGGCGCGAAATTATACCTCTTTTTGCGTTTTACTACTCTTTTGGTTCGGACACTTTTGAGCGCTGTTCTAAGTTATAATCGGTTTCATTTTAAGCTGACGATGATTACAGTCAACCGAAAAGCTTTTCTTGTAAAATATTGAAACCTTAAGTACATTTACTAGTTAGTTCTAATCTTTGCTTTCGATTATTGTGTTGGCAACTGTACCGCAAGTGCCAGTCTGTAATTGTGTGTACTCACAGAGAATGCTCAGAGTGTTCTTACTGGTTCATTGAGTCAGTGGAACTCTATTGTGTCCGCTTCATTCATGGCATGCTTATACTAAACAATAGAAAGAATTGACTTTGAGGAATTAACTTTGTAGAAGAGTTGTAAGATTCTGTAAAATTGTAAAGTTCCTTCAGTAAAATAGTTTCGTTTCAATAATAAATAATCGTAGAATAATTAACTGTTATAGGTATTTTAAGAATATATGGAGCTCTTTGTTTTTAATTAATAAGTAATAACATCAGACCAGCGAAGCATAATGATTTTGACTTTTGAGTATATTTATGCATGTACAGAATGTAAAAAAGGTGTAGGAGCCGTTAAGGATTTGGGTATCCTAACCATAATATTTTACTTGACAAGTTTTGTTCTACAGTTTTGTTGAAATCGAAATATAATAATTAAGAGTCTCCATATAAAGTTAACCGATAATTTGTTCAATATTTTTCTGCTATTTCAAAAAAGCCTATTTCATTATTACCACCTAAAACCAAAACGGCTCAATAATTTAAAGTGTTAAGTATCTATATTTGTATTGATCCCCAAATTGACATTAGCTACAGTTGTGCAGTCAGTCTTTTAATTTTTTTATTGTTTAAATAATTTGTTTATGCTAATGATTCTATTCTATTTTCTCACATCTCTTAAAGCACTTAAAGACGTTCCACGTGGTGGTTTATTGTTGGAACTCGGAAAACGGAGCTGTCTCCCGAGTTAATCCTCTTCTTATCACTGAATCGGAATCACATCTATTTCCAATCACAAAAATAACGTTGAGACTACTCTAAAACGGATATAAATAAAAAAATAACTCAGCAAACGTGTGCTCGGTACAAGTCTCGGCAGCCAACCTATGCTAATGATATCGTTTCGTGTCCTTTTTAAACGATATAACGACGATACGACTATAACGATACCTTGACAGACATCATTATGACTGTGTAGAAATTCCCTTATTGCATTACGCTCAGAAGTTATTAACTTCCAACTCCTCTCATATTAGGAGCGAACTAGTCTCCGAACAAAAGCGAAAATTCTCTTCTTTTAAAATAATAACAACAACATCTCTGCTTAGAACGTCAGTTATTATTATCAAGTTAGCCCCTCGCCCGTCGTAATTGCAGGAGTAAACAGCAAAATAACCAGAGACAGCACTTACTGTGTTAATGTATGAATGTGTTGGTTATTTTTGCAATGTGCAAAGTTAAACAGTGATAAATAGTGTCTATGGAGAGATTTTTGTCCCAAAATACTGTAATATTATAAGTTTTGAACTGAAGCCTTCAACCCTTACATTAAATTGTGTCCCTACAAGAAATCGCCTTACCACGGATAAGATAATGCCTTACGGAGAAAAATTAAGCAAAACGCAATACTCTGGAAACTGTATGGTTTACTTATTCGAAATATGTACAACCAATTCGGACTTGGCCCCCGTGTGGAGTATGGCCTAAACTTCCCGAGGTAGGTATAGGAAGAGACCCAATGCTCCTGCTTAGGGAGATTGCGTTGTTAACGATAACAGCATGTCCAAATGGACAATAAATTAAATTAAAACAAAACATCACTGGATCACAGATGCAGTAAAGATAATTTAAAGATGATCTCGAAAACCGATCAAAACTTTTTAGCCATTTCTCATTCGAGACCAAAAACCAACTTTAAATCTCCTTAGATTACGCACGTGCTTTTGCTTAGACAATCAGAAGTCTGGGTCTGGTCTAGTCTAGACCAGACGCGCTCTGGGAGTCTGCTTGCAATTCCCGATGCGCTTCTCGTTAGCCGGTCTTATGACATTAGTGGAGTTTCCGACAGGCACGTTCCGTCTGTGCGGTGGACTCTGTTGTCCGTCGTCTGTGCTTCGTCGAGTGTGGAACGGTTTAATGGTTGCTTGCTTGCGATTGTTAGGTCCGATCTTTGTGGGTGATTTTTTGTTTTAACCGACTGCCACGGAAGAAGGGTAATGATTTTTGGCTATATGTATTTTATGGATGTTTCTTTTGAGGTGTCGATAGATTCGTCTCGGGGTTTTAGCTCTTCTTTGTTTTTGTAATTTCTGTGATGAGCTCTTAGTTTGAGTGTTTATTATCTAGATATTATGTAGTATATGTTCTCATATTAATAATTTTATATTATTAATATTCAGGGATTAATATTCTCAAAATGTTGTACATGAACGCTCATTAATGATAATAATAGGTACTCCACAAGACAAACACTTCTCTTCACAGACATAATTTAAGGCGACAAGTATCGTTTCGTTAAGGTTCGCGCTTCTTGAAATAAATTCTCTGCAAAATCCAACCGATAATGCGTAGAGATGCAGCAGTCGTGTCACGCGCCGCGCAGGGCTGCTGTTTAAAGTTTGTTCCAAGGAGACCGGGGAAAGGAGATCAGAAATTCGAGATTGGTTACGTATCGATCTGTCTCGACTTGCGGTGTGGTGATGTGGTTTACGGTGGATCTGAATAAATAATCTTGCGCAGATCAGGAAAAACAAATATTTATCTGAATACATATGAGTAATACCCCTTGCCCTTGGCATCATCTTACCTGATGATAAGTAAATGAATATATTAATAAAATATTTTAATTTCACACACCATTGTGTAATAGTGTCATTTTTATTTTATTTTTATCCATTGTGTGATTATTATTATTATTTTTTAACATTCACATTGAATTTTATATTAATGACTATTTGTATTATTCAATTTTTAATTTTAATTATTTTGATGATCACATTATACTTTGCCATTTTTAATAAGCTATTATTGATAATGGGAAATAAATGAATCTAATCTTATCTAAATGAGATGATGCCAAAAGATGGAAATAAGCTTACCAAGATTCTAAAAAATAATGGGGTGTTGGTTATCTTATTTCTTGGACAGAACATAGCAATGCATGGTATAGATAGCGATATTCGGGGGAAATATTTAGATAAGATGGTGTTGTTCATTCATCAACTGAGTAAAGCTAAAATATTTATAACCCAAAAATCTAACAAAAAAAGGAATGAGTACAAATAATGTTTACATACACTCATTTGTTCACTATATCAACTGTTTAAAGTTTCAAATCTGTTCAATTGTCAACCCTAACATGATTTAAGGGGAAGTCGTCCGGACTTCGCTAATTGGTCCGTCCTAATGAGGTAGAGATGGGGAGCTCTAATGAGCTACAGTAGTACTGACCTTAACGACTAAGATATCTATCTTTCAGTTTCTTATTAGCTTCGCAAGTAAAATACAGAGTGTTTAAAACTTTTCAGGTATTTTAGGGAGGCTTAAATTGAATAACCTTTCTCTCTCTTATCGTGTGGCACATTTAACCATCCTATCCACGAATACTTACCTTTACCCGCGGTCACGTGTAGGGCATTAAGATTAACACATACGGACGTGTTGCAACGCGACCATCATACACATCTAGAAATCAGATGTGCATGTTTCCTCTCGATGTTTTCATTTGTAATATTCCATTTAATAAAGAACTTAACATCAAAGAAAACTAATCCGCTGTCCAATTGGTATGAAAGAACTTTTTTGTCAGAAAAAGATTTTCAGTTTCATGAGGAGAAAAATTTGAATTAATTATTAAAACCTTTTGATAGGTTTACCAATTCTTATAAAGAATATAAAATAAATCTTCTAAGAAACAAAATGGTGACTTTTAGACTTCGTCATCGAATCAGCCTGATGGTAAGTTATCTTTTTTAGATTTATATCTAAATATTGGTTTCTTACAAAAAGTTGTTCAGTATGTGTAGTGAGTAGGTGTGAAGAAGGTGAAGTAGGTGTAGTGTCTTTTTTCGACAATTATGTTTAAGTAAACAGTGGAAACTTTGTTGGCTAATGTGTTACATAATGTGTGCTATTATTTTATATTATATTTAAGCTGTTTGTTTCCCTCCATAAAGAAAATAAAAATAAAAAAAATAAAGTATAGCCCTGGTTTAATGATAATAATTCTTTTTATTTCGAACAAAAATTGTTCATAGGTTCATTTAAGTTATTGTAACGTTTCTTTTTCTAGGCTCTGTATTTTTGTGTGATTTATTTGTAAAGCATTGTGCTAGAGAGTAAATCACAAGTGAAAGCTGCCGTGAAAGGTTTTGTTAAACTGTAATTCATCTTGCATTTGTTGTTTTATATATAGACTTCTTATTGGAGTATGAGACTCGTTAGAGCAGAGTTTCTTTGTGCTTTTTAATAGAAGAATTGTTCAGACCAGTTTATTTATATGGGAAGTAAAATTTTTAGCCAATTTGTAAGGGAAAGCTTTTACGTATTTCAAAGTCGTAGATCAAAATTTATTCAGTTAACTTAAAGTTTAACTGTTTTTGTTACATCTTATGCAGGTTTTCAGTCACCGACTATACTATAATTTTTGAATCAAAATCTGTTTTGAGACCGAATAATTATCATGTTAATATGTATAAGATTGAGTTGCTTCTTCGTCTGTATTGTTTTTACCGGTGTGGTAAGCTCCATGCCGTTCTCTAAAGTTGACCCCTTCCTCCCTTCCCCTGTGGGTACGATCTGGTGACGGTTCATACCGACATCCATACAGACGGTTACTCTGTTATTCTCAATTATCTCGCTCCTATGTACTTATAGGTAAATAACTCCCTTGCCTTATATGGAGTACCCAGGGTGTGGGGCTGTACCTATACGCTTAACATCTTCTCCCATCTCAACTTACCTTCCCTACACCTGTAGGCTCCTTCACTCCCAGTCTTCGTAACAGAGCGGGTGGCGGCGGCGGCGCAGCGCGGTGTAGGGCCGCAGCGAAACCGCTCAGAGCCGCGTCGTCGTCGCGCCGTCGCCGCTCTCTGTGTGGCGAGCCGCTGGCGCATTTTGTTGATGACCTGCTAACAAAAAAATAGGAAAATTTAGAATTTCACTACAAATTATTTTTAACAGCATTTTTAAGTTTTCATGGTAACTCTACCAGTGCTGATTGCAATATTTTTGTATGAGAGTTAGACGAGCTAGATTAACGCCTAGCTTAAAAAAAAATTGTTACCGCCTTCCAATTTTTACAGCACTAATACTTATTGCATTTACTATGTGAATACGGCATTTTCTATTGTTAAAGATTATCATCTCAACTCGAAGACGTCGACTGTTGACTGAACGTAGACCTATCCCAGATATTTTCACTCGGAAATTAGCGGTTTCCTGGAAGCCTCACTAGACTATCTGTTCATTTCGTGCTTTGATACATATCCTTTTGTCTTCCAGTCGTTCCATCTTCATTCTCATTAGCTAATGAGTGATTAATATTTAATTAGCTGATAGCTATCAGTTCTGCGAGCTAATTAGCCTACTCATTGTCAAATCAACTTGCTTATTCTAAAGGATTCGACGACGTCTTGATTTATTCTATGGATCTTCTATTTTGAATTCGGTCATGTAAAGGAACCTCACGCATAATCCTTTGAGTGAATTAGAAGTAGTGAATGAGATCAATACGTAGATGGTGACCACGTCTTAATATCATAAGTAATCATTAGCAACACATTTTGAAACTTGCAACCATTAGTTCGTCCTACTTTCAGAACATTTTTATTCAAGTAACTCAAACTTACAGCCAACTTAAATATGGGATATTGAGGTGTATCGCAAACCGTTAAGGACCATTAGTGAGGATCAAAGTTTGAGAGTGGCCGTTGGCGTATCTGCAGCTAATGCAATAGTGCATTCTTTGCCTCGCAGGGCTACCAACAGAGAAAAAGCAGCTTAGCAAAAAAAGGTGTATGGTATAGGTTCGGACGGGCTATTTTCCGCAACCGCGACTGTTGCATCACAAAAAGGTGTTTTAAATTTCACAATATGCTTTTCTGAACAACACTTGTACTAGTATTAAAACTTTGATGAATTTGAAATTGGAAACCTTTACGAGATTTTATACGAATTCATTAACTGATTGGTTAACTTTTCATGGAACAAATTATATTTGTATTCTTAGATTTTTTTAAAGGAAACAGAGCGCTCTTACAGACAAAACTGTAAGTTCGCGTTTTTCGTGAAACTGTAGAATCCTATTACTGTAGGAACACTTCACAGCATATTAAGAAAATCAGTAAAATATTAGGTTACGTCTATTATAAAAAACACATACACTAAACATTTTAAATGTCGAAAAGTTTCAAACGTTTTGTAAAACGCTTGACATTTTGCAACCCTATTCTTACTGCACTGAAACATCATATTTCGCGGGTGAAAGCAGTAAACTATAACTTACCTAAATGTTAATATTTTCTAAGGAGAAATATTATTTTGCATACAAGGGGCAGTGACGTCATATGTCATGTTTATGACGTGTCCGTCCTTTGTGGGGCCTAACAAAGATACACGTCCTAGACGGAAGACGCGAGGCGACGTCCGGAAGCTCCAAATAGACTATGAACTACTTCCGACATCTCTTCACGAGGGTAAACCGATAATAGATATTTTGATGAAATTCTATTGAAGGAAACCTCTGACCTATATTTGTAATTGAAAAACCATTGTGGTTATTCAAGTTGGTTCAAAAAGGTCGTGGAAAGTTGGACTAGATTAGATCCATGGAATTTCCGAACTTATGGTATTTCTGGTACACGCTCTTTTCGTTTCAAGTTGGTTCAAAAAGGTCGTGGAAAGTTAGAGTAGGTTAGATTAGATTCGTGGAATTTCCGAACTTATGATATTTTTGGTACACTCTTTTCGTACCAACAGCATAAAACTTTCCCAAACAAAATTAAAGACATGATCCTCGAGAATTGAAAAAGCGAAACGTCACCTCTTAAAGAACCCAAGTCAACTCGAACCGGAAATAAATGAATGGAACGTGCGCCTCAAGTGACCTTTTTACATTTTTCAAAAATTCGCTCCGCGTCAATACAGCAGGCCCCGTAAAGGGGGTTCCACACTGTGATGGATGTACGGTACGTGACGGCTGACGACAGAGACCGTATTTTATTTTAATGCCACGAACGTCTGGGGAGGCTTAAAATTGAAAATTCTCAACGTGTATTGGAAATGTGGCGGTATCGCGTTCCTCGGATGATAACGTTGTTATGCAAGTCATTTGGTGTGTAGATTGAGATGCGATACGTGAGCCTGTCTTGTCTACGTGTTTTTCGATGCCTGAAACTTTTATAATAATAATAAGAGATATATTTTTTTTTTTTTTTTTTTTTTTTTTTATGTGATAAGGAAGGCAAACGAGCAAGTGGGTCACCTGATGGTAAGTGATCACCACTGCCCATAGACACCTGCAACCCCGGAGGGGATTGCAGATGCGTCGCCAACCTAGAGGGCTAAGATGAAATGCCTCTTGTGCCTGTAATTTCCTCGGCTGTCTTACTCTCCACACCGGAACACAACAGTGCAAGCACTGCTGCTTAGCGGCAGGATTAGCGAGTAAGATGGTGGTAGCGATCCGGACGGACCTTGCACAAGGTCCTACCACCCGCAAATGGTAGATTTTTGGATGATGATATTGAAATTTTATGTCTTCTGCCACGATGCCTACATACCTAAACATTAATGAAGCGGTCTGTTTTACAACATTAAATAAAATAAAATAAAATAAACTACCTTCAGAATTTCGTTTAAATTAATTCTGTTTTACTTGTTTTTATGTTGTAAACATTAGTTACTTTTCATTTTTTTTTTTCTTTTTTTTTAAGACTTTTGCCTTGGTGAGAATTACGGGGAAGGGAATATGTCTTTCCTCCGTTGCACAGTATGATAAAAATAAACAACCACAATAAGAGTCTAAGAGGAAATTTACCGAGCAAAAACATAGTCCAAACTTTGAAACCACAATTAATTTTGCATACAGTATTACAGTTGGCCTGCAGAAGGCTTATTTAATCTACCGTTTGCCAAAACCCTTGCTTCGGACGTCAAGATGGTTAATTTAATCCTGTGGTTATCCCAGACTACGTCGGCTTTGCCTAAGAGGCTTAACTTATTGTCTTTTGGGAAAATGTAGCCCTTTTGAGAAATGCTAGGAAGAGATGGGTCATAAATCAGTAAACAAACTATTGTAGTTTAGCATCTTCTTCATCCTATCAGCCTCAAGAAGTCTATTTGTGAAGATAGGTCTCTCCTATAGACTTCCACTTAAATGGTTTTACCACCTTCCAACAAGCCTAAACAGATCATCGTCTTTTAACCCGCGGTCGCCACTCGTGAAGTTTTCATCGTCCTAGGTTGTCATTCAATAAAAAAATGAATATTTACGTTCGAAAACTATCGCATTGAATCTACAATAAGAACAGTACAATGATACTACCTCGTAGCGTGTCAAAGTCGCGTGCCGAGCCCACCGAACGACTATTAACATTCTTCTAAGGGAATGTTTAGATAACTCTCGACCGTGGTTTTAGCCCTTCGTGTCTCACGTCTGACAAGGATGAGGGTCGAAGATTGTTTGGTCGATTATTAGATTATTGATAATTGACTGGTCTGTTATTTGGACTGACAGTTTACAGCTGACCCTTTACTGAAGTTTGTATAGTAAGTTAGCAAAACTGTATATTTAATGATTTATTATGTTTTTGTCAAATGTTTTTTGTTAGACTTTTATGCGCAGAACCAAATAGTAACCATTTAGAAAATAAAAAAACTTGTAAAATTATGAGGATAAAAATAATACTTAAATACTTCAATTGTCTCTTAAGAATTTTTAATATTTTTTAGACTAAAATATTAACGATTAGGTAGAATAAGAAAATCAACAGACTCTTAAGTAAGATTCGACGAAATAATATTCGACTTAAAGTCGACACACCTAATAGACCAGTAGGGGGGCTTGTTGTCCAAATGGATGAATATTGATTGTTGGTTTGTTGACTTGCGGAGCGGGCAGTCAGGTGTTGTGAGTGAAATATGGAGTTAGGTTCAGTAGCTAGTAGTCGCTCTTGAATGTTAGTCTATCAGAAATCGATAGTTCGATTTCAGGATGATACACGGGAAAGCACTTTGCAGGAACATCAATAAATGTTGGGAATTGTTGTTGCTGAAAATGGCAGTGAGAGCGTTGTGTAAGATAACTGAAAAATAGAAACTGATATTGTTGGAGTACTTTTTAAGTGTAGTATGTCGACGACAGTGTCTTGGCCTTTCTGGTCAGAGATCTAGGTTCAAACATTGCTTGCGGCAAAGGTACAAATTTCGAAAATGTAAGTATGGTAAGATGGTAAGTCTCCTTCCTACGTCTGTTTATGTCATATAAAATCTACCACTATACTTTTGAAATCCACTGTAAACAGTTGCATCTTTAGTGATTATTGAGGATCAGCCAAAAATATAGTTGACAGACGTTTTTTGTCCACAATTGATAAGCAAACGTACATCTACTCTGTATAAAATAACGTCATAAAAAAGTTACCTACATTTTTGCTAGATTTGCAAGACAACCCAATATGTTTCGATTATTGGCTAACCGAGTCAACCATACCCTTAACATACCTTGTATTTCGATTTCAAAAACGACTTACATATTGAATATCCTGAATGCATGACAGGACAACAAGGAATAGCGGGATGCCAAGCCATATCTTTTATAAGGAACTGTTTTGATTGGCTACCTAATTTTTGTATTTATACATATCTACCTACTTATGAAATTGTACTTTGTACTACGAGAAGCAACAGACCGCGACTTTGTTCAAATATTTTTTTATTTGACTAATGTTTTTCGAGTGTATGTAAACAGATCTAATACACTCAGACACAAACCAAAAAAAAATTCTCATTTGAAATGTTTGCCCTGAGGTGAGTGAGAATTGAAACCATGATCCTCGAATTAATAGTCCAAAGCGCTAAGCACTGAACAAAGTCTACCTGCCTTGGTATATAAAATCTGCAATTATAGACACTTTGACTGATCTTTAATCACCCACTTTAAATGAGGACGCCTAAGATCGGAACGTATCGGAACTAGCGGTTTTCTCATGTCTTCACCCCGCAAAGCCAGACGTTCCAGGACCTTCGCAAACAATTTTCTTCGACAAATTCCAAAAAAAAGCAGACAAACATTGTTTTATTTTTGATACAATAGATTGAGGCATATGCGCTTGATTTCACGGGCCAGTTGCCCTGATGAAAACACTCCGAAAAGGTCGCGTCTTGACATTTGATAGGATAACCCGTGGACCATGAATAAGCTTACGCTTAAGAAATTCGCTGTGATTTTATTATTTTCTTCGGCGATAGAGGATTTCGTTTTGTTTGATTTATGTATTCCGTCCTTTATCAAAGTGAGAATGTTGTGATTTATTCTACTGTTCTTTTTTAGATGTATTCATTTTATGTTTTCTTTCAGAAATAGGTACTAATTTTAGCATCGGATTCCTTACAGTGACGACTCGAGTAAAGGAAATCCTTTTTTTTTATACAATTGATTTCATTTGTATTTTATTTTCAATTTATCTAGTACAATATGAGTCGTATTCAAGTACTAATGATTTCGTAGGAACAAGCGTGACGCGGAGCAGCTCACGCCCCGCGCATCTCTGTCAAAATTTTTGATGATTGCTTAATAATAATATCAGTACAAATACAGTCCTGTAATACACTGCCAGACAGATAGATAGATGGCGTACTCCTATAAAATACTGCTGGCCTGTGTGGGTACCTATAAAAGAAAATTCCTACTTACTAGTTAACAAAAAGTCATTAAGTGTTGCAAAAGTTCAGCGAATTTATAAAGCCTAAATAAATATATGAAAAACACAAAGGCGGCTTCACACGAGCGTAAAAACGTCGCGTGTCGCGTTTTGTACGCCAATTGCTGTTCACGGTAAAATTAATACTCGTAAAACACATTTTGAACTGTATCTACCTATTGTTTTTAATTCATTACTTTTTAACGGCGGCAAATGGCCGCATAAACGTTTTATTTACGTTCGTGATTTGAATTATAGTTAGTTGGGTGTTTTTGGGGGTTGGATTCTTACAAACAAAAGAGAATTTAGAATTTATGCGTTGTTGGGAAAAAGTTTTTGGACATAAATTAGGCGGTGTTGATGTTAAAAATGTAAAATAACCTAACAATATGTGTACAGTCTAAACATGATTACATGATTACTGGTATACTTATAAAGATTGATTTTATTATAAAATACATAGTTGAATTGAATGAAAATGTTTAAAACAAATATCGATAATTACGTTTTTGTCTTAAGTTTTCTTTTTAAACCACTGCCCCCGATATAGGTAAATGTATTACGTATATAAGCTTGATGAGAATTTGCCAAAATTATTAGGTAATATAATTTATTTTATCTCGATTCTTATGCCTGCATATGTAAGACGTAGCGTAGACAAACGTCTCAGTGTACCGATGACCTAGTGAAGGTCGTGGGCAGCCGCAGGATCTGGAGGGGGAGCCTAAGACTAGTCGTTGTAGAAAATCTTGGGGGAGACCTTTGTACAGCAGTGGACGTCCATCGACTCATATGACGATTATGAATAAATAACATATTTTTCTTATATTTGAAAATCTTGTTTGAGGTATCTATTAACTAGGTTTTTGAACGTCACCAAATATGCGAGCTATGTAACAGCACGGACACGGGCCGTAGTAAAAGTTTCGAATTCAAAAATTTTTGCCCTAACACCATTTTGCTTTGTGGTCTAGACAGAATTTCCAACTGAAACCATCCTGTATGGCACTCAGCCAGAATAATGTTACGAAATTTTGAGGAACGCATTGAAAATTTTAAAATTCAGGTCCGGTTATAGGGCAACTTATGAGTCTAATAACAAAGAGAAAATCGAAATTCAGAAATGTTTGCAAGGAGCTTGCAGTATAATAATATAACAATAATATCCGGGACAAATCACACACGGTCATCTAGCCTCAACTAGGATTCCCTATATCTTGTGAACCAGAGACTGATATACATACATATATACATTTAGATACATACATATATAGATATTATACACCTAGGCTCAGAGAAAACAATTCTGCTCATCACAGAAAAGTTTGCCCTGTGTGGGGATCGAATCAGAGGTCAGGATAGCTAACCACTTAGCCACCGAGTCGTGCCGTTTATGAATATGCCCATCGAGGCGTACTTAATCTGGATGTTAACAGTAACCTGAATAAAACAGAGAAAGTGGTTTCGGCCAGCCAGAACAGACACGTCAGTCGAAATGACAAGGAGAGAGGACACCACCTAGAATGTTTAAAGGATAGTCAAAGTGAAAGAAACTGATGGAGAACTCATGAGACAAAATATTATATATGTATGTGGACTTTGTACTAGCTTGAAAAAAAATTACGATTTAAAAGCATGTGTAAAGCATCTACCTAAATAAAAAATATTTTGTGTTTGAGTTTATATCTTTGATAAGTTCCTTGACCCAATTGCGGTTCCATCATCAGACTAAAATCAAATGATTGGTTTGAAGTAATAAAGTCTTTGTAACGTTGTTGATCTTGATTTCAATCTTGCGACTTCGTCATCAGACTATCATCATCGAAATAAAAAAATAAGTTTACGTTTCAGCTTGACTGGGCCTCCAATGTAAGTAGAATTGACTTAAAAGATTCATACAGCAGAAGTATGGAAAGACAGATAAAAAAAGCTTTTCAAATAGCACACAATCTTTCAGCAATTTCACAAAAAACTAAAATACGACTATATCTAATGGCAATCTGGAGATCAAGACGTAGATATCTAACAACATCTCGCACTAAATATCCATCAAGTCGTTTTGGTTACAAGTGGTAACATCATCATCATCACCCAAAGACGTCCACTGCTGGACAAAGGCCTCCCCCAAAGGATTTCCACACCGACTGGTCTTGCGCTGCCCGCATCCAGTGACTTCTCGCAATCTTCATCAGGTTATCGCTCCAACAATTGGGAGCCTACGAGTTCTACGAGCTACGTGCCCCGCCCATTGCCGCTTAAGTTTGGCGATTCCGTGAGCTATGTCGGTTACTTTAGTTCTCCTACATATCTCCTCATTTTTGATAAAGTGGTAATATTGAAAAGGAAATACATACAAAACACATGAATAACCATGGGTAGCACGTTAAAAACAGAGTCCGTTTTTGTCTGACGTTGTAGCACACTGGTGTCGATTCGGTGTTTGCGATTAAACTTATTTGTCAGGACTAAACTGAATTTAAGCAACCTATCCTTGTCTTTTCGATCTTCTTCTTTATCTTAAGAGCTAGGCTCTTGTCGGTGGAGTAACCGCCATTCTTTTCTACTCCTTGCCAACTCCTTGACTTCCTGGTACGACACGACATTGACTTTGGCCTTCACTTGATCGATGTAACTTATTCTTGGCCTCCCTCTCCCTCTTTTCGATACAGAGAGAAAAAGACAAAACACTTAAATTAAGTTTAGTTCTGTCAAATAAGTTTAATCGTGAAAACAGAATCGACACCAATATCAAAACTTGTATCCGACAGCAAAATGTTGAGCAACTTCCTGAAAAATTCGCACCAATATCGAGTTTATATTCGAACTTCATGCATCAAAACTCACAAAACAATTCTGCATGCTAACATTTCACATTCTCTACAAAGGCATTACACAAATGGATGTAAATACCCGCTTCATACGGGGTGCTCTGTTCGCGTGCAACATCCGTCGTATGAATATTGTATGTGATATATTGTTAACATCCTGTAGCTTTATGCTCCTGAGGGCGGTTCATAATACAGCGCTGTTAAGTTGATTTTAGCTGGTGTCTTTTATGTATGATACTCAAGTGATAATGTTATGCACAAACGTCTTGTTTTAAATGAAATCAAGAATTTGGTAGATTTAGGTGCTATATAATATATAAGGTGTAATAAAAAGGTTAAGCAAGGCAAGGTGGGATTCTGCTCCTGAAATTAAACATTTGTTTTACGATTCTGAAAAAAAGGACTAATTCCCAATCATTTTCTATTAAATGAGAATAAAATTTATTGAATTGTATTAAATCCGTTTTGGTGTCCGTCGCTCCCAAACGGATGGATCGATTTAAATGCGTTTTTTCTTAATGATGATTTTTTTTATGATAGTCTTTCTACTCCATACAAGCGAACCAAAATATGTATTTACAACATGCTTCTCTTTTTAACACACTTTTGTTAGTTTAACCTGTAACTAAGTTTTACGTAAAATAAATCTTAGTAGGCGAATTTAATTAACATGTAGGAGCAAACGAGATAACGAGTGATGACTGCATGGCATTAGCACTTCGCGTAGGTACCACTTTCTCGCAGGTGACATATTAACAGAGGTAGGAGAGTGTCATTTCTGTACGAGGTAAAGAAGTAGTATTCTTCTTCAAGAAGTAGGACTTGCAGTCAATTGTTTGCGTCACAAAACTTTGCATTCCGACTCACTTTATGATGCTCTAAATCTCTGTAGGTATCAAAATCTTTTTACAAGTCTTAGTACTTTTTGCGCACTAAGTGTACTTGCTGGGTGGAATCCACCCAGCAAGCCACAACTTTATCGCTCGAATCTCTAAAAGTATAATTGCTCTAATTTTGAGACTTTGCATTGATTGCTTTAATTGTGCTCAAAACTTTGAGATAGGTAAGATTCTTCTAGGAGTCCTAGGAAAAATATGCTTTAGGGACACGAATTGTTTAGTCACACTTGCTACTGTCTTTCATGTTTCATTTCAGCCAAGTCGTTAACGTGATAACATACATACTATACTGCAGATTACAGTCGATAAAAGCTGCTCGCTATCCTTTATAGTGGATTAAGTATAAATAAAAAGGGTCTTTTGTGTGCAGAACTGTTCGTTCATTAGTGCGATCATAGCACGTTAAGGTAGGTTGATTATTTTTGGCACGAACTGTCTTATTTTGTGGGATTACATATATTATATTTCGGAATAAACAGTTTCTGGAAATACATATCGATGGTTTCTGCTACAAAAGTCGTTACTTCAAAACGTATAGTTTTGGTAATAGCCAGAAAACAAAAATACAAAAAATAATTAACAACTTTTTTTTGTTTCTAAAGTTATAAAAAATTGGTTCTAATGGTTCTTTTATTATTTAGACCTTTAAAAGATTTCTTAGTAAGTATTTTTTTCGTTTTTTGGCTATTGCTAAAGCTATGCATATTGCATATTACGACCTTTGTAGCGGAAACCATCGATATAAACATTATCCATAGTAAGTATTCCCGCCATTGTTTGAGCTTTGATGCATGAAAAATTATAGAAAAATCTGTTTAGTTCTAGCGTAAAAATATTGCATGGAATGTTTAATACCTAGGAAACTAAGTTAACTATTTGCTAACTGAAGTTTTATGTTTTTAATCGCACTTTAAGTGAGAATTTAAAATATTCTGACCCTGAAAGAACGCTACTTTTAACGTTACATTCAGATTCAAAATCTACACCCGAATTTTATAATAGGATGAAAAGTAGTAGAGGCGGGGGGGGGGAGGGGATGTCGCTTTCTGGGAGCAGTAGGGAGTGTTTACTGACTGTATGACCTTATTGTTTTTAATATATTATGCTCCTGTATATAAAGCTCATACATATGAAGAAAATCATCCCTTTCTATAAGGACACAATACGTAAGTATGTGTAATGACGAGACTGAGGGCTTTGTATTGTCTGACGGAAAAGTTCGGACAGGGAAGGGTGAAGCCCCATACTATAATATATCTACTACACAGATTTTTGTATCGTACCATATATACTCTGTTTAAGTATTTTCTATTGTTGAGGGATTGCGATGCGGTCAGATAATATTGCTTGTAATGTAGACATATGTAAATAGATATAAATAGTTAATGAAGAAAAAAGTATTTGAATATTCTACAGTTATATATCTTACGACATAACCGCCTCCGTGGTGTAGTGGTATTGAAATATTGAAATAGATCGTACTAGAAAATATACAGAGTAATAAACAGCCGTCACAGGGAGTTAAATTATTCTTTAAATCATAAGTAATAGAGAGTTTACAATTTTTCAATTCTTGTTCAATTAAATAATTCTTCAGAGCATCGAAAAAAATTCCAAGAATAGTTATTTTATGGACAATTATTCTACAATAACAAAAACTTTTA
Source organism: Coleophora deauratella (assembly GCA_958295455.1). Taxonomy (NCBI): domain Eukaryota; kingdom Metazoa; phylum Arthropoda; class Insecta; order Lepidoptera; family Coleophoridae; genus Coleophora; species Coleophora deauratella. Next base: position 15,184,715 of record OY282396.1, on the reverse strand, counting down.
AAGCAAATTATGCGAATCCAACGCTGTCGATAGCCAAAAGCATTCCAGATTCAAACAGAATTCAATCGTCGAACGCGAATGGAAACCGAGATGTGCATTTCACAAAACGCCATTTCTCGAGTGGCAATAGAGGTGGTTTCAACCTTGTAGACAGGGCCGGACTTGGGGTCCTAGAGCTAGCTAAACTAGGAGTTAGATCCACCAGTAATACGAAATCACAAAAATTACGAGTATAAGCCTAATTCTATGTTTGATAGCTCAAGAAAATAGAAAAGTCTGATTATAAATAAATAAATTACATAAGAAAAAGAATTCGTAACTACACAACGTTAATTAAATATTATAAGATATAAAAATATTTTAAAATTAATCATCCTCTTTGATAAAGAATAAATTTAAAATTTATCCTGGACAATAAACGGTGGTCTTGGAAGTTCGGATATCAAGCGCAGTTATATACGATATTTTTTACTTATAAATTAAAAATCCGATATTGATACTGATTATTTTGTGGTAAGTTTTATGAAATTAGCGTTAAACAAATTTTTTGAATAAAAAAATAAAGTATGAAAAAATTTTACTTAATTTCCCGACTCCACTTAAAACGGAAATATATTTTACTACCAATACTGTGTTCCTACGACTTGTATGTAAGTTGTATGAAATTGTTCTCAACGTTTCGGAACGTTAGAAGAAACGTTGAGTCAAAACAGTTAGGGAAAGTAAGAAGAAAGAAACTCGGTTCAATTCAAATTATGTATTAAAGAGAGCTTATCTTCTTTTTCTTCTTAGCGAGTCGATGCCATGGATCGTCGTGAAAGGATCAGCTAACAAGAAGAGAGTTAATTATAATGTAATTTCGGAATTTGGATACAAACTACCAACTAATAGCAATGGCAACCAAGTAATTTTGGGGTTCTTGTCTAAATACGTCTCTGGCTAAGACTGGAGCGAAATGATACGGTAAACGCTTCCCGGCGTCTGCTTCCTGAGGAGCCAGCGGTTGGAATAACGTCACACCTGTTCCCCGGTGCAGGTGGAGGTACAGGTGTTACAGACTAGTTCAGTGCGGTCCTTGAGAATTGTATGCTGGAACTAAAATTTTCCAATGTCATTTCATGTGCTTGCTACATGAGGTCTTTAATGGGTAAAGCTATCGTCATTTCAATTGTGTCTAGCTACCATAAGTGGTACCATAAGATCACAGAAGTCTAATATTTATGAATGGAATTTGAATTCAAAAATGCAATTTTGTATTATCTGTTCTTAATATATTGGAATAATCTAAACTGATAGGAAGTGATAGTGTTAGGAAGAATAAATAGGCTTACCTATGAATACTTATCATTTTTTAAGATGTCCAGGAGGTCCAAAATGCATCACTGAAGACCTAAGGAAGGCAACGCCCGAAGCGACCGTGGTGGCACGATATTGGCTAAAAATCTTATCAATGAAAGAAGATTCTTTTACACCAAAAGAACAAGAATTGATAGTAAGTTTAGTCATGGTGATATGTCTGCCTTCACCTTTTATGAGATTTATATTCAATGTAAGACAAGGCCCAAGGGCTGGAAGTAAAACACAGAAAAACGAGTAACACAAAAATGCAGTACAGAAGTGAGGTACCTAAAAAAGGCCTATAAAATAGTAACTCAAGTTGCTATTGTTAGCTAGCGTCTGGATATTTTTGACACAAGTTGCTCCGAGACTATTGTTCCTGTGTTCACAGACCGCTGGAGGGATGATATAAATTACGCTATTTTATCTCTCAAGATGGCATTAAAAGCGTTAATGTCAAAATATATAATACTACTGAAATTAAATTATCCGGGAATGATTATTGTAAAACAATCTTTCTAGAGTTTTAAGACGCTGACATAACCTTTGAAAATTTGCTCAAAATCAACGATATTAAGAATACAAACAGAACGAATATCAGGAAGTTAAGGAGCTCCTAAACTTGCAAGTTCCACCCATGTGAAGAAGCAAAGTCGAACTTCTCCCAACCTCACCCTTTCAAAAAAGGTGATAATTTATTCCCTACAATCTTTTCCCTCTTAACTTTTATCCTTTGACATTTATAAAATAGGAATCGTAATCTTCTCTATAGGCCTCTGAGCCAAAGCTTTGTTACCCCATAAAGTGGAGTTGCCATGTGTTTTACGGCTTAGTTATGGAGGTGCGGAGTTATGGTGGTTTTACTAAGCGCCTTTTTTATTTGGCCGGGTTGTATGAAGTCTACACGTGGTGGATTTACTCCATTTTGGTGAGATCGCTTTTTATGGATTTGCGTACTGGTAAGTAGGTACTCGTGGATTTGATTTTAGAGCCTTTTAATAATATTAGAAATAGACATTCTTTATTTCTGGCATCATAAAAAAGACATGTTAGAAATAAAATAACAAAAAATACATAGAAATACTTATAACATACATAATATTAAAAGGCATTTTTATATTTTATATGTAAGAGAAGCTAGGTCTATCGGAAGCTCGTAAGCAGCCTCCTGCCTGACTCATATACAAATCTATCAAAAGATTGCCTAATATGCGCTTCTCTTTTTATAATTTAGGAGCGAGTGGGATAACTGAGCACACATTTGATTAATACGATACTTTGTTATAGTGACTACTATATGCCAGCGCCTGTAACCACGGGGGAGGTAAAAGTAACTTTTTTACGTAAAAAGCAAGAAATTATTCTTTGTCTAGTAACGGCATTTCGCACAAGAATGATTTCAGTTACAATTTAGTAAAAAAAGCAACTCAACTATATTTTTAATAGAATTACTGTAATCTGTTAAATTCTAATTCTGTTTAATTCTCTGAGAAAAACAGATTTGTATTATTAAAATCTAATAGGAAGTTATACAATGCGACAAAACCTCCACGAAAAATCATTACACCGCCCTACAATAAACTGAGCACACGTGGCCTGATAGGGGAATGTCGCGAATATAAGGCACGCAGGAAACGAATACAAATACAGAATAAAAATAAACGTGCAGGAATACCGGGAGGAAATGAGGGTAGCCTTCTTGTGCCCGAATCGGGTAGGGCTGGGCCATGGGACATGGTAGGCTTTTGAGAACTTGGCCCAATTTCAAGAATGCCATCGCATATCTTTTCTGAGCGCAATTGCAAGTGTGTTCGGAATAAAAAAAGATGTTAGTAGCACCCTACATTATTGAAATTGAAAAATGTTTACCTTATCCTTACTAATACAATATTATAAATGCAAAAGCGTTTTTTTGTTTAAGCTTCCTTCATATCGATACTTCTGGGCGCAAAGAACATACTTTGAGCCCAGAAGTATCGATATAATAAATATAATAATCATATCGATAGTTTCCGCTACAAAGGTCGTAACTCCAAAATGCATAGTTTTGGCAATAGCCATTTGTTTCTAAATTATTACTGAGACCTTTAAAAGCCTTTTTAGTATTTTTTTAAAGTATTTTTACATAGTTTTTTGGCTATTGCCAAAACTATGCATTTTGGAGTTACGACCTTTGTAGCGGAAACCATCGATATAATAATCATATAATAACCTAATAATTGAATAATTGTCGGCAAATGAAATACAAACAAAAACTTCACATTAGAATCTACTCACGAAACCAACCAACGTTTGTTCTACAGCTTTGTTTAAATAAATAAAAAATAGGTTTTCCACTAATTGCTTCAGTTGATTGGCAAACTTTCTCCGTAATAAATATTAATACTCACTTCACGAGATCACAGTCTTTTCTGACTGCACTTATAGAAAATGGAATTTTATTTTCCGCATTGCAATAAATAATTCACTCAGCAACACCAGGAGTACAGACGTTGCCAGTAACCACGATTTAAACAATAGAATTTCAGTTTGTTCCAACGCGATCCCGCTGTCTGTCCGTCTGTCATATTTCGCGTTCCGGCAAACCTCTAGCGGAAACCCTCTAGATTGTGAAATTGTGGGCATGAAAAGAAGCGCTTTGTGTATAAAGAAAACAATAGTTTGCTAAAATTCAAATCAAGAGATTGTGTTGTAATCACAGATCATATAGGTAAGTCAAAAAATAGTATGAATTTTCATAGTAGCTTATATTACATTATCAACGATAGTAGATTTTTGTGAAACTTTTCTATTTTCTGTTATAAACCCAACCTTTTTTGTTTTTTATCTGTAGAGTGTTGATTTAAGGTTCCTCTTGACTGTTGCTCGTTTTTCCCTAGGCATTAAGATGCGTATACCAAGAATTTATCCTGGCTAGCTTACAAGTATCTTACGTATTTGGAGTTTTTCAGCATATATAGAGACAAGAATGCCAATGCCCTATTTCATGAGAGAATCTTGTTAACCCACATACATAATTTAGCAGTATTATTATTACTTACCCGTCCGATTCATGATGAGATAAAGGACTGTAAACTGTAAATTAAAATTAAATTCTAATGAATCTATCAATATTCAGTATTCTAGCAAATAAAAGCTCCGAATTTGTATATTTTTTTCTAGTCAGTATCTGCTATCAAAATTTGTCTTCTTCAAATCAAATATAGTGATACCTTTATAGTGACTCCCAATTAAGTTCACGTGTAAGATTAGAATAAGCGCAAAGTAAAAAGTAGTACAATCTGGACGGTCTTAGTACTGAAAGCTTCTTCCTAGAACAACCCTCTGCGTCGTTTTCCTTTCCCTCCCCTCCATCCCCCTGATCATTGTATTTGAATGCAACCTCAGCAGCAACCCCGCGAGGCCAGCAGTAAATCTCCCCGCGAGTTCCGCGACAAAAATATCATTATGCAAATTTAGATAGAAATAAAAACGGAACGGAAACCGAGCGGTGCGTTGAGATTTGAGATTGCTGTGATATATCAGCCGCGTGCTCTGTAGGGTTGACTGTACGCTGTTTACTTTCAGAATAAGTGGGATGACTAAACACAAGCATTACAAAAACGTACATACTTCTAGAGTCTAAAGAAAGGCACAACTTTGTTATGTCAGATTGAGTTTGCTAAAGAATTGCCAAGAATATCCAATAGCAGTGATACGTAGAAAGCCACCAATAGTGGTGCCTTATTTAAAATAGTTATCATTGTACTAGACATTGTGAGACGAAAGGATCGCAAGGTGTAACAAAAAATGAATATCAATGCTTTAAGATTGGATTCTACGCATGAAACTGAACAATTAAACTGAACAACCTTTAGCGACTTTGTTAATTGCAGTGAAATGTTGGCGAATACTCTGATGGATTTGTATGTGAAATAATTTTCACTACGATATTATTCCTTTGTAACTAACTTCTATCTTCAGAAGAAAAACAAGATAATATATAGATTTTGGACGTATTTTAAGTTTTAATATACGATAGTTTCGTACAATAAAGACTTCGCAAACATATCAACAAGACCCAAACTACATTTTCTCCATTATATAGAAAATTGCGACAAATATAAAACCCCTATAGGTAATAACAACAGTGTTCAACATTATTAACTCTTAAAATTGCAAAATATAATTCGCCCGCTCGAAATGAGCAGAACATTGTCGAAAATAAAGTAAATGCGAAAATTGAATATAAAACCAATTCCCAGTGAGTCATCGACGCAGAAAATTGCACAGGTCATAAGTCGCGTATGCGACGGGAAGAGATGAAAAATATTATGTTTTATAGTCCAGTTCACAGGTATGCATGTATTGAGATGATAGGATATTTGAGTCTCAGCTAAAATCATAGATTTGATATGTATTGAATTAATGAGAACAATAAGCATATTGCTGAATTTAGTACAATAGAATCTTGTCTTGGAGCTGAATATATACCCTATAGGGTAGATAATAGAGGAAATGGAATGAAAGGAAGCGGTCGTGGCTCAGTGCGGCTTGCGTGGTCGCATCTATCACGCAGGTTAACTGACTATAGACACGGTCATAACCTGGATGGGTTTGACTATTAGTGGCATTTATCTCGACCGTTTCCGTTTCCGTGCTTCGCAAGGCACGTTAAGCCGTTGGTGCCGGCTGCTATCGCTAGCAGTCGTTAAGCCATGTCGGAGGCTTTAAAGGCGGCTTGTAAACTTCTGACACTGGGGTTGGCCACTAGCCCCACCAATCCGGACTTGGCCCCCGTGTGTGGACTATCACAGGGCTGTATTTTCTTTATTGTTAACAACCCATATTACGTCTCCACTGCAGGGGCACGGGTCTCTTAACATGACTCGGGAAGGTTAGGCCATACTCCACACACGGAGGGCAAGTCCGGATTGGTGGAGGTTGTGGGGCTAGTGGCCAACCCCAGTGTCAGAAGTTTTCAAGCGACCTATAAGGCCTCCGACATGGCTTAACGACTGCCAATTAGCGATAGCAGCCGGCACCAACGGCTTAACGTGCCTTACGAAGCATGGAAATGGTCGAGATAAATGCCACTAACAGTCAAACCCATTCAGGATATGACCGTATCTATAGTCAGTTAACCTGCGTGATCGATGCGACCACGCAAACCGGACTGAGCCACGACCGCCAATTTAGATAAAACGATCTTATTCTTTGCAATACTCCATTCCATTTCAAAACACATTTCTGTGCGAGTTAATTTATTTACAACTTGAGTCGATCAGGGTTCGAGCCGCAGTAATCTTGATTAAATGGTCAGATAATGGCGACAAATCGGGTCGGCCATTGTCGTCCTTTGTCGGCCTCTGTCGGCCTTTTATCCGTGAGCTCATCGTTTTGTCACTCCAAAGAGAATTAGAGCCACATTTAATTCAAGTTTTGCGAACATTAAATTGTTCGTGGAACTGACGGCAAGACAATTAGTTTTTGGAAGACTTCAACGTAGAACTAAATTAATGACAAATTTTTAAATTACTTATCTGTTCAAAATATAAGTAGGTATAAATTATTAAAGTCAAGTCAAAATTAACAATATAAATAGCATTGATGTGTTCCGGCATGAAGAGTTTCCCGTTGCGTTAAGAATTTTGGTAGCCCTCTTCCATCTTCGGCATCATCATCACTTACTATTAGGTGAGTTGATGGGAGGGAGGCGTACCAAATGTGGATAAAATTACCTTGATGTAAAACAATAATATTATGTTTATCTAGACACACGCTAGCTTGTACCCCCAAGTTCGCCAAACAAAAGGGCAACACACAGGCTGTGGGTTTATATTACACGGAATAATTGAGCCTAATTATTTGTTTACTGATGAACAAACTAAACTATAATATATTACCTACGCCTATAAATCTACATTATAATATATTACTTTATTAATGGCACTTACGCCAATGCGATCTGTTAAGTAAAACAAAAAAATTAAAGTAAAGAAAAACATTAAATTACTAAAAATAAACCGAAAATTAAGTTATCGTAAAACTGAAGTAAAAATCTTAAAAAAAATTCGCTAAAGACACGCTGAAAGCCAGAAAAATACATATCTAGTATTAGTGACACTAGCACAGATGATATAACGTGATTAAAAGTAAAATTGAGGTTTAAATAAAGTAATGTTACGCAGTTATGTGAAACAGTAGAGCGGGATGCACAAAATCAAGTATCATAGCGCACGCATGACTGACAATACAATTGTCTTTAATCTATTGATATCAAGACTTATCGGTTGCTTTATCGTACCATAGAATTTGAAAACAGCCCCTATCAAGCCTCAAAAATGGCGCACGGTACCAAGAAGACCCGATATTCAGGGCACCGATACGTCAAACCTACAATAGGTGACGTCAGTCGCACGCGCCGAGCAATTATGTGCGTTCTGCCGGCACTAATGCTGACTGAAAATGCATTTTAAACACGCCACAGAGAATGGGTTTAAAATACAATCTGTAAGGATGTATCTAGACTCTAGATACTCTAGATTCTATAGTGTCCTAGTTGTGTTTTTAGGGTTTGAAAAGGTTCAGTATTAATGATTTAGAAGCAACTCATAGAGTTCAAAGATAATAATAACATAAATAAAAATAACCCATCCATGTGAGAATATTGTGTGCATGTGCCACAGCTACACTATTGCATTGAGTTTTTCGGCGTCATCATCATTTACCACCAGGTGATGGTGCGGATTTACCAAATGTCTGTGACAAAATTGAGTATCAACTGCGATCACGTGAATGTCATTTCAAGTTAGTATTAATACTGAAATTAAGTTGTTATTCACATTATCACTAACAACGATCTCGCAATCGGTTTCTATAACATGAACAAGCACCTAATTTTTACTATTTTACATCTTATATTTATAGGAGTATTTTTGTAGTTTTCTGTTTCTATATATTATCTGTAATCCCGATCATCTGAATGAAACTTTTTAATACCGAAATTAAGTTGCTAATTACTCACTCAAATCTGGTAATTGCTTTGTAAGATATAAATACGTTAAATCACTTATTCGTAGGAGTATTTTTGCAGTATTTTATATTTCCCTCCTTACTCGTGAAAAAGTGTGTCAAAGTTTCACCTTGCTCCTTTTGCAACGCGCTGCCAAGATGTTGGGCAACGGCCTACGAAATCTTAAATTCGCCGAAAACTTACATGATTTACGATATTCCACTCCGGTTCAGTTAAAAGGAATTGTCGGTCTGTTTATCCGTTTACCTCTTAGCGGCTTTGGTGCTTTAAACATAGGTAATGATGTTTCAAAATACTTCCTAAGTCACCTAGTAGGTAATACTTTTGATGATTTTTGAACGTCAAAATCTTTTGAAGAGGATTTTCAACAAAATCTCAGATTTGTTAATTAGAATTGGGTTTTGGTTTTAGTTTTTAAGTTTTGGGAGGGAGGTGGGGGGTCGAAACAGTTCGTGTAATATAGCCTACGGCTTGTGTATTGACCTTTTTTTTATTTGTTTGTTTATTTATTTCATAAATTACAGCATTACAGATAAATCTAATGCGCTGTTAATTTTAAAGACTAATAAATTACATTAATATGAAAAATCATTATCACAAAATATAGAAATAAATAGATTAGCTAGATTAGATTAGATTACATTAAAATGCAACTTACTTAAATTTCAAATAAAGGTCACAAATTGGATGTCAAACATTATAGATATGATCACAGTATGTCATGCATATTTCCTTAGTCAAGTTCCATTTATCCACATATACATCATGTTGAGGGTTTGAAGTGGCTTTTGTTTTGCTCCTAAAATAGTTATTTTAGCAACATGTTACTGCATCGCTGCATCGTATTCAGTAGGTTTAAACAGCTTTTGCGTGCAACGTAACGTCTTTGAAAATAGGTAGCTGATTACTTCATTATCTTAGTTTTTCTCGATTACCTACTGGTGCGTGTCATCTCATAATCAGTTCCATCGGATGTTATCACTGAATAAACGATCGTCAGCGATTGCGCTCAGTCTAATGGATATGCAAATTCAATGCTTATTGCACTGTTGTTTGTGCAAGAGCTTGTTTGGAAACGGTCGGAAGCGGCTGCAGATCTAGTGCATATTCTGTGGAAGTCAAGTGTTACCAGGATTAGGTTCTCCTTGATTAAAGTAACAAACGCTAGCACGAAGAAGATTACTTGTTTAATCAGGACTAAATCAGTATAAAAACAGTATAGGAAGCAAACATTACAAAAAAGTTCATTAGTATTATAAATATTACCTGTGGCTTACAGTACAGTACAGTTTTCATTTATATCACAAAAAAATGCAGATTTTATCAAGAAGGATTGTTCTCGCTTATCATACTCGGAATATGATGAAAGTGAAGTGCAAAAGCAAATGTCAGACGTCAAAAACCAAATTTTTTTGAAGTGGTAGCAATTTGTTTAAAGCCCCATAGGAAACGAAAAAAGCATTCTAATACTTAAAAACTAATCTTCAGGTACGTAGGATGAAACAAGAAACCATATTAAATATATCTCTGAAGTTTAACGAATATGAAACAACAGTTTATATGGAACGGCATAAATAATTCAGGTATGTAAAGATGTAAAGTTACAAAGTCTGTGAAAAATATTCTTGAATAAAGACATTAATGTGTTCGGACGGATGCATTTACATTATCTACACAGTGATGATGCACACACTGTGCTGCATAAATGTGCATTGGGTTCTGGATGCTGTCATCATTCGAGAGCGGGTGACAAACAGACAGACGTGCTATTTTGCATTACTATTTAGTTACACGATGGTGTTCGGAGTCAAGCATACAAACACAGCGACAACAGTTGTCTCTAAACTTGACGTTGGTTGCATTCATTTGTTTAGATCTTATCAACTACATTTCAATGATCAAGTGATGCTATTGGATGATTAAGGGAAACATGGGATCATAAGGAAATGAAGCATTAATTATTTCTTGCAAAAACCTAAAGAATTTAACAAAAAACTAAAAAGCCAACTGAAAAAACAATATCCTATATCAATCTATTATTGACCGTACCAGCTTTAAGCAAGCCGAGGACAGAAATGCAAGGCGAAGGTTAGTTAACACCTCGAAAAAGGCACTTCAAGACGGATAAGACCTTCAAAAATGAAGAAACGCCTGGATTGATTAATATCAATCTAGAGATGAAGACAAATCTAACGATAACGAGCATTCCAAAATCTATCCCAAAAATCATTACCCTCGGCTCAAGCAGTCGCATAAAAAGAAGAGCAAAAATGTTTGCTTCAGGCTTCAGGTATCTAATTCAGAGTAATTTGAACAAGTTCTTATCATTTTAGACGTTATGGATGAACTTCATGCATTAATCGGATAAAACATAAATAACTAAGGATTATTTAATATCAATAGGTGTTTTTTTTAAATTCTTTAAATATCTTATTTAGAAATAAATGGTAATCTTGTTAACCCAGTTTACGGACAAGTGATGAACAAAATTGAAAAATGCGATTGGGATACTTTTTTTGAAGATTTTAAGTAGATAAATTCATACGATTAAATAAGCCCTACATTACACAAACGGCTTATTATCTGATCTACTAACAAATATCAGTATGAGCCTTCAAATAATTTCTTACGAAATGTCATCATCTAAATATACGGCTGAATCGTAATACCTCCAAAGCATTCGTTGAACGGTAACCCTTTAAGCCGCGCTGTCTTCACGATCTTCATATTAAAACGCTGTCACAACAACACTCGTATATGAGACATTCCCGGAATGTTCAGCTTTATTTCTCCCACGCTCTGTTACTTGTTTACCGTATTTGTATGGTCTAAATCAGAGGTGATCTGGATAGTTTTGATTGATAACCAAAACTAAATCATTATCACGATTATTTTATTATATGAGTCTAAAAACTTCGGGAGCTTTGTTAAGGAAAGGACTACGGAAATTTTTGGATTTTCTAAATTTGCTATTTAAAAAGGTTTTATAATGGTTGAGATCACAGGACTACAAAACCCTTCAGTCCAAAATGACCTTAATCCTTAAACAGGAATATAAGAAGCAGCATTTCTGAAAATTTGAACTACCACGGTTTGAAAATGCTGATAACACACATACATACATCCACTATCTTTTTCATTTTGTTAATATGTATTTGCGTCTTGTAAGCAATAAGTAAGCTTGAGTTCGTCTCCGATAGAGCCGAGAGCTCTGTTATTGCGAATGCTTTATTAAATGTCAACACAATCTTATTTTTTGCTGTTATTTTCCAAGATATTTAGATTTCATGAATATCATTTCGTGTTTTTTAATAAACTGCTTATGATCTGTTTATTTAGATAACATATCATTTACATTTTATACTAGAAATAACAAATCATCTAGTAACAGATGATTTATTTTCAATATCTGTGTCTTTAACAAAGTAAGGGTTTTTATCGTATTTTCTAATATAGGAAACAGTATTTTCTAGTAGCAAACAAATATGCTCATCACCAGTGATCGGAGTAGGTAGATTGAATTAGGGTCAATGACCGCAAACGTATATGTTAATATGGACATGCCGCGCGGATTCCGAGAGTTTAACATTTTTCTAAAGACAAAAACAAATATTTATTCTGTTATTCTACATATAAATATATTGCTTCCTTCAGAATTAATTGATTAAACCAGATTTACTTTAATAATACTCAACTCAACCCGGAAATACCGACACTTTCTTGAAAGAAGGATTATCCATGTTATAAAATCACGATGCAAGTACCAAAAATCAATCTACCTACTCCGATCACTCCTCATCACAGAAAGGTAGTATTCTGTGATGAGCATATTTGTTTGCTCTATGTCTGGGTATTTTATATCTATGTATAATATTTAAATATATGTATATGTGTATGTATATCAGTCTCTGGTTTCCATAGTACAGTAAATCCTAGTTTAGGGCCAGATGACTGTGTGTGATTTGTCCCGGATATTATTATTATTATATATATTTTTTTGTTTAAATGGGGTGTAAGGGGCAGATTTTCTACCTACTGAGTTAACCTGTAAAACCTAAAAAAGTACCTATCATAAAAAATTCATAAGTAGACGCCCACATTAAAGTATCTGAGTATTGCTATAACTTTTTCCTACAACTTTTATTATAACTTTCTCTATCAGCGCAGACATCTGATATGCGCGTAATGAGGCGCGTATATTGCAAGCTAGACTTGGATTCTAGCCCTGGGCAAGCCACGCTTTAGAAAATTGCACATTGTCAGATACGACAGAAGTGGAAATACGAGATCAGACTTAGTGTGGACTATACAGAGTGTAACAAAATTGGTATAGGAACCGTTAACTGGGCATTCTACTCATCGCACTGAACAACTTTTGTTCTACGTTTTTGCTCAAATCACGAAAAATGTTTTGGACTTTTCAAACAAATTAATAATCCATCTGTTTTGCCATTTTTGTATGGAGAGTCCAAAATTTTTTTTGCGGTTTGAGCAAAGTCGTGGAACCAAAGTTGTTCAGTACGATGTGTAGAATCCCCAGTTAACGGGTCCTACACCAATTTTGTTACACCCTGTATATGTATAGAGGCAGACTGTTTGCTTCCAGCAACCAACTTATCTCAGCATTCACAACAAGCTACACAGCATTCCCAATATATAGGTACTGGACAAGGATGTTGGGTGCAATGTAGGCTGCCCTTGAGTCTGTCAGTCGAAAACTACTTAGTGTTTAGGTATCTATTTGTGTTTAAATTTAATCTAATCTAATCAAATTCTAATTTTAATATCAATGTAATGTAATTTAAGTTTAATTTAATATTATAGACTGAGTTGTCTGAAATAAAACATTTTTATTTTTATTTTATTTAATAGAGGGCAGTGGTCATAATAGATCTATCCAGGTCGCAGTGATCCAATAGAGACCACATACAGTCTTATGTGTGGATGTGGATGTGAACAGACTATTTAGGTTACTATTTTATTTATTTTTCTATTACTTATAAATAGTGCAAGAAAACTACAAGGTGGTTGCTAAAATGGATGGAATCTTTTATAATAAAACTATTCGGATCTAAAATATTTAATTTCAGCAAAACAATGCTCCACCATAAGTAGTGAATTTTGTATAGAAACTAAAGGAAAGGTAAATAAAGCGAAAAAATGTAACGACGATACTATTGAATGGCTTACATTACTGCACTCTTTTCCCCCATCTTATACTCATTAAGGCTCTATTCCCTAATTCTTACAGTTGCAGATTTAAAGAAAAGAAACTCAAAGTTCCTAGGTACTTACTAATAAAATTTACTACTACTTACTATTTAGTAACTATTCTGTAAATATAACAATAAATTAAAATTCTCTGTATTTTGATTAAAATATACATACCTTATACTTAAAACTGATGGCAGCATCGCAAAGGGGAAAAAATAATGTTTCTGTTGTATTTATATCAGTTTCGTAGCAGGAGCAGATAGTAGTAATATATATATACCTCATCCAGATTTATTTAATAATGATTTAAACTGCCCTTAAATTGCAGTATATCATAAAATGATAATATTAATCCATTATTGTCGAGTATGTGACTTATTAAATTAAAACATTTCTTTCAACTTATTCTGAACCAAACCAAAACTTCCCATAAATTAACTGTTACCAAAAAGATGAAAGAAAATAAGTCGCAGATGCCACTTCTAGTTTCTATATCGCAGCAAGTTTGGTAATACTTCTGGCGGCACGCAACATTAGCGGTATGAAGGGGACATCAAATCGACTCCGTTTTGCTACATTACTCCTAAAGACATCAACATGAAGACGTTTCCAATACTTTCATTCCATTCATAGGAGTCTTCTCTGATTTCTGAACAAGTGATAAAATAGATTTTAGTAGGTATTTAGATGAGTCGCTTATTATCTCAGCCATAGAAAGGTTACCTCACAAGAAATTAAAAAGACCGATTTTTTTATAGCGATTACAAAAATGTTACAGTAATTTTAAAAACAAGCATTAAAAATAAAAATAAAAATATAATTTTCGAATTTATGTATTAAAACTAGTAAACCTAATAATAAATAATAGCTAAATAAAAGAATATTTCTTACACTGAATAAGCATTTATCCAGGGTGCTTAAATGAGTAAGAGTATAAATCCGACAAAATAAGGCCAGCGGCAGCGCCTAATCGGAATTAAAATTCCAAAATTAGAGCAGCTGATCCATATTAATATAATGAGAGCATCTTTAATCCAAAGATGAAATAAAACAACAAACGCATTATTATCAAACCCATATTTCATGCCAATAACGCTGAAAATAGACGCTTTTATTTTCTCTCATAATAACCTACTTAGCATGAACTGCATGAGGTGGGACTAAAAATCCAATATGCTTTTCTTGCGATCCATGACGGAGTATTTAGTCCAGTCGCTTCTTATCTAGAGGTGGTGGGTTCGATTTCTGGTAGGGTCCAGCTTTGTAGGACTCCGTTTGTTTGGTGATATTCTTTTCTGAGCTCGCCCGGTTAGCCATGACGTTATCTTAGTCTTGCCGCCAATTATCAGTATTTTTAGCATCGTTGTTTTCCGGCATGGAGATAAGATATCCAGTTTCTTTTTATATAGAGGAATCTTGGTAAACCTACTTACATCTACCTAGCATCATTATTACCTACAATCAAAATTCCGGTTAAAAAAACTATTTTTAAAAAAGTGCGTTTGAGATTTTTAGGATAGTTACTCAGAATCAATTGTAGAATACAGGAAAAATAAAAAAAATCCGATCTACAACTCAGCCTTATTGGCATGAAATATGGGTTTGATTATAATGCGTTTGTTGTTTTATTTCATATTTGGATTAAAGACGCTCTCATAATAATAATATGGATCATCTATACGTCAATCGGTTTTTTAAATATTTTTCCTGTATTCTATTTTTAATTTTGAGTCAGCCCTTAAAATCTCAAATGCACTTTTTTAACATTCTGTATTTTTGTATTAATAAACTAACAGGCATTATTAAGCTAACTAATAAGCTAAGTTATTTTGATATTTAATACTGACCCTTTATTTTTTATCACAAATATTATAAAAATGTTTTCAGCTATAACATTTTAGACACAATTCTAATTCCCTTTTACAGGTGCTAACCGCCACGAGTCCACGAGATTATCTCCTCATCCGATTACCGACTTCGCGACCCACTTTCCTTGATCCGGCCCAACCCCCTATGAACCCCCGACCCCCTCTAATGCGTAATGTCGTGTTACAAGGTAATTAATATTGCAGAGGACACTATTTTATTTCATTACTTATGCGAAGGAAAACAGTATATTTTGTAGGCAAAGTTTGGGTTAAGTCGGGTTTAGGATACAGTCGCGTACATAAGATTAGTCATTAATTAATTACTTTTGGTAATGTGTCTATAATTTAGTCATCTTAAGTAAACAAAACTTACAGTTATAGGGAATTAATCTTAGTTTTAAAATTAATTTTGTTGTTAGTAAAAATAAATATACGTTTTAATAAACTGACTGTTACAAGTTTACCTCAGGTCGTTTTCGAAAATACGTATACTTTAAGAACCCATCTTTGTGGCACATACCTGAAACAAAAAATAACAATTTTAATAGATTCACTCACTAAAACTGAAATTGCAAAGTATAGCTAACATTATACTTAATAGATAACCTCCCTAAAAGCCAAAATTCGATAAAAAGTATAGTAAACAATATGATGGTTAACACGATAAATTATTGCTAAATCACCCTAGAAAACAATAATTCAGAAAGCAGCCGTATCTCATAAATAACAAAGCTATTTTATTACGATTCACTTTTCTTCTCAACAGTACATTCTACATACACACTCGTGCACCAAGCTCCGCATGTTTCGGTGCGACAATGCCACGGAAAATTAACTGCATAAATTCTGGTGAATTGAGATTTATACCACTTTGCCTGTTGTCGCTCGCTCGCTAATTCTCCAGTCGCTACTTACAAAGTTTGGCTCTAGAGTGCGTGTTAGTGTTTATGTGAATCAAGTTTTATGACATGCGATTAATGAATATTAGATTAGCTGTTTCACTTTATTTTGTTATATTGTATTTAGTGGCCAAATATCTAGAGTGGATTTTCAGAGTGAAAGGTAGAAAATTAGATTATACCTACCTATTTTATACCTACACTAACGTTCAAAAATATATACTTTGGTTAATGTTAGGTTTTTTAAGTTTGGTGGTCTTTTAAGGTTATTGTTTATTAACCTTAGATGAATAGTTTGTATAATGTAGAAAAAAAACCAATAAGTTTCATAAATTCAAGTAATCAAATATAATGTTAATAACGGAAGTTAGTATGAGCTTGCTATCGCTATACAAATACCATACGTATTTTAGCACACAGTGCGTATTTTGGAAACTTAGTAAGCCTGATTCAATTTGGTGATGCTAGGTAAGGGCTTTAGTTTCTTGAGTTTAGTCATTCCTGTGAGCCTTGTTAAGTGGTAATATAAAGTGTAAAGTGGTAAATATAAAGTATAAAGTGGTAAAATAAAAAAATAATAAAAAAGTAATAACCTTTTGACTTAAGCCCTAATCATGGTTTTATCAAAAGTCCATTTTAATATGAGAACAAACCAAGTTACCAGTTTTAATCTACTTTTACAAAATATATCTAAGAACTGCACTGCATTTAATTGATCTACCCGTTTGACAGCTATGATGACACACACACACACACACACACAAACGAGCGCGTGCGCGCATACAAACATGCTTCAAACTTACAACACCCCTAATGAGGCGGAGGTTAAAAAAATATTTATCGGAAAGGTCTCCTACTCGAATTCCGACAATGTCCGACCGTGAACATTTCTTTCACTGCAGTGACATCTTAGAGATTAATAACTTGAGACGCAAAGAAGGAGACATTAAAACATTTCCAAGAGAAGTGCACCTGAAGATAAAATATAAAATGAGCAAGAAAAAAGGCTACGAAAAAATTGGGGCCACGAAAATAGTGAAATTGAATCTTTAAGCGTTTCGTGTTTTTTCGCGGAGTCAGATGACCCTGTGTGATTTGTCCATGACATTTATCCATATATTTATTTATTATACCTAGAACGTAACAAAGTAGTAATTGCTCAGTTTGGGATGCGGTTGAGTTTGTCTCTTAATGGCATTAGTTTATTTTGATCACTTCCGTACATTACAAGGTATCTATACCGACAACATTGTAATAGGATAATCAGTTTAATTTTTTTCATTCCTCAAATATTCTTGATTTAATTCAAATACATAAAAGTATCTTCAATCTACCTTAGTAAGGTCTGCTAGTCATCTGAGTTATTTTTATTAAATTTTAAAAACAACAGTTTCGTCTTAAAATCATTGAAAAAGCAAACTATGACGCTATAATTTAGTATAGTCGTTTGAAACTTGAATGTTTGAAAAACAGTCGAAATTAATATGCATTATACGTGTAATAAAATTCTAAGAAAAATATTTCATAACTAGCTGTTGATGCAGTCAACTACTCTATTCTTCTAGACGATTCTATTCTTGCAGAATATATCATTATATCTGATAGAAATTTTGAGCACATAAGAATTCAAATTATTTATTCATAAAACTGAAAAATGTCATTTCAAGAAAAGCGTTTTACTGCGTGATAAAAATTTAAAGGCAAGAAAAAGTAATCGCTCATCTAATAGCTTCGTCTGAAAGCAGCCAGTAATTTAAAAATACTCGAAATTTCTCTAAAGGTCTGCTTCGACTAGGGGTACATCTGGCATGACTTTGCGCCGTCCTATGAATATAAAGAAGCCATCAGGTTGGCAGGAATCGACTGGATGTCTACGGCGACAAGATTGTGGCCTTATTAAAGTTATGTTTTAGATGCGCAATACACATATTTTTTCTTTAATTTTCTCTTAAAGAATGACCAAGACAAAAGGAATATAACCAATGCTGAGTTACAAAAGAATATTTTTCGATAAACGAAATTCTAGAAATTCTTTTTTAAGGCAAAACTCTACAATATTATATTTTTGTAGCAGTCATCCAAATCAAAGTAAATCTACAATTTTAAACAAAAACAATAAAATGAACTAATGTATTCATTTTAGACTTTAGCCGTAAATCGAAATTGATTACACGACTGCGAAAAGCACAAGAGCGAAAAATTTTACATCGAAAACGTAACTGCGAAGTACGTTACTGCGAAAGTCAGGCAATTGGGGTTAGATTTTTAACGGAATTAAAATTCTCTGGCTACCCTCAAAACTCTGTAACAAGCGGCTCAGTGCTCAAATCATCGGTTTTCGCTGCCGGCTGATTGCATTATGTAAATTTTGGCTCCTCCCCTGTCTTGTGTCATTTATACTTTCACAGATGTAGATTCGAACAGAAAAAGGTTAATGTTTATTTCGAATTCCGAATAAAAAGGTTATTTTGGTTTACAACTCAAATATATCTTTCTATAACTTTAAGGAGGTTGTGTACTTATTTAAAAGTTTGCTTTATTTTTTATAGAATGCTCAAGAAAAAGGTAGAATTGCAGTAAATCACTCGTGTTAAAACTAATGTCCAGTGAATATCACATTTACTCGGTGTATTGTTTACTAAGATTAGGTAACCTGAATTTTTAAAGACGATTTTTTTTGATTATGCCGAATAAAATGTACCTGTTTCGTAAATAAGGCAAATTTGATTTCTCATACGAAAAACTTTCACGTTGAGGATTTAACCTTTTGTGGAGGTCCTTGGGGAAAATAGTTCACTTTTGTTGTAACCGCAATTGATGAAAATAAAATTTGTAAAGGGCGAAATTTTACTAATTTTATTTTCATCAAAATAAAATTTGTAAAATTTCGCCGTTCATAATTCATATACATACCTAATCCTAAAACCATTGAGTTCTAAAGAAAGATCAAACTTTTTCTGTTCGAATCTACATGTGTGAAGGTATAAATGACACAAGACGGGGGAAGAGCCATAATTTACATAATGCAATCAGCCGGCAGCGAAAACCGATGATTTGATCACTGAGCCTCTTGTTACAAAGTTTTGAGGGTAGCCAGAGAATTCAACGACACGAGAGCAATAAAAATATATATTTTTCTGCACTAATCCAGCCAATTTTTATATATCCGTGTAACTTTCTTTACTTAAACAGATATCAGTGTAGGACGACGTCTTGGCACCCTCTACTGGGGACATTTCCAGATTACCGTAAAGAAGTATGTTTCTATTTAAAAATCTTTTTTCCTTTAGCTAAGAATAAAATGTCCCTTGCGCTTTTGTCACGCGATAAGCTTGAACGTTTTGGGAATAAGCTTTTTAGCTCATTCCATTATCGAGCCCTATTCCGATTTGGTATTCACAGTTTCGTTTCTATGTTTCGTGATTACTTAGGTAGCTATAGATTACATTGTAAATTATATCAGTGAATGAATTCTGAATGCAAATGTTTTTGCTATGTTTGCCAAATTCATTTTTTAGAAATGCGCAAGTTCCTAATATAATTTTAAGTTGATTTAATAACAGTACAATACCAAACATTTGAGACTTCAAATAAATGTAAACCACCCGTCGAACTCCAAAATAAATTTAACATTTTTTACTTTTTCATTAACCCTCTAAACTATTTAGGGCACGAGGACGATTATGTTTACGTCAATTTTCGAGTTTTTAATATTTTATCACAAGTCAAAGTGCTATTTTATTGGTAAACAAAAACCCGTATTCACTTGGTATAAAACATATTACGGGGTAGATTAATTAAATGCTAAAAGAAAGCACAACGCCGATTCAAAGGATAACATCAGTGAAGCGTTGACAGTAAAAATATGCAACACGAAGAAAGAGTGAATGCTAGAGGTACCACTCTCAAATCCAGATTATGAAATGCCAACAGACTATGTAGAACGTCTAAATTTAAGTCCAAAGCTTATTCAAATCGATCAAATCAGAAGCGCAATGTTTCGAATGATTCCAAATACGAATGGAGAAACTTCAAAGCTTAAGGATTACAGTCCACTGCAAGCGAAGTAAAATTATTTGATTAAAGAAATTGAATAGGTTCTCTAAAAAGAAATATTGCAGGTATAAATTATCCTAACCAAGTCAATTGATGACCTAGAGAAGATCACTGATAGCGAGTTTCTAGGAAACGGTCAAATTTAGATCAACTAGGGAGGGATGTATAGGTACAGAAATGAAATGTGATCTAAAACTCACCACTTTTATCGATTACACGTATAAAACTTCATTTTAATGAAGTCATATTTTTGTTCAACCTCTCAAAAACTCATTAACTTTAGCCGTTTCGTCTTCTTCTATTTTACAGAAATCCGCAGTGCTACCTGCTGAAGTTTCACAGAGTTCAGCTTCTCTGGATTTGTGGCCAGATACAATCTGTGGTCTGCACTGAACTAGGGATCATTTTGTTCCGACGCGATCCAATCTTTGCTATGATTGATACCGGAGCTTACTGCCACGCGCCACTATGGCTGCCGGATGCAATTTTTTACCTTACCCGTCTGACAGTTAGCCGGTTCCAAACAAAAAGATTTATATTCGTAAAGACTTTTCAGCTTTCCTTCAGCTACTTGGAACTGTTGTGTTTTTGGAATGTCTTTTATATATTTCTTTTTATAGTTTGTTTAAGAGCGTTGAATAGTATTTAATTATTTTAAGGTTCACAAAATGCAGAAAGTTACGCTGACCAAGGGAAGGTAGTGTTTTTCGAGTGTAAGTATAGCAGTTTCATTGTTGTGAAAACAGCTTTTAAAATATTGAAGTACAAAATATCGTGAGATTAGTCTTGATTGCCAGATGGCTATACGACAAATATATGCAGTCCGGTTTTAATTTGTTAAAGGAAAATGGGCGGGTCCGTACCCAGTAGTTATCAAGTTGTGACATATGTCATTTTAAAGGTCATAACAATAGCTTCATGTTATTGTATGACGCCAACATCGAAACTCACGCAGGGAATTAACTATGAATTATAAATATTTTTAGCTTACAGTTCTTTTTATGTATTTTATGACTTTATTTACTATATTAAGCGTATAGTGCATTGCGGCTACCTGCTGGTGGCTCTTAAGCCTGGGTATAATGACTCGTATCTTCGAGTTCCTGGGAGTGGAGCGTGACAGGCACTCGAACTTGTTTATTTATTTATTTACACTATATTGTACACAGAAAATAGACAGAGACAGACGTTAATAAGAAAAGAACATACAAAAGTTACAGCTTATTTCTTATTAAAATTGGTTAACAACAAAAATATTAACCAAATGCACATACTTATACGAATAAACTGTGCATACCTATACAGGTATACATATTTCGGTAAAGAAATGAACACAATCCAAATTAATTTCTCGGTAATAATCAAAACGAGCTCATGTCTTGTCGATTTGGAATATTCAATGGGTACCTTTCAAATCACCTTTGAATTGACAAGATCCAGTGATATAGAATTCCTTTTGATCCCAAACCTCAAGTTTCAGCATCGACGTCATCGGAGTTTCGTAACACACCACAGAATTAGCATTCATGAATACCGATAGGAGCATGTCTTGGGGTTAGTTAATATGCGCCCCGGGTGGTGCCTGTGGCGGGTTTTTGACGAGTTTTTTGGGGAAACGAAGATGTCATGTCTTGTAATTTGAAGCGTGAAAAGTAGGTCAGTAGAATGGAGGCAGGGAATTTAATGCAGTAGGTACTTACATTCTACAGGAAAAGGCTAGACTTTTTTTCAAATGTCAATAACGTGTTATTTTAAAATAAGTTAGGACTGAAATGAAACGTTTATAAAAAAAATTACGTACATACTACATGTACAGTACGTTTTTCTACTTTTTTAATACAATAAAAGAGCTTATCAGTGAACAAATCATTCATAATTTATTTTTGATGTGTTCAGTGCCCAATTATGTACTAATATTGACTCGTCAGCCATTCTGTATTTGGCTCACGGCTAAAATAAAATAAAATGAGAACCCTTTGAACAGCTTCAGCTCAAAAATTCTTAAAATACATAAAATATGCAAAACATTGCGCTAAGAAAATAGCAAACAATTTCGCTAAATCTCTACGAGGGCTGACCCCCACAACTTACTTGCAAATAAAATTCAATATAAACCAAATCGGATGCACCCTACCAAGCTAAACCGTTAGCCGTAAGCCGTAATGGCGGAGTCCAAACAGGCAGGTGGTTCGAACTAGAGGCAATACGTCGGAACAAATGGACAGACGTGTTCTGAATTGAAGATGGGTGACCCATATCGTGTGTGTCGATTATTATTCTAAGAAACTGAATACAAAAATTAAGCACCGAGCTTTCTTTGAGAAAGGTTAGAAGGGAGAAAGTACATTAATTTCGTCCATTGAAATAACATTTTGTTCAGTGAAAATATGTCTATATAGAAAGTATTTATAAAATATATACGTTATTATATTTACGTTATACATACATAGATAATAAAATAATAAAGTTTTCAATGTGAGTTCAATAGGTACCATTTACGGAGTTTATTGCAATTAAAGGAGGCGCTGTCTGAGAATTAAGCAGAAATAGTGTTAATTATACGCTATGGTAGAGTGGAGTCGTTATTTTTTTCTATGGCAATAGTTCGTAAAAAGATTAGTGGTCCAGTCACTTAGGATAAGACTAACAACTCAAAGGATGACCCAAATATCCGAACGTCCTTTTACGGACAATGGATCAGTCGGAGAACAAAGTTAGAGGAAAATAAGATCTGACGTCTTTGTTGTGGAGAAAAAAATATATTATTTCACGTCGTTGAGAGGAATCCATTACAGGAAAATTATAAAAATACTGTTTTACAGGAGGAAAAAATATTTTGAAAAGGGTACCGTCCCCTAGCAGCAAGGACATTTTAGAACAACAGATTAATGTTTAGAATCATAATATGATGATGAAGGCCTTACCAATCTATATAAAAGGTGTATCAAAATAGGTGTAGACCCATTAACTGCGGCATCTATTCATCAAACTGAACAACTATACATGTATATATATATGTATTTTATTTATTATTATTTTTTATATATTTATGTATAGTATTATGTAGGTATTATATATATGTATGTATTCTTTTAAAATTAGGTATAAGTTTGTATTGTTTCAAAATTGTTTTAGGGTTCCGTAGCCAAATGGCAAAAAACGGAACCCTTATGGATTCGTCATGTCTGTCTGTCTGTCTGTCTGTCTGTCCGTATGTCACAGCCACTTTTTTTCCGAAACTATAAGAACTATACTGTTGAAACTTTGTAAGTAGATGTATTCTGTGAACCGCATTAAGATTTTCACACAAAAATAGAAAAAAAACAATAAATTTTGGGGGCTCCCCATACTTAGAACTGAAACTCAAAAAAAATTTTTTCATCAAACCCATTAGTGTGGGGTATCTATGGATAGGTCTTCAAAAATGATATTGAGGTTTTTAATATCACTTTCTTCTTAACTGAATAGTTTGCGCGAAAGACACTTCCAAAGTTGTAAAATGTGTGTCCCCCCCCCGTAACTTCGAAAATAAGAGAATGATAAAACTAAAAAAAATATATGATGTACATTACCATGCAAACTTCCACCGAAAATTGGTTTGGTTGTTTAATACGTCATAAATCGTAAACCGCAATTTACCTTTCATTCAAGTTACAACGTACTACAAGAACTTTTATATTATGTTACTTGCT
Source organism: Coleophora deauratella (assembly GCA_958295455.1). Taxonomy (NCBI): domain Eukaryota; kingdom Metazoa; phylum Arthropoda; class Insecta; order Lepidoptera; family Coleophoridae; genus Coleophora; species Coleophora deauratella. The sequence continues at coordinate 15,160,633 of OY282396.1, read as the reverse complement.
GCTACGGAACCCTTCATGGGCGAGTCCGACTCGCACTTGGCCGCTTTTTTATTTATCTTTGTCTGTTCTGCGATTTTTTCTACAACTTTCCCTGTCTTAGGTCTGCTGGAAGAAATTTATTTTAGAAATAAGTTGTACCTTTTGTATGTTCTTTCCTTTTAATGTATGTTTGTGTCTCTTTTCTGTGTACAATAAATAAATAAACAACTTTTGTCCTGCGACTTTGCTGAGTTCGAAAAATAATTTTTGAACTCTCCATACAGTCTAAAAATTTTCTTAAAAATTCAGCAAAGTCGTACAATAAAAGTTGTTCGGTACGGTGAGTACCTGTCCTAGATATTGGGTCCTATTACAATTTTATTACACCCTGTATACTAATGAAGATTTACTTAAGATGTACTGAGTGGTCGTACCAGAAGATCAAGGAGCTGGCAAAGAGTAGGAAAGATGCCAAGGGCTTACCAATTGAGTGTATAAAGAAAAGAAAGATTGGCGGTTACAAGCTCTAAAGATAAATTAAGACTACAAGTTGAAATAATTCGAAGGTCACCATAAGATATTCCAGGACATCGTGTTAACATTTAACAGAATCAAAATATCGTCAGAGACACAATGACTATCTTTAGCTATACTTATTCCAAAGTGCAGGAGAAAGTTAGCTATCCATTAGATCCACCCAATAATTGCATAAACGTCGTGGATCCAATCTTGGGGACGTAGAAACCCTCAAGACAGGAATACGGAAAAAGAGTCATTAAAATAATACGACACGACAAATGGACTAAATTATTGCCATGTCTCGTGAGTACCCTAAATAATAATAAGTGTTTGAAGTTAAATTTTAACAAATAACATATAGCATTAATTTTTTGCCTGCAGAAAAGAAAATGTTCATTTTTGTAAGTACCTGGCATCACCTCATTGAATAGAAAGTAGTAATGATGATGTTTAAGTGAATGTGAGGATAGAAAGAAGTTTCAGATGATAGAAATAGGAATACATAAAGGTTACGCTCCAGAACCAAGCAAAAATTTACCTGACAAGAGTCTGTCCTTTTCACTATAAAAAATACAGAAGGGCTATATTGCTGTCAAGGTATCGTAAAAACTACTCTCACAAAAGTGTTCTGGAACCTTTCCAGAAGGAAGAAAACTACACCAGTAAGATTCACTTGAACAAAATAATATAGGCAAGAATCGTCAACTGTAAAAGGCAACGACAAACTTATCGCATCGGATATTGCTGGTTCCGCGGACCGCTGAGCCGCACGCGCCGGTTCACCTTCTTATTGTAAACGCGGCTTCGGGCTGCGGGTTGCGGCCGCCATCGCCATTACACGGGCTGATTCGATAATCATGCTGCTTGTCACAGAATAATGGATCTGAATGATGCCTCTGAATTAGTCTCAGAGTGTAATCTTAGCAAAATAAGTTTCTATTTTGATCGCCTAAGGCTCCAAGGCCTATGTGAAGGACCAAATGTCAATAGTCATTCAGACCCAAGGTCGTTTTTCATGGCATTTACGGCCCAGGATTCTTCTACTAGGCCATAATCCGCTATTAACTGAAACTCCTATTAACAGGACCTTGGATGGTAATGATCAGAAAGCCAAAAGTATTGAGCCTTAGGAGGGTATAGATACTTGTAAGCTCAAATGGTTGTCCTCATCCACAATCTCAACTCATGTTACTCCACGGGTAAAGAAGAGAGCTGAGCTTGGCGTTCTTTTACTCGATTTCTGTCGATAGAAGAACTAAATGTCATTGAGGTAGTTTATACATATCCTTGGGGGAGGCCTTTGTCCAACAGTGGACGTCTTTCGGCTGATAGATAGATACATTAGAATAAAAAAAAATGTGCCAGTGAGCAGGCCATAAAACAGAACAAAACAGAACATGCAGAATGACCTGTGGGGAAGAAGGGTTCTCGAGTGGTGATCTCAAATCATAAGAAAATAATGTTGGGTGTCCCCATACCAGGTGGACTCATGATCTAGCCAGAATTACAGGAAGCCGCTAGATGTATGTAGTTCAAAATTAGGAGAGAAACCAACAATGCTTTTTTTGCAATTAGTATACTTTTCTGTGCAACAGAAACCTCACAATATTTGCATTAATTTATTAAGGCCTGGGACTTGTCAATTGTGGGAAAAAAAGTATAAGTCTATTTTTCGAATTTTAAACGTGAAGTCAATAAACAGAGCAATGGAATTTTTTTCGCTCTCCACTGTGGAGTGAAAACACGAATAACCGTAAGAAATCATAGCCAATTCTTCCACCCGCCCAAAAATATCTGCAGAATGTCCCGGAAAACGAGCGGGGTGCAGGCAATCCATTGATGTTATTGTTTTCGTTTTCCACCCCAATGCACTGGCCAGGGCCGTAATCAGTATATGAACAACGGAACAGAAAATTGTCGTGCACCCTGAAGTTAAAAAGGTCTCGATAAAACATGTTCTTGGAAATAAACAACTTTTGAATTATTTATAAAGTCTACAAGTAAAATGTACAGTGATAATTTTTATGGTTAATTAAGATGTGAACGCATAAATACTTGAACGATACGATAGTCAAAGTTTTTAAAAGCTTTTATAAATTTATATAGATGTTAAATACATTTTTTCAAATAGTCAATTTGTATACCTTGTACGGAGTGTCAAGAAATGCTCACAATAAACTCAGTCTAAAATTTTGTTGTTGTTGTCCTATGGTACCCCAGTGGTACAAATAATTTAGTTGAGTTAAAAATAGTTTTTAATACAATCAGGTTCTGTAATCTTCGATCAGTAGGTGTAAGTAAAAAATAAACAATACACTTGACCGTTTTCGATTCTAAGTATAACACCAAAGACCTTCTCTTTCTCATGAGTAGGACCATTAATAATTACCTACAGGTTAGGAGAAGAGCAATTGTCTCATTGGACTTCTCCCTTGATGCAGCCCTGGTGTAGATGTTCCGAACGAATTTAACTGTCCTTCCTTATTTATCCGATACGTTACACCTGTGACTTTGACAGCATCGATAACTTGTGTTATTGGAGAAACAAGAGGAAAAAGAATATTTCCCTGATAGAGAATGATACTGGCGAGTTGTGATGCGAACCGGAATCCATTCGAATTATCGATCGGTGGATATCTGTGTTACGTTTCATTAGCAGAAGTTTCTTACAATTGGAGAAAAGTCTAGATGATATCTTATTCGAAGTAGGTAAGTATGTAGTTAACAATATTGTATTGTCCCTTCTTCCAAATACCTCAGGGAGATAAGTAGACTATATCTCCATAAAGGGAGGCCAAGTCCTGATTGGTAAGTATGTAAACTTACAAGATTGTGGCAATAGTTCAAGATAAGCTTTTGAATGCGAAACTTAAAGCCTTTGGCAAAGACCTGAAGTCAACTCGCAATAAAAAAAGTTCCCATACAAAGCTAAATAAGCTGATCGATATTTCGATCCAAAAATATATTACACCTTTTATAAATAGCATGACTTTTTAACCCCATTACTAAAAGAAAACCCATTTAAACTGACATAACCATATACTTAATGTCTCAAAACAACTTTAATTGGTGTTCTCAATATGTTTGTTTATAAATGACTCCTATTTATAATCTTTATCTGAGGGACGATGCAATGTCACGTGTGTTATAGCTGTTTTATGGAGTTAGAAATAGCCCCCTTTGTGACCTGTAAATAACTTATTTTTGGATGTGAACACTTCTATTCCATTACAAGTATCAAAGTTAGTCAGCTGTAGTCAGATTGAGGGAAACATGTTCTGTCAAGATGACGGATAGTCAAACGTTGCCCAGCGCAAGCAGGGCAAAAACAGCAATAATAATACATAAAAAAGTAATATGATGAATGAAAGATTTTTCAGTTTTTTAGTATAATTATTTTTTGTTTATTTATTATGGTGTACAATAATAAATAATAATAATATCTGGGACAAATCACACACGGTCATCTGGCTCCAAGCTAGGACATAGGACCCTGTTATAAAGTTAGTTAAATTACAAATAATTGAGTATCAATTTTAAAATTATCCTTTGCGGGATCAAATAAAAAAAACTCGATCAATTAAAAAAAAAAAATAGGTAGACGCTTAGATATATATATACATTCTTTTAAATCGTATTTTTTCTACTTCTTATAAATGTCGTGACATATGAAACTTGTATAGGTAGTTAACAAGCCTAACTAAAACAAAAATAGGAAGTGAGTTTTCTGCAAACTAATTTGCTGTTCTGTTTCCTCCCATTACACGTATATTAACCGCACAAGTGCAGTTGGACATAATTTGCGGGAGTTTAATTAATAAACAAGGCTGTTTGCGATGCGGTCGCGTTATTTTAGTACATTGTTGCTAATGGTACATATTTAGTTTCGTTCATTGGTAGTAAAGACTACTAAGTTATACTACTATAAGTTTTAATATAATTATCCAAATCGTAGTTTTGTAGATTGTTGTATTTGCTTTGTTGACTCATTTTACTAACAAAAATTATTTTTGCCACATCTGTGGTAGAAAAAAAGTGCTAAAATTTTAACAATACTTATCGTATTGCAACTGTATAGATGCTATTAGCGTTTAATGTTTATGAAATTGGTCAATTATATAAAAAATGGTTTTAGGTTTTTTGCTGAAAACTGATCAGTTTTATTAGTTAGTACAAATGATGCCAGCACCTTTAAAATACTCTGATAAAATAAATACTAATTACAGTAACTTTAGTCAGTATATTCTTGACCGTTGAATACCGGTTCTACTGACTGCAAGAGACCGATCATCTAAAGTCTTCAATGCTTCAGGTAATCAGCAAGAAAAAATACGGCAACCAGACATCCAGCTCGATACTTAGAGTTCAAATTTAAACCAAAAAAATTAACTCGCATTAATCGACAACGCTTAAATCAAACATAATATAGTTCATTCACCCCCTCCTGCTTTATCCCACCCCTGTGTGACATGTTTGAATGTGTGTCCTTTGGTTCTCATGTAAATTGGTACTGTGGCCCCTAACCCCCGCGCGTGGCATATTACTGATGACGGACCAAAGGACACGATGATGCACAGAAGAACAGCTTTGAGCCGAGACTGAGACATGAATAGTTATCGGTGTCATTTGAATATTTAAATGATGTTCAAAATCTACAATTATTTTTAAAACGCTATATAACATGGGTCTATTTTATTTCAGTCTCTACATTTAGGCATAGAGAAAAAAAATGGAATATAGAAGAAAAATGTATTTAATGGTAGTTTTAATCAACTGAATGTGTAGGTACATATTTGAAATGTCTTGGTCAATTTTAGAGTGCGAGGTGACGTTAAATTCGTTTTAGTCTCCCGAATAACGTACATATTTGATGCAGTTGTGTTTATTTTTTTATTTAAATAGTTTTATGTATCTACAAAATCACGTTTAGCTTCTAAATATAGTATTTGTAGAAACATATTAGTGTTGTTGTGACTTGAAACAATACAATAAATTAAGAGGCGTTTGACCGCCGGGTTCCAAACGCCACCAACTCTGTTTCTGCACCCCATTACTCATCTCCGTCGATAATCGAGCTATAACTTACCACACACTAACTTTGCATGCATCTGGTGGAATTTGTTCTATAAATTTGAAATTTAAATTTAGAATCAGTTCAACCGGAACCGGAAATCCCAGTTTTTAATGGAAAATTATAAAAATGCTGGAACTGGATGCAAAAGATTTGTATATTGTTAAAATTTTTTTCAATAACATATCGAATTAGTATACAGAGATGTAATGAATAGGAATAGTTTTACTATAAAAAAGAGACTCGAATTTGGACAGTAGAATTTTCACTATTCAGTTATCACCGCTCCCTATTTTGCACTTGGACCATAAATACTGTTTCAATAACTAAAAAACTAAAAAGTTTATACATATGACGTCTGCTCTGTAATGTCAACTGGTTTTGTTGGACACAAAAATGGTTGGTTGCCGGGACTTGTATGGAGCACACGTCTGCCGAGTTATTTTTTAATTATTTCCGTTTTAGAGTAGTCTCAACGTTATTTTTGTGATGGAAATATAGCTGTGATTCCAATTCAGTGATAAGCGGTCATAAGAAGAGGATTAACTCGGGAGACAGCTCCGTTTTCCGAGTTCCAGCAGCAAACCACCACGTGGAGCGTCTTTAAGTGCCCATCACCCTTAGGGCCGCGTCTTTCACTTGACATTGGCGTTTCGTCATTTTTTTTATTGAAGATTCTTCTATTTTTTACTTGACATTGGCAGAATCACGCTCGTTATGAGATGTGGAATGCCAAATAGAAAAATAGAAATAGAAATAGAATGGACACAAAAATGCGCACTACACACATCACATCCTGTTGGTAACCTAATAAATAAATAAAATAAACATAAAGGTCTGTTAAAATCAGCTGAAATCACGAAACTGAACATCTTCCCCTAAGGAAAACTACCAAATAACGATTCTGCACTTATAAGAAAAATTCTCATGAGGGCTGGATTCTTTCCTTTTCTAACAAATCCATAAGTTAGCAATTAGCAAAGTTGGTTAGAATATTTTTTTTTGCAAGTCGACTTTGGGTTTCTTGCATGAGTGTTACTTAATAACCCCAGTTTAAATATTGTCGATTTAGCTAATTTTGTTAGACCGTATATAAAAACAAGAAAAGGCAAAAATTATTACTTTTCATATTTAACCACCAATATTTAAACACGGATACACGTCCCCGTGATCAGTTTAAAATAAAAATTTATCACCCTCTATAGCTGTAATGCATAGATTTATTTCTCGGCTTAGGATTTTGAGAACGGAAGTTTTATGCTTCAAGAAGATTAGATTTACGGCTGTGAGGTATGAGTTATGTCTTTAGAGCCAATAAAGTTATTGCATAAAAGTTAAAAGAAGGCGAGTTTTAAAATGGTTGAGGAAATAAATACACACTGGCAAAGGATAATTATTAACAACCCATTACGTCCCTACTGCAGGGGCACGGGTCTCTTCCCATAACTCGGGAAGGTTAGATCGCATACTCCACACACGGGGGCCAAGTCCGGATTGGTGGAGGTTGTGGGGCTAGTAGCCAACCCCAGTGTCAGAAGTTTTCAAGCCGCCTATAAGGCCTCCGACATGGTGTAACTACTGCCATCTAAAACACTATAAATACCAAAATTAATATCAATAATTTCAAAAAAATCAAAGAAACGTCTAATGTAATATGATAATAGTAACGAAACGTTTTTGTGGATTTTTATTTCATTGTGATGCTCTTTATAATTCTTTATTGTTATTCATATTGATGTGTTTTAAATTTATTTTGACTGGAATAACAATATTATAGAGCAAAATAAATATAGAATATATAATTTAAAAAACATTTTATAATATTCTTCGATAATCTCCTTTTGATCAAATGAAATCATGTAAAAAATATCTTATATCTTCTATCGACCAGTTCAAATCAGTTTAAAAATGTTGTATATTTAATTCAATGAAACAATATTATAAAAAGCATTTCTCTAATTTAATGTAGGAACACTTATTTGAACGTTAGTTTTTTTACTATATGTTCCTACCGCTTGTAGTCTCGCTAATATTATAAATGCGAAAGTATGGATGTTTGTTTGTTCCGCGTTCACGCCGAAACTACTGAACGGATTTGGATGAAATTTTATAGGTAAATAGATACAGTACTCGGCTAATACATAAGATCATTTTTATCCCGGAAAATTTGAGGGTTCCTGGAGGAATGGCTAGAAACTGAAATTTTGACTTTGTTGCTAGATGGCGCTGCCTTAACATTTTATTTCTCTGGACCCTATTCTGAAGGTCACGCAGATAAAGTCGCACATGTATAAATAGCTTAACATTCCAAGGAATCCTCGAGTGTAGAGTACAAATGACTTTTTTCACACATCCTCTTCCTTGTAAATAAATAGCACAGTGTGAGCACAGAAACTGCGACCAGCCAGCATCGGATCGATATAAATAAAAATAGGGATTCCCAGCTTCAGACTGTCACATCCTTCCAGTGCCGCCGACCTACGCAAAACGCATTACGGGCGGTGCCTAGGGACAGTCTGTCTATGATTTTAATACTTAATAGTTAATACTTAACTCTTCTTCTAACTTTTATTGTTTTTGTCGGTTGATATTTTAATACTTAACTCTTTCACTACAGTTTTAAGTTTAAAACGTAGCAGACCGAGTAGACGTCAACAAAAATATAGCGTGACTTTCTAATCGCTGGAAAAGTACAAATACTCAGGAAAGTGAAAACTTTTCCCAAGGAACAGGTACAATCGGAGCAAAAAAAAACTCCCCATACTGATTGTAAATAACTTATTAGGAGTTAATTTGTAAACTTTGTACGGAGTGGAAAGATTTGAGTGTATAGGTTCCTTGGGAAAACTTTTTCAGTTTTATTAGTAGCATCTCTTGGTAAAACCTCATTAAAACCTGCTTTCAAGTGAAAAAGTTGCAATGAAATCAGTCTACCTGTTTTAGAGCTACAGTGCCACAGAGAGAACATAGATACATATACATAGGGTTCAAACTTACATCTTAACGCATTGAGGGTTATTATGACTTCTAAAACCCCTTTTTATCCGACGACGGGGGTATTCCGCCTCCACATAAGAAATGCCTTACATCGATGGCTTCAGATCTAGCATCTAATAATGTATCCTGCTGGCTCTCAGAAAACCACTAAGGAATAGTGTCTACGTAGTAATTCTGTACTTCACTTAATTTATTTTTTACTCGCTTTTAGTGAAGTCGCGTTCCACTGCGGGATTTCCCTAAGGGAAACGACGCATTTTTTATACACTAGTCTTTCACTTCTTTATATGGTTATTTTGTCATGAAAATATTATATACCTACTAACATTTTAGATATTTATACAATTCAAAAAGATTTAAAGTATGTATGCTTTTTCTGATGACAATTGTAACAATTTTTGATACATTTGCAAAAAAAAAAACTTTACTGACAATTGATCTGTTGATTATCTATGTGAGAAAATATCAATCATTTTGTGATTTGCGGAAAGTCTATATTAAAAGCTAAAGCAAAAACAATACTCTGCCAACAAGAGCCTAGGCTCTAATACAGAAAATATATATTTTTTCTCTCTTATGTATTTATTCACCTGTTATACTGTTTATAAATCACAATACCCTGTGCCCCGCAGGCGTCCCGTTTAACCTAGTAATAATTATTATTTGCATTCGATCAATTGGCACTAAAATCATGGGCTTAACAATATTTTTGTGTAATAAGGCCGTCATTTATGTGATTTACGTTCCACAACGTAACGTCGACGACAATAACTCTGCGTTGGACGGAACGTAATCATATTAAAAACTGTAATGGTGGCTAAATGAGATCGCTTCACTATGCGAGGAATTTCGCTTGTCTCATTTGGACCATGCCCATAATATTAAAAATAAAGGACATTATGAGCACATCAATTTAAAATGCTTAGTTATTTTTACATGTTTAAGTTAGCTACCATTTCTTAAAACATAATAGTTCAATTTAGGAAAAAAACTATTGTTGGAATGTTAATAGATTTTTAAAGAAATAAACCAAGCTCTTTAGCTTCCGTTCTTTTGAACGGAATAATAAATTTAGGAACATTCTTAACTTTCACCATAACTACTGATGAAATTGGTGCTTACATTTGTATAAAAAAACATGCAAACACGATCAAATAACTAGAAATAAACAAAAACGATAACGTGATAAAAGATGAAACAAACACAGCTGAAACCTAAACTGAAAGTATTAAAGATAACAAACGTTGTATACCCAAACAAAATCCGTAGGATGGCGGCGCAGCTATGCATACTGTATCGATTTTACATCTGTGCTTCGACAAAAATGGATAGCGCTCAATGAGACTCGGAATCCCGATGTGTCTAGAAATGTGATGTCTCCACTGACGGCATGCACTAAATGTAATTTGGTAAATCTGTAGCAGAGGAAAAAGACGGCATAAAATCAAGAATAAGTACAAGTGAAAGAGAAGATAATAATGTTATAGTAGAACAAGAGATAGAAATAAGAGGAAAAGAAGAGAAAAGAAAGGAGAAAGGAGAGAAAAGTGAAAGTATAAGCGTAGTAACTTATTGAAAATAAAATACATGGTTATTATTATCTTGTCTTATAAATTAACGTACCCAAGGTGTCGATGATGAACCCGTTGTTCCAAAAGATTCTGCTGCATCGATAGAAGTGAAATTCTGCTTTTGAGATTAACACATAGATAACACACACAAAGGTTTATACAGAATGAAGTTATTCTTTCATTTTTTAAATTCAATATAAGTGATGACAATGCCAATGATAGTAAGTAACAGAATTACCAATATTAAACACAAATTATACCAAAAAAGTCCTACTAAAAACCAGAATCGTATAAAATGGGACTTCGCTGAGAATGGAACCCGCGATATAATGATGTGAACGCAACAGATTGGTCATTTACTGCAATAAATTTGCAGTTTAACTATACGTATTTCATTAGTTAATCTAAAATCAAATATTGTGAATAGATATAAAAATGATGATACTAAGTGCAACACTAGGCAACCACCGTCTATATACCTTGTGGATAAAACGGTTAAATGTGCCATACGGTAAGAAGAAGATATAAATTCAGTCACAGATTAAAACATGTATCTTCTATAAACATTCTATGGAAAAATAAGGTTTCATAATAGGTCCAAATCTGACCGTACATCTATAAAGCGACCACGGCAACATTTGCTACGTTTAACACCGACAATGGCTAAAGAGGGCTTTGTTTGTCGACAATTTCCTTTTTTCAGCTCCCTGATTGGCCATTGTATTGGACTACGGCTATTTCTGGTGAGCAGGCTCTATTGATTTCGGCTAAATCTGGCTGGGCCTATAATATTTGAGCTGTATTGTGAGATTTTGTTGTTTTTGGAGTGGATAAGAGGTAGAAATCGATTTTACGTTACTTCTCAAGTTATAATAGTAACTATACAGGTTATAGGTAATTAGAATGTGCTACATGAAAATTAAGTTTACAAGTTTCAAAAATCGTAATGTCCACAATGAAAAATGTACGTATTTAGGAAATGATTTTCCTAGATACGGGACAAATCAATTTTTTCTATAAAATAAAGAGTTCAAATAAACACATTGAAAAAACATTTCAGTACAGTATAGTGAGTAAAAGAGCCCGTTTATTTTTCAAAGATCTTTTTACACCAGGAATATTTTTAGTTATCCTGCAGTTATATTTACGGTGACACGAATTTACTCGCATTAAAAAAAGACACGTATAAATTATGTATTTTTTATTCAAATAAATTTAACTTTATAGTGAAAAGAAACTAGGAGCTATTCGAGTATGTCCATCAAACGAATTTAAAACATCAACAAATATACAAAACCCGATCAAAGCCCGCTATTTATCACCGCCCACAGATAGTTTAACCAATTTGCCAGGTCCGAACAGTTTATCGGGCGTCTGGCATTTGTCCAAACTATCGAGATAAGCTAATTTCACATGTCCAGCTCAATAATATTTTGTATAATAAATCTGTAGGTAACAGAATGAACCTGAATATACAGGTGTAATTTCTGATGCTACTCAAAAACGAATCAACTTTTGATACATAAATTTTAACTTTTATGCTAGGTTCTTTTTGCGATATGAACAAAGTCAAAAATTCCTTGCAGTCCCGACATATTATGGTTGTACAAAGTGTATTTTAAAGGCAATGCCTGAACTTATTAAAATGAACACGTTTCATTCAGTTGCAAAAAATGTATAGAGATTTTCAAACAAATCGATCAGATAAATTTACCATACGTTTCATTTTCAAAGGTTATTCAGTGACACGATTGGAAGCCCAATACTTTCAGTAATTATTTATTTAAATTGTGGCTTTTTTAACATTGCTTTTTTCTTGTATTTCTGCTAACAACATTTGTTTTTACTTCCACGCAATGTTGGCCAATAAACTGAATTTGTAATAAATGTCAAAAATAATAGGAGGTATCATTCAAATTGTGCATAAAAAAACATTCTGTTAAAATCTAGAAAAACTTACCTGGGATTTTCTTTTGCAGGACTCGACTGCGTCTCTTGATGACTGAACGACGCCATTTCTTCAGATTTATTTGACAGTTCGAGCACTCATTCTGTCCTCTCTTGTCTAGTTCAATAACATTCACTAACACTTTTTTAGAACTGTATTTACAGAGATAGGAACATCGTTAACTGCGAAGGAAGAATGTAAATAGTACATAAATGTATTCATAAAGGTATGTATTTCGAACATATTCTAAATACAGTGGCGTAGCAAGATGTAATCTAGGCGTGGGCGAAATCGCACAGCGAGGCCCCCTATCTTTCAGAAATTTTTACATAGGTATGATAAGATGGTCAGTCATTTCACGGTTTTATTTCCAGTGCTAAAAAACTGAAATGTGTGTCGAATAATTTTATGGGTATCATTTAAACGGTTAGCAAAATATTCGTAATTTTGTAAGCAAAAAAATATATTCGGTCAGACAAAATAACTAGTTTGTCAGCAACTTATGACCAGCAAACATTTCAGATTCGATCAGCAGTTAATGTCATACTGGACTACTCGAAATTTTTTTGGACAACCAATTACATATTTTGGCTGCATTGGGTGAACCACATTTAATCAAATGGTAAGCACTCAGACTGTTAGCAGAAATTCATTAAATAAATAAACTTTACTCGTCAAGCACAAAATGGGCGCCACTATATTTTTTTTTTCAGTACGTACGTACCGCTCGTGTCACGCGTCAGCATTTTGCTCCGCCCACTTTAACGAAAAATCCAGCTTTTTTTTTTCAATACAAACGCAACCTAATTATTCATATAAGTTACTGTTTGTAAAATATGCGTACCTATCAGATAAACTGCCTATATACGATATATTTTTATTTTATGTACATGTTTTATCTACTGACCAATTATAAAATCTTTCTAACCGAGTAATTATTTAATATCGCGATTTTTTATTGAGCAGACACATAATATTACAAGCTGTCTGCATACTAGTTAAATTGCTGACAATATTAAGATTTTTTGCAGCAAGATTTTTATTTGTTGCAGACAAAATATTTGTTTGCTGTCTCAATGATTAATTAGCAGATTTTTGTTGCTAACCAAATTAAATAACGGCAAACCATTTAATTACTTCTCTAATTTATTACGCAAAAAAATATTTTTTCACTTCGTACCTAATTCATCAAGCCCGATGCTGAGTATTACACAAAACAAACTGAATAAAAAACGCACAACAAATTAACTGAGAATAAACAGCAGCTCGGGAAGGAATCTGTGGGAATGCATTGGAAAATATTAATCATTTTACAAAAATAATTGCTCATTCCACAAATTTCTATTCTAATTCTTTCACTATTCGTTCTATCCGACTGTGGAACTCTCTTCCTGAATTTATTCGCCGTTCTCCTTCTCTCAATATCTTCAAGTTGCAAGTGAAAGAGCACTTTTTAACTCTCTAAGTTATTTACGCTGTCACTTATTGTCTTTGGTTGTACATATTTGGTTATTAAGTATCACATTGTAGATTATGTATATGTTAGTATAGTACATGTTATATATAATGTATGTATGTATTTATGTATGTATTTATGTAGTAATAAGTATATATTAGGAGTTTCTTAAGTTCAGTATTTAGTTTTAATTGTTATTTTATGTTTTTTTTATTGCGCACCACCCCTCAAATATGTTATTATGCAATTTCCTCCACTCAAAGGTTGTCTGGAAGAGATCACTCTTTAGCGATAAGACCGCCTTCATGTATAACTGTCACCGCTCCCGCGCGGAGACGCGGTGCGATTCGCAGGGTATGCCACACTGACGCCGCTTCTCCGCCCGGAGGCGCGGTTCGCTTGACGGATCCGCGCTCCCGCGTGGTGCTATTCGCAGGGTAAGGCAGAAAACACACTGCTCCGCTCACCGCGGCGAATTGCGGTGGAGCGGATTTAAACTTTGTACTGTAAAATGTTGATTTGTATACAAAAACCGCTGGGTACCACACACTGGCACCGCTTCTCCGCCCGGAGGCGCGATTCGCACGACGGATCCGCGCTCCCGGATGGCGACGCGGTAAGATTCGCTGGGTGCCACACACTGACGCCGCTTCTCCGTCCGGAGGCGCGATTCGCGCGCGATCCGCGCAAAAACGAAACAGAACTACTGCTTCAGAACAAGGTCGGTAGGACAACAAATAGAGTCGTCTCTACTTTTTTTTTGTACTATGAGAACCAGAGACTGACAGAGTGCGTGGTACCTACTATCGCATAATAAATGTTATAATATGTGATTTACTCAATAATGTTATTATTTGTAACGAAATAATGTAATAATGAAATAATAATCCTAAGTAGGTATATGATGTTATATTTATATTATGTTATATACACTGACTTGTAACTTGTGTTATTAAATAAATGCTCGGGGAGCGGGAGGGGGTGAGGCTCGGGGTGCGGGGGATGAGGTAGGGAATTCTAAAATAATAATATACCCTGAAAACGAAAAATATTGTTAATGAACCAGATATGTGAATTGTTAGACTAAGGATTCAATAAAAAAAACGTCTTAGATTTTTTTTTTAATCTTTTGTTCCAACTACCAGACGATCTTACATCAACTCCCTGAGCGAAGCCGGGCCCTCCAGCTAATGAAGATATAGTTCACTTCGATGTTTTTCTAAGAATGTTTGCGGTAGTAAAAAAATATTTTCGTTAAAAAATGAAGTAGAAGCGACTTCACTATCAACTCTGTTCTAATCAAAACGCTGTGACGTGGAATGCCACAGAACACAAAGATAACAGTAAGTAAAGTACTCCTGCTACGCGAAAGTTGTTTAACATGAAAAAACGGGCAATTTCCGTTTATAATACTGATAATTTGCAAAGAAATATTAAGAAATTAATATATTTATTAATCAAACCCGTTTCGTTATTCTATAACATACATTTTGTAGCTTCGATTTACTGAGTTTGCTTGCTGTTTTTCCGTGATTGAATCTTTACGCTGTGGTTTTGCATACGCATAGGTCAAGTTAGACTGGACGGAAAACATAGTTATATGAAACCATCGCGACTTACCATTCAAGGTTGACCTCTGTTGACAAAGATGTATACGTATATATAGGATAAAGTACTACCCTGCTTTTTGGAAGGAGTATTGTATGGAATTCAGTTTCTATACCTATTCTTGTTCTGAGCTTGTTACAAACAAAAACAACCCTTGTTACATACATACACGTTCGAATATTAGATAAACGTATGACGAAAATCATCGTGCACCGCAACTTCGGACGAAATTCGGACGGAAACCGCCCGGCGGTGGCGCGGAATCCGCGCCTTCGTCGTGCACTGCAGCTTCCGACAAAATTCCGACGGAAACCGTCCTGTGGAGCGGATCGCTGCCGCATGCGAATTTCGTCGCTCCGCGCTCCCGTCCGAATTCCGCCTCAGTGTGATATCCGCGTAAAGCGTGAGTCTCGCAACATAACGGGGAGCGGGGGGGTTGCCTGACGCGGGGGAGAAGGGTGCGGCGCGCGGGGGTGGCGGTGTTGCAGAGCGCGGGGGGTGCAGAGCGCCGGGGTGGTGGCGCGAGGGGCCTTGCGGGGCGTGGGGGGAGGGTGTTGCGGGGTGCGGGGGGAGGGGCTGTGAAGCGGGGGAGGGGGAGTGCGGCGCGGGGGGAGGGGAATGCTGCGCGGAGCGAGGGGGGAGTGCGGCGCGGAGGGAAGGTGTTGTGAGGCGCGGGGGGAGGGGGGTGCGGCGCGGGCGGCCTTGCGGGGCGCGGGGGGAGTGTTTTGCTGGGCTCGGGTGGAGGGGCTGCGGCGCGGGGGGAGGAGGAGTGCTGCGCGGAGGGAAGGGGGAGTGCGGCGCGGGGAGCCTTTTGGGCGTGGGGGGAGGGTGTTGTGAGGCGCGGGGGAGGGGTTCGGTCGCGGGGGCAGGGGGTGCGGTGTGAGGGGCCTTGCAGGGCGCGGGGGGAGGGGGAGTGCGACACGGAAGGAGGGCGCGGGGTTGGGGGGTGCGTCGCGTGAGGGGTTCACGAAATGATCCTTTTTACAAACAAAAACAATCTTTGTTACATACATACACGTTCGAATATTAAATAAACGCATGACGAAAATCGTCGTGCACCGCGGCTTCGGACGAAATTCGGACGGAAACCGCCCGGTGGCGCGGAATCCGCGCCTTCGTCGTGCACCGCGGCTTCGGGCGAAATTCGGACGGAAACCGTCCGGTGGAGCGGACCGCTGCCGCGCGCGAATTCCGTTACTCCGCGCTCCCGTCCGGATTCCGCCTCAATGTGTTTTCCGCCTAAGAGGGGCCTCGCGTGGAGCCAATTTAACTTTAAAAACATTCCCACTTATTAGCTCGCAGTCTAAGAAACAACTGGATTTCCACGGTTTATCGGTAGTTTTGGTTGAATATATTTCATGTTGTTACAGTATTTTTTTAGCTATGCTTATTTAACTATATTTACACTCAAGGGGGCCTTGCGCGTGATCTTATTTAATATAAAAATATTACAACTTAAGGTTAAACGTCTATCACCCTATTTCATACAAAAACTGGCTAAAAACTACACAAATACACACAATTAAAGTTATAGTCAAATTAACGTCATCTAACAGAGCACTGACGTTTAACTTTAAGGTAAGTCAGCAGTCAGCACCCTAGTAGTGGGCCTCGAGCGAGACCCCACTATGATAGCCATCGCGGTTTTATTCATAGAGTATAGGTTATCACAGTTACTTTTTAGCTATACTTAATAGTCACAGGGGCCTCGCGCGACGCTATTTGTAATGTAAAAATATTATTCCTTTATAAATAAAATGGAACAATTGGATTTCAAATGTTTTTATGGTTATTACTTGATTGTATACAGTTTTGCCATTTTTATTTTTAGCCATACCCACATAAAGCACTGAAGGGGGCCTCGCGCGCGGCCTCTTTAATTACAAGATTTTATGAAATAATGTGACCAATGTGTGTGATTTTATGAAACAATGTGATTTTATGAAATAATGTGACGTTAGTATTTTAGGTAGGGGGCCTCGCGCGAGGCCCCCTTGAGCGCGAGGCCGTGGGCGAGGGCCCACTTCGCCCACGCCTTGCTACGCTACTGTCTAAATAAATGCAAATTTCAACTTTATTTCGAACGGATAGGGTAGTTTTCCCTTTTCAAGTTACAGTAGGGGATTATGCTGTATCCACGAGTCTTTAAACCACTTAAATCAAGAAACCCAAGTTTAATATCAAATTTTACGATCGCAATCATCGAACTCGTAAATCAAACTTCGAATAACTTTACTACTAATATAATTTGAAGTTATAACTGAATAATATTAAACGTTACTTGTAACTATACTATATACGTGTAACTTGTGCGTTTGATAGCGTTTTTAGGTTTAATTAAATAATTGTTATTGAGTCGTAAAGCTACTTACTTCATAAGCTAAAGATTTATATGACAACATTATGACGAAAATATAAATTAATTAAATTAGGAAGTCTTTTTAATTTCCATTATTCTGTTGTAATATTTTACAATTGTAATTTCGTAAATTTGACCATTCAATCATGTAATTCAATCATATCTTTATTGAAATTTCTAGTCCGAATTCTCCCCTTGACTGACCCACCGTGTATTTAAGTAAAGGTACAGATAATTAGTCTTAAAGGTTTAAGGAGACAAATCCGGGTCCCACTGTCAGGTCAAAGGGGCCAGAGCTGTACCCAGCATCCCAATGAAGCCTGCTTATCATTCCAAATGACAGCCAAGTCTCCCGAAAGCCGGTAAGTTTAATTATTTTATGAATTAAAGGAATGGCCGCCTATCAAAATTTTAGGCTCGCCCATCTGTCTGTTGAGTTTGGGTACGTCCCCGCATATTAATGTCGGACCCAAATTAGGTGAATAATTATTATTTGACACATTTTTTCTGTAATTCCGTGGAAAATTTTGGGCCGGAAATATTATCTGCGAATTTTAATTTTTGACTGTTTTCTTTTGCGTTTGTGTGTTAACTGGTATTATATTTTATAGTTGTTTTGTTATACTTTCATCTTCCATTAGTAAAATATTACAGACAAAGAGTTTACTTGACCTAATTTAATTTACTTTTTTATTATAACTCAACTATAAAGTGTCTGAAATAAACTGGGCACACTCATATTTTTTCTTCACAACCAACACTCTATTTTTTCTTTGACATCTACTTACTCAACAACACATCACCAACAAATCCCTAATCAACATAAGAGCCTAACCTAAATAGCTACACATAATTAAAAATCGCTTCCTTCGCTCGCTCACCGCTCCGCTGCGCTCTACTTTTACGATTATTACTCGTACACTTTACAAAACAACAGCTTCACCCCTGTTTTATGGATTATAAATTTCATTAGCGTATGTAGACGGATGATCGCGTTTATTGTGAACTATACAGTGAGATATGTACTAATAAAATAGGTGTAGAATCCGTTAGGTGAGATTTTCACCCATCACAGTTAACAAAAATGTATCGGCTGTTTGGGCAAATTTTATAAGGAGTTCAAATCATTATTTTTTGCGTTTTGCGCATATCTGTAGAGCAAAAGTAGTTCAGCTTGATGAGTTGGAAGCCTTAGTTATTATATTACACTCTGTATATACAGAGTGTTAAAAAAGTGCGTTTGAAATGTTAAGGAGTCGTTCAGAATATTAGATAAACTACATACAGATCTGTTTTTTTCTGCTGACCAATTATAAAATCTTGCTAACCAAGTAATTATTTTGCAGCGCGAATGTTTATTGAGCAGACCAATAATCTTCTTCTTCTTCTTTTCGAGTCGTTAACAATCCTGCCTATATAGTCTCGGCCCAAAATTCAGCTACGCGAATCGCACTGTCCGTAGCACATATTAGATCTTCCTGCGTGCAGTTGTTTGGGACCAGACCAATAATATCTATAAGTATTTCAGTTATTTTATCTCATAATGCTCATAAACTTAATAAACTTAGATATCTTAATAAATTATTAGACTTTTAATTTTACCTTTATTAACGAGAAATTTATATTAAAATACGGTTGAAATTAAAAATATTTTCTTAAATTCTTTTAAGCTTTAATGAAGATTCCTAGGATTGATGGCTCTTTCAGATAATTTATATTGAGAAATTTCGCTCGATATTAGCTCTTTGCATAGCCGTCTGATCGCCAGACAGATTAAAACGGTGGAGAGGTCTCTACCATCATATTGGAAATTATCAGCCTATCCTCCCCTCACGTAGTATGGGAACATACCTAGTACTGCCGTCATATGAAATAAAGCCGCAAAGTATACAAACTCCATATACAGGTGTAACAAAATTGTATAGGACCCGTTAACTGGGGATTCTACTCATCCTATTGAACAACTTTTGTTCTACGACTTTGCTCAAATCGCAAAAAAATTTTGGACTCTCCATACAAATTGATCATCTGTTTTGCCATTTTTTGCCACTTTTGTATAGAGAGTCCAAATTTTTTTTTGCGATTTGAGGAAAGTTGAAGAACAAAAGTTGTTCAGTACGATGAGTAGAATCCCCAGTTAACGGGTCCTATACAATTTTGTTACACCCTGTATACGTACTTTGCGGCCTTTTTTCTTAAGAGGGCAGAGTATCAGTCTGTAACCTGTGAAGTACAACCTGCGGATGTAGATAGCGAACTCTCACTCGCCTCATAATTATGCACATCTATGACAATGGGGTAATTGATAGATTGAAGGGAAAAATATAATTACAAAACTGTTCTGTACTTTTGAAAGATTTTGACAAGACAAAAGATAGTGGTTTCCAGGTTTTTTAGTATTACAAAGATAGACACCAAAGAGCAATGCAATTACTAGTCGATGTCCTTTGTATGGCTGAGATATGTCACTTTCAAATGGTAAGTGTAAAAAGAAAATATTAAAAAGCTACTTTAAAGGAAGTTGCGGTTTATAAGTACAATCGTAATCATGTTATGAAAACTTTGTATTCAAGTATGTAAAGAAATAACAATATATATATTTTTAAATATATTGTAAAAATCATTTTAAAAACTCAAAGTCGCTGTACTTAAATGAAAACATTATTTTTCGAAAAGTACCTACCTAAATCGATGTTACTAGAATTGAGCTTTTTTAAGTTTATATTGTTTTTCGAATAGAACTGACCTTCATCTTCAAGATATTAAAATAGAAGGATATATTAAAATAAGAGAAGACTTCTTTTATTGATGATTGCCTAGTTGGGGTACAGTTAACAAGGGATCCAAATGTACTTAGGGCTAAGGACTGTTGATAAGCGGGGATCGTATGAGAATCTGGGTAGAGATCTATAATAATATGAGAAAACTTAGCCTTTGACTTCACATTGTTATAAGTAGGTATATCATTTGGTGATACTCAATTGCTTAATCAAAACAAAGTAATATAACCGGACTTAACCGGACTGTTTAAACAAAAAGAAACAACAAGACTGTAAAAAAGAGGAGTAGAAATTGTTAACAAGTGAGCTTCTATATACAAATCAACTTTAGCACTACGACTTTGCGAAATATAATAAAATTTTCATACAAATCGTTCAGCTTATTAATCAATTTCATATAGAAACTTCACTTTTTTTCAGTCTTAGGAAAAAAATATTGTTCAATTATAATAATAGAAGCCTACTCTAAAGTAAAGCCATATTTACCTTTAGTTATAGCTGTAATCATATTTTTATTAAATTTCTTTAACCTTATATTTTATTAGACACTGTATAAAACTGAAAAAAGTATTCAGAATGATAAAATTCTTGCCTATTTTATAACCATACAATATTATTTTTGTTACATAGCTCCGTGTCTAATCAACAAATCAAAGAACCTTAGCGCAGTTTAACCGGAAAGTTCAAATCCACTTAACCGTTGTTCTGAACCTCCAGTTACCGTGTTGTTTTAACAATTAAACGTTAGCAAACATTATTGTTAAGTTTACCGGAACAAACTTGCAAAGAAAAAGCATAAAAAGACACGGATTTTCCAGTTTTGCATTTATTTCTATACGACTGCTAGTTCTATGTTTTATAGCTCTGCTGTTCTTAAAGTTTTCAACTACCGTACGAGATTGTAGTAACCAGTCGTAGATATAATAGTTTGTTTTAATTCATTCAATAAAAATCAAATTTATCCAATTAAACTAAAAAATAGAAAAATACTGCTTAAAATAATATATGTATTTTAAAAAATAAACTACTCATAAAACTAAATTAATTAAATAAGTACCTAGAATTGAAACTAAACATTTGTATGTTTCATTTGTTAACCGATGAAGAAATAGTTCTCTTATTAGTGTGTATTTAGTTGTGTTACTATTTTTCTTTATACAGACGTGCTTTCTTTAGCTCTTATTTGTCCCTTCGGTCAATTAAGACGTTAGCTGGAAGATATCCCTATATGGAATAAGTCCGCCTTTGTACATATTTTTATTTATTCCATAATATGACATATTTTTGTTTTATTTGTACAATAAAGAGTTAACAAACAGACAAACAAGAAAATATCAGTATTCATTCTGACTCTACAAAAGATTGAGAACCACTGCCACACCAGGGTTTCGCAGAAACTTGTGCACTTACTGTAATTGCGGCTTGTTGCGCAAAAATGCCTTTTCATGGGCAATTTTACCGGTAAAATTGAAATGTGAGGTGTAAACGCGAATGGCCCGATGATTGATCCTCGATCTTGGGTGTTGAATTACGATGTTTTCTCGAAAAGGTTTTTACTTTGATTAAATGATGGCAGGAGAGATCTTTTGTGAGGCAGTTGAATTCGTGGCCCTTTTTCCGATATCGGTCAACGACTTTTTAGATTAATCTTTAGCGCAATGTAAAAGAGGAAACTAGATTTTGCTTTTGGTTTTTAATAACTGTCTTTGATCCTTTTATTCATAAAAAATTATCTATAAATCGATGTTTTAGTATTTATTTACATTAACAATTTATTATACGTTATACCTTTATCCTTACAATCCTAATGACATATCTCGAGAATATTATTAAAAAGGTTAGTAATTTATAATTGCCTACTTTACATGAAATTCTCATAGAAGAACTATGCATTACTTTTGAAAAAACATTTTTAATTTTTTTTTGGTTCCATACCCTGTCACAAACCTTGCAAAGATTAAAATCACACTACAAAACTGTACAAGTACTTAAACGTTTCTGTCACAGTTCACTACACGTAAAGTGCAACACGATTCGAACGCACACAAAGTCCCCCGCAACAGACGTGCGCCTCCCACCGCGTCCGGCGCGCTACTGAAGACTGAATACTCTGAACTTCAGTTCAGTTCCATGTTATCTACTGCATCTCGTAGTATACTCCTACAAGCGCTAACCGCCTGGTACCTCGTAGCGGAAAACGTGGCGTTTTCATGGAAAAACTAGCGTAGGCATGGGGTGTTATGATCTCGTGTGGTTTTGTATGATACGGTAACTCTTCATAGACGAAGCTAATGCTTAATAGTTATGAAAACCTGGTATATTCGATGGAAATCCATTTTTGCAAAAACAGATTGAAAAGCAATGAAGGATTTATAAAAAATGTTGAAGGAAACATGAAATTGTTTTGAAAACATTTTCGTGTTTTTAAACAAATTAGATAAAATAATAGCTGAATATAATTAATGTTTACGTTAATTTTCCACACAATCCAATAGTTATATCAGATAAAAAAACTGTAAAGAAGCAACTCAAAGAGAAACTTAAATAAAATAGGAACAACAAGTTTAATTTACAAGATAACGATAGATAAACAAAGTTTTTCTTCTCGTTTTACTAATTCCCCTTTGTAACTTGACTTCCTGCCATTCGAGAAAGGCAGTGAAATAAAAACCAGTTTAATTACTTACGAAAAGGCTGTAGTTACAGGTCAATTCTGAAAATGAAGCTATGTAATAAAGTTTATTTTTATTTTATCAGATTTTGCTAAAAAAAGATATAAAAAATATATTTATTTAAATAAATGGATGAAAGAAAGCACCATATTGACAATTGTTTTATAGCCAGCGAAGAAAAGGTCTTTTAACCGATGAATTTTCATCAATTATTGATACATTAATTACTACAGGCTATTTATTAATTATTTAACATGATATTCCAGCCTCTGTTAGTAAAACTATTCATAATATCTGTAATAAAAAGTTTTTATTTGAAAAAAAAAAAACATTCCGCCCATTCGTTCCAATTTCAAATCTCAAAAATGGACCCCTTCATCCGGAATTCGGGCAAGTAATTTCGTTCAGTAATTAAAGGAACGGCCGTACCGGAGGCGGCTCATTTGCAATCCTTTATGGGACCCTTTCAGCACCTTTCCGATACAAAAAAACTCCCTTTTAAGGTGTTCTCTAAAATCAGACTCAAGTTGACCTTTTTCTTTAGAAGAAAATCTTAGCAGAGCCGAAAGTGGTTCTTAAAAATGCTTTCAGATTCAAGTGTCACTTATACATCACAAAGTTGGAGAAGAAAATATTTTTATGTCAGCAGTTTACTAAGAGTCACTGAAGTTCATTAAAAATATCTTGAATTATTTGTGAAAAATACAGGAAACAATATTTTTTGCAGTACAATCCGATTTTGTTCAACCACGGTAATGCTCCGTGGAAGGACGACACGACACGACATTCAAACCTTCAAGAAAAGAGAGCGTACTCCCAAATCAAAGGCCGGCAACGCACTTGTGACTCCTCTGGTGTTGCGGGTGTCTATGGGCGGCGGTAATCACTTACCATCAGGTGATCCGTCTGCTCGTTTGCCACCTCTGCCATAAAAAAAGAAAAAAAAAAGGAATCTATGATAACTTTGGAAATAACTCATGCATCCGAAATGGTAGCCCCGGACTGAGTTCTGAAAGGCTGCAAAGATCGCGACGGACCCATACGAATATTTCAGGATGGAATATACAGGTTGGAAGATCAACAGAATTGTCGTGACCCGGAATTTAGATAGGCGAAGAAACAGACGGAAGGGCTTTGTTCTGCAGCGGGATACATTGACTAGAAATAATAATAATAGGTATGGAACTAGACAGACCCTTGACATCATTTCAATTGATGGTAAGGTATGGTATGGCATCTCACCTTGTGTCACAAAATACTGAATTTGTACCTAATTCTACAAACGAAAACAACAAACGCCGGTTAACAGCAACAATACGAACTGGAAAACTTCCGTCAGTTATTCCCATTTGTATAGTATTTCAATGCACATTACACTACACCAGACACAGGAGTTGGCATCTGAGTGACGTCACAAAGACCATAGTCGAGGTATCGCCTCTAATTGGTCGTAGAGAACGGGGTTTACCGGATAACTGGCCATTTGGTTATTGTGAAGCGCATCCCATAGTGACTTCTATCGATACTGAGAAGCTTCGAGTCACTATCGCAGGATTGAAATGAAATGAAAATATTTTATTCGAAATAGGTAACACTTTTCGAACGTCATTCTTTTATCACATTAATACGAGGCTTCGACCGCTCGGAATTCGTATACACTCGTATACTCGATTTATAAAGGTTATTTGGAAGGTAACTAAAACCAGATTATGATCAGGATAATTATAAGAAATACATGTCAGAACATGCCTTAACGACTGCCATCTTGTGATAGCAAAATTTAATCTATGTCTCACCGACCACTAGCCGTCAACTGAAACATGTTGAACAATAAAAATAATGGCACATAAAATCCCACATACCAACCTGTTTTAAAATTTATAGGTAACTCATGTTTTACGATTATTAAAAAAACCGCCATAGCTCAGTCGTATAATCTGGTAATGAAATTAACTTCGTAATTCTCAGCCCTCCGTCGTCCCCTCACCCTCCAAATAAAAATATCTACGGTGCATCAAAGTGAGTTAAATTTGTTAGCATTATAGTGTTTACCTGCTCAGTGACCCGTTTTATCCCTTGCCCTTAGGGTGTGTTCACTTTAAGGCAGATAGCGGAAGGGAAGACTTTTTGTGTGTGAGCTGGATAGACTCGCGGCTGTGGATGTAGAGTTTTGGCAGAAACTGCATCTAGATAGAATTAAATAAAGCTTAACCAATTTTGGTAATAGATTTGTTCAAACTTCATAATTATTCGCCAAAAGACTCCCACTGCTGAACTAAAGCCTTCCCACAGAATACAGGCACATACCAATGTATAGGCAGAACATAGTCAAATCAAATCAAAAATATACTTTATAGCACAAAACATAAAATACATATCAGTGATATTTAAAATAATGTTATATTACTGCACAATTATCATTTATTTGTAGTCCTGTGATGCTTGCAAATAATTATTTATAAAGCTTTGTAACACTAGCTTCCGCCCGCGACTTCGCCCGTGTCGTCCGCGTGGACTTCAGAATTGAAAGAAAATGTTAAGATAGCGCCATCTAGTGACGAAGTGGAAATTTTGAGTTTTAAGCATTCCTACGGGAACCCTTAAGTTTTCCATGATAAAAACTATCGTATATTTTAGCCGAGTGCTTCATCTATCTAGCTACTAAATTTAATCTAAATCCGTTCAGTAGTTTCAGCGTGAAAGCGGAACAAACAAACAAACAAACTGACAAACAAACAAACATCCATACTTTCGCATTTATAATATTAGTGAGAAGTGAGATAGTGAGATATGTGTTCATTTTATCACTGAAACCTCATCCTTAGTTTTTTAGCCCTTCGGCCCTCAGGGACTCTCCCTGAGCTGCATCGTCATTTGAAGTCTTGCATTATATGATAGTGATTTCTGGGGTAGCGTGTGAACTTTTCGCAGACCTACCTTCAAAGATTTTGACATCAGCTACCAAAACATTGAGAACAGTTTTAAAGTCAGCTCATAGTATTTATTTCATATGTTTTACATCTATACAAATAAAATCACAAAAAACATACTTAAGTAAAAATTACACTGAGTAAAAAAAAACAATTTTTTTTGTTTACATTATTCTCATTATTTCCAGATTTGTAGAATTAGACGGAATAATTAAAAAGAAAGAATGTCTGAATGCAACAGTTACTCAATACTCACTGTCATTTTTTTCTATCTCCCATAAAGTATAAACTCAAAATTAGTAGTTTAAGACGATTACTGTTATTGAGACTTCATGTTTGAGGAAGGCGTTCGCGTCAAGCGTCAAACCAAACTGTGTACTGTTATTAAGAGGGGCGAGCATACTTAGTATGCACCGCCCCCGTAACTCGATCCATATTATTAAGCTGATAATAAATAAAGCCGCAAACTACATGGAAACTTCATATAAATACTTTACGGCCTCCTTTCTTATGACGGGCAGTAAGCCCGTGGGAACTCTGAACTTTAATAACCCCGATACTTTTATAACATAATATGAAGGATCTTCTTGAAATTAAGGTCGACACCATACACTCTGTTCTTCCTCAAACAAAAGTAACATGATTTCAAAAATTAAAAGGAAAATAAATTCAGTTTGAGTTTCTAATGTAACCAAGGTTTTTCAAGGTTCGGAAAATCCTTGATAGCTCCCTTGGTGTTGCTAATGCTCATAGGCGGCGGTAACCATTTTCCACCAGTAGTTGGGCCGAAGCCTGTTTACTGCCCAATACAATAAAAAACAAGAGGTTCAAAGCAAAACAGAGACTTCTCAAACAAATGTCAAATAAATTACATTTATGAAATTCGAGTAAGACAGATGAGTCTTTTTACACAATGAAATTCAAGAGGAAATTTGTTAATCAAAAATTTTAGTTAGGCTTATGCATTCAAATAAAATTATCATTAGTTTGCTAGTAAAATAACATCAAAGTCTATCTAAAAAAAAAAAAATAATAATAATAAAAAAAAAAGTTTATTATCAAAACACATGAAAACAGCAAATTATTTTACAGAGATCCCACACTAGGCTAGGCCTGTCTCGTGGCGATCAATTATACGATTAACAAATGATCTATTCCTATTAAAACATGAAATACGCGATAGCCAGAGTCTGCACTCATTTAAAAACAAATTAAAAGATCATTTTCTTTCTCTGTCACCTTAAGTAAGCCATATAAACTATAAATGTATGTATGTATTTTTTTTTATATATATATTTATGTATAGTATTATGTAGATGTAGGTATTATATAATATATGTATGTATTCTTTTAAAATTAGGTATAAATTTGTATTGTTTCAAAATTGTTTTTATCTTTGTTTTTGTACACGTCTGTTCTGCCATTTTTTTCTACAACTTTCCTTGTCTTAGGTCTGCTGGAAGAAATTTCTTTTAGAAATAAGCTGTACCTTTTGTATGTTCTTTCCTTGTTAATGTCTGTTTGTGTCTCTTTTCTGTGTACAATGAAGTGTAAATAAATAATAAATAAATAAATAAAACAGTACGTGAATAACCTGACTGACTGACTGATTGACAGACCACGCACAGTCAAGCCAATGATGATAGAAACTTGAAACATAACATATCTTACTTATCTAACAAAAAGTGATAAGGTTTATATGGAAAATTTAATATCCTCGAGCTAGAGATATAAAAACTCATTGGTTTGCATCCAATATGCATACGTGTATGAAGTGACGGACTGTCCACTAGTACTGAATAAAGATTCTCTGTGTGAACTTTCACCTTTAAAAAAAAAACAACAAAGCAAAGCAGCAAGTGGCTAATACTCGCCTAACAAGAAGCTGAACTTCCCCAATGAACAGCAATTTGGAAGCTAAGCGTACCAATGAATGCTTCTGCGGTAGAAGCGCCAGTTGGCACGGCACCCGGGAACGGTTGCAACGACCACTTTGCCAGCGTATGAGTGCTCCGAATGTGAATTCTTATGTAATTTCAGGGCAATTGTGCTATAAATTGTTTGATATTTGGTGGAAACTTTAGTGGTTAAGGCTTAAGGAGGAATGCATTTGTAGCCCAAACCCAGAGCTAGTGGGCTTATTTGAGTTCGGTTCAGAAAATGCAGTCTTAGTTTTTGGATCCACGTTATTTTGTACGTATTTTGCTTTTTGACTACTAGATTTCGCCCGCGACTTCGTCTGCGTGGACTTTAGAATTGGATCCAGACAGAAATAAAATGTTAAGGCAGCGCCATCTAGTGACAAAGAAAAAAAATCAGTTTTTAGCCATTCCCTCAGAAACCCTCGAATTTTCCGGGATAAAAAGTATTCTATGTGTTAGCCGGATGCTTTATCTATCTACCTACCCAATTTCATCTAAATCCATCCAGCAGTTTCGGCGTGAAAGTGGAACAAACAAACAAACATCCATACTTTCGCATTTATAATATTATTAGTGAGATATTGAATATTGCGATCAAAACTCAAACTCTTCATACTTAATAATTTGTTTAAATATAATAACAATAAGACATAATAAAATCAAAGTTTTATATCTTTTTTTAGGGTTCCGTAGCCAAATGGCAAAAACGGAACACTTATGGATTCGTCATGTCTGTCTGTCCGTCCGTATGTCACAGCCACTTTTTAGGGTTCCGTAGCCAAATGGCAAAAAACGGAACCCTTATGGATTCGTCATGTCTGTCTGTCTGTCCGTCCGTATGTCACAGCCACTTTTTTCCGAAACTATAAGAGCTATACTGTTGAAACTTGGTAAGTAGATGTATTCTGTGAACCGGATTAAGATTTTTACACAAAAATAGAAAAAATAAATAAATTTTGGGGGTTCCCCATACTTAGAACTGAAACTCAATTTTTTTTTCATCAAACCCATACATGTGGGTATCTATGGATAGGTCTTCAAAAATGATATAGAGGTTTCTAATATCATTTTTTTCTAAACTGAATAGTTTGCGCAAGAGAAACTTCCAAAGTGGTAAAATTCGTGTCCCCCCCCTGTAACTTCTAAAATAAGAGAATGATAAAACTAAAAAAAATATATGATGTACATTACTATGCAAACTTCCACCGAAAATTGGTTTGAACGAGATCTAGTTAGTAGTTTTTTTAACACGTAAACGTAAACCGCAATTTACCTACAACGAACTACAAGAACTTTTATATTATGTTACTTGCTACTACGGAACCCTTCATGGGCGAGTCCGACTCGCACTTGGCCGCTTTTTTTCTTTATTCACAATTGGTAAGTCCTTGGCATTAACTCACCCAGTGGTAAATAATGATAATGCCAAAAATGAAAGCGATTGCTTACCACGATTCCCCAAAGCAAAGCACATGTTTTTAAATTTAAAGTGTTACTACTATTTCTATGTCCAGTCGACACAGAGTCTTAGAGTTAGAGTAGTTCACAATTTTAGAATTAAAACATTTGCAAATATTAAGTTTTATACTTCGATTTATTTTACATTTGAGAATTCTGTCTTGAGTGGTACTTAATTTTGTGTAGCTTATTATTATTTTGTATACATTTTCTAATAATGTTCAAGTATTATAAATTAATTAATTTTGTTAATTACCTTGTTAAAGTTTTAAAGGCTTTCACTATTTCGCAATTGAAAATATACAAATATTTATTTAAGATTTATGTTAGATCTGGGAGTTGTGTCTCGAGTATCGTAAATTTTTATTTAGCTAGTATTTACATATTAACTTAGTTATTTTCCTTGTCAAGGTGTCACCTTCAAGGGATGTATAAAATACAAACATTACGAGTAACCCCACTCATATAAATGAAGGCTTTTAGCATGATGATGTCAGCGTGAAATCATTAAAAATGTCTGCTATAATCATTACCATTAGGTTTAATAATTCCTTAGTCATACCTTCAGGGATAGGGTGTATATATTTTATAGAACTTGAATTATTATTATTATTCAAAAATGTATATTTTATTAGTGGTCAGCCTGTTGTCACAGGCATGTAGGTTAACGTAGATCAACCTTAAAAACGGCGACAGAGGAAATAATGAGAACTACGTTAAAATACAAAATTGGAAAATGAGGGTGTTTTTATATTGCTTATTCTACTGGCCTTCAAAAATTGAAAGTAAACGTATTGAAAATCTTACAATTATAGCAGTAGCTTCAATTTAATTATTTCTTATAATTTACAGGGTGTAACAGAAAGGTGTGATAATACTTCAAGGTGGGCTTTTACCCATCAAACTGAACAACTATTGTTCTTCAACTTTGTTAAAATCGCAAATTTTTTTTGGACTTTTCATACAAATCGATCATCTGGCGAACCAAGTTTGTATGAAAAGTCCGAAAATTTCTTTGCGATTTCAACAAAGTTGTAGAACAAAAGTTGTTCAGTTTGATGGGTAAAAGCCCACCTTGAAGTATTATCACACCTTTCTGTTACACCCTGTATAATAATTTTTATTCATGATTTGATTTGGGAGCATTTGACTCCAATGGTATAGTGGAGCGCTTACTTGTTAATTTCTGCTTCAAGGTCATTTGTATAAGTTTGAAATTACCTGAAAAGAAAAACAACATTAGATAAAAAATCTATTCGGTAAACCCTTATTCTCCCCACTACTGGGACACGGGTCTCTTCCAATACCTCGGGAAGGTTAGAACTTACACATGCACGGGGCTTAGTCCGGATTGGTGGAGGTTGAGAGGCTAGTGGCCAACTCCAGTATCAGAAGTTTCAAGCCGACTATTAAGTCTCTGACATGGCTTGACAACTATCATCTTGTAATAGCAACCGGCACCGACGGCTTACTAAGCGAATTGAAAATTAAACATATATTAAAATGTTTACTCGTAATCTTACTACTGGTCAGGTTCCATAAATACCTAATTGAAGAATTATATTGTATTTCCGATCAATTTCGTAGCTACCAAACAATGAAATGGTCGCGTTAAACATTTATTATCTATTGTACTCTCTACAGATTAGCTTACCTAGTCTCTATTTATCATGTGAATGAAGTCTAAAGAAAATAAGCACTACGAAAGTACTTGGAATTTCAATGAAATGAGGTCTCCAGCCTGGGGCGACACCTCGGGCTTGGTTTTGTTCCGTCCTCAAGTGCAAATAGCCTGCCGTTCTAATTTTCAAAATGGCCACGCATTTCAACGAAAGAGATTCTATATTTTTCTTTTTTTTTACTGACAAACTTTTAATAGAAGCAAAACCTATGGTTTGTGTTTAGATGTTTATTTGGATTCCAATATTGTAAGACTGAATACACCTTTTGATGCATGCGCTCAAAGAGAAAACTTTAAAATCACCTGTTTCTTTTTCTTTACCATTTCCCATTAATTGGGGTCTGTTCTTTTTATTTGACGCTAGAACAAAATATAATAAAACGTAAATTCACCTTATATTATAATTTTTTTTGAAATAAATTGTCGCTTCGTGCTCAAAAAAGATGTCTCATTGTCTCAAATATTTCAGAGATACAGCGTGACAAATTATTAATACAGATGATCATATTATTAAATAAACACCTTTAAACGACAAAACAATTTGTAACTACTTTTCCAAAGAGGTTCATTCGATTGGCCCCATCGATTCTTATTGAATCGGTCTCGCTCAAAGAAGTGGTAATTCATTTACGGGGCCTTTTTCTTTTCTTTCCCTTTCCTTACTTTTGGGTTCATGTGGAACACGGTCTTGACTTAGTTTTGTAAGTGAGACGTGCAATTTGTTTAGAACATTTAACTTCAGGAGTTAACGTTATCGGAATAAGCTGCAGTCTAATATACTATTAATATATGTATAATCAGCTGAATTATTTAAAAAGCTTCTATCCACAAAAGTAAACTTTCCATAACGAATCTGCGAGTTTATTTTATAACAAATCTATGTATTATGTAATTGTCCGACTGTAAAAAGGGTTAAAAGAAGTATTCTCTATATCTTTTTTTGTGGCGTCTCTCATGATATTATCAGTATTTTATATTAGACGCCACAAACTAGAGAGAGAGACAGAGAGATAGATAAGTTTTATAAGCTTTACTAAAGATGTATAGTTTCCCTCGTATTCGTTTCAGCCAGGAACAAGCCTCTAATTCCTACCAAAAAGATCCTATTTACAAAATATCTGCGCTTTTTTAATTGCAAGTAACGCAGGCAGGCACCTGCCGACGCGCAACCAACTCCAGAAAAGTAACAGCAATTAATTGAGCAAGCAAAAAGTTTCTCCCGAACTCCGCGATCATGAATCATTGTCCTGGATTTATGTCCGCCGACGGATGCGTAGATGGGAACGTAAATAGTCTTGATACTTGCTCTTCTCCTAAATGTTTGGTCTCTCCATAAAATTCAATGATCACTTAGAATGGAGAGTTTTAAAGTTTATGTCGTGTACCTATTTAATAAAAAGGTAAAACAAAAGTTGTCAAATTTAACTGGAATAAAAGCCTGGATATGTTCATATCCGCCATTAAAATCAATTTGTGTAAGTACGTATTGTACAGCTCGCGTCACGTTAAAAGAGCGCTGGCGGGCGTTCTGAGGGTACAACAGTTTACTCTGACAACAGGATAGCATAATATAACTCGCGTAAGTGTGAAAGAGAGGGTACTAAACAGATGCTGTCAGAGTGCATCCTCGGAACGCCAGCCAGCGCTCTTTTTACGTGACGCGAACTATAGTTCCATATGTCCTGGAAAAAAGGAAAAGGATTTTATTATTGTGTAAGATGACAAAGGGCTGACGGCCCACCTGATGGAAAGTGGCATTCGTCGCTTGTGAGCATCCATAACCTCAGAAGAGTTATAAGTGCCTTGCCGATGCTAAGAGCTAAGATGGAAGGCATTCCATAAGAAGCATCTTGTGCCGGTAAAAAATACTACGCTCTGTTAGCTATCTCGCGCCACCCGCACGAACACATCACGCTGCTTGGTGACAGTTATAGAGTGAGCAGTGGTACCCACGGATATTGCAGCTCTTATATTCAAATAAATAAATAACATTGTTTTAGATTACAATTCCGAAATGGCGAAAGATCATCACCGAGAAAGTGTTGCCAAAGGGAGGTCACGACCCTCATCACTGAGGAATACGACGAAAGGAGGGAGATCACAATTCTCTCATCATTATATTTCCATAAAACAAGACTAAACAGATCATCCATAGCTCAATAATCATCAAATCGCCAATAGCTAGAAAGTAGCAAGTATACACGGACTAAACAGTTTTGTTGGTATCAGGGTAAGCCCGGCTGTTTTTGCCCCAGGCGGCCGATAATCCCGGGGTGGGTGACAAATGCGCCGGGATTTGTGACGCGCCCGGGACTGCCTGAATGCCCGGGTAAGCGATAAGGACCTGTCCGATTGCGTCTATGACAATGACATTGCGTTGTACGAGCAATACACTGCTGTGATTTTGCACGATGAAATACAGGTCTTTGTGTGCAAAACTTCTGAAAAATCTCCTCAAAGTTCATGATTACAAAGCAATCGAAAAATACATTCCAGGGCCAGCTCAAACTGTGGTCTCTGATTTCTTATAATTTTTTTGTGAAGTAATTTTTTGCGCAGAATAGAGAAGAACAAAAAAGCAGATAGAGCTATAGCAACAAATGTTGGATCACCACTCGGAACCCAAGAATATAGGCAACGATGAGTTAAACCTGTCTACAAAGAGCAAAGAAAAAGAGAAAACCAACATCACAAAGCCAAAGGTAAACGTAACCGCACACTTTCCTGTTTTCCTCTTTAACAGAACTCAATACGCAACGCCAATAATACGTCTTGTTAACTATTGAATTGAACTTAACAAGCATAAGCACAACTTAGTTACTGCTCGACAGATAATAAATGGTCAGCTTTTGTTCTCAAATGGCAATAGTTTTACGTTATTTTATTTGTGTTATTTATACGTTGAACCGCTTTGGTTTAACAAAACAATAGTTCACTTAGTCAATTAAAGGTTTTGAGAGTAGTCACTATTTATTAAATAAAACAAAATCATTTTTACCTGACTGCACCAGAAGGAGGGTTATGTTTTTCGAGTGTATGTATATTTCTTTGGCACGCTCTGTCTGTAGCCTAAACGGCTTGATGAATTTTAGCTTGAGAGGTGTAACTAGATTCGTCTTTATCCCCAGATTGAGTTAGGTATTTAGTTAGGTTATTTCATGACGTAGATGTTTTTATTTAGTGTAGTGAAACTAAACGTTCTAACAGATTATAATCAAAGATACAATGTACCTAAACAAGCGTGTAATTTTTAAACACCTCTAGGCTTACATATCCAACAGACCTTGTAACTAGTACATACAAGTAGTTAGTATTCTATGCGAGTGGCTAAGGAGTTGAAAATATAGTAGCGTCTAAAAACTAGCCAATTATCCATTTATCTAATGCTTTGCCGATTCTTGAGGGCTAAGTTGGTTTATCGAGATAAATACATCAAAATGTCCACATAAAGTTGGAGATAACGACTCCACAGACCCTGGTCTTAACTTTCTCAGTGTAGCGAAAGTCCAGAAAACCTTGTTAGCCAACTGAACAAGACGTAAAATGGGAAAGGATAAATGGTTAATAAATACTGCGTGTGTGTCATCGATGTTAGTACATGTAAATGTTGTTACAAATTATCAAATTAACGATGCAGTAGAAAAATGTTTTGACAGACATGACATAGACTGCCCACAATTATTACATCTCATTAATTTTCGTGCCCCAAGCCGCTTGCCGCGTAAACCTGTCACCCCGCTATGCCCTCCACTCCGAAGAACAGTTTTAGGTTGTAACTCTCCAATTGCCAGATTCTGTAAAATTATAAATAGCTGTAGTGACGGCATTGATGGACACTCTGATTCTGTATGTAAAATTTACAATACTGTATCAGACAATCTGTCTGATATTTAATATTATTTTTACTTATACATATTTTACTGTGTTGATGAGCGTTATATCCATCTTCATGTTTCTTTTGTATAAATGTGTTCACACTTTTGTGCATGCTGTGTTTACCTATAAAAGGTTGTTGCACTAGATTATGTTTTGAACTGTGTTATTTAAGTCTTACTATGTATGGGTGTAAACTACTGTTGGTAAACCTAATAAATAAATAAATAAATATCTAAATAGACAGAGAAAAGTTTAATTATTATTCAAGTAGGAAAGCTAAAATAGAAAGTCACTTAAAAAGTTTAATAATTTTCTGCACCAGTCTACATAGTTCTTAAATAAACGTTAAAATTAAACCTGCCATTTATATATGTAATAAATATAACCTCTAAAAAAGAAAAATGAAAGAACTGCTCGAAAATCTGACATTTATAAAGCAAAAACAACATTTTTGTATTTTTTTAAATTACTGATCTCATATTTTTGCTCACAAAAAGGGGAGTTTCACAAGTCCTTAAAAACAGAGAAACGTTTGTTATATGACTATGCTGAAACTATCATTTTTGTTTCATTAAAAAATCGATTCACCAACGTAGTAAACGGAATTCAAAAATTTAGGTAGAAACTCAATTCGAATTATCTCTACACATTTTTATTCGCTAGTGCCTGTTTTATGCCAGCTACATTTAACAACATACTAAATTATAAAAGTTGAAACAAAACATTTTACCCACATTATCAAAAGAAGCCAGTATAAGTAGAAAATGAGAGACATAACGAGGAAAAGAGAAAATGAAACATTTCCCGTTTCCTTTGCATAGTTAGGGGAGTTACAGAGAAAAATTCGAGCGAAACTTTCCAAAAAGCATAATAAATATTCCCACCCTAACGTTTTCGGGAATTTTTTCGCCATTTAGAATCAAGGAAGGGACAATCCGAACAAGAACAAAAAGCAATCCTGTTAATCGAAGGGGCCCTTAGTTACCGGCAAATGGACAAATCAGATTATTTCACCCACTATGAGGCGACGGATAACATTTTGATTGGCAATAAGTTGCAAGATGTAGCGGATATAATGTTACATATTTTTATTTACACAAAATTTTATAGTTATGTTTTCAATCAATCAGTCAATATTTAAGGCGATTTAAGCACTATTTAAGAATGCATACAAATCTCACTGTAACAAAATAAAGAACTTAATAGGTGTAATAATTGCTGCTAATAATCAAATCTTAAGGAAAATTAAGGAATAGGAAATGAAGAAGAAGGAGAAAAATGATTTGTTAAAATTATAGCTATTTGTTCGAAATGGTAGCAACACCTACCTAGTGCCGATTGTACAATTAAGTCTTGGTTAAGTCAATGAGTATTTAGATTTTTTGTTTTGAAGTGATCCCTCTAATTATTGAGATTTTATGCTGTTTTAGTTTCTTTGGTTCTATGTTATCTTTTAAGCATTTTAGTATATGTCAACAGGTACAGTTTTACTCTTATGCACTGGGCCACAATCAGTATGAAGGTAATAAATTAAGAGATTCCTGCTAAGTCGCCATCAGGAGAAGACTGGCGCGCCCCGTGGCGGCGCTTGTCGGTCCATTTAGCGTTATTTATCTTACCTACTGCAGTTATTGATTGTACAGTTAAGTCTTGGCTAAGTCAATTAGTATTAAGATTTTTTGTTTTCAAGTACCTAACGCTCTTGTTATGGAGATGCTCTTATGGGGCTTTGTGTAAACGAAAATCCACAGCTTTTTACATAACTGTTCAAGTGGAGGGTAGTTTTTCGGGTGTATTTATATCCGTTTTATCGTTACCGATAACCGGTTACAACTAAAACGATTAGATGGATTTTGGAGTGCGAGGTCTCCTTATATTCATCTCAATCCTTAGATTATAGATAAATTTTATGCTGTTTTAGTTTCTTTGATTCTATGTTATCTTTTAAGCATAATAGTATATGTCAACAGGTCGTAGAGCTGAGAAAGCATTTATCTATGGAATAATGCTCACTGGTTTTCTGTAAACGACATGTCACTAAATCTGGAAAAGACTTATATAGTGCATTTTCAGCTACGCAAGTCTAAAGCTAGTGATC
The DNA here is from genome assembly GCA_958295455.1 of Coleophora deauratella. Lineage (NCBI taxonomy): Eukaryota > Metazoa > Arthropoda > Insecta > Lepidoptera > Coleophoridae > Coleophora > Coleophora deauratella. The sequence continues at coordinate 15,123,708 of OY282396.1, read as the reverse complement.
TCAAAATTAATTTGAATGTCATAATTGTTCCCCAGCCAGGTGGGCAAGGTTAAGCACCTAGGTTTTGTCATCGACTCGGGCCTAACTTGGTCAGCCCATATTGATGTCGCTTGCAGTTGACTATATCATTTGCTTGCTTTGCGCTGTCGAGGCTGCGAAAGAATCTGACTATAGAAAACTTTTAAAAAGGCATATTACGGATATTTCAACTCATTATTAACTTACGGCGTCGATCTATGGGGTGCTGCTGCCAATCGTGACCGTGTCTTTCGACTTCAAAAACGTGCGGTCCGTATTGTAGCGGGTGCACCCTATGATCATCCTGCCCAGGAACTGTTTAGGAAACTTAAAATACTGACTCTGCCCAGTTTGTACATTATAGAAATATGTAAACAGATAAGACAGAATTTGAGTAACTTCCCAACTCTAGGAGACCGCCATTACCTAAATACTCGTAGCCGACACCTTCTGCAGGTGCCACGGTGTCGCCGCGCGAAAACACGCCGCCTCGTCACCACAGTTGGCCCCAAGCTCTATAACGCGTTACCACAGGATATAAGAGTGGCTCCTAGCGATAATGCTTTCATAAACAGACTAAAAACTATACTGTTAAATGTAGCTTGCTACAACATTGAAAAATTTTACAAAGGTGTGCGGAAACCGCAGCCCTAGACACCGTCATTCGACGACTGTTAAAATACACTTATGTACACGTTACATTATTAATGACATTACATGTATTCATATAATTTGATTTAAATTGTTTATAATTTAATTCTTTGACATGTAATTTAATAATCATGAAATAAATCTGAATCTGAATCTGATCACAAATAAACTAACTGGCCTAGCCTAATGACACATAGGATCACTTCTTGTAACGAAAATTAAACCAACTAAAATGGGAAATTCAATTTTTTCGACTAAAGATTATTTAGCATGCCTTGTTTTTACTGCCAGCTTATCTTCACACCATCAGTACTACATTGTTTACAAAGCACAAGACCCAGACGACGTCTAATAGAGGCAGCCAATTTGAAGGTCCGATGCAGTAAAAAGTGAAACACATCCAGAAGCGAGGCTATTTAAGCATCACAATGGGGCTGTCTTCATTGTCTGAAGGCCCTTGGCAAGCGTCGCCAGCAGTCGTGGATGGTCCAAGGTAAAGAAGAAAGAATGCAGTGGAAAAGCTGTTTCTCAGTAAACTAAAAGAATTCATTGCTACTAGATACGGCGTGATGATTTGATGGTATTTAGATGGTAAAGAAGAAAATGATGGAAACTAAGTAATTTTGATTGTAAATATAATAGTTGCATTCTGCACAAATATAAGAAAATTGGAAGTCGTATTTTTCATGAACGTTTTTTTGGAATTTTGCCACTCACAGTATAAAACTGTAGACAACCTTTTCGCAAAAACAATTCATACTTTGTTATTGTGATGAATTCCATCAGCCAGTTTATCAGGCTATTTCTCAGAATAGGTAGGCGAATATTTTACTAAATCAACTTACAAACATATAAAACTATATTTTTTTTTGTTTTGTCCACCGAAGACAGGATCCCATGAATTAGACCCTAATCCCGTGTTATCGAGGTCTAAATTGCAAATTTAATACAGCTATTTGCATCTGAAAGGAGTTGTGTAAAGCCGTTTTTGTAGTCAGTGATTTGTACCGTTTATCTAAAACTCTTTATCTAAATTAGATATTGCTAGCAGCTTAGCAGTGATTCTTTTAACCCTAGACTTAAAGTTTTATGAGGATAGTTTTCTTTCTCATTTTACTATTCCTTAAATATAGTGCTTGGCGTGTTTTGTTGTATTTATAGGGTTATTCAACTTACTTTTAGGTGGTCTCTGTTTTTGTTGTAGTTACTTATTTTGTTTGTCTATCTTTGTACCATCTGATAAGTTTTAGGTGTCATTCATCTACTCATAAAACTATGTTCAAAGTTATATGTATTTTTCAGTCTTTAATCATCATACATTTATACTGTCACGTGAATACAACGTAACTGTTGTCTGCATTAACTCATAGACAGAACTGGATAGTTTATCGAATAAGATGCAATTAACTTCGGTTGCCTTCTTGGCCTTAGTGACTATAAAATATTTATCAGCAATGCTATAAACAAGCTTACCTTATAATCTATTGGTTACTTCACTACTATTTGAGTAACAACCTGTTCATAACTAAAGCGCCACACGAAAACGTTTTTTTAATTCACTTGTGTAGAAAATGTTGCAGTTTTGTTGCATCTCGGGAAGATTATTTTAACATTTGCACTTTCAATAACGGAAGACATAAAGTCATCGAATCTGAAACAAATGCTAAGGTTACATTCATTATAGTCAATGGCGTTACTGTTCACATTAAGAATAATAAGATATACGATTGATCAAACAGAATAATCTGCCCAAGCAGAACTTGCACTTTTTAAAAGAATCGTCAACCTTAACACCGTGTAGGAAGCCTTAAAATCAAATGTAGGTAATAACAAAGATGAAAAACAATCTTGATATTCGGATGAGTGTAATGAAGTCATTAGTTTTATTATGATTGTATTGATTTAGCGTGCTATAGATTGCTCGGCGGATACAGCTTATTTCCTGGGAATTGTTGTTTTATTTTGAGATATGGAACAACAGCGAGAGGGGAGTGGTAGCAGAAAGACGAAAGGTGCATATATTTTACTTTTGCTGATTATACTAGTCAACGTGGTATTTTGACGGCGGTGGCGCCCTCATTTATTTTCTCCTCTTTTATGTGGCACTGTACGTACTTTTTTTTACCAAAAATTCAATAACTACTGATGAAACACAAAAAATATTTTCCACGACTTAACTGAAATAGGAAAAACTGTGTTCTTTCAACACCAAATCAGCCAATCGCTAGATCGTTACATAAAAAGTTATAAATTATTTTTTAAATAGGTGCTAACTAAAGAGATGTAGGTAGTAATACTCTATTAATAGTACAGAATCACCGTCAATTTACGTCCAAATTTTCCAGTTTATATATTACCAAATTTAATACTTAATCCATATCTCTATCTCAAACGTAATAAATCATGTACGTATTTCCAAAAATTAAGCGTCTTGCATTACTTACATGACCTTATAATTTTTGTACGCACCGTAGCGTATCGGTTCCAGAGGGTGGACACGCCCTAACTTTTACATGTGAACTCCATAGTGTCAATTATATTGTTATTACTGTCTTGGGAGGAAGTAAGAGGGTTTGCTTTACTGATTCCTTTATATTTAAGGAAGCCGAAGTTAGTGTGACTTTCAATTTGGGCACAATTTATGTTATGTACCTATGAGAGTACCATTTTCATCTGGTAAGTATTACTTGTTTTGTTAATCATTTGGTTAATAATAATGATCTGCATCATTCATCTACGTCATTCGTCTTAAATGCCAGAATTAGGACATGATGATCATTAGCGAAACACGTCATGGGACCCATCATGATTCAGGGTTACTTGGGTTTACACGTGGGGGTTACTTGGGTTACATTTACAGGTTAACGAACGATTTATGTAAAGTAACAACAAATTATTTTATCTTTACATATTGGGTATTATGAACCATGAAATATTTGAGGCTTTTGACAACAGTTTTAATTCATAGGAAAGTACTTATCTCTTGAATTTTTCAATTTTACATAAAATAGCCTTCTGTTACTAAAATATTACACAAAAACTATACTATCTCGAGGAAAACTGCTCCTGATTGTTGTCCTGTATATCACTTGTGGTTAACCGTAAGACATTTAAGATTAACATTTATCTATCGTATTTTAGTACGTAGATTTCACTTACCTTCCTTAAGTCCTGAGCGTACTAAAGACTTTTCATCAGTCGACAGTTTAGTTGATCACACAATTAGTATGAAGCTTCACATGATATAGCGCATTTATTAATAAAATTAAAAACACAGCTCAATAAATTATGAGACAAATGACTCGGTGGCTAAGTGGTTAGCGATCCTGACCTCTGATCCGAGAGTCGTGCGTGGGTTCGATCTCCACACAGGGCTAACTTTTCTGTGATGAGCAGAACTGTTTGTTCTGAGTCTGGGTGTATAATATCTATATATGCATGTATTTAAATGTATATGTGTATGTATATCAGTCTCTGGTTCTCAAGATACAGGGAATCCTAGTTTGGGGCCAGATGACCGTGTGTGATTTGTCCCGGATATTATTATGATTATTACAAATGATATACGTATTATTATTGTTATTGCGTTCTGGGCTTAAGAGTAGGTCTCATTATGGTAAAAGACAAAGCGCAAGAGCGACGGAAATTTTGTTACTAAACATTGTCAATTTGTCACTCATAAGATTTCTTTGAAATTAGGAACGTAAACACACCTGACGTCCAAAACTGAACATAAATAAGTAATATCGCGTCGGTAGTAACATATTTATGCGTAGACGCAACAATATGGCGGGCGGTGCGTAACAAGGCAAAACAAACGCTTTCATCTCACAAAGGAGAGGATAAACAAACAAACGACGAAGCTTTTTATGTAGGGATAGCGGAGACTGTGGAGTTTTGGGTTCAAAAGCAGTTTTCCGGGTAACTATGTATTATTTTCAACTGCGTACTAATAACAGAAAACCAATACACAGTTTGATGTAATAATGTTATTGCATGATACAATTAATAATGAATGACAGTTGAATAATAGTTTTTTAGTTATTTAATGAAAGCATTCTGTCTTCGTTTTTATTGAATTAAATAAAAAATAAATCTGTTTATAGCAGGTAAAGGTTCCTTAGTAAAATTATGAATTAGAAGTTACACTTTAAAATAAGTTCTTTTTATATTTAAATTGAATTAACTTTTATTCTAAACACAACGTGATAGACATTTTGTTTTTTGCTGTACGTTGGATTTGTTTTACGATACCGAATAAATACAGTATACAGTTGTCGAAAATGATGATAATTTATCGAATTAAGTTTTTGATGAATAGCAAATGTCACTCAAAATTTTAAAAAATGCTTCTTTAGCAAAGTTGTTAAGTTTATGATATTGCTAAAGCTTTCCATAACAACCTGTACAAACAATCTCTACAAAGGTAGTTATTATTTAACATGTTGGTACAATGAAAAAGAACACTCTTATCATTATCTTTGTATACTTTCCCTTTATCATCCCCTCAATAAACATGTTTTATCAGTACTTTGCGGCTCTCATTTTTTTTCTAAATGTTTGCTTTACGTTTTTAAACGTTCATAAATTCATTGATAGCCGCGTAAACATTTGCTCTCAGTATACCTGTGTCGTAAAGGTGTTTAATAAGTGTAAAAAAATGTGAAATTTATGAGACATTACTGGGTTATGGTGTGGCGTTAAAGACCCGTTCATTTGGAAAAAAAATATTTATTAAGATACTCGTTTTATTTTTTCAGAAGTGCCATAAAGAGTTTGCAAAGTTTATACATTCCATCGAATGATTTTTAGGACTTCATACACATAGAATTCGTTAACAACCCATATCGTCCCCACTGCAGGGGCACGGGTCTCTTCCCACACCACGGGAAGGTTAGGCTATAAGGCCATACTATCCACACACGGGTGCCAAGTCCGGATTGGTGGAGGTTGTGGGGCTAGTGTCCAACCCCAGTGTCACATGTTTTCAAGCTGCAAATAGAATGCCAACGGCAATCTGCTAAGTTCTGAGCCTACCCTATCTGTCTGTCTTTCTGTTAAGGGAAGCAACAAAGAATATAAAAAAAAACACCAGCAGTGGGTCGAAATGAAGCCAACGATCTCAAAACTTAATTAAATAAAAGATTTTTAATAGAAAATTTATATTGTGTGGTGGGTGATAAAACTATCCGTCCGCGAATCCGATTTTTATTATATAATAAAATATAATATTGAGACTAAAATTTGTTTTATTTGATTCATTGACACTTGAACTGTCTCCCTCTATAAGTCTGTCCCACAAATTTGTCACATAAACAATTGTATATCTTCTCCTTTCAAATTAATTCACTTGATTCGTGTGACGCTAATCGTTATATGGCGTGATTATAAAACACCCAATTTCAGGTGGTCTTTATTTTTTAAACTGCTTCCAAGTGGCTATAAAACCAATTTTGGACATGTTAAATGACTTCATTTGCATCAGTTTAATGAACGTTATGTTTGAAGAACTAAAGCAGGTGTACGTGATAAAATTTTCTTGGACTTAGTTATTTTCATTACCAAAATAATCTTTTTTTGCAATTCGTGATCGTATCGTACTTATTGAACACTCATCATTATTACTGATCTTTTATGACAGACGATTCTGTCAGTATCGTGAATAATGAATGTATACTCTGTCAAGAGACCGACACCACATAAAATACGTAAGTACTGTTCTTCTCTAAATACGCCTCATCTGACCCAATACTGCTAGATATCTAATAGAAACTGGCATCAAAACTAAACACTAACTAAATGGCACTTACATTCAAACCCATCCAGGTTATGACTTTATCTGTAGTCAGTTTATTTGCCTAATCGACATGACCCTGAACAAAGCCGTGACCGCTTACGTAGCACCACCTAAAACCACAAAAAATAAGGCATTGACCTTACATTGCACCATAAACTTGAGCGGAGTATCCCAAAGATTGACAGTGACAATAAATCAATGAACCCCACACCTTATCTCGTGTGTTGACATGCATTTGTCAAGCCGGACAAAGATAAAAAATGCGTTTGTAATAAAGACTAATGAGTTGTTTTATCACGAAGCGATGGCCCGCATTTTGATGGTTTACACCGATCAATTTTCGAATGCCCAATTACATTTTGGTGTTGTTCATACGTAGGTAGGTACTGTTTCCATGTTTGGTGAACTTTTGGTAAAGTTATCCTGGAAATTTTGAAAATTATGTTAAATTGTTATATGGTTCCACGTATTGTCTGATTGGAGGTTATTTATACATGAAATGACTAACAATACTTTTCCGGAATTTACTTTAGTGGAAGTGTAGTAGACTGGGCCAGGAAAATGCCTAAGACGAACATAAAAGACCCTTCACTTTTAAGATCGTCAAGCAGTTTTGACAACCGTTAGTAATAATGAACGTCCTTATACTTCATTCCAATCAAAAAAAAGCAAAAGGTAAACAAACATAGTATGCAGATGACATTGACATGTGTCAGATCCATAGTAAGTTTGTTTACGTTTTGCTTTTTTTTATTGGAGTGAACCATACATTCAAATACATTACCTGAAAAGTTCCTCTTTGGGTAGTTCGGTAATAAGACACGTCACTTGAAATACCTTCCCGAGACAGATACGACCACAGATCATTTTCAAGAAATACAGTAGTCAAGAAATAGAGACAAATAAGAGAAAGCAGTAATTTGTTAAGATAGATAGTGCCCCAGCGAGCAAAAAATTTAAGGGTTTTCAACTGGAAAGTTTGCTCAACTCCCAATCCGTGTGTATCATAAATGACGTCTCATTGCTGTGACCCAGAGATAGGTATGTGATAACCAATCAGAGGCAGCTCTGCGGCTTCCCGGCTCCACTGATGAGGACTCAATTCGCTTATTGACTGCCTCGATTTATCCTGATTGGTGGATGACCGTTTGTCTTCATTTATAGGTACGCAGTTCAGCGATTAGTTAGGCTTAATAGCCAGCAGAAAAATTGAGAAAAACGGTAGCTGTAACTAACTTTAATGTAAGGAGAATTTACTACAAAGGAGTACATGATATAGATTTTCCTATAACTTTTACGAAATAAAATGAATATGATTCAAATATTGGAAATAAAATTTTGTTGGCCTTTAAGGAAAAGTCGCCAGTAATAAACAAATCTTAATAAAACTACGATAAGGCTTCTGAAGCAATTACTTGCTTTTTCCTGCTATTTTTATTTTAATTTCGTCTATCTGTGTTATGGTCATAGTAATAAATAATTTGCAGCGTCAGAGTTAATTTTTGATCTTCGTACTACGACTCAAGAATATGCACTGATGAAATATCCCAAAATATATAAGTAATTTACAAATTGATTTATATTTTCAAACAGAGTCGGGCTACCTTACCTACTACCAGCTGCAGTCACATTTTTACTCTTTTATGTTTGTATACCTTAAAAGATTGCATAAAATTACAGTATACAGGGTGTCAGGGACAGGTTTCCGAAAACTTTAAGGGCTCGCTCAGTAGACGAAACTGAACAACTTTCCACAAGAAATTTTTTTAGGAAACAAAAAAAAATCGGCTTCTCCATACAAAATTATAAACTTGATTGGACAGTTTGTATGGAGAAGCCGATTTCTTCTTTCGTTTTCTGAAAAAAATTCTTGTGGAAAGTTGTTCAGTTTCGTGTACTGAGGAAGCCCTTAAAGTTTTCGGAAACCTGTCCCTTACATCCTGTATTATATTTTTGTAGTATAGTCGAGCCCAAAAACTTATGAACGAACGAATTACATAAATGATGAGTTCCAAAGTGGGTCTTGATTGACGTGGCCCTCCCCCGGGGGTAGGACCTTCACAGTAATTGATTTGTTACACAGAAACACTGGGGGGATATGGGATCGGAAGTAATAGACCTGAACGACATTTTATTATTACGTTACAGTGTTATCATGAGGTCTTTGTTTTCAATTTACCCGTAAAAGAGTTTTTTTACTGGCTTTATAACCGCTCAGCAAAGAGCAATAAAGGTCAGTTTCAAAATCAAACAATGCAATAATTAAACAAAACAATAAAAAAGAACATAAACACATTTAAATGAACGGCTGCCTTATAGCTTTAAGCAATTTCTTCCAGGCAATCTTTGGGGAATGCAGAGGACGAAAAGAGAGACTATTAAGCTTGTTAAACATATTTTTTGAGTTACAGTTCTTAAGAGTACCTAAATATACTTGCTCTAAATTAGCTAAATTAGCTAAATTAGGTAATCTTTTATCTATACTGTATTCCGATTACATCATACAACAACGTAAAAAAATATTTCCAAGGCATTTCATTTTACCCAATTTCGTAAGGAAACCTTTGTTTTTCTAGTCCCTAGGGAAGACCCAACACACCATTACTTACATTAAGTAGTCAGTTCGACTCCCGACCGGTCAGCGGGCAGCCTCTCCATCATACCTTATAAACAGTTTATTACTTTGACACTAATTTGACGGACAGACATTTGGGAAAATAAAAGTTTTTCTGCGTTTTTTCTGACAGATACTTTATGAAGGTTCTATACGTCAAACGTGCCGGCTGGGATCAAAGAACTTATATACGTAGGGGTATATTTATAAGTTCATTGTATTTGATAAAGTTAGTTTTGACGTTTGTATTATTTATTTATATTATTGGCCCAAATTTCAGGTCTATTCCTTATATGTCTTGTTTCAGTGAATGTGATTTTTGGAACGAATCATATATTTTATTGCAAGATATCATGGCATTTATTGACACAAATATGTTCGGACATGTTTGTAGACATACATTTTTATTAGTTCTTCTGGAACTATTTCTAGGTGTGTCCTTAGTTTACTAAGGTTATATTTGACCAATTGTAACCGTCGTGTCCACGATATCAAATAAATTTGATCCAGTGCGTAGAAACATCGACGGCTTTTTGGTTTTCCTCGCTAGTAGACAGGTAAAGATTCTCATTTCTACAAAGAAAGAAATCCAATTTTTTTCGAGACTCATCTACTAAAACAAGAAAACCCAGATTTTTATAGAACACAAAATTCAAATTTCAAATCTACCTGCACCGAAACTTGAAATTCCTAACACCCTCCCATTTTCGACTACACTTAAAAATGAAGTCATGAAAATAAACTGCGCCCTAACACCCAACTTCCGACTTACTGCTTAGTAGAAGGCATTAACGATTCAAACACTTTGGCGGGCAATAAATTAAGGCTAGCACACGGCCGCACTGGTAATCTCAAAATGGCGGGTTTGTAATACTTCTGTTCTTTATTTGGTCCAAGGAAACGGATATCGATTAAATGGAAATATATAAACTTTTTATTGTAAGGTAAATCCTGATGACATACCATTGGTATGTCTCATGGCGGAGAGTGGGATGTATTTACGAAAATATTTGACTGCATGAGAGAAAGTCAACAACCACAACATGCTTACATGCTAAACAATGGACGTGCAACTAATATTGCTTTGACACAATTTACTGCGAAACAATAATTATCTTCGACAGACACAAACAAACCTCTCAAGAATATGCTTGAATTTTGGAACACGTATTCCATTCCGTTTGTGATCTGCTTGATTCTCGTGTATTTAATGTAGTGGTGCTGATACTTACAGTTTAAAAAGGCTCAACAGTGATCAACGAATCCTAACTTGAAAGAAAATCTATCCAAGATGCAAGTATTTCAGGCAATGGTAAGGTTCCATCCATGACTGACTGACTGATTTACAGACTGATGGACCACGCACAGTCTGAACCATTAAAGACAGAAACGATAAGCGCTAAGAAAGGATTTTTAATTATAATGTCTAAGTGCTGCCGTATAAATTAAGAACACTGTCACTGAGACATACACTCTCACTTACTGTGTTCTTATTGTAATTTGTACGGCAGAGTGGGTGAAATTGATTATATGGAAAATATAATTTCTTTGGGGTTCCACGACGGGTTGAGGTTTACATCCGAATTGTCGTAGGTAAGTATAATATATGCTTACAAAGAAGTGAGCACACTATAATTCTGTTATCCAGGAAAACCTCATGTTGCAATATTTAACAGTTAGTTTGATCTTCTCATCCCACACCCGTCGTCGTGAAACCCGCAGAACTACTTCATTGCAACAATATAGGCCTCGAAACAACATTAGTTTTTCTAATAATATAGCTCGATATAAATAAAGAAATAATCAATCGCTGTCATTAATTTGTACTGGTATCATTTCACTACTTTCTGGTTGTACATCAGTTTCTACAGATTGTAGATATAGGTCAATAACCTCACAATAACAGTCTATGAAAATCCGCTCCCGCGACCTCCCACTCCTCACTCCACGTCCGTCTGAATGTTTCCCTCGGCTTCCTGAGCCGTTTCCTGGAGACGACGCAGCCGTTTGACATGTGACGTTTCTTCCTCGACGATTACTTACCAGTTCTTGTAAGTCCTGATACTAGCATAGAGTCTTAAAACTTCGAGAGGCACAGGAATAATAATAGAAAAGGCACCACTGTTTGTGAAACTTGAGTTTGAGTTTTGATTTGGATTATGGACTTAAGGATTGTTTTGAAAATTCATGACGATGACATACTGACTTAGCGCCATTGTGTTCTATGTACATTAATTTTTAGCTACTGGCAAGAACGTACTATTTGATAGAAATATGTTATAATATGCAGTAGTATAACGTGCTATTATGCATTATATAATACATATATAGCAATACCTGACACCATAGCTTTACATTGCCATATAATTTGTATAAATAAAATTCGCTTGAAAAATTCTACCACATACAAGTCTATCAGCGCCAAACATTCACCCATTTGAAAGTAGCAGAGAAATTTTCATTGACTTCAATATCTTTCCCTATCGACGCCTGAGAAGCTGTTTTCGAAAGGGGCGAAACATTTTGAACGTGAAAAATCGTCATTTAATAGGTGGCTGGCGATTTCGCAAATGGCGGTAACAGGGGTAGCCAGGGGTGATGATTTAGGGGTCCTCAATAAGGGTAAGGGGTCAAAAGTCAGTAGGGAGTTGACAACAATGCCAATATTTCACAGTGAGTTTGAGTTCCTGGTTACTTAGTGAAGTCAACTGATTAGACCGAAGCCTTGAAATCGTAGCTGAAACATTTTTGTAAATATATTTGTTTGAAGGGACAGGGAGGGAGTAGTGTATTAAAAAAAATATCTCAGTATTCAGAATTACGTATATTGTATTATTCTATAGAGACATAATGAAAACCTGAGCAAAACTTAGTAGTTTTTTATTGGAAACCATAACGGGGATTATAATAAACATTTAAAAGGGTATTTACGTATTATTTAAATATATTGGGGGATCTTTATTTTGTTTTGCGTGTTTTTTCTCAGATTTCGTTGATATTAAACATCAGGTGGTATCGGAGTCAAACCAAGAAGTCAAACACTACCAAGTCTGTGGAATAAAAAATATTTCTTTACAAAAAAAACATTTAATTAGCATTATAATTATTATTTTTATATAATTTTCATATACAACGGAATAATTGCAATATATGTGTATATGTAAAGTTAATATAGAAATGTTACAATCAAAAAATATCAAATGAACGTTTGTTAATTATTGATGTTGCATCTATTATTAACCTTTACAAAGTCTGAATTAATAGAGCATTTTCTAAAACCTAATACTGATTGTCAAAACGTTCATCAGCATGGATAAATCTTGCTACTAGTAAAACCTCATGTGGATATCAGTCCTAATATAATGCCTCATCTAAGACGAAGGCTTACCCTGACCAACGTGCCGTGATATACGCACCTTGACAACCTTAATAATTAACGAGAATTGATGATGTCCCAGGCGTGCAATGCCTTCCGTGTTCCATCTTACTATTTACAGGGTGTACGCAAACCCCAGATGTTTTATTTACTAAGAAGCTTCCCTTCAAATACAAATTTTCACCAAAGCCTACGTATGTTTACTATATTCAAACAGCGATTCGCGAAATAAAATAAAAAATATAATAAAAGTAAAAAAAACACTCTCAGAAACTTAAACGGTGGACCGGTTTCCACTTATGAAACTGAACAACTTTGCCAAAGCAACCCATACTTAATTTAAAGTAGTTTCTTTAGGGCCCGCCGTTTCTTCTCACTCCGCAAACACTTCCCGAAACGGTGGGTATACGAGTTCCAAGTGGTAGGAACCTCGTATTAGGTAGATAAAAGAATGACGTTCGAAAAATGTACACTGCTACCTACTTCGAATAAAATATTTTCATTTTCATTTAGAAAAAAAAAACTTTATGGACTCCAAACAAAATTGGCTGATTACCCGAATAATTTGTATTTTAATACCCTGTATATTCTTGCTTTTATTTCGTGTTTTGATTTTAACAATATTAAGCAGAAGGTTATTAATTTACAACGCAAATTTCTAATCACTTTCGTTCTGGATTTAAGAATCCTGAACGAAAGCTGCAATTTCTTGATCCACCATCAGCCTGTTTAACCTGTACAAGTTACGCCCTGTATAAGCACGATAGTCATAGATAATTACCTATATAGGGTAGTGGGATTGTTTACTTGGTAAGTCAGTGGGGGAGTTACAACTACTTGTGAAGTCATGTGCTTGTTTCTATAGGAGCAGGTTGTTATTAATAGATACATACCGAAGTACGGATGGTTAAGTTTTAAATACAATAGAAATACAAAATATAAATGAACGTTAAAGCAAGGTTACACGCTCAGTCTGGCGTCAGTCTGGTCCATCAGTGTTGACTGACGCCAGAATTATAGAGGATTTTCACGGTACACGGTTAATCTAGACTGACGGCAGACAGTGGGTTACACGATCATTCTCCGATCATTCATGGACCAGACTGACGCCAGACTGATGCCAGACTGAGCGTGTAACCTGGCTAACATTTAGCACAATTGTGAACGTCACGTATTTTGAGGAAATTATGTAAATTCACAACCATCATTTAGCAAATTTGTAAACGTCATCGGTTTTGAGCAAATTTTGCAACAAATCAAACGACATTGTACAAACAACTGATGTAATGAGTTCATAACAAAATAGAAAATATTTTTCGTTCCAACCATGAACCAAACAACTGAGTAAGTAAGTAATCTTTTACAATGATTAAAGCAAACAATGTCACCCTCGGTAGATAGCTTTTTGTAAAGTACTGAGTAAAAGATGACTTCTTGGAACGATAAGAACGTTGTAGTGCACGAGTGATGTTGGTGATTGGTGCAAAGTAAAAGATGTAAGACAGTAAACATTATATCTGCATTCGCATAGATGATCAATCATCTATGCGAATCCACTATAAAATTTTAAAGAAAAGATATCATTTTAAATAATGATGATATAAAGCACAATAAGTAGCTAGATTTTAAAGTTGCTGCTGTTAATAAAATAAATGTGGAAGATAATACACAAATAAATAATTATATTACATATCAAGTTATATAGCATATTATATAAGCAAGTTGAAATGGTAATGGATAAGCCATATAACTGGCAATACTGATAACCAATGGAAAAGAGAAGTTTTCAAGTGGCGCCTGCATGACAGAAGACGTGGTACCGGGTTGGCTTTGAATTAGATAAACAGATGAAACAAACTTAAAAAAATACACTTGCAAGAAGGCGCAAGTTGTGTCTTACTCATAACAATGCTAAGTGTTTTCACCGTGGGAGAGTCATGCTTCGACACGAATGGGCCGGCTCGACCGGAGTGATACCACGGCCTCACAGAAAACCGGCGTGAAGCAACGCTTGCGTTGTGTTGGGCCGAGTGAGTGAGGTACCGGAGGCACAACCTCCCCCCCTCAATTCCCCCCATCCCCCCATCCCATTTCAAAGGTCGGCAACGCACTTGTGACTCCTCTGGTGTTACAGGTGTCTATGGGCGACGGTAATCGCCTACCATCAGGTGAAAAAAAGTCTAAATATAATATGGGTGAAGCCTATCCTAATAATAGTAAAAATAATAATGATGAATAATGAGGCGTTATCTGTTATGATGAAAAAAATAAATTTTGAGTATACATTTAATTTGCAATTTTGGTAAAATAATTTTACTTTGGATACTTTCAAAAACCCTTGTTTATGAGAAGTCTTACTATTAGTCTAGTCTTATTATTATCTTCATCATTGTCATCATCAGCCAAAAGACGTTCACTAATGACCAAAGACCTTTTTTTCCAAGAATTTATTCAACAACCGACATCCAGCCGCTTCCTTTTTGATTACATATTATTGAAGCTAAATAACAAACTCGCTTTTTCCATACACCATACACCATCCAGTACACGTCCCCTCGTCACCTGACGCAGCGCCGAATAATTTATTGCGTTTCTTAAAAGCCATTACTGAGTGACACCAGCTATGTACCAACTCTGCCCCCGCAATTAGCATGATTTTTGTGCCACCAAAAACTTCACATTTTGCAACAAAAGGACCTTATGTTACTCGCACACTTCCTATACCTTTCCTTGCCTTTTTTCGAGTACGTAGTTGTTTGGAAGAAATCGCTTTCACCAATGAAAGCATCCATATTGTAGGCATATTGTATAAATTTTTTTTAACCGACTTCCAAAACTTCAGACTACTTCAGAGGTGGTCCCATATAAATTTTATCGAAATTGATTCAATGTTTTTTGAAAAAAATAACAAAAACAAAAAATTGCAAATTTGTAGTTGTTACGATTGAAGTCGGTTTTCTAACGTGTTCAGCGTTGTTGATTATGTTTTATGTTATGTACATTTAATTTAGTAATAACAATTGTTTTTAAGATTCTACTCATGAAACATAACAACATTCACCAAGAAAACTATCCATTTTTCAAATTCTCATGCTATTTTGCCGATCAGCTGATGAACTTTTTATTCTATGTTTATCGTGAATTAATCGATAAATTTTAAAACATTTTAAGATAAAAATAATAATCCAATTTATGGAGTCGTCAAACTTACTTATCTAAAAGCCCGCCCCAAGTCGCACCCGGTGGGAACGTACCCATTACGCTGGCCGCGTTTCCACGCTGGATGGCCAGTGCGATGCGTTGCACCAGGTACGACTCGGCGCGGGGGTCTCCCGTATTCTCGCGCAACCTCCTCCCCAGCTCCCTCACAAATGTTTTGGCCTCCTCACCCCACACACCCGAGGTCTCCACGGAGAGCGGCACAAACTCGTACGCCGGTTTCAACTCCGCATATTTGGAATGTTTAAACTAAAAATGTTTAAATCGATAAATATAATGGGTACCTGAGGAAAAGTTATTCAGTTTCATGAGTAGAAGCCCAGTTAAAATTTTGTCAGCAGATTCGTTACACAAAACAAAATAAATAAGATTACGTGCATATACTCTTTAAACTCGCATGGTCGCAAAGAAAAAATAACTAAATGGCTAAATTCCTTAAATTATGATGAACAGAAGTTAATTAAATAAACATGCATTAAGTAAGAACCGCAAGCGCACATGCACACACACACGCACAAACACACACACACACACACACACACACACACACACGCACTCACAAACAAACAAACACACACTGATACTAATATATTTTTAGTACTTTAGTAACTATACTATCTTAAGTTAACTCATAATGTTAAGTATGTTATGGAAGAGCGGAAGCTTCTGCCACAAGTACTTAAAAGAAGTTTCCAATAATGTGTATCACCAATGTAAATGAGTTACTGAATAAAGTCTTTATTATTATTATTGTTACCTTAACTTTAAAGTTACAAAGCCTATTAGGGGCGTGAGTTTAAAGACATCTTCCCTCAAAATAGCCCAAATAAAACTCAAAGTAATGCTGATGATTCCTAAAGCGAAGTAAATGAACCATCAGTTGTTCCAGAAATACCTATATCCTATTATACAAATTTATGATCCGTACAGAACGATTCTTTACATGACTACTGTTAGAAAAAAATCGTTTTAAGGGACGCCATTTTATTTACGATCACTTCTCGAGAGTGGTGCGTAACCACGTTAAGTGTAACGTAAACTTTCTCCGGCACGTGAAAAATGGGCCGGAACATAGAGGGACGGATGTGGGGCGAAGAATTGGTATTCTTAATTGTGACAGCACTCTTACAGCTTGGTGCGAAATGGACGGTATATTAGATAAATAGGGAGAACTTGGGAATGAAAAAGAAAGTTTGCCGTTATAATAAAGTGTATTAATAACATAGGTTAGAGGGTATAAAACTATACAGGAGAATGACAAAAAAGTATAAGTAGCTTTAATAGTAAGAAAATATTTAGGGCTTGCTTGGAAAGCTCAAAATTTTTGCGAGTTAGCAAAGTCGGAGATTAATTTAAACAATAAATAAATAGATAATAACATTAAAGTATTTGATATACTTTTCTGTACTCCTGTATAATATAACGTAAATACGACTGAACATGGATTTAAAATAAAACGAGGAGGCGACTGACTTATAGAAGTAAAGTAAGTTCGTCGGCATGTTGATAAGTAAGTAAGAGAAACTGCGTTTGATCCTCAAAATTCCAGTTTAAAGCTAAAATAATAACACACAGAACCGAACCTACCCATTAAATCAGTAAAACAGTGCATCAACTTGAACCTTCAAGACCATCCATCTGCTTCTCATTAAATGATTAATGATTCGAGACAACTCGCACTGCCTGCATAAATATACCTGCTTATTAACAGCTTTCGAGATCAAATCCTGTATCGCAAGTGTGTCATTCCGCAGCTTACAAACGATACTGATCAACGGTTTACAGAAGCATCAATTAAGTAGACATTGGCCAGGTCTTGTAAATTGCTGCTCGGTCGCTCAATGAGATTGATTGCGAGATTAACAAATTGCGATTTTCTGACCAAATTAAAGCGTTCGCTTCTGAGAAACGACCAGTAGATCGGTACTCGGCTGTGATAAACACAAGGAGATTTCGCTTTTATTGGTGTGATAATTCTGATGTTGAATAACTTGTTAAATTTTTTGGTAGTAGTAATGTAAAGGGCAGGTGTCATAAAAGTAGGTACTGAACGGAATCGTAACCTGCTCAAAAACTTAAGTGAAGTGCTCATGATTATAAGAATTAAAGAGAAAAAATGTAAAGAACAAAAATACGACAATGATTGATTTCAAGGTTTACCCCATTTTAATAACCAACTACTCAATCGGAGGGTAATGTTTTTCAAGTGTATGTAAGTATATTTATTTCATTGTTAGTATTGTTACCGCCTGTATCCAAAATAACTTGATAGATTTGGAAGTGTGCAATGTTGTTAGAATTAGATTGATCCTCAGATTGAGACAGAATACCCCCTTTTATGTTTTCTTTTTTATGAATGAACAAACAAATAAAGAATAAAAAAGCGAATCAAGCTAAGCATATGTACCACACTGCACCACGGTGGATGGACTTTTATATTCCTGCCTTTTGACTGGAACAATAGCATTCACGTCTCTATTAAAGTTCACAATGCTCATGAAGGAATTGCCTCTGGTGCCTTTGCATGGCGCACATATGAGTCTACAAAGACCGCGTCTTCAGTGGATAATGAACTTTATTCCTTTTTGATTCTTTGTTGGGAGCATACATCGAACGGCAAATGTAAGTTTGTATGAACACTTAATTGTTTTTTTTTTCTTTTCTAATGAAGACCAGCTCTAGTGTACAATGACAGTCATTGACTTTCATTCACAGTTTATTTGTCGTGTCTTAATTTGTATAATATTATGATTGTGAGAGTAGCAAGTGTGAGAGACTGTTCGTTCTTTTGTTTTGTAATTAATGCAATTAAACAGTCCGTTGCGAATCATGAAACAATAGAATCTTAATAACCTTGTCTCATTAAGTCTGATAATTTTAAGTTTTCTAGACTTTTTAAGTACCTTAAATGAAATTATGTGAAAAGAAGCAATTTAAAATAGTATTTTAGCTTCTTAAACATGATCTCTTTTAAATACCTTCTTCTTATTAAGGAAGCACAAAAAAAATTTCTAATCTTTTACACTAAATAGTACAAAATTATGTACATTACAAGAACATTTTCTAAGAAAAGCACATTTCAAAAAAAAATTGGCCGTGGTTTCTCCTGCCCACTGAGCATACACAAAGAAAAATTTTGTTTGAGTACAGCGATGCCTTCTTCAAAGTCAATATAACTTTTTATTCCCCTTATTTTTTTTTTATACTCTATACTATATGTATTCTGTTTGATTATAACTATTATGTACTTGACGGTACATTCACAATTTTGTTTTCTTTAGTTAGTATAGCTAATAGTAAAAGATCATGATGAAATGCTCCTGTGTTAGGTATAAATTGCTCTTGAAATTTAAATTAATTAACGAATCGATTCACACAAAGCCAAAACACACTACTAACACTTCAATACAAAGTTTACCATTTAATTCGTGTCCTCGACCATTGCCAGTGTTATCATCATTCACAGTTTCCACCCATAGATGGCATTAAGAAACAAGTCACGGAGCAGACTGGCTGGCAAGTATAGCAAACTCGCGCTGACCGTCGCTCGTTAGTGTATAGCAAACAAATTTGATTATCTAACGAGGCTGCGTCGCTTGTTGGAGGTATCTATAAAGCCCTTTGAGGGAATCTGTAGCGAGCAGAGAATTTGCAAGGGTGACAAATGAAAGTGTAAAGTGATCTGACAGGGGCAGTAGATGAATTGGTAATTTATTATCAGATTTGTACTTGAACAAAATTAGTTTTCTTCATCGATGTCACACTGCAAATTTTTGCAAATGCCTTGTGCAAATTGCAGTGTACTTAAATTTTAACATTTAATATTAAACAATTTCCAAAACGTACATTCTGTTAGTAAATTTCTTAGGATTAATAAACTGAGTTTATTTCTTTAAATTAAAGGTGATTGTCCAGAATTGCACCTCTTTTGCGTTGAAATTAACCTTTTTTGATACTTAGTTTTACATTTTACGTCCTTTTATTTTTTGATAACTGTCTGTTTGACTTCTGTCTTGCTTCTTACTTTGAATACACTAGTTCTCGGATTCCAGCGTCTTCTGTTTATAAGATACAACCCAATGAGCTAATAACGAAAACACATATTAATTTGTATATCTTTACTAAAAATATAATCATAATCATAACCACAAATAATAAAAACTTATTAAGACACACGTAAACGGATTTTTTCAAAATGAAATGGAAAAGATGAATCACATTAATGCCACAAAAAGGTATGATAATATAATAGCAAAACATATGAAACCCAAAACGGATATGAAGAAAGCGACTTTACATATGAACGTAATGCGGAAGATAAAAAACATGGTCGCCGTCAAAATGATGGATCTTCATTGCGTGACAGCGTTTCGCGAGTCCCGAAGGGTTGATGATGGAGTGTGTGTGATGCGCCTTATTTTAAATGCCATTTCCGCTTCAGGGATATACATTATATGACACCGAACGGATTAATATTAGAATGAGAATGTAAATCCTACTTTTTTGCGTGAATGTTACGGTTTCAGATATTGATATTGAAAATCCTTCGTTCAAACTTTACAGAACTACAAAACAAAAACAGCTGTGGAAAAGAAAATTTAAAATCATTTCATAATATCAGCTAATCAGCTGCAATACTATTCAATATAGGCCTCGCTCATACACTTCCATTGCATACGGTACGGAAAATCGTACCTATAGTGATCACACAAATAAAAATAATAATAATTTAAATACCGGATTCAAAGAAACCTATAAACTCAAACAATTAACGACCAGCTAAAAACTACAGATGAAACTTCAAAAAGTTGTTCCATCCGGATGACCTGAACCCGTCATTACAGAGCGAGGTTTAAACCAACGACATAGCTCAACTCAATTATCCGACATTGTTTCTATAAATCTTTATTTGCGTACCGGCGGCGGCGTCAACTCAGCAGTCATTAGTGCGGAAGGGGTCAACGTTTTATTAGTGTGAAGTTGGCTTTATGGGGAGAACTGGTCTACGCATTACATAAAAGTCAGTCTGTGAAATGACGATGATGATGTTGACGAGGTATAATTCGTGTGTTCTTTGTTTTAATAAGTCTAACTAAAATTTTGATTTTCGTCGTTGAGAGAGCAACATTGACATGGTTAGCTTACTGAAAGATAACAAATTTCAGGGTATTATAATAAACAGGTGTAAAAGAATATATATCAAGCCAGGAAAAACAATTGAAAAATTTAATTAAAGCGTCTCCCCGAGATTTTGCTAACATCTGCTTTTGAGAGCTAGAGAGAGTGATAGAGTAATATCGTAGTGGCTCCAAACTTACAAATATTACGAATTCGTAAAAATATTACGACAAAATTTACCGAGTCTCTCACTCTCTCTTTCTCACCTCTTTACCCAGTGAATTAGTACTTATAGCATAATATAAAAGTTCTTTGATTTTACCACATTTCCAGACTCACTGTCCATTATTTCCAGAACTCCAGGCTATTTTAACACTCTGATTACCAAACACATATCGGTATAAGTAACCATGGAAATAAGTCTGTCTACATAGTTACATTGTGGTTATGCCTTTAGCTATTCGATGAAAAGACCAACCGACAAAATTTGTCATTTAATGAGAAATGTGATTTTACCATGTAATTTATTCGTTAATTGCTTGCCTTTTACCCAAGTGACTTGTACAAATTATAAAAATGACAGGTGTCAAATCCATACAGGATATCAGTTACTTTTTTGTAGGTAAGCAATAATATTTCCTACAGTTTCAGTTCTATTTATATACATGCTTATGGATTTGAAAATACTTAGCAAACTTTTATATTAAATGCCATTGAGCATTACTTGATTCATTAGGGTATAAAACAGTACAATCACTGACGATAATAATCAAAACAAAAGGGTGTAGTACCTAGTTACGATGACGCTGTGGCGATACACAGAGACCGATAATATTTTAAATCACTTTCATGCAGAGCTGTGAGTCGTCACAAAAGTAGATAGGTATATCTTAGCCATGCTCTTGTATCAACGAAAATCTAGCACACTTCAAACTGTGAAATACATATTTCCATGTTTCTCTCTATTCCTACAAAACATTAGCACAACTTCCCTGAACAACACTAGGTTGAACTGTGTCGCAGGCTCGCAGAGGCGCGGCGCGGGCGCGGGTGCGGGTGAAACACGAAAACTCGATAAATTTTAAAGTGCTCGGCTCACGCCTGCAGCCATCCGTCGGGCACCAAAGTACCAATGCAGCTGCCAAAATACGCGCAATTCTCCGCCTACCCTCATTAATATTGTGCGAATCGCTTTTTACGTCATTTTTTGAATTGCGTCACTGGTTTTTGGTTTTGAGTTGTGACGTAAAGTAATGGTAATCTGATTTTGGTAAAAATTTCGTGAAAAATATTACCAATATTTTAGTGTATTATAATAGGTATAAATCAAGGACGAATAGCTTTATATAGTATTATGAAATAGATTTTTAGTAGCTTTACTCCCACAATAATTTTAAGGTGTTAACTCCAGCACGAGTATTTAACTGAAAATTGAAGTTTGCCAAAAATACTCGAAAGACAGAACTTCACATGAAAATTTTATCACTGTTTGTGCGCTGATTTCGGCGCATTTTTTTGCGAACAGTCATATTTCCTGGTCCTGAAATTTAATGCATTTATAAAATGGTCTAACTTATTATTACCGTTTCCTATTTTTCTACTGAATACCAAAAACTCAATAAAGTTTTTAAGTGTTTGACTAACAGATATCGGCCCCTCTTCCCTCTACATAGAAGCTTAGTCAAGTTTAAACTCAACCCATATCATCTAAACCATTGTTCCAGCTACAAGGGAACAAAAACCTTTGTTAGCTGTAACCACATCATTATCCCCACTTGGTTAGATTTTCGAGGTATATGAGAAGCTTATTGCGTTGGCATCTTGCTAGTTAAAGATTCTTTTTTCAGTTGTGTCACAGAAATACGAATTAAATACCATTATTTTAAAGGCAAAGTTGGTCTGCTTATGTATTGAGTGTTATACCTACAGGTACAACTAGGTATAGTTTGAGTTAATGTTGATTTAATTTAAACTGTAGTGTATTTTCTACTTATAACAAAATTGGTATGTTAACATTTGTGATTTTCAGTTCACGCAAATAAATAAAGAGCAAAAGTTCCAAATTCCAGGTTCCAGGTTCTTGTGTTATAGGAACTTAAGACTGGTACTCTCACTTAAATAAGTTTTAAATAAATGAACGGAGTGGGAAAATACTCCTCTTGGAAACTGAAATGGAGGCTTCTCCTCCTCATACTGAATAACTTTCCTAAAGAACCCATACATAAACAAAGTTGGCCGAGCAACTGAGTTTATTTAGAATTTCGAAAAAAAATCGGAAGAATTATGAATATCTTGCGGAAAATGGTTTAGTTCAGTATGCCCCCGTTTATACGAAATGTTTGTCATGGGCAAACAAATCAGTTCATGTTTAAACGTTTGCTCTACAAGGGAATCGAGTCTATTACTTTGGCCTAAGAGGCTGGAAGGAGACCAGTCATAATTATAATTGTAATCAAGCCCAATTTCAGTATTTATTACAGTTAATTCTTAGTTATGTTTCATGCTTGCATAAAAGCTCCCAAAACAATACAACACCGTGCAAATTAATTCAGTTTTAACTAGACTAACAGACTGTCCATTTCCAACGCGGCGTTCATTATGAAACGTATTTTGCAAAATCCTTTCACACCCGTCATCTGGCGGACCATCTTCCAGCCGTAATGAAATTAAAGCAACGACCAATGAATCTCGACTTTTAATTAAACTGTGGATCTTGACAACTGTCTACTGCCGACTTTACCTCCACGAGTATTAAATACACAGATTGTTTTCTTAATAACGTCATCTCTAAGACAAAAGTTAAAAGTTAATCGAGTTTTTGTAGTTAGGTGTTTTAAGAGAAGGCTTTGGATTTTTTATAAGGACTAAGCTTATAAGGATTTATTTAAGTGTGCCCTTCTTTTGTATCATTAAGTCCTTGGCGTTATCTCAGATCAAACGTTGAATTTTTTGTATAAAGATTTCTTGGGAAATGTTGTTTAGTTTCAAGGGTAGAGACTTTTTAAGGGAAATTTTAAAGGTTTTGCAGATACACCGTGTAAAATAAATATTTGCTTAAGTACCTACTTGTGGATTAAGAGCTAGTATATTCACTATCGCTAATATCGTATAATACACAAAACCTTTGTTCGGTCAGCTTAGTTTATGCACGCTAAGACGCTAAGTCTTTGATGCAGGTCGCTATCTCTAAATAGCAGTTGTTTAGCCATGTCAAAGTGGCTTGAAAACTTTTGACATAAGCTAGCCTGGGTACTTCAACCTCCGCAAATACGTTGAATTGGACGTATAAAGTAAGTATGGCCTAACCTTTCCAAGATATGGTGTGACACCCAGCAATGAAGACGCTAATATTACATTACGATCGGAAACTCTCTTTGTAGGAGAAATATTACTGAAGTAAAAAATAGTAATATATTAAAGGTTCTTATCATTTTTGAACTTTTAATACAAATTGGTCAAGCTGATTATCAATTTCATATCATCATCTAAAAAAAGTGTTTAAACTGTTAATTTTTTAGGGTTCCGTACCTCAAAAGAAAAAAAGGTACCCTTATAGGATCACTTCGTTGTCCGTCCGTCTGTCTGTCCATCTGTCAGTCCTTAATATAGAGTTCATGACATGTGCGATTATGAATTTATACGGAACCCTCGGTGCGCGAGTCCGACTCGAACTTGGCCGGTTTTTTTTTGTTTCAGTATCATGTGTCAGCCTTTAAAGGGTAGTTGTCGAATAAACGCCTTTGTTGACTCAATAGGTGGGTTTTTCTTGGAGAGACCAATCCTCACTATATCAGCATCTGCGTCATCTTGAGATTGATGAACCTCAAATTCTGTATACAAGCTGTTTACGATATTTTTTTGGACTTACTATATGTTTCATCCTAACTATAATAGTGCCCTTATGTAGCAAGCCATATGTCTCTAGTACAACTTTGACAATAAAATTTCGAACACGTCTACAATGTAGCCACAAAAATTATTAACGATCCCGAAACGCCCCGTAAATCTTGGAACTACAGAAATTCTGTCATTCCACAATGTTCACGAGTTATAGCTTTTTAATTGGAAACAGACGGAAAAGTAGAAATGCTACAAAGTGTGATGTAATCTAATTAGGCGCGACTGTAAAAAATCGTCATGAAATTTAAATTTGAAAATTTTACGAGTGCCTTTGACGTTATTCTATAAATTATTGGTAAAGTAAATTGGATCTTAAAACAACTTTTATTCGGTTTTCCTCTTTGATTTTATAGTCAAATGAAATAATATGATAAAAACTGTAACACAAAATAGGAGAAATAACATAATTATGACCACGCTGAATACGTTAAAAACAACCGAGTTCAATCGCAACAACTCCAATTTTGCTATATTTTTGTTGATTTTCTCAAAAACCGCTGAATCGATTTCGATAAAATTTATATGGGACCACCTGTGAAGTATACCCTTTTAAACAAAAAAAGAATTTTCGAAATCGGTTCAGGCGTCTTCGAGTAATCGGTGAACATACATTAAAAAAAAAAGATTGAGAACCTCCTCCTTTTTTTGAAGTCGGTTGAAAAGAAAGATTACGTTAGAGATTTTCTAACTGCGAAACCCATGTATATTCACAAGTTATTTCGCGACAAATTATGCACTGCAAATAAACAACATGGATGACAGTGTAAAGAAAATCGAATCCGAAAACGAAATTTTACGTATAGCTTAACAATTGTAGATAAAAGATAAAAAAATAACGCTAAAATTGTGTATATAAGCAACCTGCAAGACTTGGAGGATAACTGACCGATAACAGTCTCAGAAGGCGCAAGGGAATCGAAGACTGGCAAGCTGGACGACGATGCCTGGTTCCAGGTAACTCCACAATAAGAAAGGAAAGACAAACTGATTATTTATCTATCTAAAGAGATATGAAATAGTATAAAGGCTGCGGGCGATTTTATTGCTCTTGTATTACTTTATTTAGTCACTGAAGAGTTGTCTTTAATATAAAGCATCTTAGTGATTCTTCTGCAGCAGACGTAAAAGCCAATAATGTATCGAACAATATATTTTGCATGATCATTGATCACTGATACATAGGCATAATTAACCACATCACCATCATCAGCCGAAAGACGTCCACAGCTGGACAAAGGCCAACCCCAAGGATAATTTTAAGGTCCTAATTTTATCAGATTAATATTTTAAAGGAAAGTGTGTATAGAATAATTATCAGCAACCGCACAAGACCTTTTAATGTAAGCATGATTCTACGCCCAGCAGAAGAAGATTTCCTTGAAAAAGACATTTTTACCAGTTGGACCATTAAGCTTTATAATGGCTAGCCAGAAATGACTCAAGATTAATCCCCTTGAAGGAAGACAACAGAGAAAAGGTTTCGCTTGTACGTTTTCTTTTACATTTTATCTTATCTACTAACACTAAGTTAAATAAATAAATAACAATATAGGTATAATGGGGAAGGTAAGAGTGAACGGAAACAAAAATTGTAGGCATTTGTCAAAGTCCCCCCTCGGAAATGGTGCATAAATAAGGTCCAGTTAAAAATACGCGATTTTGCTACTAAGGTTTTCTCACAACAAGTCACTGGTAACATAAAAATTTAGTAAAGCAATATTTATAACAAAGCAAAAATTCTAAAGTATTTTAATAAAGCAATATTTGTAACAAAGCAAAAAGATGTTAAAAGACCTTCGTTAAAAAACCTATGAGTCGTTTTAACACACGATATTAAAATAAAATCATGATGATTTTTAATTAATAATGTTTATGGTGATGACAGGCTGAATGACGGCCCACGTGACGTATAGTGGTTACTGTCGCATATGTATGGGTATCTTTATTTCCAAAGGGGTTATCATTGCATTGCTAATCCTAGAGATCCTAGAGAGGCATGTGTATTTCTAAAAGGGTTATTATTGCTTGCCTAGATAGCTATGTCGTTATTACGCTGGCTATTTGTAAGTTTCATCGACTTATCAAAATAAAAAGAATCGTATTTATTATACAGGATGTAACAGAAGTGTGTGACAATACTTCAAGGTTGGCTTTTACCCATCAAACTGAACAACTTTTGTTCTATAACTTTGTTGAAATCACAAAAAAATTTTTGGACTTTTCATACAAACTTGGTTCGCCAGCTGATCCATTTGTATGAAAAGTCCAAAAAAAAAATTTGCGCTTTCAACAAAGTTGTAGAACAAAAGTTGTTCAGTTTGATGGGTAAAAGCCAACCTTGAAGTATTGTCACACACTTCTGTTACACCCTGTATAAATTCAATATGAGCAGAATTTTTATAAAAGAAAAATATCATCAATATACAGAGTTCAAGTTAGAAATCATATACTCTTGAAAACCTATTTCCAGTGAATTTAATTAAAAGTAAACAAACGCTGGATAAAAGCAGATACTATGCATCAAACTAACTTATATTTGTCACTGTCTATTGTCCTTATATTTATCAGTAATGCTCAGTTCGGTAACATACTTCAGGTAAAATATAGGTACTCTAACCAAATTCGAACTTATTATTCAATAGGTACTGAAAACCTGGATCGAAAATGTCACCTGTTAATGTCAATGCCTTTGAGATTACTTGACTTTAGTCGCGATGGCGTGACTACATTTCTACGCGAATGTACCTTCTTCGAGTTTATCGATATTATTTTATTGTATATCGATAACATTAAACTTTTGTACCGTAAATGTTACTTGAGCACGAAACTTAAAAATATTTTAAAAAAAGACGATGAGTAACATTGTAGACTTTGAATACAAATGGTAAAATTATACTTGATTATTATATTTACTTGTAACAATGAAAATTACTTGTCTGTTTTGTTATGTAATTTAGCTACCTAATGTAAGAAATAGCAAGTATAAAGTTTTTGTAAGAATGAAACTTGTAATAATGAAAAAGTTATAACAAATGCCTATCGACAATTAAGGCTATATATATTTTGTAAATATTTTGTGGGCATCACTAAAGCTTCTTTCACGTCAAAGTTCTTTCAAATCGCGTTGGTTTATTTCGAGTAACCGTAGTAAGGTCAATGATCTATTGGACGTTTTTCCAAATAGGCCGTGAAATTTGGCAAGTTAATGCACTTACGTATAGTTTCATTGTTGTCTGCATTTTGCCACTTTGTCAATATGCAATTTGAATGACTTTGTATATTTTGTAGCTACTTAAAATAATTGATGTACATTGTGAAATGTTCTAGAATAATAACTAAGAATTTAAACAAATTACTGGAATACATAGGTACAAGTTAAAAAGCTGAAAAATTAAGCCAATATCAAAATAATATGAAAGTTTTCGATTAAATTATGATAAATAAGACAACTTAATATAAAGATTAAAAGGCAGGTATCATTCAAAACAAAAAAAAAACAAAAGCGTGTATAGACTAAGCTTTATATTAGTTCCAGTAGAAATGTTACTAAGCGGAAATATAGTTATTTGCATGAAAGGAAGTGAAGAAAATTATTTACCATGAATGAAAGGCAATTTGCGGTTTTACTGTACACTACACTGCGTAATAGGCTGTTGTAACTTGGTTATTATGGAAAACAAACACGACTTTTTGAAATATTTTTGCATATCTGAGTTCTATGTAAAATTCCTTTACCATAAAATGGTTATGATTATGACATCTTTTTTTTTGTTCCATGATTACGTCATATTTTTACATCATCGTCACATTATTCACTGCCAAGTATTTGTTATTTTTTGTCCTTCTAAACATATATAGGGTGTGTCAAAATAGGATAAGGATCTGCTAACCACGCAGTTCAAATATTGTATTTATGTATTGAGCTGATTTGTTTGCTCTGAACATTTTTAAACGACTTCAAAAAAGGGAGGAGGTTCTCAATTCGTCGGAATCTTTTTTTTATGTATGTTCACCGATTACTCGAAGACGCCTGAACCGATTTGGAAAATTCTTTTTTTGTTTCAAGGTGGTCTCATATAAATTTTATCGAAATCGATTCAGTGGTTTTTGAGAAAATCAACAAAAACATAGCAAAATTGGAGTTGTTGCGATTGAAGTCGGTTGTTTTTAACGTATTCGGCGTGGTCAATTATTGTATCTCAATTTCTGGTTCCTATAATACACGGAATCGTATTTTGGGATCGGATGACCGTATCTCAGTTGTCTCTGAATACTTTTTAAAGTATTTTTTCATATTCTTTTTCCTTTTTTTATGGCAGAGGTGGCAAACGAGCAGACGGATCACCTAATGGTAAGCGATTACCGCCACTCATAGACACCCGCAACACCAGAGGAGTCACAAGTGCGTTGCGTCACTTATAACCTTTCCGAACTCAATAAGATCTACTTGCACTGTTCAGAGCAAACAACGCCAATCCTCCATGCACATCCAGTCCCCAGTTAAAATTCACATCCTTCTATCTAGTCTCACTGAATTTCAGTGCAACTCCCAAACATGACCCCCTATTTGACGTCTGCCCACAACCAGCAAATACAAGAGAACAAATGAAGCGCCCGCGCCGGCCAGCTGATTGATTTATCACGTGACGTCCCCGTCCGGCACGAGAGCGGTGCGTGTTGTTTAATTAATTTACCAATCGCCAAATAGCAAAGGTCACTGGTGCTAAAAGAAATGATCCTTCTAAAGGTTTTGTTTTGAGGAGTCATGGGAAACACTAAACTATCGTGATACATGACACAACGTTACAGATTCAAATTACAACACCAAAAAAAAAAAAAAAAATAAATAAATAAATAAATAAATAATAAAATACCACATCCCACAGTAATAAAACTCGAATCGAGATCTGCTATAAAATATTGTACTACTATGCTCCGGACTCGCAATGAATTCAAACAATGCTTTTTTAATCGTGAGTATAAAAGAATAAATTATGCTGAAGTAATTGACGTTGCTTGTAGCAGTTGCTTATTTTGACAGTCCTTCGAAAAGCAAAACTTCTCTTGCTTAAATAAGGGCAAATAATAACTCTTTAAGAGTTTCGGAAAGTAAATTTTATATTTTAAAAGAAGAAACTTTGCACACAATGGACAATTTTAAAATATAACTATCACAAGATATAGTAAAGCAGTAAGTTTGAGAACCAGTGTCCAATACAAAAGGGCTCGTCACCGAACCAAGCACTTGTCAGCAACTCGTTTTTCCTCGTTGCGTGTACGTACACCTTTGAGAATTTGTAGAACTATACTTTACACCGCCTCCGTGGCGTAGTGGCTTGTCCGCTCGCTTCACATCAGGTCGCGGGTTCGATTCCCGGCGGGGTCCAACTTTGTAGGACTCGGGTTGGATGGTGGTAGGAGATTTTCTGAACCCGCCTAGCTACCACCATCTTATCTAAGTCTGCCGCCAAACATCAATGTTAACAGCATTAATGTGTTCCGGCGTGAAGATAGCCAATTCCCCAATGCGTTGGGGAATCTTGGTAAGCTGACTTCCATCTTCGGCATCATCATCACTTACCATCAGATGAGGGTAAATAAAATCTTATTTTCCTTCTCCCTTTTAAAGAGGTAATTTTTAAGTTTACAGCTAATCAATAAATTGAGTTACTGTTAAACAATGATATGCAACTAATTATAACTATATTACTAATTATAACTATATTATGCGCACCGGAAGACGCAGTGTGGGCAGGCCTCCGACTCGGTGGACCGACGACCTGGTAAAGGTTGCAGGAAGCCGCTGGATGCGAGCCGCACAGTACCGGTCGGTGTGGACATCCTTGGGGGAGGCCTTTGTCCAGCAGTGGACGTATTTCGACTGAATAGAATAACTATAATCAGGAGTGTTTACCCACATTATGTAATAGCGTGTGAGTTTTATACTAAAAAAGTGTTTTTTTGGAACCGACGTTTCTTCTCTATTGGGGATATTTCTTGATTGATTTGAATAATTCATATTTTCTTTTTAATTTTGTGAATATTTTATCCATCTGTTGCATCAGTAGGTACATTTCCAGTTATGTCCAGCAATAACTGTTAATGTAACAGGATGGGATAAGGTTATTATTATTATAACTGTTATCGTTATTGTTAAAACATTTAACGTTGGAGATAAACCGGCCTTATTAGATGTCGTTACAGTACTCGTAACAATATTGTAACGAACAACCTTTGAGTTGGATCTGTAAATGTGAAAGATCATTTGATGTTTATTGAAACTTTAGAGTAAGGATGAAATAAATAAAGGAAGTAAGTAATTACTATTCAGACTCGAGAACTATACCCAGGTGAACCTGAAATGTCATTTGTGACTGTCAATGTGACTGACTCGGTGGCTCAGCGGTTAGCGATCCTGACTACTGATCCGAGAGTCGTGGGTTCGATCCCCACCAAGGGCAAACAATTCTGTGATGAGCAGATTTGTTTGTTCTGTGTCTGGGTGTATTATATCTATTTATGTATGTATTTAAATGTATATGTGTATGTATATCAGTCTCTGGTTCCCAAGATACAGGGAATCCTAGTTTGGGGCCAGGTGACCGTGTGTGATTTGTCCCGCAGTATTATTATTATTATTATTTACATTAAGGACGAATAAAAATCTTTCTCTCAACATTTCTAAGGATTTGACAGACGTCAGTGTCAGTAAATTTTCTGATCATGAAATTAGTTGGATTATATGATACTTACGCGCTACAAGTATAATGTAATAGTATAGATTTCCGCACCGGTCATCTGTTCTATAATTTTCAACTTGATAAAGACGTAGACAGTATCAGGTAGGTTAAAAAGGTTATGCGTAGGGTACGGGGGAGCCCCACCAGCATCCTGAAGACAATATCAGGGAAGCGCGACCGTCCTATATTGGGTCACTGGATGAATACTCACGTGTACACACCCAGTGTCCCAAAAAGGTACTAAAAATTTGATGGATTGAATTGAATGTATCTACTAACATAATTTTTAAGTTCTACTAACAGCCGCTATGACTCTGTAGAAATAAAGATTTATTATTATTATTAAAAACATTAGTGCTTGTGGCACACTGCTAGAAAGACAGACATGTGTAGGTTAGTAGGCTATTAAAAAAAACGTTATCCTACAAGAAACAGTCAAATAATAATACAAAGAAATATTACGTGCGTTCGTAAAAAACAGTTTTACAATGTAACTTGAAACTATAATAAATCCAAACGAAACGCAAGACGAAAATGATTCAATAATAGAATTCCAAAACGATATCTTCAGAAGTATTGAATAAATGATTGAATTTAGAAATCGAATAGAAGTTACCGGCTAGGAGAAAAAGACACTTTAATCATTGTCACGAACACTCGGGAAAACTGCTAAAGTATACGATACTATAAGTTAAGGCGAATATAACTTACCTGGTACTGGTCAAGAAAAAAGAAATATACAGATAAAGGTAAAAAATAGATAAAGATACAGGCTGAAATTTCATTAAAAATGGATTATACAGTATGAGTTACTAAGTGTTAATGATCGTTATAATAATAGTGATACAAGGACATAATATAAACAAAGTCTTTCCATAGATAGAGTTAGATACTGTTCACAATACTCTAATACTTAAAAATATATATTGTTCTTTACATAACTAAGAACTAGCCTTCCTTTTCCACAGGACGTCATCTTAAGATCTCTACCACAGACAGCTACAGTTGGAAATAAGAAACCTCGGAAATGGCGAGATCCTCTTACTAATGCACCGGAACTATTGTTTTAATTACTTCTCTATAGCAACCAAAGAGAAGTGACTATTGCTACGGTAATACTGTCAGCAGCGAATATGGTTTAAATAATAGTGAACTGAGAAATAATATTAGTGAAAAAATAATAATTAGATACAGGCAAACAGACAAGATCAGGAGAAATATATGGGAAAGAATATCTTAAGATATGGAAACTGGGTTTCATAAAGATAATGCGAAAATTCGATTACTTTAGAAAAACGGCTGAATATACCTTAACGAAATTTGACAAATAAAGTAAGTTTCGTTTTAACATGTGATATGTGACTTTTATATCTGAAAACTGAAACAAATATTAAACTTCTAACAAAAAGAATTAGGACTGAACTTTTTGTACGCTGTCTCCTGATCTCTTGATCCACATCCTTAGAAGCCTTATCGAAGCCTCAACCACGAGTGCTCCTCGAGTCGATCCCATTACTAATGCTCTGACTTCAGACCTATTGTTTCCAAGCCAATGGAGCACCGACGCTCTAGTATAAAAATAAAGAATTTCCAATAAAGCCTAGCTTCACTGATGAAAGTTTAAAGGATTGAAAAGATCAGTATCGAATGGACGTTGAAATAATAGTGGGAAAAATAGAACTGTTAGGTCATCCGTTAAGTAATGAGATCGTTGATAGCGCGGGTGGTCTCTTGTTCAGTGTTCCCTAAGATAATGTTTTAACTGTGTAGTTGCTCTTAGATAAACCTAAATAAAGATAGTAATATTATTAGCGATTCATGTAAATAGGATCTGTATTAAGATAACTGTTTTCCTTGTATAGCTTCAACAATTGTAATGATCTCTTTGATAGGCCTGTTACTAATAATGACAGATCAAAAACAAGAGGATTAATTCAGTAAAACACATCAAATACAGACTAGAAATTTTCAAGAGATTATAAGTAATGTTACTTGAAGTCAAAACTCGAGACAGGTCATTAGTGGTTCTTGGAACTGAAGCCATGCGAAATAATTACTCTACAATCTCACATTGAAAAGTCGAGATCAAAACAACATTGTAGAACAATGTCAGTTTTTTCCGAGTAACAGACTACAGGGTGGTACTCGGAAAGCATTTTACTAGGAAACTATAAGACGCATCTCGACATCTTCACGAAGACATAAAGCTGGCTAGGACAGAGATGCACTCAGGACCTGCTCCGTATTACCAAGTTTGGAACGACAGTAGAAAATCGACTTCCAACTCTATTACCTGGGAGCACGAAGCTACTAAGGCCAATTTTGGATTTTTCGAGAGCAGTTGTAATGGTTGCTTCGTGTTTATGCGACAAATTTAATATTGCTACAGACAACAATGACATTTGACTTTATCACAATGTGCTAAAGTATTCTGGACGGAATTCAAGAAGTAGCTGTCTTAGTTTATGGCATATTAAACTCAAGCGCCGCTTATTATTGTCTCGTGGACCGGAGTGCTCGCAAAAGTGTACCGTTAACGGTTTTTTTATAGACATGAAATAATTTTACAGGTCAATAATATTTCCATTAAAGCATCTGAAAGAAAATGTGCACTTATAGTATTTTTAATGCCACTTTTAGTAAACATAACTCCATTAAAATATATTTCATAAAAGTTAACAGTTACCAAAATGATTCCTCAAATATTTGCGTCCCATTGGTGTAACAGAAACCTTACCTGAAAAAAAAAGGAAATTCCAATTAGAACTGTCCGTGTAACGAAAGGGACTTTCTGTAGCATTAATTGGGTCACTGGACCTCAGGGCTACCATTTAATTACTGTAAAGATTAAATTTTCCGAGAAGTCGAGTTATGGCTTTCATATGCAAATCTGTTTTGGCGAGTTTGTGAATTCCACATGAGGTGGGTTCTATGATACGAATATGATTGTGAATAAACCTGTCTTATGATTTGTGATACGAATTTAATAATTAGGAATGTTGTTTCCACAGCTGCAAATTTTTGTCACTATAATAACAATAATAAACCCCAAACTAGGATTCCCTGTATTATGGGAACCAGAGACTGATATAAAGACACAGAACAAACAAACTGCTCATTACAGAAATGTTCGCCCTGGGTGGGGATCGAACCCACGACTCTCGGATCAGTAGTCAGTAGCACTAACTACTGAGCTACCGAGTCATCGTTCACGATAGACCTGTAATTATGTGTACCTAAGTGGAAACAAATTATTATTTAACTGTTTAGTCAAGGCCTGTCAACTTCGGCGATATTTCAGTGCCCACAACCATTTCAAGTTCGTGGGTTCGATCCCCACACAGGGCAAACTTTTCTGTGATGAGCAGAATTGTTTGCTCTGAGTCTGGGTGTATTATATCTATATATGTATGTATTTAAAAGTATATGTGTATGTATATCAGTCTCTGGTTCCCAAGATACAGGGAATCCTAGTTTGGGCCCAGATGACCGTGTGTGATTTGTCCCAGAAAAAAAAAAAAAAAAAGTTGTTCAATTTTTTGCATTCAATGGATCTCAACAAAATCTGTCAATTTCTCTTTTTAGCTAAGATCGTTATTTTTCTTCATTAAACTTAAAAGTTCTAGTGTTGTTCAGATTCGCTGTTGATTGTTCGTTTTTTAACCCATTTAGAGGACGGAGAAAACAATCGAAACGCAAGTGTCCGGGATGTCCGGGGTACAGAAAGCGGACCGATGTTGTTCCTCCGGGTTAAGTGTGCATCCCGTAGAATGTATTTATTGTTGTTAACTGTGAAACGGTACTCTGGTACTACGAGTTTTACTTCGACTAGGGCAAAACTCGAAGTACTTTTGTGGTGCTGTTAAACTTTACCTGAAGACTGTTTCTGTGCCTAACGCTGTAGAATTCACTTAAATTAACAATGCCAAAATAGTTAAACTACAATTAAGGGTACTTATAACCCAATTTACGAAACTGTACAAATTAAAGAAAAATGAATCCTGAGAATTTCGTTCCCTACCTTTAATTTCGTTCGTCTCCATAAATATTATATGTACCTTTGACTTCAATAGTAGTCAGTTGATTTTCATCTCAATTTTTCAGCGAGAAATCCATGAAAACCAATCGTACCACCGTTGTTTCTAGTAAAGTGCACTCGGCGAGGCGAGAACGAAATGAAAGTTTTGCCGCCGCCGTTTGGTTTGTTTTCAGCTTCAACTCCAGCCGTCGATTTGATTTATTGTTTCGCTGCGAGCTCGGCTTGAACGGCTTGCTTTCGATTTGCCTCCAGTGGCTGTCATGGACGAGTCCAATATAGCTACAAATCAATCAATATTGACTGTAAAAGTTGGATTTTGCAGACAAGAATCTGGTTTTGTTTATTTCTGCATACGGAATATGTAAAAATATGCAGGTTGCAGACTAGTAAAGAAGAGACTTGAGTAGTAGGTAAGACAAGCAAGGTTCGATACGATTTCGTGGTACAATTCATAGTATTGTAACAGATAAAAGCCATGACCTTTTATATTAAAACTAGCTTCCGCCCGCAACTTCGTCCGCGTGGACTTCAGAATTGTGTCCAGAAAGAAAAGATGTTTTCTGGGATAAAAAGTGTGTTATCCGAGTGCTTTATCTATCTACCTACCAAATTTCATCCAAATCCGTTCAGTAGTTTCGGCGTGAAAGCGGAACAAACAAACAAACAAACTGACAAACAAGCAAACTGACATACAAGCAAACTGACATACAAACAAACATCCATACTTTCGCATTTATAATATTAGTGAGATAAAAATAACCATCAAAATTAAAACTAAAAAAACAATTTCAATGCCATCTCTAATATCTTTGTTCTGTCTAATAAGGACAACTAGAGCAACCAATGCCAAATATTGAATAGCATAATATGTACAACACGCTTATCGTGAACGATGCTCTGTGTCACACCATTTACCAAATCTGTCATTTACTGTCATTTATCAATGTTTATTCAAAATCAACGGCGAGTCAGGTTATAAATCTAAATAATAAATGGGAATAACATGAATTGTATGGTACTCAATAGAGTGATAATTTACGGCAATGCGATGTATTGATGTAGGCAATTATTGCGCTGACAGTTAATCTGTTTTGATGGAACATCGAAAAGGCTATTGAGATAATAATATCATTGATGGTATGGAACAGGCAAATCATAATCTAGTACACCATTATTTAGGTCATAGCATATGGAGGTGTTTTATCCTTTGATGGTTAAGATGCTTGACAAATTTATTTTAAATACGTTAGATATAGATGAAACTGACATGAAATTTCAAGATGTTATACTATGTAAAATATATTAATTATGCAATCAAAATTGAAATAAATCGAAATATAGGATCGTTAATAAAAACGAACACCACATATGATATTCTAAGGCTAACTAATGAAAATACAAGGCGTAAAACGCAATATGAACAGCGAGCAGCTTGAAATTGACATTGTTAAATGCGAGGCTACATAAAGTTACAGTCTTGACGTAAACGACAATGTAGTGGGTGGTCGTGCTACTACGCACAGTATAAATTATTTAAACGCATTATTATAACAAATAATAAGACAAGATGACCCGACAAGCGACGGCGGCGCCAGTTGGCTGATGCAAATATAAACATTATGCTTATATCAAATAAAATATATCATTAACATCAACAGGTGTTGATCACAAATTCTGATGCTTGATCAGCAGTACTACTATACCTACATTGTACCAATCTAAGTATATTTATCGAAATATGAAATCACTCCATTTGAAATAACATAAACTGAGTTCATTACAAAATTATCTCTGTCAAATGTAAAATTTAATTTAAAATAACCTTACCAATCTAAAACTTGATTTGCGTAAATGTTGCATAATATGATATATTTGGGTATCATTATAAATCTAAATAAAGCATTTTCAATAATGTGAATTAAACTGAATTGAATCTAACGCTACCTCGCTTTTCCAATGCTCGTGAAGCCGTTTTGGTTACATACGGTAAAAATAAAACACCCATACATACATATTTACATATTATAAACATAGTAAAAATGACACTCGTGATTTTTAAATTATTGTTTCCTCTTGTCTCTAGCCGTCATCTTGATTTATTTTACATATAAGACACTTCCGCAATCTTTATCCTACTTATGTTCTACTTCCCCATCACTTAAAAGCTTATAAAACTCAATGTAACAAAAAAAATAAATGAAATAATCTGTAACCATCATTTTCCTCTCACAAATCAAATATGGATTGTACATGGCACTTTGCTTCCGATAATCCATAAATAAAGGCAATAAATCTTCCACTTAAAATATGTAAGCATTTATCCACACCCCACTTTTGAAGTCGACATCCTAACAAACTGTGCTACCAAAGAACACGTGAAACCATTTTGAAGAGATCTCTCGAAGCCTAATTGATACTCGGATGACATAGACATTTGAAGGCATGTGTTAACTGAAAGGGGTCTTGTTATGGTGGATATCTTCGTTTCCATAAATACACCAAGATGCATAAACAACTTTCCTAATGCAGAAACAAGGTTGAATACATCAGCTAAGTTAAAGGATCAAGGTTGAAAATCAGTCTCACATGATTATGAAATAGCAGATAAGAGTTTGTTTCCTCTTAGCTTTTAAATAGACGTTGAAAGAACTCGACGGACAGCTATCAAGATGTCCTAATAGGCGTATCGTACGCCAGAAATAATTTACAAATTGCTTCGTTGTCGAGACAGATTCTTGTTTCGGTGTTGCGTTTACGTTCTCAGAGTTATTTTGAGTATTCTCATTATTTCGAATGGATCGAGTGACAGAAGAAATGGCAGGACCTTTGTTATATTTACCATTGAAATATACAGTGGAAGAGCAAAATTTTGAAGTGGCCGACGCAAAGTAATTGGTGGCTAAGAAAGAGTGACATTCTTAAATGATGCTAATGGAGGTTTAATATTAGTGTTGTTAAGGTTAACATGATTTCATGGTCCTTACTACAATATAACAGAATGAATAATAGTTAAAAATGATTTGTTATAAGTATGAACTATGATATTTCTATCTAGGTGTTTTTGAAAATCTGCTTACATGCTCTGATAATAGAAATAAAGACCGCGCCTATTCAGAATAAAGAGCCAAATTCTGATGCTGAAAGTGCTGTAAATAGGTTACAGTTAAGGTTTAACCTTTACGAATTGAGGCCTTAGAAGAATCACCTTTCAAAACTATTTCAGTGTTAACATTTATAAGAGGTATAGTGTATCAGTGCTTAGATCACTAGTAACAACAGAGAGATTCAAACTTCAATGATCTAATTGAGCGAGTCAACGGGTCGTCTAGGGTTAATTTTGCACAAAGCTAGTCAAGTGTCTAACAAGAGCCCTCGAGACCGCAACTTAAACCTAGGACTTAGGCGACCTAAGTTTAATCAACTTGTTACCTGCAAACTTTGGTTTTGTCATTAGGTGTTTAAAATTACAAACAAAACATAAACTCATTGTTGACGTTTATTTGTAAACTGTTTAGGTTACTGTCGTTTAGTAAATTTTTTAAAATAAAATAAAACTAAAAATCAAAGAAACCGAACACTTACATTCTACATAAAATATCTCATACATGTGTAATTGTTAACAAATGAAGACTACAAAAATAGACCCACACTTTTTAAGTACCTAAAATAGAGCTCTTTATTCATAAAAACACACAAAGTTGCTTTTTTTTGTAATAACCTGAAAAAGGTCGACGTCATCGTAAAACATATTGTAGCCACGGGGCCAAATGTCTGTGGCACGTGTGGAGCTTTTTTTTTTTATTTCTTTACACCTCCATACTAACAGCTATAAAATTAACAAGCATACGTATGCGACACACAAAAAAATAAAAAGGAGTGCTGTGGAAATGTGTCTTTTGAACTTTTTGTTGTTTCCTGTGCTTGCTTGTGCTTTTAGGTAACTGTCTTAACTATAACTTTTAGTACTAGTCTTAAGGAACGTAAACACCGCAAAAAACAATATTTTTTCGAGAAACAAAAGAAAGAAATTTAAAATGTGGGTGAAAAATATGAAATGAACAATAAAAAAAATTTTGTGTTACAAAAAAAATTCTCAACAGAAAGATCAAGCTGCAAACTTGATTTGATCTACGAGTAAAAGCAGGAAGATTTTCTTATCTTACTAATATTATAAATGCGAAAGTATGGATGTTTGTTTATTTGTTCCGCTTTCAAGTCGAAACTACTGAACGGATGTGGGTGAAATTTGGTAGGTAGATAGATCAAATACTGAATTAACACATAGCTTACTTTTTGTTCCGAGAAAATGCATGTTTCCCGTAGGATGCCTTAGAGACCGTCATAAAGCGACATCTACGCGGGAGAAGCCGCGGGCAAAAGCTAGTTTTAAATAATCTCACAACTGAGATTTTTTTCTTTTTGAAACTTTCAACATTTACTTGTATTATAAACTTGTACTAACTCATAATAACATGCCAACAATCCTAAAGTACCCACTATATGTCTTGTCATGCGCAAGAAACATCTGAGATGTGTTAAACTAATCAGACGCATATCAAAATTTAACGGTGTTTAATAATAGATGCACTGTCAGATGTCAGTCCAGCTGTCACGGGTGACATGGAATTGCTTTCTTGTCTTCTATCCCATACAGGGAGGGTTTCGCGAAACGTTTGTCAGTCAACGTTGATCTTACTAAGCTGTTATAATGCTTTATTCAGCACAAGTCAAAATTGTTTTGTTTCTATATAATTATTATTTTATAATTTATCAAGTTATATTGTCTTGGCGAATGTCCGTCTAATGTTCTTGTTAAAGATCTCATTATAAAATTTTACTTCTGATGGATTTTACTTTTGAATATACGAGTATGATAATCTTATTTTTATCTATAAAACACCTTTCGTCTATATTTGTTTTATTTTTCTTGATATTACCTATTGAAAGGAATAAAGGTTTCTATAAAAGTTTTTTAATATACAGCTAGCGCCACCTACCGCGCGAGTTACAAACCCCTTACTGTAGTGTTTCCCGTCTCTCCTGTAAGGAGTCCCGGCATCTTGCCACTTAGTATTATACCTTGTCGTTAGGCGGCGACACAAGAGCACTTTCTTTATTAAGGATACGTTGTAAGGCCTTTGAAGGACCGAGTTTATTGCTTCAAGTGAATTTCAAGATATTTTTGTATTTATGTTACTAGCATATTTACTTACAAATTCTAAAAGTCTTATAACTAATACTGTGATAGTTTAGTTTAGTTAAAGGTTACTCACTAGTTTAACTAGGTATAATAATGTGGTGTAGTAAATTGTTTAATTGTATCCTGAAACAGACCAAATGAGCAGTTAGACGTCACTTTGTTAAAATACATAATTAAAAAAGGAAAAGTTAATTCAGGGTTATTTTTGGACCCCCCACCAAAACTTCACAGTAGCTTTCATTCATGGAACTGAACAACTTTTCCTAAGAACGAATGGTCAATTCGCAAAAAAATTTTTGGACCTTTCATTCTAATTTGATCGCGTGATCAGTCTATTTTGTATGGAGATGCCCAAAATTTTGGTGGGTGTCCAAAAATAACCCTGTATTTTCACTACATCATTGCACAGTTAGATTTATGTAAGAATCCCTAAAAATCCTCCATATTTATAAAATTCGTCGCAACTGGGTCAGAATACACGAACGCGTTTGACAGGAAAGCTTGTAAATCCAACATTAATCCGAGGAATTTGCCCCGATTTTACCATAAGCTCAAGAACAAAGAATTTTTCATATTAAAAACAAGCTTCAGCGAAGATTTAACGAAATTGAAAATGCAAACGCAGATCACAATGAAAATAATGATGTTCTTTTCCGTCTCAGAACTGATAAAAAAAAACATTTTGTTTTTACATTGCGTTGTTTGGTGTTTTTGCTTTTCGTTTATTTAAACGTGTCCGGGATTAAAATGGGGATCTTTATGAAAAGAGTATTAAATGCGACAGCACCTAATGCCCTTTTTTAATTAAAGAAATACTTCGAAATGTATACAGACGGTAAAGTTCGCTCAGTAGCGGTTGGACAGATATTAATCTCAAATGGACGGATATGCTACAGCATGTCTTCTCTGGACAGCAAAAGATATTACCATGAAAAATATATAGCTATATAACAAAGCCAAAATAAGACATGACAGTAACGGTGTTAATATTTTTATATAATTTTAATTTAATCAGGAATTTATGTTGTGTCTTTAAAATCAAAGAATATTTTAACCTCAAATAACACAACTGATTGTGCTTACCATGTTCCATTGTTCCATGAAGAACACACGACAATAACTATCCAAATTCTAGTCATAGGCATAGCACATGCCTATCTGATATCCACAAAAACAAAAGGAACTTAGTCCAAAAACAACAGTTCTACCCAATCCTTGTGACGCGGCCTCTACACCTTTGTGAACTTTTTCAAAGTGACATTGTTTTGCCGCCTCTAATTTCCATAGTCGATTAAAATTCACGGCGCCCGTATTTCGTCACGACGACTCGACTGTGTCAAAGCTGCAGCCGACTAGTGATGGAACATTGAACAGGCCAGGTGGGAATCGAAACCGAAAAGATTATACCTAAGTTAGAAATGGTGACGTGTAAAACAGTTTTATGATTTAAATAGAAATCATGACACAAACAGAAATCATGAACAAATCAAGAAAGAAGAGTCAAGAAGTCAAGTCAGTTCGGATAAAATAATTAAATGGACCTTAACTGCATGAAATTAAGGAGACATAATACATAAATTGACGAAGGTTCACTGGAAAGGATATTTATGACATTTATTCGTCTGTTAGATAGATTTGTTTTAAACATGCATTGTTTTCACTAGCATTACAAAAATACAGCAAATGTATCTATTTAGCAAATCTAGGAAATGAAAACTTCAAAGTTAAAATATATAAAATAGATATCCGATATATTTTTTATTTCGACCAACATATTCGGGTCGGGATCGATATTATCACCTGCACTGACATAACTGACAACACTACACGTTTCTTGTCAATCCTCAAAGTAGAATTACGAGTCTGTGCGTTGAATACCTGAGGGGTCCCTTTGGTGGTCGTTACCGTGATTCAACGTTCGGCGCGTGCGACCGTCAATGGACGTCATGATCTCATGACAAAGATACGGGACGTGTTTGATGTGATATTGGCTGTGGTAGGGATCTTGACGTCTTTACGAGGTTGGAGAAACGGGAAATGTTAAAGATGACAACAATCTCTAGGTAAGGATAAATTGTTTAGAAATGTGTAAAAAATAAAGACTAATAAATTACAAATACACTGTAAAAAGTAAAGCCAAAACTCTACAGTAGAAGGTTTTTGTTTCCATATATTTGAGATTTAATCTAGTCTTGTATTGTATCTCCTAACGGTATTCTGTAATTTAAATGGTTGTATCTTGTTTCAATACCAAGCAGACGAAATACATATAAAAAGTAATAGAACTCAGCTTTCACATTTTTGTACACCCAAACCAAGTCGAAGAAATATTTAGTTTTCTCCAA
This sequence comes from Coleophora deauratella, assembly GCA_958295455.1. Lineage (NCBI taxonomy): Eukaryota > Metazoa > Arthropoda > Insecta > Lepidoptera > Coleophoridae > Coleophora > Coleophora deauratella. The sequence goes on along the minus strand of OY282396.1, from coordinate 15,080,691 downwards.
GACAACACATTTACATTTTCAAAGCGGTAAAAAGAGCATTAAGTATCTATCAAATTAAAGCATAAAAAATCTACCGAACCCAGAGTATAGTAATACTCATACACACGTTCAGGAAGTCCGCGCAACAATGAGTTTAGAAGTAAGCCAGCCGAGGGGTTATTTTAATGTGATTGGCGGCCCGCTTCCCTCTGCCTCTCTCAGCTGAACGTCACTGCATTATTAATGCATCCCTTGCTGAGACACACGGTACTGACAATCGGAAAACTGAAAGAGAATTTTAAAATTTTGTATTTTTTTAAATTAAGAACCAATAGCTTTCCAACATAAAAAGTAGTATAAATTAGTAACTCATAATCAGCCAATCACAAGTTTCCTAGATCACTTACACATGTAGATAACTTGCTAAGTTGACAAGACAAAGGACTCAATAAAAAAAAGGTAATTGTTACCAGGCTGTTACATTTAATCAGTGAGAGAGAGCCTAAGTACCACAAGCCTAAGTCACTTGGCGAAAGAAACCGTAAAAATAAAAAGATAAAAGACAGTTACAAAATTGAAATAGTCAATCAGGATATTATCGTACTAGAAAAGGCAATAAAAATAACTAAAAATATTATAGAATTAGTGTTCTTTATGTGCTATTTAAATAACTGATATAATCAGACCAAAAAAATCTGACCAGTTTCAAAAGCACACAAAACTCTTTTGTATTTATACTTATTATGAGCTAGTTAAACATTGTGAAAAAATATATTTTACTTAGCAAAAAATTGTAACTTATTCAACTGGTTTCAAGGCTCTACGTCAATGTGTACTGCCACTGTCGCTCAACTGCTAATTATTTTGCTGCATTTAGGAATTCCCTTTTGCATCTAAGTCATGAAAATAATATTGAAGCAAATTTTATGCATAGCTGACTCTTATTGTTCCTCTCAGACATTAAAAGTGGCATTGTGAATAATAAAAGGTTACTCAGTAGGAATTTTCCATTTTCTGGTCGTTAATATTGTAATAAAGAGAATTCTAAAAGTGGTTGGTTATCAATTTTAGTTGCTAAGTGCACGTTCTATATAGAACAATAAAGATGAAGCTTTATAATAATCGACGAAGGAACCCCTTATGCTCGCGCGCAAATGCGCATGCGCGGGTACGCATATACGCATTCCGATTCGGGGGAAATGAGGGTAAAATGAGACTAAAACAATGTCAAAGGAATTTCACTAATGTGAAAAACAGACTAATGCAAATATAATACGGTACTAAGAAACTTAATGTTGAATTTCCATTTAATTACATATAATAGCAGACAAAATGTGACATACTAAACGATCCCAAAACCACACCGCTTACTAATTTAAACTTTATCAAATCACATCTCAAAGTAGACTCACAGTTTCTGTCTTTTCCACGACGTGATGAATTCCGAAAAGTTATTTGGGACCAAAGAAATTCCTTCTTTGATCAGTTTCGAAACTTGCGAAGTCTTGAAGGTGTCGGTCACGTAACGATACTGAGCCTACCAAGGACGATTTTATGAACCTAGTGTAGTGCAAATTCGATAAGTAAGTAAGTTTTCGATAACTCGTATTTTCAACCGACTTCAAAAAAAGGAGGAGGTTCTCAATTCGTCGGAATCTTTTTTTTTTTTTTTTCTATGTATGTTCACCGATTACTCGAAGACGCCTGAACCGATTTCAAAAATTCTTTTTTTGTTTGAAAGGGTATACTTCACAGGTGGTCCCATATTAATTTTATCGAAATCGATTCAGCGGTTTTTGAGAAAATCAACAAAAACATAGCAAAATTGGAGTTGCTACGATTGAAGTCGGTTGTTTTTAACGTATTCAGCGTGGTCATTATAATTGGCCGTAGTTATCGCCATAACGATCCGACTGACTTTAAAGTAACTAAGGGATAATGTAGTTTATGTCAGTGATATAAAGTACATTATCCCCCACTTACTCCAAGTCAGTTGGATCGTTACGGCATAACTACGGCCAATTTTGGAGTTGACTGAGCATTATGACCTTATGACAGCTGATGAGGGGTCGTCCATGAGGGGTCGTCCATTAATCACGTGGTTTTTAGCAACTTTTTAGGCCCCCCCCCTGGTGATACTTGGTGAGATTTTAGACTACCCCCCACCCCCTACCCAAAATCACGTATATTTTTTTGGTACAAAATATTATCTTTAAATACACATATAATGTAATTTTATTCTGGAAAATTTATCACCGCGATAAAAAAATCCATTTTAGGGTTGCAGGTTGTTTCTGACTGCCTGAAGCCGTTTCGAACCTTGCGATGAGTTAAAATCGTAACAACAACAGTCCGTCATTTGGAACTTACTCTAGAAATCACGCGTTCAACGAAATAATACACGTGATATCTCACTACACCCCCCCTCCCCCCTTGTGATATTACGCGATTTTCTCCGAACCCCCTCCCCCCCTTTTGAGCCTCACGTGATTAATGGACGACCCCTGATGAGGATACAATGCATAATCGATCTGAGCTGCAACCCCGACCGAAAATATTTAATTATTGCACCCTTTTAAGCTTATTTTATTATTATTATTTATTTCAACATTACATTATTTTTTACAGGATAAACCCTATACAATAATGTAGTTATATATTACACAAGTAACCTAAGGTCACCTTTTCGAATTCCGTCAATGAGCAACTGAATATGTCAATTTTTTCGGAAACCGCGTTTAATATTATTATCGCCCGGTTAGTGGGAGCAAATTTTAAAATATTGGTGCGAGCCACTGGAACCTAAAAACTTTCGTCCTAGGCTCCCGTCGCAACCTTGTGTTGGGATTCAATGGGAGTAATTCCAATGATTCCAGTATTTGTGTATATGTTTAGAAACATCGACGTAAAAAAGTATTTTTTTAAATCTCTTTTTATTGGATAGTCAGCATACTGAATTCCAGCATATAACTTTAAAACTATGCGCCGATAAAAAATACATATTACTTTATATCAACTATTTTTAATACGTAATATTGAAACAGCCAGCTTTTCAGCAGTTATATCGGCGTATAACAAGCGCATTCTTTAGATAAAAATTTTAAAGGTAAGTAATGCCTTCTTCATTATTAAATCATAATATGATTGCTGGACATATCGACAAACATCCTGTACTACAACACTACAATAAATTGACGAGAAATTATCCTAGTCGGGGTCGTTTCGCCTTTTAAATACATTTTTCGCCCCCTTCTTTCGTTGTGGACCTTCCTGACCGTTTATTGACAATTCCGTTTCAGTTTTGTGATTGTGTTTGCCTATGAATTATGGGAAATAACTTGGCTTTTTGGGATCGTGTTTTTATTAGAAATGTTAAGCCACCTACAATACAAAAACATCGTTATATTTTATCTAAGCATTTTGGAAAATTTGGTTAAATAACTTTTATCTCTTTATCCTCTTGTTAAAACACCTACACTAAATATAACGACATCTAATTAGCAACTTCAACCTATATTCCTTATGCTGTCACAAAATACAAATATGTATTTTTATTTGTAGTATTACCATCAATATCAAAAAACTTTATAACAAAACTATGTACTGCCGCATATCTTACGATTCCTTTCTTGTATTTATGTTTGCGCTAACTATCTTTTGACGCTATCATCAGTAGTGATAGCTAGATAGCTTTATACCTAAAAATACTTTTTGATATACTTATGCTATTTCATGAATTCCTACAATAAAATACTCGCCTCCTATTTTCACTGGATCAGCGCCCTAAAAACTTTATTCGGCTTTAATACTCAATGAGGTCCCTTCCTTATATATTACATAAGTTCATGAACATTGCCTGTTACCTTGAGAACAAGTCACTCAAATCTAAGATATGACCACAATACGGCATAATCACGATCAAAGCGAGATTATCCAAGTCCAGCGAATATCTCTCATTATCAGCACCTCTCATCGGCTGTACCGAGGGGCAAATGAGACAATGGGAATAATTATTGGTCGGATACCTCAGTCGGATGGCAAAAGACAATGCGGGCATTGTGGTGGATCTAATTTAATGGATCATAATGTGAGGTTTTCAGGTGGAAGAGCAATGAGATAGACAATTAAGGGTAAAAGGGGTGTGGTAGATAAAAATATCTGGAATTTTGATTCTTGGTTTTGTATTACATACCTAGCTGTTTTGGGCTGAATTGAGATATAGCAGAAAAGAAAATAAACGGATATTTATTTTAAAAAAACAATTAGTTGTAAAAAAAATTAGTAATAAGAACAAGACTATAATTCATACTTTTGTGGAAGTAAAGAAATATGCAAATGACATCGTAAGTAAGCTTTGCTGCACTTTGGTAAGTGAAACCGATGGGTACCAAAATGGAGTGTCCAAGACGACACCAGTTCATGAATATCCTGACAAAGTTAAAGACAAAATACAAGTAAACATAACTAACGGGGGCTCTGATAATCTTAAACGGCGAATTGAATAAATAATCTGGATGATATGTTTCGTAATATGCATTGCTGTGTTCATCATCTATTCTGTCTTTCAAAAGGCAATTTTTTTTAAATAGCTAATCAATCATTTTTTTTTATGGCAGAGGTGGCAAACGAGCAGACGGATACAACTATTTCTGTAGCCTTGCCCTTATAACTACTAACTATTTTAAAACTGAGCATACAGGGTGTTAAAAAAGTGCGTTTGAGATTTTAAAAGGTTACTCAGAATCAAGTATAGAATACAGGAAAAATATTGAAAAAAATCCGATCTACAACAATATTTTTTCAGTTTTCCATACAAATTCTTGATTCATTATTTAGATTTAGTATGGGAATCTGAAAAACAAAAATAAAAGCAAATTTCTTCAATATTTTTCCTGTGTTCTATACTTGATTTTGAGTAACCCCTTAAAATTTCAAACGCACTTTTTTTAACACCCTATCTTTTGTAGGCTCTAAAGTTTCAATTACCAGTTTATTTAGAATTCCGTGGTCTCAGTAAATTAAATTTCTCCAAAGTCCAACTACAAACTAGGCTCGTTTGATTAACTCGCCCGAAACGAAGGCTTTCGCGCCATAATCGCAAGGGTGAATTTAAACGAAGTCCCAATTTAGGGACCTTTTTCACTCTAGCTGTACCCACATGCGGGTTTGTGTTTGAATACACAATTCTTGTCTGCTCTATTACTATAGCTTTTACTGTGTAAATACATCGTATTTTATTCATTTCGTTTCATTTAACTGTTGTTTTAACTCATGAAATTAATCAACTTCTCCTGAGGATTCCAGATAATCGGTCTAAAAAATATCATTAAACTTTACAATAAAACATGTTTGTTTGTATAACTACAAAAAAGGTGTAAAGCTTAAGGAATAGTTTAACATTTTAAAGTTCATACTTTTTTAAGATACAATAAAAATAAATTAAATCTTTTTTTATTATTTTTAGCGGTACGGTAGAATTTTCACTTACAGTCTGAAATGAAATGAAAATGAAAATATTTTTATTCGAAGTAGGTACACTTTTCGAACGTCATTCTTTTATCTACCTAATACGAACCTACCTATACCTATCACTCGGAACTCGTATACCCACCGTTTCGGGAAGTGTTTGCGGAGTGAGAAGAAACGGCGGGCCCTAAAGAAACTCTCTCCAACACAGTTTTTTAAAAAAAAAGTCTTATATTCTATTTAAATCACTTTTGTAATAAATAATGTATGTATATGTTGTGTCTTTGGAATAAATGGTTTTCTTCCTTTCTTTCTTTTTTTAAATCTTAATGCTAGTTCAATAAATGATAATTCTGACAGGTGAAGGCAGTAAAGCTTGTAAAAACAATCGTGTCCTATGTATATTAAATAGGTCCTTCATTATGACTTCCAAATTCAATATAAGCCAAGTCTAACCTAGTTAACCGCTGAACTTCATAACAAGATCTGAAAAGGTCAATTATTTTGTCATTTCGTTTGATGTCGTGTCGATAATAACCTACAAAATATTTTTTCACACAATAGCTTTCTAAGAGATAACTTGCCATTCTAAGGGATTATTTTTTTCCATTTACTTCGGGTGTTGCAATCCCGCCCGTGATCCCCTATACCCTGTACTGACATTTATGAGTTCGTCTTCGCCTCCATCCAAGTGGCCCCACTACTAACACCGACGGCATGTCCTTACTTAGTAACACAGAGATCTTTTCAGACATTAAGATATATGCGAATAAACACTGCCTCTATGCTGGCAACATTATTCCCGTAAACGTATTGCAAGAGGCGGCTTATCTTAACCACCTTCGCTATTCGAGGTACGAAAATACCCCAAATGTGCATCTAAATATTTTTCTTGAATATTTCAGGGACCGTACACGTGGAATCCACCCGCGCCATACCACACGAAAAATAAGCAAAGGTATTCCTTATCTACTCCAAACAACCACTAGCGTTACTATAAAAACTCACTACTTTCTCGCCATATTTCATTTAGCGTATTAAATTTAATGCAGCTCATTAAACATCGCTATCGTCATTATACAGGTTTTAATGATACTTTAAAAAGGGCGTTACGTTACTATAGTTATAATATCAACGTTAGTTGTTTTATCGCGGGCAATGTTTCATAGCAAGGATCTAATGCGTGTCAGCACGCAAGAAATGGTGACTAAAATTAATAAAATTAGTTTGTGTTGGCCAGTAAACATTTATAGAGTAAATAGGGCAGGTTTTGGGACGTATTCTAGTGACAGAATCGATCTGAATAGCATAGCATAGCATGTTTATATGTAAAGACTTATTTTATGCAATTTTGCAAATACAGGGTCCTTCCAAAAAAACAGTAGTGACTTCTACTCATGATAGTCGTATTGAACAATTTCCCCCAAGAAACCTATACTCAATTTAAAAAAAATACTTACAACCCAGAATTGGCAGATCAGTTGATCAATTAGTATGAGGAGTCCAATTTTTTTTTCAGCTTCACGAGTAGAATTATGAGTTCAAGAATCGTATACCCTTTCGTTACACCAGTTGTGTAGATGATACGTAAATGACAAATAGCATTGACCCAGAAAATATGTATTGTTGTTTTTCCTGTTATATCACAGGTGCTATTCGCCTCGTTGCTATTCAAATCGTTGCTCTTCGTATAACGCGCAGGTTTTTGAGGGCTACAGCGGGAATTCAAGACTAATGAGGGGACAAAGCCATTATAATGTTGGCCATTCAGGTGTGCATACGCAACTAAGCGGTGAAAATGATAGCGATAAATAAAATGCCTCGCCCATACGTAGAATGTATGAGCGGATGTATTTTAACCGATATTTCAAAATATAGGAGGTAATTATATCAAATTCTTTGAAGATAAAGGTAAAAATTGTAGCAGTGAAGCCAGTTAAGAAGTTATGTTATTAAAATCAACAGTTTTGATTAGTAAATATGAAAAAATGTGTATTAGCTTCACCTGGTTTTTATAAAGAGTGATTTAATACTAAAACGGTATAAGGATAGGTAAAACTATTCCTTTAATGAAATAGCTGAATGTGTGTCTCTGACAGCCGTCCTTTAGTTTATTCATTTTATACGTCAGCTCAGTTCAAAGATTTTGATCCAATTTGAATTTTTATCCAAGGATTCTATTTTAAAGGGCCTAATTTATTGACAAATGGTGATTCTGTAAAAAACCCCATGTGAAAAGGTGATAAGTCTGAAACCTAGTCCAATTCCACAAAGTACTCTTACATCTGACGTCATTTGACTAATATATTCAAACATAGCAAGAGATATCGCTGGAGCTGTCATTTTCACGAGGTTGCGTTTGTCAGCCCTTGAGCGTCGCAAAGGGCCTTGTTTTGATATAAAAGGAACAATGTAGGCGGCTTGTCCTAATTTTGACAAAGTTTATGTTGAAAATTCATACAAGTTTAAAATGGAAGTTGTAAAACTGCTAAATAAGATTCCTTCTTGTTACAAATCAATAAATACGTAAATTTTTAATTCATAAGTGTTGCTATTTTTTTTTAAAAGTCTTCTATTTTAAGCTGCTAATCATCATTCTTACCTTTGTATGTACCTATTATGTGGGTATATCCACTATTTCAGTGACAACTACTGGATGGATGTAGTCAAGAAGTAGCTAGGTATGTCCAAATTTTTTTCGAAAACTTCTGCACCGAGTGAAGTGAAACTTTTTGATAGAAAACTTTGTAGTTGGAGGAATACGTAAACTTTTTTATATATTTAAAATGTACAAGCTAAACCTTATGATTTTATAAAGGAGAATAGTCTAAATATATATACTTTTAACAGCACTTGTAAGTTAATGAATAACACAAAATACCCTCTGAAAGGTTTATGAAATAAAACACCATTTATTTTTATTTAAATGACTCACGCAACGACAATAAATTCAACTTTACGACCATTCAGAACTACGAAAACAATTCAAATAATTGTTTCGTACCTTTTTCTATTAACAATTTCAATAAAAAGCTCATTTATTTCAGGAGGAATATTATAAAATGTAAAACTGTATGTACTTCAAAATGCCCCATTGAATTATTGTAATATTGAACGCTCGAGGTCACCCGAATGGTGATGGAGTAGACTATGATTGGAGTTTCCTTACGTGATCGAATAAGAAATGAAGAGATGTGTAGAAGAACTAAAGTAACGAACACAGATCACAGAATCGTTAAAGTGTCAGTGGGCGGGACGTATAGCTCGTAAAACAGACGGCCGTTTAGATGGGGCAAGAAAATTCTCAAGTGACGATCGCGCACCGGAATACGTCAAAGAAATGGACTGGGTGGACTGACGACCTGGTGAAAATAGCAGGAAGCTGGTGGATGCGGGCAGCATAAGACCGATCATCGTGGAAATCCTTAGAGGAAAGCCTTTGTTCAGCACTGGATGACTCTTGGCTGCTGCTGACAATAATAATGAATGCCTCAATCAAACCCTGAAGAAGATGACCTCAGGCACTATCATGTATTCGCAATACATTTTTGCAGTACAAGGTACTTTCCAAGGAAAGTATGTTTTTAAATCACGAGTGCGTAAAGTTTGCTCGAAAGAATAAATCTCAAATTTTAACAGCTTTTTAACGTAAGCCACGAAGTTTCATCAACTTTATTGCTTAATTAACTACATTCCTTAAAACTTAGTCGGGTAAACCTTTGCAATGCAGATTTTTTAGTCTGAGAGGTTAAGAGTCGTAAAAATAAAACATAAAAATCAACACTGCAGAAAAAGTATCTTATTTCGTGATGGTTGACAGCTAGCATTATACTTAAGACCTCAGACAAAAAAAATCATTATGTCATAAAGACTCGTACGTCGTCGGAGCCATTAAATAATTTAGTACTATTTACCAGAGTACGGTACGGAGAATACGCTCATGTTACAAACCCTTTTGTTGTTTTGTGCTATTCACCAGCTTGTTAACTTACCTGAAACAAAAGAAAATTAACATTAATATACCAATCAATAGTTTTACTTATTTATTATTTATTTATTTAAAAAGTAGAAAGGATTTCGAGTGGCAACCACGGACCATATAGCATTGGACGACCCCCCGATAGGTGGATTGATTATAGAAAATCTGAATATTGTCAAGTTTTTAGGAAGTATGCTGCTCAAAACTGCGCTAAGTGGAAATCTATGGTTTTTAAGCGAGTTTCTTTTGGGCTCGAGGTTTCTTCTCGTTTCGCAAACACTTCTTAAATCGTTGAGTGTACAAGTTCCGCGTGGTAGAGACTTTGTACTAGGTAGAAAAAAAAAACGATTTCAAAGCATGTGTAAAGCATCGTGTATTCTATTAACCCCTTGAAATTACAAACGCACTTTTTTATCACCTGTATAGATCATAGATCACACAGTTGAAACATAAACATAAGGGTAATTTCCAAAACTTACAAATAGATAATGCCACTTTAGTTTTAGCTTTATCAATACGAGGGCAGAGCCTCAGAGGTCTTCAATATTGCAGGCGAACGAACGGAAGTGAAGATATCCTGAATATTTTATTTGGGGAGGTAAAGAGGCGGACAAAGAAAATGCGGGTCGGATCGCGTCCTATAAAAACGAGACAGGAAGGAGGTACTATTTGTTTTCGAATGTTGAAAATGATAGGCATTTTTGAAGAACTTTGAGTTGGGATTCGACTCGCCACACGTACAACTTTTGTTCTATGACTTTTTTGAATTTACAAAAAGATTATAATGATCGATTTGTAGCTTATTGTCTATGTTATTGACTTCATATGTTGTTAACAACCCATAACTTCCCCACTGCAGAGGCACGGGTCTCTTTCCATACTTCGGGAAGGCTAAGCCATACTCCACACACGGGGGCCAAGTCCGGATTGGTGGAGTTTGTGGGGCTAGTGGCCGACCCCAATGTCAGAAGTTTTCAAGCCGCTTATAAGACTCCGACATGGCTTAACGACTGCGATCTAGTGATAGCGGCCGGCACTATTCTCTTTATAATTATATTAGTTCGTGATTTTGACTGATTGTGAGTCTGTGAGGCTTACAGTACGCCAAAATTATGAACTAATACAAAGTTAATAACGTAATAGTCAATAAAATACTAATCAATCAGATTATTTTTACAATCCATTTCTTTTTCGAATTTAGCGTATATTGGTTAGATCAGGTATATTTCTACTCCGTAATTATGTACTGCGTATATAGAATATTTAAACATAATAAAGGTATGTTATTAATAAATGTTTTCTATAGTACAGGTAATCCTAGTAGGGTTAAGATGACCGACCTAACAAAATGTAAAAAAAATACAATTAGGTAGTTGTTATTGATATGAAGCTGTGGTCTCGTCGATCACGCAGGTTAACTGACTACAGACACGGTCATAACCTGAATGGGTTTGACTGTTAGTGGCATTTATCTCGACCGTTTCCGTGCTTCGCAAGGCTAGCGTGCCTACCCGTTGGTTATCGCTAGATGGCAGTCGTTAATACAGTCAAGTCGAAGGCCTTATAGGCGGCTTGAAAATTTCTGACACTGGGGTTGATCACTAGCCCCATAACCTCCACCAATCTGGACTTGGCCCCCGTGTGTGGAGTATGGCCTAACCTTCCCGAGTTATGGGAAGAGACCCATGCCCCTGCAGTAGGGACGTAATGGGTTGTTAACAACATTATTTATATGATGACCAATATTTTTGTAAAAGAATTTTAACGTTCGTTCTGTGTCCAGTGGTAGAGTTTTCCAATAAATCCCAACTTAACCCGCCCCGAGGCATGGCAACGGCATTATTTATTTACTAGGCCTACTGGCACTCAATAATTGTTCTTTTCCAGTTTCCCATAACTTTTGTCTTTGGAAAAAATATTTTTTTTTATCATTTGTGCAAGTGTTTAAAAACTTTTTCTTAATAACCTTTTTGTAATTGCACAAATTGTATATGGAGTTTTAACATACACACAACAAAAATTCTAAATTTAAATTAAAGTAAAAGTGTAAATATTTCTTTTGTGTATTATGTTTAATTTTTTCTGTATGTTTTTTATTCCTGCGCATGCCTACTAACATAGACTATAAACAAAAAAATACTAACAAAATATAGACTGAGTTGTCTGAAAATAAATATTATTTATTGTTTTTTTTTTTATTGTGATATGTGGCAAACGAGCAGGCGGATCACCTGATGGTAAGCGATTACTGCCGCCCATAGACACCCGCAACACCGTCCAGAGGAGTCACAACTGCGTCGCCGACCTTTGAAATGGGATGGGGGATGGGAGAATTGGGGGGGGAGGTTGGGCCTCCGGTACCCGGTTAATAGTTCCATCATCATAATTTTAAATGATTTTCTAATTGCAGAAGTCAAATAAATAATATTTTTATTTATGCATTTGCAGAATGCGGTATTCCATAATGAAACATAATATTATACAACTAATACTTGAAAGGATCTATATTTAAAAGGACATTCATAACTTTACAAAAGATCATCTTCGATTTCCAAATTTTATTCAATTTAATAAGTGCTATTGACTTAGAACATAACGTAACTTTTACATTTTAATGAATCTATAGTTCATTCCAATCAAAAAAAAGCAAAAGGTAAACAAAACTACTATGGATTTGACACATGTCAATGCTAGTTAAAATATCAGTTGCATAGTAAGTTTGTTTACCTTTTGCTTTTTTTGATTGGAATGAACCATACCCTTTCATTTTCCATTTTCCATTTTCACCCCACACATTCATCCTAACTAATTAATTAACCTATCGTAATAAATAACATAAAACAACAGCGTTACTTAACTTTATAATAATAACACTACCATTATAAATTTAATGCTTTTCGCATGTTTTGGTAGTGAAGACTGACTCACTAAAATTGTTCGGGTAATAGCGTGAGACAAAAGCTCATTTTCGTATCTCTACAGTTAGTGAAATTTAATTATTTTGGCGCTTTGTTAAACTTCATCCCTTGTTGTTTTGCTGATTAACCTTTGTTAGTCGCTCAGTGCGGCTTGCCTGGTCCCTTTGATGATGAAGGTTAACTGACTACAGGACACAGTTACAACCTGGATGGGTTTGAATTTAAGTGAATTTTTTTCTTGAGATTCCACGGATTGCAATTTCAATGCTTTTGTGTCGTTTGCTATCACTAGATGGCTGTCCTTATATCATGACAGAAGTCTTATATCATCAATTCATCATATAAAACCTCTGACACAGGTTCATGACCATAGACCATTCAAACCTTCACGAAAAGAGCGTACTCCCATATCAAAGGCCGGAAACGCACTTGTGACTCCTCTGGTGTTGCGGGTGTCTATGGGCGGCGGTAGTCACTTACCATCAGGTGATCTGTCTGCTCGCTTGCCACCTCTACCATAAAAAAAAATCTAGGAATGAAACCACGCAAGACTCTTTAGTGAGCTTTAAATTACAAGCTTTATACTTATTCAAGGAAATGAGATTTTATGTCCCTTTTAATATAATTTCATAAAAAGAATCTCTTGACCCATCATTAGTGTGGAGCAGAAAATCTTTTATGTTAAAAAAAATTGAATAATTTTTAAGAGCCCGAGAGCCCACGCGGAGACGTTTTGAAATTGGAATGAATTAAAAAATTAAGAGGATCACCGTTGGGTCTCTTTTGAATGTTAATAAGGGCCCCGGGTGACTTAATTAATAAATACTGAAGGCTTTCGCGCTATTCGCGTCGTCTGCGCCACTTCACTCACTGGCCGTTAATTTACTCATCTTTTGGTATTAATCATCTCTTGACTGGAAAAAAGTTTTTAAGAAGTGTCGACGTAATTATGAGAGTTAATTTTTGTCTATTGACGCATATATATTTTTTTAAATTATAGATTGAAATCCACGAGGACGTTATTTAACATTTTCATAACTGAAAAAAAATGCAATAATAGACTATTCCGCTCTCAGGGTAAAATTACTCTCGCAAAAGTGATCTGGAACCCATTATTAGTTTATTTTACGTAATAAGTTTTTCGGTTACCTATCTACTTCAAATTAAACAGTTTAGCTTAAACGAAAATATAAGGAATACTGTTCTACCTCAGAGCTTTTAATGACATACTTTTAATCTACAGAATTATATTATTTAATGCAATATAAGATAATTACTTACCTAAAATATATTAGATATATACACCTTTATTGTAAATACCAGGCAATAAACCAAAGAAAACATAAATATATACAATAAAGTATCGTAAACTCTAGTCGCTGATTGCCCTTTGTTCTGAGGATTTTGACAGATAAGTTAAACATCATACGTTATGTGTACTGTCTGCAGAAACGTCTTGATTTTGCAATCCTCATATTACAAGTCTGTATATTTGAAGTGTGTATTAACATATCCGATTTCTGTGGCGATGGCACTAGACTAGAGAGGCGATGCAACATAGTTGTCGCTCTCTAAATTTGACTAATACTGGAAGACTAACTATCGGTTCTTGGTCCTTTAGCCGATGACTGGAGGACATTGTTTTGAACCGAAAAATACCCAGTTAACTAATGATTCTAAATTCAAAGTATATTTGAATTACCTCCGCTCTTTAAATCTCGAAAACGACTGCCAAAGTGGATAGTGTTTTTCGAACTTATGTATGCACGTTTTGATCACTATTCTGATTTAGTATGGGAAACTGAAAAAAAAGTTGTAGATCGAATTTTTTCAATATTTTTCCTGTATTCTATACTTGATGCTGAGTAACCTACATTAAACATGTGTAAGTAAACATTTCAGATGCACTTTTTTAACACCCTATTCAGAAGTAAGGTTCCAAAGAACTTCCACCTTATACTCATAGTAGTACCAACAACTATCAACGTTGCATTTGACTAATTCCCCGGAGCACCCGTCCGCATACAAGCAATCCCCATTATTATGTGAACACACATCAAACTGTTTTGTGCACAACTTTTAATTTTCTGCTGTATAACTAATCCCTTGAATCCAAGAATTTCCCCAATCCACGAACCTGTCGGGACCCAATCTGCCGAACACGATGGATCCAGAATCTGCCCTAAATCGGACAAATGATCTTAAATGTTAAATCATTGAGGTAGAAACAAACTAATCTCGTTGATTAAACAACGTTGTATGAAGAGTCAAAATATTTTTGCTCCAGTTGTATGTGTTCCTTGGGGAAAGTTGAACAGATTCATGACAAAAAGCCGCTAATAAGGGGAAGGAATGAATAACCGTGATTTATTAATTGATATACTCTTTATTGTACACACACACACACACACACACACACACACACACACACACACACACACACACACACACACACACACGCACGCACGCACTCACACACACACACACACACACACACACAAAATAACAAAAGGCACAATATTAAAATTACAGTGGTACAATTTGAGCGGTCTTATCGTTTAAATCCATTTCATCCAGACAACCAGGACACCTTATTATTCGAGCTTCTTCACTTGTCCACTCAATCTATTTTCGCGTCGGATTGCCTAAGTTAATAATATTTGTAAATCTTTATTTTCAGAGGATTCTCTACAGCTTTTGCGCTATTGTGACCGGTACCTACATATCATGATTTAAGACATCACAGAACAGCTAGCTCACGACGTTCACTGTACAACTCCCAGTTCCCGTATTAGTATAAGCTTCTCAGTATTACTAGTTCCTTTGCATTACCGCTTCTAAATCCTAATGTATTTAATTCTGTGCAGATAATTTAAGCGGATTATGAGTGCGAAATGTCCGAATTTATAACTGCATTTGTACTTCGTATCGTAACTGAGCAATTGTTTATGGCAGGCATTTTTACTTTCGACGGATAAACACTTAAAAAGGACTTTTTTACAATATATTATAAAATTGACAACGACTTAAAAAAAACGATTTCAATCGTAACAACTACAACTTTCCTTTTTATTGTTATTGATAATAATTTACAAATAAAATACGGAACCGATTTTTATACAGTTTGTATTGGATCACGTCGGAGTCATTATCAATAATAATAATAAAAAGTCGATTTAAAGTCGGCAAAGCTATCCCGTAATATACATAAATAAGAACATACAATCAAATTGAGATTCCACAGTTTTTTATTAATTTTATTAAAATTGAGTTTAGTTGAATGTTCTCAGAAGCACTGAAATAAAGGGTTGATTAATTTAGTTTAAGCTTAGACGTAATAAAAGGTGTTTTACGTTTGTTATTATTCAATCGTAAATGCAACTCATTTGCAGGGATGCGACTAAGGACTTTTATAAGAGACGACACGGCTACCATTTGCGAACGGTTTAAAAAGATGGCTTTTTATTCGAGCGAAGAAAAATGTCCCCTAAGGAACTATACAATTATCGCAACAAAAGAAAAACTTCCCATACAAATTGACAATACAACTGAACAGTCGATTCCCGAACTTCGTATGGAAGCAAAATACTGGTAAATAGCTTTACATTTTCTTATAAAAAGTCCCTGAACTGGATCTTTTCCTTGATTGATTATTTTACCCTGAACCAAAAGAAAAGTGACCATATCTAAAAGATTAGCTTCTGTTATTAAAAGGTTCATTATCGTGTCGTATATTATAATTGGCAATATTGTCAAATCGTTTTATTTTACGTCCTATTTAATGTTAGGGCACACATTAAACCCCCAAACGTTACAGTTGTAAAATGAACGACTCTTTTACAACTACATACTATATTGTCTTTTCAGTTTATTTCTATAGGATTAAATCGGATCTTTCTTACGATCCATAAGACCTTAGTGTTTTATTGTATTCATTTAAAAATGTTGACAAAATTAAATTTTTACCTCACACAATGAACCCCTCAAACAGTACGTAGTTTATTGCGATGCTAAAATTTCCGATAGAATCTATCAAGACTTTATAACATTTGTTAAAGTTAACGCATTACTTTATGTAAGATAGGTATTTAAGTAAAAAAAATATTGAAGCTACCAAAAAAGTTGACTAATCACTAACAGTATAAATAAAGCAGCGTAACATTTCCTGCTTAACTACATATGAACTACAATAGACATACTGTTTACTGATAATTCTTTTTTCCCTAATTTATTTATATTTTTTAAGATGAATGCATTTGAACTCTCGACTTATTACGATAATACGTTAGATAACTTTATCATCGAAGTGACATATTAATAAACTTTTAATTATCATAGCAAGCAACACTTAACAAGCTTTCATTGTTTTTTTTTGGGTCGATTTCTTTAATGGATTTGGAGTTCTCATTTAGGTTTGTCAACTAAAAATTGTTTTAGTCGTAGAAAGAAGCCCGTGTTAACATATATGAACTACTTTATAACACCCTGTATAATTAAATTTGTTGCCGACTGCCTAACGGAAGGTATTGTTTTTCTATGTAAGTTGAAGATATTGTAAATCTATTTATCTAGATTGATAAAACAGACATGTCATGCAGTTTAAAACAAAAAAGTCTTTATTTCGTAATTCAGTCTCAGACTTTTTTATTTACGACTATCTACAACTTCTTTAGTAAATAATTCGAAAAATAAAATCTTTGTTTTCTGTACATAGTAGA
Source organism: Coleophora deauratella (assembly GCA_958295455.1). NCBI lineage: Eukaryota > Metazoa > Arthropoda > Insecta > Lepidoptera > Coleophoridae > Coleophora > Coleophora deauratella. Next base: position 15,063,631 of record OY282396.1, on the reverse strand, counting down.
GGCACATCCACAGAAAACTATTGGGAACTACTTATTCCAAAAATTAAGCTTCAAGAATTCGTCTTAGACTTTGCCTGAGTTAGCGAGGATGATAACTAAGAAAGCCTCAGGGCTAATATTAAGAAGTCCCATCCAGTGTTTTTGACAGTTTCCAAATTTGTTTTGTAAATTATGTTAGCTACTTTGCGGAGTTCAATTAGGTTATTATTCTTTTATGTTTTTGTTGTAGCCAAGTGCTTTTTTGGTTCCTTACCCAACAGTACTTACTGTATCAATTACTTTACTTAGCCTACACTGCACATCTGATATACCGATGAATTTTCTGTATCTTTTGAACTGTAATACGTAGAAGGGTTAAAATATTCATATTTTATGAATATTGTAGGTGATTTATGGCCTATACTAATAAATAACCCAATCTCATTTCACCGATTTCTACTCCTGCTCCTTTTCCGTTCATGCCGTCAGGTTGTGGAATTCTCTTCCTCATGAAATCCGTGACAGCGAAAGCATCTTCCCCTTAAAAAACAAACTTAGGAAGCACTACTTCTCTCTGTCTTCGTGAGGTTGATAAGCCATGTATATAGTATATATTATATATATATATATATATATATATATATATATATATATATATGTATATTATTATGTATGTATGTTATATATTTATATGTGTTATATATTGATATATATTTATCAATGAACTACATAATGTTTGTGTTCATGCTGTTCTGCCATTTCAGCTACAATTTCTCCTTAACCCGGGTCTGCTGGAAGATTTCTACTAGAAATAAGCTGCGCCCTTTGTGTATATTTTATGTTAAGCCTGTGTATTATGTCTATTATATGTACACAATAAATTGTAAAATAAAAATAAATAAATAACATAAAAATTGAAAAGTTAAGGGGAGTGTCCGATGTCCCCAAAAATCATTTTTCCCTATCGTAAAATCTGTTATCCTATATTAACACGAAAGTTTGTCTTTCTGTCTGTCTATTTGTTTGTTACCATTTTACGCTAAAATTACCGACTGTTTTTTTTAAATTTGACATTGTTGACTTCTATGAAAATGGCATATGCGGAACCATCCACGGTGCGCCAGTCGGATGACCTCAGACTAAAAAAAAGTATCATGAACGTCATCCATTACAATTAGGAAGAAGCTTCAGTATGGCTTCAGCTAACCCGGTCCTCTGCTCATTTTATTACGCAGTAATTCGTTATGTTACTGCTTGCTGTACGCATCTCACATCTTAAATTTGGCAATCATGAACGATACTACTTGAATTTGCATAATTTTAGGTTATAGTTACTCCGCAGTCGTCACGTAGGAACCTAGTTATCATACCGGGAAACAGGGAATGTTAATGATAGGTATGGTCTATTGTGATACGGATAATCATCCTAAAACTAGTAAATCATCTTGAAAACAGAAATAGGATATTTAAAATATGACCCAAGAAAAGATTATGCAACATTTAGATAGGTACATCTTGGAAACTTACACCTAATAGTGCCTTAGTACCAAACACCCCTATTTATGTTAAATAAATAAAATGATTATGATTAAATAACTGTGAATTGTATCAACAAGTTAGACATGAATAAAAAGCCAAAGTTAATTAAATTGTATCAGCATTATTCAGACTTAAGACTACGATACTCCATCTTGTTTGGTCTATCAGTGCTGAGGTCTATCATCGAACCACTTTTGGTTGGATGGTGTTGCGCCAAGCCAAGCGGTCTGTAGGCACACTTGATGCCTTATGGATCATCATCTCAGGCGTCTTCGTAACAAGGTCAGCCCATCGGTCTGCGGCCCCGTGGTCCATCCACTTCCTTCGACTTTTCCGCACATGACGGTCATACGACCGTCCACTGCTACTTCAGTTTAGCGACTGCGTGTGTGAACTATGTCGGTTACTTTGGTACTTATGTTCTCATTTTTATTTCGATCTGCTATGTATAGCAGAGTATGAATCCAGTACAAAAAAATCGTCATTTTAATTAATTTGTATCAATTTGTTCAATCCCATTGCTAAAATTTTGAAGTGCATCAGTACTTTTCAGATCTTAAAATACATATTATAATAATAAACTGCACCGCCGCTTCTAAAGTCCCATAATAATCCTATGCACCGCGTAATTTAGTCAAACATCAAATACGAGATGCATCTCGCATCTACAGAAGTTCTCTGCGTGTTTATACACGACCCAAGTTTGAGCCAACTCGTATATGGACTCAGAATTGCTACTGCTAATGAGATGTAAGGAGTCATTGGGTTTGAGTATGAAGAGACGTCGTGCTGGCAATTTTGGAAATAAAATAAAGATTCGTGTAGTAATGTCGTGTCTTTTATTCATAACGTTAGTCGAACCATCACATGAGTATACGAGGGTTTTCTAAGAATATGAAATGGTTTATCTTCAAGAACCCCTGAACATATTGCAATTTTTGACTAGTGATTATGATCTCTCATATATAAATTGATCAACTTGATCACCACGATCGCTTGTATGAAATGTCCAAAATTTTTTCATAAAATTTCAGGTAGGTTGTAAAACAAAAGTTGTTCTTTTTCATAAGTATTTTATAGAGGAAGAGATGTTGTCCCCTTCCAAGAACCTTATAAAGTTTTCTCGTTTTCTTCCTATTATTGAAATGTTAATATATGTTTCAAACCCCTCCGGCCGCGTGGTTCGATAACGATGTCCGACATATCGGACGACGAGGAATTTTAATTCCTTGCTGCCCGCCATCTCGGACTTTTTCTAGTATAAACTCTAAAACAAAAATCCGGCAAAGTGGTCGGAGCCGCGATAACGAACCCAGACTTAATCGTTTAGAAATAAGTAGTTAGTTATAAAATCTTCGGCGCGCGAGTCTGACTCAGTCTTTAATTTAGTCGTATTTTTTAAATGTCTCGATTAAACGGTTTAAAGCTTCTGATATCATATTTTTTATTTAGTTGTCTCACGCTTTCATAATTTCATCTTCATCATCCAAAACTTAATGAAAACTTCAAATAAACTTCACCATTAAGCTTAACTAACCGTATCATATTCCATGCTATTTAATGTTATCTAAAGTATCTATTTTCTGGTTTCCGCCAGTCTATTCACCTGTTGGCAGGAGACAGTTCGGTTTAGACTTCTAAGCCACTGCCTGAGGTGATGCTGAGATTGGCTTTACTGACAGGATATGCAGCCTATTCAGAGCACTTTGCTTGCCTACCGTCCTCGAGTGCCTTTACTTTACAATTTTGTAATGATTTCAAGGTTTTCAGTGCGAAAGATGTACTATCGCATAAAACCACCACGTATTTGTGTTGTGTAGTTACCAACTTTTCTTACTTTTTTTACTTAATTTATAATGTCATTCTTTTCAGAATCTTTAAAGCAATTCGAGTGTAGGTACACACGAGGCCACTTTTTGTTATTTTTCGGTTGTAAGAAAGCCTCCTTTAGTTTGATTTGATTATTTTGATTTAAATATACAGGGTGTAAAAAATTGCGTTTTAAATTTTAAGGGGTTACTCAGAATCAAATATAGAATACAGGAATACTAAATCTGAATAGTGAATCAAGAATTTGAATAGGAAACTGAAAAAAATAGTTGTAGATCAGATTTTTTCAATATTTTTCTTGAGTTGATTCTGAGTAAGCCCTTAAAATTTCAAACAAACTTTTTTAACAGCCTGTATATATTTGAAAATTCCAACTACCTACACCTAGATAGAGACATTAAAGACAAGATTCCCTATTATACCAAGAATCCCAAAAAAAGTTGCTTTTATTAAAGAAAAATAGTGTAATTTTCTCGACGTAATTTAAGGAGTTACGCATTCGTTTCTATACCCAATTTAGAAAGCTACTTTCTCCTTTCCGACATTAGCAAAAACACTAACTTTATTTTAAAGAATACGCAACTTTACTTTTATACATTTTGTTCCTCAGCTTTTCTGTAAGACACCAAAGCTATTCCCAGCAGAAAACATAAAAATTCAACGAACGAAATCTCTAATTCACCAATGCCGTGTAGCTGAGAACAATGGAAACAGCATATAGGTATGAGGTGCACTGTACCGCTACATAATTTAGCGGCTGGGAGTTGAACCATGTACAGTCGGCTCAGTTATTTATAATGTAATTTAATTTGTTACTACTTGTGCTATTGCATTATTGGCTTGAATAGCAAGTACATTTTCAATATTCTTGGTGTTAGTTGCAAATTTCTACAGGTAGTTTTTTGATTAATGTTCTGTGATATAAAAAAAAAAAAACAAATAAGCGCTTTGTATAATCTATTTGTAATGTGGTTGTGTCAAATACTTTTACTAAAATATAGTATCTACTCTGAAATTTTTATATAGGAGAGCAACTATTACTACTTACTATATTTATTTATTATATTTTACAAGCAGAAAATATAAGTTCAGCTGTTATTTTAGACCAAATTGTTTTGTACAATTTCATTGTCATTTTAATGATGTACAATTTGTACTTTAATTTTAGTTATGTACAATCGTGCTGTTAAACTGTATAATTGTACTCTATTATTCAAGCCCTGTGAAATGTGCAGTTCTAAATTGTACTCTATTATTCGAGCCCTGTGAAATGTGCAGTTCTAGTGTCATTTTATCCTATATGTTCTATAGTCCCATTAGTTTTACTGTGTTCAATTGCGTTACAAAATTAAAATATAATTTTAAAGATCAACCGATTCCTTTCACCAATTTATCTAAATCCGAACACTGAGATAAACAAAGAGCACCAGCGTCACTAGAAAGCTTTACTGATCCGAAGATGCCTGGCCTGGGAACCGAACCTGGGACTATACTCGATGGAGGTTACGATGCTATCTCGCACACAATGGCCGATTAGGAGCGATGCGACGCGATACCAAGATGTTATCGCTTTAGTTGGTGCATGGCTTAAGGAGAAACTAGTAGCGGTTAGTTTATCACATTATAAGAAATAAATGGTGAAATATGTAGGTGAAACTGAAATCGCGGACCAAATTTCAACTGCTAAATTTTTTTGCTCCGACTGAATTGGTTTCTTAGAAAAAGTTGTTCAGTTTCATGAGCAGAAACCACAGTTAAAATTTGTTCCACTATTTCAATTTTATCCTGTATAATAGCTATGGCAAATATCGTATAAAATAAAAAATAAAAATTATAATTAGGTGAATATACTAGACATTACGAAGCGAAAGGACTGTAAGTTTAACATTACACATATAAACACTTGTAGAGCGAAAAAATCTGCTCATCACAGACTGTCGGATATCATAACTGTGTATATTTCAACATATATTGTACTTATGTATATTTTTCTCATAGCACAGGGTAATCATATTTGGATCCAGGTGAACACGTATGTTTTTCCGAATATTATTTTTAATATTTCTCTTGTCTATCCAGTAAGCATAAATATTTCCGGCCGGATAACTTCCGGCCAAAACAGTAAACACAAATCATTGCTCATTGCGTAAAGATTTTTATTTATTCTCCACTTCAACCGATTTCTTACACCACACTCTCCTCCACAGAACCCAATCGCATTGCCTTAGCTCGAAGCTAAAAATCATTCATTGTCCATTGACAAATTACGTGCATACCGCGTTGTAGGGAACCCTGAAATATTGTATCGACTTGAACTTGCCCGAACTTGACCCGGCTGCGCAGTTAATGGCAATTTATTGCCTATTCACGGAACCCTAACTATAGTAGATCTCTTGCGTTAGTCAGAATCTGAGTGTAATGAGAACGAAAAAGATTTAAGGACATAACAGTAATTTAGTAAAGATTTTCTTTTCTCTTTTTCTTCTTTTAATTTTTATTTTTATTTATTCGCCACTTCAAGCGAAGTTTTACATCAAAATATTGACACTATTATCACGTTTTTTTATCCACAATTCATAAGTCCTTATATAAGGTGCTACTTTATGAGTGCCCGATATTTTAGTCAGTGTTTCTACTCCTGATTCTGATCAACTTTCCACAGGGAACCCATAGTCAAATCGCAAAAAAAATTTTGGACTCTTCATACACATTGATCAGCCGAGCGGCCAAATTAGTATGAAGAGTCCAAAAATTTTTTTGCGATTTGACTATGGGTTCCTTGGGGAAAGTTGATCAGAATCAGGAGTAGAAGCACTGACTAAAATATCGGGTACTAATAATAAAGTAGCACCTTATATAGTTCATAAGAAACATCAATTTATATTGTGATTGAACAAAATTACTTGTAGAAATAATAATGTAGGAGGTACCCTGAATTACAGAGCAGACATTTTTCACACAGACTAGACGGGTTTTTTCTTTATTATAAATCTCACGTCCATCCGTTTTTTTTTTAAAGTAAAGTGATAATTTAATCGGGAGGAAAAATAATAAAAAATCTTTATTAAGGCTTTAGAAAATGAGCTAACACGATTTAAATTAGAATGTTCATTCAACCATAGTTAATTTTGAAAAATGGACCTCACACAAATGGATTTGGATCAACTGTTCTTTAGTTTTTTCGTTCCCCATAATACAGGGAATTATAGTTTGGGGCCATATAACCGTGAGCGATCTGCCAGAATATTTGTTTTATGTTATGGAAAATGTTATTTATTTATAAATTGATGATAAGTTTTTTCGTAAAAGGGTTTAATTAATAATTACCAATCATTTCCATCAACGCGGTAAAATCAATCACGCAAACATCCTGCGCAAGAACGGAGTGCTTAGTCAATATTGGTACTCTCCGTGTTTAACTTAGAAATTCATATTAAAATGAGAGTAAAATTGTACTGAATATGTTTATTGCTTGAAACAAATCGAGGAATAAGAAAATAAAAATAATAGCGAAGAACTAGAATTTGTAGCAGGTAATAAAATGATTGGAACCTTTCATATAACGTGTAAAAAAATTGCTGTAACTATTTCAAATGGAGCTGTTATTCTCAAAACTGTATCACTTTATAAAACTGATCGTGTAGCTGATCGATTCCTAAGGGCAGTATTTTTTTTAAAGCAAAAGCTCAATTTAGTTTAAAATTCAAGGAAACAGAACAACTTTTGTTTCAAAATTTTACTCAAATCACTTTTCTGGTTTTTCAGAAAGTCGAGCAATGTTTTTTTTTTATTAACCCACAGCCGTTCCACAAAGTAGTGCTGCACCTTTATTCTTTTAGAGCCTTTACATTAATTTAGCCGACATTTTAAAATTTTAAACACTTCCAAAGGCAACTGACTAAAAACATTTAATTACTGCCGTACGCATCTGAGTGTAAATATAACTTTCATAATTTTTTTAAAAACGAGTACGAGAATTTCAAACTAAAAATTGCTTCAAACTTTTTGCAGTAAAACATCCTGTAGCGTTAAGTGCACACCATAAGTCACAAATTGGCGGTAAAAAACAATAAACAAACTGTAAGCGGCGATCACAGACGAATTAATCAAATGACGTCATAAAGGAAACGTGTGCCGTAAAATACGGCGGCGTATCGACAAAAAACCATTAACTCGGTGTAGGGTGACCACAAATCAAAATTTAAAATATTTATTTTTCTCGCTGAGTATTATATTAAGCGAGAAAAGAGTCATATAATTTATTAAGCAAATTAAGCAAAAAAATTATTACGTTTTTGTTGAAGCAACCTATCGAAACTCATCGGTGTTTAAATAAAACCGGCTAAGTGCGAGTCGGACTCGCGCACCGAGGGTTCCGTATAAATTCAATCACACATGTCTTGAACTCTATATTTTTTATATTTGAGTTGATTGAATGCAAGGTAATTTGCGGTTGACGATTTATGACGTATTAAAAAAAACTGCTTACTAGATCTCGTTCAAACCAATTTTCGGTGGAAGTTTGCATGGTAATATACATCATATATTTTTTTCTAGTTTTATCATTCTCTTATTTTAGTAGTAAGTTACAGGAGGAACACACATTTTACCACTATGGAAGTGTCTCTCGCGCAAACTATTCGGTTTAGAAAAAAAATGATATTAGAAACCTCAATATCATTTTTGAAGAACTATCCATAGATACCCAACACGTATAGGTTTGATGAAAAAAAAAGAAGTATGGGGAACCCCCAAAAATTTTTTTTTTCTATTTTTGTGTGAATATCTTAATGCGGTTCACAGAATACATCTACTTACCAAGTTTCAACAGTATAGTTCTTATAGTTTCGGAAAAAAGTGGCTGTGACATACGGACGGACAGACAGACAGACAATCATGACGAATCCATTAGGGTTCCGTTTTTTGCCATTTGGCTACGGAACCCTAAAAGATAATATAGGGTGACTTGAAAATAGTTATTGAATCGAAAGACTATGCAAGTGCTCATTGATTACAAACTACTTTACTTAAGGAACCCATAGTTAAAGCGCAGGAAAAATTTTGGGCTCTCTATCCATACAAATCGATCAACTGAGCGGCCAAATTAGTATGAAGAGCCCATTTTTGGGATTTGACTATAGGCTCCTTAGGGAAAGCTCATTATTATCATGAACACATGCACACCCTTTGGTATCAAGAACTAAGTAATTTAAAGTCACCCTGTATAATAGGGTTTTCACAACTCTCCAGGATATGGAAATTAAAATCACTTTAAAAATTAACATGAAAATTTTCCTAACGTCTTCACTCATTATGGTCACAGTACCAGTGCAGACTAATTTGTTGATTTATTGCCAAGACCGCAAACATACATCTGTCCGTTCGTTATGGTATCGCTAAAAAATACAAGCAATTAGTAAATTTCTGCCACTGTTAAGTCTGAATATTGTTTTAGAGTGTTTTTTACATTCCTTATCAGCAAACATAAACAACGTATAAGCTACTAAAAGTTACCTATCTATCTCTTTTAGTTTTTGGTGTTTCTTATAAGAGTTCTGCCAACGGCATGTCACTCATGGGAGTGTCACTTCCGCAAAAATTAACTACCTAAAAGAAGTAAGACTAAAAAGACTTTATTTCATGTAAAAAAAAAGACAATAATCTGTCGTAACAAAAGTGACACTCTGAAATCTTTTTGAATCATTCAGACTTATACCTACTACCATCTTTCCACTTCCACTTTGTGGGAACAGTGACGTTTATATTAAAAAAAAAGATTAATCAAAGTAAATATTTAATGCTAACGTAAAATGTTCTAACTACAATACGATGATGATGGCAAATCCTACACATCCCATGCCCAGGTTCCTCCATATACATATATTGAAACATCTTATTTTGTAAAAGCAAAAATTATCGATTAATTTTGACTTCCACAGATAAAAACTAGCTACGTTCTTAAACCAGAAAACACTGAAAATTTGCGTGCACAAGCAATAACATATTTTGACAAAAATTTTACTGCATGAATATCAAGGGAAACTTAAACCGACATTGAGAATAATGTCGTGTACGCCGAAAAGTTACACGCTCAATAAAGCCAGCTCCGGTCAAAAAGTCCGGACTTCCTCCCAACATACGGGGCATAATAAAAGTTGCGAACTATTTCATACTAAAGAAAACCTTAGAGGTTCAGCAGACGGATTTGTATGTTTAAAAAATACGTTAATGTTTTGAAATAAAACTGGAACCTTTTTTAGTGAAGGAAATGAAGCATAAGTTATCAGTTTGCAAATAAGTCACAATTGTTGTGACGCGAACGAGTAATTCGGTAATTTTGCTAATTCTAATTCAGTAATAAGTGATTGTGACAAATGATTTTGAAGAATTCGAAACACAGAAAAAACATTTATAGCACTAAGGTGGCTTCAAAATATTGTGCACTTCCCAAAAAGTGGCCGTTTAGAAATATTGCCATCTCTAAAAAAAACTTAGACGATGTAGAAAATTCAATTAGTCGATGTAGAAAATTAAACAAGAAAACTTAACTACATTTATTTATTTGTAATCCGTAATATCTAATAACGCCACATTCTGTGAAAAATTGAATTTGCTATTTATTAAAGTTAAAAAGATACACCTATTAAAGGTAAAACAGATGGACAATGGACATAGGATCCCATTAACCTTTTGCGATAAGGAATTAAAACAAGCTTAAAAGATATTAATTTCTTTTCCATTTTTTTTTGTTTTCCTAATTTTAAAATCATAATATATTGTCTGAAACGAGTCTAAAAATACTTACAACTTTACTTATAGAAAGAAAAGAGGAAACTTAACAATAAATCAAAGAAAGGTCGATTATGCGTCACATGGGGTTGAACAATATTTTATGTTTTAGTAGAAGTTCATCACGAGTAAGAGTTCGATAAAGTAGTTTTTTGATAATACATATCTAGGTTTTCATATAAAGTAAAAAACCGCAAATGCAATATTTAGGTACCTATACTTTAAAGGATTTCCACACTGACCGGTCCTGTACGGCTCGCATCTGGATGATCGCCGCTGGCGGCTTCCCGCAACCTTCACCAGGTCGTCGGTCCACCGAGTCGGAGGCCTGCTCACACTGCGTCTTCCGGTGCGCGGTCGCCACTCGAGAACTTTACTGCCCCAACGGCCATCTGTTCTAAGAGCTATGTGCCCTGCCCACAATCCTTGGGGGAGGCAAGTGGACGTCTTTCGGCTGATAGATAGATACTTTAAAGAATATTCTGTATGTTTTAATTTTCTTTTAGAATTTAATGAAATTGAATGGAGCAACAATAAATTTTGCTTAGAAATGGCTCTGCAGCCATTTTGCAAACGTTAAACCGTTTGAAATTCGAACCCATTTTACATCGCCAACTTTTGTAGCAGACAAACACAAAGTTCCGAGTTTGCGCAAACTTCCCAAAGAAAGCAGCAAACGCTCAGCTGTTATTGGAAAAGGCGGGAATTATTTCGGCTTTTGGACCACGTGATGCATATTTGATGGTGAATTGTGATTGTTGCTAAGTCACTAATGGCAAATCGGTAAGAAGATTTTAGATAAAATCGTTGAGGCTTCCATAGAAACATTAGATTAGCAAGGAAGTTTGAAAGTGATTTTCGTTTTTATTTAAAGTAGGTTTTTTTTTATCTTGTCGATGGGTTCCGACAACTTAGCCCAATGGTAATACCTCTATGGCTCTTCAGTTAGCCTTAATAAGAGCCGCTAGCGTCTAAACAAGAGAATGGGTTAGTTGGTTGGAAACCACGGACAATAAAACTGTGGCGTTCTATTGTAATTACCTACTACTACATAAATATGATGTTTATACACCCGTAAATGTATTTTGTGGCAATGTCACCAGATCTTACCCGCAGGGGGATGAGGTCGCTTTTAGAGAGGGTCAGGGAGTGCCCATACTATATGGCAGTTTATTGTTAACAACCCATATAGTCCCCACTGCAGGGGCATGGGTCTCTTGCCATACATCGGGAAGGTTAGGACATACTTCACACACGGGGGTCAAGTCCGGATTGGTGGAGGTTGTGGGGCTACTGGCCAACACAGTGTCAGAAGTTTTCAAGCCACCTATAAGGCATCCAACAGGGCTTAACGACTGTCATCTAGCGATAGCAGCCGGCATCAATGGCTTAACGTGACATGCGAAGCACGGAAATGAACAAGATAAATGCCACTAACACAGTCAAATCCATCCAGGTTGCGACCATATCTGTAGTCAGTTAACCTACGTGATCGACATAACCACGCAAGTCAAAGTGAGCCACGACCGGTTCGCATCCTTTATGGCAGCAGTAATGTTTATATCGTGGCTAGATCATGAAATGACTGGCCATATCGCTGATCAAAAAGAACTCTAGGTAAGGTTAGATTAGGTTGCTGGTGTTAATGTATGAAGGAGCTCCGCGGAGCTGGTCTGTTGAATCTGTTTTCTCGGAGCTTCTCGATGAAAGGGCCAGTCGTTTCATGATTTAATGAATTCCTATGATCTGACCACGACATATTACCATGGTCATAGTCTGTATGGTACCGGAACAATACTTCACGGAGTCTCATCTTTTTTATTAACACCACATCTAATCACGCTTGCGAGTCTTTTGAGAGACTTATTTATTTACCAAGGAAGTAGGAGTATAATGGATATGTTTTTCAATATGAACAACATTTTACTGACATTTTGGAACGTAAGTACCAAATAAGTTTTATATCGTCGCTCCGGGGGTACAAGTCTGTGGTAAGTACGTCTATTTGATTAATTTTATGCATTTTGCCCTTCGGTCAGAATGATAAATATGAAATATTTTGTAAAGAAACGTCGAAGGCATGGAAGAAAGTAAATTAAGGGCAAAAAAAAATTTTAAATATTTGTACTATTTAGTACGATAGTACGATCCAATCTTGAAAGCAAAGTTTACTTTTTCTTAATTCCATGAAATATTTAAAAGTTGAGATGACTTGAACTTTTCTTGGGTTTTAATTAACATTTCCACAAAAGTACTTTGTCACTTGCACTGGTTCTATCCAGGGACGTATTGAGAATAGAATACATTGTTGTATATTCATGCGTTTATTTATTTATTTGTGGTTAAAAGTAGGTTAACATGTGAAACCTCCTATTAAGTGAATCGTTTAGAAAATAACTATTTAAAACCGTAGTGAATTATCGAGTGAATCTAGCGGCCAAAATGACATAAGATACAAAAATATTAAATTATTAACAATAAGTCAAGCCCTTCTTCCACTAGAAAACCTTCTAATTTCGGATTACATTGAAAACAAAAATGCCCTTATCGTTTGATAGAAACCATTAAGTATTAATATGAACCCTTTCATCATCACCGTCAGTTATTAAAATAGACATTGGCATCCTCCGAAGCACGCTACATGCATCAATCAACGACCCTGAACATCCATCAACCTGCAAACTTCAAGAAATCATTGCTCCACCTTGCAGCGGCGGTGATCAGTTTGTCACAAGGTTACTCGAGCAAAAAATTATGATCGCCTGCAAAATTTTATTTCGATGCTGCTACGGGCTACTCTCCAATTTAATTATTGTGAGATTACAAAAAGCTTCTGGTGACGTCCCTGGCTTTAGTTGCAAAGTCACCATAAATCAAGGGAAAAATCGCCAAGTCTGAATAAGTAAAGCCGTCCTCTGCTACATACGTACGTCGAAATATAACGGTTTTAAGATTATTAAACTGTTTTGCAAAGGATTTTCTTGAGACATGCTCAACTGTAGAGGTTCAGTGTAGTTACGATTATTTTTCAGAATTGCTTTACATATTAAAACATATTATTTATTTCTCCCAAAACTGATGTGCCGTAACTGGCCTACATTTTATAATGATCTTAAAAAACAATATGGTATGAAATAAAGATACTTAATAAAGTATTGAGTCTTGTTTTGTGCAGTATTACTTTGTTCTGCAGTAGTCTGTAAATTTTTCCATCCATTACTTTGAGTCATCCACGCAAATAATCAAGACAGATTCTCCAAAAATTTCCATAGAAAATGCCATAGAAAGTACCCAAATATTACCGGTCAAAAATCACCTTTGTGAAATTTTATTTATATAAGTAATAATATGGTACTGTATAATTGAAACTCATGAAATCATCTTAAGTTGCTGAGTCCAGACAGTCCCCGATAGAATTGGTCCTTCGAGCCTGACGTAAGATTCCTAATTGCGAAAACTACTAATTATGAATCTGAAACCGTTTCAATCAATTCAAGTTTCAGAACGATTGTTAAAATTGACGATCTATTTTCACGTTTAACTTCTACGTCATCAAAAGTCGTGACAAACCCATAGCAAAACCCAAAAAGTGGGTCGGAACACGTGGTGATATTAATTGGCCACCTCTCAACATGCTTAGCGGGACACGTTTTCAATTTACATGTAATCCTTTGCAAACTTTTGATGGCTCCCTTCACTGGGACTAACAAGGACATACACACGTGCATCAAGGTTTATCTTATTTGATGGTTTTGGAGTTTGGATGGAAGAGACATTGAATAAAACCTTTTCCGTGTTACAAGTTGCAATTAAATGAATCTACAGGCTGTAACAAAATATATGTAGGATCGATTATCTGGGGCTTCTGCTCACCATACTGAATATTTTTATTGTATGAGTTGACTGAAACGGTAAATCGATCGATAAAACATAAGAATAAGAATTTGCACAGAATGTTTTTTTTGTGAACAAAACAAATTTGTTAAATATTATGAGTTTGAATCCCCCTTTTAACGGTGTACCTTTATCTATTTTCTTACAGTTGTAAAATATATTATTTAATATGTTTTCTTGTGTAGACACCTACTTGAATCCAAAACAATTACCATCTAGCGACTAAAGCCTAGGTTGCTGTGTTTTTTTCAGTGGAATTCTACCATAATCAAATAAAGAGAAAAGCAGAAAAAAACCATTTATTCACTCAAGTCTCATACGCACTTATAAGAGGCGTATATTCGTATTAGGTTCTCACTCCACAAGTCCACATGTCTTAACGCTTCAAATAATTCAGCTCTTATTATTGTTAGAGAGGGCACACCTGAGGCCTGATCGACTGCTTGTTATATGAAGCGCTAGTTAAGGTTATACATAAGATAAGAAAATAAGAGTAATATTAGGTTAGGAGGATTGTTTACATTAGTTGAGATCAGCAATATAAGAGAACTATTTGCTACTAGTTTGGGCTTCTTTGCAAGGCAAGAAGTAGTTACAAAAAAGTTTGTGTGCATTGCTTAAAACTTAAACCAAACTGTGGAATGAATTGTCGCCTGCGGTATTTCCGGACCGATACGCAGCCAGATAAAGTAATTTTAGTTTTTAACTGACTCCTAAGTTGACATTAAAATTAATTTTTAGTCATATTATGATTATGTCATAAAAATATTAAACAAATACTTAAAATATTTTAATAGTTATTCATAAAACCTTCCCTGGGACAAAACAAAATGACAGTGTTTTTCCTGGAAAGGCTTAATTTTTTCGATCTAGGACTAAGTACCATACAAGTGCTACTCAACCTTTCAGATAGTGTTAGGAAAGCATAGAGCAAAAATACTAGCTTCAACACATTTGAAAAAAAGTTATTCAATTTCTATTATAATTTATGTATCTAGTATACGTAAATCTAAATCTAATTTTTATCATTGTTTCCTTTCCAAAATTATGAAATGTGTCCTTAGTTTTCTTATCGATTTTCAACTTTTCGCAAGTCTCCATACAAAATTCATTGCTCCTGAAATATCAACCATTGAGCTTCTTTTATCGTACGATTTCACGAAAACGTCAGTCATTTTGACGCGGCAATAGGAGAGCAAGAGCTATTTTCCGTTTTATTTCTACATTAATTAGTTGATGCAAAATTCAAAACTATATACATACAGATTTTATTATAATACAACGATTTAGCGATATTTTTCAAAATTGACTTCTACTCATGAAACTGAACAACTTTCGCTTTACAAGTTTGATCAATATTTTTTCGCACAAATCGATTAGTTTATTATGATTGTAGGTATAAAGTGCAAAAGTTCAGTTTATTTTAAAATTAATTCACTTTAATTCAATGTTTTTGTTTCATTTTTAAAAACGATCAACTTATAACATCGCGGTTATAAAAGATCTTGTTTAGCTTTGTAAAGGGAGAAGATTTTTTATTATAGGTTCTATTGAGCGAAGCCAATTTAAAATTTCATTCTGGTACGCATAATTCTAGAAAGTGTACGTTTTGTTTACTTTTTCAAAAAACTTTTTGCATTTAAAAAGAGCATTTCAAAATTAGTATTAAAGCCTTAAAATTACTCTAATTACCTAAGTGACGATACTAGTTTTCGAAATATAGGTAAATCTTACCCTTTTTTGTCTTACTTTTAAAAAGTCAACTTATCAAGTGTTGTTATTTATCATTATTGAATCTAGGTTTTATTTTTACATATTTGTTATTTAAAATATGAGTGCATTTGATCACATCTCATCAAGCGATTTATTTTAAAATTTTATTTAAAACAAGAAAATTACATAAAATGCAAGTACATTTCCAACTGCCTCATCCGGACCCTGGCGGGATTAACGCACAGCACAGGTTTGTCCCGGGATTCGATAAACAAGGCAAACTCCACAAAGTAGGTTTGTTTAACTCGCTCTTTTCCAATAAAACTTGTGCGGAACAATCTGAGACACGTTAAGAATACATATAAAAAGAAAATACACATAGTTAAAGGATGTGATATTTTAAGAGATGGTGCAGAGTGAAAGCGAATTAAAAAATAAGAAAAAATATACGAGTAAGAGTGTATAAAAAGCCACACGTAAAAGTACTTCTACACATTTGTTTTACGACAGTGCTGAAACCGCCATTTTTTTAATCCCATACATTTTTTGTTACTGTATAAACAAACATTTTGTATGGTGAGTTAAGTTCCAGTTGAGGAATTCTTTACGATTTTGTGGCATCCTGTATAAAACAGAAATTAAAAAGAAACTTTAGTAGAAAATAACTGGACTTTTCACATAAGTCATGTTTCCTTTGGCACCGGAACGACCGAAAATATATTTGGAAACGGATTTTTTAAAAACATTTTCCCTGTATTCTTAATATCCCTTGAAAAACAAAAACAAATTATTTCTACATACTGTATAATCCATAATACGTGGTCCTATTCAAAAGGCGTGCTCGGTTGAAAGAAATTATACCAAAAAGTTGCCAAGTTATAATCGTACGTTGTATTGAGTTTTCGATTGTATTCATTTCATTATATCACGACCAACCCAATGGGTTTTGTTTGAGTTTTTAACAGTATCAAAAATAATATATGTTTTTTTTTATGTGATAGGTGACAAACGGGCACTAATTGAATAAATACTTCACTAAATAGCTTTTCTAACAATAGTGTTGGTGCCGGCTGCTATCACTAGATGGCAGTCGTTAAGCCATGGCGGAGGCCTTGAAAACTTCTGACTCTAGAGTTGGCCACTAGCCCCACAACCTCCACCAATCCGGACTTGGCCCCCGTGTGTGGAGTATGGCCTAACCTTCCCGAAGTATGGGAAGAGACTCGTGCCCCTGCAGTGGGGACGATATGGGTTGTTAACGAAATAGCTTTTCTCGTAGAACGGAGAAGCATGTTAGTCGATAGACGTTTTAATCCATTTCAAATTTATATTGATTAGAATAACCCGAAAGAAAAGCAGTAAAACATAAGTAACACGAATCAGGGTAGAATATCGTTATTGATAGGTAGTTGATAAAAATTCACTCAAATGATTAGTAGCCATACATGGTATCTTAAACGATTTCAGCAAAGTATTTTTATTAATCATCATCATCAACATCTTTCGACGTCCACTGCTGGACAAAGGTCTCCCCCAAGGATTTCCACACCGACCGGTCCTGCGCTGCCCGCATCCAGCGGCTTCCCGCAACCTTCACCAGGTCATCGGCCACAGGCCATTTGTAGAAATAACATGAAAGTAACAACAACCATCCATCAAGTTAATCCATCTGAAAAGCAACAAACATTTTATTTCACCTAATCACAATATGTAGTATAATGTGGTTGCGGCAGAATAAACAGCGTAGTGGAGATAGTATATGTCTCCTCTACATATGCTGAGCCGAGACCCTTTACGCTGATGTGGCTATAAGCTATGATGTGAATATAGTTTATTATTTAATTAGATTTTAAGATCAACTGTTTTCTTTTTTTATAACATCCTTAGTTTTATGTATCGTTTTATTGTTTTGTAGCCAGTTGGCGTAATAAACTATTTTTCTTTCTTTCAATAAAATACCGCATATTTTGGCTTCCATGGAATACCTTAGTTGTCTTTGCCTTTCCAATTTTCAATCGTTGCTTTGCGTAGAATGGAATAGATCCATGTCATATGGATTTAGCATTACTATTGATACGTCAATCATACACCGATGGAGATGTGAAAGGCCCTAATTAATTATTAGGCAGTCCATTCAGCTGTATTACCTCGCTAAGTCGATTAATGCATTGAGCGGCAAAACGTGGAATAGTTCTGACGTGAGAGGAAAAGCGAGTGACAGCGATTTATTCGCATGGGATAGGTATTTTGGCAGTAAGATCGTTCGTCTTTAAAAGATTCTGTGTATATTTATCGAGAATACTATAAAACAACAAGCGAAACATCTTAATTTATTATTAGAAATTGTAATAACTGTTATTTTATATAAATAAGGGAAAAAATACACAAAGATGAGATCGGCAAATTGAGCCGTAAATTAAAAACATGCAAATAATCCAGAGTAACAGTTACTGAAAAAACATTACAAATCCACGTCTCTTATGCACGTTATTGTCAAACTGACACAAAAATAAATCTCTAATAGGATAGGATTCTAGGATAGGCGAGGCATTGATAACCCTTCTAGAATTCTAGATTCTCTAGGCATTCAGGGTTCCATTCTTATGTAACTGTATCGTAACTTCGAAAAAGGTGACGTGGAACGCATGGTTACGATAAAAACACCCTGAAATCCCAAGCTAAACTGTCAATGACAAAGCAAATTTTGATTAGATTAAAGTCGGTACAAATTTGGAATTTATTCAATTAAACTTCTTTAATCAATTTAATGTTTAAAGGCTTATCAAGTTGTTACTATAGCGACGAAGGCATTTTATTGCTAGAAAACTTTTAAAAGCCCAATAAGATATCGATTATTATCTTCGAAGAAAAATTCAGTGATTAAAAAAATAAACAATTGCCTTTATTCAAGAATTCATGGTAAATATTTTATTTTTATTTTTTTATGTGATAAGGAAGGCAAACGAGCAAGTGGGTCACCTGATGGTAAGTGATCACCACTGCCCATAGACACCTGCAACCCCGGAGGGGATTGCAGATGCGTTGCCAACCTAGAGGGCTAAGATGAAATGCCTCTTGTGCCTGTAATTTCCTCGGCTGTAATATTTAATATTTAATTAATAATGACCTATTAGGGTAAATGTTTTTATTAATAGTGGCTTTCATTAATGATTAACACATTTAAACCAAAACGGCTTTTATTTAAGTAAGTATTAAGTATATGCTTCATACAATGATTCAAACTGTATTTTATTTTATCTAGTACAAAGTTTCTACCATGTGTGTACACTGAACGTATCGGGAAATGTTAAAAAGCGACAAGGAGCAAATTATAATGGTACTCAGTACATTAAAAAACTTTTCTGAATGAACTTATCTATAAAATCGGGGCAAAAACATTACTTTCACTACTCAATACATCGAAAACAATTTCAAAATGAACATTGAACCTATAGTCGTACAATCGGAGCTAAAAAAACTTCACAACTTAGTTTTTTCTGTGATCCAGTTTCATCGATTAAAAAGTGTTTAAGTATCTTTACAATTTCAGTAAAGTCTTAGAACCAAAGCTGTACAATGAGGAGAACAGAAGCGCCATTTAACGGACCATAGACCCTTGTATGTATTTTACACCCTGTATAATTATTAATGATTATATTGTTTATTTATTTATGATGTATATGTCACAATTGATGGCTATCATACCATGGTTATCATACTCGTATCAGTTTACACAAACCCCAATACCATGACTAATTAATACTGCACTACTCGGTATGCAGTTAACACCGTCATTGCTGTTACAGCCGTGTTATGGGGCCAATCTGACCATAAACTTGATTGGTTGTTTTATCACTAATAGCTACGTTGTGATGGTGATTGGGTTATTTGCGTGTATGTTATATTGGCTGTAAGTGTATACGTAAGGTAATATTGATACTTATTTCCTGTATACTTACAGTTATGTGTCCAATTATATCTGTCTGTCTTTGGAATCGAGAGAAATGGTGCCAAAACTTATATTATGATTATGAGGAGTGGAATTCCTTGCCGGCGTCGGTGTTTCCCGAGTCTTATAACCTGGGGCTCTTCAAGGCAAGAGTGAATAGGTTTTATTTGGGATTGCGTGTTCCACCATCGACTCCATCGTCACTTACCATCAGGTGAGATTGGAGTCAAACGCTCCCAAATCTTGAATAAAAAAAAATGATGATGATCTGTGAAATGGTCAATGTACAAGTGAGTTTTTCAAAGCTAACGTAAAGTTCATATTGATTGCTTCAACCGTGACGGAGAAAACTGTACAGCTGATTACTAAATGTGTACGAAAATTGCGTTTTTCAAAAATTAGGTATTTATTTATTAGTTTATTACACACAAACATTTGATTACAGGTTTTATGTAAAAAATACATAAAAAACTCTGCGAGACTTTTTTTTCTTAATACCTACGGTAAACGATAAAAATAATTAAGGGTTCAGGATATACATCCATAGGCAAAGTGTTAGATTATGCCAAACTATGTAGAGAAAGGTTTAAAGCAAATGCTAAAATTCTGAAATTTGAAAGCGCATATCATTATTTAAACAAATGAAAGTGAGAAACCACAGGTGGTTGACAGAAAATATCCCATAAGTCTCTCGAAAGCTCTTAACGCCATTGACCTCTGGAAATCCTGCTGAATATATTTTTGAGAATAAAGACAGCAATTAATAAAATCTGACACAATTTCAATGGCCTTTGAACGATTATATACGAGAACGTATACTTTGATATTTTGACAATCATTGTTATAAATTCTTACAGTCATTTCATAAGAAATCTTGGCAGTATTTCAATGGGAATTATTGATGGCTTTAAAAATAATTTTAGCTTTTTAAATAGAAGAAAACTGTATCATGTGTATTATTTTTTCTTCTATGATCACGACGTTGTTTTTGCCAATGTTAAAGGAAAAGAAAAAAACTACATTGGAAATGTGAATAGGATTCATGATAAGATTTGCAATTAAAATTTTAATAAATAAAATCCTACGTACACTGACCCAAAAATATATCTGACCCTATTCGTGATACATGGTGCATGAAGAGGTTCAGATATCTTTGTGGCTGTCTGTACTATATAGTAAAAAATTGCAAGTACACCAACATCAAGCTTTTAACGTAATTTTAGACTCACATAAATTTACTTTCATTCTCATAATTTATTCGCCATAATTTTACTAGCCCCTGATGGGTACCTTATATCGTATTATACATCATAAGCTTCAAATCACTGTCAATTTCATTCTTAAAGATCGAAAATTCCCTTCACAGCAATATCTTGCGCGTGCGGTTCTTGAGTGACGTGTTATTAAGAGGAATTTACAACCGCGAATTGGCTGGTTCCACACTGCTCTAAAAGCTAGGATTCTTTCTCTTAAAAAATAAGTTGCAACCAGATTTTTATGATTTGTAGGAAACTTGTATGTTTTGCCAAATATATTAATTAGCTTAGCTTGCTCTAGTTTAAAATATATTTGTCATTAATTTGAGTGTTGTTCAATTGTGTCATTTGCGTATTGATGAGTAACATGGGTTCTCCTCGTCTACTGAACCTTTCTGAGTATGTCTGTAAAAGATGCCTTAAACTACTGTTTAAGGCCCTAAATCCCGTGGAAGACCCAAGAAGCGCTGGGTTTTCTTTGGTAGTGAGAGCCGACATGAGAGCAAATGACCTCACTGAGGAGGATTTGAAGATTCAGGCAAAGTAGAGTAGTTTAAGTCGGAAATTGGACCCTGACTCCAGTCGGTATAACGCTAGGTAGAAGAAAAATAATGAATCGGAATAGATTTTTATCAACAGGCACAATTCTGAAACCCATTTTAGCATACACGAACAAAAATAAGTTTCTGGTCTGCTTTCATTTCAGGAAACCAGTCACCACGATGACGGAGAATGACTTAGCAGATCTGTGTATTTCCTTCTTTCGTAATATAATTAAATTGTGTTCACCTAGCGAAACTAGCGTACTTATAACAAAAAATAAATTGTTGAAAAATAGTCATTTGGTACAGCCAGATTTACTTTAAAACGTTGTTACCAGCACCTATAGTATAATAAAAGATAGACTCAGATGTAGGACCTTTTTACAGGGCTTCCTTCATCAGACTAAACATAAGAATAAGAATAATAATAAGAATAATATCTGGGACAAATCACACACGGTCACCTGGCCCCAAACTAGGATACCCTGTATCTTGGGAACCAGAGACTGATATACATACACATATATATTTTTTTAAATACATACATATATAGATATAATACACCCTTACTCAATTCTGAGAAAAATATATTTCCAAAAAGTCGTGAACTAAAGTTTTGTATGAGCAGAAGTTTCAGTTATTAGATTCTAGGTTAATATATCTATCGTTCTGTGTTTGTCAAAAATAGTTGTAGGTAGAACCTGATAACTGAAATTTCTACTCAAAAAACCTAAATTCACGACGTTTTTGGAGATATATATTTTTTAAAACTGAGTACGGTACGCCTACCAATCAAGTCAGCAAGAGTTATCAATTCATACCCTTCTCGAGAACAAAAGTTTAGGAGCATAATAGAATATTATCACAAAATATCTTATGAAACGAGAAGAATTATGTTAAGTGACCCCCAGCCCCGCAGTCGGTTCGTAATAAATCGACGGTATCGACACCAATGATTGGAGATAATTTAGGCTCTTTATGTAAGTATGGTACACCTATTAAATAACAAATTGTTGAATTTAACCCGCAGAATTTATGAGACAAATGATCTTAAGTTATATCTGCGTAAATTTTACTCTCGCATTTAGTGTTCTCAAAAATCGAAACACAAATATTGTAGATAGTTATATCATGTAATGACAAGTTTTCGGAGATGTAAAATTATACATTTTCTTTAGTGCATGTTGTATTTTTAAATAAACGATTATTTTACGTAAACAGACCGTTATACTTAAATAAAAACAAACAGTAAACAATTCAACAAAAAAAAAACGAGTGCATATAAAATATTCTATTTCGGGGGACTATTTTTGTTTGAGTTTGGAAAATCTGTCCTACTTTTTAGCTACAGTTGGTAACAGTGAAACAAAAATACATACAATTGAAAACCTTTCCATTAGGTCAGTCAACACTGGACAGTATATAATATTGCAGACAAAAAGAGAGGGTATTTAGCAAAACATGCTTGAGTTGAGGCCTAAGATATTATATGTAAAATAACAGGTGTATTAACTAGATGTACGATACTTATATTTCCCTTATTATCAGCAACACTACAAGCTGCAAGAGCTGGAGTTTCAAGCAATGAAGCATGAGATGTTGTTAGACAGCTAGAATGTTGTAATTACGGGTTGTTGTCTTCCTAGCTTTTAGTTTAAAACAATTTTCCGAAGGTAAAATTATTTGCAAACAAGAACAAGGGCTATTTAGTATAGCGGAAATTACCAACACTTATTTTTTCTCATCAACTCATCAGATACCTTTCAGATAGCGTATTTTCTTATTTTTTTTTATTATTCTGCTTAGCGGTAATAAAAGGGGTGTGTCTAGGTTCGATTATCGATTTCTACATCTTCCTAAGTAAGAACGTTCTTCATCACTGTATCAACCGAAAGACGTCCACTGTAATGTTCAACATGGGCTTCTATAGCACAATTCTATGCTACATACTTATTAGATTATCAATCCATGGGGGGCGTCCAACACTGCGTCGGTTGCTATTTGAGAACCTTCCTTTCCCATAAGTTATCAATTCTGCAAGATGTCCTACCTACTGACATGTCTCAACTTGCTTATTATTGTATATGCTGGTGACTTATAATTATTCTACAAATTTCTTATTTCTTCTTCTTTTGATAGATATAGAAAACGTTTAATGGTTTAATGTAAATAGAAGACATTATAACAACGAAAACACTAATGTAATAAATTGTATATAAATTGAATTTGATAGCTCACTGCAGTCTCCATAAATTATTAAATACAAAAATTCTTAGTTTTATGTTTTATTGCTTTAAGAGCCCTTAATAGCAAAAATCAAAATGAACACAATTAAATCCTTACCAACCCTGGCATTCAAAACACGTTACTGCTATCCACATACAGCATCAAAAAATCGTTCATTATTCTTTGTCCATTTCCAATAACGTCCCAAACGTCGATGTTAAACTTTCTTAATTTTCGAGGAAGACCATTGAAAAGATCTGGGATTTTGGCCGACGAGGGTAGGCCTCCAAGCTTCAAACTCGTCTCATTAGATTGATGCTGATAAAGCCTTTTGTGAAGTGTTAATAATGCCGCAGAAACGTTGAAAAGACAGACACAGTAGGTATATATTTTAAACTAGAAAATTGACTGAATAAAAAGACATATGGTCTGGTATTTTGGACGTCGTGTAAAGCTCTTAGGGGAGGCTTTTGTGCAGCAACAGACATCGTTTGGCTGATGATTCTATGATATGTATGTGCATAGTTAGGTCACTTATAAAGTTATCATGTAAGTAGCACCTTCTGTTAAGTTTTCATGGGTAATTGCTCTTTTTAAAATTTGTTTTTGTTGGAATAGTGTCATTATTATTCAAATTGTACACAATTTATTGTACACAGAAAAGACAAAGACATACATTAAGAAGGAAAGAACATACAAAAGGTGCAGCTTATTTCTATAAGAAATTTCTTCCAGCAGACCTTGGACAATGAAAGTTGAAGAAAAAAGAGGCAGAAAAGACGTGTACAAAACAAAGATATAACAATTATAAAATAGTGACAAAGAATACAAACTTATACCTAATTCTTAAAATAATACATAAACATACATTAAATAACAAATATATATATTATAATACCTACATAACACTATATTATATAAATAAACTAAAAAAACAATATAATATCTATATACATAAATAGTTTACATGGCTTACTTAAGAGGAGAGAGAAAGGAAATGATCTTTCAATTTGTTTTTAAATGCGTGCAGACTCTGGCTATCGCGAATGTCATGCGGAAGCGAGTTCCACAGCCTGACGGCATGCACGGAAAAGGAATAGGAGTAGAAGTCAGTGGAATGGGGAGGATAGGCAAGAAGGGATTTAAGGTCAGCACGAGATTGATGGTCAGGAGGATGCTACAAATGGAAACGCACCTTCAGATAAGATGGGGAGGAAGGATTGTGGAGTATTTTGAAAAGGAGACAGAGGATATGAGTGAGTGAGTGAGTCATTACAGAAACATGTCAAAAAGCAGCAACTTTTGTCCTCCGTTTTTTTTTATTTTTTTTATGTGATGGGTGGCAAACGAACAGACGGTTGATGGTAAGCGATATTATCAATTTATTGTCTCCGATTCAGAGATTTAACATTACAAGGGTGACAAGTTGAAAAGCCCGTCCTTGCGATGGGGCTCAGTGGTGAAGAAGAAACTACACAACTTCCTTCAAAGCCTTTATTTTAATTCAACGAAGGTTCCTTGAATAAAGTTGCTAAGTTTGTTCTCGTTATTAAAATATTACAAGTATTAAACATGTCACTGAACATTTATTGAAATACGGTCATGATCTAGTTAGATACTTTTAAATGTTTGATAAAAATTACTACCTGAACATTTATTTGTAAATAAAAATCATATCATTTTAAATTATCTGTAAAATCTTAAAAATCAAAACGGACTGCGCAAAGTACAAGTCGAGTATATAAGTTGCATTTATGCTGGTAAGAGTAAGTAATTGAGGTTCAGAAGATTGATTGGACACCAAAGAGCTTTCGCAAATTCAAAAGCCTTGTTTTAAACGGCAAGAAATAAATTTATTTCTCCATAAGCTAATTACTCTCCGCGATAACTTTGAAAATGCATTAAGGATAAAAAGTACCATGTTGTTCGTGACTCAAGCTGAACTCCAGTCTCAAGTGTGAAGAGATGTCAACTTTTTTAATCACAATGTTTATTAAGTTTGCTTACTACTTATGAAACTTAAGTCAGGCGATAACTGCGGATTTGTTAATAAAATTTCAAATGAAATATCGTATAAACGTAGGTCATAAACTATATGTATAACTAGTATAATATAAAAGTCTTCATTAACATGCAACACTTTAAACAAAACCTGAGTAGTGAAAACCAAAATCAACGTTGTCACTACCTATCAAAATATCAGAAACAAAGCGACTGCGTATCACATATTTATTCAGAGATACCTTCCCATTGGCTGCCAACCAAAAAATCCAAATCCTAACAAAACATTCCATTCAGATACGCCGTCAATCATTCGAACTGTTTTCATTCCATTTTTCCTGACAGAACCCATCAAAGATAGTCATATGCCTATACCTACACCTCATGCAATAGAGTTCCCATTTTCATCTGTAGCCACACCATTTTAATCTTCAAAAACAACCCCTAAATCTACACCAATGAGGCATTCCATATCGTCATCATTCACTTTGCCCATCAAACTTTGCACGTTATCTTTGTTGCATAATTAATCACGACCAGACCATACTTCATCCCCTTTTATAGCTAAGAGGATTATAATAAAGCATTTCCCGTTTTGGACTTCAATACGAATACATTGTGCATTCATACAATTATGAGGACAGTTTGTATCATTTGATACCTAATTGAAGAATCCAGATTTAGTAGCCGATTTGAAAGACGATTGTAATTTTAAAATAATAATAATAACCTTAGCTTCTACAAATTTCGAAGTGAATCAAAATTTTTGTTTTCTTAATTTTCCAGTCTTCACAGTGCTAAAGATACGGAAAATGAAGGAATATAAATTCATTTTACATTTTGTGATTTTTATTTCATTAAGTACTTACTCAAATTTTCTTTTTTGGGGTTTTCAATCAGCGCGATAGCAAAGTTTATGGAGGAATTCTTAATGTAAACAATAAGTGATAGTTACACCTACCACTGATATGTCATCATGTGGGCATTAATTATAATATGAGTTTCAATTGTCTGTAGGGTTTGCTGGATTTTAGTTTCAAAGAACTTTGTTTATGTTTGTTAAAGTAATTTGTATTTAATTTAATATAGTTAACTTGCGTTAATGAATTTTAGTTTCAACATAAAGTTTCACTATTTCACCTTAATCATTTATTATTACTCAATCAAAAAATTTATAGGTCCTTCTAAAAAAATCCAGGTTTTCTATCCTTCCATATAACTAAACTCACCTTAAAACAACGGGCGAATATCCAACAGGTATCCTTTGCTCCTTTTTCCTCCTTCGACACTCACTATCCTTCCTATCACTGTTTTCACGAATCGTATGGTACCTCGGCTGATAACTTTCGAGTTGCGTATAGAGACGCGCGCGTGGCGCGGGCGACGGTCCTCGCTGCGTCATGTCCCCACGTGCGTACTCCGTGGCTGTCGGTGCCACACTAGCAGTAATACTCGGTACGGGGAACGCAGGCACTTGAATCCTTTCAGCAACCCCTGGCCGCCGTTTCTCGTCCACGAAAGCCACTCGCGGAGGCTTCGGTTGCATTAGGCTAATCTTCTTCTTTTTCGCCGTCGAAGCGACGTAGAAGAAGTAGCCGTTGCGATCCATTTTCGGCGCTGTTGCTTTTACCTGTAAGAGGATTAAAGCCAATCAGAAGTGGTGCCTTTTTTCGGCGTAATCCAAAAAGCTTTTGGTGTGGCCTGATTTACAAGGTAACGATTTATCCCTTAACATATGACATGGCATTGAAGTTAAAGGTCAGTTCATAATAATATTGACTTTAAACAATTTTGAACTTTTATGAGCAGCTTTGTCGTCAATGACTAAAAATAATTTGAAGTTGGGTCAGACAAAAAAAAGCAAATAATAAATTATTAAAAATTGATCAAAATCTCATTCTTTGAACATTTTTGTTGGTTGCATAATATAAACGCAATATGAACGCAAGATGTTTAGCTGTTTTATAAGACATAAAAAAATACAGAGCTGAGTTGGTTTCGTTTAACATAAGTTCTCTTTGACTTCCATACTTTTGACTAATAAATCTATAGAAATTGAGTGTTTTCAATAATTTAGATAGATAGATAGATAAGTCGTTTAATTTAACTTAGCTTATTTTTTGTATAAACCAGACGGGCAGTTTACCCAAAGCGTGCTTAATGAGGCATAGTTCACTATACTAAACATAAAACAAAACAAAAATCAGCGAACACACATAAACATGAAAGATTTTCTTTCCACCAGGTGAGATAATGCCAGGGCTTACCAATGGCGGCTAAAAAAAATATCGCAATACATTGTTTAATCTCTTAAAGTAATACCTATGATGGGACAAAACATATAATACCTAATAATAGTTTAATTTATATTGATAAGTTTCTTTCTTTTTAGTATGTAACTTTTGCTCTACCTATTTTTCCTGTTTTCTTTTCCGGACACCGGATTGTCTGGAAGAAATCGCTTTTAGCGATAAGACCGCCCAAATTGTACCACTGTTATTTTAATATTGTGTCTTTTGTTGTTGTATATACAGGGTATAACAGAAGTGTGTGACAATACTTCAAGGTTGGATTTTACCCATCAAACTGAACAACTTTTGTTCTACAACTTTGTTGAAATCGCAAATTTTTTTTTGGACTTTTCATACAAATCGATCAGCTGGCGAACCAAGTTTGTATGAAAAGTCCAAAAATTTTTTTGCTATTTCAACAAAGTTGTAGAACAAAAGTTGTTCAGTTTGATGGGTAAACGCCAACCTTGAAGTATTGTCACACACTTCTGTTACACCCTGTATATATTTTTTTGTGTGTGTACAATAAAGAGTATATCAATCAACCTATTAAACAAAAGTTCTATAGAACTGCTACATTCGCAAACACAAAAATTGCAGTTCGTTTGACAGCTGTAAAAGACTAGTGAACCTGCAAGAATATCAACAGTTTTAGGCTCCCGTCAAAACAATACCGGTTTTATCAGAACGTCAGATATAGGTTTTTTGTAATACGTATGAATGCGAATTCCCGTTTCGCCTTTTCGTAGCTCTTTTTTGTCGTAGTGATTTTTTACTTCGTGAATGAAGCGATCGACGTCGAATAAAAGGTTTGATATTTGTGTGTTATTTTAATAAATAAAAAATAAAAAAATGTTTTATTTTCAGGCACAGGACCCATAGTAAACATTACATTACATTTCATTAAATCAATCTAAGTAATAATAATAATAGTCAGTTTACAACAATCCAAAATTAATGCAAGACCAAACTTTACTTAATAAAGTTATGTCAGAGCTAAAAAATAATAATAATATAATATAATATTATCACATTTAATTATTATGTCAGTTACATCTGTAGTTTGACTTTAATCCCACATAGTGTTGAATAAAATTGTTTCTTACTTTTGCTTCTCTATATTTTCAAAATTACGCTCTTAATTTACTGCCAGATTCCAAGCAAAATTGGATAATTTATCAACAACTCTTGTTTTACGGTTCTAATGCTTTCGAAAAATAAAATGTTGATATTTTCATGCAAATTGAGTAGCTTATTTACTGATAAGATACTCAATTTGGCATTTCTTTTTGCGATTTATTTAAAATCGTAAAACAAAATTTGTTCACATGTCAAATAACAAATTTTTCAAATTAAAGATAAAATATAGTGTCAATTGCGTCCTTTCAAGGCGGCTTATTACCTAGTGTCTTGATAAACATGATAATATAAAAACAGAAGTTACTTATTTTATTATTTCTGTCCCATACACCTTCAGTACACATACAGAGGTAAAACATAAATTCCCAGCTCGTCACATTTGCCGGTGGAAAAGCCTCACTCACCGACGATGTTATCGCGCCTTCGCCCGCGGCGTCTTTCTGAATGCTAACTGGTCGCTCAATGAGGCCGCATGCAGTGCTGCTTGAGTTACTTACCTGAAGCATAGATGCGCTAGAAATACTATCATAAAAATTGACTTAAACAAGTTCGAAACTTTTGTCAAATATGGTAGAAAAAACGTTTTTATCAGGTTTGTATACAACGGGACTTCCCTGGATGCGGGCAACGCAAGACCGGTCGTAGTGAAAATCCTTGGGGGTTTGCTCAGCAGTGGATGTCTTTAGTTAGGGTGCTGTTAATAATGACGAATTTTTAGCTGATAGGTTATTCTCTATCTGATGTGGCAAAATCAGAATTTTAAAAGATATTTTAATTAAGATTTTACCGATGGAACGATAAAACTAAATATAAAATTTTCTTCGCTTTATTTTGTTCATCATAATTGCTCATAATCGCTTACATATTTTTGTACATTAAAACCTTCGATGCTAAAATTATGAATGGCATCCATAAAGTTAAATTTAACTCTAAACGGCCCATCCTTAGTTTCATAATCATTGGCTTCGCTGTACATTACTACTCTTTTCTGGCTCTCACTGAGCTTTGATACCATCCTGAAGCCCGAGGGTATTTTTCTCTGTCATTTAGATTGCTGTCTTATAGCAAGGGCCATGTTTGATGAACGATGTGTTTCTTAATTACATGCTTGTAATAATATGAGGGGAATTGATGAAGATTTTGAAGGCAAAAATGTGGAAGATGAAAGACGATGATTTCTAAAATGAAATTTTCAATAAAGTTAAAGAAAAACGGGTAAACAATAAATTCTTAAGTATCAGTGTGTATGAGGGGAATTGATGAAGATTTTGAAGGCAAAAATGTGGAAGATGAAAGACGATGATTTTTAAAATGAAATTTTCAATAAAGTTAAAGAAAAACGGGTAAACAATAAATTCTTAAGTGTCAGTGTGTATTCATAAATAACGTATTGTATCTATCCCTACTACTGGAGAACGGGTGTCTTCCCATATCTCTCCTATTTATATGTCTAACTCATATAATTTGAGATTCTTTAATGCGAGAGAGTGTATAGTTATTATCTGTATTTGAGCTTATGTGATACATCCTCAGCAGCGTTTAACAATAAACGTTACTAGAACTAACATATGAATTTAAAAAAAACACAAATGAATAATGTATATTATAAATAAATAGAGTACGTAAATCAAAGACTTGAAAATTGATCTTGACTTTTATGAACCAATTAGAGACATTTCATTTTTAAAATTCCCTCTCCCCTTCAATAAACAAAATGTTGAATGCACTGCGATTGTAATTGAAACTGGACAGCAAATAGACGAGACCGAAGCTGAACAGCAAACACCCAGATCCCAATGCCCACAAGTGGACTGGACTGGACCAAACGCGACGAGAAATAGTAATGCGAGTGGACGAAGAGTTGACACTAGTACTGAGGTCGTAAAATGAGGGTGACACGCTGATCTATTTTATGTACATACAAATAATATTTTTGGCTGTGGTAAGTGAAATAATTAAAAGATGTTTTTATTCTATTGTTTTATTTTTTTGAAATTTTGACGAACATCTCATTACTGACAAAGATTATATTATGAATTTGTGATGTGTAGTAGTAGATCTAATATCATATTATCTATAAGAACCGGTACTGGTATTTTTTTAATTATTCAGTGTTCCTTTCAAAGCCTATTTCTTGAATTTGAACTGGGCGATTATAATAATACTTTATAGTAAGTGTACTATTTAAAAGCAATCGAAATCCTGTCGGTATTTAATATTTTAACGTGTAATTACATATTTTGGCTTAATAACTTTTTAGAAATAAGATTTAAATTTTGTACGCGTAACGATTTTTTTTTAGGGAATCGAATTTTTTTAGTATTTATCTTTTAAGCAAACACGCAATCCCTAGCAAATACACCTGCACTGCAATCTTCAACAGAACCTCCCCCAAAATTACAGTCGCCAACTTCCTTCTGGGAACGTCAATATTTGAGACTATCAGGACAGAACAAACAGTTTTGAGACAAAGACGTCTTACAGATGTTGCAGGAGTATATGCAGGTGCATCAGGCAATGAACATTGTGATAAACCTGATGCACCCAGGGACTTTGTGTGTAAAATTGTTTTAACTGAGACAAAGAAAATTTGCAATGAACATTTTTACATAAATTTGTTTTGGTGTTTTAGTATCTTTACGTCATTTAATTGTTAAATACTGAGAATATCTATGTGATATTCTATTTTGTCATACCAACGTTCTGTTGAAGGAATTTCAATTAAATTGTTAGCTTTCAAAACGCTTGAAATAGTTATCATAATTCACAGAATTTCTATATTGAAAAAGGTATGACACTCGATTTTCTATTCCAGTAATCCTTTTAACATAACAATATAAAAAGTTTTGAATGTACGCCCGCAATTGAAAACTTTATTACATACGAGTAGGTAACCATATTTAAAAAAAAATCAAACCTCTAGGTATCAAACAAGTCTTAATTAAGTATTTATTTTTCCAAATTTTATGGGGTTAGGGGTGAGGTCATCTAAAATCAGGGCCATACTTTACGATATTACTAAAATATTTTACACTGTGATAGTACCAAGACCATGTAAGAGCTAAGTCCAAGAAAGTCTTGCTAAAGCAAAGTTCATTAGCTCAGTTTCTGTATATTCGTCAATATTAATCACCTACAAGCGAATGCACTTTTGCAACCGCCTTGTAAGGTACCAGAGAGTAATGCATTTCTCGCGTGATTGCTCCCCTCCGTTAAGCCTTAAGGTTGTTAAGGAATTAGTACAGATGTTCGTCATAACACCACTTATATTGTACATGATTGTGCATAATGCCTTCAGGTATTTTATTAGGGGGAATAAATTCTATTCAGTTGTGATTTAAGCATTGTATATATAGAAAGGTTAAATAAGAAACATTTATAAGAGAATATTGATAGGTAAACAAAAATACAATATACTAGTATAGTCTTAATGCTTTTTATTTTGGTTCTTTATTGACGATTCTACTGGCACTTTCTTTTATATAAAATAAGCGTAACTAAGTTTACTAACCATATTACTGTTCTAGTTTCTATTTTATTCTTCTATATTAAGCTTATTTTTAATTAAATTCTTATAATTAAATCCATAGAATTGTTAACTTGATTATCTTTACTTTCAATCTTTGAGTTAACAGTTAAATTTAATAGCCATATCTCCAGTTTTTGTTACGGAAATTCTAAAGAATGTTTTGTATTCTTCAGCAAAGAATTCGACGCTCCTCGTTACAAAAGTACCTTCTTTGATGTCTTAAAAAACTTTATGATATTTTTATTGTTATAAAAATATTCTACTTTAAATGAAGGTATGTTTTCCTTAGCCATTTACATTACAGTTTTAAAACGTAGAAAAGTCTCTAAATAATCACTCGGAATCATTTTCTAAATAAATGGTGACTCTTAACAATATTTTTATAAGATAGTTTATAATGTCATTAGGTAATAACATAAAAACAACGCCAGGTTGATCAAACCGCTAAATAAACTAACTAAACAAATTTTACAAAAATGTATCCTATGTCAATCTGGGGGCGTCATGATTCTTACGATAATTGCACTTCAAAATCCATCGAGCCTTTTTGCCTACGGGCAGTCACACGGCAGTTACGCTAAAACAGACATACATACATACACGTAAAAAACTTAACCTTCCATCTAGGTAGACGTATAAAATATAAAGTACCACTTTCGTAAAAATATACACACCAATTTATTCCTCCCAACAAGAACGTGCGTAGGAGACTGCATTAATATTTCAATCAAATCATAAGTAATGTTCCTTCTGAGTGATGACGTGAAACCCAGGACTGACTGAAAAGCCTGCGCGGATGTAAACAGAAGTGCGCAAACCAGGGGCAAATTGACAGTTCAAATTGATGGATTGCAACCCATAGAGGTTCGGTTACAAAATTTCACTGCATTAAAACCAACTTCGAGTAGCATTTGATTTCCTGATTTTATTACTTGAATTAACATTCGCATAAATTAATTAATAATCTAAATAAGAGGGAGATTAATCAGTCAATTTCATACGAACCTGTTACCAAGTAATATTGATTATTATAAATGCATTTTATTAAGTTCCAAAATAGAAGATTTTAGGTTTAATAATAGGAATTCAAGTATAAAGGCCTTATATTCAAAATCGCAGCAAAACGAACACTAGAAAATTCAATCACGCATTCCTTGACATTATTGGAACCAAATGAGATGCAGAGCAAATCCCACAGAATTTAGTAATTGCAAACACATTTTCACCTTTTTTCACCGAGAATCAGCAAAAAGTAGATGCTACTTATGAAATATCCCAAGAGACTTTTAAAATTACAACAAAAAAATGTTTGACCGCCCATTACAAATTGTTCGATTGGGACGTGAAAAGAATCAAAATTTTGCTCCGATTTTTAAGGTTATTTGGGGAAAGTTGTTCAGTTCAGTAAGACCGACCGGTTGCCGCTTAATAACGAAAAATACGTTTTCCGTAGTTATAATATATCAATGAAGATACATGTACAGAATAGGGACATACATTAAGAAACGGTAGAGCCGTATCTAACAAGGTAATAGTCGCATTAGAGATGCGGTGGCGCATTGAGTGTATCGTGATTTTAGCTAATGTACCGTGTTTAATGTAATCAGCTGTCTAGGTGCTAATTACGGATGAAATATAATTATATCCTTGTTAATTGTGAATGAAATATACATAAGTCTTACAAATATAAATAATTTTTTAGCTTCTACTCAAAACACTGAACAATTTTCCTCAAGGGAATTTATACTTAAATCCAAAAAAAATCTGATTTTTCAGAAGGCCCTATATATTATGTGAAGCAGTATTTGTATATCACAGATGAACAAAATTCAAAAAAATACTACAATAGGGTAGTTAAATGCATCAAAAGTATGTAAATTATGAAGTATTGTTAAATAGCTCTTTTATTGAAATTGCATAAAAAGTTACTCGTTTTGAATTTTATTACGTGTACAATTTTTAATATAAAAAAACTCGTAATAAGTATGCTAACTACGATATTGCATCATGACGTCATCATGTACAATTTCAAACATTTTTAGAACAAATTGTCGTTTTTGACATTTGATAAAAAGTAACTCTCAAATGACTAACAGTCAACTACCCCATTGGTAAAGAAAATAAAAAACATTTTTAGCTACACATCATCATTTTATAATAATAGTGCATAATAATTGCATAATCATTTTATAATAACAGTGCATAAAAACAACCGACTTCAATCGCAACAATTCCAATTTTGCTATGTTTTTGTTGATTTTCTCAAAAACCACTGAATCGATTTCGATAAAATTATATGGGACCACCTGTGAATTATACCCTTTTAAACAAAAAAAGAATTTTCCAAATCGGTTCAGGCGTCTTCGAGTAATCGGTGAACATACATAAAAAAATAAAAAAAACAGACGAATTGAGAACCTCCTTCTTTTTTTGAAGTCGGTTAAAAATAAGTAACGCCTAACGATGCCTTAGTAATTAAAAATTCAGAAAGGGCTCAAAATTGGGGTAATTATGCATTCAATTTATGAGCCTTTTTGCAGACTATCATGAAAAGAAGGAATAAAATACATTACTGTAAACATTTTAAACGTATTTCAACTGATTTATTCTTAAAGAAACCTCCCACCCCTCAGAGCCTGTAATCCGCAATAATGCAACGACATCTTATACTTCAAGGGCACATTTTGGACCCCATTTTGGGCCCAACAAAGGATGTAAGTATTAATCTTTGTCGACAACCTTGGATTGAGCGACGCCCCTCACAGTTTGCAGATTTTATTCACTGCTATACGCGCTGTTGTTTCCCCTCTTGGCATCTGATATACTGGCTGAAAGGTTAGAAAGCATAATGGAACCACAGATTAAAAGTGTTACTCTGACAACACCGAAAAGACTGCCAAGTTGAATCAAGTTAAAAATAGTAACCTAACCTAACGAAATGTAGCCTATCTCAATCTGGGGATTGAAGACGAATATTACGATACCTAACTAGCTGCTCAGCAGGTGGGTGCGAGTGGTGCAAGTACATTGTAAAATAGAATTAGGCACGAAATGCATACTTATACTTTATTTATTTATATTTTTCTTGTTAAATTGCTTACTGCGTAATGATGACGAATGACGGTGTGCGGACAAACTCTTATGGGTTTTTGCTGCATTGTATTAGACATGGTTTTGTATCTTATTGTTGTTTTAATAAATAAATAAAAAAACACTTAAAATCTATGAAACATGGCAATAAGAACACAAGATACGAAGACCCACAAGTAACAAAACAACAAAAAAAATGCTTTATAATAAAGCTTCAAATGATAAGGTAAACAAAATTTTAACTAGGCACCGAAACTAAAATCAATGTGCGTTAAAAATTAAAAGCCAGGCGTCTTTTCATTAGATTTCATTCAATATTTTGATTAGATGAGCTTACGTTGCACGAACAGTAGTCCCGTGTGTCACGAAAACGTAAGAAACCAATCCTCCCCCGACCTCACCCACTGCACTTTTTTAAGTGATTTCTTTTATTACGCCGCACGGACAAGAAAAATCGGTATGTGAAATACTCGTCGAGTGAAAAGTGCTATTTTATGACCACACTTTTATAGTGAATAATGAAAGATAGGTGATCAATATAATGGTTTCTGTTCTCGATAGAGTAGGATACTTTACTAGTCATAGAATTGGAAGAATCAGACGATGAATCAATTGGTTTAGGTAATAACTAATAATAATCTTAAGATCAGTAAATGTAAACTTAAGTTGCGAAGAAAATAGGAGTTTTGGTTTCATCTGTATGATGTATTACTATGTGCTATTTTTTCAGCTATTGGGTACAGTTTGTGACCGAAAAGTGTAGCGATTCTTCAAGTGGGAGTCGGGGGTTTATCAAACCAAGAAACCGATGAACTTATGTTCTAACATATTGCTTAAAATTAAAAAAATATATATTTAGTTCTAACCTGCAAATCGATCAATTAATAACTGGTCAACTTTAAATGGGAATACATCTTTTTGTTATACTAGAATCAGAATCAGAATAATGAGACAAGATATATCATGTAGTGTAAGGAATGTGAACTTAAAAATCTAAGGGGACAAAACACTTTCCGTTGATAATCATAATATTTAAAAAATATTCAGTTTGGTCACGAGCGGAATAAGAACAGAAGTCCTTATCATGGTGATATAAGGAGTCCGCTGTCTCTTGTTTATTTCATCAAGATCAATTTGTCTTAGTTCTAATGAACTGCAGTATACCTATAGAATTATGTTTATATACATTTAAAATAATTAACTTACAGTCGACCTATCCAGATTACTAATCCAGACAAATGCTTCGTCTTCTTAAAGATACTAATAAATAATATTATTTATAGATCTATTTTACACTGTAAACACACTGTTTACTCTATGGTCCATTTCATCACATTCAGGACACAATTTTACGACCATCTGGACAGTACAAGGGAGGAAGCCTGGATAACCTTTTACAGTGCTATCAACTGCAGTTTTATGTCCCACCTTATCTTGAACAATAACGTGATGGAATTTTATAGCTTGCCCATCTTTTGAATTAAATTGTAATTTTATTTCATTAATCTGACGATTAAACATCTATTTTTTATAGATTTCAATGATTTAATTTATACTTTACCTTACGTTGTTTCTTCTTTCAACTACCTTTATTAGCGTAAAAGCTGTTTATTAACAATACAGTATAACTAAAACATAACATATACCATAAAGTGTTATGAATCCGTTTCCGTTTTGTCCTTCTAACTATTTCTCTCACTTTTACTGCCTTCTACATTGTCGAAGGCATTAATATAATGAAGTCATCGATCACACACAGCCATCAGCTCGTTTTCACGTCTCCTGATTTATGACAATGCACCGGTATTGCACCGTCATTGTTTAGGGTTACATCCCCGTCTGTTGTCTCTTTCACTCCAGTAACTTCCTGTAGGTAGAAAGAGAGGGATAATATGGGTTTTCAATGAGCAGTTTCCGTGCTTGGATCAGCAAGATGACTTGGTTTCGGAAAATATTGAACTGCGCGCTTAGGAAATTGTTTTTGTTGGACTATTTAACAAACTAGAGTAGTTATTTTGACATATTCATTCTTCTGAGTCGATTATTTTGCAAGATGGGTACTGAAAGGTTTCCTGATTATTTTCAGCATGACAAAAATGGAGTTAGTAGAGGTAGTTCGTGCTCCTCACGCGAAAGAATTCGAACATCAAAAAATAAACTCCTACTGTTTAAACTAATTTATGAATAACCTTATCCTTATGAATAAGTTATCAGTTTAATTAATCCACCTTCTTCTCCGTGGTCCACCTGGTTAATGGTGGAGAACTCATGGGCGATTTTTTCTCGTAACTCACTTTTGACAGCAGGTATTGACGTTTCAAAAAATATCTCGCATTCTTAAGTTCATCAATTAGACTAAAAACAGATACAGACTCAGTCAAACTTACATACGAGTTATATGAAAAACATTACCTGAATGGATTGTGTTAGTCGTGTCTTGTACTGTTGCAAAGCCATCCGATTGGTGCCGGCTGCTATTTACATGATGGCAGTCGTTTAGCCAAGCCAGCACAGCGGGGTTATAGGCGGTTGAAAGCTTCTGATACTGTGCCACTATCGTTAAAACCTCCACCAATCCAGACTTAGCCCCCGTGTGTGGAGTATGGCCACAGAGTATGACCTAAGCCTTTAAAATATGGGAAGAGAACCGTGTATCAGCCGTAGCACTGGTGACGCAATGGGTTTTTAGGAATTTGTCTTATGTAAGATGTGACGAAAATCTTTAATATCCCACAGGCTGGTTTGTCTGCTATTATTGTCTTAGTATTAATGAATTATTTATCAAAATTATTTTTATAATTAAATTGAGAATGATTTTATTCGACTCAGTAGTTTTTTGCAAAACTAACTTTACAAAGTTTGACCTGTTCTTTACTAAAGTCATTATTTCTGACGTACTCTTATGGTTTGATGCACGTCACTGTCTTTCCTTTTTGATCATTATAATAACTCTGTTACTGAAGAAGCACTTCAAGGAAGCAGTTTTATAAACCACAGCCTTTGTCGTCTGAGACGTGGTCAGGTAAGCCGGCTTTAAAATATTATACGCCAACAGATCACGACGGACAGAAAACTAGTAGAAAATACAATACAGGCTTTATTTCTTCTTGTTGGTCCACTTTTTTCTTTGACCCTATATTTTTATTTACATTTCAGTTTTGACTTCACATTTAGGTTTAACATTTTGTGAAAATGAAGTCAGAAAAATTTTATAGTTAATAACATATTATCTCTGGTAGGTAACTAAAACGATTAAGCGACTTGTCACCGAGATAAAAACACGAAATATTCTACTCATGTGGAACGAAGTTAAGTGTGCAAGAGTGATAAAAATCCTAAATTTGTAGCATAATTTCCCGATACGTAATGGAAAATAAAATACCTACACATTACCGCGTTTCTCCTATATGTATATTATATAAGTAGAATAATAACCTATTTGTTCTACAACTCCATCTCAGCTTCGGCAACTAATTTTGTGGTCGTCAATCAATTAGGACAGCATAGTTTTTGCGTTTGCTTAGATGAAATATTGCAAAAGAATAAAAATAAATAGACTAGACAATTTTTCGTGTTCTATTCTATGCTTTTATGTGGAATTCCTTACCCTTGTTTCTTGAGTGTTTAAACCTGGGGCTCTCAGAGAAGATTGAAGTAGGTTTTATGTGACATTGCTTGTTGGACTCTTATCTTCATTACTATCAGGGGAAGCTATAGTCAAATGTTTTTGGTCCAAATAACTGACTGACTTTATTTTGGACTCCACGTTTTTTCTGAGTTTGCTAACTTGCTCTGAGGCATTCTATCCTTTGTCGACTTTTCTCAAGACTTAACTTTTCTAAACACTAAATTGTAAACACATTCCTTTATTTGATTTTTCAGTCATTGCTTTATTAAGAAAATAATTTCAATTACGATATATTAATCAAACTTGTTTTTATAGGTAAATGTTGTGCAACTTGTGCATCTTCGACTCAAAACATAAGAAATTATTTTCCGCATTGTTAGATTATATTAGAGGTAACCACGATGGCGCGCTGATATCAATTTCTAGTTCATTTAGGGGTTGATTTTGTGTAAGCATCATTCCTCAATTTTTATATTCAACACTACCTATACTGCTTAATCTATGACGTTTCCGAAGTTTCCGATTGGTTCAGTAGCTACGGGCGCCACCCTTCATAATATTATTTGCTTCGCCTAATTTCTTTAGCCGTAAGAAAAATATTGATGTGCGACTCGTAACAGCCTATACGAAGGAGTATTCGTAAGAAGATTTCCTTGGTCACATAAGATAATGATTTCATTTATGCCTTCGATATAAGCCATGCCATGCTTAGTTAAGATTTGCTTCACCTGTGTAACTTACTAAGTGATAAGTCATTTTAAAATTAGTATGATTACAATTTGTCTGTTAGTTAGATGCCTTTTTGTACTCTTTTTATATGTTTTTATACCAATGAACTTATAAATGCCTCGTCGGTACAGAATAAAAGTTCTTTGGTATATACCTATTTTGTATTTCATCATGCTTTTGATTCAGTCTGTGACAATGATTGGTAGAAAGTGCAATGAAGGAGGCGAATAAAAGACAAATCTGAACAACAACATAGAAAATATACTATACTAAGATCAATCTTTTTCTGAACTAAAAATCTAATTAGACAACAATTGTATGCAGACATATGCTCAAACAAACACATAATAACCATAATTTAATTTCTTGTGTAATTTTATCTTATATTTCTGCTTAAAAAATATTTAGTTAATTTATACCATTTTTATTTATTATTTCAATAATAGACACATAATTTTTTCTTTGTGTCTAGTGCACAAAATTTCGCAGTATTTGTTGTAAAAAAAATGCATTTTGGCCTTACTGCTAATCCACCCCACAAATCACCGTCGCCGACACATGGCGCTAACTTATATTTTATAATTGGCGCTAAAGCAATCAGCAAGACAAACACTGATTAATTAAATACTGTCGCAAGTTAAATATCCGGTGAGGATAAATAAGCCGGGGTGGAGAGTTGAGGGGCTAAGACGAGTTGTGCTCAAAGTTTTGAGGGAACTTGTGGGAAAAACACAAGGGGTACAACATAGACTAATGTTAAAGTTCAAAGCTTCTTAAGAGTATAGTGTTAGCGTGGAGTTAGCTAAGAACAAGTTTATTGAAATAGCTTAGCTAAGCTTTTTATTATAATAAGATAGGTATATGAAAAAAATCTATACAAAATTGTAGCCCCTACTAACGTATTTTTTACCACAATTGGTAAGTCCTTGGCGTCATCTCACCTGAGAGTAACCGATGATGAAGCAGAGAATAAAAGCGGCCTAAAAAAGATTATGGGGAACTGGCTATCTTATCTTCAGGTTGGAACACATAAAAATTTTCTAGAAAATTAATATCAACATGCAGATTTTAATAAATTTATTCATGTAGACAAAAGAGTTTAAAATGATTTAAAAATACCTATATTTCAAAATCACTACCTATAGTTAAATAACGCTATTTTTAGGAAAAGTTAATTGTAAAAAAAATAAGTAATCTAGATGGATATTTTCATAAGATAAATCTATTATTTACAAGACATTTAAAATGTTCGTTCGTAGAACATTTATTCCTTGTAAGAACCCTTTTGAAAGTAGTAGTTTCGTAGAAAAAACCTGAATGGTAGTTACGAGTACTTTGCGTCCTAAAAAAATTAATGAAAACGAAAATTATTCTTACCTACGGAAGAAAGTTTATACGATATACCCTAACTGCTTAGTAATCGTAACTCCTGAACTTATTATATGTAACGCTTGTAGGCATGACTCCTTCAGATCATCAGTTCTCAGAACGCCGAGGGTGACTGCAGGAACGCTAACTCGATAACCTTCCCCCACAGCCAAAGATTTATTAATCAATCCCCTAAACGCACTTTAGCCGGCAAAATTGAAAAATTATGTGTCGACGACTTGGGGACAGCAGACGGTTAGGTTGATAAAGTTTGAAACGATAATTGATATGTTTAGGGAAATCAACCGAGCAATTTAGGCGAGCAATGAATTTAGGCTATAATATAAACAGAATTATTTGTACTTCGATAGGAAAAAGTAATTATGGACATAACTATTAGTTTCTTTCTTCGACGTTATAATATGAAGCGTAGCGTTTGTGTATTTGTCAATAAAAAAGCTCACAAACGGCTAGACCAACTTAAATGTTGTTCTTTATATAAACAGCTTCATTGCATTCTTAACAATATAAAATGAAAATTGAGTAGCATTCAATTTTGTTTCATGCTGGTAAAAAAACTGTTTTCTTTTTACATTTTGTACTTAATGTATGTTTATTAGTTATTACCAAAACGTGTATTTGATTCTGTTTTTAATCGAATTTCAAAAACAAAATCCTCATTCTATTGTTTATTTTCTTTGAACTGATTTTACTGACTATTTTAATTTATTGATAGATAATATATTTAACTCCAAGGTAGATCCATGAAAACTGTAACAAAAATAGTATAGTATTTTTTTAGCAAATTAACAAAAACAAAAAAGCTGGCAATACTGTAGTTATTGCGTCTGGAGTCGGTATTTGAAGTTCATTATAAAAGGCATATTTTTATGATTTAACAATACATATTTATGCTGTCTGCTCGTTTGCCTCCTGTCCCATAATATATTATATTTTTTTATGAAATGCATTGTTGTGGTCTGAATGTGGGGATGAAAATATCGCATGGAACTATGGTGAAAGGAAGCGGCAGGGATCAATCCGAACAATTCCTCGGAGCACTCCCCATAGTACATTAATGAAGGATTTTCAACTCAAATTAATTTGTTGTATTGGATTCTTCTAACATTTACACTAATTTCAGTATAGCCAGAATCAGTTCTCTAAACCTAGTCCAAACAGGATGAGAAGACAGAATTTAGAAATTCATTACAACCTCCTTTAAGGGTAAATAAACTCTCAAACCACCACTATGGAATCTCGAAAGAAGGTCTTACTACTCTCTACCATCCTGCGGCAAAAAACGAGGTCTATGATTTTAGCAGTCTACTCGTATGTAGGTAAAAATTTGCATTATGCGTAATGCTGTTACTCCCAGTAGAAACATATGTTCCGAAATAACCTTTCAATAGAAATCCTTTGCTACTGAGATATCAGTCAGGTTTTTTATTTCTTAAATATCATAACATTTATGCCATTAAAAGTTGATAATTTACTTAATAATAATAATAATATCCGGGACAAATCACACACGGTCATCTGGCCCCAAACTAGGATTCCCTATATCTTGGGAACCAGAGATTGATATACATACACATATACATTTAAATACATACATATATAGATATTATACACCCAGACTCAGAGCAAATAATTCTGCTCATCACAGAAAAGTTTGCCCTGTGTGAGGATCGAACCCACGACTCTCGGATCAGAGGTTAGGATCGCTAACCACTGAGCCACCGAGTCAGTCGACTTTCACGAATCTCTTGTCCATTTCAATAAAACAAACTACAAACAAGTGATAACATATAGTAGGGGTCACAGTTTATAAACGTCCCCTAGTAAATTGCATCACCCCGGGTGTGAACATTGCACTCGTAACAGCGAATTGCATACTGGACCCGAACTACAAACAAACTGGACACCCCGGGAAGTCCGGGATGTTCTGAAATATCCCGGGGACAGATTCGGACATCCCGCGACGAGCCATATGTGACCATCTAAGGAAAATGGACCTTATTTCCAGCAATGGTTCAGATGTTATGAAACAAATAACGTAGCAATTTAAACAAAAAAAAATACTTTACCAGAATAGATATAAGCCATATTACAAGGATTCAAAGTAGATTAATAAAGCTTAAAGGTAATTTAAAATTTTCTTTGTTTTATTGAAAATAGACCATTATCTGATTTCGGTTTCCAATGTTTTTTTTACTAAATAAATGGAGTGAATGAATATTATGTTTCACTATAAAACACTATCAATTTATTACCATTACTCGAAATCAGTGAAAGTGTTATTAAAAGTTTTATTTAACCAGATTACAAAATCACAACAATTAAAAATCAGCCAATAATTAAAAAAATAAAGGACAATTAAGGTCACACAGGACGCTTTAAAGGTTTTTCTTATTTGGACGGACACACACTGTGATCATTCGATTTAACAACATCGATTATTTTAATATCGATACAAATTGCTGATCCAGCAACTTTAGGGGCCCCCGTGCTGTGTGATGGATTTAGAATATTGTCACTGGATATACACATTATTGCAATTTCTAGTGATTGAATCTGACGCAGAGATTTTTGATAGTAGTTTTGAGATAACTTTTGGTGCATTTTGCGTCATAAAATAAAACTTCATTGCATGTGTGCTTAAAAGCTGGAAGATTTTTCATTGCGTTCGGATCGAGAATGTATAAGTATGATCCAAATTTTATGTTCTTTTGACAAATGGATTATATTAGCTTTTGGCTACATAAATAATTAAAATAAAAAGTAGTTTTGTGATTGTTTATTTAAAAAATTGGTTAGTATCTTTTGAATTTTCTGGAGCCTTTGCCGCTCTGTTTAAATGTCGAAACTGCGCGACTTGTTTTGACAAAATATATTGTATTATAAAAAAGCAAACTTTGTTTACACATTAAAAATATTCTTTCTACTGGGTACTTCTGATATTAGTTTTTTTTGTGTATGATCACAGAAAAACTGCATATATTTATTATCTACCGATTAAAAATTACCATTTAAATTGAAATCTCATTCCACTTTGCCCCGCAAATTCGCTTGACGGAGTGCTAGGTAATCGCAAGGATAGAGACAAATTGTTAGATTTAACCATTCAGATTTAAAGCCCAGACGCAGGTGCAATATTATCCCAAACATCATGGCAAGGATTATCCCACACAGGGCTCCCATATTCCATTTCACCGTCTGTAAAATTAACATTTTCCATATTGAATTTACATAATTTGC
This sequence comes from Coleophora deauratella, assembly GCA_958295455.1. Lineage (NCBI taxonomy): Eukaryota > Metazoa > Arthropoda > Insecta > Lepidoptera > Coleophoridae > Coleophora > Coleophora deauratella. The sequence goes on along the minus strand of OY282396.1, from coordinate 15,018,877 downwards.
CGTTTCGTACCATGGGGGGATGATTGAAAGCAAAAATTCAAATGAAAAGGGTTGATTTTTCGTTCAATTAAAAAAACACCGAATGGAAGTCAAATTACGAAGTCGATGAATTGATTTGTCTGAAAACACTCGTAAGATTCATAGGTTAATGTAACTTGTATAAATTATTCACGTTATTACCATCCTACTCTGCTAAAGTTTTAAAAAAAACTAAGATATGTGCTTTCTTTTCCATTACGGCAACATTCCAGAAAAAATAGTTACATCAGTGACGATTTTTAAACAGAAAGGGGTAGCAGATATGTTATAGCCGCTATTCTAGTAAATAATAAAAAAAACTTACTTGCCATATCGTACAATAAAAACGGAAATAAATAAAAGCTTAAAACTTGGTGCTATAATAGTGCAAACTCTTAAAAAAAACAACAAATAATAAAAATCAATCAAGAGTGACTTGGACATGCGCTATTGATTGAGGATTGAATATTACAAATATATTGTGCATTAAGTGTCAAATGTGTGATCCTGGATAAGCGATTTCAACTACGTCGAGTCGTTTTTTTGAAAGATCAGACAGAAAATTAAGTTGGTGAATAATAAATAGAAATTTCTCCTATTGCAGAATACATCACCGTAAATGATAAAACGATCTTTTTGAAATAACCAAAAATTTAATAACAAGGTCTTACCAAAAACCACGTGAAAATTTGCTCCGAAATGAAGCTAAATACGATAAATATAAATATTGGATCGCGTATTGTCAACCAGACGACATCCCTAAATGGAGCGCGGGGTTAACAATGGAATATTAATTGCTTTTAAAGAGGTCCATGGATTGTGAATAATTCGGACCGGTCCGGTCCAACGACGATCTTTTACACTTTTCGATACTTGATGTATACTTCAAAAATCTGATCAAACTGCTTGGTAACAGAATTTTGACAGAATGAAAATATAAAAGTTTTATTTTTAATGAACGTGCCACTACTTGCAAATGGTGGATCGTCCTAATTTACAGACCAGAGATAAAGGAGTACCCGCGACATTGTTCTTTAGAGCTATGGGCGCAACCACTTCTAAGATTAGGTATACTTTTGGGCTAACGGAGTAGTTGTAGGCTTTTACTTTTCTTTCTGTAAGTAAGTATCTAATGTTGATATTATTTAGATCAATAATACTTTTACATACTGCGCTCTCGCTACACTTATTTTTTATTTTATGACCATCATGTATCGCCTTCAGTCGCCATAAATATAATATAATATATCCGGAACAAATCACACACGGTCATCTGGCCCCAAACTAGGATTCCCTGTATCTTGGGAACCAGAGACTGATATGATACACATATACTTTTTTAAATACATACATATATAGATATAATACACCCAGACTCAGAGCAAACAATTCTGCTCATCACAGAAAAGTTTGCCCTGTGTGGGGATCGAACCCACGACTCTCGGATCAGAGGTCAGGATCGCTAACCACTTAGCCACCGAGTCAGTCAAATAGATAGAATAGATGTTCCTGAATGCAATATCGTTTATTTTTACTTAGTCTGAAATACGTAAGCTTTCAAATTTCACCAATCAAAAAAAACTGAAATTACTGTTGCTATAAAATAACATACTGTTAACTGTTATTTTTTTTGGAAAACCTGAAAATGTGAATTTAATACAAATAACAAGAATGGGCCTACTTCTTCACAGTAACTTGTAATGATTTTTTGCAGAATGAGATTAATTCTTTTGGATAATGCAACAAAATTAATATTCTACTGATACAAAGTATTACCACTTCTCATATAATCTATCGTTACGGAGATTGTCCCGTCACTTATCGTAAGGCGTGAATAGACCCCGATCATTGGCAAATCGTCTGTGGATTTCACTGTCCCTATTTGTTTATTTGCGTGTTAATGTCATTTATCGCTTCATCGTCTGTCGGTAGACCGATGTGCAAATTGGTGGTTTACCACACGTGTATTCAGTCCTTTCAGTCCATTGTTAGGACTTCATGAAAGAATTAATTATTATAAAAGTTTAATTCCTGATTTTAGAAGACTGCGGTATTATGGTAAGTGCCGGTGCCGGAAGATGTACTCTGTTTAACACAGGTTATTCCCATGGACTTTCACTTTGTACATGGTGACGCCACGCGTGACTTGCTTTAAATTATTTCAAAAAAATATTCATAAGAAATGATGCACTATAAAAGCTGTAAGTTTGCATAGGTAGTAAAGAATATGGCGGCCGTGCACCGGAAGACGCAGCGTAGGCAGGCCTCCCACTCGGTGGACCGATGACCTGGTGAAAATCGCGGGAAACCACTGGATGCGGAGATTTCGGAGGCGCAAGATTGGTCGGCGTAGAAATCAATGGGGGAGGCCTTTGTACGTCTTTTGGCTGATGATGAAACAATAACTACAGAATTTGATTGTCTCCTCAAGAAAAATATGCATTTTAAACAAGGTTGACCGATCAGAGGTTGATCAATTGGTATGGAAAATCCGCGCGGGCAGCGCAAGACCGGTCGTTGTCTAATGTCGATTACGATGAAAGGAAACACATGTTCAAGGCGAATCTATGTTTTTGTATTATAAAATCCTATATATGGATCACAATTATTCTGGCATACTTTTTTCAATGTAATTTTTAACCCCCGGCGCCAAAAGAGGGGTGTAAATATATATCTGTATTTTTGTCTGTAGCATAGTAGCCCCTAAACGAATGAACTGATTTCTTTTTTTTTAATGTGACTTGTTGAAGAGTTAGCGATGATTCAAGAAAATTGGTTTCGAGTTGTTTAAATTTTACTGTTGGCGGCAAAAAAAAACAGTTTCTTTAGTTATAAAATAAATATATAATTAAAAATGTGAAGGTACCATTAATGTACGCTTAGCACGCTCTAACTTTAATTTCGGTCTCACTGAAAAAATCTAAAACAAAGCAATTTGTATACCAATTAAATAATTATTAAAATCGTGCAGCTATCAAGGTTGAAGGTTTAGAACTAGACTAGGAAACCTTAATCAACACTAGCGCAATTTATACGAAATCTTCTCCAATTATGTCTGTCTATAATTAATTAGATTTACGCTTAATCTAAATATATGTATAGACTTTGCAAAATGATGATTTTGCCTGTCTGTTCGTTAAATTTATTTCGCAAAAAGTCTTAATTCTTCTTTTTTTATGAAAATCCGGAATGCTTGTTTTTATTGTACAACAGCAACCGCAAATCTTTTGTTTATTACATGAATGTTATATTTTGTATATTATGAGGACTTTACAAACAAAATATTGTTTTTAATTATTTCACCGCAACATTTAACAAAATCTGAGCGTAGTCACGTGCTGCTATTAGTCGATAACAAATAGTATTTCATAATTGATTGATATATAATAAATCAAAGTACGTAATCTGTTTTATACAGGGTGTGTTATAAAAATAACATGCCTGGAAACTTTCACAGAGGTTTCTACTCATTAAACTGCACATATTTTCCTATGGAACACATACAAAATTTTCCAAAAAAAATTGGACTTTTAATACAGATGGATCGGTCAATCAGCCAATTTTAAATGGAGAGCCCAAAACATTTTTTGAGAATTCAGTATGGGTTCCTTAGTGAAACTTACCATTTAGGTTTCCAGGTTTGTTTTGTTTGCATCCTGTATAAATCAATTATATAAAAAAATACTGTTTATAATCTATGCTATGAAGATAAATGAACTATTTTGTGCGTTGAACTGCTAAAAATCGCACGATGTGTGTGGATAATCGTCTTTTTTATTTAACGATTTTGTTTTTCTGTTCTGTATGTGGAGATATTCCTCACTACGATGGATACAAAAATGAAAGAGTGGGCAATCCCGGTAAGAATTTCTATACGTGATGTAGGAAAATAGGTGTATAGTAGGATCCCTTTTTTTATGGCAGAGGTGGAAAACGAGCAGACGGATCACCTGATGGTAAGCGATTATAGACACCCGCAACACCAGAGGAGTCACAAGTGCGTTGCAGGCCTTAATTAGGGCTGTTATAACACCTATTTTTGCTCTACGGCTTTGAAATAAAAGTGCTAACTTTGTACTCTAGATCACGAACTGAATGAAATAACTCTGTTTTTTTTGCTGATAAATTATATAACATTGGAATCATCGATGCGCGAGTGAGACTCGCACTTAAAAACAATGTTTGATGGGAAAATATTATATGTATTTGCAATTTTTGTAAGAGTTTTTCTTTACTTACTTTTCACATGATAACTTCATAGAATACCTTTAGAATAATCGAACAAAATGTAATATAATATTAATTAAAAATTAATTTTATTGCTTTTCTAGATGATACTGCAGAAATAGTGCGCCCTTGCCAAATCTATGATTTGAACTGCATTAGACATTTTTTCGCTGATCACAGCAAATGCAGAATAGTAGATGGACCAGCACCGGATCCTATCTTCAGATCCCAGAGTACTGTTTATGCTCCAAGGGCGAATATAACTGCAGTCCTCACCAATATTGAGATAAAAGGACTGAACGGAAGGATTGAGGAGTTTTAGTGAGTAATGTTAAATTAAAATGTAAGTAGGTACAATATAAAGTTCCATCATCTACCACTAACGTATACTAAACTAATGTAAAGTAATGACTAATAACTGAAAAAATCAGTGAAAGTCAGAGTTGGTCTAACTAAGAACTGTCCCAACAGACTTTTTCGAGATCCCTTGATTTTTTGATTTTGTTAATCGGTATCATTCTGTGTACAGCACAGAACGATACCGACATCAAAAAGTAGATGTACTTTGAGTATACCAAAACATTTTTTTAATTACATTATTTTGTAGCTCTATCGAAGCGAAAAATAGGAAGAGTTGTTCTTTACGTAAAATCTATTATTAGTTTTCTATTTATATCGATTAGAGCTAACTATATAGTAACGTCTTTTCCTTCGTTTTGAACTATTATTTAATTATATTCCTTTATTTCTTTTTCAGTATCAACAAAGCCACCAATAATCTGGTGATAGCTATAGAATTTCGAAATCTGCTTGTCGCGCCCAAAGATGCTTACTTCAAATTCTTCCGGAAGGGAAAAGAGCCAGTCACTACCACAGACTTCGCTTCGCTTCTTTATAGTGAGTTTTGGAAATTTGGTGACTATAATTGACCATGCTGAATACGTTAAAAACAACCGACTTCAATCGCAACAACTCCAATTTTGCTATGTTTTTGTTAATTTTCTCAAAAACCGCTAAATCGATTTCGATAAAATTTATATGGGACCACCTGTGAAGTATACCCTTTTAAACAAAAAAAGAATTTTCCAAACTGGTTTAGGCGTCTTCGAGTAATCGGTGAACATACATAAAAAAAAAGATTCCGACGAATTGAGAACCTCCTCCTTTTTTTGAAGTCGGTTAAAAATATGCTTAGATCTAAATAACAAATGACGTTGATCGCACATAATTAATTCATTCAAGTAAAAGTTATTTTATTGTAAAAGCACATTTTCTGCAGAGCTAGTGTTATATTTATAGTAGCATGCTTACGTATTCTAAACTTTTGAGACTTAACTATATGACAATCAATACCCACAAATAAAGCTGTAACTGATTAATAGATAAAGCACAACAAGAGCCACTGAAGATGGAAACTTAAAAATTGAAGTATATTATGTTCCTTAGAGAAGTACCACGAAAGGTTTTTCAAAAATCCATACATAACGTATGTGGATGGTAAAACGGTCGTAGCTCAGTGCTGCTTGTATGGTCGTGTTGATCGCGCAGGTTAACTGACTAGAGACACGGCCTTACCTTGAATTGGTTCGACTTTTACCAGCATATATCTCAACCGTTCACAAGCTACGTCAAGCCGTTGGTGCCAGTTGCTGTCACTAGATGGCAGCCGTTAAACCACCTTAGAGGCCTTGGAGGCGGCATGAAAACTTTTGACACTGGGGTGGACCAGTAGCCCCTCGTGTGTGGAGTATGGCCTTACTTAACCTAATTCTTCTTTATTCTTTATTCTTATTTTTGCTTTATTTCTTATTTTTGCATATTTTATTTACAGACATGACATTGTATAATTCATTTATTGATCTAGCATTAAGATGTAATAGAATATAAGACTTAAAAAAAAAATGTGTTGGAGGGAGATTCTTTAGGGCCCGCCGTTTCTTCTCACTCCGCAAACACTTCCCGAAACGGTGGGTATACGAGTTCCGAGTGGTAGGAACCTCGTGTTAGGTAGATAAAAGAATAACGTTCGAAAAGTGTACACTGCTACCTACTTCGAATAAAATATTTTCATTTCATTTCATAAGCATTGGAAGAGAAACGTGCACCAGTAGTGGGCAATATAGATTGTTAATTTAATAGTTGTGCTGTTTTCACTTTTAGCATCCTTAGTGATGACGACAATAATACCTAACATCAATGACCTGCAACTGGACAAAGCAGAAACAACTCCTTTCGTCAACGATTTTATCGCTCCATTTTCTATTGGACCTAGAGCAGCTGAAAGTTCAGGTACTTATACAGGGATATTTGTTATCACACATAACTGTGTTAATTTGCCTCATCAACTGATAGCTTTGTTAAAAAAGCCAAGGTTCTGGACTTCAGCTAAATTAGAATAGAAGTTGTTCAGTCTACTGAGTAGAATCAGCACCTGACAGGTTTTGGGTTAATGTACTTATGTTAAGGACCCATAACAGGGGCTTTTTTTAAAACATTGAATAATTGCCCATCCGCCCATCCCATTTCAAAGGTCGGCAACGCACTTGTGACTCCTCTGGTGTTGCGGGTGTCTATGGGCGGCGGTAATCGCTTAACATCAGGTGATCCGTCTGTTCGTTTGCCACCTATAATATAAAAAAAAAATGTATTGTATCAAAATTTTGCAGAAATTGCAAAAATTGGTCAAACAGCTAATCAGTTTCGCTTGCATGAAAGTCAAAAAATGTATCCACATAATGTTGTAGAGCAAAACCGACACACACATCAAACTGCCCGGGGCAAAAATAAATGCTCTCGATGGCAAAAATAACCTAGATTCATCTTAGAAGGAAAAAGCTCTAATGTCTATGTTGCCATAGAGTGAGACGAAGTTTTTAGGACAATTGATATACCTTGTTGCAGACCTACGACTTTTATCAATAGCGGATAATAGGAACTTATTTGAAAAACTCTCTTTTACAGATCCTCAGGTTCAGATTGCCACAGCGGTTCTTGTATCTGACGTGTCGTCAACTGTTCAAGAACTGATCTTGACGGATGGAGCTTTCTACCCTCTCACCTTCATACAGTACAAAATCTGTAATTTTGGGCTGAAAGTCATCTAAATGATGTAATGGCTGAAAATTACAATAACAGCAAATCAAAATTTTAAACAAAATGTTTTCGATTTATTTTATTGTAATTGATTAGGTCAATAAATTAATAGATTGCATGAGATATTATATTAACAACCCACATCGTCCCCACAGCAAAGACACGGGTCATACTTATGGTTGTTACCTTTTTTTGAACAAATATATTATTTTTCTTTGAAAAGATGTAATAATATAGTACTTTTGGGAAAAAAATTATAGTACTGCTGTTTGTTTTCACTATGTTGTTACATCTGCGAACAATCAACAAACAACATGCTCCACCGTACCGCAGTTTTCATACAAGAAATCTTCTCTGGATGTGATCCGAAGGCGCATTTTGACATGACATGTTACAGAATAATGACGAAAATCCCGCGCAAGCTAAAAACAACAAACAGCAAGCACAGTTAAATAGTTTTCAATATTACCAATAAGCGCTTTTTATTTATTAATTATGTTTTCAAAATATTAAAATTCTTTAGCTTCGTTAACATTAATTATTTCTCTACCTCGGTTATTCACGCACACCGATCGCGTGGTACATTTTTAAGGTTCCACGTATAGAGTAACGGAACTATTGCTAGTTAACTGTCTGCCTGAAATTCTGTCTTATTTAATGAAGTAAGTCGTAGCATAAAAGATGACTATAAAGACTGAAACTCAAAATTAATGCATAAGGGTATCCCGTACATGGTATACCAAAAGTTGTAGCAATACTTTACGGAGGTTTTACTCATGAAACTTTACCACTTTTTTTCTTAGTCTTTGCTATCATAGCAATTTTTTCGGACATTTCGCAACTTTTTATACACAGCCCAAATTTTTCTTCTTCTTTTTTCTTCGATTATTTCTTGCAATTTCAGCGAAACCGTAGGGGAAACTTTTAGTTTGATGTGTAGACTAGAAAGCTAGCTTACAGTATTTCTGCACCTTTTTGATGTATCCTTAATTAATATATTACAAAGGTATAACAAAATTAATGTAGGACCCGTTAACTGGGGATTCTACTCATCGTACTGAACAACTTTTGCTCTACGACTTTGCTCAATTTACAAATATGGCAAAACATGTGATTTGAACAAAGTCGTATAACAAAAGTTATTCAGTACGATGAGTACAATCCCCAGTTAACGGGTACTACATCAATTTTGTTACACGCTGTACAGAGCCATATATTTAAGTACAATACGGGACCCACAGCGCACGAGCATGGCTCGCTTTATTGCAACTACCGTCATAATCGGTCGCACCTGTCGCTTTCGTCGCTCCATTCGCTCCGTCACTGTCTGTCCAGTCGCCTACATTTGGATTACGTGCAAACAAACGCTCGGAACGTGTATTATTTCATTGTTGCGTTTTAACGAGGAAAACATTATCCTCGTTTGGGTTCCACTTCAAACGCAAGAGATTTTTATCGCGGTATGTGCAGAAGTGAAATAAAATTCTGTTGGTTTAGCCTCTTTTAAAGCGCTTAAAGAAGCAATGATCAAAGCATGTAAAAATGGTAAAATGTGGACGCGCATTTATAGCACAATAAGATTACAGAATTGAAAAATAAATCTCCATACAAACTGTCCAATCAAGTTTATAATTTTGTATGGAGAAGCCGATTATATTTCGTTTTCTGAAAAAAATTATTTTGGAAAGCTGTTCAGTTTCCTCTACTGAGCAAGTCCCTAAAGTTTTCGGAAACCTGTCCCTTACATCCTGTATATTATAATATTTTATAATTTATTTTTCATTATTTCATGCCATATTTTACCAGCAAAACCGAATCAGTCGCGAACAGTGCTATAAATTGCAATAGCTCCACCCCGTCTGTCTGTTCGTCTGCGTAACGGATAATGACGAACGCGGCGCGGGCGTCACCGCACTTATTAGAGTATCGTACGGACATAGAGTGGACTGGAAACGAGTGCTTTTGAAACATTCCATTTTAACTTTGACAGCAAATCAGCTCTATTACCTAGCGTTCCATTGATTGGGCTTAAAAGGCACAGTATTTGTGGCATTTTGCAGCTATACTTATCCAGAAATTCTGAACTAATATGCAATCGATTTAAATTCATATGATTACAAACTGTTGAGTCTGATAAAGCATCATGAAGGAAAAAAACACAGGAAAGCCAAGAATTAGTTACATGGATCAAGTGCAGATAAAACTTAATATGTGTTGAAACAAGAACTCAGAGAGTTTTCTTTTTTCAGGCAAGGATGACTACTTCACTTATGGATTAGCTCTCTTGAGAAAAAGAAAACAATAATTTACACTTGTAGGTTAAGAATCTCGTATTATTTGAAAATCTTTCTTTAAGATGAACAGGTCCATTTTAATTTTATTGTACTCGTTGTGTTTTAGTTGCATTGGATAAGCTAAACTTTGCATAATAAGTTTAGGAAACAACTTCTTGTACACGGCGATCTTTCAACGTAAACAACACATTTTTTTCTTCACGACGTCTAATAGCTTACACTTGAAATTGTGTCAGACACAATTTGCTTTTACTTTATGGCATAGCCTTTATGGCATAGCATTTTCACCGTGGGAGAGCCATACTTCGGCACGAATGGGCCGACTCGACCGGAGTGATACCACGGCCTTACAGAAAACCGGCGTGAAGCAACGCTTGCGTTGTGTTTCGCCGAGTGAGTGAGGATACCGGAGGTCCAACATCCCCCCCCCCCCAAGTCCCCCCCATCCCCCCATCCCATTTCAAAGGTCGGCAACGCACTTGTGACTTCTCTGGTGTTGCGGGTGTCTATGGGCGGCGGTAATCGCTTACCATCAGGTGATCCGTCTGCTCGTTTGCCACCTATCACATAAAATAAAAAAAAGCCTTTCCAACTTCTCTAAATCTATAATCACCGTCGTCACCTAGACAAATTCACCCTCCTGCATTGTCGCTTTGATCTCCCGATGTTTTGGTTTCCCCATCCTAGCCCCAGTCGGTACCCACTCTGGGGGACGTGTATCGGTGTCGCACCAATTTGAGACCTTGTTCACTGCAGATTAATTTTTGCACCTAGAGCACCTGATCTCAAACTTTATATAGGGGATGGCGTTAAGATTTGTGTTCCATGATATATACGGAGAAATGCAGAAGAAATTTAAGCGGCATCTCATTATATTAATCAAGAATTTCGGTTTTCCTTTGGTATATTCCTCTTAGACAAAAACAAAGAAATACTTGCGTATTGTTTGGAAGTCTTTAGAACAATTATATAATATTATATTTCAGATCACTTATCAATATTTCTTATTCGTCAGATAATATTTGTCATATAAGTACATATTTAATCTTGTATGTTAAAAAAACAGCACTGAAAAATGTTTTGTAATTTCTGTTGAGCTTTTTACTTAAAAATCCACGTTCGAAAGAAAATATTTTAATGTTTGCCGAACCTTCTTCACAGTTTTAAGAACTCTGATCTAGACATAAATACTGGATCGAGTGCTTTAGGGCTTACGGTGATTCAGGCTTTAATATCGCGGCAAACCTTTGAAATGTAATTTCTGTGTATCAAAGTTTCAAAGGCGGAATGTCATTGATGATTCGAATGCATTGTTCTGCTGCTTTCTTCTATTTGTAGTGTGTAGTGCATACAGGGAGCAACAGAAAGATGTAATTATACAGGGTGTAACAGAAAGATGTGATAATACTTCAAGGTTGGCTTTTACCCATCAAACTGAACAACTTTTGTTCTACAACTTTGTAGAAATCGCAAAGAAATTTTCGGAGTTTTCATACAAACTTGGTTCGCCAGCTGATCGATTTGTATGAAAAGTCCAAAAAAAAAATTTGTGATTTGAACAAAGTTGTAGAACAAAAGTTGTTTAGTTTGATGAGTAAAAGCCAACCTTGAAGTATTATCACCTTTTTGTTACACCCTGTACTTTCAAGGTAGGATTTTACTCATGAACTGAACAACTTTTGATCTACGGCTTTGATCAAATCACAATACAATATTTGTACTTCTCATGCAAAGTCGGTCAGTTAGATTGGTGAGCAGCGGATTGGAGCAAACTCTCTTACGCGCACACACAAACACATACTCTACACTAGCTAATATCTCTATTTAGCAGCGAAATTATTTTAGTGGAATAATATATATTATGATATATTATTTTAAATAGTTAAATCTTTGTAGGGTCAGGTTGAAACTGACTTTATAATTTTCGATCACGAGCCTATAAATATGTTCTTCGTTCAAAATTCCAGACACACCACTCTTACATAAGAGTGGTACATACCTATGTTACATGCAAGCGAAAAATAATGTATCGTCAGATACGTAACGCTGATCATCAAGTCAGTGACGCGTGATCATCGAGTGGCGAGGAGTCATGGATGAATGGTTTCCGGATATTATGATGATGATGAGGGGACGGGAACACGTAAATATTTCAGAATAAATGATGCTCAAATATGACGAATAGAAGATGTTTTTCATATTGAAGCGAAAGTATAATAAGTGACTGTAAGGGTGACTTTAAATTAGTTCTTGATACGAAAGGCTATGAATCTGCTCATGATAACAAACAATTTTCCCTAAGGAACGCATAGTCAAATCACAAAAAAAAATTTGGACTCCATACAAATCGATCAACTGATCGGCCAAATTAGTATGAAGATTCCAAATTTTTTTTTGCGATTTGACTATGGGTTCCTTAGAGAAAGTTGTTTTTATCATGAGCACATGCATAGCCTTTCGTATAAAGAACTAATTTAATGTCACCCTATATTATAAGGACTGTAAATAATATTTACTTAACTGATAATTATCATACGTTTTACGTCTATGAATGGTAATTCATACGTTTTTTTTGCAGGACAGTAACATTTATTGACACAAATGGATTAAAGGTTCTTCTTCTGGTATCAATTGTTTTTTCTTTCCCTTATTTATCGATACATAAATAAACCAAATTACGTTGGTTTTTACGTACGGTTATGAAACTTGTGTCATTAACATACCATCAGTGGGACGTCGTTGAGGTTAGCCATGCTATAATATAAAACCAGAATTAAAAATAAAGACAATTTCAACTACCCACAGATATATTACAATTGTTTTAAAAAGCCTGGTTGTTGAAATACTAAATCATTATGTCGCTTGTATCGAGACAGACTTTAAAATCTATCAGCCGTTTTGGCTAGAAATTTTGTCACAAAAACCGACATACATGCAGTCAAGTAAAAACTATCATATATTTTCACAGTAATATAATAAAGAGTTTTGTATCGCAGCAAATAATCCAACAACACATTAGTTACGTACCATAGTAATTCCTGTAACAGCCCCATTACGCCACCCTCCAGATACGAATGTGAATATGGTGTGAATGTTTTTTATTTGATTTCGCATCCAATTTGCCGTGCGTTCGCCAGAAGCGGCCCGCGAGAGTTGATGGGATTCAGGGTTGCATTACGAATGGCCTATAGTTAATATCCTGACATATATACGTATAGAGCTACTATATCTCATCTCATCACACTAATATGTATTATAAATGCGAAAGTATAGATGTTTATTTGTTTTTTCCACTTTCACGCCAAAATGAAGTTTAAATGGGCAATAAAACACTGGGCTAACACATAGGATAGGAATACTTTTTATCCCAGAAAGCTTGAGGGTTCCCGGAGGAATGGCTAAAAACTGAAATTTTTACTTTTTCACTAGATAGCGCTGCCTTAACATTTTATTTCTCTTTAGACCCAATTCTGAAGTCCACGCAGATGAAGTTGCGGGCGGAAGCTAGTTCATGATAATTTGTCAGTCTATGTAACTCAGTTTTATGATACCCCCAGCACTTCACATAATCAATTAATATGTAGGTATGTCAAAATCAAAACAGAGATTACATAAGAAAAACATTAGAGGCTTATTTTACCAATTTGGTTTATTTCATATTCCATTATATCAAAATCAACATATCCTCAGACTTTTGGGATGTAACAAACAAATCCAAGTAATATTTCTTGGTAATCTAACCTGACCTCAGAATAATTGGATTCCTAAAATAGCCAATAAATCTCTACTAACATAATTGCTTTTGTTATTACTTGGATCAGTATCCGTGACCTTAGATAACTAAAACTAGTATTTTAGGAAGACCAGACGCTAATTTGAAATTAATGGTAGAAATAATTAATTTTGTTTAGATTTACAACGTTATTAACCATAGTCTAGTGTCATTCTAAGCTACGTTGTTTCTTCTTTAAAGGTTTCCTTATCTTCATTTGCAATAAGTATTTTTATGTCAACTCATTTTATGTAATTTAGAATTATGTACTCCATTTTCAGTAGTTTTCTTATCAAATATTTTTATATTGTTCTATAGTTTCCTTTTTTTGCTATCGATGAAGGTGCTGTCAGCTTGCAGATGGAGTAAGCAATATTGTTTTGAACGTCAATTCTAGTTTATAATAGAGGTAGGGGTATGTCGACTATCCAATTGTGTCCGTATTCTGGTAAAGACATTTATAAGCTCTTTCTCTTTCTTTTTTCAGCCGGTTCAATATTAAGTACTTAAATATTTATGAGTGTGGTTTATTTGGATTTTAATTTTAATTGTGTTTTGTCTTCATCAACATCTCCATGACAGATTTTTATTTTTCGTTTCGTTCGTCGGCATCTTATTTCCAACCTCTCTTCAGTTTGTTGACCATCGCCTGTGTATTTATTTAAGGATTAACTGTATTATGTAGTTCTATTTATTTTTCCGCCATTGTACTATGACTTTGCTGTTTTAACCTACGATGTAAAAACAGTGGCGTTATAATTTTGAAGCCTACTTATATGTCATTTTCTGTCAGTCTGGTCTGTGGCATGTGGCATGTGGCAACTTGAGGACCGATTTGAATGCAGCTTAAGTTATGATAGCTCTTAGCTATGTTTAATGAAGTTCAGGTCAATGGTTTCGAGTTTTTAAATTTTACTTTCGAGAGTGGTATTTGAATATTTTTGTTGTGTTTATTAGCTTTCATCAGTTTAAATAGTACCACTCTTATAACTAGATTAGCAAATAACTTCAGAATACACCCTCGGAGTTCGAAACATAACAAATGATCGTTCCGCCTCAATTTGTCTGGCAGTCGTTAAAATCGCGTTGGCTCTTATTAATTTTTGCTCCCCCTGTATCTAAGGGTATGTCTACTTCCGTTTCCGCCACCTAAATAACGATGTTATAGTCAAATTTACGATTGATAGATGATTTGGGGCGATAGAGCGTTGCGCTTCATCGGTTCGTGATTTTGGTATGTTGTGGCATTTCCGGGACTAAATTTTAATGGAAATAATGTAGGGGAACTCGTATAGAAATCATTCATTCCGAAAGTTGGCTGAGAGAGGTCAGTACGTAATGATTTAGAAACTTATTAAATCTATTTTACTCCGAAAATTTAACAACTTTTTTTTCTTTTTATTCAAAGTCTGTTGTTCATTTGATAGATTTTTGTCAAAGTCACTGTTAAATTTTGACATTTCTGCAAATTTTGTCAGTTTCATTAGTAGCATGAGAGACTAGCTAAATGATAATGGGCTTTATAGCAAGTAACCTTGTAAAATTTTATCTGCTTGTAGTTCCTCCTATTCAAATTTTGAGGAAGTGTTCAATAATTATAATGCATTGAAAATTCAGTAAATGTATTACCTTTTCTGTTTTGAATCTGCATATTCTTGAAACTTACGTAGACCGTGTAAAATAGACTATCAATCTATCAATATAAATCATGAATTTATTGCTTATCTCGTTGCAAGAATGCTCGACAATATGGTATTAGAAACGAATGCATAAACAGATAGCTTCCATGGTTTCATATACAGTTTATCTTGACGACAGACATCGACTTTTGTAGAATGCAGTATTTTGTCGCTATTATAGTTGTAAATGCAGCACTGATGTTTTTTTCTTAACTTTCAAAATATCGTCTTATCATTCACTATCATTGGAGAATACTACAGTTTTAAATAAGTATTACCTAGTTTTATCTTAATCTTCTTGTAATATTACTTGAATAAGTAGTAAATAATAACATTTATCATTACATTTTAGCATGCGTTCCATATAGAATTTTTTTTATACTTATATTTATGCCAGTTTTACTGTTATCGTTTTTATCTAAAACTACTTTATGGATTTTAAAGTGCGAGTTGTCATTAAATATGTCTTGATATTGATACCCTTTTAGGCGGTCAGGTTTTTAATTTAGGTACGTAAAATTAGGTAGGTTATAAAATAAATATTGGTCAGATACTAAGATTGAAAAATGTATGTTCCATCCTTCCTTTTATCGGGCATACGTAACCACAAATACTTCCTCACTCAACCACTAAAAGGCTTCAAGTGAAAATATTTTAACTTCTCGAGAATGATATCAGTGTTCCTCAAAAAATACGAGTAATGCTACCTCGTGATTTCGCGTCGTTTATATTTCTTTCAAGATTTTTAGATTTCACTTTTGCAACCCTCAACACACCCTCGCTAAGTGGTACCTTTAGTTTTTGACATCTGTTTTTCTATTATGATACTTTTCAAATATGAGTATTAACAGAATATTCAAAAAAATATCGAATCCGAGTACAATAGGTATATTTCCTAGCAATTTTTTTTTAAATCATCAACTTTTTTTTTATGTGATAGGTGGCAAACAAGCAGACGGATCACCTAATAATAAGCAATTACCGCCGCCCATAGACACCCGCGACTCTCACTCACTCGGCGAAACAACGCAAACAAACGCAACTATTACATTACATTAAAAATACATAAGCAAAATTATACTTGTGTTCGGATACCCAAATATTCCAGATCTGATTGTAGATTCTACAAAATTATCTCAAATAAGTGAATAAGCTCAATTTATACAATATTTAGATTAGGTTTCTGTTGTAATGAGTGTCATTTTTAAAGTCCTTCGATTTCAAAAAATCTCACTCGAATTTCACCCAAATCCTAATGCACCTTAACTTGACCTACCCATGTTACCACTGCCGGATTCACTCCCCTTATTCAAACTTCCGACACCATTTGAAATTCATTCTTCAAGGAACGTGTGATGCAATAAAAAATGCTTCAGATATATTATAGCAGTGGCCTGATGATATATTATGCACCCCTTGATTCGGAGATTGCTATGCATTAACTATAATTCTTTCACTTTGATATATTTTTAAAGGTAAACGTGAGTCAAACGTTGTGGGATTGTGCAAAGAGCTGTTTAATGTACAAATATTACAATTTAAAATGCGACCGCTAAGTTGTTGGTTTTCATATACTTATTAGTGATAAGGAACTTAAAAAGCAAAATAAAGGAGGTAGGTATTGAAACAAATATAATATTCTACCATAATAAAGTGCATTTTCATAGGATCATGCAAGCATGCCTTTCGGAAGTGGTTCTAAATCGATTTGCAGTGTTACATGCACAAATAACCAAGCTGAAGGATATGAGCTTTTGAAAACCTGTTAATTTTTAAGCAACATTAAATGTGGCATCGTAATAATAATATTGTTTCTTTTTATTATCTCTGTAATGGGTTACATCGTGATTGAATTTTTATTCTGTTCCAGATTATTTCTTATTTAAAATGTGGACGTTTTATATCTATAAATTCTTTAATGGTGATTGAGAGCGCAGCCTTAAAAATCTGTACAGTAAAGTTTTGGTCCAAGGAATGAGCAGTTAATCGAATACGAAACGAAGAAATGCATAGAAGAACTACAAGTGATGGATGACATAGCTTATAGAATAAGGAAATTAAAGTTGTAATTGAACATGCTATAATATAGGGTCCTAAAATACTGAACAAAAATTAACAGTGGCTTCTACTCATGAAACTAAAGAACTTTCCCCGAGAACCCAAAACTTAATTCGCAAAAAAGTTTTAGTTGTTCAGTTTGATGGGTAAAAGCCAACCTTGAAGTATTGTCACACACTTCTGTCACTTTTGTGTATATGTATGTTCACCGATTACTCAAAGACGCCTGAACCGATTTGGAAAATTCTTCTTATATTTAAAAGGGTATACTTCACAGGTAGTCCCATATAAATTTTATCGAAATCAATTCAACGGTTTTTGAGAAAATCAACAAAAACAGCAAAATTGGAGTTGTTGCGATTGAAGTCGGTTGTTTTTAACGTATTCAGAGCGTGATCATTTATTGAGTGGCAATTGCAGGGTGGAAGACTTAGTGTTGGGCAGCCCCGTACCAGGTGAGCTGATGATGAAGTCAGGCGTGCACAAAGCCGCTGGAAGTGTTTGGCTCAAAACCATACTCAATGGACGTATCCCGGCTGATATTATAACACTGATACGTAAGAATATAATCAATATCAAAACATTTCCAAAATAAAATGTATCCAGCATGAATTGTACCAAACCAACCGTTTCAACCGTGATATCGTCAGCCCCTTGTTAATTCGGATTGATCGTCCATTCCAGAGGCCCATTTATACCGTGACAGTAAAAAACCGACCACTCCGTTACCACTCCGTAATAAAACACACTGCACCTAATTAGGTAACGCGACACTCCTCGGTTTTAACTTTTCACATTGATGGTTGATGGATATTGGGTGCTGTAAGCGACACTTTTTTTATGAATCGTTACACTTTTTACGAGTGAATGTTAATTTATGGGTACATTGTTACGTTTCAGTTTTTATTATGGTTACTAAGTTTGAATACCTGTACTAAAAAGATGAAAAATAATTATAAATATAAGATTCAAATCTACCACCCTTTCTGTAACTGGATGTAGAGCTTCAAACTAGGATTCACGGTATTATGGGAACAATTTGTGAGTAATGTTTTATCTCTAGTTCTAAATAGCACCGGAAATCCTATTCTGCAGGCAGATGACCAATGACCATGTTATGATTTGTCCGTAAATATCATCATCATCATCACTATCATCGTCATGTGATACTGTATATTTCATTTTCATTATTATATTATTTATTATTAATTTTTGCTTTTTCTGAAGTTTGTCTTTCAAAAGTTACACTAAGTACGTAAATTTGGCGCATCTTTGCGCATCCCTCTTCCCCCATGCCGTTTTCTAACTACTGTCGTTAGCTGAATCACCACCGTTTAATAGAGTGTAAACTTATTTATCTGGTGTTGATTTCGTTCCCGTCTTTTTACTATTAATCTATTCGCTCCATTATTTATTATGTTTGCGGTTTCGGTGGGCACTTATACAGGGTGTAACAGAAGTGTGTGACAATACTTCAAGGTTGGCGTTTACCCATCAAACTGAACAACTTTTGTTCTACAACTTTGTTGAAATCGCTAAAAATTTTTTGGACTTTTCATACAAACTTGGTTCGCCAGCTGATCGATTTGTATGAAAAGTCCAAAAAAAATTTTGCGATTTCAACAAAGTTGTAGAACAAAAGTTGTTCAGTTTAATGGGTAAAAGCCAACCTTGAAGTATTGTCACACACTTCTGTTACACCCTGTATTTTCATAGAGACACATTGTAATAGGTTTCTGTTTGAAATATATCAAAGTTTGTACGTAAGATAGTTTATTTAGGTACTTACTATTCTCTGAATATTGAAATGTTCAAATGAGGTTCCTAGCAAAATACCTTACTTATTTATACCATAGTATTCCTAGCAAAATACCTAACTTGTTGAGTGACTCGGTGGCTCAGTGGTTAGTGCTCCTGAGTACTTATCCGAGAGTCGTGGATTCGATTCCCATCCAGGACAAACATTTCTGTGAAGAGCAGATTTGTTAACTCTATGTCTGTATGTATAATATCTATATATGTATGTATTTAAACTTATATTTGTATGTATATCAGTCTCTGGTTCCCATAATACAGGGAATCCTTGTTTGGGGCCAGATGATCGTATATGTTTGTCCCGGATATTTATTTATTTATAGTGTCTTTGAAATGTAACAATTTGGCATTAAAATTGTTATTTATTAACAAACATAGCCATTAAAGTAAAGTTTGTAAAGAAATATTTTGCTTTGGTAGTCTAGCATTTAAGGCTTGTGACTGTCATTGAATAGAGGTATCAAACACTACTCTGGAGCACGACTTTGTCAACAACATTATAAACAATTATCATTATTTTATAATAGGGTTAAGGTGCCATTTGAAAATATTTTTACAGTGTTATTTTCTACACGATTCAATCAAAGGCCTTAAATGGGCTTCTGAAATCGGTTAGTCAGGGTAAAGCCAAGGGTCTGTTGGAAGGCAGCTTCATCAGCCTATTAAGGCCTTTTGACGCCAATCGTAGTGGAAACGGATTTGATAAATGCCCACCATTGGATTCAAAACCACATTTCATAATAGACGATAAGTTTACGATTAAGGTTTCGTAGCAAAGAACTTTAAGTACTGACGAATCATAAAAAGTACTATAATTTAAATTACTAATTATCTTATTTAAAAAATATCCACATACATGCCATATATTGAGAAAACTGCAGAATATTTTAGTACAACATTATAAGTTGCTGCAGCGGGGACGATATGAGTTGTTAACGATTAGAAAAATACAAAATTTTGAGAAACACTACTATACAGAACAAAAGCAAATTCGAAAATTCTACAAAAAATGCTTCAAGTTAAAAAAAATGCAAATTTCTATGACGATACTCGTCGTCACGGACTTAAAACAAGATCTGCGCTTGTCGTATCTTTTGTTGTAAAAGGCTCTCGAGGAGTGACTGAACCAGCCCTCGTGGAAGAAACGTTTGAATAATTTGGTGCCATAATGTCTTACTGTGGCGGAACGATGGCTGCGGCTAATCGGAGTCGTGGAGTAAATCGGGGTAAGCGAGGCAAACGCATTGGTGTGACAATAAGCTCATAATGTGGGTTTGGGGTTTTGTTGGTGACAAATGAAAGGTGAGAAATCAGGAGGAAGAAATAAAGATAACCCACCCACGGAATATAATTTGAGATCCATTTTAAAATAAGATTAGCTGTGGCAAATTTAAAACTTTGAATTTTAGTTAATCTAAATATGCTTGAACTTTTTTTATGTTATAAGCTTTAAGCAGAGCAAGTTTAATATAAATAATATCGTATAAATGTTACATTCTTCTCTAGCAAAAATAAACAGCAAAGTCAAAATTGGCGCAAAAGTTAGTGCTCTTATCGTTCACGCTAAAGAGTTTTGGGTTTGATCTCCACCCATAGCAAACATTTATAAAGTTTAATCTGTGTCTCGGTGTTTAGTATCTAATATATTTATGAGTGTGTTTAAATATATCTTATTGTAAGTATGTCTCCATCTTTGGTTAGCATAGCAGTTTAGATGACCATGTTTGAAGTTTCGGAGTATTATTTCATTAAACCTAAATTACTTAACCTGAGGCATAAAGTTCCTGCTACCTATTTACAGTAGTAAGACTAACCCATTTGTAAAGATCGTGTCGAGTTAATTTACAACAAAATAGAGTACGACTTTTAAGGAGTGGCGCCTGCGCTTATATGGGCAAACTCG
Organism: Coleophora deauratella; assembly: GCA_958295455.1. Taxonomy (NCBI): domain Eukaryota; kingdom Metazoa; phylum Arthropoda; class Insecta; order Lepidoptera; family Coleophoridae; genus Coleophora; species Coleophora deauratella. Next base: position 14,998,018 of record OY282396.1, on the reverse strand, counting down.
GGGCGACGCACTAACTTGTAACAATGGAACTCACGCCTTATAATGACCTCTAGGTAAATAATAATATCTGCAAATATTTAAGAGGAAACTGGACTAGGAGCGCAGAGTGCAGTTAAGTAGTTATAGGTACATTTGTATGAATCGTGAGGTGGCATGCTTAGGGACCGGCCGTGGTCCAATGGGTAATGGTCCAACGTCGCATCGTATATATTGCATATGTCCAAAAAAACTTCGAGGAATATAGCTTGTTTATTGAAAGAGTATAGCGGAATAAGTAGTGGTTGCGCGAACTAGAAATAGAGTGGACTGTATTAGGTTATGATTAGGTTAAAAATCTGAGCAGTATTACTTGCTTCGCTGCTCTAACGTTCATATATGGATAGTAATAACACTGTTCTACCCTACCGAAAATTTAAAAAAATATATTTGTTATAGATCACGGTAAGGATCATTTATATAAAAAAAGCCGTGAGGGTGTTCTTTAAAATTTGAGACATTTCTATTTTTCAAAATGTTTAATTTGTGATATTTCGATATATAAATCACTGCGAAAACTTAAAGTATCTTGTATAACACATCTTTGGTATATCTAGCATTTGCAAAAGACCACAAAAAAATGATGTAAGAGAAAAAAATATTTTTTTCAAAAATTAAATGATTATTTTTTTTTTATTTCAAAAACCAGCGCGTGCAGAGGTTTGATTTCTTAGGGAAATGTTTCTCTTGAGAAGCTGATGTCATGGTAAAAATATCAACCTAACTTTCCCATGGGGCATCTGGCCCATGCTTATTCCGCTATACTCTTTGCAGTACTTAACAAAATTACTTGCGAAATCGTTAACTGACTTTCTTGTAATTTTTTTTTATTGAACTTTGAAGTCATATTTTGTCGATTTTAAATTATTGTAAATCCATTATTTTCGAATCTGGAACACAGTTTATCCTCATGAAGGTTTCCAGTCAAGAGCAGGCCTGAGATGGTCATGTTGCCTCTGGTACTCCGAAAAGTCGGTAAAAAAAAACTTGAAATGATGGCTTCATTTCGAATTGGACTTTTTTTACTCTTAACTGGCAAGCCCTTGACATCAATAGGTTGGAAAACAAAAAAATGTTATGTTTCAAATGTACATTTAAATTCCCATCGAGCGCATACATGAGACAATTGAATAACTAACTAAATCATACAAAAATGCAACCTTTATTTTTTTCATACCAAGCCTTTTATAACTAAACAAAAGCTCTAGTTTCTTTGCAAAGTACTTACTGTGTGTGTATGCGTGTGTGTGCTTTAGGCTATATAACACTCGCTATTTGTCTTTCACGCAATAACCCGGGAGATAACTATGTTTATTTTGCATCCAATTTAATCCGCGGGGTTTGTTTGCTCCAAGCTATTATTCATATCTACTTAGCCAACGTTAAAAGAGACCTTAATAATGTAGTTAATTTCTAATTAATAATTCTGCTCATCACAGAAAAGTTTGCTCTGTGTGTGGATCAAACCTACGACTCTCCGATCAGAGGTCAGGATCGCTAACCACTTAGCCACCGAGTCAGACGATTCAATTCGGTATAAACTCTGTATCGCCTTTTATAACGAATTAAGGCTTCGCTTTTGATTTGAAAAATTTGATGTTTGCAATAGATATGAATCCAAGAACAGACGTGCAAGAGTTATTAAATTAAAATTACAAATCTTGCTATAATCACTATACTCACCGCGTTTAGTGCCTCCATTTCATATGCACTCAGTTTATATGAAACATCTGATCCCACCAGGCGTGGAGAGGACCTGAAAGTGAAAGAAATCCAATTAGCTAAAACAATGAAATAAAAAACTAAAATTAAGTCTTAGGTTTTGATTTACAAGACCAATGAAATGAAAACACATAAGGAAATTTTATATTTAAACCAATGAATATGTCAGAAATATATTAACGGTCAAGTAATAGTAGAAAATATAACTAAAAAGAAAAAATATACAGTTAATCAGTTAAGTAATAAAATTGATGATTTTCATTAAAAAAAAGACATATATCCAGCAGCAATTAAACCGCCTCAATTAAGGTCGCGGGTTCGATTTCCGGTGGGGTCCTACTTTCTAGGACTCGGTTTGGTTGGTGGTAGGACATTTTCTGAGCCCGCCTGGCTGGCTACCACCATCTTATCTAAGTCTTGCCGCCAAACATCAATGTTACCAGCATTGATGTGTTCCGGCATGAAGATAAGATAGCCAGTTCCCCACTGCGTTGGGGAATCTTAGTAAGCCCGCTTCCATCTTCGGCATCATCATCACTTATCAGGTGAGATGATGCCAAGGGCTTACAAATTGGTCAGTAACGCACTCGTGACTCCTCTGGTGTTGCGGGTGTCTATGGGCGGCGTTTATCGCTTACCATCAGGTGTTCCGTCTGCTCGTTTGCCACCTATCACATAAAAAAAGCAAGCAGATAGTATGAAAATAATATTAATATTAAAAAATATATCTAACAGATTTATTTAAAGCACAAAGTTAAATGTTTATTATAAATATTGAATATGAATAAGTACTAAGTAGGTAAAGCATGGCACCGTGCAGGCGCTACCCTCGTGGTGCAGCCTGCTAAGTCCTTAATTATTAACATTCATAAATGTTGGTAAGTGAATTTATGAATGTGTACCTCTGCGATACGGGTGTGGTGTCATATAATGCGGCAACTTGTCAAAGACTCATAAATTTCAGCCATCTATACTATTTTTTACTTCCTTTTAAATTAAATCGCTTAATGCTCGTATATATAGAACAACATGTTTCACACTGTTTTTTATTAAATTAGATTTCCTCGCATATTTTCAAACTTTTTCATACTTTTCTAGATCTACTACCACATGACGCTGAAATATGCAGCATAAGAGCATACATTTTTCGGAACAAAATTTTTGGTGTCCCCATCTTCCTTGATTGATCCTTATCTCCGATTGCTTTCCTTTCAGGTTTTAAGTTATTCAGTTTTTTTAGAATCATTACACAGTTGATCATACCTAGTTCTTGCACTTGTGTGTACCACTAAAACCGCTGCAACTAGCACCCCATCCTTATCACAGGTAAGACAAATACGCTCATTTCCTGCGGAGAACGCTGGAGCGTCCGGGCCGACAAATTGTGTCGAGAGTCCGTATTCTGGCGCAGCTTTCTCTACTCTACTATCATTTATTACTTGACTGTTTGATTTAAAAATGTTCAGTTTACATGTTTCATATTTAAGGAGTATCTTCAATTATCTTGTTATTTCTTTTAATGAAATTCTCGTATTTCACTGTTTCCTGTTGCGGTGGAAATTCTTGAGGAAGGCCTTTGTCCAGCTGTGGACGTCTTTCGACTGATGATGACTGTTTCCTCATATTCAAGACTTGGTAATTTTAATTTTCAGATTGGTATTGTCTTTTAACTTTCTATAAATAGACATAGATACATACTTATTTTTGACACAAAGACCTATTAAATAACCAATTAAATAACCAATTTACAAATGGTAGACTATAAAAAGACAAAACTAACACAAATAGACAAATATTGTAAAAAGAGAGGATAATTTTTGCCAAAAAATTGTAGTCGACTCAGCATGAGCTGCGACTGTGGTGACACAGTGCAGCGCTGGTTTTCAGCGAGGCCCATTTATTGCCACTGCACGTATTCTGCGATTAAATTAACATATATGTAACCAGATAAATCTAAAACAAAATGGAGAAAAATATTGCATACAATTAATGGTTCTTTCACGTGTTTTAGACAGAACGTCACGACTTTCATTAAAAAAGACGTGACATTACTACATGTGACCGCGGGTGACGTACGTGCAACGCCAGGCAACCCAAGGAGGCTTACACCAATTTGTACAAATTGGTGGATAAAAAAATGTGCCACACGATAAGAAGAAGCAGTTCGAAGACCTAACACTTTCTACTGATATAGTTTCCAATATCCTTGAGGTGATCCCCAGAATAATTCCATTCCAACCTCAAACGGGTACGGGGCGGAAAGTTGGCCGCCTCCTTTTATTTATGCGGTTTATGCGGAACGAAACGTAACTTTTTCCCCGCCTTCGCACTTTGACCGATCGCACCTCGCCTGATAAACAATATCCGAATAAAATATCGTTCCAACGAAAACGTTTAAGGTAGACGTTCCCTTGGATGTAAAATGGATGAAGAGATTCCGTGTGGGTTATTATATTTTGAAAGGTGCAAGCGCTTACAATATTTTTTTACTATTTACTGATTTATGAAGCCTCTTCGCATTATATTTATAAAAGTAAGCAAATATACATATATTGCTTACAAATAAAGCTGATGTTAAGGTACAGGGAGAGCAAGCATATCAGTTAAGTAATTTAGGAAATAAAGTGACCCTCATACTATATTGAAATTGGTGCCATGACCAGGATCACTCCTTATTCAAATAATTTTGTTTTTATTACTAATTTGTTTATCATAAATATTTTTTGAGAGTTATTAATACCCGTTAAGGCTCGTTGGATTATGCATGATAGTAAAAATAACAGCATACAGGTGGAAAAAATCGCGGACCAAATTTTAACTTGACTTCTAGCGTGGTTTTTTGCTTCTGTCACTATTGGGTATACTGTGCTTTTGTTGAATTGGTTCCTTAGATAAAGCTATTCAGTGCCATGACTAAAAACCACAGTTAAAATTAAGTATTTAAAGACTAGCAGTTAAACAATGATCATTGTAGGTAGACAAAAAATGAGTGCCTTCCATAATTTTTTAAATTTTAGAATTTGGGTTCAGAGAGATAAAATGTTAAGGCAGCGACATCTAGTGGTGAAGTAAAAAATTAAGTCTTTAGCCATTCCTCCGGGATCCTTCGAGTTTTCCGGGGTGAAAAGTATCCTTTGTGTTAGCCGAGTGTTTTATCTATCTACCTACCAAATATCTAAATGCGTTTTGTAGTTTCAGCGTGAAAGAGGAACAAACAAACAAACAAACATCCATACTTTCGCATTTATAACATTATAGAAGAGAAGATAACTCATTCATTTATACCAAACACCATCTGCTATTACGTTGAATTATTTATTTTCTTACAAAAACAGGTCTTTTCATATGTTCTGCAGTAGTTCTTACTGTCTAATTATTAGCATAATTTCATATTCAGTAAACAGCCTACCGGCTTCATTCTCCTATTTACCAGATGTAGGTGAGGATATATAATTGCGGCTTCATTTCACTGCGGTTTATTAATAAGGGCCCAGACGGTGGGCGCCGCGGGCCATCGGCCTAAGAACTTCGTTACCGTCTGCCGTGTGGTGTGGGTTAAGAATGGTTATACAGGGTGCTCTTAAAATATCTGTGAGGGTTCCAACCGGTTTTTCTACTCATGAATTCGAAAAAAAATCCCCAAGGAACACATAGACAATTCGTAAAAAAAAATTGACTCTTTATGCATTTTTATGAAGTCCATATTTTTTTTGGAGTTTGACTATTGTGTTCCTTAGTTCCTCCATTTTTGTTCCGATTATGGAAAAAAATATATAAAATAAATGTATCGACACATGTTGCCGAAGTCGGCTAATATTTCCAGATAGTCGACAAATAGGTACCTAGTAATTTTTCATTGAAAAACTATGAAAAAATAAATCGTCAGTTATACTCTTCAAAGTTATTAAATCTGTTTCCTTGGCTGAACCTAGGGCTTACACAGCTAAATGACTTTAAGAGGATGGCGGAAAGGGTGGCGCGAAGTGACATATTAGTGTCATAGAATATATTTTAATCATCAAAATTTTATTCAGTTGGTTACATTGCTGCAATATTATTTGAAAGAATTATATCTGAATGAGGTGCATTTTTATCACTTGACTTCAGGAACTTATAACTTTATTTTACAGAGGTATAAATATAGGTAGGTAAATATAGGTTAAGGTAACAAAAAAATTAGGATCTTTCTTTGAACTTTGATGAAATTCACGAATCTGAAACGATTGATTAGAAACTGCGTAAAAGAGAAAACATAATTTTCTTTCTGTTGTTAAAAGAGATATGTTTTAAATTCAACCTTACACTACTGATATAAGGATGTCTCAAATTTTCTTCACCTGAAGCTTTTTCTTGCAGAATATTTCACAGCACCGAATTTCCTTACTATGAAATATGAAATTCAAAGCGGCTCTGTTGCATATGAGCGGTTGATGCAGCAAGTTTTTATTGCATTTTATTGAAGTTTCGTCTCATTTGTGAGTAACTTTTCAGACGAAAATATAATAACAGCTCTGGCTGAGGTGAATAACTCATTTATTTGTGGTATAAATGAGTCTTATTATGCTCTTGAGGACTGAAGTTTAACCAGTCAGTGCAGTACCTTGGAAGCTGGGTTCCCGCTAAGTAAATACTTTTTAAAAGACGCGACGGATTGTGCGGTTTTTGGGTGTATTTACATACTTGTACATTAATCAGATTCACGCTAAGTGAAAACTTTTTACGTCCCATCCCAGAAAACATAGAACGGTTAGTTAAAGATAGGTTAAAAAAACAAGGTTGAACAAAGGTTGTCTTTTTCACATCAAAAACATTTACAAAATGCTATCCTGCTATCAATGTAATAATTACTGTCACGGATGTGTTCTAGAACGTTTTCATAAATGATGGAGGAGCGTACTGTTTTCTGAGAGCGTTTAATTAACCGACTTCAATAAAAAGGAGGAGGTTCTCAATTCGTCGGAATCTTTTTTTTTTTCACCGATTACTCGAAGACGCCTGAACCGATTTGGACAAAAAGGTATACTTCACAGGTGGTTCCATATAAATTTTATCGAAATCGATTCAGTGGTTTTTGAGAAAATCAACAAAAACATATCAGAATTGGAATTGTTGCGATTGAAGTCGGTTGTTTTTAACGTATTCAGCGTTATAATATTATTGTATGTATGAATATATTCTTTCTTGATTGAACCTGTAATCTAAAAGGCTTGACCGGAGGGATTTTAGTGAACGAGTTTATGAGATTTGCCTTAATCCCCTGAGAGTCATTTAATAATTAATTATTAATTAATATTTTTTTTTTACCTAGTACAAAGGTATTTTAAAGTATAAAGTTTTTTACCTAGTATAAAGGTAGGTCGGGAAGTAGGTATTTGTAGTTAGTGAGCAGCACCAAAAATGTTCACTTGTCAGCGAATAAAAATCTGTAACTGTACTGATAGCGTTGACGTGTACTGTCAAAGATTAGTCAAAATTTACACCAAAAGGGCTCGTTAATATTCAAGACACATGAACACGGAGACATCAATACATTTTGATATTTGGCTTGTCGAACAATAGTTTGGCGTCTTGAGAATATGTCGTGAACACTTCAGAAACAATGTGTACAATGAAAGGGCATGTCGTGTCGTGATTTTAGTTTTGACATTCCAAAACAGTCGTACTACGCTGCCATTAGTTACTATCTTCCGCCCGCGACTTAGTCTGCGTGGACTTCAAAATTGGGTCCAAAGAAAAAGAAAATGTTAAAGTGGCGCCATCAACCTACTCGTAAGTTTTCCAAGATAAAAGTATCCTATGTATTGGCCGAGTGCTTTATCTATCTACCTACCAAATTTCATTCCAATCCGTTCAGTAGTTTCGGCGTGAAAGTGGAACAAACAAACAAATAAACTTCCATACTTTCGCATTTATAATATTTGTGAGACTTATACAGGATGTAATTGAAATCGGGCATCAAAGTTAAGGAACGTATATCTAGTTATATAAAAAACCGGTCAATTTTGACTGATGTTGAATAAATCAGACTTCCAATGAAAAATAACACTATTTTATTAGAAGTAGACAGCAATGCATACTTTTAAAATGCCACTTTTTATCCACCTAATACGAAGTTCCTACCACATCCGTTTCGAGAAGTGTTTGTGGAGTGAGAAACGACGGGCCCAAAGAAACTCCTTAAAACACATTTTGCATTTATTAGAAGTAGACAGCAATGCATACTTTTAAAATGTCACTTTTTGTCCATCTAATACGAAGTTCCTACCACATCCGTTTCGGGAAGTGTTTGTGGAGTGAGAAACGACGGGCCCAAAGAAACTCCTTAAAACACCTTTTGCATTTAAGTAAATAAAAGTAACCCTAAAATTATAAGCCCTTTTTTATTCTGCCCATAAAATTTGTAAGCAAACCCGAAGTGGCCAGTACTACCAGTACTTTACCCGAATATGCCAATATCGGTAGAATATTATGAACCATCCCGATATCCAATAGGATATTATAATGTGGAATATCGAATGTCTTCGGTCTCGAGAACACTTCAGCTCCTCAAGGGTCGGTCATAGACATATCAAATATTGCGGGAACGGATAGAATAGGAACTGGACTAACAGAGTTGTCGCGTATCTAGTCGGGCTTTTCGTTGGTTTGGTCCCCATAAAAATCGTCTCCCATTTGCCCACATAACTTATGATGATTTCTAAATTGAAAATGATGATTATTGCTGATTGTAATTAAACTTTGTATGTATAAACAAAACGATAAACTCTTGTAATTATTTGTTTTCTCAAAAAAAAATATTTCCACAAAAAAGTATATTTAAAAAAACACTTATTAAATCAGTAAAATAATGTCACTTTATTCCATCAGATGAAACAAGAAAATATAAACAGTATACATGAAAAAAGTTATACTAAGGCCTGGTCTAAAGAGCAAAATTAATATAGCGTATAGCGTAGGTTCCATGGATAAGGTTTTTCACCATGACTAAGACTTAATTATTTTTAGATTGAGATCCCGAATAGTCCTGTATTTTAGACTCATGGAACGGTATAGGCTATTATTCATAATATCATATTTTTAACAATGTAATCATCGATAAAGGGACACACTGGCGTACATTAATCACATTGTGTTTCCATGTAAAAATGAAACTTCGAAATAGGAACCGCAACACGCGTAACATACCGCCCTTGAAATATCAATTACGTTTAGAAATAGCTAGTGGCCGCAAAAAATAACAAAATCGCCCTCTAGGGCGTAAGGAATCTGCCTTATTTCAGAACGCAGATGCTGTAAAAATAAATGGGGGAAAGGCAAGGTCGTTCCTAATGTGGAACGAAACTGATATTATTATTTCTGATCCTAAAATTTACTTGTAATATATTTGGGATTCAGCCAAGGTTTTGAAATAGGTATTCTATGTAAAAAATGAAATTATGCCCTTTTTAACTACCCATCTGTAATAGTTTACCTCTAATTGTCCAAGGAGGGTAATGTTTTGCAGATGTTTGTATGTATGTATATGTATATCCAGGTTAGTTTTATTATAAAACATTTGAAATGCGAGGTATAGTTAGATTCATCTTGAATCTTGATCAATATTCATCGAGATTCGATTTTAGTAGATCCTTCTTTTTAACAGATCGAGATCTAAAGAGCTTAACTACAGAAACATCAAGATTTTGTCTCTCAAAAATATATTTTTCATCATTTTACCAGTTATTGCTACACATATTTTACAGATCGAAAATCAATATTTTTGTTTCGAAATTCCACCAATAGCACCGTGGACGCCAGAACCAAGTGACAGTCCAACTCATCTGTCATCTGAGAGAACAAATTGACTCTGCGTCTGCGATTGTCGCAAGTACCTCCGACGGTCCATACAAAAGTTTGAAACAGACAAATGGTTTAACTTTGAGACTGTTTTGGACGGCCACGAGTTTGACGTAACGGCATTGTTGGTTTAATTTCTTTTGAGCTGTGCTTTTTAGCAGTGTATAAAACTGTTATGTTAAAACAATGCTTGTGTCTAGAATTCAAACTACTTGTAAATATAGATTTAAGATCTAATACGATTAATTAATTAATTTATTTAAATATAATATTTATTTGAAAAGTCTTAAATATTACAAGTAAATCTACAGCTTAGGCACAATAAAAGCCTACGTCTTAGTCAATACGATTAATTAAATTTAACTATTTAAACTCGGGCATCTAATCATGTAACTTCAAGAAGGATCACATAATCAATTTGCGAAAAAAAATTGCTGGGAAAGTTGAAAACCCTGTATAGGTATTAAAATAAATGGTTTAAATCAAAATAATCGCTTAGACTGTACATGGATGTCTATGGCCATGTTCAAGTGTCATGTTGTAATTATTACAGTTTGTTTTATTTTTGGATTGTTGAAACGATAAAATACATAAGTAATCGTAATATTCGTATTTTGTAAATAATAAAATCCTTAACGTTTTTTCGAAAAGTTCCATTTAATATTTCACGTATCAAGTTTAATCAAAATCAGTATATTCATTAAAAAATCAAATCATAGGTTTGCATGGGGTTTTAATTAGACATGCAGACCTACCCCATAAACCGGTAAAATCCCTGACTCCACACTGTCCGACATCCGTGAGTTTTGACAGATGTTCAGACAGACAGCAAAAGGTAGCAGATGCTATTTTTGTCTCCGGCGCATACGCAAGGACGGGGGCGGTTTAAATTGATCTTATTTATGTTTATTTTCTTTGGGGGTGTTGACGTGTCAATTAGTGGATACAAAGAGATGTTAAGTGGGTAAACATCTTTTTGCTCCTTGACTAGAAACTCTAATGGTCTTTTTTCAGGGCACTGATATTCAATCGCTAAAAGTTTTGATGCGTCATAACTTATTTTTGTAAGTATAATTATAAAATGCAAAAAAATATTTAAAAAATTCGTATATTCTGAAGGTTGTAACAAGAAAAGGAGGACGGCAGTGCCGAATTTTTTTTCCGAATTCGATACAATTTGCATAAAAACCTTCATCATCATCGTCAGCCGAAAGACGTCCACTGCTGGAGAAAGGCCTCCCCAAGGATTTCCACACCGACCGGTCCTGTGCGGCTCGCATCTTATCGTCCTTTTTCTAGATAATGCCAGGGGCTTACTAATCTGTATTAGAAAAGTCGTAGTTTTCTACCAAGTCCATGTAACTTCTACATACTCTTGTTATAGTTAATCAAAAACTTTTAAATCCTATCGAGTTTTTCAGTTTCATAAAAAAAAATAACACTGCTTTATATTACACCTTTATTTAGATTATTCGGTCAAAGGATTCCATAGATCATTCCCATACTTAATGTCGTCCATTTTATTCAAGCATCGCAGAGTATCAAAACCATAAATCATACGAATACTTCTGTTAAATTATCGACCATACATTCTGCTAATATAGACGTTATTATTCACGCATCTTGGATTCCAATACCTAGATACTAGCTGTTAAATTATTCTCCTTTGCTTCGAAACAAAGATAATTTTGCGGTCGGTCAAGAATTGGTGCAGAACCATTTTGAAGGGAATTGATTTTGGAGCGAGTGAATATGTAAAGTGGTTGCAGTAACAGTATTGTGGTCGGACTGTTTCCATATAATTTATTGTTCAGATTTAACACTGGCCATTCTGTCTGATAGTACTTTATTCGTTTTCATTGCCAACTTTGCACATTAGAGGTTTTACCTTAGGCGTGTGTGGGAAATGAGTTGGGTACTAAAATTTTTATGTCCAAATACAAGAGGAAATGGGGTAGTGATTAGCTGTCCTAACGGTGTGACGTATGTCACACCTTTAATAAGATTCTCAATAGATGGCGTTTCTAAGCTTTGGCAATGTATTTTTAAAAGCAGCGTAGAATTTACGGTAGCAAAATAGATTTAATATTGTTGACAATATATAAAAAGCCACATGAACATAGATTCTTATTAATTGAAATAACAGAAACGATAAATTTCCAACTTGGTCAATCTATTATGGATGACCTGGGTGCGTTCTGGTTTCTCTGTTATATGTTATTTCTTCTTCCGAACCAAAAATTAATTGATTTTAATATTTTTCTATGATTAAAATGCAATTTATAACTCGGTATCATATTAGAATTCTTTTAAGAAATACAAAAACAATACTGACAGCTTTGTGCATCAAAAATTATGAAAAGTATTTTTTGGATCGAAATACAAAAAAAAAAATCAATGAAAAGTAATCTTCGAACGCTATTCATCATTATTATATTAGTCAGCAATATCAATCAGTTTTGACGATTTTTTAGAGATTTTCTTATTTCCAATGTTGATCAGCGCCATCTAGTTGAGTTTAGAGAACGCCGTGGAAAATTCCCTATTGTCTTAGGTAATTTTTTTTATGTGAAAAGTAGATAATTTGATTGTTCTGTGTCTCAGTGATAGTTCATATCCTTATATTGAAGCGTTATATCTAAAAGTAATCCTATATCACTATAAAAACGCGTAATCTATTTTAGGTGAATTTGTATGTATGTAGTTTTGTCTGTTATAGGAAGATGCTGTTATCGATGATCCGATTTTTATTGAATTTACGTTATATTCCGCGATAAAACAGGTAGGATTTATATTCTATGAAAAGTTACCCGACATTTTGCAGTAGCGATTTTTTCTATCCTTATATACAGCGCTTCAACCATTTATTTATTTCCTTGATTGTTGATTGTAGATTTGCTTACGTGTATCTAACGAATAAAATAATTCTACTTTCTAGCAAATGGAATGGTCGTTTCGGGCAATGTTAGCGAAGTGAGAAGAAAAAAAGTGTTAACAGTAATTTTGAGTTTCTGTCTAAACGAAGTTCGCTTCTGGTATGTCGAAAATAACTACATAATTAATTATATTTTTGATTAATCATAATCATAATCTTTATTGGTAACATTGGTTACAGGTCAATATACATGTAGTATAAAAATTGTATACAATAATAATTTTACGGCAAATACATTAATTTGTTAAGAATGTATGCTTACATAATATAATAAAGTTTAGATAAAAAAAATTACAGAAAAAATATTTCAATTCAAAAGCATGTGTTCTACTGAAATAAAAATAAAACATTTTGAGTTTTATTTTTTGACATTTTTTTATACATATACATATTTAATTAAGATATTCACTTGAACTAAGTATAGTAGCCTTCTCGACCTACCATCTTTTTAGTTTTTTTTTTTAAAGATGTAAGAGAGGGAGCGTTTTTTATGTCCTCTGGTAGAGGGTTATAGAACCTAGGTCCCACCATGTGCGTCACCCTGTCAGACTCGGCTAGGCGGTGTGGAATAGGTTTAAGGTCGTTCGCGTTACGAAGACGGTACCTATTGTGATCACCGTGTCGACTATAATTATTTATATTTTCTCTGGTATAGACAGTACTAGCGAATATGATAAGGCTGGGTAGAGTAAGTATGCCCAGTTTGATGATAATATTGATGATATTTAAAGTACCTAACAATGTTTGCATAGAAATCCTAGATACCTAACCAGCGACACCAAATGAATGGTCAAATCCTCTCGCGTCATTTATTTTCCATTGCCGTTTCGTTTTCTCATGCACACACGCACTCCGCTCTAAAGCCTGCGCAAGCGGCGCGCGGCGATCCGATCCGCAATCAGCTGATAAACGCGCATGATCGATAGAGTGTCGACAATAGCTCCTTTCGCCCATTGGCATGCATCTGATTGCGTAGGCTTTAGCGTACGAGCAGGTATTAAGGTTTGATAGGGCATAAAAAGGAATGTTGTAAGACCTAAAGTACTTTTTATGTAACTTTAAGAAGATTCTGTGAGTTTTCATAATTTATCAAGATTAGACATAGATACTCGATTCACAACTCGACTGCGACACACACTGCCGCGAAATATTTTTTTATATATTTTTAGTTACAAAAAAAAATACTTATGTTTGATATTTGATAGAAAGCTTTATTTGTACAACTGCAGACACACACACACACACACACAAAAACAATAACAAAATAAAAATAAAAACTGAACAACAAAGAAAAATAAGATGATACATGCATAACTAAACTAAAAAACTAACAAAGGAGCGTGTGCTGCAGCAGTGCAGATAGGCCATAGATGTCTTTACAGGGTGTAACAAAATTGGTGTAGGATTCTACTCATCGTACTGAACAACTTTTGTTCTACAACGTTGCTCAATACGCAAAAAAAATTTGGACTCTCCATACAAAAATGGCAAAACAGATGATCAATTTGTATGGAGAGTCCAAAAAATTTTTTTGCGATTTGAGCAAAGTCGTAGAACATAAGTTGTTCAGTACGATGAGTAGAATCCCCAGTTAACGGGTCCTACACCAATTTTGCTACATGTAAATGTATATGTGTATCCTTATATGTATAATTTTTTTCCCTTTCACCGATAGAAAATCCATTTTAATGTAAAAACGCCTCTCTCTAAAACAAACAAGGGTTTTTTCTCATCACACTAATCGACTTTTTCCAAGCTGAATTCTCAATTAAAAAAAAAGAATATTTCAAACAAATCAGTCAATTGATAATTTTTTCATGGCTATTGATTTTTTTAAGATTTCAGTATGTGTTCCTTGAGAAAGTAAATTAAGTACCTATGTATAATAATAAGGAATAATCTTTAATTCCGATTCTTCGAATGGTTTCTGCGGGATAGCCAATCCGAATTCTTCGATTGATTGCTTTCTGTGGCCAAAAAATTGCTTGCGTGCGAAGCCGCGGGTAGAAAGCTAGTGATGCATAAAGGTAAACATACAATTAGGTGGTGGTGTACCTTTTGTAGGTGTTTGTTGATTAATTTCTCAATAACATTAGTCTGTTGGTTAACAAGTCACCTACCATAAGTTAAAAGAATGGATTCTATCCAGACAAGACGCCCAGCCAGTGACTGCACAGTGCACAATAACCTAAGAACAGAGAAGTATTCAGGAGTCAACAGTGGGGGTCAACGGAATGGTTGAATGGTTTGAAGAGAGGTCTACCTATTTTATAAATTTTCTTTTAGATAAAGTTCAAGAAAAATTAAATTCAGGTATTTATAATTGCCTATATTAGTAACAAGTAAGAAATTATTTACTTCTTTTAGGATCAGCGCAATGAAAAGTCTTAACTTTTCATAGGCAATATAAAATTATAGGCAATTATAAAAACTTGAATTTAATTTTCTATTTTATCAATAAAAAAAGTGTATTGAATGCAACTATGTCAAAATTTTAGTGAAAATATTAATATTTTTTAATTAAATAATCATTTCAATGATATTTACACGTATTTTTTTATACTATCATTTAAGATAACTATAAATTCATTATGTGGTATTGCAAGAAATGAAGAAATATATTGAACCGAAAACTAGAATCCACAGACGTCTGACCTGACCCCCTCAGTACCCTTCACTGACTCCAGCTCTGTAGTGAGACATTTGATTTATACTCTCCGACTCCTTGGCTCCCGGCTAATGGTCCTTTGCTCATTTCTCATAAGGATGTAGAATAGACTCCATTATAAAAATGGTGTGAATTAAATGGCTGAACGAAGCGTATAAAGCTGGCAAATAATAAGGTAGTTACGAGTCTTGGAGTGTTTATAGACTCAAAAATATTTTTTGAGTAATCAATAATTATTATTGACTTGATTAATAAAATGACATTACAAGTACTTCCTGCGTAAATATAGTAAGGTAAGTAGGTGATGACATATACAGGGTGTATCAAAATAGGCTGAACAACTTTGGGACTTTTTAGCGGTTTCAGCAGTCGTAGAACAAAAGTCGTTCGTTTTTTTGTCACGAATTCATAAATCTTTTCAGTTCTTAACAGTTCTTAATGATGTTTTTTTAAGTGTTTGATATAAAGTGTGAGTCTTCATAAAGTGCACATATGAAAGGGGATGAAATAAGACCCATTTTTATCGCCCAGAAAAAAATTGTGGACTTTTTTTTTAATAACATCTGCTGTCCTCAAATACATAAACAAAACGTTGTAACTTTTAAACTAAGCAAGTTAGAATGTTAAAACAAAAAAGCGAGGACTGGCAGTAGATGGTCGTGCCACAGAAATAATAAAATTTACAAAACTAAGAGAAAGAAAACCCAAAACTAGCATTTAGAGCAACAGTGTAAAAAAATAGCGTATCTGGAATACCATTGTTTAATCGCTCATAGCAAACGTTGTTAGAAACTTGGAGTTTTTATTATTTGAAAGCTAAACTAATTTCAGATACCTTAAAGTAATAAAAAAATAGGGTTAATAGGTGTTATTTTTTTGCAATTAAACACAAAAAATTTAAAAAATCTGTAAAAAAATGCTTATATTTAATTGATGGTGTTTATTTTTTGTCTTTTTTTTTTGTGGCACGACCATGTACTACAAATCCTAACTTTTTTTGTTTTAACCTTCTAACCTACTTAATTTAAAAGTTACAACGTTTTGTTTACTTGGAGACAGCAGATGCTATTTAAAAAAAATAAACGTCGATAATTTTTTTTTTCTGGGCGATAAAATTGGCTCTTATTTCACCCCCTTCCTTATGTGCACTTTATAAAAACTCACACTGTATTACACAAATTAACATCGCCATTTTAATTAAAAGCGAAAAGCGTAAAGCGATTTTAATTATTATTTTTATTGATGACTTCGGGGTGTAAAACAATGGTTGTAAAATTGTGTAGTTGTTACGATTAGCGTTATATGGCGTTATCAATTATTCATATCTGTGTTTGTATTAGAACTCTAGTTCCCGTCTACTTTGATGTTTAATTGAATATTATATGCACATAAAGATGTAACACAAGCGCTATTAGCCTAAACTCATAGACTCCATAAATATAGGGTGACTTTAAATTAGTTCTTGATACGAAAGGCTATGCATGTGCTCATGATAACAAACAACTTTCCCTAAGGAACCCATAGTCATATCGCAAAAAAAAATTTGGACTCTTCATACTAATTTTGCCGGTCAGTTGATCGATTTGTATGGAGAGTCCAAAATTTTTTTTGCGATTTGACTATAGCTTCCTTAGGGAAAGTTGTTTCCCTAAGGAAGTCACTTTTAATACCTACCTATTTACTGCCAAAATACATATTACTTCCAGTTAAGTACTTACTCTACAAAAGTTTGCTATAGACAGAAGTTCAGTTGCGTCATGAAAACATGAAATGTACTTATGGCGACATCTATCGAACTATGTTAGAACCGTAACCATTCGAAAGTAGGGAACGAGAGGGTTGTTTGTGCCATACTCTACATAAAGTTTCTACGCTATTTTCAGAGATGGCGCTGGACGTATTTGCTTAGCACCCTGCACCTAGCTATGATTAGAGATTAAAGATGGCGCCACACGTAACAGAGCATTTGAGGAATGGCACAGTGATAGTTACAGTACCTATAATACCTAAAAACGAAATAGGTGTATGTAGGTAGTTAACTTCACTTCAATATCAATCTACTGAACAGCTTTTTCTTTTCATTTAGATTTTTTAACGTGTTCAGCGTTGTTGATTATGTTACACCTTGTCGTATCTGTAGCTTAACTGGACTTACTTATAGACTTCGTATTGTCTTTTTATTAATTTAGACCTGAGTTCGTTGCCTACAGGACAGGCATTGCCTAGTGTAGGAACCCAGTTAACCTAGCTGCGCATCCTCAGTGTCACTTTTTAACCGACTTCAAAAAAGGAGGAGGTTCTCAATTCGTCGGAATCTTTTTTTTTATGTATGTTCACCTGAACCGATTTGTAAAATTATTTTTTTGTTTAAAAGGGTATACCTACTTCACAGGTGGTCCCATATAAATTTTATCGAAATCGATTCAGCGGTTTTTGAGAAAATCAACAAAAACATAGCAAAATTGGAGTTGTTTTGATTGAAGTCGGTTGTTTTTAACTTATACAGCGTGGTCAATTATTCACACTCAATAAACTGTGGTGTTCTTGAAATCTCTAAGATTTAGACTAAGTTACCTTGTAATATCTCATAATATTGTGGAAGAGATCAATAAACCATTTATTATTTATTATAAAAACACTACCCCCGGAAACTTAAACGGTAGGTTCCACACATGAATTTGAACAACTTTTCCCAATGAACCCATACTAAAATTTGGACCACTCCTAAAAAATTGCCTGATTTGTCCAATTTGTCCACATTTTTTTTTGGGAATTCATTATAGGTTCCATAGAAAAAGTTATTCAATTTCATGAGTACTTAGAACATTATTAGTTCTCCAGTTAGTTTTCGGGAGCGGTATTTTTACAATTTTTACAATTACAATGTGTAAAGGACACAGGATGTTAAAAAGTGCGTTTGAAATTTCAATGGGTTACTCAGAATCAAGTATAGAATAGAATACAGGAAAAAAAATAAAAAATCCGATCTTCAATTTTTTTTTCAGTATCCCATACTAAATCTGAACAGTGAATCAAGAATTTGTGTAGGAATCTGAAAACAATAGTAGGATGGATTTTTTCCATATTTTTCCTGTATTCTTTACTTCATTCAAAAAAAAAAAAAAAAAAACCCTTAAAACTTCTAACGCACTTTTTTAACATCCTGTATGGCGCAGTATATCGCTGCAACAACGACAGCACACCGCAGAAAGTTTATCGGTCAATTAGACGGGACATGCACCCTCTCTGCACGTCCCTTGCACTTGCTGCACTTTAGTTTTGGGGTTTCTCCCTCCCTACTTTTCCTTGTCCCTTTGAACAGGGCTGGGCTGAGGAAGATTACCTATATTTTTCTAAATGAAAAAAAAAAAAACTAAAAAGTAAGAGGTTTTGTTTCTTATTTGCTTTCCTAACTATTTTTATTATTAATTAACATACTTAGTATAGGTAGTCGTCGTTTAGATACTAGGTCTTCATTTACAAGTTTACTTATTTGATCCGAAATCTTAAATGATTTTTGTGCAATAAAGACATTCTCCTTTTTGTTTAATGTTTAAGGAATTTCAAATTATATTCAAATGCGGATCTCATAACCAAAGTTGTACAGCAAGGATATTTTTCCGAAATTTTTTTTTCCTATGAATCGAGTGCTATATGAAGATGACTTTTAGTGTAAAATGGTCAAACATTTTAAAGAAGTAATGCGGTATACAAACAAAAATAAAATGTTCATTTAATATTTTTTTTTTTATGTGATAAGGAAGGCAAACGAGCAAGTGGGTCACCTGATGGTAAGTGATCACCACTGCCCATAGACACCTGCAACCCCGGAGGGGATTGCAGATGCGTTGCCAACCTAGAGGGCTAAAATGAAATGCCTCTTGTGCCTGTAATTTCCTCGGCTGTCTTACTCTCCACACCGGAACACAACAGTGCAAGCACTGCTGCTTAGCGGCAGGATTAGCGAGTAAGATGGTGGTAGCGATCCGGACGGACCTCGCACAAGGTCCTACCACCCGCAAAATATATGCCGTTTCTTGTATTAAAAACCAAATCAAAGATGGTCTATCATAATGTATAATTATTATTCTATATAGTAATATTCCTGTGTTATAATTTAACTACAGTCCACTAAATACCTCAACATCGTTTTTGGTCAATAAATTGACCACTCACACGATTTTCAGTCTGTATGAAAAATCTTTCTTAGACGATGTAAAGAAGTAAGCATATGCATAATCTACTAGAGTACCTATTCGAATTTTCACAAAAAATAACGTATTTTTTGCTTCGGTGCATAGTTTCTATTAGAAAGTTGTTTATTAGGTTATTAGTAAAAACACCCTATTTGCTGTATCACCATGACTTTGCCAAAATTTCACCTGGATATTGTCAAGTTCAACATTATGCTGGAAAAATAGTAGGTACATATGTCAAAAAAAATGCTTTACTGAAACCGGCACTGCACTCCACTGGTTCAAGAAAAATGCTTTACTGAAACCGGCACTGCACTCCACTGGTTCAAGTGCTGAGATAAGTATGTTCCCTCCGATAATTTTCTTCTATTATATGTGTGTAACTATCGCTTTGTTAGTATCGGTAGGAAGAAATGTCGATGGTACCGCACTTTTTAGGATCTAAAACAAAGTGATATTTCAGGTCAAATTTTTTTCTGCTCATGAAATGAAATGATAATAAAGTATTACTATTACAAATTATTTTGCTAACCATCTACTGTATAGTTAATTGATTAGTTTTTTATTTATCTTTACAATTTATCAGAATAAAAATCTGAAACGACTGATTCCTTAATTATACAATATTGTCATAACGGAAAGGCACCAGTGTACTGCCTCTCTAACTTTACGTTTCATTGTTATTGTATTAAATTATCTCAAAATAAACAAAGTTCCTTTCTCTGAGATCAGCATCATAGATAGCAGGTAATTTGCCATTCGCTTAATCGCAAAAGGATAAACACAAGCGGTCAATACTGCAGTCTGCATCCGGTGGCTTTGATGTGCAACCGCGTATGGTTCTATTCGACTTGATAGTTCACACATGCTGAAATAACAAGTAATGCTTACCTATGATTCAGTACCAGAACATCCCGGCCTTGGTATTTCAACAATGTTATAAAGTCGAGAGTTGAATGCATCGAAAATATGTAAATTAGAAAAATGTTGTTCACTAAATAGCTCTCTTATTGAAATTGCAGAAAAACTTACTCACTTAGCTTTCCATTACATGTATACTTTTATAAAGAATTTGTTATTGCGTTAGGACACTCAAAACAAACGATGTCCACGTGGCGAAATAATGACGTCAACATTCATAATTTTAACCATTTTTAGAAAACAATATTTTCGACATTTGGTAAAAAGTTATTCAAATTATCGTTGCTCAAATGACTAATAATCATCTAAATAAACAAATTCTGTTTGTGTAGGCGTAAATTAATGTGATGCGCGTGGTTTCGGCTAACTAAGCAACTAGCAATCAACCGGCTGACATACCATTCGATAGTACTAATGTATAATGTACCCATGCCAAACTAGACATCCATCCGTATTTCTAACACTATCTGTCGCCAACGTATCTCCATTCCCATCGGCGTCTTTGATGCCCAGATCATTGGATAAGTGGATAGGTATGCCCAGTGGACTGTGGAATACAATGCTATCATGGACCATCGACTTTACCAGTAGACAGTACAACCAATGTCCTCAGTTAAAGTGACTCTACTGGAACCAGCGGCGATTGTTCCTTGGGCTCTCACAAGCCTCCTCTCGCGCCCTTGCCATTCCTATATCCGTGTGGTCAAATTGTGCTAGACCTGATTATGAGACCATCAAAAGAATAAGTATGACTTTTTGTTCGCCGAGAAGCTGTCAATGGTAGATGATCCACATGAAACCTAAACTGTCCGAGCAAAAAAAAATGTTGATGCAAAGTTCTCAAATTGCATCAGATCAGTTGTTGAAGGTAGTACTTTTTTGCTGCAATGTTATCGTTTCCTTGGAGGAACTTGTTCAGTTTCCACCTGGAACACCTTCAGTACCGTTAAGTGTCTTTGGCAAACAAAATAATATCCTCGTAAGGCCCAAGCTAAATTTAGGCAGGTAGTTGCGGCCCAACGACTGAAAAAAATTACCCTATCGCTTGAACTCAAAGAGTGGTTCTTACAGAAACGGAGCCAATATTCAAATCGTAATACGAGTTCGAAAATCAGTTCAAATTTTAGGTAATTGTGACTGAATTACTCCTAAACCTCTGTCCTAAAAATAGGACGTTGGGCCTTACGAGGCTATGTGTGTTGAACTTGAAAAAACAAAATATTGTTGATTAAATATAGTTGTAGGGCTTTGACTGTACATACCCACCGCAGTGCCTGATTTGAGTACACACTCTTTGTTGGGAAATCTGAAGAAAAGGTTTCTTAATGAAAATTCGAAAATTCTACAGATGATATATTGTTTAAATTTGTAGATTGTAAGAATTCGACTAGAAATCGGAATTAATCGTACTGAACAACTTTTGTTCTACAACTTCGCTCAAATCGCAAAAAAAAATTGAACTCTCCATACAAAAATGGCAAAATAGATGATCAATTTGTATGGAGAGTCCAACATTTTTTTTGCGATTTGAGCAAAGTCGTAGAACAAAAGTTGTTCAGTAAGATGAGTAGAATCCCCAGTTAACGGGTCCTATACCAATTTTGTTACAGCCTGTATAATTTATAAAAGTATAGTATAAAAATTTGATTTTCATCTACTCTGTCTACTTTTACAAATATAAGAGAATTAAAACAAACCCCTAAAATAAGAAATCAATTTGAGCACGTCAACAATTAAAGCCAAATTGAAGGAAATATGTCAGAAATTGTGTTAAAGAGTTTCCTTAAAGCAATAAATTTCAAAAAATTCCAAAACTACTTACATACTAATACAGTTAAATATAAATTAAGCCGATTCCACAACGGTGGCGCAACGGTGCGAAATCAGCTTAAGATTTAGTTGTGGACTGGTTTAGTGACGTCCGGCGGCGCCCTTTGATCCGGCCCTGCGTGTATGCAGTTCCGGTGCGCAGGCGCACGTGCCAATTGTAAACCGTTTTGGATGGACAGTCGCGTGCACAATCTGTAGAGGCTAAAGAAGAAATAAAGAAAGAAAATACATTTATTTGACAGTAAAATAAAAGAAAAATTACACAAATTCAGGCTTACAAATAAAAACTGCCAAAAGGTCACTGGTTAATGGTGGGTAGGTATTTTTATTTGTGACTGAAATAGACGAGTCTTTTTTTTCTGTATTGTTATAGAGATATTTTTGTAGATTAACTTATTTGTATAATTATTTTAGGCGTCTTATTTTTATTATTTTATTATTAACATTTTAAAAAATGGTAAAGTTAAGTATTAAAAAAAGTAGTAGTAAAAAAACTATATTTAAGTCCTAACAAAATAAGCTGAAACTACTTAAATATGAAATAGAACAACTTTCCCAAAGGAACCTATAACTATTCCATACGCGAAAACCTAACACAAAGAACTTAGTTTCGGAGACTCAGAGGTAAGTATTAGATATGCAACATGTACTGGGAGTACTTTTTTTAATTCAAGTACATAATGTAAGTTCTTCACGACTGTACTGAGACACTGAAGCAAAACTCACTTCGCATAACGGTTTGTTTGTACAAAACAGACATCCATTTGTTTGTAACTCATTAAACTGCATAAAGGTAATGAAACGCAAGTTAATACAAATAAAGGATCCAGTAATAAGTTTGCACAGAACTGTAAATGCTGTGAATTCCATGCATGAGTCATTTTTAGGGTTCCGTACCTCAAAAAGAAAAAAGGAACCCTTATAGGATCAATTTGGTGTCCGTCCGTCTGTATGTTCGTCTGTCTGTCAGTCTGTCAAGACCCTTTTTCTCAGGAACGCGTAGACGTATCAAGTTGAAATTTGTATCAAATACTCAGGCCTGCAATCCCTTGAAGCTGTGAAAAAATCAAACTTATATGCCAACGCAATCAAGAGATACGGCCGTTTATGCCGCATATTTGGACACTCGCATGGGAATCAAAACCTATAGGGTACTTCCCGTATACCTACCTTGAATCATGAAATTTGGCAGGAAGCAGTGTCTTATAGCACAAGTAAAGGGAAAAGTCCGAAAACCAAAAATTCTTTGTTATATTACAATTTGTTTGTTGGATTTTTTCCTTCTGATTTGTTGGAACAACTTTTGTTCTACAGCTTTGCTCAAATCACAAAAAAATACTTTGGACATTCATACAAATTGATCATCAGTTTTGGCATTTTTGTATGGAGAGTCCAAATTTTTTTTTGCGATTTGAGCAAAGTCGTAGAACAAAAGTTGTTCAGTACGATGAGTAGAATCCCCAGTTAACGGGTCCTACATCAATTTTGTTACACCCTGTATAAATGTGTGTGTTACCTTCATCGGATTTTACCCGCAGGGATGAGCATGCCCCGCTAGACTAGATGAAAGTTCTAGAATATCTAGATACATCAACATATCTGCTTTAAATATACACGATTACATATAGTATCGATCGATAATCAAGCGAGTAAAATAAACAACTTTTATACTACACCTACTTAGAAAGTACCTTAATACTTTATCGAATTTGAGGCAGAATGTACGTTACTACTATCGTACAAATATGCGGGAAGAAAACTCGCTCAACGGGAGGGAAAAGTGTATGAAAACTCCATTACTAACGTGTTTCTTATTTTTATTTTGGGTAAGACTACGCCCGGTAAACATGCAAAATGCCAAAAAGTTTTTATCTCCAAGTTCGCAAAATGATACTGGCCAGTAGTTTTTCCAAACATTATTTTGAAAAAAGATCATATTGTAGGTGTAGTATGTATGCACTATGTATGACTCGGAAGAAAGTGCGATTCCCAATTTCGGGCCTCAAATTACAGTTCTCGTTGGTAATCGGTCATTTTCTCGCCTTGATGAACAATGTACTATTTTTTTTGTAATTTGTAAGCCAAATAAAGTTTTATTCTACTCTACTCTATTCTATTCTTTTTCTGCATACCGGTAAAATGAAAGTTAGGTACCTACCTATTCAGTTTCATAAATACACAGAAGAACAGCAAAAAATACGTGCTACATCTTTTTATAACAGTCTGTATAGAAAAACTCGACTTACCTTGCGGGCAATCGCTTGTACATGTATTTATAATTTAGATTAGAATAATAAAATAATGTCAATTGCCACTACACGGCGTCGAACCTGGAACGAAGCCAAATGCCAAAGGTGCATCGCCTACTGAGTCATGATAAGGCGTCTTATCTATAACTAAACAAACGGCTTATTCTCTTATGCTTATTAAAGTATTTATATCCACAGATAATATATTCTGTAGTTACATTAATAAAGGTATCTTTATTTTTATATTTTTCTGTTACATATTATGAAAGCTAAACAATTAAGTTCTTACCAGTGTTTAGTAAGAATTTTTATCTACCTAACTGTATGTATAAGTTAGGGCTGTTTGAAGATTATACGTTTAATTTTCTTTTAAATTTTAATAGGTAATATCATAGAATCTGAATCTGAACCTGATCGACTGCTAATGTGATGGGGCTTGCAGAAAGTCCCTGAATGTGTGTTATCAATTTCCTCAAAATCGAGCTTGCACTTAGCTATCTAGGGGAAGACCTATGTTTATCAATGGACGGACATGTTTCAGCTAGAATAAGGAATTAGTTTTTAAACAAACAACTGTTCGTATGTTTTTGACCTTTGAAAGGCGTTTTCAGATTTCTCTAATCATATTATCTCAAGCGAAGTCAGGGTTCACTATAGAAATCATCATCACCCTGGAGCGCGTACACCAATTTCGACAATGTCAACATCGTCAGGATGGCCGAGCGGTCTAAGGCGCTGCGTTCAGGTCGCAGTCCACTTCTGTGGGCGTGGGTTCGAATCCCACTTCTGACAATCCCCTTTTTCTTTTTATTGAATAGGTGGTACTCAAAATGTCTGTTGATACTGTTATACGACGTTTTTTTTTAATATTATAATAATTAAATTTAAAATCTACATATACAAGGTTGTATACTCGTATAAAATTTTGGACTCGGTTGACGATTTCTGTTTAGTTTATACAGGATGTAAATCTAGTCGCGCGTCAAATTGTAATCCGTGCTTCTACTCCTAATCTGATCCAATTTCTCCAAGGAACCCATAGTGCGATCGCAAAAAATTTGGACTCTTCGTACTAATTTAGCCGTGGCTGATCGATTTGTATGAAGAGTCCAAATTTTTTTCTGTGATTTGACTATGAGTTCCTTGGAGAAAGTTGAACAAAATCAGGAGTAGAAGCACTGATTAAAATTTGACACACGACTAGATTTGCAGCCTGTTTAAAAAGTAGTAAACAAAATGTATTACATCTAAACCTATTCATAACATGCATATATCCACATCCACCATAAAAAAATCACCTTGTAAATTGAACACACAGAAAAAAAAAGTTTTAAAAAAGTGCACATTTTAAAATTTCAAACGCATTTTTTTAACAGCAAATCGGCTTATCACAAAAATGTGTGCCCTGAGTGGAGATCCTACCCACGACCCTCAGTATAAAAAACACGAATTTAGGTATGACGTAAAGAAATGAAACCAACTAAGATACTCAAGAACTACAAGTACCTCTCTCAATGAAACACAATGTCTTTTCAGAGTCCTAGCCCGCACATTTTAGCTTCACGACAAAAAGCAAGGCATAGAGACCCACCGATATTGTACACTGTACAGGACAATTTTCCCATGAATAGGGAGCCACAATAACTGGCATTGTCCAAGACTTGCATAATAGCTACTTCACTGATACAAGATGAAAGGTCGCGGATATTGAGGTGGCTAGATGTGACTTTTTTTAATTCCCAGTCGTGTTTTTCTGTCTCTTCTGTATTATTCTCCTTAGGGATGTTATATGTGCAAAAACTATACTGCAGTCATAAGCAGAAGTGCGGCATCTACAAAAACCCCAATAGACGATTTTAAGACGTTTTTTTTTTTTTTTTTTTTTAAATAAAACAAAATCTGTTTTTTTTTTTTTTTTTTTTATCCACAACTGGTAAGCCCTTGGCATCATCTCACCTGATGGTAAGTGACGATGATGCCGAAGATGGAAGCGGGCTTACCAAGATTCCCCAACGCAATGGGGAACTGGCTATCTTATCTTCATGCCGGAACACATCAATGCTGTTAACATTGATGTTTGGCGGCTAGACTTAGATAAGTTTAATTATAATTAATTTGGTACCAAAATTGCTACCAGTACAAAAAGTACAGATATCTATTACTGATAACACTTAAATTGTAAGATAACTAGTTTGGCTCATTATCTCCATAATAGCAAATTGTCAGATGCCGCACTTCTGCTTATGACGGCAGTATAGATATCTTGTCAGCGTCACCACAGGTCTCAAACGGTTAGACCGATTTGAATGAATTTGTTGTTAGTTATGTTTGATGAAAATCTGTTCAGTGGCTTTGACGTAATTCCAGTTTTTCGGTCGAGGGTGATATTTTTTAGTAGGCCCTTGGTGTTGTAGTGTTAGTAGTGTTGTAGTATATAATAATTACTTAGGTTACCCGACTCCTATAAAAAGAGTAGGTAATTATTTTTGAGTGTATCGTATGCCCGTTTCTTTGACTGAACTTGAAGCCTACGGTGGCTTGATTGATTATGTATTATGGGGTGCGAGATATCGTTATATGTGTATGTGTCGTAATACTCTCAAGTGTCAAGTAGAATATAGCGAAGTCTCACTAATATTATAAATGCGAAAGTATGGATGTTTGTTTGTATGTTCCACCTTTACGCCGAAACTACTGAACGGATTTGGATGAAATTTGGTAAGTAGGTAGATAAAGCACTCGGCTAACACATAGGGTACTTTTATCCCGGAAAGCTTAAGGGTTCCCGGAGGAATGCTTAAAAACTTAAAAATTCCACTTCGTCACTAGATGGCGCCAACTTAACATTTTCTTTCTTTCTCGACCCAATCCTGACGTTTACGCAGACGAAGTCGCGGGCGGACAATATTTATTGTCACATCCTGCGATCTATATCTCTATGATTAGGGTCTGCGTGTGAGACTGCAGTTGGATGGTTGCCTTGCATGGCTCTTAGCAAGGTGCTGCAGGGTTCTGAAGTATCGAATCTACCCCCGTACTGCCACTTTGACATAGCTCAGTTTTTGTTGAACACTTTTAATAGTCTACTTTGCTATTCCATAGTATTGTGGCTTTGTCTTGTATTATAGTAGACAAATAATATAAAAAAAAAGATTTTTTTATACGTTAATACTGGAAAATAGTAACGCTCCGCTTCTGATACGTAAATAATATTTCATATACACATTTTACGACTACTTGTGAACAACAATGGTTTTAATGTATGAGAGTTTTGATTATTTATCTTCTTAATTACTGGTCGGTCGATTTTATGAACCAGCAATCTCATCTCACTAATATCTAATATTATAAATGCGACATTATAGATATTTGTTTGTCAGTTTGTTTGTTTGTTCCGCTTTCACGCCGAAACTACTGAACGGATTTGATGAAATTTGGTAGGTAAATAGATAAAGTACTCGGCTAACACATAGTATACTTTTTATCCTGGAAAACTTAAGGGTTCCCGTAGGAATGCTTAAAAACTCAAAATGTCCACTTCGTCACTAGATGACGCTATCTTAACATTTTCTTTCTTTCTGGATACAATTCTGAAGTACACGCGGACGAAGTCGCGGGTGGAAGCTAGTATAATATATAAGGTTTCATCTCTGATTAATCTTATCCAATCGCAAGCGACCCCACAAAAATATACTTTCAAGTTCACTCTAAGCGCTAATCACATATTTGTACTCTTCATCCATTAGAATCCACATTATAAAATAAAACAAGAAGCTTTTAATAACCAGGTGTTTGAGTGGAACGTGACAATTTATCATACAAGCATATCTCGTGTCATCCAATATTAAAATTAATGAAAATAAGTCATTCATCGAACAATATGCGGGTAACCCTTTAAAAGCCGACTAAAAATAAACACGGGTCCATAACATTTTTTAATTTTAACCTTGTTAATGGGTTGGTTCATGGATGAAAAAATTAGGCCCGTAACGTAGACGAGATGCGACGTAAAAGGTGCATTTTCGATGACAGCGCATATAAACATAAGCACGTGTGGTGTTTAGGGGCTTGGTACAAGCGATGAGATGAAGGCTGGCGAACATTACCTTCTTCTTCTTCTTCTAATCGTGTGGCACATTTAACCGTTCTATCCACAAGGTAAAGACGGCGGACATCACCTAATACCGTCGAAAAAATAACCTAATAATTAAGAAATTTGCGTATTTGCAACATCGCCTTGTACTGTCTTTAATAGGTCTTGTTGGCTATAATAATAATAATAATAACCGGGACAAATCACACACGGTCATCTGGCTCCCAAACTAGGATTTCCTGTATCTTGGGAACCAGAGACTGATATACATACACATATACATTTAAATACATACATATATAGATATAATACACCCAGACTCAGAGCAAACAATTCTGCTCATCACAGAAAAGTTTGCCCTGTGTGGGGATCGAACCCACGACTCTCGGATCAGAGGTCAGGATCGCTAGCCACTTAGCCACCGAGTCAGTCTATCGAGATATCTATCTTCAAGACTAACACGTGGCTACTGACTTTATATTTAGGTTTAATATAATAATATAATATAATAAAATAATAGTTAATTGGAACCTAGACATGCGTTTCTTAAAAGACTGATAGAGAATTAAGAAAGGATTTAAAAATATGTTTATTCGTAACCGGGATAAATTTAAAATAAAATAAATAATAATAATGTTAAAATTTATATGTAAAATTTTATTTTCAACAAGTTCGGAGTGCTTCGGTCACTAAGCGTACAAAGTAGTAGTGTACTTAAAATTGTGCAAGATCTACTATCAAAAGAGGGCAAGATAAATAATAAAATAAAAGTATGTACTAGCAAGTAGGTGTCGCTAACGGGACATATTATTTGCACAATGCACACACTCGGCTCCAGTACGTTCAACAGGGCTTACCAGTAGTGGATTAAAAAATACACAAGATGATTGAATGAATTGTCGCCTGCGGTATTTCCGGACTGATACGACACCTTCAAAAAAAGAGCGTACTCCCATATCAAAGGCCGGCAAGCCGGCAACGCACTTGTGACTCCTCTGGTGTTGCGGTTGTTTATGGGCGGCGGTAATCGCTTACCATCGGCGGTGATCCGTCTGCTCGTTTGCCACCTCTGCCATAAAAAAAAAGATTACAGCCTAACTCGCAAGTTTCCTGTTGTTTACACCGCTACACCACAAATCACATTACCGACAGTGCACGTCGAGCTATCACGTCATAACATCACACGAGAAATTTTAAAACAACCCAACAGCATCGCGTACAGGAGTGTCTAAACAAATGCATGATCCCGCAAGCTTTTGTTGCACCGAGCTATTGTAGCTTGGAGACAGTTCCTTGATGGATGAGTTAAGAGTAGGTGCAAAATTTTGAAATAAATTTCAATAATAATATCACACATTTTAGATAGAGAAAATTACACAAAATATTCCGCTATGCACTTAATTTTTAAGTGATTGTTCTACTGATAAAACTTACAATGTTTCATTAATAATATTGTTAGAATTTTGTTATTTCATACATGTCTTTTAACGGACTTGCAATACCTAAAAAAGCTATTTTTGTAAAGCTCCATTTCCTTCAATATATTGTCCTTCTCGAATAGAACAGAACAGAAATATGTTTATTCAGCAAATACACACACACACACACACATAATATGGAAACACAAATACAGCCGATTAAAAGTACATAACACATAGTAACAAAAAGAGAAAAGAGAAATAAAAATTACAGAAATTCAATAAAATCCTTAATTCACAAGATCAAATGAAAGTGAATTTCCAAATTGCGCCCAGATTTCGTACAAAGGACTTCGCCACAGACTTATTATACATAACTAAGCTAACGAACAGTTTTGTTTCCAGTCGCTCCCCGACCGAATTCCTTGTAATCCTATGCACTTGCGGGGTTGCAGTTAATATGTAAGTAACTCCTTACCGCGGTTCCAGTTACCTGGCCGTAATGTGTAACGTGGCTTCTAAAGTTTGAAGAAACATCCATAAAAAGATGTAGCACTGAGCCTTGAAATTTCATTGATGAAATAAAATAAAATCTAGTTAAAAAAAACTAAAAGATACGATTTTTTGTTGTATTATAATCGTAAAAATAAACGGAATCAGAATAAACTTAATTCGAAGCCCTTATTACAAAAATTTTAGGAGTTTAGTGCAGACCATTAAAGAGCTCCACAGTCCATCTCCTGGTTCCATCATCAAATCAGCTGGTTGGACCACATTTGTAAAGTTTCAAATCGATACCAAAAAAAAATCCAGTAATAAGTTATTTACATATTTAATAACAGATGAATTTAATAAAATCATGTTGAACATAAGATAACAAGGGATACACGGGTAAATTCCTTGACTAGAAAAAATTTAAAGGAGCAGGGATACATGTATCTTTTAGGAATTTCATCCGGAATCCAATATGTTTGATTAAAGAGGATAAGCAGTGTAGTTACTTTATTGTTTGGTGAACACATTATTATTAATCACTATAGGACAAGTAGTTAACAATAGCCATAGTTATCAGGCCATAGCGTCCCCGCTTCTAGGGCACAAGTATCATCCCACAATGCATAGCTTTACAATTTATTTGCGAATCCCTCAGGTATTATGAATTTTCCAGGATAAACCCATGCTGTGCGATACCTAGGCCTGTACTCAAATAACTGCATGTAATTTCAATGTAATATGCTTACATGTTACAAGGGGTTTTCAATGGTGGATGGTACGATATAAAAAGATCGATTAACATAGTGGAGCAACGTATATTTCTAAAGTTTTGTGCCATACTAAAGTACTCTGGAGGGTTTCCGCATGGTTTCCGCATAACTTATTAGTGAAATATGAAACAAGAGAACTGTACAACGATGGATTGAAATATACAGGGTGTAACAGAAGTGTGTGACAATACTTCAGGGTTGACTTTTACCCATCAAACTGAACAACTTTTGTTCTACAACTTTGTTGAAATCGCAAAAAATTTTTTGGACTTTTCATACAAACTTGCTTCGCCAGCTGATCGATTTGTATGAAAAGTCCAAAAAAATTGTGCGATTTCAACAAAGTTGTAGAACAAAAGTTGTTCAATTTGATGGGTAAAAGCCAACCTTGAAGTATTGTCACACACTTCTGTTACACCCTGTATAAACAAAGGAGAACCACAGCTGAAGTTCAGCCGCGAGCACCTCGACCAATGTCATCAACTAGGTTAGAAGGGATAGATAAAATCAAGGAAACACTTCGTCAGCCATGTAGAGTGAGTTTCAATGATCTTGCCACGCAAATAAATATTCCTCACTCCACTGTCAATAAAAGTGCAGTATGACACCTTGACCACGGACCAGAAGGAATTTCTTAGCATGGTACCGCCGCGTAAGAAAAATATACTTAACAGGTTCATATGCATACATGAAAGTATTGAATTTTATAACTCCTCGACAAAAGCATCAGTCATGACCTTGGGTAGAACCAAACACTGAACGTTTACCACTTACAGAGTTACACGAATGAAAGGGACTAACTATTACTTATAGTAGCTATGGATATTAGAGGAATTGCTTTTTGGAGAATTTGCGATAATATAACTATGAATGGAGAGCGCTATAAGAAGTTTTTTAGTCATATTTCAATTTTTAGTTAAATTGGGAAGGTTTTTACAGGACTGAAAGTAGTCCATATCACTTTTCTGACTTTTTGACCCCGTTTTAACTATTTTTATGCAAAATATATGTTGATAAAGTTATGGATCAGTCATCGTAAGGTTGTGACGTGAAAGAAAGATAAACAGATCTCATGCATTTATAATATTAGTTAGGATTTGGCTTAGTATAATAGAATGTTTTAGCATCCATATGGGACGTCGCCTTTTTGTTTACAGTATTAATTTCTGTTCTACAAAGACCACAGACAGATGTCCAGTCCACGTGTTTTATTTGAAAAATAGGGTTATATGAAATTCGATACTGTTGAGACTTTTGGTAACAGAAGTATCGATTTCATGCAGTCATCGAGGACTGTCATGTGTGGCTATAGTTATGATAAATTACTATCCTACATAATGTTATACCTACTTTTGGAAGTTTTGGCTTTGTCTTTTTTTATGATTTTAATTAGATACATTCTGCTTTTAAATTTTTTTGATATTTCACCAAAGTAGGGGAGAATTCGCTTTAAAACCTACTCGTTCAGTACGATAAGTAAAAGCTCCAATTTCAAGTCTTACACTACTATTTTGTTACACCATGTATAGGTGTACTATTTAAGTTAGTATTGTAAACTCCAATAATCTTATGCATCAGAAGATATCTTTCCATAACTTACTAGCAGAATAAAGTTGTACTAAAATCCCCATATTTCTATGCACAACGATAAACTAAAAGGCTACTAATTTATTTAGACAATTGATAATAAAGTAAACAAAATATTACCGGGTGGGATAGTGAACTGCCTCCTTCGGTGGTGGCATGGGGGTGGGAATCCTCCTTCCCCCCCTCGAGCTCATTGTTGTGAGGGGGGACTTCACCAACTGGAACAAAAACGTTATCACAGAATGAAAATAAGGTTTCGAGGTCAAAAAGAAGTTAACTAGCAGTTACTAAAAATAAGGAGAGTTTTGTTACAGATGAGATAGCTCTGGTGGCATCGACTTATATATTTATAAAGGACAGGCCCTACAGAAGCGACAAATGGCACCATTTTTATATCAATAATTTGTCGCGTCCGGTGGTCGTGTCCTTTATATGACCATCGAAATGTGTTATGTTACTGCGATTAATTTTATTTTATTTAGTTTCACTTAAAAAGTAGAGCAAGGAGTTTATCAGTTTTGGGACCAATAAAATGGTGCCATTTGTCGCTTCCGTAGGGCCTGTCCTTTATATAAGTCGATGTCTGGTGGTCTTAAAGCAGATGCTCTTGAGATCTGCGATCTTCGAGAAATGTATGTTAACAGCCCATATCGTCCACTGCAGGGGCACGGGTCTCTCCCCATACATCGGGAAGGCTATGCCATACTCCATACAAGTCCAAGTCCAGATTGGTGGAGGTTTTTCGAGAAATACCTTATTCAAAATTCAAAATCATTTATTTCTTTACGTAGGTACATTAACATCGATATAAGAGAACAATTAGATGTGGTTAATACTCCACGACAGCGTAATCGCTGATAGTGGTTTGCTCCCCTATGTTGAGTAGCGCCGCCTTTTCGCGCACCATTCGCAATCTGACAAGCGACGAGTAAACATCCCGTGTTTAAATGAAAATATGTCTTACAGAGCAGTGAAATGTGCTAAAACAATAAAAAAATAAAGAACAAAACTAACAGCAACATTTCTTATCACTTTATTCTTGTTATTTTATGAATATTTTGTCATTTTATAGTGATGCTACGCTACTCGTCGCTAGATGTCGCTAGTAGATAACATTAATTAAATACATGCCTCCCTACTCGTCGCTAGATGTCGCTAGTAGATAACATTAAATACATAAACCTTAAGCTTATCACACAACGGCGATATTTGTTTAAATAAATGCCTCCCTCTTCACCCCGCTTCAGCCCTCGCAAGACGAACACGCTGGTTCAGAAACAAACAGGGCGAGTAACCTTATCTAATGTTTCCCATATCGATGTACATTAAGCACTCTTATAAACGTCATATCATTTTTCTGGAGGAATATTCTAAATGTCATTATTATAAAATAATCTACAGTCTTATAGTATCCTCTTGAACAAATACAGCGTTTTATGTTTCTTAAATTTTCATTCTGGTAGTTCACACACGTCATTCGGAATTTTGTTATAAAAGCGTACACACTGCCCCACAAATGATTTTTTCACCTTACTAAGTCTTGAGAAAAGAGGTATACCGTTATAAAAAAGACGTTATAAAAAAGAGTTAATATAATAAGTTAATAATATAAAAAAGATATGGTTTGAGTGATATTGTTTTATTTTCAAATGGTAAATTAGTCCTTGGCATTTTAGTTCTAGAATATTTTTGTTTGTAAACAATTTATTTTATAAAAAATGGCATTAATTAAAACTAAAACAAAATCAAATGTTCCTGAAAATATCGAAAAATCATTATGTAATTATTTATCTGTTTTATCCATTTGACTTATTTTGCCTTTTATTTTGAGAATTGAAAACAAATATTACATCAACGTAAAATTAACAATATGCTTTAAATTTTTTTAGGTATTCTCCTTCTTGAGCTTTACTTTAAATAATTACCTATTTAGTACTTATACAAATTCAGATATATTTAAATGGCATAAAGTCCATTTTTGTATGTAACACAAATAGACATTACGTCATCTGTTCGTTATTTCAGTTCCTATCCCTGCTGAGAGGCTTTGAGAGTCATCACAATACCACTAGAGCAGAAAGGCATCCTTTGACGGATTCTATATCTACTATGTGTATATCCATGTAGCCATACCCGAGTAGGTGGTTTACAAAGGCAAAAACATTGCCTAACTAGTGTAGTTAGGTATATATTACACAGAGTGTTAAAAAAGTGCGTTTGAAATTTTAAGGGGTTACTCAGAATCAAGTATAGAATACAAGAAAAATATAATCCCATTTTGTTAACATCCTGTATATACTAGCGGCAAATTTAGCAGAACGCAAAAAACAACGCTTTTAGTAATTAGCTACAGTTGGTGTAAGTACAAATAAAACAAATACAATTGCATGTGTGGTGATGTTAAGTTGTTTTATCAATTCATTAAACTTCGTTCTAAGTTTATATAAATTAAAAACTAGCCAGCAATTCGAATTTCGAATTGTTATATATGAAATGACTGTTATATATACGAATGAAATATTATGTCGCACAAAAATAATATTCGATTTTTTTTGTGTT
This sequence comes from Coleophora deauratella, assembly GCA_958295455.1. Lineage (NCBI taxonomy): Eukaryota > Metazoa > Arthropoda > Insecta > Lepidoptera > Coleophoridae > Coleophora > Coleophora deauratella. The sequence continues at coordinate 14,962,703 of OY282396.1, read as the reverse complement.
CCGCAAAATTTGCCGATTTGTGTGTATATAACTAGGATAAAATTTTATTGTTTACAATGCTATATTTTTCTTAATTTGTTGCCTGAGAATGTACTGTGATAACTTTTGTGTGCAAATAAATAAATTATTTTTAATTATTATTATTATTAATGCTGTTCTATCATTACAAAATTTCGGAATTTTGTGCAGAGGGATACATCCTTTGTTTGGGAAAAGGTGACACAAATGATATGATGAACTGAAGTCGACTGAATGCTGGAATGTAAAATAAATAAACTATGATTATCTATCCATATCGTCGAATATGCTTCGATAAAACAGAATCAACGGGCTTTTTTGTACGGTAACACTGGTTACAAACTTTGAAATTTTAAGTGAATAACAAGATAGCTTATTTCAATTTCACCCTGTATAAAAAAAAATCTAAACATATTTCAATATTTCAATCTGCTTTCGGTCACTTACGAGTACCTACCTCATACGGTGCTATGGTTCTAAATCCGGATTGAAGTATAACTAACGTAATGTTCCCTATTTTGTACATTTAAAGTATTTTCTTTCCCTATCCCATTGCTTGGACATATCCTCAATATACGATACTATTGTTAAATTAATATTTAAAAGGTGCTAAGTCTCGTATGGAAGAGGGCAATGCCCAATTAATTAAGCTTAAAGTATTAAAGGTTAATCTATGCGATGACACGTCGTCAATGCATATGGTTAATAAAAACGCATAGCATTAGCATTCATTAGTTTAATTGTAATACTAATTAAATAGCTAGAAGAATATTTATATCTCTATATAATAGGGCAGGACATTGTGTCTTAATATTTACAGTTCTTAATATTTTAATTTATCTAGGTTTTTCAGCTGCTATATTTTTTTTGGGATACTGTAACGGATTTTATCTAATATGTATATTATGGGACTATAACTAATCACTTATTATGAGACTTTTTTTAATTTTGCATATGATATTAAAAAAACATGCATTATACTTTAATTCGCGAAGTTGGTTATGGTTACTCAACATAAATACACTATTAGTTTTATTTCGGTATTTTACGGATAATCCCTCGATTTAAAATTTAGTAAGGCTAAGAGTGATATAGCTATAGTAGTCCTACCTTACTCCATTATAGACATGAGCTATCAGGGTTCTATATAATGAAAAACTATTTAACAAACAAAATTCATATAAACTTTTTTTTAGTTGCGTCTGTGAAGTAAAACTCAGACAGGGTTTAAGATATAATATTCCCCATAGAATGCTTCACAAATTACAATTAACTTATAAAAGGAAAATTTTTAAAATGGACTAAGAAATTGCTTTTCGCTGTAGGTTAATCAAAAAATCTAAGAATAACGAACCTGCGAACCAATTTCAAAGATTAGTAATCCGGAGTTCACAGGGAACAATACCTTGTGGAATCCTGGTCAGTTTTCAAGAGTGTCTCAAATGTTATCTCACAAAATGTAGGCGTCTTAGTGGACTTGACTTTATATTCTAGATTATTTCTAATCTTATTTCCTACACAGATTTTTTTAATATTTTATCTATCGTTATAATAATGATTGATCTCTGATGATTCATCTCTTTATTTTATTACAGGGTAAATCGTAAAACGTTTTTTTCTCTTTACAAAAGCGTTTATACTGATTCCTTATAGTACGAATTTCCTATTAGGTAAATGAATATAAAAAGCCTTACTTTGAATAGTTTATAGACAGGATCGGGGTTAGGCGAGACCTGCGAAGCTGCGAGAGCTTATGAGGCTTTTAGTTTTATTATGAAATCTATTTTATTAATCATAATTATTGTGCAACACTAGGCAACCGCCGTCTATGCCCTGGTTAAAGAACTTAAAGACGGTTAATTGTGCCACACGATTGAGAGGAAAGAAGGATTGTCAAAATCGTAAGAAACAATAATTATAAACATTAATATCAGCCGGACCACAGATTAGATAATTGCCGGACGTTCCGTAAGACGATGTTCGATGTCCAATCCGACCGATGTCCGTCTGAGGTACTACAATCGTTTCTTTTTATAATTTCATTCATTAGATTATTTATTTAAAAGAAGCCATGATTTTCTTCGACATTTAATTGTTTAGAAGAAATGTTAGAAGGGTTATTAATTATTAATATTAAATATTTGCCCCGTTGTTGGGTTGCAATTCAAATTTATTTATTTATTCCACGTCGCTTCAGCTGGCCGTAACGGCTTGACTTGAATAACTTTATTAAATTTATCCCAAATAAATAATTGTAAGTTATTACAACATCGTTGGTTATTGTACTTAAATCATTATTAATCGTAATAATATTTAACCTGAGGCTTCTGCTTCTGGATATTTATACGTATGATTTTGATTCTGACGTTTAGGATTCCGATCATTTTTCTTCGTACAATAATGTAAACTTTTTTTGTAAATGTAAAGTTTTTGTTTAGTTTCATTTCATTCATAGAAGACACAGTAAAATAAATAAATATACTTTTTATTTCGAGCACATGTCTCATATGAAATTATATTACACACGGTAACGCAACATGATGTAATGTGTCGTAAATTATATAAAAAAAATATTGTTTATAATCGCGGACCAAATTTGAACTGTGGTTTCAGCTCATGAAACTGAACAACTTTCTCTAAATTTGGTTTACGATTTCAATTTCACCCTGTATTTCAAATTTCATAGCGTTTGACTCCAATGAGGTCTAAGGTACCGACCGAATAATGCCTATTCATTCTTGCCTTTCAGATTCCCACATTCAAAGATTCGGGAAACACAGACGTCGACAATCTTCATTTTTTTTTGCTGTTAACAGATTTTTTTACACTCAATTGGTAAGCCCTTGGCATCATCTCACCTGGTGGTAAGTAATAATAATAATAATATAAAATTATAATATCCGGGACAAATCACACACGGTCATCTGGCCCCAAACTAGGGTTCCCTGTATCTTGGGAACCAGAGACTGATATACATTTAAATACATACATATATAGATATAATACACCCAGAGTCAGAGCAAACAATTCTGTTCATCATAGAAAAGTTTGCCCTGTGTGGGGATCGAACCCACGACTCTCGGATCAGAGGTCAGGATCGCTAACCACTTAGCCACCGAGTCAGTCAAGCCAAGTGATGATGATGCTGAAGATGGAAGCGGGCTTACCAAGATTCCCCAACGCAATGGGGAGCTGGCTATCTTATCTTCATGCTTCTACTTCAATAATGGTAGAAGAAGCAAAACGCTGCGACTTCTTTTACGTGTATGTATGTAATGTATCAAATATATGATGAATGAAACTACGAGTATATAACTTTGGAATAAGTCTTCGGTTACTTAGGTGGTAATAGTTCCTATGTTATATTTTAAAGATCGTTTCATCTCATTTTCATGTTATCATAAAAAGCTATCAAAATATTCTCTTTAAGCTATCTAAATTACGTTATAAAAAACTAAACTATTCATTATATAAAATTATATGATTCTTTGACCGTAAAAGTGTGTTTAGCGGAGAGTGATTTTAGTTGCAAAATACACAGTTACGTTTCTGTTCTGAAAACTTTTCGCACTCGAGGCCCAACGAAACACGCGAAACGTAACATTTCCGGTGAACTTAATGAAAAGAAACCTTTTTGAAGTTCAAAACAACCAGTCAGTTTCGTAAGCAGGAAAGAGTTTTTTGCTAAATATAAAATACAAGCTTCCGTCCGCGACTTCGTATGCGTGGACTTCAGAATTGAATCGAGAGAGAAATTTTTTTTAAGGAAACGCCATCTAGTAACGAAGTGGAAAGTTTCAGTTTTTAATAATAATAATATAGAATTTATTTCAGGCCGTAGCCCATAAGTGTCAGTAAAAAACAAACAATGACTTATATTACTAATTTTAGTAAAATTACAATCTATCTTATCACAATAAAGTAGGACAGTCACTAAATCCGGACACTGGCCTGGCGTTTGTGTAACGCCGTCCAGTGGCCGAGTATAGGACAGTCCGGTTTGTTGGCGATGGTGCTCAGGATGCCGTTGGTGCTGGCCCTCGTCCGCCGCATCAGGGACGCGACTCTTTTGCGCACAATTGCATGGAAGCCGTCGGTGCGTGCTTCTGCGAACATCCCCTGCATTTAAGCATTCCTCAGGGAACCCTTAAGTTTTCTTGGATAAAAAGTATTCTATGTGTTATAGAGTGCTTTATTTATTTACCTACCGAATTTCATCCAAATCCGTTTTGTAGTTTCGGCGTGAAAGTGGAACAAACAAACAAACATGCACATTTTCGCATTTATAATAATAGTGAGATGAAAAAAGTTTACAGGGTGGTTTCAGCTAGATGTTTTCAACCCGAGGTTGTTCGCAGATTGAGTAAAAGTAATAGTTGATGAGATGTACCTATGTCGTTGATCGATCAGCTCCTCACTAAGTTTGTATGAAAAGTCCAAATATATATTTTTTTCATCACAGTTGTAAAACAAAAATTGTTTGCTTTCATAAGTAGAGTCACCCGTAAATAGGTTTGAAGGTATGTACCCTTTAAAAGTATGTAATTCCGTTTTATTGTTACACCAAAATGGAATGATGCTAGTTTACTAGTTTTATGATATTACCTGTGGTATGTGAATGGATTTTGGAACACTCAACATATGGTAGTTGTAAGTTTTAAACTTAACACTGATTAATCCTAATATTAATTATTAATTTAAATACGAAAGTAACTCTGTCGGTCTGTTACATAAAAACTGTCGAACTAATTTCAATGAATTTTGCTACAGAGATATTTAAGTAAGACCTTGAAGAAGGTCATAGGCTTTTTTTGCGAAAATACTTGAGAGGAGTGAAATAGGGGATGAAAGTTTGTTTGGGAAACCAATCCTTTCTCAAGTTATGGATATAAAAATTCATTATATTTTATTCTTATTACGCAGACTTATATGGCTTGCATTTGGCTTGGCTTTATCTTTCATTTAATTTTATTTCAGTTTTCGAATTTTAAATATTATATGTACAATAGGTATTTTGAAACCTATAAAATTTGACACAAAACGATGTAAAACCTAGCTATCATAGATCTCAGTGTGTTAAGAATATCCTTTTCTCGTACAAAAGCTAAAGAGCAGTCGTATTAAATATAAAATTTCAATAACTCCACAAAATGAGCTAGACTTGGGAAATCGTTCAATTCTACTCGATGAAAGGAATCAGATCTAATTCCCTTTCAATCCATTGGCTTTGTTCTAGCTGGAATACATTTTTGAAAGTGGAATTTTTGAATATGGAAATTAGATGCAAGAAATAAAGGGGAAAGAACTCTTGGAAAATTCTTTTGTAAATAACTTCACACAAGAAATGAAATTACTTTTCTTGGCATCATCATCCACTTACCTTCAGCTTAGATAATGCTAAGGGCTTACCAGTTATGGATTCAAAAAAAATATTTTTATTTAGCTTAAAAATTACAAAATCTTTAGAAATGTGGATCTGAACAATAACTGTAACATTATGACTATGTTAAAGTAAAATGTAAAGATTTTTTTGATTATCTAAAATGGTCTTATGACGAACTAAAAACTTACGACCAAGTCCCAACATCAGACTTTTTAAATTACGTTATTCTTTGGTTTACTAACGACATTTTATAAAACACGACTACATTTTATAAAACAGCATTGATGTGTTCCGGCATGAAGATATGATAGCCAGTTCCCCATTGCGTTGGGGAATCTTGGGAAGCCCGCTTCCATCTTCAGCATCATCGTCACTTACTACCAGGTGAGATGATGCCAAGGGCTTACCAATTGAGGGTGAAAAAAAATACTAACGATATTGTGGTCTTTTAAACGCCAAAAACGTTAACATACCTTCTACTCGTTGTAAGGTACTTGGTTCGCCAGCTGATCGATTTGTATGAAAAGTTCAAAAAAAAAATTGCGATTTGAACAAAGTTTTAGAACAAAAGTTGTTCAGTTTGATGGGTAAAAGCCCACCTTGAAGTATTATCACACCTTTCTGTTACACCTTGTATATCAAGTTAGCCCACCTTTGTAGCTACTTTTAAACTGACTTTAAAAAGAGGAGATGATTCTCAGTTCACCTGTTTTTTTTTGTTATGAAGGTCTTCAGTCGTCAGTTTTTCGTTGTTCTTCTACCCTTTTAAAACGCCATACATTTAATACTTCAAGCCTGATCTCAATATACTTATTTCAGTCTCCAACGGACGGATGCAAGAAGTGCCCAAGTGTGAGTTTCTGTGAATCTGCAACTATGTTTAGCTTCCTGCCTATCACAGTACCTTATGCTTACAGTATATTAGGTACCTACCTAATTTTATTAGTTTGCTCGGTGACTGATTCTATGCATCAAGTCTGTGTACTTGTTCTTTGGCAATGCGGTAATTTGGACAGTTTACCGCAGTTTTGGATGAGGATGACCGCATTGCGTACAAGATTGCTTGTTTACTATCAACTTTATTACTATACGCAATTTAGTGTTTTTTTTTATATTTAGGAACAAACCAGGATTTCGTAAAGAAATAATACCTACAACCAGACAAAGAATGAATGAAAAAATGTTTGCCCTAGATATCTATAATCGGTTCGGTTCGGACCACCGAGGCAGTGAGTTCCATCCAACATAAGATTCTAACAAAAAAAAAGAACAAAAACAAAAAAAAACTTAAGATTAATAACCAAGACAATATGGTTACCTACAGGGTTATTTATGGACCACCCACCAAAACTTCACAGTGGCTTCTACGAGTATTCATGAAGTTGAATCACTTTGCCCATGGAAGGTCAATTCGCAAAAAAAAAAATTGGGCATTTTTTTTTATTTTTTTTTTTTTATCCACAATTGGTAAGCCCTTGGCATCATCTCACCTCATCTCCATACAAAGTAAGCCGATTACGACGTGATCAAATTAGTATGGAAGGTCCAAAAATTTTTTGCTAATTGACCATTCGTTCCATGGGAAAAGTTGTTCAGTTTCATAAATAGAAGCCACTGTGAACTTTTGGTGGGGGGTGCAAAAATAACCCTCTATAACTGGATGCGTTTTTAAGCTAGATGGAGCGATGATTTGCGCAAGATTGCTGGTAACAGCTGGATGCGCGTGGCCAAAGATAGGTATAAGTATAGATGGGTTTTTGCCCGGGCAGTTTTGAGTAAATGCCCAATAAACGTCCATTTATGCCCAATAAATGCCCAATTTGTATGGCGCAAATGGTCGTTTATTGGGCATTTATTCAAAATGCCCAAAAATGCCCGGACAAAAACCCATCTATAGGTATAAGGGCGTGCCTCGGGGAAGGCCTACGTCCAACAGTGGACTAATACATGATGATGATGGATGCGTTTTTGAATAATTACAAGTCTTTCTTAAAGTGGCTAATAAGGCTATTGTAGGCGCTGCTGGCGGAATGCTCAGAGCCAATCAACCGCCTCCGTCACCTTGTGGCTAGACCGCTCTCATCAGGAGATTCCCGGTTGTAGTTCAACTTTAGGACTCGATTTAGTTGATTATTTCCTAGGAACGCCTGCCTTGCTACCACCATCTTATCTAAGTCTTGCTGCCAAACATCAATGTTAATAGCATTGACGTGTTCTACAATGAAGATAAGATAGCCAGATTCCCATTGCGTTAGGGAAATTTGGTATGCCCGCTTATATCTTTCGATACCATCGCCGCTTACCATAAGCTAAGATAATTCCAAGGGCTCATCAGTTGTGGATAAAAAATTAGGTACATAATCCCAAAAGATCTAAAGGTATCTTGGCCCGAAGTGAAACGCGTAGCCCAAGACAAAACGCAATGGCGGAGCACTGTGGACGCCCTCTGCCCCACCTAGTGGACTTATGACATTAAGTCAAGTAACTCATTTTTAAGCTGAAATATTTTAACCGACTTCAAAAAAGAGGAGGTTCTCAATTCGAGTGTATGTTGTTTTTTTTGTTTGCATGTTACGCGATTGTTCCGCCAATTATGAATTGATTTTGATGATTCGTTTTTTGTTTGGTAGGTAATGCTTCAGAGGTGTTGGAATATAAATTTTATCTAAATTGATTCCGCGATTTGTGGAGAAAAAGAAATGCAAAATTTTAGTTGTTACGATTGAAGTCGGTTATTTTTAACGTGTTTAGCCGGTTATTTTTTTATTACACGATTTCTCTATTATGTATAACCCTCCGAACAAAGCCTGAGATGTTCACGTCGAAATAATACTTAAAGTGCTGCTTATAAGATGCGATCCTTAAAGATAGCTAAAAATATAACTTCATGATGCGCATTTTCAGAGTCACTGTTTTCAATTGTATCTGTTATATTTACGTTCGTTTCCTATTTGTAGTCGTAATCCAGTGCTCTATCTATTAAGAGCAAATACGCGTCCCTCTATTTACACAAGAACGTCAATAATAAGCCATTCGGCGATTGTGTTTGTATAAAAATCTAAATAAATACAGACCCCGAGTGCTTGTGACTGATTGCGAATATGCATCTGTCAACACTTGTTCCTCATCAATAAAATTAAATACGGTCTGGCAGTTTGTTAGTATTAGCAAAACGGTGGGGAGTCGTGTGAGTCGTTAAATGATTGTTATTTATGATAGATACATTTAAAGAACTACTATGAATCAAAACTATTTTAATTTCATATATAATATTAATCACTTATTGGAGTATGATTTTTTCTTTACTTTAGCCCAAAAGTACAGTAGAGGATGTAGCAAATTATGTAGATTGCATCTCAAAGTGGAGCATATCTACTGAAAAACTCATCTCACTGTACAAATTTAGTTCTATCACTTTGCTGAAATCGTCAAACGATTTCGGACTCTCCATACAAATTTCATGAAAAGTTGAAAAAGTAGATCGTGGAACAGAACTTGTTTTTATGGTGAATAGAAGCTCTCTCTGGTTAACGGATTGTTACACCCTTTAATTCATTTTTTTAAAGGAAACTGGACAATCACAATAAAGTTATATTATCATTGTTTTCCATCAATTTCCATCATGACATCAACTCTAAGACCTTAGATAATGCTTAAACAAATCGTCACATTTCCAAAATATTCAGGTAAAACTTTCCCCACACACGTTCCTGTAAATCTCTCCCCACGTGCGCACACGCAGCGTTTACTCAAGGAACTCTATCAAGGTGCAACAATAACAAAGCAGTCGTTGAACCGCATTTACTTTGAGCTAGCCGCCGCGCAGACGCAATATAAACATTACGTTTACAATAAATTCTACATTACAGAACTTCAATGTATGTTTTTTGTCAGTGCAAGGTTGGGTAATGCTCGGATTGATGTTAGTTACACCTACTTACACTTACAGGAAAAAATATCTACTTTCAAAAAATGATTTAATAGGAAAATAAATTGCTAAACCTCATTAAACCAATATCGTCCTCATTGTTGGGACATGTTTCTCTTCTAACACCTCGAGGTATGGCTAGGCCACACAGAGGCAAAGTCCAGATTATTACAAATTGAAATCTACCCAAAGCAAATTAAAATAGGGATAATGTACTTTGAATTCAAATCTACCCATAGCAAAATAAAATAGGGATAATGTACACTCGCCTGTATTAATGGGGTCAGCCAAGAAGGCTTATAATCGCTTACACATATTTATTCTTATTTACTCACACATACAAGGATGCTTATCTGTTTAGGAAAAATCTACCTTCAATCAATGAGTTTAAACTCAAAGTCGAATATAATACTTGCTTAGCGACCTCTATGTTATACAAAGAGAACTGCTTTGAAGTGAACAAATACTGTCTGGTTGGATTGGCGATACAACATAAAATCCCTCCGATAACATAAAATTTCCTTGACCACTAGCGCCACTGTCTTCGAAGCATATAACTTTATGTGGCACTAACGTAGCCAACCGTAGCAGTATTTCATCTTAATTGTTAGCTGCGATTGTAGCCTTGTGGTAATAGTTTCTGCTTTCGCGCCAGCGATGCTAAGTTCGAATCCTCTTAGAGCCGGAATTTTTAACTTTTTTTTTGTAAAACAACAGCTAGCAAATATCATTTATCATTTTAACACTTATATAATAATTTATATTATATATAAATTAAGTTATATATAATATAATAAACGAAATAAAAACAAAACTTTGAACAAATATTAATTTATTATCCTGATTTAAAGTTTTTTAAGATAGGTATAAGGATAGGATAAGTATTTTATAATCATAATCATACAATTACTTACTAATTACTACAATTCTGTGCCTCCTGTGAAAAAGGGTCTAATTCAAATTGAACCCTTTTCCGTTTCTTTCATATCTATAATATGTAAGAAAAATCCTTTCGAACGGTCTAACTCACGAATCTCTATGTACAAAATGGAAGGAGATACGAAATGTGTGAAATGGTTCTATTAACGAAAAAAAAAATGTTGAATGTCTTAATTTCAATTAGATTCAGCGAAGTTATATTTATAAGTCGTGGAAAAGGGTTTATTTTTACTTAAATCGCATCAATTCATTATCCGGAGGTATAAATTGATTCAAACCATTTTTCACAGATTTAAAATGTTGCATGGCTTATAAAAAAACGATCTCATTTAATTTGGACCATTTTGAACTGGATCTAAATAAAGTTGAACCTTTCTGTTGTTTTTAAAATGTTCCGTGAAAAATGGTTTAATTCATTGTGTGAGCGACGAAAGTATATAAAATTCAACGTGTTAGAGTAGGAGAGAGTGAACAAAGCAAGAAATGGTGGGGGCGGGGTGCGGGAGGTTGTAACTGAATGCGCCCGTGACCAGTCCGTAGTCGATCGTCAAAGCGAGAGGACGTATAAGTTGCTGCTACGGTGTGAGTTGAACCATTATGCACCACATTTTGTTTCTTTCTATGTGGTTTAACTTAAATTGAAACCTTGTATTTGTCAACACTTTATCTGATTCAAATCAACTTACCTATTTTTACTAAGGGATCCTTCACCAGCCCGACTTTGTTTTGTAATAACATGAAATGTATTTCTGCAGATAAACCAAGTTCTGCCAAGTTTATATGCCAAGCCAAGTTTAGTACCAAGAATAAAAATGGTTATTTCTTGCTATGATATTTAATTTTACAACTACTTTTTCTTCTAGTATTTACTTACTGTTAATTGGCTATACTTCCAATCAAATACAATAAATTTTAATTCATAACATTGTCTCCTTGTTAATAATGTTAACAAGTATGTTCATAGTTTGTGAGGCATCTGATTGAATTATATGTAGATTAATTTAGTACTATCGTTAGTAAGGTTATCGTGTCGGTATTGCCAAGCCAGTGGCAAGTCAATACTCAACACTCAATCCACACCCCCGACACTTCATACAAATTCGCGCCATTTTTATACATAGAAATTTGACACTTCTTCATGTCTCTACACGTGTTTATGCATGTGTGAGTGTCAGCTGATAAATTTTGGAAAGTCATACTGCAAATGAATATGTCCTTGAGGAAATTATTCTCAGTTTCACCTGCTACTTACCACTATTTAGGTATTTCGAAATGTAAGTACAAAATATTCTGTTAAAATCTCCATAATCGTCACGTATTTTATGTAAAATATAAAAAAAGCGTGTAAATATATTCCATATTGATACCGTTGTCCCTATATTTTTTTGTATATTGATATTGTAATTAATTTATTGAAAAAAAATGTGTGATAAAATATACATTACAAAAATGGCTAATACATTAAATATTAGCAAAATCTTAAAGTTATTGTTTATAAATAAAGGATTATTTGTTGTTTTGATCAAGTTATGTGATGATTATGAAGATATTTACAGATTGTTTTGAAATGCCATTTTATTTATCTAGTTGAAATCTAATTATCTAGTATTTAATATGTCCATGAGGAAATTATTCTCAGTTTCACTTGCTACTTACCACTATTTAGGTATTTCGAAATGTAAGTATAAAATAATCTGTTCAAATCTCCATAATCGTCACGTATTTTGTAAAAATAAAAAAAAACTTACACGTTTTTTATTATATATAAAAAACGTGTAAGTTTTTTATATAAATATATATTATATTTATATATTCCATATTGATACCGTTGTACTTATTTTTTTTTTGTATTTTCAGTAAGCCACTGATATTGTAAGTAATTTATTGAAAAAAAAATGTGTGATAAAATATACATTACAAAAATGGCTAATACATTAAATATTAGCAAAATCTTATGGATATCGGTTTGTACTTATTTATAATAATATACTACTTATTTATAATAAGTACAAACCGATATCCGTTTAAAAATATTTATTATGAAGTAAAACAAAAACCACAGTATAAGGATATTATACAGTATGGACACTCCCTGCCGCTCTCTGAAGGCGACCTCACCCCCCCTGTGTGACCGATGTGTGTTGCATATTTAAAAGCTACAAAAGTTCTTAGAAAATGATACTGAAAGATATACTTACCTTGTGATTTAAGTTAGGTTGGATCTTTGCATACAATATTTTCGATATAAAAAATAAATTTAAATAGATTTAAACCGATTTTCACAAAGTTTTGTAATTTTACGAGCGGTTCATTTAAAATTAGCCCGTTTTTCACCGAACAAGTATGGTTAAAATAGGAAAATCTAATTAGTTTATTTTTTTAATCAAACAAGATATCAAAAAATATAATATCATAGTAAAAAAAGCAACAAAAGTTATGCCTAGTCATAGCAAAGTTTGTGTAACTTTCTTATACTAAGATGTTAGTATCGGTAAAAAATGGTTCAAAAAACAGTTATTTTGCTGCCCTGTAAAAGTGTGAATTTGAATTAGACCCTTTTTCACAGGAGGCACAGAATTAATGTCTTAAGGTTAAGCTTAATTATTCGTTTTCGTGATGAAAAGAGTATTGAAGCTAAACCTTAAGAACACCAAAATTTAACATGCTTAGTATTGACAACACTTTAAAATTTTAAAACAAAAAACTACTATTAAAGTAAATTTTCCGATAAATGTAAAATAATTCTATTGAAAGATGACAGAAAATAGTTTAAAACTTAGCAAAAATATATTACATAAAAAACTAATATTTTATATAACCACCATTATTTTCTATAATAGATTATAAACGCCGCGGCGTTTATAATAGACCTGACGATACTGGAACAAATATCTTAATTTTTCCCTCACTTGTTGACAGTGCGATAAATATTCTCTGGACATGTTAGCCTATTCCGTTTGTGCTCATCGATTAAGCTGTTTTTCTCTGTATTCCTTGCTTATGTAGGGCTCCCCAAACGGTATCCACCAAGGTATCGAGTCTTACGGCAAGGTCGTTAATTCGTAAGAAACCATTTTCTTTATAAGCTTCAATCATCTCTCTCTCTTGGATTTCATTAATTAGACATTAGACGCGAGCGGCCACTTCGCCGTCGAGTTATAACGTTACCCTCCTGTTTGTAACGTGTTATCCAACGTTTCACAGTCCTCCACTAAAACAATAAATACCTGATTAAAATTGGTATTGGTATAAATAAAAAATGTTAAATGAGTACACAAAACATATAAAATAAGTAGGTAGCTATACAAAATAGTAATTAAAATACTCACATTCACGCTTAGATTAGTCGCATTAATAATTTTTGATATATTATATCCTATATTGCGCAATGCAACAATACGATGCTTCTCCTCCAAACTTATATTATTACTCATTTAAAAAATAAAACGCAGTAATATTAAACCAAAATGTAAAAGACAGGAACAGCTGACTATTAAAAACACACCGGCAGCAGCCAGCACCCTCGAAAATAGCGAACTAACAACAACAAATTGCAAAATCATTCCGAAACCAACTTCACTGCAGTCAAGATCACTTGCAAATTGTTGCTGGTATAAATAAAATAGAAATGGTTTCTATAAAATCAAAAACAAAAAAACTAATTCTTATTTAGTTCTGAACCACGAAGATTCGAACCATCGTCGGCTCGGTAATCTCTGCTGTTTTAACCGTCGGAGCTATGTAGCTTACGCCGGTAGTTGTGAAATTGTAGATATTACTCGGTTTGTATAGTTATCTATCATATCAATAAGCTGCGTCATTTTATGTCAGTGTGTGAGTATATCTGCAGCGAGCGATGCGCAAGCAACTCGTTTTCTTTTAACTGACCCTAGTTTTGCGGTTGACCGTACTTCTTGCAAAACCCAGAAAACAACATTTTATATTTTCAACAGTGTGTTTAACATTGGGCCAAAGTTCTCTTAATCGAAGAAGAAGAAGTGAGAGTAATAACATCTTCAGGTTGCTTTATGACAATACTGTTAAAACATATAAATACTTAAAATATCAATAATAGTTTTTAGTAGAGAAGTCTATGTTACATATGTGCATTTTTCAATTTATGTTCAATTTATTGTACTATATCATAAATAAATAAATAAAAAGTACCTTCTTCGTGATTCCAATCAACTTTATCAAATGCCTATGAGTCGAATCCTAGGTGAATTCTTCTATCTATTATCATTCATAAAGTGAAGATTACATCTCGTATTCTTTTTCTCTTTCCTGAATCCATACTGGTCTTCTCCTACGGTTGACTCTACTTTTAATTTTAACCTATTCTGTATAATTTTTAAATAATTTCGGAAACTTATGAAAACTATCTGATCTAAGCGATGGATAATACTCGTATGGGATTCAGTTCGCCATAAACTTAAGGATTTAGCTAAACAAGAAGATCTCGAAATCTCTAACTGTAATATTTCAATTTACTGCACAGAACATAAGTGCATCATTAGGGCGCATTCGTTCCATATTTATGCATCGCTAAAATCCGCCTGTTACGTGCTCGAGTATCCTTATTTATGCATTTTAAACTACCTCTCTCTAGTAATCATTTGGCTTGTATAGTGATACTTATCTAGGTGGATAATGTATGCGGAGTCATACTTAATTATATGCATTTTTAAAGTAGCTGTTACATACTTTTATTCTTTAAAAACGTCGTTTTTTTTAAATAGACAACATTTTTCTGGTTTTTTTTTGTTAATAATTAACAAAATTCCAGAATTATTGTCTGATACTGTGTTCTCTTCCTTAGGGATTTTAAGCAGAATGCGGTTATTACAAGAAAGATTTTTGTTTATTCTGATTTATGTTGATTTCCTTTTTTTGAAGTGTCTCTGTTATTTTAAAATGGAATCAAATAATAACTTTATTATAACATCATTGAAAACAAATATGAAAAATCATTATTAAAATACAAAATCGTACAGCCGAAATTCTTAAGAAGAAGAACTTATTCTTATTCTTGAGTAGAAATCCCAATGAACGGATCTTACACTTATTTTGTTACACTCTGAATTGGTCTACCAAAATTAAAATTATTTTTATCAGACCGCCCAAAGAGACGCTAATATTCTTGAATACAGACAACTATGTGAACCCAAGTACTCATTAATACACTACTTACTTAACAAGAGTACACAACCGACTTAGTATAATTTCTGCGAACGAACCCACTCGTAGCGAATGTTGATAGAATGTGAGGAGTCCAGTCACGTCCCCTTATCGCTTTCCAAGTGTTACTTCCACGTGACCTTGATCTCACATTGGCTGATATCCAGGAGTTTCCATTAACGTGAATGAAATCGTAAGATAATTTCATGGGAATATATTTTTTGGAATTTTGAAATCTCTTCTCTTATACAGGCTGTAAATCTAGTAGTGCGTCAAATTTTAATCAGTGCTTCTACTTCTGATTCTGATTAACTTTCCCCAAGGAACTCATAGTCAAATTGTAAAAAAAATTTTGGACTCTTCATACAAATTGATCAGCCGAGAGCGGCCAAATTAGTATGAAGAGCCCAGATTATTTTTTGCGATTTGAATATGGGTTCCTTGGGGAAAGTTGATCAGAATCAGGAGTAGAAGCACGGATTAAAATATAACGCACTATTCGATTTACACACTGTATGTGGTGGGCCATATTAGGTTGCGGAAAGCCCCTGAATGCGGGTAGCGTAGGACCAGTCGGTGTGGAAATCCTTAGGGGAGGCCTTTATACAGCAGTGGATGTTTTTCAGCTGATGATGGACCAGATCATAGGATTTGGCTAGATCATGACAGACTAGGTATATTGTCGCGAAGTTCGACAAAATAGAAACAACGAGGCTCCTTTGTACGGGAATACCGTAACCTAACCTGACATAATCTAGACTTTTTCGGAGCTCATCAACGAAATTCGAAACGAATTCCGAGTAGTAAGAACTTTGTACTAGGTAGAAAAAAGAAGACGATTTAAAAGTATGTGTACAACATCTAATTTAATATAAAAACATTTTGGCTTTGATTTTCATGATCTGGCCACAATATACATGCATGGTGTTTTTTTACATCGGGCAACCGCCTTAAAAATAGACAGTTAATTGTTCCACACGATAGGAAACAGAAGAAGAATTGCATATTTAAACATATCCCATAAACAAATCGATAGTCAGATTAACCATTTTGTATGGATGAAGAGTCCAAAAATGTATTCATCTATTCCACAAGTTCTTCAACAAAACTAATCACAGCTGACCCAAATAATTACCTAGATATGTTCATATCCGCTATGCAAAAAATAATCAAACTAATATTACATTTAATCAAAAAATAAAAAACTGACTGACGATGACGCACAAAATTTTGCCTATGTGAATGCCAACATCATCATCAATCAAACCGTTCAAAGCTAGAGGCGATAACAAGGAAAAAGACATACATATATACATATATAAAAAGATAAAAACTAAAGCGAGTCGGGTAATAACACACTGTGTAGACCTAAGAAAACGAAAGATAAATCCTACTTTATTATTCATCTAACCCGGCTGTTACGCCAGCCAGGAGACCTAACATAAAACTTCATAAAAACAAATGAAAAAGTATAAAAGACACCTGACTTTATATACTGGAGAGCCGGTGACAAAGAAAAATGTCGGAAACTAGGACAAAAAGCACACGAAAAAATACGTAAATTACCAACGTGGTTAGGTAATAAATAAGTTCTTAGGAACCATGTCATCGATTTAAGTGACAAGAAAAACTCTATTCATAGAGTTTAAAAAATAATTGTACTTAGTTCGGGAAACGAACCCGGGACGAACAAAACTTACATGATTTCTATTTGGATATAGAATGTGTAGGTCTTAAGCAGTAAATGTTACTATAAAACATAATATCTAAAATTAATAAAATGTATTGATTTCATATCCTTTAATTTAATTTGCTAGGTGTTCGAAATGACAACGAGTTGAATTTTGTATCTGCATTGAAGAAAATTGTTGTCATTATTAATGAACTACAAGTAGGTACTACAACTTACCTTCTTCAAAATATATTTAAGCGCATCTTGACCGCTAAATATCTTTATGTGGGTTATGAGTCAACATTTATCATTTACGTACGCAATAATAACATCGTCAAGGGACAATTTATGATCTTATTCGCAAGCACATGCATGCACATTAGTTCCTTTCAGAATTTTGAAATACGACTTTTTTGTTTTTAAAAGTAATTTATTAAAGGAAATGAAGATGCCGAGACAATAATTTATTTTGTATCATTTTGAGCGACAGAATTCTATAAAGATTCTTTAGTTTGAGGACAGAATAGATAATTAACTGGTTCTTTGCATTAAAAAACGCAATGTCAAAAATACTTTTTTATAATATATTCTTTAGATTCTCCAGATTATAAAAAAAATATTTTAGGTTCCTACTTGTCACAAGAATTCCATCGTAAGTATTCATTTTTGAAAAAAAAATAAAATAAATATCCGGGACAAATCACACACGGTTATCTGGCCCCAAACTAGGATTCCCTGTGTTATGGGAACCAGAAACTGATACACGTACTCATATACGTTTAAATATTGAACATACATAATGTAGATATAATATACACTCGGACACAAAGCAAACGCATCCGCTCGTTACATAATAAATCAAAATAAAATATTAAATATGGTATTACCATATGAATAATCAATTCATACTTTCATACTTTTTATGTATTCTCTTATCGTGTGTCAACTACTAAACGCTCTTGATAAAATACCACTTTGATTCTTTTATTTGAAAATTTTGTGCACAAAATTCAAGTCCCATGTTACGCTTTTCGTCTGCTGCATGCATGAAATTTCAATGATCTGCGCCTGTTTACTACTGGTTCACGATTTGAATGTGATAAAACTCGGCACTTTTTTAAAGGTAAAAATGTTCTTGTTTGAATTTTTTTTTTTAGGTACTTTTTTTATGTGATACGAGCAGACGGATCACCTGATGGTAAGCGATTACCGCCGCCCATAGACACTAGACACCCGCAACACTAGAGGAGTCACAAGTATATTGCCGACCTCGAATTGGAGGGCCCCCCCTCCAATTCCCACATCCCATCCTCCGGTACCCTCACTCACTACTACTACGTACTACGTTAAACCGTTTCCTCAAAAAGCAAGGATGGTTTCCTCAAAAAGCAAGGATGGTTTTATTGTTTCTAGCATTATTATAAATATCCAATGATCCCCACCTTTTTACTCGACTGTGTTAAATTTTTTACCAATTTCTCAAGCAATTTTGTTAACAAGCTTTTTTAAAAGTTTTTCGGTAAAAAAAATATTTTCACTATTGAAACTACACTCGAATGGAATCATAGTACGGTTACTTGTAAATTGTTGTCAAAAAGCGTCCTTCAAACAAAAGCCTTTGAGTTCCAAGTTTTTATTCGTTTTTCAATCGTAGTTCCATTTAGGTACTCTATAAATTCCAGTGTTCAAAAGCGAATTTTAAAACCGATTAAATAGAATTGCTTCCATGAACCGTATATTTTGACGGTTTGTAACATATTCGTAAATTATGCAATATACTTTAACATACATGGGCTTGTTAATAAAGTCGATTCAATTGGTATTGGCTGATTGCTCGAAAACTGGTATTATTTTGATATTTTGGCACTATAACAGGTATTGAGATCTCGTTGGTATTGGCAAATTCCGAAATTGAACCTGGTATGGGATCTATGTAGGATCTCAGGGTGCAAGTAGATTCCAACCAAAAAATTCAGTAGTCTCCTGCAGATGATCTGGCTAACTGAGAAAGTGATGCCAGCCCTGTAGATTGTACAACCCCGCCTTTAATAGTGTCCTAAGCTATGCTAGTGTCTCTAGAGAGGAATTCTATTCGACTGGTGCCGGTATCAGATACGGCTACATATTCACCAGAAACAAAATACTCGCTATATTAAATGAATCAAAAACACAATGCTGATGATGTTGGGTGCATGTATGTTTATTGCTGTTGCTACGCCTGTAGCCTAAACAACTTGATGGACTTTTGAGCGCGAGCGTTTTCATCCCCTGAGTATCCTAAAACTCTGACATAACCGACATCTGACATAAACATGTTTTTACCTTTCTACTGTCGATATATATACAGGCTGTAACAAAACTGGTATAGGACCCGTTCACTGGGGATTCTAATCATTGTGCCGAACAACTTTTGTTCTACGACTTTGCTCAAATCACAAAAATATTTTTGGACTCTCCATACAAATTGATCATCTGTTTTGACATTTTTTGCCATTTTTGTTGTTAACGGGTCCTACACCAATTTTGTTACACCCTGTATATATATTTTAGAAACATTTGGTTTATTACATATTATTAAAATTTAAATTTGAAATAACCATTTAATTGAATTGAAGTCAGTGATATTTAGTAAAATATTTTTTTTCTAACATCTCATTTGAGAAACTCCATCAATATCCCTAAACAATTTATTGATTACTATTTTCAATAAAGAGAGCTTTATAAAAAATTCAATGCGCCACGCGTGAAGTGGGATCCAATTTATACATTCTTTGTTTACTTAGCGCGCTGGGGTTGCGATCTTTTCACCAGTTCTTTAGAGCTGGTGCCGTGGGGTTAAAAACTAGTGATGTGACTAAATTCAATTTTATTGTAAATATTGATTTAAAAAGTTGTTATTAATTTTAGAGATAACGATTTAAAAAAAGAACTGACAACATAAAACGCATAGTGTGAATTAAATTAATATTTTCTAAGTAGATGAGTGATTAAGTTTAATGTGATATTTTCTTTAACGGTTTTGGTGTGGTAAGTAGGCGTGATGCTCGCGTGGATGTCTTTTCTTTGACCATTTATTGTGTAGTATCAAATATTATTCGATCGCATTGACGTTTTTACTATAACTGTTTAGTGTTTTTCTTTAATACTTATAATATTTTCGTGTGTTTTAAAATACGAGTAGTTAAATATAGTATTCTACAAAGTTTTTTTTTTGTTTTTTTTTTTTACATAATTAAAATCTGTGTATCCGTTACATATTTGGCCTGCGGAAGTATGACCACGTGTCGGAGTATCGTGTGAAACTCAATTGGCTACCCATCCGACAGCGCAGGGATACTCATATCTTAACACTTCTTTACAATGTGCTGTTCAACCCTGCTACTCCACGATATCTTTACGAGAGGTTTAGCTTCCGTACGGCTATGGACTCTAGACTTCGCTCCAGTCATAACCTTTCGCTTGCAATTCCAATCCATAGCACTGATACCTACACGAAGTCGTTCACTATATACGCCGTTCGCCTCTGGAACGCTCTCCCATCCGACGTCAGGTTGAGTCCCTCTCTCGCCACTTTCAAGTCCTCACTCAAAAAGTTGTTGAGTCCCAACCCTGGCTCCTGAGCTCATTAATCTATTTTATATGTATATTGCTGTATGTATTGTATGTATGTATGTATTGTATATATATTATGTTTTAGGATATAGTATTTCAAAAGTGTTTATAAATTTCATAAATTTTATTATGTGTCGTGTTTGTGACTTTGCTCCTACTTTTAAATATAATTCCTTTCAACATATAAGGTTGACTGGAAGAGATCCCGTAAGGGATAAGTCCGCCATTGCGTATTTTTACAGTTACTTTTAAGTTTTGTACATTTATTTCTTTTTGCAATAAAGAGTTCACAAACAAACAAACAAACAAATTAATTCAGCAGGTACTCGTATACCTGCTTCCTACTAAACCTTCCTTTACTTACTTCGTTTGCTCAAAAACCCTAAATAAACATTGGTCTCCAAAATATAACGTTTTTACATTTCACCGCTTCTTACTAACTTACGCATATTATACAGATACGCCTAAATAGTTCTATGTTGAGCACATCACTAGCTAAATACCCCGTTTGATTGACAGACTAGTGCAGGGTTAGGGGTCGAATACAATGGTAGTTTTTACGAGAGGAGCTGATTTGTAAAACATTGGTACACAATTGTTGGACTTGTTTGAATGGGGCCTAATACTGGTCTGAAATATCACAATATTATATAGCTACTTAATGAGATATTTTGACAAATAAATTGAATTCTATTATTGCGATTTAAAAAAGTATTAAATAAATAAATTTGAACACTTTAGTTATTAATTATAAACTTAACCGATCTTGGTGGCCAGTTTTGTTAGTAAACTTGAGAGTAACTAAAATGTTTAGGCGTCATAAAGTCCTACACAGGATTTCAAAAAAAACTTCGTTTGATACTCGTCAGTGGCTACTCAGAACCTGAATAGTAATTCAAGAATTTGTATGACGAACTGAAAAAAAATTGTAGACCTGATTTTTTCAATATTTTTCCTGTATTCTATCCTTGATTCTGAGTAACCCATTAAAATTTTAAATGCAATTTTTTTAACACCTGTAACCATAATTAGCCCGACGGGGTTTTTTTATGCTATTTCTTTTTTAATTTGGCTTCCTCTTTAAAACTAACATTCCACATTCATACACCTTGCAAGCTAGATACAGGCACCCGGCGAACCACGGTGCAAAAATCTGTGCACAAACACGGTCGCACTAGCTATTGTTCCCGACTTTCAATGGGTCTTTTGTAGTGCATGCTCAGCTCGAAAAATGTATGTAGTGAGTGATGATGGTGCTATGTGAGCGAAGTTTGGCGTATCAAAATTTAATGGAGCTTACACACAAATAAAATAGATGTTTTAGGTTTTATTTTGACAGTTGAAACAAATGTTTAGAAACCGTGCAAAGGGATAGTCGAGTCTTGCATAGTCTCTGGTAGGGCTTTTTATCGTTTTCATCTGTAAATAATCTTAAAAAATGCAAAGTAAGAAATGTTTTAAATGAAAATAATAGACATAATAGACGTTTGCCCCCTGTCCCATAAAAAAAGCTTTTAATAAATCTATTGTAAGTGTTTTTTTTTAATTTGAAATTTATTTTTGGTTAAAATACTTACAATACACACCAAAATTACATCACTGCAAAGGGATTCTTTTGTTGTTGTAAAAACTTGCATAATAAACAGTTTAAATAAATTATAGGTACATACATTATATGCAGTCCAATCCAGTCTGCACATGCAAGATCGCTTTTAGTCGAATATCAGATGTGGTCACGATCCTCAGCAAGGAGGAAAGAAGGACGAAGAAGATGTCATTTTTTTTGTTGCGATTTCATAAGTTCTTCAGTTACGATGAGAGAGTAAACGGGTCTTTTATATTTCTTTTATTTATTCAAATTTGGTAATATTTAATTTATATTTGTTACTGGGGCTACACAAGCTTACAAAGGCAAACAAAATTGTGATTATTTTTCCTTTATTTGAAAGTGTCTCGCATTTATTTTATCGCGGTCTCACATTTTAGATAAGTGACCATGGTATAGGAATTTTTGCTACTTTCTTACAAGAATTTTTGCTTTTGTATAAGTATGTATTTATTACAATAAAGTATATTGAATTGAATTGAAGAATATTTTTGATGGTATTACTATACGTTTACTTTCGTTTTCGATATCTATTTTAATACTTTTTTATATTTGTTACCAAGAATTGTAAAGAGAAAAAATACATTTAAACACATTTTTACAGACGTGCGTGTCTAAAGTCAAAAATAGCCAGACTTCCCGCTTGTAAATGCAACGAAACATAACATAAAGCACAATACCTGGACTGTTCACGTTAAATTTTACTGTCTTCAAAATAACCAGCTCGTGGCTAAGTGTGAGTTGTAAAAACGATTCGTTCCAGGAGTCGCAGTTCGTCACACAACTTCTCTGGTTCGTCTGAAGAGAGTTAAATATTAGTTGGACTAAGATTGAACTTTTATCCAACTGCTCAACCGAAGGGTAATGTTTTTCGTGGTTAATGTATCCATAAAACCTTGGAGCACTAGAAATTTGCCATAAAAAGAATCTAAACTTAGCTCTTATGAAAACGAATCCTAACAATAAATAAGGTCTCATAGAGTCCGCAATTTCATTTGCGTCTGGTCTTGAAGCTTTAGAGCCTCAGACTGTCTCTTCACATAATTATTATTTCTGTCTAATTTGAGAAGGTTCGCGAATCATTGACATAAGCCCTAAAAGAGTTCTAAGAAATATTATTATAAAGCGCCATTTTTTTACCCTCAATTGGTAAGCCCTTGGAATCATCTCACCTGATGGTAAGTGGCGATGATGCCGAAGATGGAAGATGGAAGCCATGTTGTATTTTTTACAGTGGAAGGATTAAAATAAACTTTTGTTAATTAGGGAGTCAGTGCGAAAAGTCTAATTAAAAAAGACTTAAACGGGCTGATTAATTAAAAAGAGACATTTTGTGATTTTTTACCCTTATAAGGTTAGTTACGAGTATTTGCATTTTAAATAGTATTTTACAGTTTTGTTCTAGTTTTTCATCAAATTACCTTCATCACCAAAACAAAATCTCTAGTTCCAAAGGTTCAACGCCTGCATATCAAACTTGAATTAGTTGGGGAGTTTGGCACGTTTTCGTCGAAAAGTCCAAAAGTTTTCATTCTGGAACTACAAGTTTGGTGTCAATACAGAGGAGAGACAAACTAAGGAGAACTAGTTAACTCATTTACATATAAAATCTCTTTTGAATGTTGAAGTGTTTATTTATTTTTTATGTCTTTCATGTTAAAATCTTTATTCTTCTGAAGAAAACTTACGTGCTGCCAAAAGTTAAGCAAAAAGAAAACAAATTATCTTTTTAGGGTTCCGTAGCCAAATGGCAAAAAACGGAACCCTTATGGATTCGTCATATCTGTCTGTCTGTCTGTCTGTCTGTCCGTATGTCACAGCCACTTTTTTTCCGAAACTATAAGAACTATACTGTTGAAACTTGGTAAGTAGATGTATTTTGTGAACCGCATTAAGATTTTCACACAAAAATAGAAAAAAAACAATAAATTTTGGGGGCTCCCCATACTTAGAACTGAAACTCAAAAAATTTTTTTTCATCAAACTCATACGTGTGGGGTATCTATGGATAGGTCTTCAAAAATGATATTGAGGTTTCTAATATCATTTTCTTCTAAACTGAATAGTTTGCGCGAGAGACACTTCCAAAGTTGTAAAATGTGTCCCCCCCCCCGTAACTTCTAAAATAAGAGAATGATAAAACTAAAAAAAATATATGATGTACATTACCATGCAAACTTCCACCGAAAATTGGTTTGAACGATATCTAGTAAGTAGTTTTTTTTTAATACGTCATAAATCGTAAACCGCAATTTACCTTTCATTCAAGTTACAACGAACTACAAAAACTTTTATATTATGTTACTTGCTGCTACGGAACCCTTCATGGGCGAGTCCGACTCGCACTTGGCCGCTTTTTTTTATATGTCAGTTCAGTCGGAGAGTACTAA
This sequence comes from Coleophora deauratella, assembly GCA_958295455.1. NCBI lineage: Eukaryota > Metazoa > Arthropoda > Insecta > Lepidoptera > Coleophoridae > Coleophora > Coleophora deauratella. The sequence continues at coordinate 14,937,977 of OY282396.1, read as the reverse complement.
GGAGATTTTAACTAACCTCTACCTAAATAAACAACTGACTGTTTTATTTTTAAAACTCTTTTCTTTTTCGTAGATGTACCTATTCTAGCTAAAAATATTATAAGTATACTTACTTAAATAGATTCCTTTTAGCGTTCCAAGTCAATTTCAATGCGAGTTCTACACAGACAGTATATATCTGTTCAGTAATTATTACTCTTTTTACCAAATAAACTGGACTTTGAAGTCGTAACCACGGCGCAGGTTAGGGGATGCCGACCCTGCATGGCTATGCCAGGGTAGTCGGATTGTTTTAGATTTATATGCAGGGGTGAGTGCGTATGACGCTACTCGCGAGGGTGGATTGTTATTAGTATTGTGGCATTGACGTCTAGGTGACTAGACCTGTCCTTCTGAACATTTAGATTTAAAAATTCAAATATAAAAAAAAACGATGACATTATTTTTTTTAAGATATAAATCTGAAGTCTGTGTGCTTAAAATATTTTATGGAGGGTGTATTGGGGTTTTTAAATATTTTTCTAAACTGAGCAACTTTATTTCTAAACCTTGTACTAAAACATAAAACACGTTCATACAAATCGATCAACTGTTTGGAATTTTTGTATGGACAGTCAAAAATATATTTTTTGAGAAAATGTTTACAATAATATGAAGCTGCATTTAATATTTCCTAGCCATTGTAAATGAGGATGTTTTTTATGTAAACTTGTACTCCAATACATAATTCAATAATACAGATACATTAAACCATTTAGGCTAAAACTCATTCAGGCAAACTGTATCAAATAATATTTTGATACAAATATATCAAATATTATTCTATCGATGTTTTCCTACCCAAAGGTTGCCTGGAAGAAATTGATACCTAGCAAAAAGGCCGGTATCAATTTTTCCATCTGTAACCTCACTTTTGTATATGTTATATTTTATTTGTTACAATAAAGTATATTGAATTGAATTAAATTGAATTGAATTGAATATTTTTCGAGTATATGTATGTACATACTTGAAAAAGATAAGCCTCCTTCCTTCTTATATTAAAACTGTCAAAATAGGCTTTAGTTCACGGCGGCCTAAAAGATTGAGAATCGCTTGTAACTGTCAACTTTGATACTACACAGAGCTTACTTTTTTGGCCCCAACATCAATTTTGTTGGCCGTGTCTTTCCAAAATTGAATTAGGTCTTTGTACCGCAGTATTTAGTCTATGGACGTGGCCTGCGATTAGATGAAATATTCAAGAGTAATCTACTAGTTATTAATAGTGACTAAATAATGTATTAGGCCAAAGAGGATTAGCACAATTTGGGCAAGCGAATAGCGCGGTAATCTGAATTATTTTTTCGTCTTTGTGGTAACTAGCAAGTAAGTATCAGCATAAGGAGATAATGGTAATAACAAGACTAGTTAGAAGTCTTTAGTAATTTGGAATCATGTATTCTGATTGTGATATAATTTTAATATGCATAAGAGTTGATAAATAAATGAATAAAAATATAACTTCTAAGTTTTTAAGGGTTGAAAATTTCATTAGAAATTATAGTTTTTATATCAAGTTTATTGAATTTGGACTTTAAATGTATAAATTCCTGAAGGTATTTTTGTGTCCTAAAAATATGTTCTGCTATGTGATTAAAATACTATTGTCTAAATTCTGTTAACTGAGGGTTGAAAATTTCGAAATAAACCATTATTTTTATTTTTGGCTTTGTGTAACAAATATTAAAAATCTCTTCAACGCTAACAAAATATTGATTAGTTTTATAAATTAATAGTTTTAAGACCTAAAATACTACCTATATTAATTATACAAAATGTAAAAAAATAGGTGTAGCCAATAACTGGAGCTTCTATTCGTCATATTAAAAAAAATCCTACGACTTTACGAAATCGCAACAAAAATAAATTGCACAGCCACGCTGTGCATACTTTCTTGCGAATACTATAAATATAATCTGGCATATACTAGATTGACATCGTTCAACTAAAATCAGCTATAAACACTCATCATTAATAGCAAGTGATAGACTTCACAAATTAACAATGTTGTTTGTATGGGTGGTATACCTTATCCTGGTATGGCCCGGAATAATTCATGACCTAGTATAGTAGGCCGTAAAAAGTTATTAAAAGGTACAAAGTTCCATTAACATCGTTATCGCTATTTTTGAGAAAAAATAATATTATACAGGTTGTATCAAAATAGGTGTCACCTATTGAATATGGACAGCTCTAAGTCCCAAAAGACCCAAAGTACATAAATTCTTATTCACCGCGCTAAGTTGTCAAATAATGCGGGATAAAATAGTCGCTTTGTTCCAAATCTAAAATTTTGCGTGTAGTCCCGGAACCCTTTATAAATATAAACAGAACAAACTGAGCTGGTTCCAGTTTTGCCTCTATTTTCCACTCGAATATTCGACGTTTGTACCTAGTACACTTTGAACCTAGGATACTTAATTGGACTGGAACTAGGTACGTCGTAATGTCTACTCTAGGAAGCATGTTGGAAGCTTTGGAAGTGTTTTGGGTTCATTAATGTGCGGACCCTGTTCTGGTGGAATAAGTGACAAAGTTTTTTAGGGACTAATCAGAATGAAACGACAGTTGACTTGTAAATAAAAAAATACTGAAGTCCGTAGTGTTTGGAAGAATTCGGGTTCGGTGTGTTTATCATAGAAAACTTAAGGTATTTACTTAATATATTGTGATTAATATCGATTACAAACCAAGCTATAAAAACTTCTCTGGAAGAAATTGCTTTTAAGCGATAAGACATCCTACACGTATAGCTGTTTTTTTATTGTTTAATATGACATGTTCCTGTTCTGTGTCCTGTATTCAAAGTCATTTCATTCGTTCAAAACATACAAATAAACAACTATTTAAAACTTACCTTAAAAATGTAGAGATTTAACCTAAAAGCTTCACTTCACATAAACACTCATTTTACGTGGATATCTAAAATAAAACCGATAAAAAAATCATTCAAAAAGTTCTTATTCCATAAATTAAAACATCAAAAAAGTTCGTTCGAAGGAGATCGATTACCTCAACTTAACGCGCGCTCCCGACGGAAAGCACGGGAACTCTGCCGGGAACAGACTGACGGATGTATTAGTTGTCTGTGGTATGTAGGGAACCGGGGATCCGGGCTGAGGGATGCAGTAAAATAAAACACAGGTGGACCTTTATTTGCTTTCGATTTCGTAGGCTAGGCATGATATTGGTTCCGTTTGCCGTTTTTATTTGGTTCGTATGTTTACGAGGTATATGTTTCAATTGAAGGTACTACGTACATCACATATTTTACCAGATATTAAGTACATAACCAGATATAGACGGGGCAGAATTATAACTTCAAACTTTTTCTGATTTGCCTTTATTTAAAACGACCTAACTTCTTCTTTAAGCCTGTTGAAGCCTGATGTTGAGCTGCAAGCTTCCATTAGCTCCTGTAGGTTTGATCGAGATCATAGATCATCAATCATTCAACATAGACGATAAGCATAAACGCATTAAGTAAGTGCCCATTTAATAAAAGTAACTTTTTCTAAATAAGTGTATGAATTAATTGCCCATTTAATAAAAATAAGTTTTTCTAAATAAGTGTAGCGTAGCGTATAGGATCTGTTCACTGAAGTTTCTACTCATGAAACTGAACAACTTTTGTTCTGAAACGTTTCTGAAATCGCAAAAAATAATTTCAGAATTTCATACATAATCGATTAGCTACTTATTTCAGTTTTCAATTCAATACAAATATTTTTTACTGCACAGAAACATAATACATGACAGTAATATTTAAAAGAATATAACTGTATAACTTAGGCGGCCTTATTGCTTAGAGCAATTTCTTCCAGACAACTTGGAGAACTAATATATACAGTTTTGTATCTATGTATAGATGAATCTCTTGGAAAAAATTGTTCAGAATGCATACAGAATGAATGATGAAGCCTCAGTTAACGGCTCCTGTACCTATATGTACCTACCTATTTTGAAATGACCATAGATCCGCATCGATCGTCACACTGTGTCATGCGTGGTCATGCTGTATTCGTCTATGGTCATGCTTTGCATCAAAAGTTTCGGTAGGTCAGTAGAGTCGTGACGTAAATTCTAATTTGTCAATCTGCTGCCATCTACGATGTTACAGTGGAACTATTGCATCAGTGAGCCAGCACTGTTCCATCTACACAGTCATGCATTCAGTGAATCACCCTGTAAAGGCTAGATGTCGCTTGTAATATTTCCCATACGATTTTATCGTAGCGCATTTTTTTTACTAAATTCTAATTATAGGTAGGGTACTAATTTTGCATAGAGATGACCTATACAGAGTTTTTATCATTAATGTAAACAATAAAGTGTAAAATATATTACCAATAAAGATATGTCTATAGTTCATTCCAATCAAAAAAAAGCAAAAGGTAAACAAACTTACTATGTAAATGACACATGTCAATGTCAGATGCATACTATCTTTGTTTACCTTTTGCTTTTTTTTGATTGGAATGAACCATATGTCTTTTAATTTTCATACTTAGGTATCAAAAAATAAAAACTTAATTAAAATTAGCTGCAAATAATCAATAAACACAAATTAAAAATGCATCAATGTAATGTTACAAAATAATTGAGAGATCAATGTAGGTTAATGGGATAGAAGAGATAGATAGCATGAAAATTGCCGAAATGATTTCAATCTAAATTGTTGATTTCATGCAAAAACTTCTTGGTCTAAGCAGTAAAAACACCTCAGATGATGCAACTAAATGTTTCTTAGCCAAAGAAGCAAACTGAAAATTGATAGTTTTTATCTGTTTAAAAAAGATGTTTATCTTTAAGATGTGGCCCATTCGAGGGATAATTCCTTGAGGAACAAGCTTAAAGAAATAAATATCTTAACTGTAGCCAGTCAGTTCATATATGTACGAAAACATCATGTATGTTCGTAAGAATTTAAGAGTTGTTTCCAAAAAACAGTGACAGGCATAATTTTAACCTTAGAAATAGAAATAATATAGAAGTTGCTTATTCGAGACTGAGTAAGGTAAATAAGTCGTTCATGGGGCAGTGTATAAAATTTTACAATAAAATACCTGAAAATGTTACAAGTTTATCCGAAAATAAATTTAAAAGTTATGTAAAGAAATGCCTGTGTTCAAGAGGATATTACAAAACCATAGATTATGTAAATGACAAAGATGTGTGGACATGTATAGATCCTCCAGCTCATAGCTTTAATAATAACATCAATTGTAATAGCTATTAAGTTTTTATTTCAAAAAATGTGTTGGGGCGAGTTTCTTTTGGGCTCGATGTTTCTTCTCGCTCCGCTAACACTTCCCGAAACGTTGAGTGTACAAGTTCCGAGTGGTATAGGAACTTTGTACTAGGTAGAAAAAATATGACGATTTAAAAGTATGTGTAAAGCATCTACCTACTTAAATAAAAAAAAAATAATTTTGATTTAATAAAATCTGTGGTATAGTGCAGATCGTTAACAAACCATATTGTCGCCATTGCACGGGACACGGAGCTCTTCCCATATCTCCGTAAGGTTAGGATATACTCCACACACAGGGGCCAAGTCCGGATTGATGGAGGTTGTTTGTGGGGCTATTCGCCAACCCCAGTGTCAGAAGTTTTTAAGCCGTAAATTTTTCAATATTTCTTTATGAAATAATGAATTGAGCTGTTTCGGTTGGCTTATTTCATTTTATTACCTAACATCGAAACTTTTGCTTCTTTACTTAAGATGGGAAGTGCCTAGGTATTCGATTTATCAACAAAACAAGCTACAGGGTCACATTGTAATCGTGTACCGAACTTTTAGCACAGACTTTCATAAGAAAAATGAGCATACGTTATTATGGAAACCCTAAAAATCTTTTGGATATTTTATAGAAATCCATCAGCTAAATGCGCAAAGTTTGTTGGAAGTACAATGTTTTCCGATTTTATCGAAATCGTAGAATAAACATTTTTCAGTTTCTTTCAACACGATGTGTTACATCCAAGACTGCTGGTATACTGCGCCAAAACTTACGTAACAGCTGAGAATCTAGAGAACAATTTTGAAAATAGAATCAGAAATACAGCACTAAAGAGTATGTAAGCACTAGCGAAAAGAAGTTGCATTTATTAGTAATATTTATAAAAAAAAAACGAAACACATAAAATCTCCTTGTTGCTTTTATTCGATATACATACTTACCATTTATCGAAATGTTGGCATAGCTGTTTTTCTTGCTCAATTTCGTGACATTTCTTCGATATTCTAGATTGGTCTGTGCAAGAGTATGCTCCTCCCAATGGAAAGTTTGGCTCGGATGATTATTGATTATGTTATCTCTTTATTTTATAATATTTTATTGTTTTAATTTAAAACTTTTTAGCATTGATCATATTTACAAACAGAGATTTAAACAAAATATTATATTTCGGCCATACGAAAGACATCAACGAGCTATGTAAAATTTCTAAGAATACGAAACCATCGCTTATACTTCGAGCACTTAAAAAAAACCTTTTCTTTAAAAACTCTAAAACCTTTTTCTTTAAACTCTCTAAAAACTTTTTCTTAAAAAAAAAAAAAAAAATCTAAAAAGTCCAGTACCTTTCAAAGTAATCTCCAAAAACAGTAGGACTTATGATATTGTTTAAAGTTGGCTGACAGTTCCCAAAACGGGGACCTTCGAAAAGAGTGCACTGCTAATGCACTTCGAATAAAACTTTTATTTTCACTTTTGCTTATTGTGAGATAAAATTATGCTATACTAGCTTCCGCCCGTGACTTCGTTTGCGTAGACTTCAGAATTGGGTACAGAGAGAACGAAAATGTTATGGTGTCGCCATAGTAAAGAAGTAGAAATTTTGAGTTTTTACACATTCCTCCGGGAACTTTCAAGTTTTCCGGGATAAAAATTATCCTATGTGTTAGCCGAGTGCTTTATCTATCTACCTACCAAACATCCAAATCCTTTCAGTAGTTTCGGCGTGAAAGTGGAACAAACAAACAAACATCCATACTTTCGCATTTACAATATTATAGTAGTGAGATGAGATGAGATGAGATTTACCCGACTGTCCAAACGCAGAGTAATGTTTTTATAGTTCATTCCAATAAAAAAAAAGCAAAAGGTAAACAAACATAGTATGCAGATGACATTGACATGTGTCAGTTCCATAGTAAGTTTGTTTACGTTTTGCTTTTTTTTGATTGGAATGAACTATATATGTATGTATGTACCTACGTTAGATTCGCCATGTATGTTAGATTCGCCATGTATATTAGATTCGCCTTTATCTCCAGATTAACAAAGGCTTCATTTTTATACGTAGAAGTATTGCATTGTGTAACACAATAAACGCCTATCCTACAGGAATAGACAGCGGCTGTCTGGTATTGCACTTGTTAGCATCACCCGCGGTCACGTGTAGGGCATTAAGATTTACACCTACGGACGTGTGCAACGCGACGTCATACAAAAATAACCAATTGCGCAGCTTTCCTCTCAGTTTTATCCTTTGAAAATGTACTGTAATGTAAAGTTATGTCCGTATGAAAATGTACATAAGTTTTGTAAATCTCATTGGTACATTGGTCAGGTTTCCTCACAATTTTATCCTTTGAAAATGTACTATAATGTAAAGTTATGTCTGTATGAAAATTTACGTGAGTTTCGAAAACTCATTGGTACATTGGCCAGGATTTGAACCCGAGACCTCTGGTTAGGAAGTCCTAGACACTGCTTTGAAGCCACAGATGACGTTTGTTTTTTTTTTGCTTTAAACGCTATTGCTAGACTTTCTGGCTTCTCAGACGAAAGAACCGTGACGTCGTTGCTAATTGAATCGATAGCTCATTTCATAGTTGATTTACAAACAGATTACCGAAGCGTTCATATTGTTTGTTTAATTCACCCAACGCTGGGTTGTTTGTTAGTTGGGTAATAAAATTGATAATTGAAATTAATGAAAGATTTTGTGAAACCCTAACAAAATTATTATAATGTAGGTAATTATAATAATAATAATAAATAATAATTTTACTACCACTCCATGTCTACCTGTTTTATTAGGTACCTATACGCTAACCCAATTTTTTTACATCGTTCTTCGCATAAACCTGAAATAATCAAGCGAAGCCATAAAAAATGTATCTCTCCTAGCAAAGTAAACTTTGCGTTTATTTATACACGCGTATGTAGCTTTATATGTAGCGCACAACAGACTGCAATAGTGGCATAACCCCGTAAGTTCTATTTTTGAGCGGTGTCGGGGACCGATATGCGCATGACCGGGCTATCTGCTTGAACTAGAGTCAGTCAGTCCGCCAGTCCGCACGCCGCAGCGAATAGCGCGGCCGCGCGCCGCTCGCGTCAACGAATACACAAATAAAAACAACACGCGAACGTGTAAATTGTGTAGGACGTTCCATTTTCAAAGTGTTAATATTTAGGAAAACAAAACAAAATAGTTCAGTGAATAAAGTTCTTTATTCAAAACGCCAAAATGAGACGCAACGTCAAAATACTCTTCCTTATTGGAACTCTTTGGATGTTTTTCCTTTTTTATTACATGCAGCCTGATACAGCACAATCTAAGGTAAGTTCTTTGTGAGGTGTCCTGGCTGAATGCCAAGAAAGGAGTTTCTGTTTAGATTTTGATCAGCTGTTAGGTTAGGGACCTCTGCAACCTGCGACCGGATAGAGTGCACTGCGCATGCGTCCGTCTACCCACGCGATGCGATAACTGCAATAAATAAAATAACGTTGTTTTTTATATTGCACATTACTATTATCACAATTTTCAACTGATCCATAATTATAATTCTAATTCCAGAGTTATATTTTAACGTAATAGTGAAAGTCGTATGCACGATTCAAATTTAATCCGTTTCTGATTATCGTAACCCACATTTCGATTTCACAAACAAAAATTAAAATAGAGTACTCACGTTTCTTTTTTAAATATAGAAATTACAACAAACAGTTTATTACCTATACGAAAAATGTCACACGATCTATGTTGTTCGTATTAATAATCTCTACATACTAACAAAAGGGGAGAAAAAGATGTCTCCCTAAAAAAATAGAACAGTTTTCTGTACTGAATATCCTAAGAAATAAAAAAGATTTTTCCTTGTTTACTCGATCGACGTTTCGAGTCGATTTCAACGTCCCTAGTGAAACCAAATATCGGCTCCCCGCCCCCATAGCTACTCTTTAACCAAATGTTCATTAGACATGTTTATTTTCACTTTTAGGTCAATGCCTAATTAATTGGTCATTCAATAAAATGTGACCAAATTTGAGTTACGACATTTTACCGGTATGTGAATCATTAAATTTTTGCAAATGACACTTAAAATAGAGTTTTATATTCTTTTTAGCATATCTAAACTACTAGATCAAAAGCCTGACTTTGAATTTTATTTCGTTATACTAATTTAGACATTTCAATGCAAAATAAAACAAGAAATTGTTTTTTTAACCTTGTGTTGTGAACGCATATGATAGTGTTAGTCATAACATTATTTTGGTGACTAGCACAAGTATATTGACACAGGTATAACAGTCAGTTTAACAATAGGACATAATTAATGAAGTCACTAATTGTGTACCTACTAATTAATTTTAGCTAGAAACAGTAAAATTCAATTCATTCTTCACACTTTTAAATATTTCAATTTACAGACGATAATAATAAATAAATAATAATAATAATAATAATATCTGGGACAAAGCACACACGGTCATCTGGCCCCAAACTAGGATTCCCTGTATCTTGGGAACCAGAGACTGATATACATACACATATACTTTTTAAATACATACATATATAGATATAATACACCCAGACTTAGAGCAAACAATTCTGCTCATCACAGAAAAGTTTGCCCTGTGTGGGGATCGAACCCACGACTCTCGGATCAGAGGTCAGGATCACTAACCACTTAGCCACCGAGTCAGTCAGACGATGGCAGATATCGCGCTATATTAGCGATAAAACGGTTTACCTATATAACTTTTTTAATGTTACTGTTTAAGTTTTCCTGTTTTATGTTTATAATCAAGTGTTTTCTTTCATTCATTCATTCAAACATATAGGTAATCAGTTAATCACTAATCAACTACATATAGGGTGATTGGTACATACATACCTGCAACCTTTTAAACGGTGATTCTACTTATGCAGCTAAGAGGTTTGTTTTTACTCTTTATATTTGTAAATCACAAGGGTAAATAAAAAGTCAGTCATAGCTTGAAAAATACTTACGTATATATAAAATGACTGACTTTAAATTAGTTCTCGATACGAAAGGCTATGCTCATGATAACGAACAACTTTCCCTCTAAGGAACCCATAGCGAAATCGCAAAAAAAAATTTGGACTCTCCATACAAATCAATCAACTGACCGGCCAAATTAGTATGAAGAGTCCAATTTTTTTTTGCGATTTAACTATGGGTTCCTTAGGGATAGTTGTTTGTTATCATGAGCACATGCATAGCCTTTCGTATCAAGAACTAATTAAAAGTCACCCTATATAGAATATAGAAAGTAGATTACAAAAATAATACTGTTTTATTTTAAAGATACAATCACAATACTACGTATGACAAAATTATGTTCACTGTTCAAACTGCTTTAAAAAAATATGAATAGAAGTTTCACTAAAAGGTTTTGTTGACTCTGAACAATTTTTGTGACAATTATTCTGCAATCTGATTTAAAATACAAATGTTTGATGATGTGACTGGCAGACGAATAAATGAACTGACAAAAAAAAAGATTCCGACGAATTGAGAACCTCCTCCTTTTTTTGAAGTCGGTTGAAAAAGATGTCTGTGATTATAAGGCAATACACAATCCTAAAAATTAAAGACTATAATAGGTTTTAGCTAACCGCGAGGCTTATAAGTAATACGCAAATAATAAAAAAATACTAAAAAAAATCTTATAACAAATTACTTTAGCTAAGACCTAAACATGTAATACGGATGATGTAAATTAAAAAAAGAACTAGGTACAAAAATTACGTCCAAAAGTGAACGTAGCATTGCGCGGTGCGGTTGCAGCTACTGTATGCAAGCTCCGTTTAAGAACTAGATAAAAAGATTATGACTGTTGCAATGAAAAATAAAAATTAACTACTTTACATAGGTAGGTGCTGAAATTCCAAAAAATCCATCATCATTATCAGCTTTTTTGTCATTGTAATCTTAGTTACTCGTAATATGTAGTTATTTTTGTCGAATTTTATTTAGACTAATACCTAAATATAATATAAAATATAAATAAATAAAGTCAATGACAAAATAGTTAAATGTAAGTTAGATTTTGACATTTAGTCGAGGTCAGAATGTATTACCCGCGCGAAATATAAAGTAACTAAACGTTATTTTTGGACAGATTAGATTTTTTTTTTTTTTACAGTTCTTTGTGTTAATGAAACGGTATGACTCAGGTCCGCTTAAAAGGACCGTGGGTTTAATTTAACTGCGTATACAGGATGTCTCTTTTAAGGATCACTACAATTTACTAGATTTAACAACTTTAAAAAATCTATCAAACATTTATGGTCTTTGTCGGCAATAAAAATATTGACTCATTTGCAAACTGAAATCGATATTTATATTATAACGCAGTATATCTAGTTATATTTATTTGACTAGCGATATGTGTCAATCGCTAATCAAAGGAATGTAACCAGAGATACTTTGATTTAATATTCACTATCGAGTTTAATTTGCAAATACGATAAGTCAATAATTTCTGGGACTTTCGCTTTTATTCGGTCATTTTTTACGTCTTTAATTTAATTTTTCTGATGTCCTCATATTTATATTTCAATAAACCAATTTTTCTCTTCGTTACGTTATACAACTTACCTTTCACAACAGTTTTTACTTTTGTACCAAAAAAGTTGGCTCCCGTTTTTTTTTGTAACACCCATCCCAACTAAAGTTATGCCGACCCTAATATTGAAATTCACAAACTCGCTCAGGTATTCAGCCAACGTTTACGCAAAACGGTTATCTTTGGACCTTTCCCTAAGAGACATTTAGACCTTTTACCCGATTAGGTTTAAGGCCTTAAGGTACTTCTTGTTTCCAGGTTATCTGGACGTATTCCGCATTGATCAACGATTTGTACAGTTTTATACATATTTTATTTTGCTTTTCCGATCTTTGCTTCTCATAAAGTCCTTATTTAATAACTCTAAAATGCCTTAAAAGAATTTAACTGTATTTTCTACTGATGAAACTGAATAACTTTCGCTAAGGAACAAAACACTAAATTACAAAAAAAAAAATTCTATTCCTATATTCCCTATATTCTCGTATACGTAAGTAGATCTATTTATTTAAAATCCTTCACGTTTGAAACTTCATAACTGAAATTGAACTGAATCTATAAGTAGGTATTGACAAAGGAGACAACTAGAATAGTTTTTATTCCCGAAGCTTTCGATTTTAGAGGGATCTGGAAACATATTTCTGGCTGAAATGTCCAGAGGCCATTGAAGCCAGTTTCAAATGTCACGTGATCACACGGGTGAATGCTAGAAAAAATGAAAAATGTCTAAATGTCATTGCGTATCTATCTCCCAAAGGATCTTTCTACGCACCACTCACAACAAAAGTCAGTCATAAAAATAATACCTGTCACTTAAGGACACTGGCAAAAGTTTGTGCAAAAATAAGACATTATTTACTAAATAGCAATTTTATTGCAGCAAAATTTACTGAATTGAATTTTAATTGCATATTCAGTTTTTAATTTACAATAAAATAATCACAGTATGAAAACAACTATTTATTAACAAAATGTCATTTTTGACATTCTATTTAAGATTGGAAGCGGTAAAATCTTCACTACAAATAATATTATATTATTGGTTTCCAATAAATAATAAGAATAAGAAGAAGAATAAGAATTTCCTATAAGAATTCTGTCAAACTATACCTCTGATATTTGTATGTGAACTGTGTTTTGTCTTGGAATAAATGTGTCTATCTATCTATCTATCTTATTTCTGAACCAATCAAGTTGTCGTAAGACATCTTGGTCACTAGAAATTAATTGAAAATACATTTATAGCCATAATGAAATTTAATGGCCAATAATGAAGTCTAAATTTTGAATAACAATGAAATTGTTCATAAAAGCATAATCAATGCTCCAAAGAAGAATGGCTCATGAGAAAACGAAAACATGGTTACCATCGCATTTTACGAGTAATATCTTTGACTTCTTGATAATGATAAGCCGTTTCTGTTGTAGTGTAACAGTAAGTTTAAAAGAAGCTTCTTCTTCTACTTAGCGTTATCCCGGCTGGAGCCAGGGTCTGCTTTCCTACTCAATCTACTCCACTTTGCTCGATCTTCAACATCCTCTTCACTTGTGACTTTGCCTGCTTGTACTTGTACAGAAATAGTTTCTATCTTTTAGAAAACGTAGATTTTTTTCAAAATTCCTCTGGAACTTTTCATTATTGCCGGGTTCGAAGACTCTTTATAAAATTGGAAATATACCTATTATTATACAATAAAAGCAAAGTATAGTTTACTTCGCATTTACCAAGAAAATTTAATAATTTCTTGATAAATAAATTACTGTTGCTGCGTAATACATAAGTTGTATTAATGAAACAACAAGAATACAATTTATATTTCGAATAACGCAATAGATAGGTAGTAATACTATAATTACAGAATAGATACATTTCCCTCATTTATGAAAAAAATTGAAACTTATTATTTCATTTTAATATCCGATCGAAGTTTACACGTAATGCGTAACTTACATCAAATTTTATTACTTCGATCTCTTTACAGGTCATACAGGCAAGCGATGGCGATTGCATACGATGGTACACAATTAGCACTTGTGTTAGCAGTACCCATCACTTCCTACTGAAAGTAAAACCTTAAAAGCGTAACCACAAATGTATATTTGTTAACCGGGCTCACAAAATATCTAACGCGACCATTCAGGTATTTTTGTGTATAATAAGACCATGAACAATTCTAACGAGATTATCTTCGAATAAAACAATATACATACATAAAATAAAATACACATCATTCATTAAAAAAAATATAGAGGAAAATATATAGTTAATTATCTTAATAAAAATGATAATAATTTTTCGATTTTTAAATACAGCATACCGCAAATTTTATAGAGTTCTATACCCAAAGAAGTAACGGGGATTTACGGAGACCTTACTTCGTCCATCTGCCTGCATCTTATCAAAGGACTGCATCTTATAAACCGTATAGACAGCTAGTTAAAATTTTCACAGAATATGCAACGATGAAGACACAGCAGTGTATCGTCTGTAATAGATGCAGATGCTATTGATTTATTGATTGCATCTATATCGCAATAAAATGAAAAAATATGAGCGATACGTATTTCGAACTTTAACTGTTTTATCTCTTTTCTTAATATTTATTTGCGAAAGATTTACAAGATCTACAATCACGTTGCCAGTCCAGTCTAATACAAGTTTGAAATGCGTTTAAATTTAACCTTTACAAAATAACTGCTAGTCGTGACTCGATTCTAAATCGCTCTCAGCATGCTTTCCCCTCGTGGTAGGAATTTTAGTTCGCCACTTGCGGAAACTGAGTGACATTTTATGGGGCAAACGTAAGGACATTCAAATTCCAGCTTCATGTGAAAACAACTCTCTCTTTCTCATAAAATAAACAGGGCCGTCTGTATGTCATACATTAAATCCGTAACTTTATTAGCGCTTTGACGTAATAGCTTTTAAATTTCGATAATTTGAGGAAAATATCGGAATACTTTAAAAGTGTTAACTATACTTTACGTCACATTGCTTTTTCATAATTTCCTAACAGCGATAAATCTCACATGGTCATCTGGTCCTAAATTAGGATACCCGGTATTATGGGAATCAGAAAAAACTGACATGTACACACATGTTAGTAGGTAGGTTAAATACATAAAACATTTAAATTAATTTAAATAATATACTTAGACAGGGATCAAACAAATCTGCTAATATGAGAAATGTGTGCTCTGAGTGGGAATCGTATCCACGGCACTTGGATCAGTAGTTAGTCATGTTATCTGTTTGTTTTAACATAAATGTTACTACCTTACAGGACATTTAGCATTTACATGTCGAATTATTAATTTTGGGCTAAATTGTTTATGTTATATTTCTAAACGTTTACTTCCCTTATTAAAATATGTTTATCAAAAAATCTCATAAATAGCATATTACTCAACTTCGTGACAGTTTGTCGGTGAGATATTAAACAACCTATATCTGGGAAAATATCTTTTTAATCTTTCCACCGTCTATACCTTATGGATAGGATGGTTAAATGTGCCACACGGTACGAAGAAGATTTTTAATATGCTTAGGCAACTTTCTTATCGGTCGTTAGCTGTTCGCTTACTTACTCATTTACGTCACTACTGTGCTATAATCTGTATGGATATAGTGATATACTCCTATATTTTGCTCCACATTTTCGATTTCAGAGATTTAGATTCTAAGGAAGACATCTCACACTTGCACCCCGCTCTCCTCCCTAGAGCGGAGCGAGGATAGACAACTTCTTTGAAAAACAGATTCAGTTATACTTACAGTAAGTTTTACATATAAAAGTATTTAGCACTTGGCATTTTTTAGCTCTGTTTACTTGATATACATTACATCACATACCTACATGTTACTCTGACCTTCCTCAATAAAATAAGCAAACACTCGGACTTTTTATAGAGCTTCGTATTTGTAAGAGCCATGTAAACAGTTAATATTGGATAGCGGTATGTGAATATTGGTTTAACACAAGTTTACAGCGAATAAGGTATAGTTTTTAATGAATTAATGTAGTGATGCTAACTGCAGTAAGCTAGGTATTTAGATATATGTATATTTTCTATTGCTGATATTAAGATCTCGGTTTCTGAAAACTGAATACCTTTTTTTGTTTAATCTTCAAAAAGTCTTCCATTATAAAAAATTAATAGGGACGAGGTGGCAGGTTCGTATCGTGGCTGTGTCGAATTTGTAGGACTCAATAAGTTACTCCTCAAGTAGTGTTTATTCTGAGTCACATGTTTAATTATTATAGCTAGCAAAATTTTTATTCATACCAAATTCTACAGTTGGAATCGAATGACACGAAGACCACTGAACTGATGTTCACTAAACAAATAAGAACTACCGTCAAATGAAATTAAAACCCCGTTCAATTCTGTTCATATGTTTTACGATACCACAAATAAACACACACGAAATTAAAAAAAACTCAGATAACAATAACTAAATATAAATATCCAGGGACCAATTATCATTATGGGAACCAGAGACTGATATACAATAAATACATACACATAGGTATCCTTTTTTTAATACATTCATATACAGACCTAATACACCCAGCTCCAGAGCAAAAAAATCTGCTCATCACAAGTATACCTGGGTAGTAATAGAATCCACGGCACTCGAATTAATAACAAGTGCTAAACACCGAGCCGCCGAGTCTATCGTTTCAACGACGTTTTAACTGTGTAATTCAACTTGCCTTTTGTACATTTAAAAAGGAAGTGTAGATTCTTAGATAACGACCTATATATACATAATAGATATCGAATTTCTCGAGATGATTGTAATTGTATGGCTACTCAAATTACTCCGTTCAGAGCAAAATTACTCAATCACTGTGCGAGTTGAAGACGAGACCTACTTGCACACTTCACTTTCAAGAGTTTCAAGATAAGTGTAGGTCATTGCCTAACTGAGACTTACAGATTTTTTTATGTCATAGGCCCATAGACACCCGCAACACCAGAGGAGTCACAAGTGCGTATGAGCGGCCTGGACGTCCATGCTCAGCAACGTTGTGTCCTCGGATAAAATATTTTCATTTTTTTGAGTATTTGAGTATTTTTGATCTATACAAGCTTCCAACTAAGTATGATTCTAGTACATGCCCTATCCTACCCTAACGTAAAATAAAGGATGTAATAAAAACGACCAAGTGTAAATCGTAGTCACGCTAGTTATGGTGCGGATCCCTAGATATACGGATTTTTCCTCAGCCGGTTCGTTTCGCACTTAGCCAGTTTTTTTTTATTAGTTTCCACATCGCCTTGTCCAAATATTTATTAGTTTCATTGAAATGAACTTCAGCCTAGGTTATGTTTTCAAAACGTTTTGTCATTTGTGCTAATCCTAGCGTTTGTCATCTTTTGTTCCTTCAAAACAATATTGTTCGGAATACTTATTGTTTTGTTTTTACAATACGTCGGATAATTAAAATGAACTTCAAAGTGTAGGTAATCACAAATATCTTTGTTTTCATAACATTCTGTCGATTTAGTTCAGATCCTTATACAGATATTTTTAATGCTTCAAAATTATTATCTATAGCAGGAGCCGGCCTATTTATTAAACAAAAATCATAATTTAAGTTTGATAATAGTAGAATTACGATTTAAATTAGAGGAATTCGTTATAAGTATTTACTCAACTATACAAGCGTGATTAATAAATACAAATCTAAGGAAACCTGACCCTCCAAAACTCTCCGAACAAGGACAAACTCTTATGGGTTTTTGCTGGACCGGCATTGTATTTATAAGCATTGTTTTGTTACCTTATTATTATGTAATAAAAATAAAATAAAAAAAAACAATGAAATGGACAATGTACATCATACACAAATATTTTATACACATAATACTAACACACATCTGAAAAACATAACCCTTCGCTTGGACAGTCGGTCAAAATATTAATAAGTGCTACATTCACTCCGTAAGGTGTGTTAAAAGAGACATAAAGAATTACAAAACACTTCTAATATTGTTGTTACGGGACTCTCGTACAGAAGCTTGGAAAGAGGTAGTTGATACTGGGGAGTCCGTCGAAGCATGACCGCCGCCACCCACAGAGATTGGTCAGATTCCTGTGATCATTGTTGTAGCTACAAAAAGGTGTGATGTGAAATTGTTCTGTCTACTCAGTAACCTTAAACAGGCATTAGAAAAATAACGGCTGCAGAATTGTTCTCCCTTTTTAAAACAATACCAAAAAAGTTTGGACTCTTCATACAAAAATGTTCAATCCGACTATTTTCTAAAGAGTGTTCAAATGTTTTGTCGTTTATTTAAAAAGTGGTAGAATAAAAGTTGTTACATTTGACATGATTACCCAATAGTGTGAATATGTTTACATCCGCTATTCAATAAATACATTGTAAAACATATATACACTAATACTAAAATCTCTGTTTGGCATACGCATTATTTGTGCTGGGTTGGAATCGAACCTGAAAATGAAAATATTTTATTCGAAATAGGTAGCAGTGTACACTTTTCGAACGTCATTCTTTTATCTACCTAATACGAGGTTCCTACCACTCGGAACTCGTATACCCACGGTTTCGGGAAGTGTTTGCGGAGTGAGAAGAAACGGCGGGCCCTAAAGAAACTCCCTCCAACACATTTAAAAAAAAAGTCTTATATTCTATTACACCTTAATGCTGGATCAATAAATGAATTATACAACGTCATGTCTGTAAATAAAGTATAAAAAAATAAGAATAAAGAAAGAAAGGATTCAAAAGAGATAAAACCTCGAACTCTTTTTCTATCAAGACTACCGTTTGGAGCACCTAATATCTATTATGCCAGCGAATCAGTCAAGTCATTAAATTAGTAACTAGATAACGTGTAGTTTCAGTTCACCAGTAGGAATCTAGAACATGATTCAAAATCGATAAAATTCATTTGCATGGGTCTCACGTGCCGGCACAGACAGGTACCTTACCTTCCTACGTGGAACAATTTTACAATAGCAGAAGTGGCGGACTAAACTTTGACAACTACTTCGAAAGTTTACTACTTACGACAAAACTTTAGTTCGACTGTACTTACTGTGACAAGTCATTAATTCGACAGACATTAGTTCGATAAGAACATAGTTCCACGAGACTTTTGTTCTACAAGTAAAGTAGGCTCAGAGGAGTATATTTTTGGAAAAGTTTTTTCAGTTTTTAACCGACTTCAAATAAAGGAGGTTCTCAGTTTGACCTGTATGTATGTATGTTTGTTTGTATGTATGTTTGTCCGCAATTATCTCGCGTTTGGCTGAACTGATTTTAATGCGGTTTTCAGAAAAGTATTTAGGAGGTTTTAGTATTTTAACCGACTTCAAAAAAAGGAGGTTCTCAGTTTGATCCTTATGTTACGCGATTGAAGTCGGTTTTTTGACGCTTTCAGCGTTGTCGATTATGTTAAGTGTCATATAGAACTACCATCTTATCTTAGTATTGTTCTCTCGAAATTGTGTCCTTCGCAGTGGTTTTTGTCGATATTCGGTCCGCCGCCACTCAAATAGCAGACTATCTACCTAATAAATTATAGACTATTTGTCTATTTTTGAGTAGCAGGTACTCGTATACAATTCCTGGAATCTAATTGTAGGTTTTTTAGTTACCTATACTACCTAAAGGCATTTTGATTGATGTATGACAATTAAATTTTAAGTGATTTTACAGAAAACCACAGTTAACATATTATCCCCATTATCTTTACGTCCATCCATAAAAATGTATGTGTAATATATTTTTCAAATTCTCAATTGGTAAGCCCTTGGCATCATCTCACCTCATGGTAAGTGATGATGATGCCGAGGATGGAAGCAGGCTTACCAATATTCCCAACGCAATTTGAGACCTGGCTATCTAGTCTCCATGCCGGAACACATCAGTACTATGGATGTATCGATGTTTGGTGGCAAGACTTAAATAAAATTGTGGTAGCTAGCCAGGCGGGCTCAGAAAATACCCTACCACCAACCAAACCAAGTCCTACAGATTTGTACCCCGCCGGGAATCGAACCCTTGACCTCCTGATATAAAGCGATTGGACTAGCCTCTATAGACTAGAGGCTAGTCCAATCGCTTTATAGGAGGCGGTTTTTGTCTATGATATTTTATATATTCATTTGTTTCTGTAAAAGTGAATCTATACAAACTTAAATTTACATAAATGTTTTTTTTATATAAAACTAAACTAAGAAAGTAACTAACAATGTTTTTTTTTTTTGTTTCAGGTATGAACAAGCAAAAAGAAGAGCAGTAAAATAGTGATCTCTTTGCTACACAAAAGGTGAAAGACAAACATTACATTAAATTTTATGTTTATTGATCTTGAAGTGCTCTCAAAAATTTTTTAAATAACACTTCACCGGAGGGTAAGGACGATGCTGCCTAGCATATATTACGCAAATTACCTATATCACTCTGGCCTCGAAGACTTCTTCTTTAACCTCGGAGAGCTGAACATATACTAACATCTTTATAACCTAGTTCTATTATTTATTTACTAGCTCACCTAGTAATAATTTTACTTACAAATTACAAATCCTAACCTAAATAAATAGAACGTAATCCAAACGAAGCTGTGCTACTTATAACGTCCTTATACGTCCCACTTCCCACTTAACCAAAATATGCCAGTTAGTACATATTATAATTTAACTTTTGGGTGTATGCGAGCAGAATTAATTTGCCAAGGCCAAACGTATAGTATAGTAAGCTGTTTCCTTTTACTTATGGTACAGGAAAATCGAATTGTAATATGGTTTATTTTATGACACAATTTTAAATAATTATTTGATGACCCAGGAAAATAAAAACAATCCATATGAATGTTCAAGACTGAGGCATCATTTGTTAATTATACTAATGAATGATGTCTTAAATTTACCTAGTTCACATTGGCGTTATTCAAATGTTTTGTTTACCATTTTTTGATAAAAAAAAGTCCAAAACCAACAATATGATAAAAAAGTTCATAAACAAATTTCACTTTAGTAGATTGTAGAAACAATACTGAAAACTTCTTAATACATACGCATCGATAAAACGAAGGGAGCTATCAATGCTGGTGCAGTTCCACAAAAGCCTTTTAAATTACTTTCTAAGCGTCGTCGTTAGGGACTCCTCAGCGTTTATTTTATTTAGGATTTTCCAAGCTTTCTATCTTAATTAACCATAATTGACCATGCTGAATACGTTAAAAACTACCGACAACTCTAATTTTGCTATGTTTATTAATTTAATTTTGCTATCGCAACAACTCCAATTTTGCTATGTTTTTGTTGATTTTCTCAAAAACCGCTGAATCGATTTCGATAAAATTTATATGGGACCACCTGTGAAGTATACCCTTTTAAACAAAAAAAGAATTTTCTAAATCGGTCCAGGCGTCTTCGAGTAATCGGTGAACATACATAAAAAAAAAGATTCCGACGAATTGAGAACCTCCTCCTTTTTTTGAAGTCGGTTAAAAATCAGTCTTCTCTAAAATTAGTTAAAACGTGGAACCATTTATGAAAGAGCGAAAAGGTACATACCTACGAAATTACATACACGGCGAGCGCTTTGTTTGCGAAAATAGAAAACAAAACGCTGCCTTTGCGCAGTCGGGTAAAGAGTATTAAGTGCTTATGATAATCTAATACCCATCAACGGACTAAAACCAATTCAGACATAAAACAATCACAGCAATCAGAGCAAAACAGTAAAAAAAAAAGAAAATCAGAACAATCTTGTGTTATGCAAGATTTTTGTCTATTGAATAGCCAATGATCCGTTATAACAGAATCTTCAGCAATCAATGAGAAGCGGAACCGATCGGAACGGAGTGGAAATATTTTGTAAATTTTACTAGGTATATTGTTTGCGGTCGTGGCTTAGTGCGGCTTGCGTGGTCACGTCGATCACGCAGGTTAACTTACTGCAGTCACGGTCATTACCTGGATGAGCGGCATTTATGGCGACGACGCGTCAAGCTGCTGGTGCTAGTTGCTATCACTAAATGGGATAGTAGTCGTTTAAGGCTCAATTGTCATAGGTCTTAAAGATGACTTCTGGCAATGAGATTGGCCACAAACCTCACGATCAATCCAGAATTGGCCCCGTGTATGGAGATGGCCTATCTGTGGAATGGGAAGTGATCCGTGCCCCATTAATAGAGACTTGTGTATTGTTAACGATGTAACGAAAGATATTGCTTAAACTGTGAATATAAAAATCTTGTGAATGAGAATATTGTATAACCTGTAAATCCAAAAAACGAGAGTTGTGACAATTAGGAGAGACATATTGATATTAAAGAAGAATGTAATGGTGCAGATAGAAGACAATCAAACTGCGCCGCTGCAAGTGCAGGGTTACTATAGAAATATAATATTACGAGTCACGCCAAGTTCAGCGCGGCGGATTCTGTATACGAGTAGTAACCCTGTTTTCCGAGCTTACCTTGGCGGGGCGTGTCGTCTATCGGCACCTTTACTAACAATCCTGATGATAAATGATAAAGCCATTGATATGAAGAAGCCACCACCTAAAATAGATTTTTCTGATATGTGTAGAAATTACCTAAAATAGTAAATTCTCTCAGAATATTAAAGCAGTTTTTTTTGCAAATAGGTACTAAGTATACGTTATTTAATTCATTATGTGCCATTCTGTCTGACCTTGGAATATTTTAATGGCATCACCAGCCATACATAACATTATAGCGATAAATAACTTTTAGTATTCAGAAGATGTCTTTGTCCAATTTTTTAAAGTATGTTTTATAGCTACAATTGGTACATTATAAAATTCTTATTAAAATCGTGCATCACTGATAGATTTATTGTTTTTTTAGATGTTCATACATAAACGTCGCCATCACTTTATCATCATATTATCACCCTTTAGACTATGGTTATTGGCTTTGAGGATTTTTAGCAAATCCCGCTATCGAGTGTTTTATATTGTACTATAGATGGAGTAACAAAATAAATAGGTAGGTGAGATCCCAATAATGAATTTAAACAACTTTCTTCACAGATCTTATGGTCAATCCTCAAAAAAAAACTTACCATACAAACTAAGCCAATAAGTTGACCAATTTGTCTGAAACCTGCTTTTAAATAATAAAAAAAACGCGTCCTAATCAGTCCACCCTAAAATGCCACAGTCTTAAAAATATTAGGATTAAAAATCACACAGACTACGTGTAAAATACGATTAAACGGAAACCAAAACAACAATCACTTTCATAAAATTAATCATTGATCGATTTAACTCGCTAACTACACGAATTACAATTGCAAGCATTCACCATTCGTCGCAGGGAAAGTGTGGAAAAACGCCGTGAACAATACCTTGTAAAACCATAGAGAAACCTTTCACCCGCCATAGCGAGAATTTTCTACTAATTATCCGTAAATGATGCCCATAAAAACTAGGTCTCGAAAGTCGATTGAGTTGTTATAACAAGAGCCAATGATGGAAGCCGAAGGCATTGATGAGTCTAATAAAAGAACAGTTCAATTGTTTCTTACATCTTCTTGCACTTGTAGCTGTCTCAGTTTAACCATAACAACATGTACCGTTGCAAAAATACCGATGATAAGAAAATACAGCAAAAAAGAGTCGAACGGAGTTCTGTTCTTTTTATGGTGGCACCAAATAGAAGCTAATTTATCCGTCCGCCTGACTTAGTATTATTAATAATTATTTCCAGAAATTCAGATTTTTTAAATGACACGTGTTTTTCAATTGTACTGCAACATGGCTAAGGTTTTTCATTCATAAAATTTCATTCATAACTTACTCACTTGTTAGTATATATGATATGACTGATGACCTGGTGAAGGTTGCAGGAAGCCACTGGATGCGGGCAGCGTGAGCGACCGGTTGTTTTGGAAATCCTTTCGGGAGTCCTTTTGTCCAGCAGTGGATAAGCTTTGGGTGATGATCATGATGATATTATGTATCGTAAATTGAAAGCCGTAGTTAACTTGTTTAAAAAATATTATAAGGTCTACAAGCACTGTGCAGTCAATTCTATTGAATACAACTAGTAAAAGCTGAGACCAATCCCTTTGCCAAATACCATTTATTTACTGTTTATACACTGAGAAAAAAATACGTATTCGGGCTACGTAATTTACATAGCAAAACAGTACAGCATGACAGTTGTAGCCGGAACCGTGTCGCATACGTAGCTAGTATTAAGTAGGCGGTGCCATGAAGTTTGTCATTAACCGGCATACGTAAATTACTGCTGTGTTGTTTTGCTACATATGTAAGTAGCTGGTAGAATGGTGTTTACTACGTACATAGGAAGATCTATACAGGCGTAGGCTCCGTAAGGCATGGAATTTCCTACTCATGTACTGGTGATGGATGCGTACAATACTGGTAAGGGATCCGTAAAGCATTGTGTAGCCTACGTATGAAAGGTTGTAACACAGGTTCTTCACTGGGCTAAGCTCTGTAGAACATTGTGTAGCCTACGTATGAAATGTTGGTTCACAGGTTCTATACTGGACTAGGCTCCTTAAAGCTTGGAGTCTCCTACTTATGTACTGATGATGGATGCGTAGAATACTGGCACGGGATCCGTAAAGCATTGTGCAGTCTACGTATGAAATGTTGTTGCACAGGTTCTATACTGTACTAAGCTCCGTAAGGCATGGAGTGTCCTACTTATGCACTGGTGATGTATGCGTACAGTAATGCCACGGGATCCGTAAAGCATTGTGTAGCCTACGTATGAAATGATGCTGCCCTGATTCTATACTGGGCTAGGCTACGTAAGGCATGGAGTCTCCTACTTATGTACTGATGATGAATACGTACAACACTGGCACGGCATCCGTAAAGCATTGTGTAGCCTACGTATGAATTGATGCTGCAGGCTCTGTAAACACATTTTACCCTGTATGATTCCGCAATGATTTTATCTATTAATTACGGATTTAACCTTATCTCGCAATTAATTAATAAGATCGTTGCAGAATCATACAGGGTAAAATGTGTTTACAGACCCTGCAGCATCAATTCATACGTAGCTACACAATGCTTTACGGATCCCGTGCTAGTATTCTACGCATCCATCATCAGTACATAAATAGGAGACTCAAAGCCCTACGGCGCGACGCTTAGCCCAGTATAGAACCTGTGAAGCAACAATACATACGTAGTAAACTCAATACTTTAGCGGTCCCGTGCCAGTATTGTAGGAATTACATCACCTGTAAATAAACAGCAAATAATAAACATGTGTTTTTTGTATTAACAGATAAGGATGAAAAATTAATAATCATACATTATAGAAAATTGAATCACATTTATTTAAAAAAATGCATGTAACAGACTGAAATATGTAACATTATATTTAATCAAATTAATGTTATTTATTATATTACCGTGTCATTAATAATAGATATCTATTATTTCCGCAAACAACAAATATGTCGATTCCGAAATATCTTACAAAATTGTCAATAATTATTTTATACCATGATGTTGAGTTACAATAATCATCACAAATATCTTCAGATTGGAAATTTAACCTAACACTGAATACCTCAGACGTTGCTACCATTTTTTGCGTCCCAGATGATAACGGAGTTAACTGTATATTTTTGTGAAACACATCATTTAATATAAACTGATTACGTTTAGTATTCTGTATACCTGAAACAGAAAATAACAAGTCAATTAAAAGTGGCCAAGTGCGTGCGTGTTCAAAGTTGGGTTCCATAGTTCAAATTCAAATTCAAAAAATTAAATGTATATTTTAAAAAACAAAATTATTTTTGCAGTTATAAACATTTTGTATGAAAACCTTGAACTTTTAAAAATCCAACTACACATGCATGACAAAGGGTTCCTTGTTGACTTTGAAACCTTAAAAACATACATATTATTATGTACTCACACTATCTTTGTTGTCGGTTCCAGCTACGGGTAAAAATGACATAGATTCTGTCTCCTTTCCTGTATAATGTCAGATCCCGCTATAGGTAATGATGGCAAAGCTTCTACATTGTTCTTCTCTGTTTTTGAAGCAAGGAAATCAGGATCTAGGAGCTGAAATTTATCCAAAATACATTATATAAGGGAAACCTAAGAAATAAAGATCGACCGCCTTTACATCATCGTTTAGTAAGTGCTTCAGTATGAATGAATGGGCTCATATTATAGATCTTAACACACTTAAATCATGTAAGGAAGAAGCTATTATAAGTAAATGTAATAAAGAAGCTAACTTACCTAATTTGTAATACTATCTTGGAGTTGTTTTTAATGTATTATTGGATTTTCACCCAGTCCCCAATTTTGGGTACTAATTCTTGTAAATCCTCAGTCTCCAGTAAAAGCAAGAGCTCAATGTTGTTTTCTGAAAAAGGAAATTTCCTTTGTATTTAATTAAAAACAAAGTAAGAACAGGAAGTGAATTCGCGCGTTTTGCAATGCGACGTCGCATCATGAATTTAGCTACTAATATTTATTTTACGTACCACAAACAAATAACTTCTTTAAATCCGGGCCTTACATTTTCACAGTTAGTTAAAAACTCTTCCATTCTTCCATTTTCCAGGCTTTCTTTTTGTAGTAAGGTTCTCTGTGAACGCACGCGGCGGCGGCGCGGGCGCGCGGAACCACAATGCCGGCCACTAAAACAGTGTTGCCCGGTCTGATTTTCATTTCACCCCGTGGCCTCGTCTCAATTTACCCTAGATTTTACATATTTCGTAGTTCTTTGAAAATAGTGGTATCTTTGAATATTTTTAAACAAAAATTGTAAAGTTTTACTTTTTTGTGATTGCATAGCGGTAAGTCATGGTAAAAAATAAATATCGCCATGTCTTGTGTTTTATGAAAACTGATAACTGGTGTTCTATTGAGTCAATAGGCATTTTTTCAGAGTTTTCATAAAACACAACAACAAAAAACGCATATTGACTCAATAGGCGTTTTTTAAGAGTTTTCATAAAACAAGACATGGCGATATTTATTTTTTTACCATGACTTACCGCTATGGGCCGTGGGTTTTAACGCATTCATTCCATTTGGGTTAAAACCGGGTTTTTTGGGTTTTAACCCAGTTATAACCCATTATCGCTTATTTTAGTGGGTGAAAACGTGAGAAAGGAATGAGATGACTTAAAATGATTCGGGAAGCTCCACAATATCTTCACATTCAAAATATCGCAAGGTCTCAAGACTAAAGTCTTTGACCAGTGTGTGTTGCCAGTGATGACATATGGAACCAATACATGGTCGCTTACCTACTATGAGCCTAATAAGAAGGCTCAAGGTTACCCAAAGGACGATGGAGCGTAATATGTTTGGTGTTTTCCTACGTGATCAAATCAGAAATGAGGAGATACGTAGGAGAACTAATGTAACCGACATAGCTCACAGAATCGCTAAACTTAAGTGGCAGTAGGCGGGGCACATTTGCGGGAAGCCGTTGGATGCGAGCAGCACAGGACCAGTCGGTGTGGAAATCCTTGTGCGAGGCCTTTGTCCAGCAGTGGACGTCTTTCGGCTGATGATGATGATGACATTGAAAAGCCTTAAAAACAACACCCATATTGAAATGTTTTGAGAAATACATATCCGACATCTCGGATTTCGGAAAAAAGTATCGTTTTTGTGAGCACCCTGAAAAATATCGAATATGCCACTCATTCAATACTTGTTTTAAAAATATCCATCATCTTAAGTTTAAAAACAAAGATCATTTTCGTAATCAGCACCCTGCTAAAACTCGAAAATGACGCCCATGGCGATATTTTTTGACAAATGCATGATCGCCTTCTTAGATTCAAAAATGGATGTCATTTTCGTAATCAGCACCTCGAAAAATTTTTTAAATTATACCCATATCGATTTATAAAAATGCATGTCCGCCATCTTGGCTTCAAAAGTAGATGCTATTTTTGTTTTGGTCTACTCAAAAATTTCTCCTATATCAATGCTTTTCGAGAAACGCATACCTATTCATAGGTTTCGCCTTTTAAGACAATGCAAAAATCCACTGTCACCCTCACCAAGGATTACTAATATACAGAATATATTTATATACCCATCTTTTTACAAATACGGACTAAATCCAATCAATATGACGTATGGCTTTTAAATAATATAATATAATATATAATATTGTAATCGTTAATCGTTTTACTATTTTTCTTTCTTCTTTCTTTCCTTCTTTAATCAGATTAAGATTGTAGAGAACTTAAATCAACAAAAAGATATGTCAGTAATCAGTTTGTTTTTATATCTAACTGCCCTCATTATCACTTGACGTTGTCGATGCAAGCGGAAAAAATAAAATTTGTGACTGACTGACGTCATTGCTTTTGGGCTACAGACGGTTTAAGGACATACATACACGCATACATAATAAACGTATGTATATTTTATACATAATATACATACCATATACATATACTTAAAAAAAATTACCCTCCACCAAGCAGTTTGTTTTCACCCACCAACCTAACGGGTTAAAACTGGGTGATAACTGGGTTGTTACTGGGTTATAAGACATCAGTGGGTTAAAACACGGGTCATTACCCATCTCTACTATTGACTTCAATAGGACCACACCATCACATTTTTAAGAGTAGTTTTCTTTTTTTTAGTAGAGAGCACATTATTTACAGAGAAGGTAAGATTTGCATAGGTTATTATTAATTGTGAACGGTTTGAAAGTCGTTGATCTGTGAAGAAAGAAAAAATTATAAGTCCCAATACGGTTAACTGTACTTAATAAAAAAAACACTGTTTACTTACTACTTTAAATACTTAAAAAATAAAATACTTTAAATACTTATTTTTTCGACGTTAAATTTTCGCTTGCGCATTAACTCTAGCATAAAAAAATGGAGAAAATCGTTTTCACATGAACGCTTTTGCCCCATTAAAAATTGTGCAGTATTTTGAGTACAGTGGTAGTATACTCTTTAAATTTTTGCTTGAATTTTAATAACCGATTTTATGTACAAAAGGAAGCGAAACTTTGATTTCATTTTAAATATTATTAAACACTGTATATTTTTAACTTATAATAGAAGACCAATAAATAACATGTTTTAGTTTTTAACACTCCATCACTTTTGGTTTACGAATACTCCTGTTTGAAAAATTACGTTTTTAGTGAGGGACACTTCTCAAAGATATGCGGAACACGAGGCGCAAGCGGCCAAAGATAACCTTAGACAACATTGCCAAAACTACCTTTAAACATCAAGGGTTCACGGGCGACTTGTATTAAGCGACATTTTTGGAAACACAGGTAACCTCTACTTTAAAATTTTATTTCTTACAAATTACCTCACAAAAATAACTTCTGAATAATATTTAAAATATTAAGAATATCGAGAATCTATATAATACTAAGAAGTAAAGTTTTAATGATTATTTTTCTAAGAAATATTTTTTAAATCGGTCTCCTGAACATTTCAAAAAATTTCGCTTAATACAAGTCGCCCGTGAACCCTCGACATTATTCTAAGCTAAATAAACCTTAAATAATGTGACCAAAGATACTTAGATAGCCTTCCATAAAAAATCCAAGTAAGTCATTACGCTAAAGGTATTCTTATAAATGTATAAAATACTAAACGTAAAATTAACCGCTTGTTTAATTTTTTCCCGTAAATTCAGGGTAAATCACCCTAAGTTGATAACACTCTGCGAGAGTTTGTGTGTACGTATGCGGTATAATTAAACACCGGAGCCGAATACGTACTGTAATGGCCGGACTACTTCCCAAATGTATGTTGCCTACAGACGTAATGGTGTGGGCTACGTATAATACGTAGCTTTAAACTTGTTAAAAGTATGATGCTTAGAAACGTAATGCCATGGGTAACGTAAAATATGTAGCTTTAAACTAGTTGAAAGTATGATGTTTACAAACGTAATGGCATCGGCTACGTAAGTAGTGAGGCAGCTCAATCGATTACGAGATTAGCCTTCAATTTTATTAAACCTGGGTTCGATTCTCGGCGGAAGCGTGAAATCCTTATGATGTTGTTATTTTATTTTTGAGTTAATTTTGTTAAATAAAAATAATGAAAGTGTTATTTTCACACAAAAATATTATAGGCTGCCTACTTAAAGTAATATAGCTGTCCACCTTAAATAAGCAGCCGGCTTACTTAATAACAGCAAGATATCGGCTACTTATTGTACGTAGGTAGCCACAAGCTGTAATTATGCCGGCATGCTGACCAAGTAGGCTCACTAGGTATAACTTACTGATGTTGCCTAATTTCGTACGAATTGTCTGCTGATTCATTATTGTCATGATGAAACATAATTACTACGTATGATACATACGTTTCTGTAATACCATTATTGAAAATTGGGTTTCATACTTTCACGTCAGTATGATGTTCCATTGGTAAGGAAGCGCCACAATTATTACGTGTGTTACTAACGTAGTAAGTAGCAAATTGCAAGCACATTACAAAATTGCGTTCTGTAAGGAGCTTTTTTTTCTCAGTGTACGTGCTAGAATTCGTATTTACTTTCTTTAATTTTGGTATATTTTTTTAGTTTAAATTTACTTTTAAGTATTTACAGCAATGATTAATAAATGATGTGACTTGAAGTATGACTTTGAATATATGTTTTTTTTTATTTAGAAATACCTAATAATCTCATGACTCATCTCTTCTATTACGCTTAAAAATACAAGATGAAATTTTATTTTTCCTTGTTGCTGTTTACTTTTTGGAAGTAAACAACTTATCCAAAGGAATTCATACAAACGATGCAAAAAAAAAACTTTTACCACGTCTTTATTCCTTTATCTAACAGTTGATTAACGTTCCTTTTCTGTTTACTTCTACTTCTGAAACCAAACAACCCTTCTCTTTCTCAAGGAATCCATACAAATGGTGCAAAAAATTCAATATATAAATTTATTTTATCACGTAAAATTTGTTACTTTATATAACAGTTGAAGCGAGTCCAATATTTTTGTTTATCCCGCTTGTATAAGTTCTTTGGGGATAAATAATGCAAAGCTCTATTTACGGAATCGAAATTAAAAAAAATACCACCTTATATAAAGTCTAACAATATCAGCTGAAACTATTTAAACTGGGTTTTTTACTCATGAACCTGAACAGCTTTCCCGAAGGAACCCATATTCAATTAGCGAAAAAAAAATTGGCTTTTCCATACTAGGTTGGCTGATTAGGTGAGCGAAAACTCCAAAATTCCGAATTGACTATGGGTTTCGGACTTTTTGGCGGGAACTCGCGGCAAGAGTTTGTCATTTTTGTTTTATTATCCGAAAAAATAGATATCGTGGTTTTTAATGCATAATATCGATAGTGTATTGTTCAATAAAGTGCCATTTAAGTGTCTAATATGTAGGATAATGAAATAAAAGTGTATAGACTGTGTTTCGAGTGCTCTCAAGAAGTCCATGAAATCTTCATCAAAAGTGCTATCATTTTGCTGAAGAATAGATAAAAATGCGAAAGAAATGGTTTTGGCCTTAATTAAATTTTTCTATGGAGACGAAGAAATACAGAAGAAATGGCTTTTGGCCTTTAAATACGATAGATTTTCAACAGACTAGGCTGTATGGCTCTGATCCTTTGCCTTCCCCATCTCGGGGTAAAATAAAACAAAAAAAAATGACTATGGGTTTCTTGGTGAAAGTTGTTCAGTTTCATGAGAAGAAGCCCCAGTTTAAATAGTAGTTAAAATACTTCTCTTAGATTTGTCTAGTTAATTACTAACTAATTATGTTTCTGCTGCTCGTTAAAACCACCTTACCTAACGTTCCACTTAATGTCCCATGAGACTTCCATCTGTTATGTTTTGCTTGTTCCAACGACACTGAAAGGAGATTTGTAAGTGCGTTGTACCGAATATTACTACGCCGATGGCAGTAAACGTCGAAAAGTCTGTATCGATAGATCGTAACGCCTACTAATATTATAGCTTACAGTATAAAAGTTGCATAAATTATAAGTTACTTTCAAATAGGTACTTACTGCAGAAATGTTACTTTAAAATAAGTTATTGGTAGTTTAAAATATAAATACACACAATTAATTGTAATCAAAACTAACATTTTAAATGTAGTTAAAATAATATAAAATTTAGTTTAAAATTAATATTATCAAATGGTAAAAGCCCTTTAACACTATCATAATAATAGGCCGGGAAACTTAGAGAAAAGCTTTTAGTATTGAACTTGAAATGTTTTTTTTTGTTCTTGACAATTCGAAGTCGTGATATTCGATAAATAAAGACCTCGATAGGAGAAATGGCGCAAACGTTAACAATGAGAACCCGGTCAATGCAGAGTCGGAAAAACACACAATTAAGTTGTTGTACAGTCGGAACCGTAGCTCTAATCACAAATCTATTTGAAACGTTCGCACATGTAACGTGGAATATGGATTGTAATATGTAAAATAATCACATTATCGGACTAATATGAGTTGTTATAAAGAAACAATTACCTATGGCAAATAATGTAGATTAACTAATGACCTGTGAAAATAATATTTTTTGCTTTTATTTGATCGTTTTCCGTGTGCAAGTTTTTTCGTGAAAAGCATTTGCAGCTTGCAGGTGAATCAAAAGTTATCCTGTATATTACAGTGATATGTTGATAATCAAACTCTTTAGTTTATTATATGATTATGTCTGGACTAGGTAAAATATTTTAGTGTAAGTAAATACTTATTTTATTTTCCTACATTTAAATCAGCTTTTGACCAATTTTGTATGGTGTTCGATTTTTTATTAGTTTCTGAAAAATCTTAGAACAGAAGTTATTCACTATGAAAGTGGACGCCCCACTTAATGAGTCCTACATTCTACACGACTTTTGGAAAATTAACTCAATCTAGCAAAATAAAACTAAACCAAAACTTCAGAAACTGTGTGTTTACTGTTTATGATTTTAGTTTGATGCTTTTCTAGTTTTTTGCTTTTAGTGTTTAGCAGTTTTTTAGACTGAGTTATTTTTTCAAAAGTCGAGCAACAAATCTTGAGTCGATTTTTTAGACCACCAGTGTATTTCGTTACACTCTGTTTAAGTAGATATATACTTACTCCACTGTAATATATTGATAGTAACTTCGAAGATCAAAATTACTAGCGAATAATTTTGCATAATGAGGAACTGGACGTCATAAATATAATTCCGGAACGCACTAATGCAAACGTATAGTGCTTTACATTACAAAGGAATTTTGTTGCTTCCTTGTTTACATAATTCTATAATATCACGATGACGTATTCGCAGAATTAGATAATTTAGTTATTCTTAACATTGGAATTCTAAATCCTATTGAAATCCTATTGGAATGAATAAATATGAACTGCTGGATAACACGGTTTGATTAGGAATGGTTTATAGTATACGTAACGGAAAGTTCGTTTACATTTAATGGTGTATGATGTTCACAAATTGCTTCTTATTGTTTTTACCACTTTTAACTTACTATCTTTGTTTTTCATTATGGCATTGGTGTTGCTGAATAAACTATTTGTCCGTACCCGAAGGTAACTCTTACCTAACCTATTCCTACTAAATTACTTCGTGTACGCCTCCGCTGCTATCCGTCCGCTTATCCGATCCTTTAAAATATGTTTTTTTCTATATATGTATAGAAAATTGGTTAATTATAACGACGAAATTAGCCGAATATACTATTAATTACTATTAACCCATATCGTCCCCACTGCTCGGGCACGAGTCTCTTTCTATACCTACTACTATAGGAAATCTAGACACGCGGAGCGTGTCCAGCCAAGTTCACGTCAAAAAAGAACTGGCGAGTAGCTCCGTGTGTAATATTACACGAACCATTTGGAGCCACTTTTGTCACCTTCATTAAGCCTTACTCCACACATGGGAGCCAAGTCTAGATTGGTAAACGGATCATAAAAAACACAAAAACGTAAATAATAAGGGGGATCCCTGTACTTAAACCTGTTTTTTGTTTTTGATCGCTCTATCGTAAAAACAGTGACACATAAGCTTTAAGCTTGTTGTGATTTTAGAGCAAATTCTAACATAAAAGAATTGTTTACAACCCATATCGTCGCCTCTGCAGGGGCACGGGATTAGGCCATACTCCACACACGGGGCCAAGTCCGGATTGGTGGAAGTTATGGGGCTGGTGGCCAATCCCAGTGTCAGAAGTTTTCAAGCCACCTATAAGGCCTTCGACATGGCTTAACGATCTATAAAGTGATAGCAGCTAGCTTAACGTGGCTTGCGAAGCACGGAAACGGAAAAGATAATGAATGCCACTAACAGTCACCATACAGGTTAAGACTGTGTCTGTAACAGTTAACCTGCGTGATCGACGCGATCACGCAAGCCGCACTGAGCAACGACCGCTTCACTTAAACCTAAAATAATAAACAATAGAAATCGGCTAAGTATGAGCTGGACTTATGCTATCGATCTCGAAATAAAAAATAAAAAAATACATAAATAACACAAAATATTGTGTGGAGTAACGGATCCCTCGGTATCTGATTCATGAGCAATAGACAAAAATATATCATCTTTACTCTCACTAAGATCGCCAAATATATCTTAAGTTCTCGCTACACATAAAATTTATAGCCTCAACTTTATTTATTTGCTAATAAATCCAGTTTTCACACCAATGATTTTCATAACTGGTTGTTAAAGGCTATTGACTAATGTGTAATATGCATATTGCATCTAAAATAAGTTATACAGGTCCATACTTATCTTTGATGTAATTTTTAACCAACAGCCTGAAAATAACAGTAATGTTTTTCGTATATATGTTTGTACGTCTATTTCTATAGCTAAGCGGTGTATAGATTTTGGGGTGTGACAGTGTGAGGTGTCGTCTTAGTGTTGTAATGAGAGAAGTATTTATAAAGTAAGTATCTCATCTCACTAATATTATAAATGTGAAAGTATGGATGTTTGTTTGTTAGTTTGTTCCGCTTTCACGCCGAAACTACTGAACGGACTTGGATGAAATTTGGTAGACAGATAGATGAAGCACTCGGCTAACACACAGGGTATTTTTTATCCCGGAAAACTCGTGGTTTCCCGAAGGAATGGCTAAAAACAGAAAATTATACTTCGCCACTAGGTGGCACTGCCTTAACATTTAATTTCTATCTGGACCCAATTTTGAAGTCTACGCAGACGAAGTCGCGGGCGGAAGCTAGTGTATTGATATTTTGTTACCGCTACCTGCATGCTTATATTTGAACAAGACCATTATCAGGGCCTTTAAGGGTCAGCAAAGGAAATTCGCTGTATAGTATCACTGCTTAGGCACTAATAATATTATTATCTTAAGCAAGTTACATTGCAGGGGATGCTGTTGATTTATTAGATGCGCATGGCCTTTACAAACAAAATGAATAAAACTTCGTCGTGTATATTTTAATCACTTGGGTTTTAATTTTTTAAAGAGATATTTATGTAGTTAGTACAAAATAATTAGAACATATGTTTGATACTAATTTTACATTTTGCAACGATAGTTGCAAATCTTAGTTGACATGTAAACCACTTAGAAAGTTTCTGACTGAGCGATCATATACCAAAAAAAGCAATCTAAATATTTATATAAATCCCAGCCAATATTGATTAGATGCATGTTTTATACTTGACGTATGTAAAATATGAAAAATATTAAACTTTTCAGTACAAGTGACCGCATAAGCCCTATCTCCATGGGCTGAGAGGAGATCATCAGTTTATTTAACCTAAACTAAAAAAATATATCGGGTTACACGAAAACTAAAGGTCTCAGCTCTAAAAAATAAATTAATTTAAAAATAAGATATAACATATTTATTGTGAACAATTCCAAATTCCAAAACTGGCTTAGTTCTTCACAAAGACCCTGTAATAAAACTGTCATCTAACAGTTTTATCGAACTCTAACAATACCTAGGCTCTAAGAGGCCGTCACCAGTAGAAAGTAAAAATGTGGCAGATCAGAATTGGTCTAACTATAGAAAGTCCAGGAGTCCTCAATTATAACACTTATCACACTTACATCACTTCCTCAGTTAGTGATATGCATGAACGATAAGGTAATAGAACTTTGCAATGGCTATTTTTAAAAGGTTTTCACTTTTTGTTTTAGAAATCACTAAAATTGATACCTATTGCCCATTTATCTCACTTCTCATCTCATCTCATGTCACTAATATTATAAATGCAAAAGTATGGCGAAAGTATGGATGTTTGTTTGTTTGTTTATTTGTTTGTCAGTTTGTTTGTTTGTTTGTTCCGCTTTCACGCCGAACCTACTGAACGGATTTGGATGAAATTTGGTAGGTAGATAGATGAAGCACTCGGCTAACACATAGGATACTTTTTATCCTGGAAAACTAAAGGGTTCCCGTAGGAATGCTTAAAAACTCAAAATTTCCACTTCGTCACTAGATGACGCTATCTTAACATTTTCTTTCAATTCTGAAGTCCACGCGGACGAAGTCGCGGGCGGAAGCTAGTATTAAGATAATAATTGATTTTAAGCTAATTTAAGCAAAACTGCTCCAGTACAAAATACAGGCAATTGCGTGTAGAAAGCTAGTTCAAAGTAAACATACTAGGACAATCAGCAAACGTATTGCCAAAAATATCTATTATGTAGTTTATTCTGATGCAATACTTGTATCAATGGTAGCAGGAAATCATAATAAGTAAGTTGTCCATTCAAAACCGGAGTTAGCTGTATCGATTAACATTATTTATCCAAATAAGACACATTGACGTGTAGGCGGTAGGAACAGCTTTCAGATATTGTTAGAAAAACTGACATTTAAGTCCAGACAGGCCTGAAACATGAATGAACGAATGAATGAAAACACTTTATTGCACAACGTAAAACAGGAAAATATAAAACAGATATTACTGATATTAAGGCAGACTCATATACGTGCATCAATAAACCTACCAGAATTAGACTTAATGCTAAATAATAATAGAAAAATATGTCGTGGTCTCTTTTTATGCCACTGTCGAAAACTAGGGCAATCAAGAAAGGACAAAATAATAAATTAATTACAATTTAAATACTATGACAAAATCAGGAAAACAGAAAAGATATTTTTGTCGTTAAAAGCTTTTAAAAAGAAAAAGGTCCAGACAGCCTTTACACAGTCTCATTGTTACTTTTGATTTAGAGACGCAAGAATGTTAACCGACCAAAAACTAGGACACTGAAAGAAGAGTTTACTAACTAAGTACTTATTTTTCAAATTTCTTTGGTAGCTTTATAATATTTAAAATTACTTTATGATTTTTACGTTTATTGCTGGAATATTTTGTTTCATAAAGTTTACAGACTGAAACATGTAAATATATTATGTAAGTGTTTAAAAAGTCTCTATGGTTCTTATGCAGATAGCCAACTAGAGTGGTATTCAATGCTATATTAAAAGTATGGTTTGGTTTGATTCCACCAACGTGGAACTTTCAATGCTGGTAGGCCAGTCCATTCGAAAACATATATTAGTCTTTGGACTCTTTTGTTATAAAGATTAATTTCGATAGGTAACAATACGTGTTTATTAATGTTCTTTGGCCTTTGTAAGCTTTCACTAATACTTTTAATGGCCACTTATGCTAATTACAGCAGTATGTAGCAATTATTTTTATATGCAAATTATAGCTTATAAGTTTAGAGCTATAACTCAACTTTATATTAGTGATTTTGATCACAATTTTCATTCAAAAATATTTACTTATTTTTAATTATATATTTTTTTTTATGTCATCATATGTGGCAAACGAGCAGACGGATCACCTGATGTTAAGCGATTACCGCCGCCCATAGACATTTTTTTAGCAGATCCGCTTGGATCCGCTTATTATGTCTTTAACGAAGCAAAAAATTTCAAACTTGATTCAGTATCCTAAGAACCACTAAAACACGTCGCACTCTAAAATCCATCAACCATTTAGGTTATGGGTTCAACAAAGAAACTGACATACCTACACTCTTAAGAACAAACCTTCCAACAGTTGTTTGCATTTTCTATTTTAAGGGACAGACACTAGTTGCTGAGTCGGCGATGCTTAGAACAGTCATTAATCAATATTACAAAAATAACATGAATCATTTCTACTAAGCATTATTTCTACAAAACAGCAATGAATGAACGTTCCTATGTGGTAAGTAGGTCATTTGCTATACTTTAGTAAATTTTTAAATCTCTTAGTTGAAATTTAAAGCAACTTATTTAAAAATAAACGTTTTGTCACCTTTGCAATTCTATTCTCCAAAAAAGGTAAAAGTTACTTTCAAGGCTAGAGTTATTTTACTCAATTACTGAAACGGGGAGATGCGTTAAAGTTTTTGACACACATAACATTAAGTAATTTCTTTAAATATCTATTCATGAAACAAAATCCGTTCGAATTTGCAAGTTAAAAAAAGTTTTACATTCAAAAGTAATTTGGATTATGCAACTTAGCTAAGTATGTATGTATGACTTCGATAAAAAAGCTTTCATTTTTAAATTTGATTTATTGATTGCTCCAAATTTACTGCTCAATTACTGGCCTAAGAAGGATTTCTAGTTACTTAAGTGGACCAAGTTTTATAGTTTCTATAGCATTGGTAGGATTTGGGCAGATGACTGAATCAAAAGTAAATAATGAAATAGCTTAACAACCAATACTACCATCCCCGCTGCCTCGGCACGGGTCTGTCTCTTTTCATACCTCGGGAAGACACACAAGGTAGAGGCCGTACTTTACACATACATATTATGAAATATCGTTTACTACAAAGGTACAGTCTGTTACAAAAAATTTAAAGCCTAATTCGATGGTACTATACAGAATGTTAAAAAAGTGCGTTTGAAATTTTAAGGGGTTACTCAGAATCAAGTATAGAATCCAGGAAAAATATTATATATAAAAATTTAAGAGCGATTTTTTTCAATATTTTTCCTGGATTCTATACTTGATTCTGAGTAACCCCTTAAAATTTCAAACGCACTTTTTTTAACACCCTGTATAGAGATTGTTATCTCTACAGCCGCGCATAGCGAACTTTGCAGCCATAAAGCTTTAAGATTTAAAACAAAATATAATTTTAATTACTCATTTTCAGAATGAGATCGGTCTACGTTCGAATTGCTTTTGTTAAAGAGTCACTGAATATACAATATAACATATAAAGTGTAGCTTTAGTGTATAGTTGATCCACAAATAAGCGCGAGAGTATCCTACCTTAAATAATAAATTAATTACAATTTAAATACTATGACAAAATCAGGAAAACAGAAAAGATATTTTTGTCGTTAAAAGCTTTTAAAAAGAAAAAGGTCCAGACAGCCTTTACACAGTCTCATTGTTACTTTTGATTTAGAGACGCAAGAATGTTAACCGACCAAAAACTAGGACACTGAAAGAAGAGTTTACTAACTAAGTACTTATTTTTCAAATTTCTTTGGTAGCTTTATAATATTTAAAATTACTTTATGATTTTTACGTTTATTGCTGGAATATTTTGTTTCATAAAGTTTACAGACTGAAACATGTAAATATATTATGTAAGTGTTTAAAAAGTCTCTATGGTTCTTATGCAGATAGCCAACTAGAGTGGTATTCAATGCTATATTAAAAGTATGGTTTGGTTTGATTCCACCAACGTGGAACTTTCAATGCTGGTAGGCCAGTCCATTCGAAAACATATATTAGTCTTTGGACTCTTTTGTTATAAAGATTAATTTCGATAGGTAACAATACGTGTTTATTAATGTTCTTTGGCCTTTGTAAGCTTTCACTAATACTTTTAATGGCCACTTATGCTAATTACAGCAGTATGTAGCAATTATTTTTATATGCAAATTATAGCTTATAAGTTTAGAGCTATAACTCAACTTTATATTAGTGATTTTGATCACAATTTTCATTCAAAAATATTTACTTATTTTTAATTATATATTTTTTTTTATGTCATCATATGTGGCAAACGAGCAGACGGATCACCTGATGTTAAGCGATTACCGCCGCCCATAGACATTTTTTTAGCAGATCCGCTTGGATCCGCTTATTATGTCTTTAACGAAGCAAAAAATTTCAAACTTGATTCAGTATCCTAAGAACCACTAAAACACGTCGCACTCTAAAATCCATCAACCATTTAGGTTATGGGTTCAACAAAGAAACTGACATACCTACACTCTTAAGAACAAACCTTCCAACAGTTGTTTGCATTTTCTATTTTAAGGGACAGACACTAGTTGCTGAGTCGGCGATGCTTAGAACAGTCATTAATCAATATTACAAAAATAACATGAATCATTTCTACTAAGCATTATTTCTACAAAACAGCAATGAATGAACGTTCCTATGTGGTAAGTAGGTCATTTGCTATACTTTAGTAAATTTTTAAATCTCTTAGTTGAAATTTAAAGCAACTTATTTAAAAATAAACGTTTTGTCACCTTTGCAATTCTATTCTCCAAAAAAGGTAAAAGTTACTTTCAAGGCTAGAGTTATTTTACTCAATTACTGAAACGGGGAGATGCGTTAAAGTTTTTGACACACATAACATTAAGTAATTTCTTTAAATATCTATTCATGAAACAAAATCCGTTCGAATTTGCAAGTTAAAAAAAGTTTTACATTCAAAAGTAATTTGGATTATGCAACTTAGCTAAGTATGTATGTATGACTTCGATAAAAAAGCTTTCATTTTTAAATTTGATTTATTGATTGCTCCAAATTTACTGCTCAATTACTGGCCTAAGAAGGATTTCTAGTTACTTAAGTGGACCAAGTTTTATAGTTTCTATAGCATTGGTAGGATTTGGGCAGATGACTGAATCAAAAGTAAATAATGAAATAGCTTAACAACCAATACTACCATCCCCGCTGCCTCGGCACGGGTCTGTCTCTTTTCATACCTCGGGAAGACACACAAGGTAGAGGCCGTACTTTACACATACATATTATGAAATATCGTTTACTACAAAGGTACAGTCTGTTACAAAAAATTTAAAGCCTAATTCGATGGTACTATACAGAATGTTAAAAAAGTGCGTTTGAAATTTTAAGGGGTTACTCAGAATCAAGTATAGAATCCAGGAAAAATATTATATATAAAAATTTAAGAGCGATTTTTTTCAATATTTTTCCTGGATTCTATACTTGATTCTGAGTAACCCCTTAAAATTTCAAACGCACTTTTTTTAACACCCTGTATAGAGATTGTTATCTCTACAGCCGCGCATAGCGAACTTTGCAGCCATAAAGCTTTAAGATTTAAAACAAAATATAATTTTAATTACTCATTTTCAGAATGAGATCGGTCTACGTTCGAATTGCTTTTGTTAAAGAGTCACTGAATATACAATATAACATATAAAGTGTAGCTTTAGTGTATAGTTGATCCACAAATAAGCGCGAGA
The DNA here is from genome assembly GCA_958295455.1 of Coleophora deauratella. Taxonomy (NCBI): domain Eukaryota; kingdom Metazoa; phylum Arthropoda; class Insecta; order Lepidoptera; family Coleophoridae; genus Coleophora; species Coleophora deauratella. The sequence continues at coordinate 14,896,669 of OY282396.1, read as the reverse complement.
GTATCCTACCTAATGCTTCTTTAGCAAATTATATGGAAAACCTATTTTAGTTTGGCAAAAATCAGTCAAACTCAAACTCAAACTCAAACTCAAAATGTTTTTTATTTAAGTAGATGCTTTACACATGCTTTTAAATCGTCAATATTTTTTTTCTACCTAGTACAAAGTCCCTACCACGCGGGACTTGTACACTCAACGTTTCGGGAAGTGTTTGCGAAGCGAGAAGAAACGTCGAGCCCAAAAGAAACTCGCTTCAACACATTTTTTAAATAAAATCTTAAATTCTATTACAATTCATGTCAACAATAAAATTGTGAGCTGGAGGATCTATACATGTCCATATATCATTATCATTTACATAATCTAGTATTTTGTAATACCCTCTAGAGCATAAACAATTTTTCACATGCAATTTGAATTTGTTTTCTGGCAAACTAGTCACATTTTCGGGTATTTTGTTATAAAATTTTACACACTGCCCCATAAATGACTTCTTAACTTTACTCAGTCTCGAATAGGCAACATCTATGTTATTAATATTTCTTAGATTAAAATTGTGTCTGTCACTGTTTTTATGAAACAAGTGCAAATTTTTACGTACATACATGATATTTTCGTATATGAATTGACTAGCAACGGTAAGAATATTAATTTCTTTAAACAAATTCCTCAACGACTCGCGGGATCGCATCTGGTAGATTGCGCGAATTGCCCTTTTTTGCAAAATGAAAATCGTTTCAATATCAGCCGCATGTCTCCAGAGTAAGATTCCGTAAGACATTATACTGTGAAAATAACTAAAATACACTAGTCTCGCAGTATCTACATCTGTCAACTGTCTTATTTTCTTAACAGCATATGCAGCTGAACTAAGCCGTCCCGCTAAGATTTCTATGTGTGGGCCCCATTGCAGTGTAGCATCTAAAGTTATACCTAAAAAAACAGTCTTATTTACAAAGTCCAATACATTATTATCTACAATTACACTGTTTTCAATTTTCTTTACATTTGGTAATGAGAATTTTATGCATTTTGTTTTTTTTGCATTTAAGAGTAGATTGTTAACAGTGAACCACTTTAGAATCTCTGAAAGAGTGTTGTTTACTTCGTCAATTTTGCTATCTTTCCTGTCAATCTTAAAAATAAGAGAAGTATCATCAGCAAACAACACAATGTTTGACAAATTTTGCACCATATATGGCAAGTCATTTATATATGTAAGAAAAAGAAAAGGGCCTAATATAGATCCCTGGGGCACACCCATTTTAACCTTAGAGCCGGATGAATTTGTGCCATTTACTTGAACTTTTTGCGTTCTGTTGCTTAAGTACGAATTAAGAAGACTGAGGGCCCCGTCCTCGACACCGTAATGCTTTAACTTTATAAGCAATGTATGATGTTCAACGCAATCAAATGCTTTAGATAAATCACAGAACACTCCTATTGCATTCTGTGATTCCTCAAAAGCATCATAGATGTTACGAATAAGAGATACTCCTGCATCGGTTGTAGATCGACCTTTTGTGAAACCAAACTGTTGTTTATGCAGAAGATTATTTTCATTAAAATGTTGTAGTAATTGGTTGAGCATAATTTTTTCAAAAATTTTACTGAGAACTGGTAGTACAGAAACTGGTCTGTAATTTCAGTTAAGTAATTTTCGATTAACCGAAAGGGGGATTCTTTTTTTTTGTTCAAATTCACATTTAAACATATCACACCTCTCTTAAGGGTCGGGGTTAAAATTAAATAAAAATTATAAGCCATGAGCTAATGCTTTTTGGTAGTAATTCTGTTTATCAAATTAATCTGTGTCTGTAGGTTCTTTTTGTAAAACAAAGTATCTACCAAAGAACTTTTATGTAGTGCTATAAAATAAGACAACTTGTGTTAAAGTTTGTACAATTAATGCAGACGCTGAGAGTGAAACAAATTTGCTCGTAAAAAGCTATGAGAATGGTGATTTGCTGATTATGTGAAACATTATAGCGATTAGCTTGCATGAACGATCATGATATGCTTGAATTACTATGTTCATATCTTGTGTTTAAGATTAATTATTATTATAAATAATCGTTACTCAATATATGCGTCTAGAAGAGTGTCTGTCTGTTTATTACAACTTCATTCTATTATTATTACTAAAAGGACTTCGAAATTTGACACACAACTAAAGAAAAGGCACTTTCAGCAACTGATAAAATACATTTATTCCCGGAAGATTGAAGTTTCAATGGAATCAAAACCAACATTTTCTAAATCTGACTCCTGTCAAACGCAAAATCTCTCAAAACTGAAATCTTTTTTTTTTTTTTTTATGGCAGAGGTGGCAAACGAGCAGACGGATCACCTGATGGTAAGCGATTACCGCCGCCCATAGACACCCGCAACACCAGAGGAGTCACAAGTGCGTTGCCGGCCTTTGATTTGGGAGTACGCTCTTTTCTTGAAGGTATGAATGTCGTATCGGTCCGGAAATACCGCAGGCGACAATTCATTCCACAGTTTGGTTGTGCGAGGCAGAAAGTTTCTAGTGAAACGCACAGTTGTGGACTGCCAACCATCTATGTGATGGGGATGAATATGTTGTCGCGTAGAACGATGGCGGAAAGAGGCGGCAGGGATCAATCCGAACAATTCCTCGGAGCACTCCCCATTGTACATGCGATAGAGAATGCAGAGCGAGGCTACATCTCTACGCAGCGCCAGGGAGTCAAGCCGATCTGAAATATCCTGGCAGTCGACGATTCGAGTTGCTCTCCGTTGAATGCGGTCCAGAGGGAGAAGCTGGTACTGGGGTGCCCCTGCCCAGAGATGAGAACAGTATTCCATATGAGGCCGAACCTGCGCCTTATAAAGTTGCAGGCGATGCGCCGCAGTGAAATACTGTCTCGATCTATTGAGCACACCAAGCTTCTTCGAGGCTAATTTAGCCTTACCCTCTAGATGGCCACGGAACTGGACTTCACTCGATATGTCGACACCAAGAATTCCGATACTAGCTGAGGCATTTAGGGGAGTGTCCTCAAAACGAGGTGATACGACAAATGGCATTTTCTTGGCAGTGAACGCGCAAACTTGTGTCTTAGTGGGGTTAAATTGGACCAAATTAAGTCGACCCCATTCTGAGACTTTCTTTAACGAGGCTTCAATTTCCGACACAAGTTTATTTCGGCTCTCGATGACGTTTTCCCGAGAAATGTTGGCACGGCCGGTATAGAAGGCATCACCTGTGCTGTCATCCGCATAACAATGAGTCAAAACTGTCAAAACTAAAATCAGTCAACGCTGACATCACGCCATGCACCCTTAAAGCCAGCCATAAAAAATATTTTTATACGAGGGGAGTGGAGCTGCGAGCATAAGCTAAGCTGGCATTAAATAAGAAGCTCGTAAAAATTGATTCAATAGTAGATAGTTGGTTGGTATAGCGTTACAGGACTTTACAGGTGTAATTTTTTTGTTTTTTTATTTATAAGGTTTACTAACAGTAATTTACACTTAAACAACACAGTTCATAACATAATCTAGTGCAACAACCTTTTATAGGTAAACACAGCAGATGCACCATAATGCACATAAAAAATAACTGCTTAAAAATATTTTATGACACAAAATCAATTTAGACCATCCTATAAAAGCACCAACACCAAAATCCGCAAATTGACGACATCCTAAATAAAATATATACATAAACATGGAAGATACAGAACATATTCACTTGAAATGGAATTACTTATTATGAAACGACAGTCAGAATAAGAGAACTATAATCAACGTTTGTATTTCAGCTGCTATGAAAATGATACGATCTTTTATTAGCAGTAAACCTCTCGAGAACAATTCCACACGTAATAAAACTAAGCTGATTGCCACAACCAATCTAGTCTAGTCCATTCTAAACGCTATAATTCCATTATTCCACCTACACTTAATTATAACTATATAGTTGAGGGAACTATAGTTTAACAATAGTCAGAGGTGGAAATTATCCCATCGGTGGCCGAACAGTTCAGTTTCGCAACCTCATTGTGTTGAAGACAATGCTAAATTTCGCCACTCGTGCGCAGCAAATCCGCTGCATCTTTCCATGTTGCACAGCAATACAGCATTGCACTTGGTTCTGGGAAGTTTGGTTAGCAAATGACAAAACCAAGACATAATGATAAACTTTATAGTAGCTACCAATAAAGTGCAAGAATTACACTTGATACTAACTACTGCACTGTTGCACTTGATCAGAACTGGATTAGAAAGGCTAAAGAAACAAGAATTGCGGCGCTGGCAACGGCGCCGGCGCAACAGCAAACTTTTACGATATCACTAAAGTTGCGCTGGATCACTGGATTATGGGAAACTGTGCACATTATTTAGCGGAAGTCTTAAAAATTTTATGTTTACTACAAATCCTTCAAGTGTTACGGAAACCCTTTTTGTTTGATGTTAGTTAACATTTAAAGACTGAAGGGAAGGTAATTCGAAAGACCAATAAATCCCTATTACGGAACTTAGTGAGAAGTCAATGATGACTGCTTTTTATGGCTTTTAAAGATACCTGAATTAGATATGTAGTTCATTAATTGATTCATTTTTTCCTTAGTGTTATTTGCATGCAGGGATAATGCAGAAAATATGTGTTTGTGGTTTCCAAGTTCCCAATCGTTGTAGGAGCCAAATGAAAGAGTTGTTTGTTGTTGGTTTGAAGTGTTAGTTGCGAGCGTCTTTTATTGAAATCATAACCTATATTATTTATTTACTCTCTTATCGTTCTTCTTCTACTCTTCTGTAACTTACATACTATCTTTATCTACCTTTTACCACTACCAGTAAACTTTACACGATTATATTTTGGCAATAACAAATTTCAGTACATTTTATTGTTAACGCGAGTCATATATTGCAACCCTATTGTTACGTATAAACTCTAACGAAACAATAAATGAATCACTCTGTACTGTATGTTTATCAATTGATTTGTTATACTTGTAACTGTAAATATTATAATGTGTGCCAGCAGTGTTCCTACCCTGTCGATAAAGAATGACTGTGTTGGAACTGTACAATTGGAAAATATGAATAAGCATTATGTGCTGTGGAATCTGTTGTTGTTGGTAATACTGAAGACCCAAATCCACCAGGCAAGCAAGTTTAAATACTTTTGTTAATATCTCTTCTGTCTTCTTCTTCAGTCTTAGTCAATCTCCTCATCATTAATTACTTCAAATTCCATTAAAGAAATTTTTACATTTCTCATATCGACAGTACCTAGATCACAGCCGTGATAAGATATTTTTACTTTATTGTAGGAAATAATAATATATTTTTTTAGTGTGTTATTTATTAAATAAAGCTTAATGAATTGAATTAAACTTGAAAATGTTGGTCAATATCTGATAATTTGTTATCACTACTACTTAATTTGTAAAAACTTTCTTTGTAAATTCAAATTCTTTGTTGCTTTTGTGAGTAGAAGTAAAGATGTTATGTAAAATTATCTTCCAACACTCCATTTGTATTCTTCTTGATATTTTTCAACAGACAATTTAGTTTATATTATTTTTACTACCATGCCAGGTTTCTAACTCTAACAAGCAAAAAGGAAGGAAATGATTAAAATTTAGTTACAGTTCATATTCATAACACCCATAACAGGTGTAAATTGCAGCGTTTATTACTGGATTATGCATGAGTTCTAAACTTCAAGGTTGGCCCCGCGTTTTTGTATGTTGAATAAAAACATTGTTTTTACTTAGTTACTAGCTTTTGCGTTTAGCGGCCCAGTGTGCGTGAATATAGATTTTATTACTGTCTTTGCGATTGCGCAGTGCTCGAGTAGGTTTCTTAGGATAAACTATTACCTATATGCTGTTCCCTCCCTCTGTCCAAGCTCTTTATCAAATTTTAATGAATTCGGTTGTTAACAATAATAAAAAATATAATAAAAATAGAATAGTTGTTAAAAATAGAGTTGCTTTATCATGTTGCATTAACTTAATTGATATTTTTACAGGAATCTTCATTTCTAAAGTCTGCTTCCTTATCTTCCATCACATCATCCCATCCCATCCCACTCCCAACCCATCAACTCATCCCACACGACTTGAACTTTTTATATCATCAAATTGTTTCAAACTCGCTTTCATTTCACGCATGTTATGTCTTTTTTTATTTTAACTCCACTCATGATTAGCCTGATAGTAATCTTTCTCTCTTGACCTCTCAACGAGCGAAACGCGGTTAAAGCTTCGGGCTTTTACTTTCATTCCGCGGCGTTAGTTAATATTACATTAAGGTTATATTACAGGTTACAGTATGTTGATTACGTAAGTAAAATTATCTAATTGAGTTGTAGGTATTTACTATGGTTTCCTTTTAGTTAGTAAAAAATACTTAACTACTATCGAAGGTGAACTTATTTATCTGGACGTGACTCGCTTCTGAATATTATTTCTTATTCGTTATTTTTTTTTGCTGTAATTTCTTTTTGCTGCAAATTAGCAACGCACTTGTGACTCCTCTGGTGTTGCGGGTGTCAATGGGCGGCAGTAATCGCTTACCATCAGGTGATCGTCTGCTCGTTTGCCACCTATCACATAAAAAAAAATTGTTCACATAGTAGTTTGATGTGGAAAAATAGTTTACAACACGGATCTACGAATGGATTATATAGGGTGTAACAAAATTGGTTTAGGATCCGTTAACTGTATATTCTACTCATCGTACTGAACAACTTTTGTTCTATGACTTTGCTCAAATCACAAAAAAAATTTGGACTCTCCATACAAAAATGGCAAAACAGATGATCAATTTGTAATGTCCAAAAATTTTTTTGTGATTTGAGAAAAGTCGTAAAACAAAAGTTGTTCAGTACGATGAGTAGAATCCCCAGTTAACGGGTCCTACACCAATTTTGTTACACCCTGTACACAATGTTAGTACTAAGATGATTATATACTAAGAAACTTTTGATCTAAGACTTCCCTGAAATTACAAAAAGAAATTGGACTTTCCTTTCATATAAATCATTGAATGGGCTGACTTACTTTTCAACTTTTGCAAGGGAACTCCACATTCTTTTCGAAAAACACAAGTTGTTCAGTTACACGAGTAGAACCCACATTACAGTATTACTACTCATTTTTATAGCATTATTGTCTACAGGGATAAAACTTATGTAGCATTTAGAAAACTACAATACATTCGCAATAAAAATGATATTTTTTTATATCCTCAACAACCATTGTTATTGCGAACCATTTCTAGATTCACAAGTCCATCTCTTACATAAGGGTTTTACTATTAACGCAGACGCTGACCTGAATTGCTGCTTTAATCATCACACTGCATCTGGCTTCCTGACTACCACTTATGTGGCTAACCACAGCACAGGATTTACGAAAACGGACTCTCTTCCTCATCCATAAATCATATTTTTCAATGACACGTACTCTTAATTAAAGACGGCATGTCAGCCAGTATCCATAATAATTATAGGTACCTACGAGCTATTTGCCTTAGTCCTATGAAATTAGTTTTTGCCTTTACTGCTTCTCTATGTTTCTTAGTTTAGTTTTTTCTTTTTTGCTGTGCAGACTGTCATTTCTGGCAAACCACTACGTTAGTAAAATTTTAAATTACTTCACTTTCCTTTAGGATAACTTATAATTATTTAATTAATAGTTCTCGAAGTGTGTACGTTTATCAGAATCAGAAACTTTATCGTTCACAGTTATAGATACGAGTACATCTTGGGAAAAGCATTTGATACATTTTTGAGTGCGTGTCGTTAGATTAGGATTTAATAAAGTAGATCTTATTATTTAGTAATTATTGATATTGTACTGTATTTTTTTATCCGCCAAGATTAAAAATTCTTAGTTCCTTAATCAAAAATATTTTATATAATATCGTTTATTTAGCATCTACTTGATACGTACTTGCTTCCATTTCATGAGACTTTCCAAGATTTAGATTAGGATTTAATAAAGTAGATCTTATTATTTAGTAATTATTGATATTGTACTGTATTTTTTTATCTGCCAAGATTAAAAATTCTTAGTTCCTTAATCAAAACATATTTTATATAATATCGTTTATTTAGCATCTACTTGATACGTACTTGCTTCCATTCCATGAGACTTTCCAAACCAAACTAGTTGTTCACAGCTCACACCGTATCTGGTGAAACTTGCTTCAGTTATAAGGTACAGGTACAGTCAAAGGTAAAACATATATACTTTTAACACACAATATTGAAAAATCGGAAAATCGTCCAATAAAGTTTTATTCCACAAATTGTAATGTAATTTAACGAAAACAAGGTTTCAACGGTAACATGGCGCTTACGGATTGCATTCCTGCGGAATTTCGTGAATTTACGCTCTTTTCTTCTTTTTAATTAATAATTTTGCATGCCTCATTATGTGGTAGAACATAAGGATATTGTAATTTTGTAACACCTGAATTCACACTATGTTCTAGCAAAATAAAATATTTTAACTGAACACGGAAATGGGTTTTTCGGGATACTCCCATATGTTACTCCCCACTCTCTATGTAAGCTTTTTACCAAATTTCAGTGAAATCCTTGAGTTATTATAGCAATAAACAGACAAATAGCTTCCTTTGTCATGTTTATTTTTAGGGTTCCTGTATAATCTCCAAAGGAATTCGATATTTTTATGGAATAAAATGTTGCATATGTCACTTCTCTCAATACGTGAAAGAAAAACAAACAAAAAACTCACTTTCGTATTTATAACGTTAGTAAGTAAGTAATTTAATGAAGGCTGACGTATGTATGTAAGTAAGTTCGTATGGTTCATTCCAATCAAAAAAAGCAAAAGGTAAACAAACATAGTATGCAGATGACATTGACATGTGTCAGTTCCATAGTAAGTTTGTTTACGTTTTGCTTTTTTTTGATTGGAATGAAGTATAAAGTACTATGTATGTAAGTTCGTGTAGTCAGTCAAGTATATGTGTATGTATATCGGTCTCTGGTTCCCAAGATACACACGGAATCCTAGTTTGGGGCCAGATGACCGTGTGTGATTTGTCCTAGATATTATTATTATTATTATCCTTATATCCGTATATTTTTCCTTTGACTGTACATATGCGGATAGTAGGATCTAACAACTCCAACTTAGCCGCTTAGAGTCTATATTAAGAGAGGCGCCCGCGCAATGCAAAACCTGTATTATAATCGTGAGCTTTTAAAACCCTGAGTTGCTCTTTCAAGCCATTGACATTGAAGGCTTCAAGGATTTCTCTTTTGACTAGACGTTTGAGTAATTATACGTATAATACCTAACCTGTGGTTGGTGTCGAAACCTAAAAAAAATTCAGACCTTTATGAGTGCCAATTCCCGAGGTATGCTGTAAGTAGATAATATGTACGGATGTGCGTGTCCCTACAGTAGGAACGATAATGTAGGTAGATTGTGAGCGGAAAACACGACATATTATCATGGTATTTTTTTATCGAGAAAATTTAATTAGTAGGTAATAATCATAATCTTCTTTATTAACATTTTTTGCAAGTCAATTTTAGTTATGTTATTGTTACTTTGTTTTGGCCAATGTTGAAATAATGTAGTTAGCACATATTTAACTTGAACTTTTAATAGTTTGGTGATATTAGTTATATAACCTGTAACTTTACTATCATTTGGATTTCATTATGAAAATTCAACATAAATAAACGTTTTATCAAATAGAATTACACTTCCCTTCGGGCCCAGTTGTTAGATTTACGATTTCAATGTTTTTTTCTCTATGATAATTTATTTTAGCATTATTCATATACATACATACCTACAATTTTCTTAATGGAATTCAGCATTCCCATCTTTTTATGTGAACAGTCGTCTTCTCAAATGTCTTGGTCTAAAAATATCTCCGCCCCTGGGAAAGATAGATATCGAATTTATGTGGCGAAGGCAGACTGGATGAACTCGTTACGTATCGTGTAAATTTACTTGACCTTTTCATTCTGAAATTGCAGGATCTTTATTAGGTTGGCAATGGATGTGCATGGGACGAAAAAACTAAGATTGAACCTAAAAAGGGTAAAGTTTACAGTTTTCGTTTAAAGCTTCGCGCTATTGGTTTCTAAAAACTTAGCCATTCTAATGAGTAAATAAATACTGGACTCTAATAACTGTATGTATGTATATGTGCATACATAAACCCATAAAATTTTATTTTCAGCTTGGCATTCGGGTTACGGATGCTAACTTTGCAAACGAGCTATTTGGGCTACGCGTTAACTGAACAACTGGTCTCCAAGAAACATAATATGTATGGCAAATTTGCAAAAAAAATTCGCTTTTCGTCCAAACTTAGTCCATTAACTCGGTTTGTATAAAAGACTGAATATATTTGAGATACTTCAGCAAAGTCGTAGAACAAAAATTGTTCAGTTTCATGAGCAGCAATGGGATTAAGGTAGGCCTTAGGGTTTTGCCTAATTTATTTGATACAAACTGTATATTTAAAAGCGGGTCATTAATACCCAATTTTAGGACCAAAAGCCAACTTCTGTAATACGTAATACTCAAATAGGTAAGTAACAGTGTATAGTAAGTGCATAACGTTTTGTTCCATTTACAGCAATCAAACGCGTGAAATCTCAAGTATAACCGTGATAATTTCAGATAACTAGGTGAATTGTACATAATGGCCTCACGAATGGACCACTTCAACAAACTATGCTTTGAAACGGTAAAATAATAGTTACCTAGTTATCCTATATTAGGTTATATTAGTATTCGTGGTAGGTAAGTGCAATAAGCACTTTTATACTCGTAGGAACCATTAAGGGTCGCTGTTCTGTCAAATCCAGCGTTGTCGAAAGCTTTTACGTAACCCTTATATTCTATGCCTACCTAATAATTGTAAGCTACAAAAAAATCATCATTTTTTTTCTGAAAGAATTTTATGTCTTGGAGTCACTATTTTGAATTATGAATTATTATACACGGTGTAACAAATTGGTGTAAAATGACTGCAAGACCCGTTAACTGAGCCTTCTGCTCATTATACAGTGTATTATATAGTGTAGTTCACTACACTGGTGGACTAAAAAATCGACTCGAAATCTGTTGACCGACTTTTGAAAAAAGAACTCAGTCTACAAAACTACTAAATAGAAAAAATAAAAAACTAGAAAATCACCAAACTAAAACCATAAAGAGTAAACACAGATTTTGAACTTTTGATTTAGTGTTTTTTTGCAAGATAGAGGTTTTTTTTCAAAAGTCGTGCAACAAACCTTGAGTCGATATTTTTGCCCATCGGTATAGTTTTGTATTAGATTTTTGCTGGATTCGCAAGAAAATTTTTAGACCCTTCAACAACAACCTGATCGAGTACCTATCAGGTTGTTGTCCAATTTTGTATGCAGTGACTTTAAATAATAAATAACAAGGTCATCTAAATAAGTTCTTTATTTACACTTGAATAACGAATGAAATGTCTAGACAGTGGTGTCGATTCGGTTTTCACTATTAAACTTATTTGACAGGATTAAACTTAATTTAAGTGCTCTGTCTTCTTCTATCTATATCGAAAAGACAAGGACAGGACGCTTAAATTAAGTCCTCTCAAATAAGTTTAATCGCAAACACCGAATCGACACCACTGTTACCCGATTTAAAAATGTAAGTCGTGCTTAAATAATAAAATAAGACAAGGTCAGTATTTGAAACACTGATTTGAAAGTCAAGAGCTTAATATCGTGTTATCTGACGGACGAGACAAAACGATCGAGTGAAAAACAATGGAACTAACTGACATCGACTTAGAATAGATAAATATAAAGATAAAAGTACAAGTTATGCAGGTTGTAACTAAAGGAGTAATTAATCATTTTGTGTAGTTAAGGTAATAAACAAATAAATTAATACATTTTAGGAGGGCTCTACATGAAACTGAGAAACTTTTTTGAATAGGTACGAAAAAGAAAAAAAGTTTTTAGAACTATCAGTCGATCAGCTAATTGTCAAAATTTGTATGGGGAGTCCAAAAATGTTTTTGTACAATATATTATTTTAACTGTTGGTTTCCTGGAAAAGGTGTTCAGTTTAAACCTTAAAACTGTACAACTTTGTACAGTTGTAGCATTCGCAAACTAGTATTCTTCTTCTCATTCTACTCATAGTACTGAAGTGAACTAGTATTTTTCATCTCACTCTACTCATAGTAACTTACTGAACAACTATTGTATAAGGCCTTTGCAAAAATCGCAAAAAAAAGTTGGGTCCATGCTTAAAGTGTTTACTTATTGCATAGGTCAACTAAGTAGATCAAAAGCTGATAAATAACAAACGCTCCCAAAATATGAATAAAAAGACTATTTGGAAGTCCAAATTTTTTTGTTTGTTACCCTCAACTGAATGAGCCGTTCAAATTTTTTTCCATAGTCTCAACTAGTTGTGTAGTTAGGAAAATGTGTTTTGGTGGCTTGCGGTTACAGAATCACAACAAAAGTTGTTCAGTTGTGTAATTTGAAGCCTCAGCTAACAGATCCTATAACTACAATATTCTGTATAATGTGTATGTGTAATATGAATTCTTAACCATCTGAGTGATACCACGGTCTCACAGAAAACCGGCGTGAAGCAACGCTTGCGTTGTGTTTCGCCGAGTGAGTGAGGGTACCGGAGGCCCAACCCCCCCCCCCCCATTTCCCACATCCCCCCATCCCATTTCAAAGGTTGGCAACACACTTGTGACTCCTCTGGTGTTGCGGGTGTCTATGGGCGGCGGTAATTGTTTACCTATCATCAGGTGATCCGTCTGCTCGTTTGCCACCTATCACATAAAAAAAATACTGTAATTCACCCGTAAACTTAAGCGTTAGCTACTTAGTTACACCAAATGCTATCTCGAAAACTAAAAATCAATAATGAAATCTCAGTTTATACATTTTCTAGTTTTTGCCCTAGCTAGCTACCACCATCTTAGTATTGCCGCGAAACATCAATGTTGACAGCATTGATATGTTCCGACATGAAGATAAGATAGCCAGTTCCCCATTGCGTTGGGGAATCTTGGTAAGCCTGCTTCCATCTTCGACATCATAATCACTTACCATCAGGTGAGATGATACTTACCAATTAAGGATAAAAAAGACACTAAAAAAGACGTCTCCGTACCTATAATAAGGTTTTTTCTCAGTTTCATTCATCATCACCTCCATCATCAGCCAAAAGACGTCCACTGCTTCACAAATCCTCCCCCAAGTGTGCTTCATATTACTACCTACAAATAGAAAGTAAATCTTTTTCCACATGCACTAGAACATGACCCAATTTCGACCGCGCTGACCACCTTATCTGCCTTCATAACAGCAACAGCCTAATCTGGTTAAGTAACACTCACATCCACACTGATCGCGATAGTGAAAGTCTACGGACCGCGGTCACGGACCGGCCTTGGGTTCGGATTCCAGTTGCGTCAGAAACAGAAATAAACGCAGATCCGGTTGTCATTATGCATGTCATTTTAGTAGCGCCACTGCGTGATGAGATTTTAAGAGATTGCATTGCATACAGATTGGTGTTTTTTTTTACTGGATTACAATAGGGTTGCTCATGCAAAACTAATCTCCTAGATGAACTAGACATCAATGGTAGAGAGCGCCACAATGGTATGAGAAATGAATTGGCGCGGCAAATAAACTACTCTTTCGTGTGTTTTTGCATCCAAGTGCATATAAAGCTGCTGCATATTAATTATTCTAACAATATTAAGAGTACAGTTTAGCTGCAAAGACGTAAAAAATCATCACATTAACTTCTTTTAAAAGTATTTTTACCTTAAGGTGCCTCTAGAGGGATGAATTTGGAAGTAACATCTATTTTTAACCGACTTCAAAAAAAGGAGGAGGTTCTCAATTCGTCGGAATTGTATGTTCACAGATTACTCGAAGACGCCTGAACCGATTTGGAAAATTCTTTTTTTGTTTAAAAGGGTATAATTTACAGGTGGTCCCATATAAATTTTATCGAAATCGATTTAGCAGTTTTTGAGAAAATCAACAAAAACATAGCAAAATTGGAGTTGTTGCGATTGAAGTCGGTTGTTTTTAACGTATTCAGCGTGGTCAATTATCTATTCATTAACCCATGCAAAGTTAGTACACCTACCATGCCGAATAAAAATAAAAGTGTTTGTTGACCCACTTCTGTTGGCAGCCCGCTTTTATCTGCAGTATAATGATCACTTACGATCGTGCCTCGACGGCAAGACCTAGCCAGATGTAACTTATAAAATACTTACACGCAAAAATCTGATAAGCAAGAAATGAAAAAATATAATTATAATTACCAAAAAATAGTGATGCAACGAATACGATTATTCATATTCGCCGAAAATTAAGAATATTCGTATTCGCCGAATATCATAATGGTATTCGTAAAGAAAACTTTCTGCTTTGGCTTTGCATTGTCGGCTAAAACTGAACGTACCCTTTAAATCACGATATCCCCAAACTGCCGAATTTACTACCAACCGCTGACCGTTTTAAATTTTGGTGTGGAGATTTACATTTTCCCACTTTCACAGAAAAATATTTTTAAAAAATTGTTTTTCTATAAAACCATCCACTGTAGCATCAGAAAGGCGTTTTTAAACACCTGGCAACATCCAAACAGACAAAAGAAATCGTCTGGCGCCTAAAAACCTATGACATCTCTGTTTTTTAACATAAATCCATCTGTAGTTAAATTGGTTATTAAATACAGTTTATACTCGTTATTAAATTGTTTTTTTTTTGCCTTACATTTATCACATTTAGCTACATATTCCTATTGGTATTCGTATTCGCAGAATATTAAAGTAACTATTCGCATTCATATCCGTATTCATAAAAGCAGTATTCGTAGCATTAGTACAAAAAAATATAAATACTTATTGCATGTATTGCAACTTAAATAAGAAATAGGAGCATTCTTTTATTTTATATATTTTAATGAGAGTAAATGGTAACTCGCATCATTTTCTAGGGCCACCATTAGTTATTTTGTATTAACAAGTAGGTACAATTTAATTAACGACATCCCATTAATCCGGTATAAGGTTCTCTGAATACACTGTGCTAATTACGCGCGAATCTGTTTTAATTATGTTCTGTGAAGCTTTGATGGATTAATGTTGATGCTGTTATGTCATGGAACCTGTGAAGTAACTGATTAATTTATGATAATTAATTGCAGCGACATTAATACACGTTCGGGGTTGTAATTGAAAGTCTCGTTAACGGGTCCTACGTTTTGTAACACTACACATGAGATTTAAAAAAACAAAAGTGGATTCCACCAAAATTACCTTTTTACTTACCCGACTTAAATTGCTTTGTTGTTTAAACCTCTAGTTACGAGTACGACCTAACGAGTACCTAATATAATGCGTTTCAACAAATAGTTCCTATACCGTTATGTTGGCAGCAATGTTTTCCACGCACACTACATAGAACTCAGACACACACTACATAGAATGCAGACACACACTAACAAAATCGGTACAAGAGTCTTCGCGTGTTGATGTCGTTAATAGACAGTGGTGCCAACATAACGGCAAAGGAACTACAATATTTGTTGAAACGCTCTATAATCAGTTCTCCAACTCCCAACAAAGTATCACGACTACACCTGATGGCAAGTTAAGTGCACGCGCGCACTCAACGAATCGGATACGGTTTGCGATCGCATTATTTCCCACCGAGTATAACACACTAAACACTTGCACTTTCCATTGCTCGCTAGTGTAAATTGGTTTGTTTAGTCGTGTATCGCTAGTTGAGTCATTGGTCAAAGAGCTACTTTTTTATCATATATCGCACGTTTTGTCAATGGAGTAGAATTTAACAGTTGAAAGTTGGGGTTGGCAACTTATTTTGTAAAATATTCAAAAATGAAACACCCACTGGGGTCTCTTCCCATACCTCAGGAAGGTTAGGCTATACATACTGTGACAGACCCAGTATCAGAATTTTTATGCCACATATTAGGCCTCCGACATGGCTTTATGGCTGCCATGTGATGTAATAGCCGCTGGCAGTCGAGATAAATGGCACTAAAAGTCAAGCCCATCCAAGTTAACCTGCGTGATCGATGAGACTATCCAAACCGCACTGAGCCACGAACGTATAAAATGTAATCTATGTCAAGCTTGGGATCGGGACTAATTATCATATCGACGAGATAATTAAACATAGCACACAAAATACATCTAGCTGTGTTAGCTACAATACAATAAGTAAAAAAATACAGCAAGCATTCGAAAAAAAAGGCATTTCATGATGCCAAGGGTTTACCAATTGTGCATAGAAAAAATTTACCCCTCGTCATTGGTTAGTATTATACTTATTTGGTTATTGTAATGTAATGAATATTAAATTTAAAATGAATGAAAACGTCAATCGAATATTAATATTTTTGCTTATAAATGCTTTTTAATGAATAATAGTGTCGATTCGGTGTTTACGATTAAACTTATTTGACAGCACTAAACTTAATTTAAGCATCCTGCCTGCTCTTGTCATTTCGGTTTAGAAAGAAAAAGACTCTTAAATTAAGTTTAATCCTGTCAAATAATTTTAATCGAGAAAACCGAATCCACACCAATATCTTCTTTATTTTTAATACTTTCGAATGCCCTATTTTTCCGTTTAATTGTTAAAGTTATTTATGGCTATTGTTGAGCTTCACGAGAAGCAGCGCAAGACCGGTCGATGTGGAAAGGCCTTGGTCTAGCAGTGGACGTTTTTCGGCTGATAATGATGTATCTATAATTTTTCGCTATTTATCAACAAAAAATTCTTGGTAAGCCCACTTCCATCTTCGGCATCATCATCACTTACCATCAGGTAAGATGATGCCAAGGGGTTACCAATTAAGGACAAAAAAAAACCTTCCATAAACGTTTTGTTCTTACATCAATTTCGAAACATTCAAAAACTTATGTAACAACTGCGGACTAGATACTTCTGAGCTAAGCTTCCTACAAGCAAATGCTTAACAGCATTGGTATCTAACTTCAAATGGACGTTTATTACACAACAAAGATTACTGGGCACACTGAAGTTGCTGGAACCATATATTTTGTTAAGTACTACCGCCTAGCGTCAAACAGTCAACCACTTTTGCTTTCACTGAGATCGACTGATAGCTGAACTAGGGGTGCCATTTTATTTGACTACAGCTGTTTTGGAAAGTAATGGAAAATCTGTTGCTGGTTTCAACATTGTGTTGTCAAGTAATTTTTTTACAAACTCACTTTTATTGTTAATCAATGAAATAATGTAAGGTTTGCTTAAGTGCTTACTTATTCTGGCAAAAATGCCTTAAACGTACGGATTTGCTCACTTATAATGGCATGTCTTAAATGGAAGACAAATAGAGCGCCTTCCAATTCGCGAAGAAATTGTGTGAAACAGATCGTCGATTCCATTTTCCAAAATTTTCAAATCTTTAACATCCTATTTTACCCACTTAGTGATAGAGGCGTAAAAAAACCTTCGGAATGTATATGTTAGTTTAGAATTCCCTGTCTTGAATACTGTTTTATAGTATAGGTACATATATGAATTTTTATCTAGGAACCTTTTATCTATCCATCTTTTAGAGTGACAAAAAAATATGCCTAAAAGTAAAACGACACGATGTAAAATTGTTTCATCATACATCAACATCATGCATACAATATGATTTTGACGCGGAGTTTATTCTTTCATTATTGCTTTAATTCTAAATACCTATATGTTGTAATATAAGTCTTGTAAAATTATTACTTGCGACATTATTTAGCGTACCCCAGTTGCTACAAACGTTTTATTCCTCTTTGAGCCTCCTACCCCAGAAAGTCCATTACGTTATGTGTCTTTATTTCTATACCATTTCGCAGAATTTATTCGCATTGCATATCCCTCGCCTTACTTAAGCCGTTTGAACGTATTTTCTTTATACAAAATGGAGTTCCATACCCCTCACTTCAAACACAAGCAGTATATTACAGTGAGACCATTAGATGCGCACGATACGCGTGAAAGCTTGCCCTAACGAGTTACTGTATCGGATCGGCAAACCCATTGCTATTGGTTTTGGAAAACGGGAAGAATTGATGGGTTTCTAAACCGGTGTCAACCGCTTACCTACCTACAGACATTAGAGTATGAGAGTAGGGAGATTTATGACTACTAACTCACTTTAAAATAGATAATAATTTAAGTAAATACAAGTAATGCAATTGCAATACCTTAACACTATAAACAAGTTATAGCTCTTTAAAGCTCTCGCTCTTGAGCACACTCTCTATATGGGATAAATAATATAGTAGAATAATAAAATAGGAGTAGAATCCGTTAGGTGGGGCTTCATCTAATCAACTTTTGTTCAGTAGAATCGTAGCACAAAAATGAAGTGGGTAGAAGCAACACCTAATAGTAGTAGGTGTTGGTAAGGCGTAGGAGGCTCGTCAAAGTACCTACACAATTTTCGTGTCACCGTTTTTCGCCGTGACTCCCCTACCTCGGAGTAAGTCTTTCATCGAATTCACATCAAAAATGTTCAGCACAATGAGTAGAAAGCGTTAGTTAACGGGTTTTACCCTATTTTATTACGTTTATACCTGTTTACATTAGTATATTCATACAGTATGGACACATTTCTTTATCCTCATTCCCTGACTCTCTCTAAAGGCAACCTCACTGTCCTCCGGTGAGGTTGTTATGCGCAAGCCACGCAAGATAGTAAGTAAGAATACGAGTAACGCAACAATTTTTATGGTATGGAGTATCTGAATAATCCATGAAAATGAAGCATCTGAAAAACTCTTCAAAGTACAATACAACACTGATTAAGCTTACGCTTCAGTGCAACAAAAATATCCATTGAGGAGGCCTATGTCCTTTGCAATGGGCTGATGATGATAAATAGAATTTGTCTTTCTTTACTCTTTGTCGCTTTAAAAATTCGCAATGATAGCGCGTTTTAAAATACACACAGCGCCCTCTCGTGATAAACTATAGTACTAATAAAGTTGGTTTACCTCTCTCTTTTTCTCTCCCTCTCTCCCCTTCATTATAGATGGTGAATGATTCTGGTAATAATTTAACCATTATTCGAGAATGGGACTACAGGGATAATTCCCAGCTGAACTACTTCTTTGAAAAAACTCGTTTCCTTATTGTAATTGATTAGTGCCGTGGGTACAGAGAGAAAATTATAGAAAAGCATTCACACAAGCAATTTAAAATATTTTTATGACAATAGCTAGTTATAAATCTTCAAAAAGATAGATAATGCAAAATATACTTAAATAGGGCAAAAGAAAAGCGGCAAGAGACCATGACAAATCTTTTTTCAAGTGGGCACATCATAACTCGTTAGAATGATAGCTAGACAGTTAACAAGCATAGCCAATAAACAAAATTGAGCTTAACGGAGCTAGACGGAGCGAAGTAATAAATTGTGAAGAAAAGTCTAAGATGCTGTGTCGCCGTCACGGTGTGATCAAGGATCAGGAGAAAGCTGGTAATGATAATAACTTGTACAAGATCTCATAAGATATCATGAACAAACAACTGACAATACCAAATAGAAGAAAATAACTAACTATTAGGTGCTTACCTATGAAATTGCCGATTAGTTAAAAAAGTTCAAAGAGAAAATTAATATAAAACAATTAAGGTTTCTAAACAACTATTTACAAAGTACCATTGGACATTTAGAAATAAAATAATGCTTGCTAAATGCACGTTGTCTGAATATTTTGAGAGCACAGTGGTGTAGAAGCTATGAAAATGGATTTTTTCGTCACTGAAAATCGCAATTTCTTCATTAAAAAAATACTTAATTTTGATTTTCGAAGGCTACACTTACCCCAGCGCGTGTTCTTCGTTACCATATGTATTTTTGAACATATTGTGCCTAATATTTCATAATTTTCAGATAATTTAGATATATTTTTTTGTCAGAAAAAAATTGGCCCAATTGACCTCAAAAAAATCGATAATACAGTATTTAATGGAACTCTACTCAGTCCGATTTTATATGAGAGACATGACATTACTAATTCATGAAAAACCTTGAATGTAGCTAGAAAATTATATATTTTAATTTAATGGAAGTAAATTAATTTTTGGGGTAATATTATTCTGGTGAACTTTCACAACTGAAACGGCAATTTCATAGGTAAGCACCAATATTTTAATCGTAACATCTAGAATTCTGCTTAAAGGTAATGAAGTACTGAACCGACTTATATGGAACCACCAAAGAAGTCACTTAACCGCAATTTATATGGGACCTCCTTGGAGTCATTATCTATCGTATAAAAAAGAAAAATTAAAATGGGTTTGCCATCGGTAACTGTGACCTACAAAAAAGATATAGAAGAATAAGAACCTCATCTTTTTTAAGAGGTTAAAAATATACACCTTTTTAACTATGAAACAGAACCTTGACTGACTGACACGCTGTCTGACAGACAAGATACAGCCTAAAACATTGATTTATTTTTTCAGAAGGTGTAAAGGAGCACTAGGAAAGGCTCTTTCTTTCGATCCTGAAGTTAATTTTCAATACGTTTGACTTTCAAGCAGCCAAGAGAATTATATTTTTACTGACATTTCATCGTAAAGATCCAACTAGTGGAAGTGAAAAATACAATATTTCTTAATACGACATAACTATGACATAACACCTAAAACGAAACTGGTCAAGATTATGGTAATTAAAATGTTAAATAGAATTTAATTTATTAACATTATGCGAAGCGATATGTCAAGGTCTACGGTATGCCTAATGTAAAACTTCTAGCAAATTCTGATTCAAAGAATATAAAAAACTCATCATTATTAAAATGCTTATGGGCCTTTTCAGAACAAAGTGCTGAAAGAAAACTCAAAAATATTAAAAAATATATTGAAGATTTCAATATAGCAATACATACTTCTCTCCAAATTAACCAACTTTTCTGTATACAGGGTGTCAAAAGTGAAAACGGGGACTTTTAGTTACATACTGAAGAACTTTCCTCAAGGAAAACAGTAAATTCTTCAAAGATACCGACTTAAAAAAAAGTTGTCCGTCCAGCTGACTGATTGGTATGATATGTCGAAAATATATTTTTGAGAATTCTACGTCAAGATGTATGCCTTGAAGAAATTTTTTCAGTATCATGAGTATAAGGCCCCGGCCGTTTATGTTTATGTTTATATTGCCGGGAATTATTTTTATATTAATTGTACGTATTATATTCAGCATAACAATGTCAGTAGTCATTCAGACCCAAGGTCGTCTTTTTTTAGTTTTTTTTTATGTCATCTTCGACCCATAATCCGCTATTAACTAAAAGTCTTATTGGTGGGATCTTGGGCGGTAATGATGACAAAGCCAAAAAAGTATTGGGCCTTAGGAGGGTATAATATACAATTATCAATTTGTATTAATGAATCTCTTACAAAAACCGTTCAAAGCATCTGCAAATGCAACATTAGAAAGTATCTAAATTAATCTGTCTCACATTATTATTAGTCGAGTTGAGCACCTATTTATTAAGAACTGATCGTCTAAGTAAACGATATATATATAAATGATGCAATGAACATCGTGCAAGATGTGTTGGAGGGAGTTTCTTTAGGGCCCGCCGTTTCTTCTCACTCCGCAAGCACTTCCCGAACGAAACGGTGGGTATACGAGTTCCGAGTGGTAGGAACCTCGTATTAGGTAGATAAAAAAATGACGTTCGAAAAGTGTACACTGCTACCTACTTCGAAAAACATATTTTCATTTTTCACATTTTAGAGAGGTTATAATTAATATACCTAATTCTCGACACATAAATGAGTTGATTGTCCATCCGTTCAAGTGTTCTGTTCAAATCATCACTTAGCTTAAATTTTAATTACTTACGCAAGCATAGTTTAATTTTCTTGAGATGTTTAGCTAATTATTATTGAATATTTCAGTGAGCATTACAGATACAATATGTCTGATATTCTGACATATGTATTTTATTTAATTAGTTTTAATTGACATAACTTATTAAACTAATCTAGGCTAAGTTTACTAACAAATTGTGGATCCATGTAATCTGTGAAACCTTCAGGCTATCTGTCAAATTTTATGAACATCATTTTAAGGGTGCATTTATAAACCATATAATACCTATCCTATCTCTTTCACACTTAAGGGTAATAACTCTTTTTGATGTGGTTTTTAACTAAATCTAGGGCAATTTTACGTCATCGAGTTACAAATTTGTAATCGTTTGCAGTTTTAGTAAGTTCTCTGGTTTTTTTTGTAAGAAATCATAATGTAAGCTACCTACTTTTAGTTAATTAATTTATAACTATAGAATTAAGAGCTTCCGTTCAATTTACATAGGATGATAATATGTTTCCCATAATTGAAGCATATTTTATTGCATGCTTATACCAATACATTTTTACTATGATTAAAAAAAAAACAATTCATCATCGAATATTATCTCTCAGTCCTACAGCACCAAGCCAGACTGGCTAACTCTTTCCCTTCTCATCATTTTTATTAAACTTATTAACATCGTTGCAATCTAAATTTAAATCAGCAATCAACTCATTAAAAGGTCATGAACCAC
This sequence comes from Coleophora deauratella, assembly GCA_958295455.1. Lineage (NCBI taxonomy): Eukaryota > Metazoa > Arthropoda > Insecta > Lepidoptera > Coleophoridae > Coleophora > Coleophora deauratella. The sequence continues at coordinate 14,874,040 of OY282396.1, read as the reverse complement.
TCATCTGGTTTCTTGCTTGAAGAGTGCATTAATTAACATTTTCCCCGGCCTATTGATGTTGATCTATAAGGTTAAATTGAAAAATATATGAATGAACTTCGTTCCGAACTTTGAATTTTAGCCCGTGAGTACGAAGGAATTTTACCATTAAAAATATACACCTTGTTTCTATTACTTTAGAAAGCAGCATATTTGGAAAATACTTGCTTGGTACTCTAATTCTAAGGAAATGCTATTTAGGAGGATCTTGGCTTCAAATACCAAATTCCGATTACTCGTAATTTATATTCAATTTTCAGTATTTTATCTTCAATGCTTTATGCTTTACGTTGTCTTTCCGTAAGTCAATATTTGTCTAATAGGTCATAGATGAAAGCTAGAGATTCTGTTCCCATGGCATTTATCTAGCCGGAGGGTCATTCCTTTAGTAAATAAATTACTACCTTATCTAACCTAATGTTAGCTTGGACATGAAAAGGGCTGGATGGGTCTACATAGCCTATCAGGTTGTTAAATATTTGCATTTAGTAATCTCTGGCAACATCTCACTTTATGATAAGAGAAGAAGAAAAGAAGAAGAGAATTTACAACGCAAATTCGAACTAACTGAGTTATTTACCATCATAATGTAAAACATTAACGTTGTTGACATTAATGTTTGGCTGCAAAACATAGATAAAGATAATAGTATCTATACAGCCAGTCTTAGATGCACTTTTACAGTGATAATTGGTTTCAAGTATACAATCTCATTAGTGTTAATTTCTGTTTCTTACAGGAGGAGAACATAGCTCTGCGTTTGATCAAGCAGCATTCAGACGTCGAAGAGACGGAGAGTAGTCCGCCAATACCTGATGAATTAGGAACAGGTTGGTGCAACATAATTTTCTAAAAACTTTTAATAATTTTACTAATTTAAAAAAGACAATGTAGCCTACATAATTAATTGAGTTCTTCAAGGAATACCCCAATCAAATACTACAATAGTTGAATCACTCAAAGTTGAGAATCTAGTAAACAAACTCTGTATGGTATGGGATTGTTGGAACATATTTAGTTACATCAACTCCTCATATAAATCAATCAGTTGTTAGGATTATTATTTATATTATTACTTTTATATAAATGACAGATAAAGAGTACAGGATGTTCAGTTTGTTCCACCGTATCTGTAGACCAATTTTAAGTAGAAGTCTTTAATATAACCACAACTGACTTTTGCCACATAGTGTGTTTGTTATATTTTGTAGAATTCAAATACAACCGTAATATGCCAATAATCTATTATTCCTTAGCAGGCAGCACGGGTCACGCATACTTCGACGAGGGGGGCTACGTGGCGGGGGGTGCACGGGACAGTGACCCCTACCTCAGGAATAGGTTCAACCAGGCTGCCTCCGACAGCCTACCTAGCAACAGACCTGTACCCGACACCAGGAACTCTATGTGAGTATTGTTACACCCAGGACCCTTTAACAAACCGACGCATTAAAGTTACCAGTTACATACTACTACAAGCAAATATTATGCTGTTCATTCATTCATTCATTCAAATGTGTGCATAATATTTGCAAAAAGAAGCACCTATAGTTAATAAATGAACAATATCTTGTGCAGATAACAAATATAGCAAGACTATGGATCACTTTGTACAGCTTTTAATAAAAGTTCTCTCATGAGTCAAACAAAACTTCCACGTCCTAAAGTATAAAGTAATTTAATAAAACTTCGTCATTAGAATCTTCATAATCTTAGAGGTTAAGGGTCCCCATAAGGTTTTACGACCCTGACTCACCGGTCAGAATGCTTGCTTGCTTGTTGCAATTAAGGTCACAATGGTCAATTACATTCTACTTAACATATTTAAGTATATTTTTACGTAACATAGCTAAATTCTTGAAAAAGAATTCACGATTTATGCAATGAGCTAAGTTTACGATGCTTCTGTGAATATTTAAGTATAGTGATCATTGATCAGTCAAGTGCAAAGTTGTGATGCGAATTTTATTGACCATTAAAGCTCTTGTCAAAGAACATTGAAGCTTTAACCCACAATGCAAAAGACACCTACACGCTTAAAGTAGAACATGGTCTTATAGACCTATTTTATAGACCCACGCATTGTGTTTAATCATAATATGTATAGTTTGGATTGGGTCCTATATAGCTGTATAGTACATATGTACAGTATACTCAAGAAATACTACGTTACAAAATTCTATTAGCTACTTTTACTCATCAAGAGTAACTAGACTACGTTCCTACAAAACATTTATAGGTACTGAATGCACAATATATGCCTTTTCTTAAATATTTTTTTTCTTGATCAGCAGTCGCTGCAAGCTTAAGTAAAATATTAAAATTTACATCGTTATCGTTAAGGTCATATTTTAAAACGTAACATTAATATATCATTCGATTTTTATTTTTGTGTGCATTTTATTCCACGTTTCACTATTCCATGTTTTCTTTACCAAAAAAAATATTCTCCGCAGGTGCCGTTTAAAGAAGTATGACGATGACCTCCCACAGACCAGTGTCATTATCACGTTTCATAACGAGGCGCGCTCGACACTCCTGCGCACCATCGTCAGGTAATTTGTCTGCATCTTTGTCATCAGCATGATTAGCTAGTGTGTCAGAAAGGGACACACGTTGCATTGTTTTAAGTAGGTCTAAAGTGTCATCTTCTGCAATTCTAATCATGTCTACTTGTGAATTGAAACGTAATTGTCATCCATTACAACATGTTACAAATCGTAAACAAAATTTTACTCTCAATACCAAGTGAGGATATGATACTAAATATATTAACTTCCAAAATTTGTGCAGAATTCTATATTCAGACCAGATGATTTCCGCAAAACTGAAAACTGTGGCTTTTCAATCCACAAAGGAATATTTTTCCCTTTTAAAAGAAAGATTTTACATGACCCATTTTGAAATCACTTACCCTATCTTTTTCTAATCAACTTTTAATTTTTAAAGCTAATCAATTCATAATCGTCTGTTTTTTAACCACATTTTCATTTTCAGTGTCCTCAACAGAAGTCCGGAACATCTTATCAAAGAAATTATCCTCGTGGACGACTTCAGCGATAACCGTAAGACTACTTTTTATTCTTTTTTTTATTGTCTCTTCAATATCATATTTTTTGTATTTTTTTATACTCCATCTTGCACTTTTTTCTTCTATATCTATGTTACTATATTTTCCGCTTTCAACTTTTCGTTTCACTTTTTGTAACTAACATGATTATTAACCATTTAGTTTATACTCTTGCTGTTATGGTTTAAATACAATACATACTTCTTTTTCATACTTTCTTTTGTCCTGTCTACATTAAGATAAATCACATAAATTGACAGAAAAACACTGTATTTAACTTTTTTTGTTTAGCAACTCACTTACTCAAGATAAATCTCTCTTTTGTTGCGGTACTCGCTAAGCTTTACACACTCATTAAGTATTGTGTTATTATTTTCTACTCTACAAAATAGTTTTTCACATTGATTGTCTTCTGAACAATAGATTGTACAAGTTACTTGTGAGATTGTGAAATTCTTGCAGGTTGGCCTTTAGTGAATTGGATTGACACAAATATTATAACAAATGTCAGATCTTGATAGAGTTATGTTATGGTCCATTGATTATGAGATCACGTTGTGGACACGCCTTATCCTTTTACTAGTACTTCCATGCCATTGACATTCAAAGCTCCTCCATTACGATTTGACATGTCATACATACTCATCACTACGACGTACGTAAGATATCACTCTGGCTGAAGTTTTTGAAGGTTCTTCTTGAAGGTTTCCTTTTTTTAATTTTTGAAGTTTTGAAATTTGCAGTTTTAAAATTCATTCTATTTCTATAAACAATTAATCTTGTTATTTTTTCCCACTTTAAACAATTTTTTGTTGTGACCCAGCTTCTGTTACTTTTATTATAAACAGAAAAGTGAAAGTGAAAAAAAATCAGCAATGACGAACAAAAGTGTTTAAACTTGTAGCAAGCTTAGAACCTAGACCACAGACTGAAATAGCTATCATTAAATAACACATATTGATACATGCGTCAGAATAACAAAAACTAAGAACAATAAGCGACGCCAATGAAGCAGTTATTATTTTTATTCCTTTTTGCTAAGTGCACTGTGGCGTGCATGATATCTCTTTCGAAGAATAAGCGTGGGATAGTGTAATAAATCTTTCAACATCCTTAAAAGAACAGTAGCAATAAAATGTAATGATGACAAATGATTTCGCTTACTAAATTGCAATAAAAACGGTCTAAAATAACGCATTAATGTTAGACAACATGTTTTTGGAAGTTAAACTGTGGTTTTATTTAGAAATAAACACAATAATATATCTATAATGATATAACGAGATTGGATTATATATATATATATATATATATATATATATATATATATATATACAGAAGAGAGCAACTAAGGCTTGAAATTTTGTAAGTTTGCTTGAGCGACTTGAAATTTTGACCGTACGTACTGCACTTTCATGAACTTAGGCCTAAAATAAAAAAAAAAAGTACAAAAATTCATTCTATAATGATGTAAATAATGATTTTTTAGATAGAGAGTATAAAAAGACCTTTTATGGTAACTTAAAGGTAAGTTTTTATAAAACTGAAGAATTTTTCCCGAAGGGTTCATTCATACTGATCTGATCAGCCAAATTGTTTGATCAAAATTGTTCTGTTTCTTGAGTAATCCCACTATTTTAATTCCGGATGTGATATTTTTACACTCTATACAGGGTGTAACAGAAGTTTGTGACAATACTTCAAGGTTGGCTTTTACCCATCAAACTGAACAACTTTTGTTCTACAACTTTGTTGAAATCGCAAAATTTTTTTTGGACTTTTCATACAAATCGATCAGCTGGCGAACCAAGTTTGTATGAAAAGTCCAAAAAATTTTTTGCGATTTCAACAAAGTTGTAGAACAAAAGTTGTTCAGTTTGATGGGTAAAAACCAACCTTGAAGTATTGTCACACACTTCTGTTACACCCTGTATATGCCTAGATAAAACATACAAAATAGAGACGATATATAGATTAAATATTTAATCTCCAAGAAGCAATGTAAGCATCCACTCGTTTATGGCTTCTCAATTAATTTTGTTTAGCTCACTTTGGCTTAATTTTGCAATAGATAATTGAAAAATTGTATTGTATTGTATTGTATTAATGCTTTATTGCACACAAGGAATATTCACAATATAATAATAAAAAACCAAGACGATTCCATAAAATCTAATTGAAAAACTAATCGATTATTTAAACTATGTAATACCTAGATGATACATTGAAGTAATTTGGATTGTCAAAAATTTGCCTATAATTACGTAAATTTAATTAAAAATAGCAATCAAACAGACATAACGTTAAATTTTAATAGTGTAAGAACTTAATTCGTTTAGCTGATCGTAAAAATGTTCGCAACCAGTTTAGATTTAAAATAACAATTCAAAACAGAATTGTCTTAAGCCTAATTAAAAACCTAGAGATGCATTCCATATTCTGGCAGTGTCATGTAGAAACTTATCGTTTTAGGATATCTATTTTATCCAATTTTACATTCTGTCAGTGGTAAACTAAGTAAACTTATCGAAAAATGTTAGAAATTACCCATCCCGTTCGGAAATCCCAAAATACTAATTGTTGTAAAAGTTAAAAAAATACATTCCGAACCATGCAGAAAGGTATCCGTATTTTTTCTATAGCGATGTTCTTTTTATACCATAGTTTAAAAAGTGTTTTATGTAATATACCTTGTCTCTGGCATGATACACATTTTTTTATTGCCAACAGCGGAAGATGGCGCCGCACTCCGCGCCATCCGGAAGGTGCGCGTAATTCGAAACACGCGGCGCGAGGGTCTGATGCGGTCGCGCGTGCGCGGTGCTGATGCGGCTACAGCGCCAGTGCTGACTTTCCTCGACTCGCACGTCGAGTGCAATGTGCACTGGTTGGAGCCGCTACTGCAGAGGATTAAAGAGGTTAGTAGATAGTAAATACTTTAACTTACGAAAGGTCTACACTAGACCTATACTTTCTGTTGAAATTAATTAGCTAGATAAAGAAACGTATTTGCTGTCGACTTGTCAAAGGCGTAGTCAAGGCCTACATCCCTTGTTTTATTCATCAATTTTACTAGTTAGACACTCCTGCTTCGGAGGCACTAAGGAAATTCGTATTATATCCTGAAATTAAGAATTGCTAATCTACTGGCAAAAATAATCCTCGATTGGTAATCACGGTCGAGCCACAAGACCTACAGGATCAGATGTTTCAAACACATAAATTCATAATTCAGTGATATGAAGAGAAATGAATAAATTTTAAACCTATAGTAATTTAGTAAAGTCTGACTATAAATCATTAGCTCAACCTAAAAATAACAACAGTTGTTGAATATAAGCACTTAGCCGTCATAGTCGTTCACAAAGCGATAGCCTTCAAAGGCTGGAGGATCTAGAGATGCACCATCCAACTCTACGTCTTCAAGTCCACTTCCTTCGACTATCGATTCTGCAAACTTTACTGCCATCAAAGGAAGAAGGCCGCAACGTATATGGAATTTCAGTATACTTTGCCGCCTTCTATTTTATTTTCTATGTTATTAGGGCAGTATAGTAATTAGCTATTATCTATACTGTCTCAACTTAACCTTTCAGAAAATATGGCGTTCTGATTCCAGTATTAACTCATCTTTGCATGATTCGCATGTCAAATATAGTACAACTGAAAGGGTTACCAGTAGCACTTTGTTCTTCTTCCGTAGTGTTGTCACTCATTTTTACGAGTAATAAACAAGTTTCGTTAACGCGTTAATGTTACGTAAAAGTTAAAATTTTGTATCAATGAACTAAGAACAAAGATAGAAACTTCTTACAGCTTAATGGCGCTAAGATGACGTATACTGTAGTATCTGAAAGTGTTACGACTTTGACACGATTACGAACTATAATTTTCTCAACCAATAAATAATTAAGCATTAGAAGATGTATATGTTTATGTGTGTAACATCTCTCGTGTCAAGGTGAAATAGACTACTATGCTATCAATTTTAGATTAACGTTGTGAAGTAAACCAGTTATGCAATTTTAAAAATAGTGTAATAGATTCATGAGGTGGCCTTAAATAAGTTTCTAACCCTCGGCATCATTTCTTACCTCATCTGGGGCAAAGGAAGATGATTTCAAATTCAGCCATCTTAAGGATATATTTATAGTAGAATTAATTACAAGGAACGTTCTGATTTTTTTATTTTATTGAATAATTTAGAGAGATTATTTTCGACGAGTTTATTTTTTGTCACCGGCACAAATGATCGGTATTTCAAAGAAGCGTATAAGTGTCTCTACGTAGCTATCTATTAAATTGTATCTCTTAAACGACTAAACCAAATTCAATGCAGTTTACTTCAACTGAAAGCAGTTTTTATCGCGGCAGTGCTAAAAACTGCTATGTTAGATGAAAATTAGTTAAGTGGTTCTCGAATTATTCTAATTTAACTTCGGGTATCAGGTCGACCGCACTCCGGAAGACGCAGTGTGTGCAGGCCTCCGACTCGGTGGACCGACGACCTGGTGAAGGTTGCGGGAAGCTGCTGGATGCGAGTTGGTGTGGAAATCCTTGGGGGAGGCCTTTGTCCAGCAGTGGACGTCATTCGGCTGATAGATAGATAGATATATGATAGATAACATTTGTCTCGGTCCCTCGCTAGTCCCGCCCAGCAACGTCCGGCAATGCTACCTATGTCAACCGAAATAAATGGCATGCAAAAGAAGAGAGCTACATATAACCCAGCAGTGGACTAAAGTGGGCCGATTAGATAGATAGATATTATATAGAAAACCTTCTTAATTTTATTACTCATATTCTGAATATTTTATGCTCTAGTGCGCGGTCTCAGCAATAGTTAGGTATGTTATGCCAAGGTTTTCGATTCCATTCCTTTGAAGTCGGACGAAACGTTCACTCGTGGGTGATGGTCTGATGGTCTTTAAATGTTATGTTTAACGTTTAAGTACGAATAAGTATCTGTATCTGAAGTATTAATGGGTAATCGAGGCAAAGTTTTAGTTCGTTATATTATATCTGGTTATATTAAGACTTCATTCAGACCATTCTATTTTCATTTTTTATCGACTGCGAAGTGAAGGGAAATTTTTTTTCGGGTGAATAGGTACATATGTGTCCATTTGTTGAGCCAAAACGTTTTTATAGGGATTTTGGAGAGCGAGGTGTCTTTAATATAATAGATACCTAATTCTTAACGCCCAGGTTGATATAGGATTATTTTAGGCAAACAGGATTTTTTGTAGTATTTTTAGTTTATCTTAGGGTGATTTACCCTGATTGATAATGATAATACAGACTTGTCGACCTTTTAGGTAATAATATTACAATAAAATAAAATAAAGCGAACTCACTCAAACTCGCAATCACCAAGTTATTATTTTGGAAAAAAAACATTTTAAAATAATTTGCAATATTGTTAAAATTGAGTAAGGTTAAAGATAAACCAGAAATACTTGTGAAGATTCCATGTAATATCTACCGCTTGTGTGGTACATTGTTTCGTATCGAGTGTCATAGATGCCTATTACCTTTATGTTTTCACCTGATCAGCTGTTGAGTGCCACTAAGTGCGGTTACATGCCACAGAATGTCTAGTGGTGGTCGTACTGTTAGATAAAATACTGTAATAACAATAATACTGTCATAATCTTGGACATGTAATAAATAACAATAACGTAACTGGAAGTTGTGATACTTATGTATTGGTATTGGTTTCTAAAGTGATAAACATACTCTGTGAATAAATTCCACCGAGAAACTGTAACGGGAGTTTCTGTCTTCATACTGAACAGCTGTTCTACGTATATTTCCAAGAAATCCATACTGATTTCATATTTTTTGATACATTTCATTTCATACAAATCCGTCAAATATAATCAGCCAACTTTGTATGAGAAGTCGTTTTTTTGAGAATTGTGTTTCTTAGAGAAAATTGTGAAAATTAGTTTTAAAAGAAACCCCGTTTAATTTTACTAGGGAAGTCCTTATGTATGTCGCATCACTAGTAAGATTATATCACGGGTTCGACAATATCACTACGACTACGACATATACATCATGTATTTTTACCTTGTCAAGATGGAAAACATATTGGTATTCAGTGAAATTTCATTTGATTTCGCTTTATAAAGTAAAATTACTCCCTATCATCTAACGCTCATACTCAACCAAAAGCACGGGTAACAGCCAGTATGCAAGTACCAATATAATGCTAAAGTAATAACGTTCCGTTCACCCGAGCTGCGGTCTTCACTTGCGCCATTGCAGTACACTCGGTCTAAAGTATCTTCAGTGGATGGTCATAATATAAACCATAATAGCCCACTTACAACTAAGATGATACTAGTCATAATACAGATTATAATATAAATATACAGGGTGACCTTATTATTTGCTGAACTACTTATTAAACTGAACAACTTTCCTCAAGGAATCAATGTAAGGTACAGGATGTAAAAGAATACTCGAAAACGTAAACGTGAATCTAAACAACTTTTCCCAATGCTGAAATCTGAAAAAAATTGAACCCTCCATACAAAACTTACTGATTGACCGATCAGTTTGTATTAACCAGACCATTTGTTTTCGAATTCGGTTATGTTTCATAGTTGTTCAATTTTATGAGTTGAACACCCTGTTAAAGTTTTCGGGAGTGATCTGTTTACAGCCTGTATAATCGAAGCATTAAAAAAAGGAACGTTCCGTACTACGTTTCGACTAACAACACCAGTCAGATATTACAATACCTATTATAATCACTAATTTCTGTATAATTATTGACTTTAATAAAATTATTGACTAGGTATAACAAAATTTTAATAACTTTATTCTAATTTATACTTCCAAGTTACAGGATGTATAATAAAATTGTACCATTTAACATGCGACTTAAGTGAAGGCGCAAAAAAAGCGATTTCAGCAATGTTGTAGAGCAAAAGTTGTTCAGTATAATAATAAATGTGGAACCTACAGCTATCTTGTTACACCTGTATAACTAAAGTTTAAGCTTCATGACAAACAGCGGTTTTCGTCTATGTAATGACCAAATAAGAAGGCAATTTAGGTCTAAGCGACTATTTATTGATTATGGCAGAAAGACGCGTTTGCGCAACTAATGCCATGTCATTATGGCAGAGGAACGCGATAGGTTCGTTACCGCGGTTGTTAGGTTAATGTGCAGGGACTGAATCTTTAGAAATATGGTTAAGAAGACTCGTTTCTATGAAGCGAAAGCGAAACGAAATGTTATGAAAACTCCACAGAGATTTGACTATAAATTTTAAAAAAATATATGATAAAAAGGTGAGTCATTATACAGGGTGTAAGGGACAGGTTTCCGAAAACTTTAAGGGCTTGCTCAGTAGACGAAACTGAACAACTTTCCACAAGAAATTTTTTCAGGAAACGAAAAAAAAAATCGGCTTCTCCATACAAACTGTCCAATCAAATTTATAATTTTGTATGGAGAAGCTGATTTTTTTTTTCGTTTCCTGAAAAAATTTCTTGTGGAAAGTTGTTCAGTTTCGTCTACTGAGCAAGCCCTTAAAGTTTTCGGAAACCTGTCCCTTACACCCTGTATAGGTACATAGAGAGCATTTTTCCGCGATCAATTTTTGCTATGTAATATACTTACTGTTTCTTTATTACTTTTGCTATGTAATATACTTACTGTTTCTTTATTACTTTTGCTATGTAATATACTTACTGTTTCTTTATTACTTTTGCTATGTAATATACTTACTGTTTCTTTATTACTTTTGCTATGTAATATACTTACTGTTTCTTTATTACCACAAGAACTAACAAAAGCCCATTAAATTAGCTCGTAATCGTTAAAATTTGCGTTTAGTGAATGAAGCTTTAAAACGTTCTCTTTCTTGCAACATGTTTAGAGCACCTTAAACAATACAAATTAGCTAATAATGTATCCAGTGATAGATCACACACGGTTATCCAGTTTCAAACTAAGATTCCGTACATTACACATAATATTTATGTATAACCAGACACAGAATAAACAAATATCGTTATATTACAGTATTTATAGAAATACGAGTAAATCCGTTTAATTTCTAATAAATCGAATACTAAAAGTTCGTAATATTTCAAACCCTTTTTACCCCTTCGTCCATTTTTAAGTTATGGGACACGTTTTTCATTTACAAATCTGAGTAAAGCCCTCCTAAAAGCCGAGGAACAAAGAAATATTTCTTCAAAATATAAATTCAAATATTTTCTTAAACATTCAGGGCCTGAAAAAGGTGTAGACTTAAAAATTCTTGTCAGGACATCTATCTAGACAGCCTAAGTCAACATCATGAGCTGTGCTTCTCGTAAATTATGTTTGTTCTTCAAAATCCGGTTTACTTCGTTCATGACATTAACATGAGCCTTATACTTTCAAGGCGACCTTGACTTTTTAAGCCAACGTGGAGTGGTTTTAAATGTCACTTCTTGATCTTCCGTCCATCGCAGATAGTCATAGCAAGTGCCATTTTGTAATTTGTGGCAATTTGGCTAAATTTTTTTTGTATTTATTGGTGACTTCAATACACAAAAAATAATAATATTTTACAAGTTAAGAGTTGTGCTCTTAGAAAACACTACTTCATTGTGTAATAGTAATTATGTATTCCTATTCGATAATTCGTATATAACCATCGTGTTGTATAGGTATTTAATTCATCTCTTATAGAAATACATATAATAATAATAATAATAATCGCTTTCTCTCCTCGTCGCACTGACCTCCAGCCGACTGTGCTTCTGCTGGAGTAGCTCCTGTCACTTCGCCTAGCGCGAAGTCAGCAGTGTAGCGAAAGCTTATATTGGACATAATAATATCTGGGACAAATCATACACGGTAAACATATTACAATGAAGTAGGATTAAGTAATCCTGGGGATTAGGGATCTCAATCCCAAGTGCATCCCCAGTTCCTTAGAACTATCGGCCTTGAGGAAATAATATTAAATACTAATAGGGATAGTGGTCACAATAGATCTGCCCAAATCTCAGTGATCCAATAAAGCTCATCTTTAGTCATATCTATAATTTTTAATATATTGCCCAAGGACATAATAATTACTGAATTTATAATCACTGCCTCAAGTACGGAAACCTTCAAATCATCCCTTTCTTAAGGCGTTCTTTAACATTAATGAATTTTTAAATTATAAATAACTATTATATGAACTATGTATACAGTTATGTATACACTATTAAGTATTTTTCTATACTGTACTCATTTCAATTAATCAATGTTGACCTTATTTTAATTCAATTAATTTTGATATTTTTATTTGATTTTATATTTAGTATTGACATGTTATTATTATTATGAATAGATGAATTATGAATTAATTAACCCCTTTTACCCAAATAATTATAGTAAAAACCCTGTGGATCTGTTTACTCTAACAGACGAAGCCGCCAAATAAATGCCTGAAGGTTTCATCCTTCCATCTATGAACGTCTACGAAAATAACGTTATACAACTAAATAAATAAACAAACATTATATTTTATTGCAAGTTGCATCATGTACGTACCTATACATATATATTTGTATAGTGTATGCTTGACCCCTAAAAGTAGATACTTACCTGCCGATTTCCGCCGGTTGCAAGGTGATGTTAGATAAATATCTAACAATAAGTAAGCTTGTTTATTTTGATTGATGTACTAACCTATGCCTGTAGAATTTACAACTTATTTTATTAATTTTACTCATGCATCATATAGTGTTTAGAAAAAGGAACATATAAATATTTTAAGTAGAGCTTCTTAAACGATTTCATTAAAGTTTTAATTATCATTTATTAATACCACTTTCAAATATTGCCTTAATGTCTGTCATACCCGTATACAAAATTGTTAACAACCCATTACGTCCCCACTGCAGGGGCATGGGTCTCTTCCCATAACTCGGAAAGGTTTAGGCCATACTCCACACACGGGGGCCAAGTCCGGATTGGTGGAGGTTGTGGGGCTAGTGGCCAACCCCAGTGTCAGAAGTTTTCAAGCCGCCTATAAGGCCTCTGACATAGCTTAACGACTGCTAGCGATAGCAGCCGGCACCAACGACTTAACGTGCCTTGCGAAGCACGGAAACGGTCGAGATAAATGCCACTAACAGTCAAACCCATCCAGGTTATGACCGTGCCTGTAATCAGTTAACCTGCGTGATCGATGCGGCCACGCAAGCCGCACTGAGCCACGACCGCTTCTATACAAAATTAATCTCCTTAATTTCTTCTGTTAAAGCAATGCACAGCAAAAACAAAGCAAAAAGAACGCATACCCACGTAAAAAAATCAAAAGACAATCTATAATTCTACACTACGCAGTAGTAACAAAATAACTGTAAATACTCATATACATAATGTTAAAAAAGTGCTTTTGAAATTGTAAGGGGTTACTCGGAATAATTTTTTTATAAAGAATACAGTAAAAATTATGAATCTACATTTTTTTTCGTTTCCAAATACAAATTCTTGATTAACTCGTATTTGATTAAAAATTTGATTAATAGGGAAGGAAAAAAGTTATTCCGTGATGAGTATAAGCCCCAGTAAACTGACCCTACGACTTTTTTTTACACCTTGTATAGTAAAGTAACTGACAAAGAGATTTCTCCCAGACAACTTCAACAAATACACTGGTGGACTAAAAAATCTGCTCAAGGTTTGTTGCACGACTTTTGAAAAAATAACTCAGTCTACAAAACTGCTTAACACTCAAAGCAAAAACTAGAAAACCACCAAACTAAACTCAAAAACAGTAAGCACACAGTTTTTGAACTTTTGGTTTAGTTTTTTTTATTGAGTAATTTTTTCAAAACTCGTGCAACAAACTTTGAGTTGATTTTTTTATCCATGAGTATAGATTGACGTTGCTATAGAAACCTGCTGATACGAACTGTCAAAGGCCAAATGATAATTCAGACAGTACAGACCTTTGATGTCGACATCGATGTTTAGCGGCAACTTTTGCGACATATCGAGACCATCTCACGAAGTAAACGTTTAGTAATGTATGGCTCGCTCTCATCTACGGATCAATTATGCACAAATTATAGCTTAGTGCTTATCGGTATGGGACGGAATTTAAATGCCGTTGTGAAATGTCGTATTAGGTAATTAAGTTACACATAGGCTTATCGACGAGTCTGACCAGTCTATAATGTAATTAATGAATTTCTAATAAAGAAGATGTTTATTCAATTGAGTGCCTCTTACACTTATCGCAAATATCTGAAAAAAATGCATTATTTTATAGCATCCTATTTAATAGATTTTTATTATTTGCTAATTATATTTATTTTAAAATCTAATTATATTTATTTGATAATTTATTTTAAAATCTTAAATTAGTTTCTGAAATTATTATTAAAATGGACGCGCTGAGAGTAGTTGACCCATCTTCCCTTTAATGGACATATTTTACTTTGAAATCATTTATTTCATTAATCATTAATTTTAAGAAAAACTATTCGTTTATCCGACGTAGGTCGATATCATCTAAAGTGCTAAAAAGTGGACCAGAGGAAGATGTTCAAAAAATATGGCTTACACCACTCTTGCTCTCAGCGCGTCAATTGTGAGATGCAATAGAAACTATCATAAGGCCACTTACCAGGTATATATTCAGTTTATCCTTTACTAGCTACCCGCCCGGCTTCGCATGGGTGCAATGTATTATATACATATAAACCTTCCTCTTGAATCACTCTATCTATTTTAAAAAAACCGCATCAAAATCCGTTGCGTAGTTTTAAAGATCTAATCATACATAGGGACAGACAGACAGCGGGAAGCGACTTTGTTTTATACTATGTAGTGATGCAGTTTTCCTTAATATTTTTGGCTACCGTAGAACCCTTTTAAAATCGATTTATTGGCATTTACACTCGTTTCAAACTCACAATTTGGTCATTTCATTTCAAACCTCACGCATTTAGCATCCACCGCGGCTTCCAGCAAGCTTGGTTAGATCACCAGTCAACCTGGTAGGGGCCGACCGACACCGTTCTACGGGAGAGTTCTATTTGTATAAATAACAGACGACATAAAGTACCACCTCCTTTTTCTTAAAGTCGATAAAACTCATGAATACATGATTGTTTTGTAATTTTTCAAAATCAAAATTACTGTTAATGTTATGTCACATAATACAATGACATTTTTAATACATAAATGACATTACACAAAACGTAATGACTAAATTGACATAAACGTACAACGCCGCATGCGTCCCACGTCTATTTAGAAGTAATCTGTAATTATTTATCATTTTAAAATCACGACTTCATAACTGACCGACTCCGTCACACGTCTTATTACGAAAATAATTGCATGAAATGTGTTTTTTTTTGTATATATGAGCACGATTATTATAAGTCCAAGATTGACCTGTCCGTGGCAAGCTTCAAAACCGTGACCGATATGGGCCGATATAATTAATGTATGTCAGGCAGATGGAAAGGCTTGAAAGGTGACCAAATTATCTTAACTCAGGGTTAAACCAATTATCGTTTTGAAACAAGTTTTCACGGCATGCCGATATTTAAAAACAAGGATTTGATTTGATTTTATAGAAGACCGAATTCTGCTTTAACAGCAAATGTATGACCACGCTGAATACGTTATAAACAACCGACTTCAATCGCAACAACTCCAATTTTGCTATGTTTCTGTTGATTTTCTCAAAAACCGCTGAAACGATTTCGATAAAATTTATATAGGACCACCTGTGAAGTATACCCTTTAAAAAAAAAAAGAATTTTCCAAATCGGTTCAGGCGTCTTCGAGTAATCGGTGAACATACATAAAAAAAAAGATTCCGACGAATTGAGAACCTCCTCCTTTTTTTGAAGTCGGTTAAAAAGGAAAACCACATCATGATGCTTTTCATTGCGTGTCTTTTTTTTGAACTTACAGAAATTTAAACATATTATGACTCGTTTATAATTGTCACAGTGGTCTGAAATAGTTTTTATACAGGCAACGTTTTAAACCTCGACGCAAAAGGAGGTGTTATGTGTTTTTAGCTTATACGTTTGTGTCTTTCTGTTGCATCATAGCTCAAACGGGTGTATTGATTTGAGTGCATATTTTTCAGTTAGAAGCAGCTTTTATCGCGTGATTCTTGGTTATGTTTGTAGAAGATTAGTTCAGTGGTTTTCGTGTTATTCAACTCTTACTGTCATAGGTAGTCATATTTTAATTTAATTAGTTATAGATAACTTTATTTTTACATAATCAATTACTTTTTTCAGAAAATTTCCTGTATTCTAAGGGTTCTGCTGGATGTACCTAATTCAATTTCAGATCATCACATTTACAACTTTAATACTAAAAATACTAAACCGCTTTTTCTTTTTTCCAGAATCCAACACGCGTGGTGTGTCCGGTCATTGACGTCATCAGCATGGACACATTCCAGTACATCGGCGCTTCAGCAGACTTGAGGGGAGGTTTCGACTGGAATCTGGTCTTCAAGGTATTTTCCCCTTTATCATTAGTGAAATCACTTTATCAATATTGACATGTTTCGGAATAATTGCTACTTTTTTCTTTTATTTAGTCCAGGATCGTTAACGCGATTTCGACTAACACTTGTCCGGTTCTTATAATTTATCATTTAACTTGCTTGTATGCGTTATTATACAACAGAAAAACGAAAACAGAAGTTCACGAATTTTGGATGATCATTATTTCACCTACCTATAATATATGTAGTTCCCTTAATTTAATCAAATCCGCATATTGACATATTATATATTGACGACTGATTGCAGAGGTTCATATAATATTTATATCTTGTTTTAAAACGTGAGAAGGTCAGAAATTTTTATGCTTTCATAACAAACCAAAATCATAAAATTTACATAAAACGTTTAATGTAACTATCGATTCATAAATTCTGTGTGAACAATTTGTGAACAATAGAGAGGCAAACAAATAAAACTTTTTGATATCCGATCCTGGGTTTTTAGAACTTTTATGCTCTTTTCTAGTGCTTTATGGGATGCAATCAGTGAATGCGTATGCGCCGGTTCACTGCGGTTTCTGTGAACTCGAAGTCACGTACATACAAGTGGTCTTAAGCTCAAGGTGAACCAGCTTCATATCACCTCGCTATCGATACCTTACTTCGAGTTTTATATTTATAGTGTTCAGATTACAACTTTGATGACTTATATATGCAAATAGAAGTCAAAGCGTATAGCGTTTCCCAATAAAATGTTGGATGGAATAAGCACACAGAATATATTAAAATCGGGTGCGATAACAAGAAAAGCTGTCGTTATTCAGTGGAGCTTTCGTGGTTTGTCGATCACGCAGGTTAACTAACTAAAACACGTTCATTTCCTGGATGAGTTTGAATGTTAGTAGAATTTTTCTCAACCGTTTCCGTGTTTCACATGGCACGTTAAACCTTTAGTGCTGTTTGCTATCTTAGACGACAGTCGTTAAGTAAAATGTCAGAAGCCTTATAGGCGGCTTGAATATTTCTGATTTCTGACAACTGGGGTTGTCTACTAGCTCTACAACGTGGAGCAATCTGGTATTTTTTTTTCTGGAATTTCATGTTTTTTACGTTTTATATGAAATGAAATGAAATGAAATGAAATGAAATGTTTTATTTGCTTAAAATATGGTTAATAAGGTGTCATATAAAAAGTAAATTGACTATGTAGAAATACTTTTTAAAGAAGGGCATTTCTCTTTTCCAGTGGGAATACTTGTCACACGCAGAGAGGAGCGCCCGCCTCAGTGATCCTACCCAGGTGATCAGAACCCCCATGATCGCTGGAGGCCTCTTCAGCATGGACCGGAACTACTTCAACAAGCTCGGCAAATACGACATGAAGATGGACGTCTGGGGTGGGGAGAACCTAGAGATCTCCTTCAGGTTTGTGATTTTTATCCTTTGTTTATCTTTCTTCTGTTAATCGATCATCTATGTACTCGTATTTAACATAATATATACAGGTGTAACTAACTAAAATAGGTATGGGATGGAATTTACCAAAAAGAACAGCTTTCACAATTGGTAATTCCCTGGCATCATCTCACCTGACAATTTTTTCAAGAAAATTTTGTATGGAGAGTGCAAAAACTTCTTGGCTATTTTACCAAAGCGAGTTCTACCTTAGCATTTGCTACCTGTGCTGCCATCTACTGTATTGTTTGCGAATTGTGTAAACTTCCAATGTGCGGTAATCAGAACAATTAAGAGGAGAGGTGGTAACAAATAACACTATTACAGTAATTACTTAGTATTATTTGCCATTACTACGTTAAGAGCGACTCTGACTTAAAATTTATTTCACATAACAAAAACCATAAGAATTACAAAATATATTTTTTAGATACTAGCGACATCTATTGAACTCCTTCTAGTTTTCCTTTCGAATACATTACAGACAGATCCTATTTCACCTGAAATCAGTGAAATTTTTAGGCTTTATATCTAGTTATACTAATTTATCCAAAAAATGGTATCTTAAGTCAGGTTTTTTGTTATTATTTTAGGGTCTGGCAATGTGGAGGTTCATTGGAGATCGTGCCATGCTCTCGCGTTGGTCACGTCTTCCGGAAGCGCCACCCCTATACCTTCCCTGGCGGGTCTGGAGCGGTCTTCGCGAGGAACACCAGGAGGGCTGCAGAAGTCTGGATGGACGACTATAAGGAGCTGTATTACAGGTCCCAGCCGCTGGCGAAGCAGGTCGATTTCGGAGAGTAAGTTTTTGTTCTTATCTTTGTATTTTACGTATGACGATATTATTTAAATAATTTTACTCAACTGCCTCCACCGAGGACAATATTTTACGAATATCTGTTTGGTGTAAGTATATGTACAATACGAGTATGTTTAGTAATATGTATGTTCTTACGTCCGTTCTTTGTTTGTTACCATTATCTGCAGTCAAACTGGCTAGATGTTTTTAGGGGAACACGGGGATGTAAGATTCTTCTTAATCCCCAAATTAGCATAAGGTATTATTTTGCAGTCAGGTTTTCTTTTTCTTATTGGTTAGGTATGGCAACGAGTACTCCCTGAACAGCTGTATCGCGGTTGTGTTTCGTCTCGATATAATTAATTTCAATTACATTTCATTTCATGACGTTTTGGTCTCTTTACCGCCACACTATATTTGGCGCCCAACATGGGTCTCGAGCCTACTAAATGATTAATGTAAATTAATCGACGAGTTTTAGGATTATCAATATTTTACTAACCTATCAATGATAATTTTTAAAAGCGTTAAGTTTATTTGTTCAATAATTTCTTACACGAAAATAATTATTTAATATGTATAAGTATATCTTATATCTCTATATTACCTAAATTTATTTCGGTATGTGCCAGTGATTACCTAAACCTTTATTTCCCTACCCCAGCATATCCGAAAGATTGGCGCTTCGTGATCAACTGCACTGCAAACCATTCAGCTGGTACCTGGACCACGTGTATCCAGAGCTCCAAGTGCCGGCCTTCACTGGAGCCACACACGCCATCAGACAAGGGGTCAGGTGTTTGGACACGATGGGTCATCTACTGGATGGCATGATAGGTAAGAATCAATGAGTGGCCAATGCAGAAATGGCACCAAGAACCTAGGTTTGTTTTGGAGGTACTACTTTTAAGCGTAGTACGATAAAACTGTACAAAAATATAATTCTGTGCGATCGTTAGAGCTATTTAAAATTTAAAATACTATAATAGGACAGCTAAGTAATATATACTATTAGAAAATGAAAATTTTTCACATACATTTCCATTTTCCAGGCATGTACCCCTGCCACAATACAGGAGGAAACCAAGAGTGGCGATTCGACAACGGGCTGATTCGTCACCACAGCCTTTGCGTGTCACTCTCAGCTGAGGACCGAGTGACGGCTGTCCTCGCTGCCTGCGATCCCTCTGACGATGCCCAGCTTTGGAGGCGAAAGGGCCTTCTCATTAAACACGCGAAACTTGAGGCCTGTCTTGATTCAGAGCGGCCAGCATTGTATATCCAGCAATGTGACGAAGATAAGCCCAGCCAGCAATTTACTTTTTAAAAACAGAAACAAAGGAGTTTTGTTATGGATGATAAGAGACGGAGTGCTTAGATAAATCGATCTGAGTTCAGGCAAACATGTAGTGCTTTCATCCCATTAGATATCCAAATATCTTTACTTACAGGACACACTCCGAGAAGCCGTTCTACATTCAAATAAATAAGGATCGGATTTAATCTTCGTAGCGCTCACACTCTCCTACTTTTGGTAGGTGAATTATAATCTTTTTGTGGAAGAGTCATGAATCGATGAATAAAAACAACTGAGTTTGCAATTTACTGAACTCCGAAAAGTCTCTATTTTGATCAACAGTGGTTTGACAAAAGAGATTGATTAGACTTTTGTGTTTGAGTGTGTCTTAAAGGCAAAGAAGCTCAACTTAATGAAAGTGCATTTTGTGATGTGTATTTACAAAGATAGGTAGCCCATACGCTGTGAGATCTAAATCTCACCTGTAATGTAATGTAGATAGGTAGATCTATAAGCTAGAATAGTTTAGTTCGAAACATATGACTATTTGAAACTGATCTTTACGAATTTCAAAAGGTAATTTACGTATCACCGTAACAAAAATGCACTGTTTAATTAAAATCACTATTATATTCCCTACAAAACTGTTGTCAATCGATAAAAATACTTCGAACATTCCAATGAAATTCAAATTGTGTTTTCAGCTATCGAAATTTTATGTTCTTGTTAGGAATATGAATTTCATAAAACAATTTTAATACGATACGTATTATTCAAAAGAAATTCAGCAATCTCATTAATATATGTAAGGTATGATATTATATTATAATATTAGTTAATAATAAATATAGTTACCAGTAATAGTGATATATTTGGTGAGCGCCGGGAAAGTGGAATGTTTTAGGAAGACTATTCTGAATCATGTAGGATCGAGTCTCAAATATTAGGTAATAATAAGGTATGTGTATTATAATATAAATAATACTATCTACTATGACTGCTCAATATTATTCATCGCCCACGTCATATTAACACTGATTTTTAGTGTTTATTGCACTCTTCAACACAAACTTTTGACACCTATACAAAGTGATTTTTTAATCTTAGATGTCCGGGGTAATTTTTGGGACAACTTTTGTTCTTTTAAATAAACGTCAAAACTTTTCCGACTCTCCATAAAAATCGGTCGT
The DNA here is from genome assembly GCA_958295455.1 of Coleophora deauratella. Classification (NCBI taxonomy): domain Eukaryota; kingdom Metazoa; phylum Arthropoda; class Insecta; order Lepidoptera; family Coleophoridae; genus Coleophora; species Coleophora deauratella. The sequence continues at coordinate 14,852,691 of OY282396.1, read as the reverse complement.
CGGATTGATAATTTTTCAAAAAGTGTTCAAATTTTTTTTGTCATTTATTTAAAATGCGATAGAACAAAAGTTAACATATTTAACCCAAATATATCCTACATTGAAAATTCACCTTGTATTTTAAAATAATGTTTTTTTTTATCCTTATTACATTTTTGGAACGATTTTTTCGTAGGTACATACATAATTAATTTTAGAAACTCTTTTTTTTTGTAATATTTTGCGTCCATTTTTATAATTTTATTTTAGTAGGTTTGTATTATGATTTAAGATAGGTAGGTAAGAGCTATCTCAATTACTTACAGGAGTAAGGTATTAAATTAGGTAAAAAAATATTTGTAAATATATTTACTTTAATACGAAAGGTAAAAAACTTTATACTTTTAAATAATCAGCACATATTCACTACCTAAAGTTTTTGAAAATCTAATTAAAACCAGCATTAAAAGCTGCCAAATTGTTCCCTAGTACCAGTAAATGAACGAGTTAAAGCTAAATTGTAAAATTTTATATTTAACAAATGGGCTAGCTTTTTTGAAAGTCGCTCGGACAGTTAGAGTAGGCACAAAATACACAGATACAGAAGTTCCGCTCAATACGCTCACTAAAATCCTAAGCATATACATGCTTGTAGACGTATACGGTCGTTGTAGGCAAGGTCACAATACTGTTGTGATACTTTGCCGCGCGCGCATGACCTTGCCTCGAACGACCGTATATTTCTATAAGCATGTATATGCTTACGATTTTAGTGGTTTGTATTGAGCGGACCTTCTAGTTTCTATTTTGTGGTTTAGGTCAGTTTGTCTGTTACCGTCGGTCACGATGAGTTTACTAGACCATTTGTAAAATACTTAATTTTACATATTGGCTGCGAAAATGTATTATGTGCCTAACTTGTAAAATTAATTATATCAGATAAGCACTGCCGATAATCGTCGCTTACTTATGTCGTACAAACATCCAGTTTAACAGGATGTGAAGAAAGTCCCCTCTTCCGTTAACTAAAATAGGAGCTTTTACTTCTCATACAAAACAACTTTCCCTATGGAACTCATATAGAATTCCAAAAAAAAAACGATATTTCATACAAACTTGAACGATCAGCTGACCGATTTGTATGAAATGTTTCCAGGCGAGAACTTTTTTACATCCTGTATGTTTTGACAAGGGAACCCTGACAGCTATAATTACAAGGTTCCTTGAAAAAGGTGAGGCACTCATGAAATTAAAATTAAATAAATGTAAGGATACCTAAAATAATTTGGCCTATGTCACTTTCGAAGTCGGTGTGTTAGACTTTTTATTCTTAAAAGTACTTGTATATATAAATCAGTAATTATTGTATATTTGTTTTTATACTTACAATTACAATAAACTTGTAAGCCTTGTAAAAAGCATATACAAATCTTGTATCTCCAAACTATCCATAGTTAAGATCTTAATAATCATTAGATCAGCTAAGGTTAAATTCTACAAAATGGATATTATTCAAATAAATTGTACTTATTTAATTGAATATTAAAAACAAGAAATATATATCGAATCACTGCACATTAGATAATACGAGTAAATAATAATAAAAAACAAGTATATCTTATGAACACAGAATTTCAAGTAGTACTTTTAGATTTTAGATTGTTACAATTCTGTACCCTCGGTGAAAAACGCTATAAGTCGACTTATATCACTTTTAGTTTTTTTAGACATTTAAAACCAGTGTAAAATAATCTATTTTTCTGTCTAATCCACGTAGCTCTAACTGCTCTAGATCCGGAGATATTTTTCGTGTGCAATAATACAAGTCGACTTGTATCATACAATAGCTATTAAAGCCTCGCGTATAGTGATATAACTTGACAAACACACATTCATTTTAACATAAGTTACTTAATTGATACGTGTAAAATAATATAAATTCAGTTGAATCATCATTCCCATAAATACTATATTGATAAAAGATTGTGCTCAATGATACAACTACAAATGTATTATCGTTCACGACTCAATGTTCAAATAACTCTAACGTGAATAATGATACATTTCTATATAGTACTTTTGAATCTAGATAAACATCGTTAAAATTTTGTGTAATCTGATATATATCTAAATATATTATTTTTCACGAGAATACTTATAAACTATTACGTTCGTGTCTAACAATACAACTCACTTATATCAAAAAATTTACCAGTTCCTTATCAGTAATACAAACAATGTTTTGGTGTCAGGTGATACAAGTTATTTTGGTACTATCTTCTTCGAATATATAAGCTTCAGACAGACGCAAAAGCGACAATTATAAATAGCGCACTTTCGCGGTGCAAAGTGGTGAGATAAATGGCTCCTAACACCTCGTGCGGGAAGAACGCGTAACTGTTTGGAAAAAATATCGCGCCAGGTACGTCACTTATATCATTTGACACGAAACATTTCTAGAGTGATCTGAGTTATTATTAATGTAACATTTAGGGCACAGCCGACTTGTATTAACGTACACAAGTTTTAATACGATTCTCTTAGTTATATAAATGGGTGACTAAAATAGCTTGATCATGTCATAAAAACATGTGAAATTATGGCTGTTTGCTGCTTGTTAATTTGTTAGTTTATTACAAAAATATACTACATATTATACGAATTATACACAATATATAAAAACTACTACGTCCTTTACAAATTATAATCAAAATCACATTGCAATCGGTATATTATAAACATGAATTTTATTTATTTGTTCCTTGCACTTTTATTGAATCAAAGGGACGTAGATAGATGACTTTAGCAGCATGAGTGTAAGTGAAGCACCGCTACTTATAGCTAAAAAAATCCGATTCTGGAACGACACATACGGCCACACTTCTGACATGTATACTGAAGCTGCGAGTCTGACAAGAGACGATGGTACCTTTGGGCTCACTTGTCGGCTAGGTCCTAAAACCAGTCATAGTTGTGTGCTTTGCAGCCATCAGATATAGATTTTCTCCTCTCATAGCGGTTGGACGCAAGATTCTCCCACTTGCTGCCGTCGATCTTAAACGCAACCATGTCTCGCTTAGCACAGTATTTAAATCGTAGCAAAGGTCATCCTTACTTTCTTTTTGCGAATGCTACTAAATTCAACAAGACCTGCCTTGCCAATCGAGAAGGGTCCATTCGATGCACATACCCTAGCCACCGCGGTGATGCTCTCCGGCTGCGATCTCCAGCACTCCGTCGTTTGCTACCCTGTCCTACCACATTACGCCTAGGTTACTCCGAAGGTATTCAGGCGCCACTCCTGCCTGTCATACGATGTCCGCTTCTCAGGTCCGTACAAGAGTATACTCAAAGCGCAAGTTTGGAAAACGATCATCTTGGTTTTTACTGTAAGCTGTTTATTATTCCATATTCTTGTACAAAGTCTACTGAACATCGTGGCTACCTCGTCGAAGCAAGTGTCAATCTCTCCATCAATAGAGAGATTGCTCTACACAGTAACAGAAAAACTACTTCAAAAACTTCAAAAGTCTCTCCATCCACAAGATGCTAGGCTGGTATAAGTAGCCCTGTGCGAGAATTACAGTCTTCTTGGCATTAACTGACATGTAGAACTGGGATCATGCATGAGCAAATTTGTGCAGGAGAACTTGGTGCTCTGGTTAGTTTTCGCCACGAAAACTGCGTCTCAGCAAAGAGCAATGTGTTAACGTCATGATTGTAGTGAGACTTTAAATTGGCGAGGTTGAATAATTTGCCATCTGCTCTCGTGTTTAAGTAAATTCCTTGATGCGAATCGCTAATAGCGACTTTAAACATGGAGAATTAGATAAACAGTGTTGGTGCTAAAACGCTCCAACGCTCATGAACTGCGCATTTTGAAAGGATCGGAAGAAGAACCATTAAAGATTATGGTACTTTTCATACCAAATGAAACGATTGATCTATTTTCAGCAACTTTGGGAGAAATTATATTTTCTCGACTGCGCAATAAAGACCCTCCCTGTGAACCGTATCAAAGGCGTTATAGTCAACAAATGCGATTGTGCGTTATGTTTTGCTTTTTGCTCATGACATTTTCCTGGAGTTTGCGAATCATCCGTAGTAGATCTTTAAGAACGGAAACCGCATTGGGCCTCAGGATACACATGCTCGACAAGATTTTGTAACACTTGAAAATAGTTTGCGATAATGTTAAGGAGGGAAATACCCCTATAGTTGTTGCAATCGCCTCGTTCACCCTTTCGTTTGTATAAGGTGACAATATTTCGGAAATAAAGCTTAATGGTCAACCAGCCGTTTGCATTGACAGTTAGAGTCAGTGATGACTCAGCTGTCAAGTTCTTTTAGAGGAGCCGTCTTTTTTAGCACAAGTCCGAGAGCCGTTTTGATCCCCACGGAAATATTGCAAGGAGTTACTAGCAGCTGCGCAGTCTTGAATACTTTTGCGCAGTTTTGTCCAATAAACATTAGCGAGTTGGTAGGCAATTGCTGTAGAAATTACTTTGCAGCACAGAGCGCTGCGCGTGTAGCATCACAAATATTAATGCAGTTATTTAATACAGCTTGACGCTTCGAGCACTAAAAGGTTGAAGTAGGTTTATGTTTCCGGAGAACCAGTCCAGTGATTTCACCCTGCCTATCCAAAAATCTCACCAGATATTTTGGTGAAAGATTTGTATCTTTAATGATATCCTATTTCACTTCCATGGTATTAACCGGTATCCCAATCGGCTATTTTCTATCTCATAAAGGTACTAAAAGTATCCGAGATTGAATTGATTTGATTGAAAAGGACAGGACAGGACATGACCGGTCAGTGTGGAAATCCTTGGGGGAGGCGTTGTCCAGCAGTGGACGTCTTTCGGCTGATAGAAAGACAGGTATATGTTATATTATTTTCCTGCCTTAACGATTTATATCATTTGACACGATCCAAAACTTTAAACTGTTACAAAACAAGTTAAAATATATCATTGAACACGTAATTTTATGTGATATTTTTCGTGTTTTTTAATTCATTACTGTTAATTATGTAGTTTATTGTATTTAATCTACTGCAAGGTAAAGATGCAACTTTTTTGCGAGAGTTTTGTTTTGGAACTTTTGTGACTTTATAGTATAAATGTATTTAAATGATATCTCTATACGTATATATATCATTTTTCACCAGTAACATTAAAATAAATAGTTGTGGTGTAAAATAATATAAGTGTTCTTATATTACATTACACATGTACATTCTGATGTGGCGAATAATATAAGTCACTTTTTTTCTTATTTGCTCCTAATGTATTAATATTAATGCTACTCTTTATACACCATAGTAAAGATGCTTAAAATAATTACCTGGAACATATTCTACATCATAAATAAAAATAATAACAAAAAAGTTATACGCAAGTAAAGGTGCAAAAACTTTAAAGCCGTTTTTCTCAAAACTGCAATTTCAGACTTATAGCGTTTTTCACCGAGGGTACAGAATTAGGACAAGTATAAATTGTTATACAGGATGTTTTATTGGCTGAGAAGCGGCAAATAATAGATGATAAACTGAACAGGTGTCCCCTATATAGCATCTCCCATTTGGCGCATATTGCCTAATAAAAATTCACCCTATATAATTTTGCAATATAAATTCTTGTAGAAAACCACGCATTAAATTGAATTATCACTTTAGAATCATGGTTTATAACGCCAAAATTTTGTAGAAATATAATAATTCTAACTAGATTTGCGCCTGTTAAATTTTATGTACAAATGTTTTTTTTAATGATAATTATGTGTTTAAAGGGAAATTGCGACTGTACTAGTCAAATTTTGTTGAAAATGTATATTATTTTTCTTATCCAAATTATATTTTTGTTCGATTTTATTTTAAGAACGTTGAGTGCGTCAAGTTATTGTACGTAATAAAGTGAGATATAAACGATTCATAAATAAAACACAATATAAAATGAAAACTTCTTTTATTTTATCATGTTTTATGCAATTCACTGAAACCTTCACATTATACATACTAACTAAAATACTAAAAAAGATAAAGAAATAATCACAGATTAAGATATTTGTTTGTTTTGCAAAGACAGTACAGACACCTGTTATATTAAAATATTCAATAAATATTGTAAATAAAATACATACAATTCAGTAAACGTATCTTATTTAATTAATAATTAGATACAAGACAATAAAATTCATAAATAAGCATTATTTTATAAACCCTATTAAAGAATTTAGTAAATAATTAAATAACATTAAAATGGTTTTAATAAACATATACTGAGGAACCATATTTTATAAAATTATAAAAATAAAGACGCTTACGTCCTTTCAGTCTTGAAATATACTATCCTCGTGAAAATTGCTAGAATAACAACATAATCAAGTTTTTTTTTCCAAATATGTATTAAAATAATTTTGTCATCGAGGATGCAACAACTTACCTATTTAAGAACCTTCCACTTATAACAATTATTAAAAATATGTAAGTACACTTCTCCTATTTTATGGGACATAACCCTTAGGTTAAATATAGGAATATTTTGTATTAACTTAGACCATCACTTTTACTTAAAATCGAATAATCCTAATTAGAAACTACTGGGATAAGCACATTGAAAAACTAAAGGTATCAATAGTACATTGTTCATCAAGGCGAGAAAGTGACCGATTACCAACGAGAGATGTAGTTTGAATAATACACTCGAGTTGGGAATCGCACTTTTTTCCGAGTGATAAATAGTGCTTTATACTACACCTACATGTTCTTTTTTCAAAATAATGTTTGGAAAAAGCTAATGGCCAGTTTCATTTTGCAAACTTGGAGATAAAAACTTTCTGGCATTTTACATTTAGTTTACCGACATAGTCTTACCCAAAATTTAAAAAAAACACGTTAGTAATGGATTTTCATACACTTTTCCCTCCCGCACAGCGCGTTTTCTTCCCGCATATTTGTACGATAGCAGTGACGTACATTCTGCCTCAAATTCGATTAAGTATTAAGGTACTTTCTAAGTAGGTGTAGTATAAAGAATATTTTATACAAGACGTTTAATAAGGCACTTCATAAAAACCTGAACAAAATTCCGTTACTTCTACTTACGAAAGAGTTTACTTCACCTGAGGAACCTATACCCAATTGTATTTTTTTTGTACACTTTTATTATTTTTATAATACCTTTTCTTATTAAGAACAATTTATTGGTTTCGTGATAAAAACTCACGGTTAATTTTCTTCAGGTATTTTAAAGGCAGTTCTTATTACCACGCCGTCTTGTGTTAAACATGAAATGGATACTTTAAATAAAATCATGTTCTAAGTGAAATAATAGAACACGGCATCACCAGAACTCCATCGAAGTTGTAAATCAAAGAGTCATTTTTTACTAAAAATGACCCTAAAACACCATAAGGTACAGTTCTCAGTTATAACACTGAAACAGCTAAATAAAATCGAAACGATGTTAACCAAGTATTTGTTATTTCACTTGGAGAGGCTCATCTTTGTCTTGACGAATCTTCCGATGTATCTGATGGCTCTGAAGGCGTAGTTAGGAGACAGTCGCTGCCGAAGCAGATAGTATGCGGCGAAGTTCATGGATACGAGCATAAATACTAGGACTCCAAATGCCACCCAGAAAGAGACGCCTGACATGCCGACCAATTTCACAAAGTACCTGAAAATTTAAAGGCTTTGATTATAGGAATAAGAAAAATAGCGCTTCTATACCACCACCAAGGATGATAATGCACACAAGGAACATTTAGCTTCACTTGGAACAGCAGGGATAACGAGATATTTTGAAAACATACAAGAGAGGAAAGACTATTGTATAAAAAAGTCAACGTTAAAAGAAACAAAAAATTAAAATTATAAAAGCAAGTACTTACGATATATTTTTATACTCGCAGAACTCGATATGTTCGGGGCAGATGAGGTCTTTCCTTGGTGGCCCATATATAGCTGCCACTAAACCTTCAAGTCCATATCGCAGATAGGAACAGGACCTGGCGATCTTCCATATGAGAGGTATGGGATCATCCCCACTGCCCATTCCGTACACAGCCAATAACATGAGAGGAACACTGACTACTGGGCCGACGAATACTGAATTCTAAAAAGAAAAAGAAGTTTAAAAAATAGAATTTATACAAGCAAGTTAATATTAATTTGTATAGTACCATAATTACGAAATTAACTACCCGGAATCGACGAGGATGCATGAATAAAGTAATGAGTGAGGTAGAAGCAAGAGAAGAACAGTCATGTCAGATGTCAGAATAGTAGTAAATGGCGATACGTGGGTCTGTCTACTCAAATATATGTGTATATTTATGTATGATGTTACTAAAATTTGAAAAAATAAAGCTGTTTGAATACACAACCAATTATAAGAATTTAACACTTACAACGACGCTTAAAGAAGAGGATATCATTGTTCCCATCGATTCTGATATCAACGACAGTAGAATGCAAATAGATGTGAACATCATTATCCTTGGCAACTCCATAGGCTGTGATGTCAATGGGTAAGTAATGGTGACAAACAGAAGACTGAAGAATATGGTGGCTGGTGCTCTGGATAGGACTAAAGCTGAGTAGTATGGCTTCAGCCCATACCAGCGGTTAAAATACTCTCTCTTCACTAATTTCACATCTGATGGGACTGAAAAGGAATGGAAATAAAAAATAATTATTAAAATGACAAGCAATCTCATAACAAGGTAATAATTGATTCATTGTTTGGCTAACGTGTCTTAGCACCTGAACGTGCTAGTACTTAACAATGCAAAAAATAAGGATTGACTCGATAAGAAGTCCTGTGTTAGAAAATGTTCTCTAAAAAAACTTCTAGAAATATTCGAAATATTTCTAGAAGTAATAATAACTAGATTAGAAGTAGAAATAATAACTAGATTTAAATTAAGACTATAGTTAGCTTTAGTTATGAATTGTGAAAGTAAATTAGCTGTGCATATTTTGTTAATTAACGAAAATCCGTAAATTTAATAACCTAGAAAGGCAGTTTGTCGTTTAGTGTTTGTCGGTTAATCATTGTTTACCTATATATTATGTGTGTAACTTTGTGATGTGAACAACTGCATAAAAAAAGTGTTACATTTTAAGATCTGTTCTCATGTAAGTGATGTTTCTTGTCTTTTATGAGAATAAAGTATGTTTGAACCTAATCAATTGGACCGTAAAATTTCATAAAAGATTTGCTTTGATACTCACAGGCTAATAAAATAGGCATCATCGGGGTATAGAGCATAACGATAATACAAGCATAGCAGAAACCGAAGTTAAATATAGTCTTGGATCCGTCGACTCCCATATCGTAGAAAAGAGTGGCTAATATGAAGGCAAGGAATAGGTGAAGGCCAATACGAAGGCAGAGGTAATTCTGTAACAGAAAAAAAAGAGATAAAAAATATACAGCAACTACATAATATGTTGAAGGTATAGTAATATTACTATATTATTGTATTAAAAAAGTTTTGTTACAGCATAAAGGAGTGGTTACAATTACCCAAGACAGCTTGCATCATAAAAGGAAAGTTATCTCGAAAACAAAGCCCATTGAAACTATTCCATTGTAGTTACAGTTGGAATACATGTTATGTTATTAAGTATTATAAATGCTGTCACGCTAACGTGTCCGGCATTATCAATTTTATCCTTATTATTATTTGCCACATGAATACCCACCTTATTTCTTATGTTCTGCAGTAGATTCCTCTTCATCAGAACGAAGAACTGCTGACATGGCGTGCTTCCATGTTTGTAACTGTGCTTCTCTACTCCTCCTGTGTTTAGCTGTTCAATCTCCATTTCCTCATAGTCTGTTACTTTGTCTTCGATCCCGTATTCCCGCCAGCTTTGGTTTCTGCCATTTTCTACAGCTGCTACCATATTGTCCACATGAGATCCGTATTCACCGCTTGAGACTTCTAGCACTGTAAAAAAATGGTTTCTTTGAAAAAATATCATACAGTTTTGAATTTATCACTAGGCATTAAAAAATTTGGAGTTACTTTTTTATTGTTAATTCCCTGTAAAAAAAACATTAAGAATATTTTAAAAAATTAACCTAAAATTGTATGAGTGTCTAATGTATATGTAATAGGAAATAATAATAAGTCACGGAAAGTTTATCATTATTATAATTTAATAATTCTCGATTCAATTATTTTTAGCTCCTTTAAATTAGAAGCTTGGGTCGTTAACTCGACTTATTTTAATAATAAGTTTTCGAGAACTTTTTTTAATAATAAGTTTTCATCCATTTGGCAAAATACTTCATATAGCGTTATTTATTTAAAAATCACTCTTTAGTTAATCCAAAACTATAAAGGTGTTTTATTAATGCCTATTCTACATAAAACAACCATAAAAATTGGAAGTAAAAATAATATAGTCGATTTCAATGTTTTATATTACGTCAAACTTGCTCGCATCGTCAAAAAAAATGTTTTTTAAATATATTTCTATGAAACATATATTTTTGATGACATCAGTCTATGTACTGTAATTTACAGTCAAGGTGTCAAATGTCAAATGGTAGCTTCAATATTAGTTGTTTTAACTAGGAACAATAGGGATGTTATGATGACAACTCTTACACGATATGTTAAATGGAATTGAAGACATGTCACAGAACAATAGAATGCTAAAGAATAACTGTCACATAAATTTTTAATGACAATCAGCATTTTGAAGCAGGTAATAAATAAAAATAAATAAATATCCCGGACAAATCACACACAGTCATCTGGCCACAAACTAAGATTCCCTGTATTATGGGAACCAGAGACTGATATACATACACATTATATGTTTAAATACATACACCCAGATATATTACACCCAGACACAGAGCAAACAAATCTGCTCAACACAGAAATGTTCGTCCTGGGTGGGGATCGAACCCACGACTACCAGGCGGATCCAGGGGGGGGCAATGGGTGCAATTGCCCCTCCCCCCCTGAAGCCTGACCGAGGTACTAAAACTTCTATAAAATGCAAATAAATAGAAGCATTTCTTAACTATTCCAAAAATTTCGCATCGACCGCTTCATAAATAAGGGTACCTATACTGAAAATTTGCCCCCCCTGAACGAAATCCTGGATCCGCGCCTGACTACTCTCGGATCAGTAGTCAGGACCAATGTAATAATTCAAGCTACTTCTAAAGTAGATAGAGAAAATAATAATAATTAAACCATAAGTTATATAAGTAGAAGTGTGATAACCAAACTGGATAAAAAAAACAAGTCGTTTTTAATATATTCACACATATTACGAGAAATTTTTTTGTTCCGTGTGGATTTATGAGCCTCCTTCAAGGTCACGCAGTACTAAGGAAATCTACGAACCTTTGACAACTTGGTGACAACATATAAAAAAGAACATATTTAAAAGGTTGCCTTTAACTTTTCAGCTCGTATAGTACCCAACAAAAACTTCACATGCGGTTGCTTACCAAAATCAGCTGGGTTATACGTCTTCGGACAAGGCAACTGAAGTTCAGCCAAAAAGGGAACTACTCCAGCTGACGTGCCCTGGTAAGCACATCTTCCATCTGCGACAATGTACACATGGTCGAATTCGGCGAATAGTCGAGCTGATGGCGTGTGAAGAGAGCAGACGACTGTCCGTCCCCCTCTCGCTACCCTCTTGAGGAGGGACACGCAAGTTGATGACGCGACATCATCCAAACCTCTGGAAATGAAAACGAACCTTCAGTAATGAATTAATAATTTGAATAATTTCAAACGTACAAAATATTTGCTATGTTGGAAAATATCGAGTACTTCAACTTTAAGTTTTATCCAATGGCCTCTGACCAACTTATGGCAATACCGCCAACGTCCAAAGTAAGATATATGAAGGAAATACCAAGTATGTGTGGATCAATCAGCTCTCCCTGACATTCCATACATGTCTACGTTGTTACGAAAGTTCCATATATGTTACGAAAGTTGAAAGATTACTAGCTTCCCTTTTTGACATTAAAGAGCAAGCGGGATAACTAACTGATGACGTGAGGTCGTACCCCTTCATTGTAGGCGACGATATTATTGGCGAGAGGAGGTAAGTCAGGTAAGTCTCGCTTCTTTACGTAGCTATAGTAATATTCTTTATGGTAGGTAAAAAATGTAAGTAAACTCTTGTCTCTTACGTAGTAGGTTCATCCAAGAATATCACAGGAGGATTGTTGAGCAGCTCCAGAGCTATGGAAAGTCTCTTCCTCTCACCTCCGGACAGTCTCTCTGTCGCGGTGTTCTTTGTTTTGCTTAGTCGCAGCAGTTGCACTATTTCTTCTACCTGAAACCAAGAAAAATCTTTTGTTAGGCACTATTACTAGATGAGTCGTTAAGTTATTGATGTCAGAAACTTTAAAGATGGTTTGCAAACTTCTGACTCCTATAGAATACAAGAAATGAAATGAAATGTTGAGCTAAGCTATCTAACTATTTTGATACAAAACATTTGTCAATCATATAGGTAGTTGCCAAAGAGATATATTTATTAGAGTTAAATAGTAGATAACTTTCTAGTCTCCAAAAATATTTAAGCATCCTATCTTTTTAAACTCTCTACTGTTTCCCGTGAATACGGATGGACACAATAATGTTAACTGTCTTATTATAAGGAAGGAAAAATAATATTCTCAACTTTAAACAGACACTAGGGAAAATTATTTAACAATTAACAATAGCATTTCTAAGGATTCATTTCACTAGTACTTAAAGCAAAATTTTGTCTGAACTTTCCTGATAACCCTTCCAAAACTATATGTACAAAAAATTGTATGTATGTAAAGACCCCTACTTACCACGACTTCCTTCTTTTGCTTATCCAGGGCACTGCCCAGCTTCAGGTCCGCTGCCATCATCATGGCCTCCTTCACAGTGATCCAGGGTTGGAGTAAGTCCTCCTGCATGATGTACCGGGACAGCTTCCTGAACTGTCGAAGGTTGCGTGGCTCCCCATTTGTGCAGATCAAGCCACTGGCGCTGGTCACCCTAGGAGACAATTATTATACATTGTTTTAAAGGTCCGTTGATTATCAAAAACTCATTTGTAGTCTTGTGATATTTTTTATATGCAAGTAATTTTTATTGAAAATATACTAAGTATGCAACCGCAAGGATTTTTTTCGGACGGAGATGTATCGTACGAACTTGGCGAACATGACTCATTTTAGGGTAAAATACTGAAAATTCTTCTTACTATTCAACGATTTCAGTTCAGTTTTTAAAAATCCTATCACGGTACCGACACGAAATTTATTTTACTGATTCTATTAAAAATCAGCCAAAAGTTTTTTTTTATGTCTAGGTTTTTACGAAGTCCGGGACCTTCTACAGGGTCCTTTTCAAGAAGTCGTCAACATGTCGTGTCGTCGTCCTACAAATTTACAATAAAAATTTCTTGAAAATGAGAATATAATGAATATGGAACTATAATTACTATGATAGACAAGATGACTAGACAAACATCAAGTAAGTATTTCAGAAGGTGAACCGCTAGCATTAACCTTAGAACTTAACATCATTGATCTTAATCCTTTAATAACACGGAGACAATCTGCGGTCGGATTGTAGAAAAAACTGAATATATTGAAATTTACCTCGGTTGCTGTGCTTATTAAATGAGCATAAATTATTGGATTATTCCTGTTTGTATGAACAGAACTTTTAGTTTTGTTTGTCCCCGAATATTTATGTGGGGACATATACAGTAATACCCCGCTTTACGCGAGGGATGCGTTCCGCAAAAATTCGCGTTAAGTGAAATTCGCGTATAAGGGGGTCACGTTTAATCATAACCAAAAGTCATAACAAAATGCAAATCAATACTTTAATTCTAAAACCACATTGTGTAGCGTTACATTATACATTTTTTTTACGGAAAAATGTATCTATTGTCTTCTGGGTTGCGTTTCGTTTACGATCTTGTAAAATATTTTCATAACACGCGACACTGCTTTTTACTGATTGACACACTGTTAAAACACGGTCATCATCACTGTCTATGCTCTGCAATATGTCCAAACCTGAATAAATCTTTGAAAGAGCATTTTGTATTGCACTTGAAGATAAAACTCTCTCTTCTACTTGTTCCTCCTCACTATTGAAAGGATTATTCTGTAACTCGATTAAATCTTCGTTGCTGAGAGGTTCGTCATCCATCGCTATAAGATTTTCGAGATCTTCTACTGTGACACCTTCCAGTTCAGAGCCTTCAATCATTGTAGCAATGTCTTCAAGCACTTGTCTCTGCATCTGAACACTTCTCCTAGGTGCTTCCACTACATCAGGCCAAAGATTACGCCACACACCATTCATGCAACTTTTTTTAACTTCATTCCAGGCCTGGTCTATGTTGTGTATTGCCTTCATGATGTTGTATGATTTCCACCACTCTCGCATAGACTGTCTTCCTTCGCCGTCAGTTTCATGAATCAGCTGGCTAAATGTGCGGCGATGGTAATAAGCTTTGAAGTTTGCTATTGCTCCCTGGTCCATAGGTTGTAATATTGACGAAGTGTTTGGTGGAAGGAACTTTACGTACACTTTTAAGTCTCTGGGCGTATCTAAAACGGTTGGATGTCCTGGGGCATTGTCTAAGAGTAGTATAACTCTACGTTCAAGTCCGTTTCTGTCACAGTAGGATTTGACTGAGGGGCAAAAACTGTTAGAATACCAATCTTGAAAAACTTCTCGTGTAACCCACGCCTTTCGGTTGGATCGCCACACAACTGGTAGGCTTGCTTTATTAGTACCTCGCATTGCTCGGGGTGTTTCTGATTGATACACCAGTAAAGGTTTAAGCTTAAAATCACCAGTGGCATTACCACCCAGCAGTAAAGTCAATCTATCTTTCGCGACTTTGAAACCGCTAGCTTGACGTTCTTCTTTAGATATGAAAGTTTTAGAAGGCATTTTTTTCCAGTAAAGCCCGGTCTCATCAACGTTGAAAATGACACAGGCAGGAATTTTTTTTCGTGCTACAAACTCTTGAAACTCGTCTGGAAACTCTGTTGCAGCTTGAGTGTCTGCGCTGGCGGCTTCACCCGTTATGCGGATATTGTGAAGATTTGAACGCCGTTTAAACCGGTGAAACCAGCCCTTACTGGCATTAAAATTCACCTTCTTGTGACTTTAGCATCTCAAACAAAGAGTTAGCTTTTGTACATATGAGAGCTTGACTCAGCGGCGTGTTCTTTTTATTTAAATCGTCGATCCAGACTGCTAGCAACTTTTCCATTTTTTCTAGGATAGTGGGCCTCGAACGAGTCAATATTGTTGCACTTATAGGTGTCGAACTTTCACTGGAAAGTTTAATTTTTTCCCGATTTTTAAAAATCGATCGTACAGTCAATTCTGAGAGTCCAAAATCTCTGCCAACTATTGTTGCTTTGCCTCCATTTTCCATTCTTCTTAAGACTTTTAATTTCAATTCCAAAGTTAAGCTTTTGCGCTCCTTTTTCTTCGGCGGCATTTTCAACGTAGCTTTGAATTATTTTCACCAAAGGTTAGAACACGACTGCCAGCTGAGATTAAAATATGTAATGTACTTACGTAAGACGAATGAAACAAAAAAGGGAATCCCCAAAAAGTCCTACTCTGAAGGGATTCCCCATTCTTTTATTTACGAGAATGGTCAGAGAAAGTGGGAATTCCCGCGACCAAAGACAAGTTAGGCAATTACTTAAATTACTAAATATGTAGGTATATGTAACCAATCCGCGTAAAGAGAGGCATTATAGCGCGAAATTTGAAATTCGCGTAAAATCGAAACCGCGCATAACGAGGTCGCGTAAAGCGGGGTATTACTGTACAGGAATTTGTCTCCGAAAATATTTTTTATCAAGAATTCAACGCTTTGAACATTTCTTATTTTAAATAACATTAAAACCGGATTCTAATAAATGTTCATGATAATTATTTAATGGCAAAGTTCTGTTGGCTCGTGGGGACAAACAGGAGTTATGGATGTCAGAATAATCCATTATTTCCCCACATTTCAATAATATTTAAATTAAGAAATGATTAAGGTACACCATATTGACGTATGAAATTCGATTTAAAACTTCAAAAATAGTTATTAAAGTAAACTCATTTTACAGAATACATTTTTTCGAGTAAATCCACATTAGGTAAAACCTGGTTTTCATACCAAATTTCTGCACACTTTATTATTATGCACGTACTTTTCGAATATAGACAAATCTTTTGGTGTGAATTTGATGAATGTCTTACGTTTTTTTGGGTAGACAAAAATACACATAAAGATAATACAGGTGGAACAAAAACATAGTACTTTTTACTAGATCTTCATACTATTCAAGCTTATAACTTACAAAAGGATAGGTAGTTACATAGCATTGTTTTGAAGACCCATCCAGCGGTAGCTACAAAAATAAATATCTTAGCTATTTTCATTTCAATAACAGTCCATAGGAGGAGATATGAGTTGTTAACCTAACAAGTAGGTATTATGCCTCTATTAGCGCTAGACGAAGCATGACCTACGAGTATAAGCCTTAGGTTTCTGCCAGTGCAATCCTCACAGACGGATGGCTGCATACGCATTATGCACGGTTCACAACTGGACAAACACAGATTTGAGAAGTCCTTGTAGCTATGGAAGTGAATGGTGCAACAGACTTTAGTAGG
Organism: Coleophora deauratella; assembly: GCA_958295455.1. Classification (NCBI taxonomy): domain Eukaryota; kingdom Metazoa; phylum Arthropoda; class Insecta; order Lepidoptera; family Coleophoridae; genus Coleophora; species Coleophora deauratella. The sequence goes on along the minus strand of OY282396.1, from coordinate 14,836,017 downwards.
CTATTTGTATAAGTCGAAGTTTATTTAGGCAAACATGTTGCATTTCGAAAAGTCAGACTCGGTTTTATTTGTGTTTTCTTTAACCGTCGAGACTTTTGCAATGATACTAAATTATACTGCGACTTGTAAGCTTGTACAGATTAGTAAGTAGTCTGTAAAAATCGAACAGGTTTGTTTATTACCAGTGGTAGGTCCTATTCTTAGTACTGTAAGTGACCGAAGTTTTAGAGGTCATTCAGGTCGTGATAAATGATTAACATGACACCAACATAACATAGCCTTTCGTGAATCCTATTAGGTAGGTGTGGGGACTGTTGCAATTACCAGATTTAGAACATACTGTAAAAATACGGATGTATTCTTTATTTACTCGTACTAGAAAATTACCACGTAGAATCGATTAAGCAGAGTTTCTAAGTAATGACAACTTATCCAAAAAGGGTAAACTCGCATAACAATGTGATAATCCTAACATTGTGATAAGATGTTTCGAAGCTCTTTCTAAGTTATGTGAGTGAAATTCACCATTTTAAATACTGCCTTATTGTGGGGAACAAGTCTTTTTTTTTTCATAATATGTCAAAGTTTCGTTCAAATTGAATGAAAGAGATAGTAACAATCGCTAGATTTGTCGTTCGTCCCGTCATATTTGTATATCACGTGAAGCGAATTATTATGCTCTGTTATTCATCGATTTTTATAAGAAAACGTTTGTCTACAACAACTAAAGTTTTACATTACATAATTTAAACTATAGGGACTGTGTTACAGTTATTAAATTGACAAAGTATTGTTACCTTTTATTACTATAACTTACGTTGTCATCGTACAAAGTTGCCGATTTCAAAGTTTTGAACGCAAAAGCGTGTCACCAAGTTAGGCAAGGCAAATGTGATATCACTGTGATAATGGCATAAATTATTGTCATTTTTATAATTCATTAAGTTAATGTCCCTAAGTAAAAATTGATACAACTAAATAAAAAACCCGCACCAGTGTACGACCAAAAAAAATGTCGAATATTTTTTTATCATATTGTTAAGTGAGTGAATTTTTTTTTGAAAGTCAAATGAAAAAGTTGAAGATCGGATTTTTTCAATTTAAATATTTAAAAATTCATTTTTTGTTGATAACTTGTTGTCTTGATTCATCCTCTGCTGGGGTTGCATGAGGGACATACGTAATAATATAAAATTAAAATAAAGAAAAATAAATAACTAACTAACTTTAATATATGTATAATACTTAGAGTAATAGTATCACTAAGTTATAGAGGTTATCATAGAACTGCGTGAGTTGACATGTCCCAAAAAATACGTGTTATTCATAGGTTTTTAAGTATTAACTACATTTTAATTGTTCGTATGTTAAATGAAAGTACAAGTTTATGTTTGAAATATAAAACTAAAGGAATTGATCAAAAGCTAATATAATTTTATTCAAAATTTCCCAATTATCACAGAGTTAGATGAGATCACCCTACCGAAAAAAAAAGATTTCTCATACAATTTAATCAGCTGATTTTCCAATTTAATATAGTAATCATCAAAGAGGAAAGTCGTATAATCACTAGTACTTATCATCCTTTTTAGGGTTCCGTACCTCAAAAGGAAAAAAGGAACCCTTATAGGATTACTTTGTTGTCCGTCCGTCTGTCTGTCCGTCTGTCTGTCCGCCTGTCAAGACCATTTTTTTAAATTTCAGGAACTCGCAGAGCATTGTCCAAACATTGCTCAGTATAGTGAGCTTCTATGGTGCTGGACCTATTTTGTTACAACTATGTATATTTTTTACACATATTTTTTTTAAGGTATAGCATGAACATTTAAGCTACTCCCTAGCGACAAGGTTTGTTTTGACGTCAATGAAACCAGAACTAAACTTTTTTTACCAGCGGTTTGACGTTCAAAGGGTTACGTCAATGGAGAAACTTATAAAAACTACAAAAGTTTTTTTCATGTTTTCCTTTTTTGCCAATCATTATTGCAATCAATCATTCCCTGGAGCCAAAACGTGAATAGAAGAAAAACTTATAATAGACTTAAGCATAACTTCGTTGGTTATTACTTGCCCCGAAACCTTCTAAACCTGTTTTGCCTTTGCGGTGATTTATAACGTTTTGCTGTTTAACTAAAACCACCCAGCTAAAAACTTGGATTCTGAACTTCTATTAGAAAAATTTACCATAACATCTTTAGTCTATGGTGTCTTTAATAATCTTTGATCAGGTATTTCCTCACATAAGTGATGAACTTTGAATTAAAATCACCGAGTTTTTATCAGCGAGATGTTTTTGTTATTTCTCATAAATGTAATCAAATAATAATTGTATTTCAAAAGAATCCTAATATTGCCTACTTCTAAAAACTTAGTAAACTATTTTTTTTAGCTAAATTTGAACTTTTTTGTGCGGTTTTGTTGTTTGACTTCACCATTTTTATTCATTTACAATGTGACGTTAAACCTACGAGTAGGTACTTATACTTCCGTGTACGATCGTCGCATTTTTTGTCACATATGTGTGATGTATGGTTGTATAGTATTTTTCTTTAAAATTTTACAATAATTGTTTAAGTGATCTATGTTAATATTTCCAACGAAACTAGCGTGCATTAATTACGTTAAGGCATTCATTTTTACGCAAAAACATATTCACTGAGCTCATGAAACTCAGGACCGGTCAGTATGGAAATTCTTGGAGGAGGCCTTTGTCCAGCAGTGGACGTCTTTCGGCTGATAGATAGAGCTCATGAAATATACAGGTTTTAATTATAATAATTTCTCGACTATACCTACTGCAAAGAATTTTTATTTAAGCACCCTTCATCACGAGTTAGACTGGCGGCAAATTCAAAAAAATCTTCAGCTGTTAGAAAAGACTCTGGCCAACGAAACATGACCACTTTTTTACAAGAAACTTTAATATGGCAACATTATAAGACGAAGTATAGTCTTATAATGTTGCCATATTAAAGTTTCTTGAAAAAATCGTGGTCATATTTCGTTGGCTAGTGTCTAGTTATAAATTCATTGACCTACTGTGCTATGATCCATTTTTAATTTCAGCAATTCATAAGTGTTGCCATTCATGAAAAATATTTTGTATTGCCAAATAAATGATTTTAATTACCCCACAACGTCCATGTGTACACTCCATACAGACACACATGAAATTCCTAGGAACAACGAACTAAGAACTAACCTGTATCCAGCCAGTACGTTGAGGAGAGTACTCTTGCCAGCACCCGAGGGCCCAAGGATGGCAGTCAGCTGGCCTGAACGAAACTCCCCGTGGAGACCTCGGAGGATTAGTTTTGAACCTTAAACAAAAGAAGAAAACTTTTGAACGCTTCTAAATAACTATATTTCGAAATTTACATGCATTTAACTAGAGGAGTATTTCATATAATATGCTGAATAGGGTATTTGAATATTATCAAAAAAAAAAACAATAATCAAATCAGTAGCTTTTATGATGATTTCGGCAACAACTCGTCACACCTAAAATGTAATGTATTTTTTTTTTATTGTAGGTACACAACGTATTTGTGTACCTACAATATAAAAAAATATCATTACATTTTAGGTGTCATCATATCATACATATCTAACGTTTTTGACGAACTGTACCTAATAAAAAAAAAACAAATTAAAAATGGTTTGGTTTATTTTTATTACGTATGTGGTCAGAGATCACATTAAAAAAAACACATTCTTTTATGTGATAAAAGTGAGTTACCTATAAATTTATACGGTTATCGATTTATTTTAATAAAGTTTTTATTTATTATAGCGTAAATTGATATGCAAGTCATGCAAGCCAATCCGCAAAAAAATATGTTGTACAAAATTGGCTGAAGAGGTGATTGATTTGTATGAAGAGTACACACTCATTCTTACAAATAAAAATAACGGGCAAGAGTCTGATTCACACACCGATGGTTCCGTACAGTTAAACAATATTAAGAATTTTACCATCTTATTTTTAACGAATGGACTTCTTAAAGGTTTTTCTGTAATCTATAAGTAACGAACTAAGTTCTGTATTTTTCAATATTTCAGACTCATTTTGGAGATATGGGGTCAACTTTCGTCTATTTTTTAAAATGTTTTTTTAACTATTTATTTAAAAATTTAAATATTAGTACATTTGCGATCCTAAGCCCTTCATTTGATATGCGTCACACAGTACAGTTTACAATTTTTTTTATAATTTTCTTATTTGCCCCTAAAAATGCACCCCAATACACACCCGTATTTATTTAATTTACACACCCGTATTTGGGTTACAGAAATCTATATGTGTAGCAAGTTTCAACTAGATAGATCCAGCAGATTCGGAGCAAATTGGTGTGACCGACGGGCAAACAGACAGACACACTATGATTTTATAAAGGGTTTCTTTTTTTCCTTTTTTTAGGTACGGAACCCTAACTAACAGTATAATCTGTGTTTACAATGTAATTTTTAAACGATAACTATAGGTTTTATAAAGGCACGTGCACAATAAATCATTTATGGTGGTTGGAATAAATAATTGATTATTCTCAATTATTAGTACGCTGGTGTATAATTTTTATTGCCTACCGTATTATCAGCACTCGTTAGATAGTCCGTAATTATCGTATCTTAGTTTTTCTAGTAAATATCTAGGTCATTAAAATACAAAGTAGTAACAAAGAATTAAAATACAGAATAAACGAATAAAAAAGAAAAATACAGAAGAACAGTTGTAAAATACAGAATAAACTTGGCAATAAATATTAAAATGTGTTAAAATTAGAAAATAACTACTATTTTTTTTAATAACTATTTTTCTTTTATCTTTTTCCGAATTTCAAAATAAAAAATATAGGTATAAATAGTTCGTAATGTCAATTCTGCTTCACCGTTAGAGAAATTGATTCGAAATGTACAAAAAACTTTGATTCTTTTGATCCATTTCTTAAAAAGTTTTTCAAAATATAGGCATACATACATATACATGTTGTACATACACTAAATGCGTGCTGTGTTTATCTGTGAGAGGTTGTACAGTTAGTTAATAAATAAATCTTAACATTGTATATTTTTTGCATGTAAGAATACAACAGCTGTTGATAAACCAATAAAATAATAAAAAGGAAAATTAAAATTACAGAAAAAATATTCTTATGTATTAACTGAGTTTCATTATTTCTTATACAGATACTAGGTATTTAGTATTCTGCAGCTAACTCATGACAGCGCGGATGCAATTAAATCGCATAGAGGCCAAGGGGGATCGCAAACTGCTAAGTTAAGTATAGTTTAAGTGTACCCTTCTGATAAACGTAAGCTAGAATTTTGAGTTTGGCAAAAACTAAAATTTAACGTGCTTGCTTTAGGTAATGCTGACTGACTCGGTGGCTAAGTGGTTAGCGATCCTGACCTCTGATCCGAGAGTCGTGGGTTCGATCCCCACACAGGGCAAACTTTTCTGTGATGAGCAGCATTGTTTGCTCTCAGTCTGGGTGTATTATATCTATATATGTATGTATTTAAATGTTATATGTGTATGTATATCAGTCTCTGGTTCCCAAGATACAGGGAATCCTAGTTTGGGGCCAGATGACCGTGTGTGATTTGTCCCGGTTATTAATATTATGCACAGAATTCTGTTATTTTTTATAAATATTATACTTAATAAACAATTAAAATTGTTATTTTACACGATTATTATTCATGTATTTATTAAAATAATTGCCGCTAATATGAGTTTATCACGCATTATTTTAAATAAACATCTTCGAAATTCTTATTAGATAAGCTAATAGTTAATCAATATAATCAATTCTCCTAGATTTCAGATAATTTAGCAACAAATATATATTATTATTCTAATGGAGGAATCATCTTATATATTAAAAATAGATAGATAGATAGATAAAACGTTTATTATACACACCAGGCATTAAAACCAGGTTTTAGGAGCCTACATATAGGCTATATATACAGACTGTTAAAAAAAGTGCGTTTGAAATTTTAAGGGGTTATAGAATCCAGGAAAAATATTGAAAAAATCTGAATAGTGAATCAAGAATTTGTATGAAAAACTGAAAAAAAAATTGAAGAGCGGATTTTTTCAATATTTTTCCTGGATTCTATACTTGATTCTGAGTAACCCCTTAAAATTTCAAACGCACTTATTTTAACACCCTGTATATTTGTCTGTCTGTCCAGAATCCATATTTTGTCCGTCCATCTATCTATCATTCATCTATAATCAACAGAAAGAGATAATGTGTAAAAAAGTTAATTTTTTTCATAAATATTATGAACTATTATGGTGGATATCCTAACAAATAATAATATAGTGCCCATGCCTACTATTTGCATTTTAAAATTTTATTTTTGCTTATACTGTAACACAAACTGCTATAACTGTTAACACATTCAAACTTGGCGTGGGTATATATCTATATTGCAATGTTTTTTTTAAATTTAGATGAAACATTAATTGAGGTTAGATATAATTAACTGCTCTTGTTGCTACGAGCACTCACATATACCTACTTTACCAATTTAAGAGTAGCATGAAAAAAAAACGAAGCTGTGCCGTATAAAAGTCTTTTAAAAATCATCAAATTTATCATATTTTTACACATAGAACAGGATAATTAATTTTAATTTATCCAATACTTTTTTTTCTTAAGGTATTTAACCATTGTAACATGTTTCATACCTGTATTGTAAGATATTTCATTAACAACGTCCGGGGTCAGCCGAGGTCTCTTGGGGTGGCGTGATACTGAGCCGACTTGCAAAAAACCTTTGATTCTTTGACAGAGGCAATATGCTTTTTTTAACCGGCTTCAAAAAGTACGGTTATCTGTTTGTCTTGTACGTACGGATTGGTGTTGTCTGCGATTTTGATGTGAACCACTGAACGGATTTGGATGCGGTTTTTTTTATTTTGTGTGATTTCTTTTGTGTTTTTTGTGATTCCAGCAAAGTCAGAAAATAAAAGTTGTTCAGTATTATGAGTAGAATCATAAAGGATCCTACACTCGTTTTATAAGTTCGATAAGTGGCAACTGGGATATATTCCAAAAAGTTTCGTATCAATGCTGACATCGTTTTTTGAAAGTTAGCAACTGGGATTAGCGCTCTTCTTTTGCGTCGCGATCTAAACTCACCGGCTTCAAATCTTAGAATAGAACATCAAACAGGTACTTAGTACTTATAAAGATAAAGGGTGTCATAAAACGAGTGTAGGATCCTTTATGATCCTACCTCTTTCGTAAATAAGGCGTAGGGAGGCCTTTCATCCCTTTGTAGTTGACATTCCACCTATTCGCACAAAGCGATTGCTTCCTCTTTTATTATGCGAACTGCGAAGGAGTGGAACTCCTTACCTGCGTCCGTGTTTCCCGATTCCTATAATGAAGAATGTTAATGAGTCCGTTAAATCACTTGAAACTTTATGACCTTGTAGCCTAAATGTCTAGAAATACACTTGTTTTTGTTTCATTTAAATCAAGCGAGTAGTTTTGAAGTTACGATAATTTTAGTTTCCGCCTTTTTCAAATACTTCGCTCGGGCGCGCCAAGCGCGCGTGACGTCATATCGCAACTCGCCGCTCTCACCGTACTGTGTTCTTCATACATTGCTATCGGATGGTCCCTACGTTCGCCCACAATAACATTTCTAACTGTAGTTTTTTTATGTGAATAGGTGTTACAGTAGTGTTACAAGTATAATCGATGACAGTTTTAAAAATTGATTGAAAAATCGTATGATTCCTTAAATAGACGAGTTAAGCTACTATTTCTCAAATAACTCCGATTTCTTTACCGCGGCCGCCGAGACAATGATTAAAAATGCAAAAGTACTTACAACTTTTTTTTTTCTTTCTTATCACAAATCTGTTGATCCTTATAAGATACCTATACATATATACCTACATACCTATTTTTCATTACTAGTATTGAAAAATTTAGGTAATAATGATGTTTATGAACTTGATATTTCGGAAATAAGGAGTGAGGGGCAAGGTAAAAGTGATGGTGTCAAAATCACTTATGTCATCAACTGTAATATAATGACACAATAACGACATTGAAGCGGTCATGGCTCAGCGCTGCTTACGTGGTCGCGTCGATCACGCAGGTTAACTGACTACAAACACGGTCACAGCTTGGATGGACTTGACTAGCAGTCCATCCAAGCTGCCTATAACGCCTCCGACATAGCTTGGCGACTGCCATCTAGTGATAGTTACTGATATTTAAGCCCATCCAAGTTGTGACCGTGTCTGTAGTCAGTTAACTTGCGTGATCGATGCGACCACATAAGCAGCGCTGTGCCATGACCGCTTAAGTGCCGTTATTGTGTCATTATATTACAGTTGATGACATAAGTGATTTTGACACCATCACCTTTACCATGCTCCTGACTCCTTATTTTCGAAAACTGGGCATAAAACTTAAACAAATATATATACAGAAAATAGATCTTCGCTTATAAATTACTTGAAAATCTCTAAGAAGTTATCTATAAATCTTAAAATAAGTTGATAAAATTTAAAATATTGTTTGTTTGTAGGTGTGGACAAAGCCCTCTGCGCGAGAGTCAGACTCGCACTTGTCCGGTTTTTATTTTTTATGTGTATCGGTTAACTCATATTTATTTTATTTTAGATTGGCTAGAAATAGCTACGGCGACGACGTTACTGTTTATGCAAAAGTTATCAGATATGGAGAAGGTGATAGACACAACTTTTGGCTTTGGGTCTGGGTGGATCATACTTTTCATGTATTTCTTTTGACTTTAAGGTTCAAAAATATAACAGTAAAAAATAACTTTTCGGGTATATTGGTAGTTGTATTTAAGCACTTTGACACGAGCACGATTTTCTAGTTTTTGGATTCGTCATTTTTAAAATTTTCAACGCAAACTTCATACATAGAGGTAGGGAGCGGTGCGCGCACTGAGCGACCGTTGCAGAGTGACGTCACAGCAGCGTGCGGCGACCCCGCGTCACTTGCCTACCTAAATAATTCAGTATCTCGGAAACTATCAAACGTATCAAAAAAATTTTTTCACCATATTTTTGTATTTTTAATAGAGTATATTTTAAGATAAAAAACAAAAATTGGTGGTATTCTTCATTTGCGGGTCTTCAAGGCGAGAGTGAATAGGCATTATTTGAGTTTGCGTGTACCATCCTCGACTACATCGTCACTTTCCATCAGGTGAGATGTAGTCAAACGCACTCAAATTTTTAATAAAAAAAAAATGAGGGGTGTTAAAAGTTTTAAACCTATGAAAACGTTGTTTTTTCGCTTGAAAGCAAGTTTCGTCGCGGTATTTCTTAGAAATATTTGGTGAAAATCGATTTTGTGGGTTTCGAGTTATTTTATCGGAGTTTTAATCTTGAACATTTTGTCAGATATAATGATATTTTCAGAGAAATTTGAATTGCTTGATTAAATAACGTAAGCCCACAATTTTTTTACAGCTCATTTAGGTGTTTTAACGGTTTCCACTTCCTTTGGCTTTACAATACATGAGTATTTTACCAACATTGCCTAAATAAGTTATTTAATAATATTATTTTTATACCTACTTATTGTATTTTACGAAACTTAATAATAATCTTTTTAGTAGAGTTTAAACATCCGGTCGTATTCCTAGTATCCGGTGCTTAAATAACACGCAAACCAACAATTTCGAAGGTCGTATATATCATATGCCTCAAAAACCCACAGTTAAGTCATGCGAAGACTCATTTTATAAGGCCAATAGATCGACAGACAAGATAAAAATAACTATTTAGTACATTCCAAAATTCGAACTCGTCGAAAAAAAAAAAGATAGAAACGACAATTACTTGATTGGCTGGCTTAACTGGGATCGTCGGATAGTACTGTCGCATCGTTCACGTCGCTCAGCTTAGTTCGCTTAGTATGTGGTGTGAACCCAAATATGTAAGATTTGGAACTAAGTTTATTTTATTCGCAGCCGGGTTTTGAACTTTTGAAGAATCCTCAACTTACATAAGGCCAAAGTCTCAGGCGTTTTCGATAAGTGGCAACTGGGATACCTATATTCCAAAAAGTTTTGTATCAATGCTGGCTGACATTGTTTTTTTTTAAAGTTAGCAACTGGGATTAGCGCTAGTCTTTTGCGTCGCGATCTAAACTCACCGGCTAGATAAGATACTAGCAGATCATCATCGTTGTCATTAGCCAAAAGACGTTCACTCCTGGACAAAGGTCTCCCCCAAGGATTTTCACGACGACCTTGCGCTGCCCACATATAGCGGCTTCCCGCGACCTTCACCAGGGCATCGGTCCACCGAGTGGGAGCTAGTATAAATAATAATTAATCTACTCAGGCTACTGAACTTATCTTTCTTTTTGTTATTTATCGCCTTAAATTTTGGCTATTCTGAAATATCATCAAGTTTTTATTGGTAAGCAAAAAGTGATCGTATCGGTGTCGTAAAAAATACGAGTATTTGCATTTTAACTTTTTGAATATAATATCGTTTCATATTGCGTCAATGATGGCGAGGACAACTACTGGAATTATTTGATGACTTGACTGTATCTTTACCAGAATCCTATTGATATTTTCATTTAAAAAAATCAATAAAAAATAGAAAATATTATAAATAAGATGAATGGACAATAAAGTTGCAGCAATAAAAAAAGGACCTTTCAGCATTTTTAATCATTAGGTGATTAAAAAAACAGTATTTTTTTTCACATTTTTTGAAACCAATAAGAACCACTAAATTGCGTATTCATCTACCATTTCAAATTTCCGCACGAAAATCTTCTTCTATTAAGCAATCAAGTCTAAACTTTTTTGAGCTCTCCATACAAAAATTGCCAATCCGACAATCCGACGATCAATTTAAAAACCAATTTGAATAATTAAGTCAAATCTGTTTTACGAAAATCTGAAATTATTTGCTACGGGCCGTCTATTAATCACGGGATGTTTTTAGAAACTTTTTAGACCCCCCCCCCCTCCTGGTGATATGTGGTGAGGTTTAGTCTTAAACCTAAAAGAAACAAATCCTCGGTAAACGACAAGATTCATGAAAAATATCCGCCAGAATTAAAACCTTCTGAAGTTACAAATTCTACTCACATGACAGATGAGACCAACCCAACCTGAATAATAAGAGCCAGTTCTCTTTTCTTAAACTAATTCAGGCCTTGCTGTAAGCACTAAATGCTCTAACACCTGATATCACCCTGCATGACCCGGTGTCACTGACCGTTACAATTATACACGGATAACAAACTCATGCGCATCGTCGGTCGGTTCGTGAGTGTGCGTGCGTGCATAATTACTGGCGCGTGCCCGCGACGTGGATTAGGTTAAGAACCTTACTCACTAATATCTGCTAATATTGTTATCGGAAGCAATTATGGAATTAAATAAAAGCAATTATTGCTATAAATTCCAATAAGCTTATGTTCGGGAAGGCTATGAAGAAATATAAAAACTATCTATGTTGTAAGTAAAATATTTATTTTCTTTATTAGTTTGATGCGAAATTGCGATTCGGTCATTTTCAATGAACTTTTCTATTATTTTCTGAGGTGCTTATAAAAGAAACAAATCCTCGGTAAACGACAAGATTCATGAAAAATATCCGCCAGAATTAAAACCTTCTGAAGTTACAAATTCTACTCACATGACAGATGAGACCAACCCAACCTGAATAATAAGAGCCAGTTCTCTTTTCTTAAACTAATTCAGGCCTTGCTGTAAGCACTAAATGCTCTAACACCTGGTATCACCCTGCATGACCCGGTGTCACTGACCGTTACAATTATACACGGATAACAAACTCATGCGCATCGTCGGTCGGTTCGTGAGTGTGCGTGCGTGCATAATTACTGGCGCGTGCCCGCGACGTGGATTAGGTTAAGAACCTTACTCACTAATATCTGCTAATATTGTTATCGGAAGCAATTATGGAATTAAATAAAAGCAATTATTGCTATAAATTCCAATAAGCTTATGTTCGGGAAGGCTATGAAGAAATATAAAAACTATCTATGTTGTAAGTAAAATATTTATTTTCTTTATTAGTTTGATGCGAAATTGCGATTCGGTCATTTTCAATGAACTTTTCTATTATTTTCTGAGGTGCTTATAAAATAACCGCATTCATTATTACGTCATAGTTTCAATGCCCTGTTTCGTAACATGTACGAGCTAAGTAAGTGCTAATAAAAACATGTGGAAACTCCTTGGAAACTCATAATTGCAAAACCATGGCAAATGAACCATAGAATTCCATGTAGGTCACTGTGTTTCGCTTTAAGAAACAATAAACGTATAGACCTTATTGTAATGGTCTACCGTAAATGTTTTGGACGTCCAAGAGTGATGCATATTTTCTAAAATTAATATCACCTATCGATAATAAGTAATTGATGCAAGATTTTCAGTATTTAGACCTTTAAATATCATATGTATTGTAATAACTACGAAGTATCGAACTACGTATGCCGTACCGTTTGCACTGATTACAGTTCCATATTTCCATTTCTTTCGACTACAAGAAAGTCTTGATGTTTACACAGGGTGTTAAAAAAGTGCGTTTGAGATTTAAAGGAGTGACTCAGAATCAAGTATAGAATACAGGAAAAATATAAAAAAAATCCAATCTACAACTTTTTTTTTCAGTTTCCCATATTAGTGAATCAAGAATTTGTATGGGAAACTGAAAAAAAAGTCGTAGATCGGTTTTTTGTTATTTATATTTTTCTTGTATTTTATTCTTGATTCTGAGTAATCCCTTAAAATCTCAAACGCACTTTTTTAACACCCTGTATTAGTTAGACACCTGCTGTCAGGCGTAAAGTATATAAACCTCTTTATTTGTAGCGACGTAACTGCATATAAAACCTCAGCAGGTACTAAATTGTTATGTAGTTATTGCCTATATGTATAGACGTAGTTAACAGGTAGAAGTTTACCTATCAGATTTAGATAATATTTTTTCCTAGTTCTACTTCCTAGTATTTAAGTATAACTTACTACCAGTAGTAAAAAACAGTACTACTCCCTCCTGAAAATCGGTTCAGTTGTTTTCGAGTAATACCCAAAAGGAGTATAACTCGAAAACAACTGAACCGATTTTCACCAAACATAGCTAAGAGCAACCGCGATAAAATTTTCTTTCAAATCAAACAAAAACAGCATTTAAATCAGTCCACCCGTTGCAACGCCATAAACATACACACAAACAAACTACAATACATGAGCTTTAAACTTCTAACACATAAGTATTTTTCAAATAAACCAAAAAGTAAAAAGAAAGTAGGTAAAAAATACACGTTTGGCAAAAAACTTGTCACCAACATTTTTTATTCAATTTTGTACATCCGAAGTTCACGCGTGCAAAGTCGCGGATGTTGTACGGTATAACCAAAGAGTATATATAGTAATTATACCAAAAGGAGTATAACTACATAACAGTAGTTATTTATTGCATAAATTTATTGCATAAATAACTGACCTACTCCAACAGGCTATATCTAACGTTGTCGTATTTTATCATTAAAAGCGGAATCGGAAGCTGTTACAAGTAGGTATTTAGTACGCCATTTAATTTAAACTTTAGTGAAATGTTTCATATTTTCTAAAAAGCATAAGTGGCCAAATAGGTACGATAATTGAACATCAGACCTATTCGCTCTGAGATACAGAAGTTCAGTAATATTTTAACAGACTTCAAAAAAGGAAGAGGTTCTCAATACGACTGTATGTTTTTTTTGTATGTTTGTTACGTGATTACTCCGCCAATTATGAATCGATTTTGATGATTCTTTTTTTGTTTGGTAGGTAAGACTTCAGAGCTAGTCCCGTATAAATTTTATCTAAATTGACACAGCGTTTTTTGAAAAAATCAACAAAAACAAAAAACATAGCAAAATTGTAGTTGTTACGATTGAAGTCGGTTTTTTAACGTGTTCAGCGTTGTCGATTATTATTTTCAATATTCACACACCGCAGTTGTTTTATAATTGAGTTTATATTTTATATCGTAGTACAATAAAAATGAAAATGTGAACACACAAGGAGAACCGGTGAGAGAAAGCTAATTAGCATTTAGTGAGCGTGCTGTTTCACGTGACAACGTGTGGATGTGGTCTGGACAGTGAAACGACTAGACAACGTGCGTGTGGATGTGGTGTGGACAGTGAAACGACTAGCAAAAACTTTGTTACATACAATTCGATTCGTTCTCATTCTCACCTCGTTAGCGGTTTTTCAAACAAAATATTGGACGATTAGCGTTAACGTTTAACAAAATCGCTTGACATCGTGTGTTAAGAACTTTATTTAGTTTTTATTATGTTGCAAAATAAATACTTAGTTAATCAGACTTTCCTTAACGTAAAAAAATACGTAGGGTGTTCAGGAAGTCTTGTCGTGTGATTAAATAAATTTATAATTTTGCTAAATAACCTCCGTTACTATTAATACCTTTGGTCAAACGCACAATCCTCTCATTAATCGAACTGTCCCACTTTTCTTTAGGAATTAATTCAAGATTTTCCGCAAACTTACAAACTTACTGCTCTTTTGACAGAAACTTGCGTCTCTTCTTAAGATTTTAACAAAAAAAAACGAAGTCACACTACGCGAGGTCAGACCTAAGGAAAGATCTTCCAGTAAATTAATGCCGGATATCTACTAGAAATTGTGAAGTAGCACCGGCTTAATGAGTTGGTGCAGTATCGTAATATAGGGACCACGAACTGAGTCTTGATTTCTGTCCTCGATTATGTAGTTCTGGGATTTATTTAGGTAGACCAATCTCAGTATATCATTGACTAGTAAAGGTCCTGTTTCTTTTAAGTATAACATATTTTATTAACCCTTGATTTTTAAAATAAAAATTCGTCATATGTCTAACGCTGGTTTTTGATTTTCAAACTTGTGTCGGGGGCTCTTCATTCTCGAAGAACTATTTGTTGCTTTAGAATAAAGTTGATTGGAAGATCCTTATAATAAATAAATAAATCATCACTTGTGTTAATTAAAATTACATTATTTGTCCAGGCATGTTCGAATCGTTTAGCACAAATTGCGACCATTCGACACGACGTTGCTTCTGATGCTCGCTGTAAAAGGGGGATTATTAACCAATATAGTAAACATCTCGTAAAAACATTGTTTGTATTGTCGAACCTGGCTGGAATAATGTAAAAATGTCTATTTTTTTAATAAGAGAACATTGATGAACATTGATCCCCACACAGGGCAAACTTTTCTGTGATGAGCAGAATTGTTTGCTCTGAGTCTGGGTGTATAATATCTATATATGTATGTATTTAAATGTATTTGTGTAAGTATATCAGTCTCTGGTTCCCAAGATACAGGGAATCCTAGTTTGGGGCCAGATGACCGTGTGTGATTTGTCCCGGATATTATTATTATTATGAGAAACATCGATATAATGTTAAATGGAATAAACTTACCTCAACAATTTAGTAAGAAATAGAAAATCTGATTTAATGTAGAGTTATCGTATGTCAATCTGGAGATAAAGGCGAACCGAAGTTCACCATGTTTTGGCTACGGCTACGATAAAACTGACATACATACATACTCAAAAAATATAACTCTCGCTTCGACAGTTTATTATTATTATTATTATTATTATATGAAATGAAATGATGTATTTCAGCACAAAGATAAAATATAGCTAGATACCATTGCGTTGAGGAATTTTGGTAAGCCTGCTTCTGTATTCGGCATCGTCATCACCAGTGATCGGAGTAGGTAGATTGAATTAGGGTCTATGACCGCAAACGTTTATGTTAATATGGACATTCCGCGCGGATTCCGAGAGTTTAACATTAAAAAAAAAAACAAACACGAATATTTATTCTGTTATTCTACATATAAATATATTGCTTCCTTCAGAATTAATTGAATGAACCAGATTTGCTTTAATAATACTCAACTCAATCCGAAAATACTGAAACTTTCCGAAAAAAAGGATTGTCCATGTTATAAAATCACAATGCAAGTAGCAAAAATCCATCGACCTACTCTGAACTAATCACTGGTCATCACTTACCATCAGGTAATCAAGATGATTCAAAGGGTGAACCAAATGTGAATACAAAAAAAACCTTACAGAAAGTTGTCTCGCAGAAATAAATATAAGTAAAGAAACTAATTACTTATTTCCAGAAGGTCAGATTATTTATTTTGGTTCATAGTAAAAACGAAATAAACTATAACACGTCATATCACGTGTTTTTAGTAATTAATATAAATTAATAATTAATATATAAATTATGTATTATATTAAGTATATATACATACTTAATATAATACATAATTTGAAAAAAAAGTGTATTAAAAATAACCATGAAACTTTAAAAGCACTATAGTTAATTGAGAACACATTTTTTTCTTAATTACTAATTCTTCATTTGCTAAAATTTATGTTTTACTTTCGGCCTGTTCATTCATTTAATTACCTCAAAACTGAATACTATGCCTGTGTCACAACACAAGGTTAATCTAAAATTCCACTCGAACTAACCTATCCGAACGAACCTGTACACAAAATTGGCGCTATTACACAAAACTCTGTAATACCCAATAGTGTTATAAAAATAGCCAGCTCTAAAGCCTAGATACGGCCATGACCGGCTTATAGAAAGGTATATAGCGGTAGAACCTAGTAGACCTGAACGACAATTATATATTGACCTCCGAAGGGAGAGGGCTCTCCCCGCGGAGTCGCAAAAGTTCCGAAGACAGCAGGGGGAGAGGAAGGTCGCGAAAAATTGGCGCGTTGCAGTGAACGCAACGTGTGCCTTCATTGCACAGCTGTGCGCTTGGTGTGTTCTGCATAGATCCTGTTAATTTGTGCTGCTTATGGAAAAAAGTTTGAGATTTGCTTTGGAAACTAATTAAATTTTAATATCATTGAAAGGTATGATACCCTACATTAGGGGGTACAATCGAAAATAAATTAATTCCCGCTTTAGATGTACTTTGCATCGGAGGTGTTATCCCTAAAAATATAAAAAAATATTTTATATTTATTTATCCATAACTGAGACATAGATTTCATATTATATTTGTAGTAATATTTCTAAGCAATTTGGTTCAAAAATTTTAAAATAGCTTTTAAATTTTTTGCATACAAATATTACTACAAATACATATACAAATATAAGACTTAGCAAGTCTGTCTATGACTGACAGACGAATAATTCAATATTACATTATCTTATATCCTTATAGAGACTGCGGAACCCAAAAAAACTTAAAACGTAATTTATCATTGACAATTATTTATCTTCTGTTTTCCGACCATGAGTCAGTAAGTACAAAACAAAATATTACTTAACGCTTATTGTAAGACAAAACAATACTTCTAGAATGTAGGTATAATACTGTTATAAAGTCCGGAAAGATCTAGAAGTCCAGAAATATATATAATTTATATTTGTTTTCCTTTGTCACAGAAACAGACAGTACATATATGTACATACATATACGTACCTAGGTAATGAACTTAACTAACTAAGTGCTACATCCGAAGGTGACTTTATTATTCAAATTATTCAAATAAATAATCCTTCCCCTAGAAAATGCCTTTCCAATAGCTATAAATTTGAAAACGTTATAAGCTATAAAACCACAACTGAAAATCGCTGCCGTTTACCGCGAAGATTGCACGATAAAAAAGTGTTGCCAATCTCTATCGTTGAACTGGTGCTACTGAGAGATAATTAACCACGCTGAATACGTTAAAACAACCGACTTCATTCGCAACAACTCCAATTTTGCTATGTTTTTGTAGATTTTCTCAAAAACCGCTGAATCGATTTCGATAAAATTTATATGGGACCACCTGTGAAGTATACCCTTTTAAACAAAAAAAAGAATTTTCCAAATCAGTTCAGGCGTCTTCGAGTAATCGGTGAACATACATAAAAAAAAGATTCCGACGAATTGAGAACCTCATCCTTTTTTTTAAGTCGGTTAAAAACGTGACAACTGTCGCCTTTTAGCTGCAAATTTTAAGACGCGTGTAACATATCTACTTACCCCTTATACAGGGTGTAACAAAAAAGTTGTAACACCCGGTAACTGAATCTTCTACTCCTCATAATGAACAACTCCTGGTCTGAAAGGTCTCTCCATACAGAATTGGCGAACAACTGATTAATTTTTACGAAGAATCCAATAATATTTTTACGATTTCAGTAAAGTTTTTTTTTTTTTTTATTGTATAGGATGGCAAAAAGCTGACGGCGCACCAAATGGAAAATGGATACTGCCGCCCTTCGACCGCCTATGGGCATTTGCAACACCAGAGATGCTATCAATGCTTTGCCGAACCTTCGAAAACCTTTTCAACCTTCTCCATAAAGTACCCAGTTCAGTATGGTGAGTAGAATTCCTAGTTACCAAGTCCTACACCTATTTCGTAACGCCCTGTGTAGCATATCTATATACAATTGTATTTTTTCCCCTATATATACATATTAATCTTTATTTAATACCTATAATAATTGACCACGCTGAATACGTTAAAACAACCGACTTCAATCGCAACAACTCCAATTTTGCTATGTTTTTGTTGATTTTCTCAAAAACCGCTGAATCGATTTCGATAAAATTTATATGGGACCACCTGTGCAGTATACCCTTTTTAACAAAAAAACAATTTTCCAAATCGGTTCAGGCGTCTTCGAGTAATCGGTGAACATACACAAAAAAAATGAAAAAAATATTCCGACGAATTGAGAACCTCCTCCTTCCAATTTAGATAATAATAATGTCCCGGACAAATCACACATTGTGTCATCTGGCCCCAAACTAGGATTCCCTGCATTATGAGAAACCAGAGATTGCTGATACACATACACATATATGTACGTTTAAGTTTCCACTCGTGAAAACTTGTGTCTCTTAGTCCACGTTACACACTCCAAGCAAAATCAGTACATTTCTTACTTTCAATTGACTTACACAAAAATAATAAACGAGATAAACTGACTCGGGGGCTCAGTGGTTAGTGATCCTGACTACTAATCCGAGAGTCATGGGTTCGATCCCCACCCGAAATGGGCAAACATTTCTGTGATGAGCAGAATTGTTTGCTTTGTGTCTGGGTGTATTATATCTATATATGTATGTATTTAAAACGTATATGTGTATGTGTATCAGTCTCTGGTTCCCATAATACAGGGAATCGTAGTTTGGGGCCAGATGACCGTGTGTGATTTGTCGTGAATATTTATTTATTTAAAATTATTGAGAACTACAGTGTTTTCGCAGAGATACTTCGAAACAATTATTTTAATTGAAAGCCCCACTTGCTTTAAATTTATCCACTGTTCTCTGCGACCATGACACGAACAAAGAATAAAAAAACCAGAATGCTTGTAATTAAATAAAATTACTGTCACGTGAACAATTATTCGTATGATGTGATAATGTCACTTATAATAATGGGATATTATGAGATAATTCAGACTTCGTACGTGTTAAGTTAAATTATGTATTGTTTTACACTTCTTTGTATTGTAAAGAGTTTAGAAACAAAAAAAAAAACAAATCAATTACCTATAACTACATAAGAGCACCTTCACTAAGTAACTTAACGTTACGTACACTAGTGTTACAATGAATCAATTTAAAAGAAAAAACTGGCCAAATGCACTTCACTAAGTGTTCCGTAAGTCCACACAAGATAGCACGAGTCCGACTCACACTGTCGGTTTTTTTTTATGGCAGATTTTTTTTTTCCCCTCAATTGGTAAGCCCTTGGCATCATCTCACCTGATGGTAAGTGATGATGATACCGAAGATGGAAGCGGGCTTACCAAGATTCCCCAACGCAATGGGGAACTGGCTATCTTATCTTCATGCCGGAACACATCAATGCTGTTAACATTGATGTTTGGCGGCAAGACTTAGATACTCGTGATGTGGCAAACGAGCAAACGGATCACCTGATGGTAAGCGATTACCGCCGCCCATAGACACCTGCAACACCAGAGGTTTTTATTATTTGTTGTTTTACGTTAGAGTTTCCATTATAATCACCAAGTTTGAAGCTTGTATGCATTACCGTTTTTAATGTAGATCTAAAACAAAAAAAACTTTAAAAATTACCTCCTTTTACTTTGATTTTTATACGAGTATTTCATTCTTTGGTTGGTGATACATCCGCCATAACAAAACATATTTTATAAAAATTTCAATCTACTATTACGGTCAAAAGTTACAACCATTCAAAAGTAGGATATACGGACTGACGAAACAGGCTTAGCAAAAGATCCCCTTTGGATTCAAGAAGAAACCCCTTCTGTATAGAACCCTAAAAAACTAGTATAAAAAGTAGTGGACCCAGTTGTAGCCTAGTGGAGCCCACCAGGTAACTGAACCTAAGTGCATTCACGTGCTAACGCTAACCACGGCTCGTACAACTCGTATTTAGGACGACAAGTCACGTGCCTCTTTCCACACGAAACATCGACCGAGAAGTAAGGTTTAGTAATAGGTATTAGGTGTGCCTAAACCTAAAGTTCGACCAATAAAGTCTGGCAGCGTAATGTGTAAGAATTTCCAGTCGGAGATTTCTAAAGGAAAGGGATTTTCTTAGTAGCTAAGGTAAGTCTTTATGGTGGGTTATCATGAAGTCTCATTCTTAAAGTTTAGATCTCTTCTTTTTATCGTTTGATACAACTTAAGCATGCTATCATTACAAGGGATAGACCGCAGTCACGCGCAGGGCATTTTAGATTTATACCTAGGGACGTGTGCAACGCTTGCGTCACGACGTTTTCGTTCACCGTTTAAGCATGCTCAAATCAATTGGTAAAGTACTGTAGAAATACATAGTAATTTGAACGTTTCGTTAGCGGGATTTCCAATGTTTTTTTTTATAACAAATGTACTTTTTGCGAATATGGTTTAGCCATTAAAAACTATTCAGTGTACTTTATACTGATCTTTCTGACGTAAAGCCACAGATTACATCATAGCTACAATTAAGCGTTTTTATTTGAATTTTCGGTACGTCTAGTAATCATGATGATGCTGCTCAAATAGTTTTATTTTTTATTGTATAAGGTAGCAAAATGGCTGCCGGCCCACCTAATGAAAAGTGGTTACCGCTGTCTATGGGCATTTGCAATACTGGAGTCGCTGAATGCTTTGCTGAGTAATGAAGAAACTATCAGTCCCTCCTTGGGCAGTCCCATACTTTAGTTTAGACATCTGAAAAAAACACCTTTATCCAGTTTGTATAGGGTTTTTAAATTATCGACATCATTATTTGAAAAGGAAAACAATCTGAGTTCAACTTTATAGTCTCCTTAATTGCCCTTAAGAAGAAAAACAAGGAGAATTTCTTTTGAAAGAATAGATACGGCTTCAGTATGAGGCAACATAAAGACTGCGAAATGTTTATTTCCCATGACTGTAAAAAAATCAACCTAAATATAATATGTATAAAAAATTCCAAGCCACTTTTGTCTAAATTAAAATTAGGAAATAAGAAAAAGAAAATTTGGCAAAATGTAGTTGATAGGGTACCTAGTGATAAATTTGAACATATAGATTTACCGATATTAATGTAATTTGGGCATACAGCCAAAATAAATAGAAGAACGCATTTTCGGGGGAATCTGAAGAAAAACATTCCTGCGCTCACACAAGGACAGACATTAAAATGATATAAGTACACGCTGGCTGAAAAAAACTACTTTTTATAAAAAAAATTACCAGGGTAGTCAATTCATATCGTATTTTTCATAACATTTAGAATTACAGAATAATTTTATTTAAAAAAATATTGCTGTTCAAATATTACATAATTAAAGGATATCTCAACTTCGAAGCTTTATCTGTTACCTTGTAATCTGACTTTAAATTAATTAAAATTAATCTTAATATGAATCATCGAAATAACCTTGAACCGGCGTGGAAATACGCATTTTTATAGTTTTAGATATACGATACCTATACTCATGTCTTTACCGATCATGATATACGATACCTATACCATTTAGGTCATAGCTGCCCTAAAGATTGGCTAACATCTACGATTGTGCCAGGGTGCCAGTCATGCCATACACTTCAGCAATAGGTAATTCATTTGGCGGTGAACAGACGGATATAGGACTCGCGTAACTAACGTATAAGGGGCCGTCCATTAATCACGTGATGTTTTTAGTAACGTTTCGAACCTTGGGAAGAGTTAAAAACAACATAACAACAACAGTCCGACGTTTGCTTGCATAGCTATAGAAATTTACAACAAAATACCCTGGGACATAAAAAATGAAACTAAGATTGAAAATAAATTGAAATTATTATTAATAGAGAAATGTTGGTTTGTAAACTCTTTATTGCACGAATAT
The DNA here is from genome assembly GCA_958295455.1 of Coleophora deauratella. Lineage (NCBI taxonomy): Eukaryota > Metazoa > Arthropoda > Insecta > Lepidoptera > Coleophoridae > Coleophora > Coleophora deauratella. The sequence continues at coordinate 14,813,608 of OY282396.1, read as the reverse complement.
GACAAAAATACATAAGCATAAGTAACAAAACTATTATAATTCTGTTATTATAATTTAGATGAATTTTTGACTGGAAAATAATATTTGTACAAGTAAGTTCCTAAAATTGACATATATTATTGTAATTTAATGTAACATATTATTTATTTTCATATTTATATTGTAATACTGACATAACTATCGTAAAATTGTAATAAGTACTAACAAAATTGACTTTGGAAATTATTATTATTGTATTGACGTTGATATTTAACAATGCCAGGCGACTATATTGCTGTGCCTATGAAGGTATCACAATTGGACTGTATTTCATAAATCTAACAACAATTTGTACTTGTGATTGCAATAAATAATTATGAATTATGAATTTGGAAATTACTCTAGATATCGCGCGTTCAACGACAAAATAAATACACGTGATATCTCAGTACACCCCCCCTTGTGATATTTCGTGATTTTTTCTTTATTCCATTTTATTCGGGGGAAGCTTACAGCATAAAAACTATATAAAAAACAAAACACTACTACAGTCATACATACATAACTTATAGTATGTTACTATAAGTTATGTATTCATACTCCGGCTTCCAAAAAAGAACTAATTTGCGCAGCTCAATTGTGCTCGATAATTTTGAATCCATTTAACGTCGAAACTTTTACCTAAATAAAATTAAATGTAACAAAATGATTTATAAAACTGGTCCGTATCGAAGTAAACAGGAAGATATTCGACTATTTTTAGTGATAGATACTTGTTAATGTTACGTAAAATGATGGCTAAATAAAACATTAACTTCTAAGTCCAATTCTAGTGTGAAGATGTCATTATATAATTTTATACTTGACTTATAAGATTTATTTTGAGACGTTATTTATTATAAATTAATTTAACGAACAATCCGTTTTATTATTTTTATATATATATTTTTTTTTAATAAATAATTTTTAAGTGGCAGAAATCTGCACAAATGGTCACAGTGATCCATTTTTACCCCCCATTTTTTTATAGAAAGGCAATAATAAAGCACCCACGTCTTTCATTTTTCAAATATATTTTTTTAGTGATGTTAATTTTCATATTTTTTTAATAATTGCCTATTCTCCGTAAACACTCATAAAAGCACTTGGGGGACCCCTATGTCCAACAGTGGACTAATACAGACTGATGATGATGACCCATAAAAAAAATATCGTCAGTTCGGATACGTTTTGTCCACTTATAGGTATAAATTAATTAATGTACGTATTTATGGAAACTGGTACTAGGATTCATTTATAATAACGGACACTTACTCTTATATTCTCCATGAATCAGCATCTGATACTAGGTTAATTGGACTCACAGATCAAGAAAATTGACTCATAGAATTAAGTACATACATATTGTAAATAAATACATGGTTACTTTTGGACCCCTCACCAAAACTTCAGAGTGGCTTCTACTCATAAAACTGAGCAACTTTCCCCAAGTAACCAATGGTCAATTTCAAAAAAATTTTTGGACCCTTGATACTAATTTGATTACGTGATCGGTCCATTTTGTATGGAGATGCCTACAATTTTTTTGCGTATTGACCATTGGCTTTTTGGGGAAAGTTGCTCAGTTTCATGAGTAGAATACACTCTAAAGTTTTGGTAGGAAGTCCAAAAATAACCATGTGTTTAGTTCTTCTAAGTCTGTAGTTTGACTCCGTTCATTTAGAATAGCTATCGAAAAGGATTTACTTCGCCTAAAACAACTACAAATGAATGAATAATGACATTCTAAGTAAGGTCAACATTTTAATTATATTTTTGTCTTTTGTCTTTCTGACGCTTGTCATTAAAAAAACGTATTTTTCCTAATTTAAACAAATTGTGGTAAGTAATTATTTTAGAGAAATAAATACTTTAAACCGCCATTGTTTAAGTAAACTTTTCAGTTGGTATCTATTATATGTCATTCATAATGATTTAATGTTGTACTGCGCAAGTCAGAACTAAAGGACAATGGGTAAAAGCGTACCCAAACACAAAGTGAATTGTAGCATTATGAACTAAGTATGTCGGTATGAGTTATCGTAATGGAGTATTTAATTTATCCTTAGAGCACTTGTCTAAATTCACATAGAAAAAAAAACTTGTTTCTGTTACATTCTGGAACAAATATTTAATTATTACAATAATCAGTTCTTCTTTCAACAAACATACCTTTTTCTCCAAGTGAATTAAAGCATACTGTCTTAGGATAAATTAAATTACTCCGTGAGGGCAACAAAGACCAATCATAATGCTACAGTTCATTGGGAACGGTGCTCATACAAAATTAACCATTCTCCTTTATTATCAAGCGCGTAAATGAAAGGTTTACATATAACTTTATTGCATAAATTGACTGACTCGGTGGCTAAGTGGTTAGCGATCCTGACCTCTGATCCGAGAGTCGTGGGTTCGATCCCCACACAGGGCAAACTTTTCTGTGATGAGCAGTCTGTGTGTATAATATCTATTATGTATGTATTTAAATGTATATGTATGTATATCAGTCTCTGGTTCCCAAGATACAGGGAATCCTAGTTTGGGGCCAGATAACCGTGTGTGATTTGTCCCAGATATTATTATTATTATAATTAATGCAGTCGTATAATGTCGTTGTATAAATTCATGAATACACTCCTTTGAGTCCCCTGACAGAATCATCAATTAAGAATGAAGAAATATCATTTTAATAGGTAGCGGAACAAATTGATTATTGTGCGATTTATTCTTATGGTTCGTTTTATAAATTTGATGCAATTTAAACCTCGTAAAATTGTAATACTAATTCCTGAAATACTTAAAACAGTTAGTTAAAATTCTCATTTATGACGTACCTACAACCTAAAATTTTGCTGTTGACTGTACCGAAATAGTTTTGGGATAGAGTGGAATTGGACAACGTAAATATTTCTATATCTACATATATCATTTTGGGGTCAAGTGGAAAAATGTATGGACGGTAATGTTTGAGAATTATTATTTTGGAGTTTAGTGGAATAAACTAACTAGTCTTTCTTTACTACTCTCTTTGGTAGGTTAAAGAGATCGGATACCGCTGTCTTTTTAGGTAGAGTTTAACAAATGAAAGCGTAACCTGGCCTTTTATTTAAAGTTTTTACATGGCAACAAAAAGAAGCTGTCAGAGGCTGTCACTGTTGAATGTTAGTATGACTGCCAATTATTGATACTAGTTGGCTGAATATTCATGTTTATTATTTATTGTATTGTTGAGCGTAAGAAATTATATAATTATATTATTTGTAATAGCCATTCGTAAATGATAGATTTTATGGTAATTTCAGATTTTTCAGTGCAGAAATAAATCAGTTTATGAAGTAGACTGTTTTTATGTTTATATTTATAAACAAGATGTATAAGGAGTCAATAAAATTGTAAAAAGCGAATTGTAAATTGTAATTTCAACTAGTATAAATATATTTTAATAAAGATTAACACAAGTATTAAATATCATTTGTTAGACTCTATATTAATTCTTATTTATATCTCATGAGATGGACTGATAATGTAGTCAGATTTGCAGGAAGCCTGCATGTATGTTGAACAGCCACGTGCTAGTTGGAAGTCTATCGGGGGGGGGGGTCTATGTTCATTGTTCAATAGTGAATGTCTTCCGGTTCATACATTGATAGATTATAAAATTTTACTCTTAAATACCACCGTCTAATATGATGCCATCAATAACAAAACAAAGTCAACCGTCTTTGGGGCAAATATAAGGTACCAGTTCTCATAACTACTTTCATTCTCCTTTCTTTTTCTTTCTTTCGGTCAGTCTTAAAATCGTCATAAAGGAGCAAAGTTGTCAATTTTATTTTGCTAAATTTGAGTAATCCACTTAAAAGTCATCCTCCTGTACAGCGCTATACTTAAGGGTTAAAGAAATAGTTTTACTACGTACTGTTTCCATCCTGGACTGTGTAAGTGAGGTCCTGGAAGCTGAGGTTGATTGGGGGTCGCTGGGGCAGGTAGGAAAGATGGGCCCTGCCCATGTTCCGCTGTGTTTTCGATGTGGGTTCCTCCATTTTAATTAACACTTCACAACGCTAACATTATAGACGTATAAAAGGTCTGCACAGTCCTGAAACAAGTGCAAAAATTTAGAGTTAATTTATATGTGAGTATAATTATAAAACTTTATTATTTTATACTTATTAATATTCTATTATTCTTATTTCATGTAACTCTTTTGTTTTGATTGCTTTGCACAGCCGATTCTTGTAGCATTGTTTATCTACTTCCCAAAAATATTACTGAAATTCCTATATTAATTTGACCGATTAGCTGGTCACATTGTTAGAAAATCATATTATTATTAATAATAATAATTGGAGTGCGTTTGACTATACACCTCACCTGATGGAAAGTGATGATGTAGTCGAGGATGGTACACGCGTTTGCGTGTTCTAGGCATTCCACTGTTTTGAGTTTCAAAGAATGCCTAAAACAGTGGAGAATTTATCCTTGTGCATTCTACCAGGTTTTACACATGAAATTTAAAAACCTTTTTACAAGGAATAACAAATAAACAAAAATAAAGTTTACTTTTCATACAAAGTTAGTGAATAGTATACATAGTATGAGAACGTATACGTATATTTTGCTTTTTTTTTCAAATAGAATATTTTCTTAGGAAATGTCCTTCACCTTCAGTTTCATGAGAAGAAACCGATTTTTTTATAACGAGAATATTATTGAGCGTATCACGTGTGCCACAGATGGTAGGTATAGTGGTGTAACGAATGTCATTTTTTAGGCATTCGCGAATGCGAATGCGAATGTCCGGTTTTTTAATCTTTAAGTATCTTTGTGCTTATTCAAATATAACGATGAAAAGTTAATTTCCATTATTTTTATTTATTCCTAAGCTGTCCTTTTTCTGAGGTTCATATTCGCATAATATTCGCATAAATTTTGCGAATGCGAATGCGAATGCGAATGTCAAACAATTTGCGAATATTCGCGAATGCGAATGCGAATACGAATATTCGTTACACCCCTAGAGGTACTCCATGTCAAATATGCACTGGTACTCGGTGTTGTCTAGTCATAAAGTTAGGCATTCATACTGTGGGTAATTTGCATTTTTACCTTGCCTAATATGAACGAGCTGAATGTCTTATGATGTCATGTCGTTTACAATACGTGTATGTAATATCGTAAATCTATTTATCTTTAATTTTGTGCCTCATTTAATTTAATTTAATTAAAAACCAAAATATTGAAACCGATTATATAAACACAGAATTTTTGACAAGTACCTAGATAATCGAAACGACCTACCTTCTTTCGTATGTAAAATGTTATGATATTTTTGAGAGATTATTATAATTATTATTTTATCTACGAACGGCAGTATCTGCGAATGTTTATAAACATTGACATTTTTATATTGTATTTACGTCTAACACTACAACAAAACCCAGTATTATTGATATTTGCAGAAAAACAGATATTTAATACCTATACAAAAAAAAACAGTTTGACCTTCTAGATAGTATTTTTCCAAGACCACCTTGTCTATATTTGTAAACAAACTACCAATCACTACTGATAATTCTAAGAGCTCCATTTTAAATAGAAATACACGTTTTAAATATTCTTTAAAATATACAATTAAGTACAATACATACCTAGTATTTAATTTTAATACGACACTCTTATTTTCAAAATTAAATCCACTCACAAGAAATGGCGTCCCAAATATTTTAAGGTTATGGCTACACAGAACTCAGATATTAGTCTTGTACAAAATATCGATCGAAGCGAGCTATTGCTAGTACAAACGCGTGTGCTCGCGAGCCAATGAACGGTAGACTGACGAACGAAACTAACTAACCTGAGCCTGAGACTCAAACTAACTATGCCGCGGCTTGAGATGGCTTGAGACGGCTTGAGACTCGTAGTAGGCGGACATACAAATAGTTCCTACTTAAGATATAACTTGTTGCTTGTGTTATGCACCTATAAATAAGAAAGTTGAAATTGCCATTAGTACTGTAATACGGTATAACCACTCTATACCCCTCTCTAATCAAGCAACCTCACCCCTCCTGCGGGTAAGATTCAGTACCAGTTGCCACAGTATAGAGATTAGTACAGTTTGGACAACCCCTGCCCCCTATTTGATAAGTATCTAAAGAAATTTATTAACAACTTAACAGCATTCGTGCACACACCCGAAATACTTATAGGTATATAATATTATATGGATGTCGATTCGGTGTTTACGATTAAACTTATTTGACAGGACTAAACTTAATTTAAGCGTCCTGTCCTTGTCATTTCCGTGTAGAAAGAAAAAGACAGAACACTTAAATTAATCCTGTCAAATAATCAAGTCAAGTCGGGTTTTAGTTTTTGAAACTATTTTTTTTTAATTATTTTGGAGTTTGGCTCACTTTTGACACAATTATCGAGCGAATGCAAGCAAAGCAGCGAGCAGATGACAGTTAGTAATATATACAGGTTGTAACAGAAAGGTGTGATAATACTTCAAGGTTGGCTTTTACCCATCAAACTGAACAACTTTTGTTCCACAACTTTGTTGAAATCGGAAAGAAATTTTCGGATTTTTCATACAAACGTGGTTCGCCAGCTGATCGATTTGTATGAAAAGTCAAAAAAAGAAAATTGCGATTTGAACAAAGTTGTAGAACAAAAGTTGTTCAGTTTGATGGGTAAAAGCCAACCTTGAAGTATTATCACACCTTTCTGTTACACCCTGTATATATTTGGAATGTGCTCGTTAAGCCCTTTCATTTGATACCAAACACGGTACCTTTTGAGAAAAACAATTTTTTGGTCGTGACTTTATGTCTTCTAGAGGGCGCCATATTGAATTTTACGTGACGTCATAGCCTATAACCAGCGGACAATCAAGACGCTTCTAATGATACCTCATTTGTCAGATTCTAATTAGAAGTATAGAAGTTATGGGGGAACAGATGAACATACTTACATACATACATACGGGTCAAAATCATAACGCTCCGTTTTGCTTCGCCGTAGTCGGGTAAAAACTGAATCGACACCATTATCCCCCACTTGGGTAGTTAAGTAAAAGTTTGGATTACTTTGATCTATTTGAAAAAGGCATGTTCAAAAACTTATCTACCATTTCCGTCTAATTAATTTTGAACTTATGTTTCTTAAGATTATAAAATTAATTTAAATTACAAATCAAAATTAACGTTGGTTCCAAACAAATAATAAATTTGGCGTGAATGCTAATTCGTATAGATACTTATCTTTGTCTATTTGATAACTTTCTCTATTCTAGAAAGTAGCTTAAACGAGTTTGCTTCCAAAGTTTAGGTCGCGGTAAAGTATAGGAATACATATCGCAAGTAAGCACTTACTGAGCTACTTATAAATTTGTTGGAGTTTCTGAGATTTCTTGTTGTTGAAAGTCCAATAGAATGTACTTCTACTGCCTTCATCAATCAGATGATATTAAATCAAAACAAATCTTATGACATATGAAATGAAATAAACATAAATTAATCCGAAAAACATTAGCCTTAGCAGTCGAATAAAACAATTTTTGTTTATTCACTTTTTCTCTGTCCGTACATTGGTATAGAAATAAAATTAAATAACCTAAAAAGTCAAAAATCTAGTGAAAACTTCACAATAAGAACAAAATAAGAAAATGTTTTAAAAAAATTGCATAGAGATCCAGGAAAAAAGATCACATTACGCTCAGCTTGCAAATAATGACATATAAACGATGATCATCAGTCATTCGGGTCATCTTTGATTACACGACATTACGAACTCACATTGTTTCATTGTATTTTTCTTTTAATATAATATACAGTTAACTCCATTTGCTATTGTGCCGTTATGTTGAAACAGTGGAAGTTTGCTTGGGAGAATTCGATTTATCTACCTTAATCTAAACTACTTAATTTCGATGTGTTGTAACTCTAATACGTTAAACAATGTTCATGGCAGAGGTGCATTTTGTTTTGATTTCAAATCAAATTGAAAATAGAATATATTGGAGGTAGATTGTAAACAACAAACTGGATTCTAGATTTCGAGTTATGAAATACCTGTAATAAATGTGTAAAGTTATTTCCACATAAAGCACAGTAGTCAAGCGACTTCCGTGGGAGCCCAGGAAATTAGCTATGAGTGTTCTACGTAATACTTAGTATTGTTACATAGTTCTACTTGTTAAATGTTAGGTGATTTATAGGAATAATAAAAAGTAAAAATAATACTTTAAGGGGATGTCTAAATGGAACTTTTGCTGAAAACGCAAAAATTTTTGGCCTTCACATACAAATATGATAAATTTGTAATTTGTAATCTAGTGTTGTGAAAAATTCAACATTAGGTATTGCAAATATGTTCCCAAGTTTGTTAGACAAAATTTATGTAGTTTCATAAGTCCTATACCTTATAAATAGACGGGTAATTGTACCACACAATAAGAAGAAGATAAGGAAGTTTCATAACTGGGGGATCATGTTATAATACTGCAACGCACTTTTTACTCAACTTCATAGCATCAGTCGGAAGCAGTGCCGTAAATAGCCTTTTTTGCGCCCTGTGCGAGCTTCTATAACTTCGCCCTTGTTTTTTTTAGATATTATAGGTACTCTAGAGCAATGCTATGTATAGGCCTACTTTATTTCATTCAGGGTGATAAAATAAAACTTGGTGTTGGTGGACCAATTGTCATATTTTGCGCTGCCAAAAAAATGAGCGCGATGTTTTGTCTAATTTAATAGACGTTTTTGATGATACTGGCATGTAGGTACGTATGTGTTGGAATCGAGCACTAGGGGCGCAGCGGGAACTTATCAGGAGCAAACCGAAAAAATAATAGTCCTGTCTGGTCTGGCCATTCTTGCGCCCCCCAGAGTCTACGCCCTGTGCCTGGGCACCGGTGGCACCGCCCTATTTACGGCACTGGTCGGAAGACGTTCACTTTTTAACGTAAGCCTTCCCCATAGACTTCCAATAAACACGATTCTCTAAGCCACATATATCTAGTAATCCAGCAGCTTGCTACAAGCCTGAGTAGATCATAGGTCCATCTTGTAGGTGGTTACATGGTGGTTAGTTACCTATGTCACTCCCCACATACTCCATTCAAATCGTCAGAGTTATTTATCTACTACAACCTCCCTGTCTGCAGATCTGCTCGTAGAAGCGAGCAAGATAACTGACTGATCTTTACCGTCACCAGATCATACGTACATCAGGGGTGTGAGTACACCTTCATTAGAGAGCGTCAGGAAGTGTCCATACTATATCTTTCTTTCTTTTTCATACTATATCTTTCTTTACAATTTAACCGTCCTATCCACAAGGTCGGTATAGAAGGTGGTTGCCTATATGAAATACTATTAAATACACTGTGCCTGCATCTTTCAACTCGTGGGCACCTCTCGAAAACTTTTCCCGTCGTTTGCAATACCAGCTGAGCTAACAATACCAATCAAAAAATAAACTGAATTTCTCGGCGGTCATCATTTTTAACACAACAATATGACACTGACACAAAAAAAGGTTTACTACAGAGCAAGGTCGCGAATACCTACATACGTCACTCGTTATGTAATTACATAATTTGGACGGTATATTTACCGGTAAATTTATGAAACCGTTACTTTTTTATCCTTAGAGGATAAAAAGTAACGATCAGTGAGTTATGATGATTTTGGCACCACATTTCGACAATAGGTATATTGTCGAAATGTCTATATCAATATTCTTCTTCTAATCGTGTGGCAAAATTATTTATTATTAACTTCAAGGGAAAAACAACGGTTTCATGGTGTTCACCCACGGTCACGTGTGGGGCTTTTAGATTTGTTTGTTCTGAGTCTGGGTGTATTATATCTATATATATGTATTTATTTAAATGTATATGTGTATGTATATCAGTCTCTGGTTCCCAAGATACAGGGAATCCTAGTTTGGGGCCAGATGACCGTGTGTGATTTGTCCCGGACATTATTATTATTATTTGGACGTGTGTGACGTAACTTTCATACAAATCTAGAATTTAGATGTGCAGTCTCATATCGTCAATGCAGCCAGATTATTGCGGTGCCAACAAATTAACCATTTGAAACTTTACGTGTGTAACATTAACTGTAACGTGTGTAACCGCAAAGCACAGGTTTTCACCCCACGCGGAGCAACGATATAAAACATATTTGCCGCAAAGTATACGTAAACAAAACTTTTTGCTTTGTAGTTTAAACTCAGATGACAGATCCAATAATTATTAAAATTTAGAAAGTTTCAATATTTTTAAAGTGTTAAGTCATAAGTTTTATCAGGTGTAAAAATACCCTACTCTGAACTTATACTGAATTCTTTATACAAAACTTACAATGATTTTTGGCAGATCATCTGACCGACTTATTTAAATTGGATTATTTTTTTGAGAATACTATTTAATTTATGTATTTGGTTTATTTGGGGATAGTTCAATATACTGGCCCCCTTTTTCAATTTCCAAAATTTTGACTGAATTAAAATAATATTGGTTTAAAGATCTGTGTCACTGCGTACATCACAGTACTTTTTTTTATTTATTAAGTTCTTGAATCACATGTAATAGACAGATGTGCAGATTTCCTCCCAATGTTTTCGTTTACCGTTAAACAAGGGAGCTAATATTTAAAATATGTACCGTAAAATCTTGAAAGACAGATATTAATGAACAGTATTATTTTTTATTCTTCACGCTCTTGACCGATATTATTTGCATTGCGACCGGTTTTGTTTAGGCCTTCGCCACACGAGACTATTTTAATTCGACAATTATCAGTTTAACCTTGCATATACATAATATAATTATATGGACTTGAGCACTTTTTATATTACCTATATTTTATGTTTAGTCATTGTTGACATTGTAGAAGGTTAAAATAATTATAATAAATTTTCTAATATTAAGAGGGCGCTGACTGTCCGCTAGCACCTTGATCAGTATTTTTAATAACTTTTAACTATAAATGAAATTGCAAATAGTACCTACATCGGAATTGTTATGATCGATTTCGTAAAGGGTACATTTTAATTACTGTCAACTTAATTGACAAAAGTGACCACCAATGTCCGTTAACTTGAGAAAATTTAATAAAAAAGGGTTTTTCAAAATTCAACCTTGAAGAATAAAAAATCACTTTCTCAATAATTTTCTTTGTACGTTTCTACTTTCAATTCAAACTTCAACGTCGTATTCTACCTAATTAGAGATTAATATTTGTAAATATGTACATGTACATAATATTTCTGTACTTCTCTGCATTCTCTAAGGTCATCCTACGTTCGAATTTTGCAAATATAGTCAAGCATACGTTGAGGCATTGGTGACACTACATTTACGACGCCTAGCACTAGAAAATCAAATGAATACATTTAACCAGTAACGAAAGCAATAAACAAAATATACATACATACAGCTAAAAAACATAACTTTCTTTCTAGAAAAATCTGGTCAAAATATATCAACTGTAAGTTTCTCCTTGACTGTTTATAATTTCGAAAAAAGTTTCAGGTTCTTATGGAACTTGGAGGTAAACAACAAACTTGCGGCGGATGGCAATGGCGGCGCGCAGCGGTGTTGTCGCCGAGTTCAACTCGCACTTTATGTAACGCCCCTAATTGCGCCTGCCTCCTGCGCATGCCAAAACTGCGCCGGCGCATATCTCAATACAAGGTCATCGCGTAAATAATTCTGTAACTGACTGTTTATGTAGTTTTGTAATAACAAGACTGTTATAATTTGCTTCAATTAAGCATCTCGTTAGAGCTTTCTCAGTTTAAATCTCGATAAATAAGAAATAAAGCGCTTAATAAGCGTGCGTTAAACTAAATATAAATAGTTTTAGAATTTTCGATTGTAATTAATTGAATAGTCACTATAAGTATTAAAAATGAAGGACTTATGTACAAAAATCAATAATTTCCCCAAAAATAGGCAAGTAGGTATACATCACTATAAGGAAATTCCACTTTAAAAGCAAACTTTATTTTGGTCGTTTATTTAAATCTTGATATGGAAGATTTACAATAATTTGCAAGGTTTCTACGCATGAGTTTTATGTCGGCGCGAATTGCTTATAGGTACCTACCTATAATTTTACAAATTTTACATGAATATGCAAATTATATACCTAAAGTTGGAAAAGTTGAATGAGGATATTGTCTTCTTGTATAGGTATTTTTTTCTCTAGGACTCATAAATTGCAAAGTTAAAGAAATTGAATCCAAAAATGCTGACGATCCTTTTAAATATTATTTTCTATGTTTATCCTTACTCATGTTTTCTTTAGTTTATTTTAAGACATGTCATACATAAGACCGGTAATTTAGCGAAATCTCGTTAAGATTTAATACTTTAAAATTAAATAAAGACACTTCTACCAAACTTTAAAAATAAATTAATTAGTAGATAGATATTTTCGTCGAAAAGGTTTTTATCAATCCGTTTTTTTTTAAATGTACTATTCAATAATAGAATATTAAAATCCCGGCAGATTCAAATGAGATGAAATTTACACAAACCAGAAATAAGTTACTAATAAATAAAATAACCTCCGACACTTTCGCGGTGATATTCATTTGTAGGAACTAAAATATATCCAATATGTTTATATCCATACAAACTCCCAAACACAGAACAAACAATCTTGCTCATCACATTTTTTGTGTTGGCTGAGAATCGAACCCACGGCTCTCGTCGTAGAAGTCAGGAGCGCTAACCACTAGGTCACTGAGTCAGTCAATTATAAGTGACTTATAACAGTTACATATAACATACTCATACATTACCCTACAAAAGTATGTAGGTTAACTAAACGGAATGTGATACCAGCACTCAAGCGCTCATCTGTTAGCTTTCTACCGTGTCTATAAGAAACCGGCCAAGTGCGAGTCGGACTCGCGCACCGAGGGTTCCGTATAAATTCGTAATCACACATGTCTTGAACTCAATATTTTTTATATTTGAGTTGATTGAAATTGATTGTAATTTGCGGTTTACGATTTATGACGTATTAAAAAAAACTACTTACGAGATCTCGTTCAGACCAATTTTCAGTGGAAGTTTGCATGGTAATGTACATCATATATTTTTTCTAGTTTTATCATTCTCTTATTTTAGAAGTTACAGGGGGGGGGGGACACACATTTCACCACTTTGGAAGTGTCTCTCGTGCAAACTATTCGGTTTAGAAAAAAATGATATTAGAAACCTCAATATCATTTTTGGCTACGGAACCCTAAAACGTTGTTTTTAACTGTCCTCAATAACAACATGATGAATTTAGTATCTGAATTTAATGTTTTCGGGTGTATATATATTGTACGAGTATGTATATTCAGTTGGCTAAGCATGAAGCCTAAATTGGCTTTAAGGCCTCTAAAGCCTCCCCCAAACAGGCGCGTTTTTTGTGGCGCGAAATTCGCGCGAAACTCGCAGGTGAAGCTGCGACGTCGCGTCGCAAAAAGCCGCTACACGTCGCGGGAATATCGCGCGAATCTCGCGCTACAAGTGGCGATACTTCTGCGACACTGCGTCGCGACACGTCGAAAGCGGCGAAGCTACATGTGTCGCGCGAATATCGCGCTACACGTATTGCAATATTCGGCGACGCGACAAGGTGTCGCGCGAAAATTGTGCGATATTTCTGCGACACGTAGAGGTGGGTCGGTAACAGATATTCCAATAACGTAACGTAACTGATTAACAGTCAGTATCGATAATGGACTTGGAAACTATTTATTTTTACTCCTCACAAAGGTAATAAGAGACGTTTATGTGTTTCTGTTTCCTCAATATCAATATCTCTAAATATTGCATTACAGAGTGTAGAATAATAAATGCATATACGATTCAAAAGGTTCTGTAAGTTTTAATTGTCGTCCTGAACTTGGAACAGGTTATATTATAACAAAGATAAAATAAATATACAAGGATAAACAAGAATAATAATAAATGCTTTTAAGTAATGAAAAAAAACTTCTTTCTTGCATTCAAAAAAGGGTCTTTGGGTGGCCCCAGACCTACCGATTCTGTTCTGCCTAGAACGGGTGGAGACGCGGGCAAAAGCTACTATCAGATAAACAATCTTACTAGCTAGGAAACTGGCACATGAAAATGTAAATTGTCTATTAAGTGTGTAAACTGGTGCAGTCGGGTAAAAACATAACCCACCTTTTGGCACAGCCGGGTAAAATATAACCCTCCTTCTGTCGTAGTCGGGTAAAAACATAACCCTCCTTCTGGCGCAGTCGGTTAAAAAACATAACCCTCCTTCTGATCCAGTTGAGTAAAAAACATAACCCACTTTCTGGCGCAGTCGGATAAAATACTTAACCCTCTCTCGGGCCCAGTCGGGTTAAAAACAAAACCCTGCCTCTGGACCAGTCGGGTAAAAGCATAACCCACCTTTTGGCGCAGTCGGGTAAAAACATAACCTTCCTTCTGGCCCAATCGGGTAGAAATATAACCCTCCTTCTGACGCAGTCGGTTAAAAAACATAACCCTCCTTCTGGTCCAGTTGAGTAAAAAGCATAACCCATTTTCTGGCGCAGTCGGATAAAATACTTAACCCTCCTTCTGGCCCAGTCGGGTAAAAAACATTACCCTCCTTCTGGCGCAGTCGGATAAAAACATAACCCTCCTGGCGCAGTTGGGTAAAAACATAACCCTCCTTCTGGCTCAGTCGAGTAAAAAACATAACCTTCCTTCTGGTGCAGTTGGGTAAAAACATTACCCTCCTTCTGGCGCAGTCAGATAAAATACTTAAGCCTCCTTCTGGCCCAGTCGGGTAAAAAAACATAACCTTCCTTCTGGCGAACAACATTAAATAATAATCTCATGACATAATGTATACAATTTTAATGTATACAATTTTAAAGTTATAAGTAGCTTTTATGAGTCACTTATAAACTTTACCGTCTCGTGTAGGTACGAGTGGGTAAGTATAAATTATTACGTTATGACTATTTCTTATCTTGTCTGAGATTACTTGATAATCTGCAGTTTGTTTTATAATAGCAAAAAGAGGTGTGTTAGATGAGTGAAATCTTCGTGCTTTTGCCTGTTGTGTTACCTCGTTGCTCCCAAAAGGATTGTGTTCGGGACGGCCAGTCTATGAAGCATATGTGATGTTATACCGTAATATAAGTATAATTGTATTGATAATTGATAGACAGTTTTAAGTTCGTAGTTGTAAGATCTCACAGTAGTTTAAGCCTTGTTTATAACAGTTACTCCGTTTTCAATGTATTTGCCTAACGGAACAGGGTAGGTAGGGCCATAAAATAGAAAGCTGAAGGGATGCCGCGGACAGTTTGCCTGCGCCTAACGGTGCACATAGCGGGACTCCAACAGTAACGGCGTCATGACGCGACGCCCCAACGTTTGGAGGGAAACAGTGAAATAGAGTTACTATCTTAAAATTAAGACATTACAGATAGGCTTTCTAGATATAAAATAGTTTTAAATAATATAGTACAACTGTAATGTAAGATAAAAATAAGATTGTAAGTAAATGTAAATACATATCACCAATAAAGAGAGTTTAGTGCGGGGGTAGCGGGGCAGGGTACGCACGCGGTCCGACCCATAAATACGGTCGCCCTGCGGGCCGCCATGCATTCCGTCTATTACAGCCGAGCATTCGAGTCATTACAGTCATACTAGTCACTACAGCTACAGTCACAGACTCCTCCCCGACTTACAGCACGAACTCGAGACTACAATTGCGTTTTTCACTTCTTTAACCACCGACAGTACCTCCAATCCAGCACAGTTTGGTGTGTGCGACCCCAGCTACAGCGCAGTCCACTACAGTACGACACAGCGGCGGTCCTGCACAGATTGGCTGATTCGAATGCGGGTTTTAAACTTGTAATCTGGTTTATTTGTGCTAGTTCTTATCCTCCTCCTTCTCCTTAGTCGGTCCCTCAGTGCTGAGGATCGTGACCACTTCAAATTGTCTTTTCCCGAATATTGTTGCGCCAAGCCTCGCGGTTCATCGCCAGATTCGATGCCTCGTGAATCGTCATCTTCAGCGTCGTGACGAGATCAGCCCATCGAGCTGGTCTGCTCCCTTCCACTTTCCGAAAAAGAATGGATCTTTCCAAACTTGTGGGCTCTCTTCGCACCACGTGCCCGAAATACTGGAGCGTTCTTCGGTTAGTTCTTATAGCTATGTTTAATCAAAATAGGTTATGTTATTAGGGTCATTATAATATACATGTACTAATTTATTTATTGTCACAAGTATAGTACGAGTAACTCTGTAGTCTATGACCATCTCTATACATATTGTGTAATGCTTCAAAAAATTTGTTTTAACGAGAATGGGAGGATTATTGCAAATTCCTCAATAGCAATGCTATTTACATTTTTGGATTGGTACTTTCTGATAGAACAACATTTAATGTAGCGGTTTAATTGAATTATTTGTCCTTTCTGAGTGATTTGCTCTCTATTAGCGTCTTTAGAGTGTGGGACGCTCCTATAACTCCGAACAAACAAAGACTGGACAAAAAACCCGCTTGAGTAAATGTAGTTGAAAACAAAAACCTATCCAATATCAGTGGTGTCACTTTTTGCCCATTCGTCTTTACTGTTTAATGGAAATCTGCTTCTTTCTGAATGTTGAAGTTTCAACAAATGAACTCGTCTGTCGAGTGAATACGAAATAATTTAATTAAAATAAAACTTTGAAATATTCAAGACTGCAATACCTAGCAATCGTTTTGACATCGAACATGATTAGAATTGGATCATTTTGTGCAATAAAAGTATTGCAAATATTATGACTGCATTAGTTAGGAATTCTGCAATAAATGTTTATGTGGGTTGGTGTGTTGTGAAACTAAATATACATATACCTATGCACCTGCAGGCTGAGTGGGCAATATCGAAGTTATTAAACAGCTGAACAAAATAGAAGGTCAAAAAAAAAAGGATAAAGCTGTCTACATCACAGATTTCTCTATTAAAATTTTATCGCATTCATAAAATCTTCACACACTTGCACCCCGCTTCCCCGCAACTATATAGGGTGTTAAAAAAAGTGCATTAGAGATTTTAAGGGGTTACTCAGTAATTGTATTTTTTCCTAAAAATATTTAATGTACTATTATTTTTTTAAGCGAATGAATTGGAGCGAGCTTGGTTGTAAACTGTTATTGTTCCAGTGTATGTAATAATAAATGAATAAATAAATGAATAAGTAGAGAATACAGGAAAAATATAAAAAAATCAAAACCCTGTATAGGTAGTCGGGGAGAAGCGGGATGCAAGTGTGTGAAGATTTTATGAATGCGACAAGATTTGAATAGAGAAATATGTGAAATGTGAAGACAGCATAAATAAAAAAAATGCATACAAATTAATGCACGATTCAATTGAACTCAAGACTAAAGTGACATTTATGTGATTCTCATAAAATATGTGTTATTATAATATAAACTTAATCTATTTTTTTAATAAATCAATGTAATAAGTAGGCAATATGTTAAACGTTGGACTGCTCTTATAAAACTTTATTACAGTTTGGTAATAAAAACTTTATCGGAACCCTGAATTAAGTAATAAAAAAAAGGTTCTGCTTAAAATTCCTATGATATTTAAGCTTCCCCCAAACAGGCGCGATTTTTGTAGCGCGAATAAAGCCTCCCCCAAACAGGCGCGTTTTTTGTGGCGCGAAATTCGCGCGAAACTCGCAGGTGAAGCTGCGACGTCGCGTCGCAATAAGCCGCTACACGTCGCGGGAATATCGCGCGAATCTCGCGCTACAAGTGGCGATACTTCTGCGACACTGCGTCGCGACACGTCGCGCGAAATTAGCGCGAATTTCGCGCGACAAGCACCGACGCTACATGTGTCGCGCGAATATCGCGCTACACGTGTTGCAATATTCGGCGACGCGACAAGGTGTCGCGCGAAAATTGTGCGATATTTCTGCGACACGTAGAGGTGGGTCGGTAACAGATATTCCAATAACGTAACGTAACTGATTAACAGTCAGTATCGATAATGGACTTGGAAACTATTTATTTTTACTCCTCACAAAGGTAATAAGAGACGTTTATGTGTTTCTGTTTCCTCAATATCAATATCTCTAAATATTGCATTACAGAGTGTAGAATAATAAATGCATATACGATTCAAAAGGTTCTGTAAGTTTTAATTGTCACCCTGAACTTGGAACAGGTTATATTATAGCAAATATAAAATAAATATACAAGGATAAACAAGAATAATAATAAATGCTTTTAAGTAATGAAAAAAAAAACTTCTTTCTTGCATTCAAAAAAGGGTCTTTGGGTGGCCCCAGACCTACCGATTCTGTTCTGCCTAGAACGGGTGGAGACGCGGGCAAAAGCTACTATCAAATAAACAACCTTACTAGCTAGGAAACTGGCACATGAAAATGTAAATTGTCTATTAAGTGTGTACACTGGTGCAGTCGGGTAAAAACATAACCCACCTTTTGGCACAGTCGGTTAAAAACATAACCCTCCTTTTGATCCAGTTGAGTAAAAAACACAACCCACTTTCTGGCGCAGTCGGATAAAATACTTAACCCTCCTTCTGGACCAGTCGGGTAAAAACATAACCCACCTTCTGGCGCAGTCGGGTAAAAACATAACCCACCTTCTGGCGCAGTCGGGTAAAAACATAATTCTCCTTCTGTCGTGGTCGGGTAAAAACATAACCCTCGTTCTGGCGCAGTCGGATAAAAACCTAACCCTCCTTCTGGTCCAGTCGGGTAAAAAACATTACCCACTTTCTGGTGCAGTCGGGTAAAAACATAACCCTCCCTCGGGTCCAGTAGGGTTAAAAACAAAATCCTGCCTCTGGACCAGTCGGGTAAAAGCATAACCCACCTTTTGGCGCAGTCGGGTAAAAACATAACCTTCCTTCTGGCCCAATCGGGTAGAAACATAACCCTCCTTCTGACGCAGTCGGTTAAAAAACATAACCCTCCTTCTGGTCCAGTTGAGTAAAAAGCATAACCCATTTTCTGGCGCAGTCGGATAAAATACTTAACCCTCCTTCTGGCCCAGTCGGGTAAAAAACATTACCCTCCTTCTGGCGCAGTCGGATAAAAACATAACCCTCCTGGCGCAGTTGGGTAAAAACATAACCCTCCTTCTGGCTCAGTCGGGTAAAAAACATAACCTTCCTTCTGGTGCAGTTGGGTAAAAACATTACCATCCTTCTGGCGCAGTCAGATAAAATACTTAAGCCTCCTTCTGGCCCAGTCGGGTAAAAAAACATAACCTTCCTTCTGGCGAAGTTGGGTAAAATCGTTACCCTCTTTCTGGCGCAGTCGGATAAAATACTTAACACTCCTTTTGGCCCAGTCGGGTAAAAACATAACCCACCTTCTGGTGGAGTCGGGTAACAACATAACCCTCTTTCTGGCGCAGTCGGGTAAAACATAAACCTCCTTCTGGCGCAGTCAGGTAAAAAACATAACCCCCCCTTCTGGCGCAGTCGGATAAAATACTTAACCCTCCTTCTGGCCCAGTCGGGTAGAAAACATAACCCTCCTTCTGGCCCAGTCGGGTAAAAATATAACCCTCCTGGTGCAATTGGATAAAAAATATAAACCTCCTGGCTCAGTCGGGTAAAAACATAACCCTCCGTCTGGAGCAGTCGGATAAAATACTTAAGCCTCCTTCTGGCCCAGTCGGGTTAAAAACATAAGCCACTTTCTGGCGCAGTCGGGTAAAAGCATAACCCTCTTTCTGGCGCAGTCGGGTAAATTAAAAACATAAACCTCGTTCTGGCTCAGTCGGAAAAAACATAACCCTCCCTCTGGCCCAGTCGGGTTAAATACATAATCCTCCTTCTGGCGCAGTTGGGTAAAAACATAACCTTCCTTCTGGCGCAGTTGGATAAAATACTTAATCCTTCTTTTGGCCCAGTCGCGTAAAAACCATAACCCTCCTGGCCCAGTCGGGTAAAAAACATAACTCTCCTTCTAGCGCAGTCGGGTAATGAAATAAATACTTGCACGCAATAATCGTTATTTGAACAAAAGCTATTTACGTACTAGTACAAAAACGGAACGCGGAACGCGAATCGCGGCGCTACTCTACCCCGGGCCTCACCCCCGTTGTCGCGTCGCAGGAAATTCGCAGAATTCCGCGACAGCGACGCGACGTGAAGCGGCGACAGCGGGGCCTGGGGCCCGGGGGGCAAGCGCGGCGTCGCAGAATATTCGCAGCCACACAGAGGGGGTGAAGCGGCAATAGCGGGACCCGGGGGGCAAGCGCGGCGTCGCAGGAAAATCGCCGCTACACAGGGGGGGTGAAGCCGCCACATCGGGGCCAGGGGGGGCTGTAGCTGCGAAATCGCCGATTTATCGCGGCAGTGTGTAAAAGCGACAGCGTCCCAGTACAAAATGTACTGAAAGTAATTATTCGCGCGTTATTCGCGCTACAAAAATCGCGCCTGTTTGGGGGAAGCTTAACGCGCGAATAATTACTTTCAGTACATTTTGTACTGGGACGCTGTCGCTTTTACACACTGCGGCGATTTCGCAGCTACAGCCCCCCTGGCCCCGATGTGGCGGCTTCACCCCCCCTGTGTAGCGGCGATTTTCCTGCGACGCCGCGCTTGCCCCCCGGGCCCCGCTATTGCCGCTTCACCCCCTCTGTGTGGCTGCGAATATTCTGCGACGCCGCGCTTGCCCCCCGGGCCCCAGGCCCCGCTGTCGCCGCTTCACGTCGCGTCGCTGTCGCGGAATTCTGCGAATTTCCTGCGACGCGACAACGGGGGTGAGGCCCGGGGTAGAGTAGCGCCGCGATTCGCGTTCCGCGTTCCGTTTTTGTAACTAGTACGTAAATAGCTTTTGTTCAAATAACGATTATTGCGTGCAAGTATTTATTTCATTACCCGACTGCGCCAGAAGGTGAGTTATGTTTTTTTCCCGACTGGGCCAAGAGGGTTATGGTTTTTACCCGACTGGGCCAAAAGAAGGATTAAGTATTTTATCCAACTGCGCCAGAAGGAAGGTTATGTTTTTACCCAACTGCGCCAGAAGGAGGGTTATGTATTTAACCCGACTGGGCCAGAGGGAGGGTTATGTTTTTTCCGACTGAGCCAGAACGAGGTTTATGTTTTTAATTTACCCGACTGCGCCAGAAAGAGGGTTATGCTTTTACCCGACTGCGCCAGAAAGTGGCTTATGTTTTTAACCCGACTGGGCCAGAAGGAGGCTTAAGTATTTTATCCGACTGCTCCAGACGGAGGGTTATGTTTTTACCCGACTGAGCCAGGAGGTTTATATTTTTTATCCAATTGCACCAGGAGGGTTATATTTTTACCCGACTGGGCCAGAAGGAGGGTTATGTTTTCTACCCGACTGGGCCAGAAGGAGGGTTAAGTATTTTATCCGACTGCGCCAGAAGGGGGGTTATGTTTTTTACCTGACTGCGCCAGAAGGAGGTTTATGTTTTACCCGACTGCGCCAGAAAGAGGGTTATGTTTTTACCCGACTCCACCAGAAGGTGGGTTATGTTTTTACCCGACTGGGCCAAAAGGAGTGTTAAGTATTTTATCCGACTGCGCCAGAAAGAGGGTAATGATTTTACCCAACTTCGCCAGAAGGAAGGTTATGTTTTTTTACCCGACTGGGCCAGAAGGAGGCTTAAGTATTTTATCTGACTGCGCCAGAAGGAGGGTAATGTTTTTACCCAACTGCACCAGAAGGAAGGTTATGTTTTTTACCCGACTGAGCCAGAAGGAGGGTTATGTTTTTACCCAACTGCGCCAGGAGGGTTATGTTTTTATCCGACTGCGCCAGAAGGAGGGTAATGTTTTTTACCCGACTGGGCCAGAAGGAGGGTTAAGTATTTTATCCGACTGCGCCAGAAAATGGGTTATGCTTTTTACTCAACTGGACCAGAAGGAGGGTTATGTTTTTTAACCGACTGCGTCAGAAGGAGGGTTATGTTTCTACCCGATTGGGCCAGAAGGAAGGTTATGTTTTTACCCGACTGCGCCAAAAGGTGGGTTATGCTTTTACCCGACTGGTCCAGAGGCAGGATTTTGTTTTTAACCCTACTGGGCCCGAGGGAGGGTTATGTTTTTACCCGACTGCACCAGAAAGTGGGTTATGTTTTTCACCCGACTGGACCAGAAGGAGGGTTAGGTTTTTATCCGACTGCGCCAGAACGAGTGTTATGTTTTTACCCGACCACGACAGAAGGAGAATTATGTTTTTACCCGACTGCGCCAGAAGGTGGGTTATGTTTTTACCCGAATGCGCCAGAAGGTGGGTTATGTTTTTACCCGACTGGTCCAGAAGGAGGGTTAAGTATTTTATCCGACTGCGCCAGAAAGTGGGTTATGTTTTTTACTCAACTGGATCAGAAGGAGGGTTATGTTTTAGCCGACTGCGCCAGAAGGAGAATTATGTTTTTACCCGACTGCGCCAGAAGGTGGGTTATGTTTTTACCCGACTGCGCCAGAAGGTGGGTTATGTTTTTACCCGACTGGTCCAGAAGGAGGGTTAAGTATTTTATCCGACTGCGCCAGAAAGTGGGTTGTGTTTTTTACTCAACTGGATCAAAAGGAGGGTTATGTTTTTAACCGACTGTGCCAAAAGGTGGGTTATGTTTTTACCCGACTGCACCAGTGTACACACTTAATAGACAATTTACATTTTCATGTGCCAGTTTCCTAGCTAGTAAGGTTGTTTATTTGATAGTAGCTTTTGCCCGCGTCTCCACCCGTTCTAGGCAGAACAGAATCGGTAGGTCTGGGGCCACCCAAAGACCCTTTTTTGAATGCAAGAAAGAAGTTTTTTTTTTCATTACTTAAAAGCATTTATTATTATTCTTGTTTATCCTTGTATATTTATTTTATATTTGCTATAATATAACCTGTTCCAAGTTCAGGGTGACAATTAAAACTTACAGAACCTTTTGAATCGTATATGCATTTATTATTCTACACTCTGTAATGCAATATTTAGAGATATTGATATTGAGGAAACAGAAACACATAAACGTCTCTTATTACCTTTGTGAGGAGTAAAAATAAATAGTTTCCAAGTCCATTATCGATACTGACTGTTAATCAGTTACGTTACGTTATTGGAATATCTGTTACCGACCCACCTCTACGTGTCGCAGAAATATCGCACAATTTTCGCGCGACACCTTGTCGCGTCGCCGAATATTGCAACACGTGTAGCGCGATATTCGCGCGACACATGTAGCGTCGGTGCTTGTCGCGCGAAATTCGCGCTAATTTCGCGCGACGTGTCGCGACGCAGTGTCGCAGAAGTATCGCCACTTGTAGCGCGAGATTCGCGCGATATTCCCGCGACGTGTAGCGGCTTATTGCGACGCGACGTCGCAGCTTCACCTGCGAGTTTCGCGCGAATTTCGCGCCACAAAAAACGCGCCTGTTTGGGGGAGGCTTTATTCGCGCTACAAAAATCGCGCCTGTTTGGGGGAAGCTTAAATATCATAGGAATTTTAAGCAGAACCTTTTTTTTTATTACTTAATTCAGGGTTCCGATGTTTTTATTACCAAACTGTAATAAAGTTTTATAAGAGCAGTCCAACGTTTAACATATTGCCTACTTATTACATTGATTTATTAAAAAAATAGATTAAGTTTATATTATAATAACACATATTTTATGAGAATCACATAAATGTCACTTTAGTCTTGAGTTCAATTGAATCGTACATTAATTTGTATGCATTTTTTTTATTTATGCTGTCTTCACATTTCACATATTTCTCTATTCAAATCTTGTCGCATTCATAAAATCTTCACACACTTGCATCCCGCTTCTCCCCGACTACCTATACAGGGTTTTGATTTTTTTATATTTTTCCTGTATTCTCTACTTATTCATTTATTTATTCATTTATTATTACATACACTGGAACAATAACAGTTTACAACCAAGCTCGCTCCAATTCATTCGCTTAAAAAAATAATAGTACATTAAATATTTTTAGGAAAAAATACAATTACTGAGTAACCCCTTAAAATCTCTAATGCACTTTTTTTAACACCCTATATAGTTGCGGGGAAGCGGGGTGCAAGTGTGTGAAGATTTTATGAATGCGATAAAATTTTAATAGAGAAATCTGTGATGTAGACAGCTTTATCCTTTTTTTTTGACCTTCTATTTTGTTCAGCTGTTTAATAACTTCGATATTGCCCACTCAGCCTGCAGGTGCATAGGTATATGTATATTTAGTTTCACAACACACCAACCCACATAAACATTTATTGCAGAATTCCTAACTAATGCAGTCATAATATTTGCAATACTTTTATTGCACAAAATGATCCAATTCTAATCATGTTCGATGTCAAAACGATTGCTAGGTATTGCAGTCTTGAATATTTCAAAGTTTTATTTTAATTAAATTATTTCGTATTCACTCGACAGACGAGTTCATTTGTTGAAACTTCAACATTCAGAAAGAAGCAGATTTCCATTAAACAGTAAAGACGAATGGGCAAAAAGTGACACCACTGATATTGGATAGGTTTTTGTTTTCAACTACATTTACTCAAGCGGGTTTTTTGTCCAGTCTTTGTTTGTTCGGAGTTATAGGAGCGTCCCACACTCTAAAGACGCTAATAGAGAGCAAATCACTCAGAAAGGACAAATAATTCAATTAAACCGCTACATTAAATGTTGTTCTATCAGAAAGTACCAATCCAAAAATGTAAATAGCATTGCTATTGAGGAATTTGCAATAATCCTCCCATTCTCGTTAAAACAAATTTTTTGAAGCATTACACAATATGTATAGAGATGGTCATAGACTACAGAGTTACTCGTACTATACTTGTGACAATAAATAAATTAGTACATGTATATTATAATGACCCTAATAACATAACCTATTTTGATTAAACATAGCTATAAGAACTAACCGAAGAACGCTCCAGTATTTCGGGCACGTGGTGCGAAGAGAGCCCACAAGTTTGGAAAGATCCATTCTTTTTCGGAAAGTGGAAGGGAGCAGACCAGCTCGATGGGCTGATCTCGTCACGAAGACGCTGAAGATGACGATTCACGAGGCATCGAATCTGGCGATGAACCGCGAGGCTTGGCGCAACAATATTCGGGAAAAGACAATTTGAAGTGGTCACGATCCTCAGCACTGAGGGACCGACTAAGGAGAAGGAGGAGGATAAGAACTAGCACAAATAAACCAGATTACAAGTTTAAAACCCGCATTCGAATCAGCCAATCTGTGCAGGACCGCCCTGTCGTACTGTAGTGGACTGCGCTGTAGCTGGGGTCGCACACACTGGATTGGAGGTACTGTCGGTGGTGAAAGAAGTGAAAAACGCAATTGTAGTCTCGAGGTCGTGCTGTAAGTCGGGGAGGAGTCTGTGACTGTAGCTGTAGTGACTGGTATGACTGTAATGACTCGAATGCTCGGCTGTAATAGACGGAATGCATGGCGGCCCGCAGGGCGACCGTTTTTATGGGTCGGACCGCGTGCGTACCCTGCCCCGCTACCCCCGCACTAAACTCTCTTTATTGGTGATCTGTATTTACATTTACTTATTTTTTATCTTACATTACAGTTGTACTATATTATTTAAAACTATTTTTTATCTAGAAAGCCTATCTGTAATGTCTTAATTTTAGCATAGTAACTCTATTTCACTGTTTCCCTCCAAACGTTGGGGCGTCGCGTCATGACGCCGTTACTGTTGGAGTCCCGCTATGTGTACCGTTAGGCACAGGCAAACTGTCCGCTGCATCCCTTCAGCTTTCTATTTTATGGCCCTACCTACCCTGTTCCGTTAGGCAAATACATTGAAAACGGAGTAACTGTTATAAACAAGGCTTAAACTACTGTGAGATCTTACAACTACGAACTTAAAACTGTCTATCAATTATCAATACAATTTACTTATATTACGGTATAACATCACATATGCTTCATAGACTGGCCGTCCCGAACACAATCCTTTTGGGAGCAACGAGGTAACACAACAGGCAAAAGCACGAAGATTTCACTCATCTAACACACCTCTTTTTGCTATTATAAAACAAACTGCAGATTATCAAGTAATCTCAGACAAGATAAGAAATAGTCATAACGTAATAATTTATACTTACCCACTCGTACCTACACGAGACGGTAAAGTTTATAAGTGACTCATAAAAGCTACTTATAACTTTAAAATTGTATACATTATGTCATGAGATTATTATTTAATGTTGTAGGTATTTGTTTTTTGTTTTATTTATATTTTCAAATTTTTACTCTGTATGAATTTGTGATGAGGATAATATCCATAATAGGTAATATCCTTTACAACGTGTTGATAAAAAAAAATATTGACTCGACCTTTAGCATAGATCCTAATTTAAGTTTTTGGGAAATCATGCGGAAATAAACTACAAATGTATTTTTATTTTCTGTGAATGCAATAAAAATCACGAAAATGGTTCTCAAATATAAGATATTAAAATAAATAAATAAATATGTATATATTTATCATACAAAGGAGACGTTGTTACTTACAATTGGGCCACTGAAAGAATGAGTAAAAGAAAGTTGAACATGACTATTGACGAGCATTGAATACGTCAGTAAACACTCGTAACACTTTTTTTATTCTTCATACTGCACAAACGTTGTTCATCTCTTTCTTCTTTCTTATCGTGGGCACAAGCACAAAACACATAGATACAGAAGGTCCGCTCAATACGCTCACTAAAATCCTGAGCATATACATGCATGCGAGACGTATACGGTCATTGTAGGAACGATCACGTACTGTGCGATCGTGACCTTGCCTTGAACGACGGTATATTTTATAAGCATGTATATGCTTACGATTTTAGTGGTTTGTATTGAGCGGACCTTCTGTGTCTATTTTGTGGCACAAGGTATAGACAGCGGTTGCTTAGTTTTGCACTTACTTAGCATCACCCGCGGTCACGTTTAGGGCATTTTTCGAATTTCACCTACGGACGTGTGTAACGCAACCATCATACACATCTAGAAATCATATGTGCAGGTTTTCTCACGATGTTGTCCTTCACCGTTAAAGCAGTTTGTATGAAAATGCACGAAAGTTTCGAAAAA
The DNA here is from genome assembly GCA_958295455.1 of Coleophora deauratella. NCBI lineage: Eukaryota > Metazoa > Arthropoda > Insecta > Lepidoptera > Coleophoridae > Coleophora > Coleophora deauratella. The sequence continues at coordinate 14,786,461 of OY282396.1, read as the reverse complement.
TTCATTGGTACTTTGGCCAGGATTTGAACCCAAGACCTCTTAGAAGGTCCGTGTCACTCATGCATGAGCCCGCGACCGACGATGCTTTTACATTCATTGGTCGCAGGGCCAGGGGCCGCGGAAGTGGGGGGCAGAGGGGCGAAATGCCCCCCCCCCCCTAAAATGAAACGAGGGGGCGCCCCCCTCAATTTTATGGAAGGGCATGACCAAAGAAGTTTCTATCAGGTGACATGTAGTCAAACGTACTCAAATTTTTAATTAAAAAAAAAGTTTGCCCCCCCCCCGTGATGGAGTAGGTACTTCCGCGGTCCCTGACAGGTCGTACGTAAGTATGGAAAGATACCCATGCCCCTACAATGGAGACGATATGGGTTGTTAATAAACAAGTAACTATATTACTCGAATATTGCAAAAAGTCTTTCCTGTGTTGCATAGTACACTTTTTATTTTAGTGGTACAATACTTTCACTTATTTTCCGTAATAGGTATGTCCTATGTGAAGTCATTCTAAAGCTTCGTTTTAGTTTAATTGGTTTTTATATTATTTATAATTAAAAATATATACAGGGTGTTAAAAAAAGTGCGTTTGAAATTTTAAGGGGTTACTCAGAATCAAGTATAGAATCCAGGAAAAATATTGAAAAAATTCGCTCTTCAATTATTTTTTTCAGATTCTCATACTAAATCTAAATAGTGAATCGAGAATTTGTATGAAAAACTGCAAAAAAAAATTAACCCCTTAAAATTTCAAACGCACTTTTTTTAACAACCTGTATATTCATTCTTATAAATAAAAAATCTACAATCGATTTTTGTATGGTTTTTATCGACATTTTTATTCGTTATCAAACTTTTTATTCAAAAATGTATTTCATTACATTTCATACAATTACTATAGCTCTATAGCAGTGTAAATATTGTTATCTTGTAACCTTGTTCTACATTGGTTCATTTTATCGGCCACTGAGCGGTGTGGTCACAAAGTTTATGATCGGAAGTAGGCGCCGATAAATAAATATAATAATACCTAATAATAATACCTAAACCGCAAACTGAATGCACTCGTTTGTGTCTGATTTTATGGTTCTTTAATTACCTATACAATACCTACAGCTGCGTTTCTTTTTAATCATTACAATAACAAATATTTACAAAACACAAATAATTTTTTATCAGTTTGAGACATAAATACAATAGGTAAGGAAAGGGAACAAAATAATTAAATTTTAAAAATTAAATCGTCTGTTAAACTACATGATAGATATATGGGGCTCATAAATATTGGATAGAAGACTACTTTGATGACATCTTACGTTTCAAAGTCCATCAAGTCTATAGTCATCAGGCTTAGTAAGAGCTGCTCAGAGTAAATAATACGAACGTTGAAACAAAACATCGTGATGAAACCTGCACATCTAACTACTATATGTGTATGAATGTCGTTTGCACGCGTCGATAGGTTTAAATCTATATACCTACCTATCCAGTACATATGATCATGCCAAAAGTACATATGATCATAAACGTGGATATTGCTGAGTGCAACAGCAGACTACCGCCGTCTAATCCTCGTAAAAGAACAGTTAAATTGTACAATACAATAAGAATAAAAATAATTAACCCGAGTAAAAAGTGAATGTCCTTATCTGCATCTCTCTCTTGTTGTGTAAATTATATTGAAGATATTGAAGTACAAACTTTTTATTCACCTACTATGTTAAAAACAGATACGTAATATGATGAGCATCATTTTAAACAAAGCAGACCGGTCATTGTTCATCCAACACCAATGATCTAATTACGTGAATCATTCCTTGCGCAAACGCACCCACCACCACAAAACACATAGATACAGAAGGTCCGCTCAAAACGCTTACAAAAATCCTAAGCATATACATGCTTATAGACGTATACGGACGTTGTAGGCACGATCACGTACTGTGCGATCGTGACCTTGCCTCGAACGACCGTATATTTCTGTAAGCATGGTATATGCTTACGATTTTAGTGGTTTGTATTGAGCGGACCTTCTGTGTCTATTTTGTGCCACCACGCACTGAATGTGCAGTCAGAAAAAATAATTGATACGGCTGAAAATAGCAAATTTCAAGTAACGAATTGTTGAAAATTGTTTGCATTGAATGACATGTACTCGTATGGATACTGTAGCACACCATAAGTTCTTATCTCACTTATCTCATCTCTCTAATATTATAAATGCGAAAGTATGAATGTTTTGTATGTTTGTTTGTTCCACTTTCACGCCGAAACTACCGAACGAATTTGGATGACATTTGGTAGGTGGTATAGGGTTTTTTATCTCTCTTGTAAATGTTTACCTTTGCTAGTTTTATACATGTATTTCTTTTATTCCTTTATGTGCGTAGGTTCTTAAGTTAGCGTTTCTTATTATCTTTATCTCGAAATTCTTGTATTTCCTCAAATATTGTTTATTTTCGGTGCAACTTCAATTCAATGTTTTAATGTTTGACATCTTATAGTTTCTATAGGAAACTCATTTTCCTCTTAAGGAGTTTGCATCAGTTGTATATTATTAAGAGATTAATTAAGAACTACGGTCTTTTTGGTTTAACGCATATATTTCCTGGCTAGTGAGAATAGTCAGGACTGATGACTAGGAATTTCAAATTGAAAATTGAAAGGAACATTATGATTCTCGGATTTTTCTTTAATAGGACAGCGGGCTGAGATTTTTTTCCAACGCCGGACTGCGAATAGACAACTTCTTTGGAACGGAAGCCCGGGACCTCTCTCCCTCAAGTGTTCCTTCCGCTAGTCCCAGGCCCTCGTGCTGTCGTCCCACCGGACACTCGGACTTAGGAGTCCGGTTGCTGCCACCCTATGTGATGTTGTTTCTTTTCTCTTGCAAATAGTGTGTAGTGATTGTGGACATTGGAGACGTTTTTTTTAGAATAGGTTTTGTATAGGTTTTCTTTTATCTTATTAAATATTGTGATCCCGGATAACCCCCTCTTTTCCTTTGTAACATAACAGTAGATAGATAAAGCACTCGGCTAACACATAGGATACTTTTTATCCCAGAATACTCGAGGGTTCCCGGAGGAATGGCTAAAATTTGAAATTTTACTTTTTCACTAGATGGCGCTGCTTTAACTATTTATTTGTCTCTGGACCCAATTCCGAAGTCCACTTGGAACTCGTATACCCGCCGCGCCGTTTCGGGAAGTGTTTCCGAAGTGAGAAGAAAAACGACGACGGGCCCAAAAAAAACTCCCTGCAACATTTATTCTTTTGAACGGTCTTAAATGCTATTACTTCTTAATTTTAGGCCAAAAATTTTGATTTATACATATAGTATCGCATATATATTAAACCATAAAACAAGCACCAAACATAGAACATGCATAGAAATGTGTGACATCATTGCATTTGAAAGAATCAGAGAGCAATGAGCGAAAATTCACAACTTTCTTATTCACACAACACACAGCAGGTGAAAACCCTTATAAAAATACCGTTAACATTGTAAATCAAACTTTCAAACTAGATAATAAACGCGTGATTGACGTGTTTTATGCAAAGATTTCTAATACTGACATTCACGGTCAAAACAATTTCTTTCATTAAAAAAAATACAGCTTCATATACATATGCATCATGAAATATTTTTTTCTGTGGATAATATATATGATTTTCTTAAAAAAATGTCAAGAATGTTATATTTTTATTGTGGGAGTCGAAACTTGCGTTATAAAAAAAATATTATTTCTACAGCAAAACACAAATCCAAGACATCAGAATCTTTTGGCGCAAAAAAACGCCCAACTCTTTCTTTTTCCGTGTTGTAACCTAAGTGGTTGTGTTTTATAAAACTATTTTATTCAGTGTACAGTGAAGCATCTGAGGCCATTAATTGGCAAGATTTGTTGCGCCATAACAAGGCCACACCTAGAGCACTGCATACAAAGCTAGCATTATTATGACCGACTACTTCTACATAAAAATACGAGAGAGCAAATCAGTGAGGACCCAAAAACGAAATAATTAACCACGCTGAATACGTTAAAAACAACCGACTTCAATCGCAACAACTCCAATTTTGCTATGTTTTTGTTGATTTTCTCAAAAACCGCTGAATCGATTTCGATAAAATTTATATGGGACCACCTGTGAAGTATACCTTTTTAAACAAAAAAAGAATTTTCCAAATCGGTTGAGGCGTCTTCGAGTAATCGGTGAACATACATAAAAAAAAAGATTCCGACGAAATGAGAATCCTTTTTTTGAAGTCGGTTAAAGAATCAGTCGCTGTAGCAGAAACCGGCTTGACGCAGATGATGATGATGACATAAAAATATGACATTTATACACGCGTAACTGTGATCATCAGGTGATCCGTCTGCTCGTTTGCCACCTATCACATAAAAAAAAAAAAAAAAAAAACTGTAAACCGTTACGGAGTCTTACTCGCAGAACGTTCAAGGAATGTCTAATACTGCATACTGAATGTATACAATACAGTACAGGGTGTTAAAAAAGTGCGTTTGAGATTTTAAGGTGTTGCTCAGTATCAATTATAGAACACAGAAAAAATACTGAAAAAATCCGCTCTTAAATTATTTTTTTCAGATTCCCATACTTAATCTAAATAGTGAATCAATAATTTGTATGGAAAACTGAAAAAAAGTTGTAGATCGAATTTTTTAAATATTTTTTCTGTACTCTATACTTGATTCTGAGTAACCCCTTAAAACAAACTCACTTTTTTAACAGCCTGCATACTGTGACTGATGCCCGCTTTAATAATTTTCCTCACCGCAAAAATATTTCATGTTGATCTCTTTCCTCTCGTTGATGTGTTTCCTTTGACTATTTACTGACTGACTCGGTGGCTAAGTGGTTAGCGATCCTGAGACTGACCTCTGATCCGAGAGTCGTGGGTTCGATCCCCACACAGGGCAAACTTTTCTGTGATGAGCAGAATTGTTTGCTCTGAGTCTGGGTGTATTATATCTATGTATTTAAAAGTATATGTGTATGTATATCAGTCTCTGGTTCCCAAGATACAGGGAATCCTAGTTTGGGGCCAGATGACCGTGTGTGATTTGTCCCAGATATGATTATTATTCAATATGGTGTTTTTGTTGAATTATTATATTACTATATTAATTAACATTTTCTTTTCGCGTAGGATGGTGCCTGTTCATGTATTTCTCAGACTATTTGGTTCTACATAGTATGGTGCTCGCTAAACTGCTCGCTTTGATGTATTCGCTATAACTATTTCAGACGTTTCAACATGGTGTTCATAATGATGCCATATTTATTATGACTGTTTCGTTCGGTTTATAACTTCATATTGATGTCTTCGTTCAAGTATTTTTCTTTTATCAAGGTTCACTAAACGGTTTGTTACTTTGTTTATAACTTTATAATGATTGTTTTTTATCTTTGAATAAGTATAAATATTTAGTTTTCGCCTCATAAATTATCAAAAACACAAAGATACTAACGCTAACGTGCATTTAAGTGGATACTCATTTGTCGACGATATGACATTATTTTTCCATAATAAAGTTGACAGTTCAACAGGTTGTGATCTACCAGTAGATTAAGTTTCATTAAATTGTGCATTTATTTATATTGATATCTTGATATATTGACAGTTAATTAAACAAGATGCAAGGAAATCTAGAAATTGATCAGCTGCTTGTTTTTTTATTGAGATCCAATGGTTTTTTGCTTATTCGGCAAAGTCTTAAAAAAATGATTCTTTTCAACCGACTTCAAAAAAAGGAGGAGGTTCTCATTTCGTCGGAATCTTTTTTTTATTTTATTTTTTATGTATGTTCACCGATTACTCTAAGACGCCTGAACTGATTTCGAAAATCTTTTTTTTGTTTGAAAGGGTATACTTCACAGGTGGTCCCATATAAATTTTATCGAAATCGATTCAGCGGTTTTTGAGAAAATAAACAAAAACATAGCAAAATTGGAGTTATTGCGATTGAAGTCGGTTGTTTTTAACGTATTCAGCGTGGTCAATTATTACAAGTAAAACAGCTAGTTAACTTGTCCTATGCCAATTATGTGACACTTTGTATTTTAATCAGAAACTGGATTAAATGTACGGTTAGGGGTTCCACCAATACTATCATCATCATCATCATCATCAGCCTGCAGTAGTCCACTGTTGGACACAGGCCTCCCCCAAGACACGCCACTTATACCTATCTTTAGCCACCAATACTATATAGTTCGCGTCACGTAAAAAGAGCGCTGGCTGGCGTTCCGAGAATGCACTCTGACAGCAACTGTTTAGTTCCCTCTCTTTCACACTTACGCGATTTATATTATGCTATCCTGTTGTCAGAGTAAACTGATGGGACCTCGGAACGCCCGCCAGCGCTCTTTTTACGTGACGCGAGCTGTACTTTATGGTGGTTGTACATTGTTGACAGGTTCTGGTGAAAGACTGGGGAACCTATACATATATAGTTCTCCTCACTTACTAACATAGCACTTGAGCTGGAAGCAATAATAATAAATCTGATGTAACATAAGAAACGAAAAACTTGGTCCCCATTTATTTTCAACGTTTTTAATGGAAAATTTTGCAAATGGAACATTTTGCAATCCTGTCCCTAGTTGGATCAGATGAAAACTCAATTTACCCAACTGTCGAAGCGAGAGTTATATTTTTCGAGTATGTATGTATGTCAGTTTTATCGTAGCCGTAGCCAAAACATGGTGAACTTCGGTTCGCCTTTATCTTCAGATTGACATACGATAACTCTACATTAAATCAGATTTTCTATTTCTTACTAAATTGTTGAGGTAAGTTTATTCCATTTAACATTATATCGATGTATCTCATAATAATAATAATAATAATATCTGGGACAAATCACACACGGTCATCTGGCCCCAAACTAGGATTACCTGTATCTTGGGAACCAGAGACTGATATACATACACATATACTTTTAAATACATACATATATAGATATAATACACCCAGACTCAGAGCAAACAATTCTGCTCATCACAGAAAAGTTTGCCCTGTGTGGGGATCGAACCCACGACTCTCGGATCAGAGGTCAGAATCGCTAACCACTTAGCCACCGAGTCAGTCATTACATATATAGTTCTCCTCACTTACTAACATAGTACTTGAGCTGGAAGCAATAATAATAAATCTGATGAAAATCTAAGAAATCGAAAACTTGGTCCCCATTTTTTTTCAACGTTATTTAATGGAAAATTTTGCAAATGGAACGTTTTGCAATCCTGACGCTAGTCGTATCAGATGCAAACTCAATTTACCCAACTGTCGAAGCGAAAGTTATATTTTTCGAGTATGTATGTATGTCAGTTTTATCGTAGCCAAAAATTCGTGAAGTGCGTACTTCGGTTCGCCTTTATCTCCAGATTGACATACGATAACTCTACATTAAATCAGATTTTCTATTTCTTACTAAATTGTTGAGGTAAGTTTATTCCATTTAACATTACATCGATGTATCTCATCAAAACAGCTACTACTACTACTACTACTATTAAAAAAAAAAAATGGCGGTTATCAAAACAGCTATTTTAATGCAGTGTTACACAATAGTTGTACCATATTATGACATATGGTAGTGACACATAGTGTCACTGTTTAATGTCCAGTGTCCAGTCATTCATGTTTGTTTCAATGAACTCTACACCTCGGTATTTGTGGATATAGGTGCGTTATTAAGGCTCTTTAAATAAAATCGACTCAAGATTTGTTGCTCGACTTTTGAAAAAATACCTCAGTCTACAAAACTGCTAAACACTAAAAGCAAAAAACTAGAAAACCATCAAACTAAAATCATAAACAGTAAACAGTCACACAGTTTTTGAACTTTGTTTTAGTTCTATTTTGCTAGATTGAGTTAATTTTCCAAAAATCGTGCATGAAACAATGAGTCGATTTTTTGTCCATGATTATAGATTTGTTCCGTGTTACTTAAAAGATTCCATTTAGTTCCTCTACCCGACTACGGTAAAATTCTTGACTTCAATTATTTCCTGTATTTCGCGCCTCTTTATACAGGGTGAGTTTAAATTAGTTCTTGATACGAAAGGCTATGCATGTGCTCATGAAAACAAACAACTTTCCCTAAGGAACCCATAGCCAAATCGCAAAAAAAATGTTGGTCTCTTCATACAAATCGATCAGCCGAGCGGCCAAATTAGTATGAAGAGTCAAAAATTTTTTTTTGCGATTTGACTATGGGTTATTTAGGGAAAGTTGTTTGTTATAATAATATAATAATAATGAGCACATTCATAGCCTTTGGTATCAAGAACTAATCTAAAGTCACCTGTATATCGAGTCTCTTTACAGTGCGTCTCGGATATCACACGTCGCTTCGTATGCAAATTAGTCTCTTTATTTCGAGTCTCTTTTCATGAGGTACAGTCAGAAAAGTAGTTTAAATTAATAGTTTTTATTTCATTTTTACCCCACAACGGCATACTATGGGTATTCTGTGCTACGGCGAAGAAAAAACGAGGGTTTATGATTTTAGCCCATATTTAATGTATGTACCACCACGGCTATTCTATATGTATGTATTAAATTATAATATACTTATAGCTATGTAAATTGTCTACTTAGTAGATAAACACTGAATAGTTTATAAATGAGAATGTCAGACAGGAATATTTTCTTGTTTCATATTTTTCAGAATGCAATTTTTCCTTACTCGGGTTTTAGTTTATATATTTTTTTTTTTTTGTAAATAACACTGAAATTCTTATCGAAGCAATAATTTACTGATAATCACAAAAAGACGTTTAAAAATTTTAAAACTAATTTGCAATATAGGTACTTATGTAGTTAATTTGTAGCAAGTCATTAATCTCCGCTCCTGCGTCTCTTTTTATATGTTTTCTTTCTAAAACTTCAACATTGCAAATAGTTACAAACAAGGTTGTAATTATGTAAATCTTGTGAAACTCCTATTTAAAAGGTTCCATAACAATCAAACTTATTTTGTTAACTGTACGCACGGCAGAAAGACTCGATATAGAAGCCACTCGAAGTACCTACGGAGACGCACTGTAAAGAGACTCTATATGTATAAAGAGACGCGAAATAGAGGAAATAATTATTGACTTTACCAGGATTTCTCTACGTCATATCAAAAGAGATGAGGACCAAGATTGTTGCATATAATACGAAAAGAGAGTATATGACTGTATCAAAATAAATTACGATCAATAAATTATTCACTTAAAAATACTTTAATTGCTCTTCTACTGAAATTTAAAGAAAACATACATATTTGTTCCTTTTTTCATCCAATCTTAAACTTTTTATTAATAAAAATCGCAAAATGAGTCCTTAATGATGCTGAAAATGTAGGCTATTTTATTTAACTATGAGTTTGTCCACATAAACAGATAAATGTTGTTTTTCCGATCACCTGTAATGTAAATACATTTATTTTTATTTTTATGGCAGAGGTGACAAACGAGCAGAGATGGTAAGCGATTACCGCCGCCCATAGACACCCGCAACACCAGAGGAGTCACAAGTGCGTTGCCGGCCTTTGATATGGGAGTACGCTCTTTTCATGGAGGTTTGAATGTCGTATCGGTCCGGAAATACCGCAGGCGACAATTCATTCCACAGTTTGGTTGTGCGAGGCAGAAAATTTCTAGTGAAACGCACAGTTGTGGACTGCCAACCATCTATGTGATGGGGATGAATATATAAGGTGCTACTTTATTAGTGCCCGATATTTTAGTCAGTGCTTCTACTACTGATTCTGATTAACTTTCCCCAAGAAACCCATAGTCAAATCGTAAAAAAAATTTTGGACTCTTCATACTAATTTGGCCGCTCGGCTGATCGATTTGTATGAAGAGTCCAAAAACTTTTTTACGATTTGACTATGGGTTCCTTGGGGAGGGTTGATCAGAATCAGGAGTAGAAGCACTGACTAAAATATCGGGCACTAATAAAGTAGCACCTTATATTGTCGCGTAGAACGATGGCGAAAATAAATGTAAAGTAAATTAACATTACTAAAATATTTTTCTGATGGTTTTAAACGGTTCATGGTAAGTTATGGGTTTGCAAATGCGAGTAAATATAATGTCTGTTGTTTTTAAAAATAGACACAATGACATGGGCCTTATACCTACTTTAGCCACCATTGAAGAAAACAACTTGCAAGTTGCAACTATTTTTACTTCCAAACAATAATAAATCCATTGCTCCCGGATTTCCACGAAACTCTCAGTTAAGCTTTTTTTAAGTTTTATTCAACTATGAAATATGTAGACTTTTTTTTTTAAATTTGTTATTAAATGAATTCTACGACAATACCTACTTATTCAATTCATTACAATTAAATTCTGAATCTGAATGATGCAGTACCAAAATAAAGCTCATGTAAAAATTACTACCTTAATAAGCAAACCACCATACACTTGTGAAGATATACAGATTCAGAATTTAATTGTAATGAATTGAATAAGTAGGTATTGTCGTAGAATTCATTTAATAACAAATTTAAAAAAAATGTAAAAAAATAACCATACAAGAACGCTATACTTGGTATTGTTGTAGTTAAAATTCTAACTTAAAACAAAAAATTATAATAAAAACTAGCTTGGTACTCGTTTTTGATCAAGAACTTAATAAAAGAAATCTTATTTTGTTAATATCGTTAATAACACAAACACTTTATGTGGTGGTACGGAACCCTCACTACGCGGGTCCGACTCACACTTAACTGCTTTATTCATTAAGCGTGACATGTACACCTTAGTTATTTATTATTAAAACTATAAAAAAACAATTTAAGCAGATCGATGCCTTTTAGGATAAAACAATATAGACCGTAATGCTAATATTTTAAGTTCAAATCAATGAGGGAAGCATCAAGGAGGGTTATGTCGAAGCCGAATGCCAGATTAACGATTTTTACATGTTTTTACCTATTACTTTTTTGGCTTTTAAATAAGTCCAAAAAATCCAGTCAATGAAACTAAAATGTTGCCGATTTTTGTGTTTTGGTTCCAACATTATATAGTGTGTTAAAAAATGCGCTTGAAATTTTAAGGAGTTACTCAGAAACAGAATCAAGTATAGAATAAGGGATGCATCCGATACCGATACCGATATATATATATCGGCGATATTTTCATTCCCGATACAACGATACTTTTAAAGAGTCCGACGAAGATGAGCCCCTGTCCACTCTGAGCTGTAATTCTCTCAAAGAAAAAGTCGAAAGGTACCTAAGACCTCCTAATATATCAAGAGACGCAGATCCGTTTGTTTTCTGGCGCAATGACGTCTTTTAATCCAAACTGTAAAAAAATGGCGTAGAAGTACTTTAGTTTCCAAATGAGTTGTGTAGCATCAGCTGAGAGACTATTTTCACTGTAAGTCTTATCAGGGGCGCCAACTTTATAAAAATATTCGGGGGGGGGCTAGGGCGAAAAAAATTTTGTTGTTTATTTTCCTAATATTTTCTAGTGATTTTGTAACTAGATTTTCCCAATTTTCCTAGATTTTTCCAATTTGTGGGTACAGAAATATTGGGGTGGCTCATGGGGGGGGGGGGGGGGCTCGGGCACCCTATGGAGTCGGCGCCAGTGGTTATTCAAATAGACCTGTGAAATCACCTGTCTCCACAATATTTGAGAATACTTAGATTTTTAAACAAAAATCTTATTCGTGTTTATTATAATTATTTAACTATTATTAATTTCAGCTACTAATAATCTCATTCTGAATCTGTATTTTTTCACATTTATTAAAAAACAACCCAACTAGTATTTTATTTATAATATTTAACCTTCATTTAAATTCAACAAGCGTATTGGTGTCGGCATCGGTATCACCGATATTTTTATAAGAATATCGGTATCGGTATCGTATCGGCAAAAAGGCGTATCGATGCATCCCTATATAGAATACAGGGAAATTCCTATACTAAATCTGAAGTGAACATGGAATTTGTATGTAAAACCTGGTAAAAGTAAAAAAAAAGTTGTAGATCGGACTTTTTCAATATGTTTCCTGTATTCTCTACTTGATTCTGAGTAGGTAACCCCTTAATTACCTGTATTACTTTTCCATAGTGACCGCTTCATGTAGACTTTCAATAATTTGAATTGAACATGTCTTAATTGCAACCCAACCTTCAACTCTAAGGCCTTTAGTGGCTAGAATTCGGTCAAGTCCAAACGAAGGCTACAACTTTATTTACCTAATTGGCCGTAGTTATGCCATAACGATCCAATTGACATAAAGTAAGTTAGGGATAATGTAGGTACTTTATGTCAGTGACATAAATTACATTATACCTGACTTACTTTATGTCAATACGGCCTACGGCCAGTTCATCCTGAAATTGTCATTTTTCTTTATTAAAAAAACATACAACGTTGCATTTGCTACTCGTCTCTTCATAAAATATACAGGTGTAACAGAAGTGTGTGACAATACTTCAAGGTTGGCTTTTACCCATCAAACTGAACAACTTTTGTTCTACAACTTTGATGAAATCGCAAAATTTATTTTGGACTTTTCATACAAATATTTGTATGAAAAGAAAGAAATATTTGTGTCACACACTTCTGTTACACCCTATATTTGTATTGTTTGTACGTTTGGTGCAACTGCCGTTATCATTAAAAAAACATAAGCATACAAACAAATAGAGTAATTATAATCAAAATAAAACGAAAATGCCCGTAAACCAGCTAATTAATGATTATTATGATTACTTCAGATAACTACACTCTTTTTGATTACCACTTCTGATGTTTAAATTTTGCACAAATAACATATAAAATTTACGTTTCATGAGTTAGTTCCAAAAAAAAGTTATTGCTGAGGAGTTTAAAACCCGCCTACCTTAAATAAGATAACCGAAAAGATTAAAAAAACCTTTTTGTAAAATATGTAGGGTCAAAGTCAAAAACCTTTATTTGCCAGAATACAGTAGGTACAGATTTTGTTAAAAAATAAAAATAAAATTAATAAGGTGCGTGTATCCAACCTGCATGCAAGTGTGCAAATATTGAAATATGCATAAAATAAACTAAAATAATCATAAAATTTTATGATTATTTTTATTGTATGAAGTTTGTATATTTAATATACAAAGTAGGTATATTGAACCGTGGTTGGAATGCATTTTTTGTGAACTTTAAAAACTCTCTCCGTCTCCACAGAATTGCCCCACATGATAATTCCGTAGCTTAGTACTGAACTAACGTGCATGGTAGTTACCTGAAATGGTCGCCATAAACATTTTTTTAAATTATGAATTATGCCCTATTTAAATTCAATTTAACTTTTTCGGTGTCATTCATAAATATATGGGTCTATGTATAAAACACCATAAAATGATTAAATAAATTAAGCATGGAAAGACACGAACATTTGATAAAACAGTAACTACCTATAAAATAAAAATAGTCACTCCCAAATAGAGATGGGTTTTTGCCCGGGCAGTTTTGAGTAAATGCCCAATAAACGTCCATTTATGCCCAATAAATGCCCAATTTGTATGGCGCAAATGGACGTTTATTGGGCATTTATTCAAAATGCCCAAAAATGCCCGGGCAAAAACCCATCTATACTCCCAAACATAGGAATGCGACCTTATTCACTCAAACATAAACATTAAAAATATCTACCTTTTCAGTACGATGTGTAAATCCAATGTACAATTCACTGAATTATTCATTAAAGTTCATCAAATTTATAGATATTCAAATTCTCCTTCACAATTCGATCGATAATACTGTGTTATTTCATACAATTTTAAACGCGCAAGCGTACGTGATGCGTCCGCGCAGGTCGGTGACTGACTAACTCAACTCAGACTCAAGCCGTCGCGTCGTGGCCGTCTATCTCAAGCTCAAACAAATTCAGCTCGAACTCAAAGATAGTACATATTATTAGTAACATTTAATAAATACCAAAGAATTCTAACTAATGATCATAAAAAGTTTAATAGACGCGCTATTATATGTATGTCGCAGGGATATCATAAAATCAGTGATTTGATCAAATCCCTAAGGGATTTCATCAAATCCCGGAATATGTTAAAATAATAAAACTATTTTATCATATCCCTAAACGAATCTAGTGATTTAATCAAATCCCTAAACTGATTTAGTGATATGATAAAAATAATAGTATACTGTAGTAAATATTTAAACGGTTTAAGGTTAAAAAGAAGCGATCGTGGCTTGGATTTCATCAAATCCCGGGATATGTTAAAATAATAAAACGATTCCTTTAGGCATCCTGAAGACAATATCAGAGAAGCCGGACTGTCCTATATTGGGTCGCTGGATGAATGCTCACGTGTACACACCCAGTGTCCCAAATAGGTACTAAAAATTGATGAATTTAATGTATCTACTAACATAATTTTTAAGTTTTACTAACAGCCACTATGACTCTGTCAAAATTAAGATTTATTATTATTATTTATTTATTCATTCTCATATTTTTAATGTTTACAATACATAAGTTAATTTTGCGGGCTTTTGGCCAAACAAAAATAACCAAAATACAGAAAAATATTATTAGGGATTTGATCAAATCACTGATTTTATCATATCCCTGCGACATGTATACCTATACAGATTACAGCCTGACAAAGTAATAAAAGTATATAATATTCGATTTATTTTAGGGTCCCAGTTCCCAGTCCAGAACCAAGGTAAGATTTAAGTACCTGACAAGTCTTTGTTTCCTTTTGAAAGATTTACTATAGGCTATCCTGTTGTCAGTGTAATATTACTCTAGCAAAAGGGTTCTGGGACTCTTTCACACTGAATACAACCATATCCTTACCTTCTTTGGACACTGCGTACGTCGACAAACAACCTCGAATACCAAATTATGAGGGAAAGCTTGAGGATAAGAGAACTCGCAGGGCAGACCTCTTGTGCTGCAGCTAAATCACCAGCGCCCGAAAAATGCAATTGCAGCAGCCTGCACGCAACGAGCGACAGGGCCGGATGAAGAAACGCCAGTGTCATCTCTAAGGTATGATAGTCATGAGTCGTCAGAATTAAGAGAAGTAAGTACGGACTAGAGTATAAGTATTATTTCTGGGCATACTGATTGTAACAATATCCAGATTTTTTCATATATCGAACGCAACTGAATAGCTTTCATTAACGACTTTACAAATTCCCAAAACATAGTCCCCGCAATCTTTTTTAAACAAGGCGCAGTAATTATCCACAATACTATGAAGATTCAATAACAGTGCAATAATGATTCTGTTATTAAAAGGTTTGTTTATTTTTTCTCAACTTGTTGTTTCTTATTCTTATTAATAATTCGCAAAAAACAGGTGAAATAAGTGAAGCCCTTGTGAAACTCTGGTATTTTGACTCTCCAATAATCTCTGCATTACTTTTTTAACTAGCCTAACTTTAAACTGTATTTTGATGTGGGTGTGCAATAAAGCATATTTACTTACTTTACTAAGTTGGTACATGTTGTATACAGTGTGTCCCGGATGGAACTAGCGATATTTTGGGAACATGTAAAATAGCCCATTTCCACCTTAAAACCACCCTCTTTGACCATTGATTTTTTTAATTTTTTTTTATGCACCTCTGCACAACAAAGTCACATATCTCAAATTTATGGTTCTTTAGACACACTAATGATCTTATTTAATAGGTTACAATGTTCTCCATCAAATGAAATCCAAAAAATGTACAAAGTTAACATAACTCATTCAAAAATTGACTAAATCGTAAAAATTTGTGAAAATTTACAAGTTTTTGTTTACTTCTGCAACAGGTGTCATAACGGGGGTCATTTAAGGTTGGAAATGGGCTATATCACTCGTTCCTAGAATATTACTAGTTCCATCCGGGACACACTATAGAACAGACAGATTAATATACAATTCCATTAGCGTTAACTACAAACATGATATGAGCAACACCCATCAATCACTAATAGAGACATCATAAACATAATAGTGACCGTATTTTTATTAAAGCGTTAAATTTTTCATCTTTTTAAAAGCTTTTTAACGTCATTTTAATAGTTACTCGTTCAGACAGATAACAGTTTAATTTTCATAACGGCTTCGTATTTCGGAATTGCAGAGTTGAATGAAAAACTTTCGTCACAAACATTTTAACAGATTGTCCGCAAAAATGACGAAACGTAGACTTCTGTTTTTGCTGCTACTTATTTGTAAAACATGTTACTGTAATAAATTTTTCGTTGAAACTAAAAACAACAGTGACCTTGCTGCATGTTTAGCAAAAATATTGAAGAAATACTACACGGATTACCGTGACGTCACGTACGTTGATTTCCACACCGATGACATCGAAATACTCAAGATGATAAACACTATGTTGTTTATTACTTTAAAAACTAGAAAGCTAATACTACAGATGTCGACTCCACACCAAGCGTACCTGGTTGTGGCAAATTGTACTGAAGATTTTGTAAAGAATTTTACGCTTTTAACTCATGAAGGTACATGGAATCCTTCCACCAAATTCCTGATCGTAATCATGTTTCTACAGAAAAATGAATTAAAGGACGTCTTCGATGAACTTTTGATGGTGCATGTGATTAATGTATTGGTGATAAGCGGCAGTGATGGCGGCGATATGTACACGTACAACCCGTTTGACAATTACGGGTGCGGGCGGCGATACGACGAAGTGATCCCGTGCGGCCCATGCGCGCGGCCCGCGGTGCGTGACCTGTATCCGGACAAACTGGTGACGGGATTGCGGAATTGTACACTAAGAGCACACATTGAACATCAACCACCTTTTACAACAGATCCTGCTAGGAACAGTATACCAATGGCAGGTGATGAGCAATACGCTTTCAATCTCCTCAGCAGAATGGAAGATTTTCAAGTAAATTATAGTTACGCCCCAGTTTCTAAAACAGTGACTAAAGTTTTACCAAATATGTCTGCCACAGGCATATTGGCCTGCTTGAAAAATAATGAATGTGACACAGTGTTTGGTTTTAAGATTCTGACACAGTCTAGGTTTTATGCTTTTGACTATGTCAGTGGTCATTTAGCATATACTGATAAGTTTATTTACGCAGTAGCAAAAGCCAAAAAATTGCACCCTATGATGAACATTTACATTGCATTCGATATGACAACAAATTTCGTCTTTATTTTCACATTTACACTGATCGTCATATTTATCTTATTTACTTTTCCTCCCGTTGATCGGTGTAATGTCATATTGAAAATGTGGGATAGCTTGCTTGGACACGGACATCACATTCGTTGTTTACCCAAATTGCGCGTTATTATAACTATTTGGATATGGTTTTTCTTTCTGATAAACTGTTTTTATCAATGTAGCTTAAGCAGTCTGACCACTCGTCCCAGAAAAGCTTATCAAGTATGCAATGAAAACGACTTAGTCATTTACAAGTTTAAACCGTGCATATCTACCGAAATAATCGACTTCCTAGCTTATTACAATCTGTCAAATACTAACCTTCTCAGTTTCAACAAAGACTGCAGAGAAGTAGCTGCTTATGGTGTAACAAATTTCTATTATTTTGAAAACTTCTATACGGTTATTTCATTGCGTCGCTTAAATTTCAACAGATATTTATTCTTAGACAAACAAGGTAAAGATACAGTTTTTGTTTTTGAAAAGCCACTAGTCAATTTGATTTATAGTATGTACTTTTATAAAGGGTTTCCTCTCCAGGAAAAGTTGCAAGTTGATACTCTACGTCTTAGGGAAAACGGTTTACTTGAAAAATATGCAAGAGATTTAAACTATGTTAATAGTATAGTCAATATTAAAGCAGTTACATTTAATTTCCATTTTATAAGCTATGCTGGTGTTCCTTGGAAAATTTGGCTTGCAGGAGTTTTATTAGCATCTGTCTTCTTCGTTTCCGAATTAATAATACCAAGATGCAGGCGTGCAAATTCTCATATATCATGCTGCAAGTAACTTTGCTTTCAGTACTTACTTAAATATTGAAGACAAGTCAATTCAATGATGTTAATGAGAATTAAAACCAGTGCCGGTTATCTGAAATAGATAGCTTTTTGGCAATAAGAGCGCCTAGAATACCTATATAAATTTATTTTCTTTTTTTACCTAGTGATTTTATAGGGAATCCTTTTGAGAAAATGAAGATCTTGACGAATTGAAGAGATTGCATTTAATCAACTGCAATAAACATCAGTAATCTTGAGAAAGTACAATTCGTTTGAGTTCCGAGCGGTAAACCCCGGGGTTAATTTGCTTACTATTTTGCTTAATTTCATCAAGAGAACAACCTCACCAAGTTTCATGCTTTAGTAATCATCCTGCAGGGTTAATCTCATTGGGCTCTAGATAACGTTATTCATAGGTAGGTACTGGTTACGTAACAGAACTGATATTGGGACACAAAATATCATATAAGTAGAGTAACTAAGTACTTTCGTTACCTGATACTAAATTACTACTTTCATCGCAATGAAAACGCACTCTGTAAATGAAAACACATAAAAAACATCGTTAAAAACAAAAATGACGCTTACCTGATTTAGCACATCATTTATGTCGTTTAGTCACTTGACACCAGCCGGGTTCTTGACAACAAAAATGTTTAAGTATAACGTTTTATTTATTCTAATTCATATTTCTCCAATATGTTATTGTTATTTAATTCCTATCCAACACACAACAAACAGTAGTGTATGTTCATCTATTGCTGAAATACTGCAAAAATATTATTCAAATTACCATGATATAACCTACGTTGATTTTAATACTAATAATAATGAAGTATTAAAAAAAATTAACGACATGATGTTTATAACAATCAAAACACGAAAACCGACGGGTCAAATGTTAGTGCCACATCTAGCTTACTTGGTAACTGCAAACCTCAGTGAAGATTTCATAAAAAAATTTGATTTTTTAACGCGTGAAGGTACGTGGAATCCATCCGCTAAATTCTTGATTGTTATTCAGTATCTACGCAAAAATCAACTCAGAGCCATTTTTGATGAACTACTGAGACTGCATGTGATCAATGTGTTGGTGATAAGCGGCAGCAATGGCGAAGATATGTACACGTACAACCCGTTTGACAATTACGGGTGCGGACGGCGATACGACGAAGTGATCCCGTGCGGCCCATGCGCGCGGCCCCCAGTGCGCGACCTGTACCCGGACAAACTGGTGACGGGACTGCGGAACTGCACTCTCAGAGTACATCTTGAACAACAACCTCCTCACAGTATTGATCCTTTTCATAATAATGATTTACGAGAAGGTATAGAGCAATATGTATTTCGAATCATAAGTGAAATGGAAAAATTTAATGTCAACTACACATACATCGCGTATACTGATGATGTTTCCACAGTATACCCGAATATGTCAATAAGTGGCTTTTTTAATTGTCTAAAAATAAATGAATGTGAAAGCGTCTTCGGATTTAAATTGCTCGTACCGAGTCGAGCACGGGCTTTAGATTATGTTTATGGTCACTTGGCTTTTACTAACCAATTAGTTTATGGTGTCCTTAAAGCTAATAACTTAGAAGCTTTTATTAATATTTATTTTGCATTTGATATAACAACCAATATCATCTTGTTAATAACATATACAGCTATAGTTGTAACAGTTGTTTTCATATATCCTAACAAAACTCGCAGCGCAGTTATTTTGAAATTGTGGGGCATATTACTCGGTCAAGGACACCATATTAAATGTTCTTCAAGATTTAAGATAATTATGAATGGCTGGATCTTCTTTTTATTTATGATAAATTGTTTTTACCAATGTAGTCTGAGCAGTTTAACAATTTATCCCAAGAAGGAATACCAAGTCTCTAGTGAAAGCGATCTCCTATCCTATAATTATAAACCATGTGTTTCTACTAAAATTATGAACTTTTTGAAATTTTATAACATTTCAAATAATATAAACGTTACTACCAGTAATGGTTGTAAATCTTTAGATAGTTTCAGTACAACAAATTTAGGCCTTATCAGAGAATCCTATACAATTGTATCGTTGCATGCATTCAATATTTACAGACATTTGTTTTTCGACAAACATGGAAAAGATGGCATATATCTTTTAAAAAAACCATTTTTGAATTTAATTTATGGGATTTTTCTGTATAAGGGGTTTCCTTTTCGTGATCACCTGCAAGCAAACACGTTACGCCTACGCAGTAATGGTCTAGTATCCAAACATATTAACGACCTGATGCATTTAAGCAAGATCGATTACATGAAAACATTTAAATTCGATGACAAATTTCATAGCTACTTTGATGTTCCGTGGCGACTATTGCTTGTTGGTACTATGGTTTCAACTATCACCTTTGTAGCAGAACTAATACTAGGATATTGTAAAGACAGAAAACCAGCTCCAAGCTCTGAGAACAGGGCATTATGCTAAGTCGCATCCGATTCAGTTCCGCAGTGTAGAGCACTCACTGTCTTGTTGCTTGTAATTGTATTACTATTATTATACTGTTTTATCATTTATGTTTTGTTATGTACTAATGTACTGCGATGTGAATAAATGTATTTTATTCCCTCTTTACTTTTTCATAAAGACTATGTGTTTTTTCCATGCAAGACCTGACACCGAATCTTTTTAGTGACCTTCTGCACATACAGAAAGTTTATTTTTATTATAAAGCGGATTTTGATGAAACTTTCTACACTGCAAGACACGATTATAGAAAGTGCATTTTTTGTAGGTATATATATAGGTATTACTGTAAAAACCCGTATATTGGTAACTCTATTGTTTTACTAGTAAATCTTAGGATTTACCAACATTTTAGGTTATGTTAGGTTGGACTTTTACCATTAAATTTTGGTAAATCTTAGAATTTGCTGTAATTCAGGCTTTTACAGTAACATATACATATTTTTAATTAGGTATAATACTTAAAACAAATATCATTGTGATTTAGCAAAAGCGGTGTTTATCAAAAATCTACGTAATGTACCTCCTGCAATATTGTGTATGCTTCTCTGTATAATATTTTTTACAATTAGCATATTCATATTAAATTGAAATCTTTGCTTTATTTGGTCGACGAACCAATAAAATTACATTATGATGTTCCACGTATTTTTTTGTTAATGATTCATGTTTTTATTTATTATTATTTTATCGCAATGAACAAGCACTGCGTATATGAAAACACATAAAAAATATTTATTGGTTATTAAGAGAAAAACGTAAAAAAAGAAGACTAATAGACACTATAGTTGATTAAGTTTATCATTTCATTGGAAAACGTATCGCCTGCCGATCTTCCTCGCATTACTATAACAGATATAATTCAAATTCGAAAATGTTCAAATTTGGCATATTTCTTCTTCTTTCTATTTCTCAAAGTCATAATTGTTATTTAATTCCAACCAATATAAAACAAACAGTAGTCTTAGTTCATGTATTGTTGAAATACTGAAAAAATATTATTCAAATTATAATGATGTAACCTACGTTGATTTTAACACTAATAATAATGAAATATTGATGTTCATAACCATCAAAACACGAAAACCGCCGCATCAGATGTTAGCGCCACACCTTTCCTAAAAATATTTTATTTTTTAACACGTGAAGGTACGTGGAATCCATCTGCTAAATTCTTGATTGTTATTAAATATTTACACAACAATCAACTAACAGCCATTTTTGATGAACTACTGAGAATCCATGTGATCAATGTGTTGGTGATAAGCGGCAGCGATGGCGGCGATATGTACACGTACAACCCGTTTGTCAATTACGGGTGTGGGCGGCGATACGACGAAGTGATCCCGTGCGGCCCCTGCGCGCGACCCGCGGTGCGCGACCTGTACCCGGACAAACTGGTGACGGGACTGCGGAACTGCACCCTCAGAGTACATCTTGAACATCAGCCACCGTTTTCGTTAGATCCGGCACAAACCGATATTCCAATGGAAGGCACAGAACAGTATGCTTTCAGATTTCTTAGTGAAATTGGAAAGTTCGACATAAGTTACACGTATCACCCAGTTTCCCAATCTCTTCCTTTAGTTCATCCCAATGTGTCAGCTACAGAAATAATAAGCTGTTTTAGGAACAATCATTGTGATGTAGTTTTAGGTTTCAAAACTCTCTGGGGGCTCCGCATCCAAGCTTTCGACTATGTACACGGTCATATGCATTTACAGACCGTTTCGTTTATGCTGTTCCGAAAGCGAAATACCTACTCACCTATGATTATTGATTACATGATATTTTTTGATACTCCAACTCACATTACCATTGTAATTATATTCGTAACAATATTCATAATTATTGTTATCACGTTTCCTGCTAAAGAGCGTTACTCAGTAATACTTAAATTGTGGGATAGCATGCTTGGCCATGGATACCATATACGATGCCCTTCCAAATTGAAGATTGTACTCAACGTCTGGATTTGGTGCTTGTTTTTAATTTCATGTTTTCTTCAATGTAAGCTAAGTAGTTTAACAACGCAACCTGATAAGCCCTACCAAGTCTCTAATGAAAACGATCTTATTCGATTCAATTTCAAGCCGTGCATTGGCGAAAAAAAGAAGGGATTTCTCCAACATTACATGTCTTTCAGTGATAAGATTTTTGCCGTGAATAAAGCCTGTAAGGTCATAGCACACACGGACATCACAAACTTTGCCTTTTTCGATGATTTTTACACAGTTGTATCATACCAGAGATTACAGTTCAACAGACATCTTTATTACGACAAATATGGTACATTTGGTGTTTATATTTTTAAAAATCCTTATCATCAACAGATATACGGGATTTATCTGTACAAAGGATTCCCATTACGCGAAAAGTTGCAATTGCATTCGTTACGTTTGAGAGAAAACGGTATTTTAAAGAAATATACCACTGATTTGATGTATCGGCACACGATTTTGCATTTGAAGACAATAAAATTTTCAAGTCAACACAGTGGTCGCACTTTGTCAGTACCTTGGCGGTCGTGGGCTATTGGTGTAGTATTATCTTGTATTGCTTTTGCATTTGAATTATTAATGGGATCTTCAAGAAAAAGAGTTATTTCTATACCAAAAAGATGTTGTTGACCCTATCCTACTTCGTCAAATGTGCACTGTTCTCATTAGTCTTATCAATCCACTGCAAATCAAAACAATTCATCAATATAATGCAGATCTTAAAGTAAAGAAACTGAACAATTTTCCTAGTACATATTTTTGGAATTCGAGCAGTCAATCAGCCGTAGAATGGGATGCATTTTTTATTTTACAAAATATCTGTTCAGTGATTTGAGTAGAAGCTTTAGTTGAAGGTAATTTTAAAGGAGTTTCTTAGTTATAATTAATTCCGTTTTTATAGGTACAGTTTAGGCTTCACTCGGTCGACTACGAGTATTTAGGTATCGATGTTTTTTACTATGAAATCATAATAGTTATTAAATTAAATACTTAATTAAATTAGTCACTTTAGCAATTCACTATTGCTTTTATAGAAGTAAAATATTTAAGCTCGTCTATTTAAGATAGAAATTCATTGTAACTAAATATTGTTACAACAGTTTTAGACTTAAGTAAAGTTTAATCGGTTTACCACTTGGGCAAATATAATCGCTTACAGACTTCACAAGTTACAACGCATATATAGGGTCCTTCTAAAATACCTTAAAAAATTGCCTTCTACTCATGAAAATAAACAACTTTCCCCAAGGAATTTGAACCCAGTGTGCAAAAAAATTTTTGGACTTCCCATACAAAATTGCGAATCAGTTAATCAATTAATATGAGTCCAATTATTTTTTTTGCGAACTGAGTATATTTTTTGGGGAAAGTTGTTCAGTTTCATAAGTAGAAGCCGTGGTAAAAAAATCAGATATTTCATAAGGGCCCTTATACATATTGTATATTTTTTTTTCATAACATTTTGTTGTATTTCATTCTAAACTCAATATTATAAGTAATTACAGTAACTATTAGTAATGCACCTTATTTTAGAATTTTGAAAATATGTTTTCGATTTAAGTACTTTACTTAGGTTTTTCATAAATGTAATCACCAAAAATATTAGATTTTTGACAATGTGCAATAAAGCTTCGTGTTTACAAAGAATTTCATTGAAATGTTTATTAGTTCATCACCTTTAACTTAACGTGTTTTACTACTTTTAATTTCAAAACGTTCATGCAATATTTACCTGCTGAAAATGAAACATTTAACGGCTTTTTTGAAATTGAAAAAAAGGACTTTTCATATGAAATCGTTTCTGAATGAATCATTTTTTTTAATTATTTTTTTAAGGTATTAATTTTAATTAATTTCATACAACAAAATATGCAATTTTGTAAACTGACTTTGTGTTTGCGATTTCAGCAAGAAGTTACAAAAGAAGCGCCAAGTTCTACGCCTCATTTGTTACTTCCCGTACAACCTTCATAGAATTTTAACACCATGACAAAATTAATGTATTCTCCTTGTTAAGACAAAGACCACTTTTAACTGACTTCAAAAAAGGAGGAAGTTCTCAATGCGACTGTATGTTGTTATTTTTGTATGTATGTTACGCGATTACTCCGCCAATTATGAATTGATTTCAATTATTCTTTTTTTGTTTGGTAGGTAATACTTCCAAGGTACATACATAATATATAAATTTTATCACAATTGATGCGCTGAATCAAATTTTTAGTTTTTGTTGCTTTTTTGAAAAAAAGCAACAAAAACTAAAAAAACATAGCATAATGGTAGCTGTTATGATTGAAGTCGGTTTTTTTTTAGGATTGTCATTTATTTATGTAAAGTTAACAAAGAAAACTTTTCCAAATTCCACTGCTTACGCCTTATATAGTTTTTTCCTTGATTTGCCTACATTTCCACGCATTGTTAACTACCTATGCTTATAAGGTCGCAGTGACCTGTTTTATAAGGATAAGTAGGTGACCTTCTTTCTGACAAACATCTTAATTTGACATAAAAATTCTACTGTCGTGTTAGTACTGTAAGGTCTATTTTAAATGGATGTGCTGGACAGGTATGTATTCTGAAAAAATGATAATAGAATATTCGAAACAACAACTTCATTTTACATAAAGCTTCCAATAAGTATCCTATCAGTACTGTAAGGTCTAAATTAAATGGATGTGCGCAGGGATGTATTAATTTTACATAAAGATTCTAATATCCTATCAATATTATAAGGTCTACTTGAAATTGATGCACTGCACTACATCCCTGTCTGTATTCGGAGAATTTTAATAACAGAATACTTAGGACAAATCACAGATTACACACGGTTTTCTAGCCATAGCCTAATTTTTTTTAAGGAATTCGAAGAAATAACCGTAGTTAGATTTGATCTATGGTTCTCTTTTAGTTAGTTTAGGTTTCAAATATTTTCGATACCTATTAAGAAAAATCACCAAAGCACAGTCCACTACACGATGATGTCTTTTTTTTGATCTACGTTAATATATAAAGTACTATCTGGTGCCCGATACCACAGATTAGATAATAGCCGATACTTCGCACGCATGGAAGCCTATGTGTCAATCCAGATTATAAACTACCTGTCTGTCAGATTTCATCCAAAACCGTTCAGCCGATTTTGCGTGATTGAGTAACAAACATCCAAACTTTCACTTTACAAATATTAGTAGGATTATTATAGTCCTATTGTATTAATAGACCTCCCAATGAAGCCGTCTACGAACACGACCAATGGGCAATTGGCCACCAGTACTCAGTACGTCGTCGTCGCGCACTTGGTAACAAACAACCCCCAATTTCTGTACGAGTACCTAGTTAAACTTGGTCGTTATGGCCACTGGTCATTGTAGCTAAAATGGCTATGGCTAAAACTTAAAAAGATTTTATTTCAAGTAAATAGGCACACAGCTAGGGCGTGCAATACCAGTATTGGAATGTTAGATTTGATCTTGTTAATAACCCATTACGTCCCCACTGCAGGGGCACGGGTCTCTTCCCATACATCGGGAAGTTTAGGCCATACTCCACACAGGGGGCCAAGTCCGCATTAATCACATAATAAATAAGCAAACAAATCTGCTTATCACACAAATATTTGCCCTGGTTGGACATCGAATCGGTGACTCTCAGCATCGAAGTCAAGAGTGCTTACCATAATGCCACAAAGTCTATCGAACTGAATGAAAACTATAGCATTCTATGGTGGTTACAAAACCATGGCATCTCTTATCGTGGTTTCATATCTTAGGGAAACTTCTCTAGTGCATGATAGGCATAGTAGTATCCAATAAATAGCGAAAGTAGGTTCTCACGCACTGTGGTTTTACAATGGCTGTTAACATAGATACGTGTAAAAAATACCAAGGAAAATTAAAAGGAAGAATGGTCTTTGTAAATCCTCAAGCTATTTAACGACTGTCTATTAACAGTGGATAAAGTGTATTTTAAGAGGAACAGTCAGTATGTAGAATTATGAAAATAAGTATAACTTCATTTTCACGAATATGCTATGCGTAATTCCATGAAAATCGATTAATCAGTGATATTTTCGTAAAATTACGGTTTGCATTTCGGTTACTCGATAATGTGATATTTCATAAAATTTGCGTTTATTACTGTAAAATCTTACAGTGTCAATATTCCAACCTATTTGCTACAAATTCAATGGCATTTTAAAAATAAATTGTATAAAAGTAGAAACAACTTTATTTAACATTTTTTTAACATCGATTTAAATAAATAATCACAAATCATTTCTTAGTATTTTAATTACTTACCTTAAATTAAATAATTAAGTAGAATATGGCTTAATTTATTGTTCTAAGTTTTACCATTCCACCCATAAAGCTACCCGTATTTTTTTGTTCCAACTGACTTCTATTTCTATTCTATTTTTTTATTTGGCATTCCACATCTCATTAAAGGAGAGATTTTTCCAATGTCTAGTGAAAAATGGGAGAATCTTCAATAAAAAAAACTGACGAAACGCCAATGTCAAGTGAAAGGCACGGCTCTAAAGGGTGATGGGCACTAAAAGACGCTCCACGGGTGGTTTGCTGCTGGAACTCGAAAAACGGAGCTGTCTCCCGATTATTCCTCTTCTTATGACCGCTTATCTCTGAATCTGAATCACAGCTATATCCCCATCACAAAAATAACGTTGAAACTACTCTAAAACGGAAATAATTAAAAATTAACTCGGCAGACATGTGCTCGGCACAGAGTCCCGGCAACCAACCTCCAACTGACTTATTTGCATCAAACTACTAATCATTTTATCAATTGTCAAAAATCATTTATAAGGTTTGAAATAACTAGACGGCATCCCAGTTTAGAATTATCATTATGAGTTTAGGGTTACTCCCAGGACTGATATGCGATTAGCTTTCTAATAAGAGTTGCCATAGAACTAAGAGAGAGAGAGAAATAATAAAATTTTTAAGACATGATCTCAGTCAGAGATTAAGTTTTGTTGATATTGTCTAAATTGGTAGGCCAATTCACTCAACGATATTACATATATTATTATCGACGCAGACAAATACCCATTCATAACCAGTGTCCAGTTACAGACTTCTTAAGTCTATATGTCCAGCATAAAGTCATCTCATCTTGTTCTTGGCTATGTTTCCGATATACTTAAGGAGTCTGAAGGCGTAATTTGGTGACAACCTCTGCCGAAGCAGGTAATATCCAGCCAGGTTCATGGCTGCCAACATAGCGGTTAACACCCAGAAGTCCTTCCAAAAGGATATTCCCGACATGCCCAGGAGTTTCACAAAGTATCTGCAAAATTAAAAGTTTATAAGCAAATATTCCCGTAAACTGTGTTTCGTTATGATAAATAGCAAAATGCAGGCGTTTTCAACAGATCATTCATTATAGTAAGTCCCTTAATTGGTTGGCTATAGATATAGAACTACATCTTTTTGTATCATATTGTACCCTTTTGATATTTTGTACCTTTCCCTGGCGATCTTTTAAATAAAAAAATATTGCAATGCATTGGAACTAGATACAAAAAAAGTGTTACATAGAGGACAGACAAAATAAAAACCCCTTAGTACGTCGAAGAATTTTTTTTTGTGTTACAAACGAAATCATGCTTCAGGACTGAGGAGGTTAAATGGCATGAACAGTGTTTAGAAGAGACAAACCGCTTCAAGTTTAGGTTAACTAGTTGTCGTGGTCCAACCCTTTCAGTCCAAGTATGTTTACATAAATTAAGAAGGGATACTGTCCTACTAACCGTTCGTTTTAAATTCAAATAAATTTGAACCGGATTAATCTTCGTAGCGCTCACACCCTCACCTTTCAGTAGATGAGTTATAAGCATGTTTTTGATAAACCTTATTCACTTCGTATTCTTTGGTTTTAGACCAAAACAGCGTTTCTATAATGCCACTGTTGACCACTGGTCATTTAACCAAGCATTACAAAGGTACTCACGTTACATCACTAAGTTCACAATATTCAATATGGTCGGGACATGGCACTTTCATCCTGGGCGGTCCATACACGGCCGCCACCAGACCTTCTAGCCCATATCGCAGGAAGGAACAGGCTCTGGCCAACTTCCAAATGAGGAGAGGAGGTTGGTCCCCTTCTCCAATACCGTAGACTGCGAGAAGCATCAATGGGACAGATAATGCTGGACCGGTGAATACTGAGTTCTGAAATGAATGGAATACTCGCTGTTAGTGGGAGAAAACATTCCAAAGAAAGTAATTCTCTATTATAACTTATTTCAGTAAATATTCTCTAGAGCAAACACTTAAAAAAATTTACGATTCTGAGCTCTGCAGTTCCTAGTTTATAACACGGACCGCGAAGGAATGGAATTCCTTGGCTACCTTTGTGTATCCTTTGTGTCTTTGTGTGTACCTTTGTGTTTTTGTGAAAGTCCGAAATTTTAATTTTGAGTAAATGACGCGCAAAGTTTTCGATAAAATTTTAACTGTGCTGCCTCGGTTTTTATTAGATTTAAGTTAGATAAAAGTAATATTAAATTTAATTATTAAAATTTGCAGAGTAAATTGAGCTCTATCATTAAATGCTCAATTATTTTTAAATGTTTATTAAAAAATATATAAATGACAAAAACACTTTATACATACCTAGTATGAGTTATAAGATTAAACACAGTAAGTATCTTAGTTACTGCTGTTATGGTAAGTAATCCATACATGCAATATCGATATCCATACATACAAAAATATCGGAGCTCCACTTATTAAAGGGAGGTAAGTATACTTCCTGCTGTACTGCTAAACTCTTCAAAATGACTACTGCTATTATGCTTATTGATATTTATAGGTTACAGTAGAGCTAGAAAAACGTAGGTTAGACCACTTTGTAGAGAATTTTATGCTGAATTCAAATATTTTAACTATTTTTTCGAAAAATCGAAAAATTCGACTTACTGCTCTTATCGTAAGCGCGACAGATTTAAGGCGAAAGTGAATAGGCATTATCGTACACCTATAACATTTTTTTATAAATAAATAAAATATTAATAAACCGAATTTAGGGGAGTAAGTTTATACTTAATAGATGTTATTAAAGAAATATCCTGTACTTATGTAGAAGATTAAATACAAAACTATTTCACTCTAGTAGTAAACGATAACATAAAACTTACAACAATACTCAACGATGAACTAATGACAGTGCCCAGTGACTCCGATATCAGAGAGAGGAGGACACAAGTCGTGGCGAACATCGTCAACCTGGACCACTCCATGGGCTGGCCCGTCAATGGATAAACTATGAACACGTAGAGAAGACAGAAGAATATGGTGAACGGAGTTCTTGAGATGACAAAAGCAGCATAAAAGGCCTTCAAACCATACCAGCGGTTGAAATATTCCCGTTTTAGCAGTTTGATTTCTGTTGGAACTGAAAAATAACATCAAAGAAAGTAAGAAAAGTGCATGTGCTAAATGTGATTTTCTAGAAAATACTGTAAGAACGAATTCGAGTGTTTTGGGCTGCCTGAGAAACAATTTCAGCTAAGTTAGTTTCTCATAGTTTATACAGTAGTTTTCAATATTTTCTATGTAACTTCGAAAATTATCAAAGACCAGTACATATTATTTGGTCGCAAGGCGTGTGATGAGGCCTGGTTTAAGCTGCTATCCGAACGGAGGAATCGTAGACATCTAGCCGCTTCTAATCCGTCTGTGGGCAACTTTCCCTGTTGGTCCTGCGGTCGACTGTGCCGGTCTCGTATTGGGCTGTATAGTCACCAAAAATATTGTATCCGCGACACGGACTGAATCGTCTGTCATAGACGCGTTAGGCCAATGAGGTACTTAGAAAATAAACATGACTAAAACTAGTTTTTATATTTTTTTTTATTCTACTTTAGTGTAGAATAAAAACAAATAAATAATAGAAAGCAACCACTACAACATTTAGGCCACCACATTAGCAAGTCATCGAAAAGAGACCGTGAATTTCTTTGAAGTCGCTTTTTTACTGCTTTTATTACTGTGTATGTGATTGTGAGTATAATAAATTTACTACATAATATGACGTAGAAGTTGCTGATAATCGAAAATTAAATTAAGAATATATTCTACTTTTAAAAATTCAAAAACTTATAAACTGATCATTAATTATCTTATCATATAGAAAACATTTGAAAACTTACAAGAGAGCAAAATAGGCATCATTGGAATATAAAGCATGGCAATGACGCAGGCATAGCAGAGTCCAAAGTTGTAGATAGTCCTTGAGCCATCGATGCCAATTTTGTAGAACATGGTCGCCACTATGGCACTCAGGAAGCTGTGCAGACCTATTCGAATCCAGAGATACTCCTGAAATGTATTAAAAAGTTGTAGGAAACTTAAGAATTATGTATCTCATTAAAACAGTCATCTACAGCAAGAGAAAAGAAAAGTAACTTTACATATGACTATATAACGACTATTATAAAGTTGACTCTCGATCTATTGTTTTTGTAATATTCCTAAGTTACTTTCTTGGTAACAATGCTGATGCTATACTAACGCACTATTTACAATGATGTTTAGCTTTCAGTACTTCTTCAACGTTAAGGTTTTACTAAAGAATACTAAGTATACAAATCAGAATCGTCATCAGCATAAAATAAAATAAATTCATGAATAATTTGTTGTGTCATTTAATGATTCGAATCAAACTGACCTTATTTCTTATATTCTGCATCCACATCCTTCTCAATAGCGTAATAAACTGCTGAAACCCGGAACTTCCATGTTTATTAGAATGTATTTCACTTGTATTTATACTAACGTGATTGTCATGAAAATATGTCCCTTCTTCTACATTTCTGTGATCTCGCCAGCACTGGTTTTTGCCATTTTCTACAGCTTTAACCATATCATCCGCATAAGGGCCATACTCTCCACTTGATACTTCTATCACTGGAATAACATTTTGTTTGCTGAAAAATGTGTCTGTTGTTAAGACTATAAGTCTTTCATTACTTTCAAAAAGTACAATTAAAAGTATAATCAAATAGAATAGAATATAAAAGACGAAAATGTACTATGAACGTGTTCAAACGAATAGGTTTTATAAGACCCCCAAATCGACGATAAAAGAAATCGCTATATTTTAGTTAGAATACCTTTAGATCAAATGAAAATAGATCCACATCAGGTAGAGCTTAAGTTCTTTTACCCAAATACACAAAAACATACTAATTTATAAGGTCGATACCTGCCAATATTATACATACGTGAGAAGTAACAATTAAAATCACAAGTAAAAAGTATCTTACAAAAATCAGCAGGATTATAAGTTTTCGGACACGGCAGTTGGAGCTTGTCGAGAAACGGCAGAACTCCAGCAGGGGTGCCCTGATAAGCACATCTGCCATCAGCTAGTAAGTATACATGGTCGAACTCTGCGAAGGTTTTTGCGGAAGGCGTGTGAAGAGAGCAGATCACAGTGCGTCCACCTCGTGCTACTTGTTTGAGTAACGTCACACAGGTTGAAGATGCTACTATGTCTAGGCCTCTGCAATGACATGAAGAAAAATAAGGTTTGTGAGTAGATTCCATTTAAGCTTCAGAATCTGTCAAAAAGTAGTAAGTACAAAATTATAGCGATGAGACTTTACATTAGCTAAAATCCTAAATGTTAATGCTTTTTGTCGTAATTTTGTACCAGTTTCGTCGAATATTATAAGATAAGAGAAGAAATTGGAAAATTAGATAATTTTTGCGGTTTTAATAAGTATTAGAACAAAAGCTTCTCTGAATTCTCAGTAGTTTATGTGGTGCATGAATACAATGTGAGATTTAATGTTAAGATTCTTAATTCTTACTTACGAAGTCGGTTCATCAAGAAATAACACTGGCGGGTTGTTTATTAGCTCCAAAGCTATTGAAAGACGTTTCCTTTCACCCCCAGAAAGTCTTTGCGTATTCGTGTTTTTGGCTTTACTCAGTCTTAATATTTGTATTATTTCCTCTACCTGAAACACAAAAATTAGTTTCATAGTTTCATAATTTCTTTAATAAAACTTTCAAGAATCCAGATTATACATTCCCTAAAAATACCTATACCTAACTGTAATCTTAATTCTGTATAACGCTTGTCAAAATCTTGAGCGAAACAAATTATCCTTAGGCGCGACGTACACTCAATCTGAGCAGGTTGATGCATGATAATATAATATCGACCGTAACGCCACTCATTTTAAGTTCAGATCAGTATGTGTACTATCGCGGCGGTTACGTCAAGGCCGAACGTAGAATTCTCCAGATTTCGATGTTTTTATTATTTTATTTATTTATTTATTTTATGTGATAGGTGGCAAACGAGCAGACGGATCACATTATTACTTTTCTTGGCTTTCAAATAAGTTAAAAAAAAACGTTCAAGGTAAATTGAAGGTATTAAAATGACCGATTTTTATTTTTGCAATTAATGCAAAATACAGGGTTTTTTTTATCAAAGTTTTTGTGATTTTTATGATTCTGTTCAAGGCAATTTGTTTTTTATTGTTTCAAGTATGTTATATATTTTTTCCATGGTGATAGCTTTAACCATTATTTCAAGAATTTGAATTGAATATTGCGATTTGGCGATACTTAACGCCTTAACTGTGGTCGAAATGGATCATCTCCACAAAGGTTGATTGCTGATTTACAGAAGTACAATGTATGATATTAAAAATAACTTCCTGGGCAGAATCCATGTGATTAATTGACAACTAAGTGGCGCACACCTTGCATGTTTATTTTAAATAAACATTACCTATTTTGCAGTTGGCGTCAAAGGTTATTTGAGTTAATAATTACGATTACGAATTACGAAATATTGTCTGTCACATACAATGTTACTACTCTATCATTATTTTATATATCTTTTCAATATTTCCGTGTCGTCGTTTGCCATTTATTCAGGCAAAAATTTCAGCAAAAACAAATTTTCATATTTACGCCTTAAAATTACCTTTATCTACAACCCCGCAACTTTTTGTGAAATTGCTTGATCACGATATGATTTGTCAAACGTTTGAAGAATTTTGAAAACACTATTATTTACTTTATTTAAGATTTAATCATGCGGGCAGCGCGAGATCGGTCGTCGTGGAAATCCTTGGGGGAGGCTTTTGTCCAGTAGTGGACGTCATTTGCCTGATGATGAATGAACAATTACTAGCACCTCATTGCTAGCTTTGTCTAGATTTTTAGTTACACCTACCACTATTTTCTTTTTCCGCTTATCGAGAGTACTTCCCAGCTTTAAGTCGGCAGCAATCATCATGGATTCCGATAAAGTCAGCCATGGTTGGACCAGGTCTTCTTGCATGATGTATCGGGACTCCTTTCTGAACTGATTAAGGTTTCGAGGCTCCTCATTGGTGTAGATTAAGCCCTTTGTATGTTTGCTCCTGGAAATCGATAGTAGGATGTTCATTATAGGATATGTATTAGTAGGCAATTATTTGTGTTCCGCAAACTGATATCGACAACTCATTATTTTTACAGAGGTGGTAATTTCTTTGTCAGATATTCTCAATTATTGAGCCCTTGGCATCACCTCGCGTGATGGTAAGTTACGTACGACAACGATGCCGAAAAGGAAATACTAAGATTCCCCAAATGTATGGAGAAGTTATTATCTTATCTACGAGTAGAAACGTAGTATAACTATTGTAAATACCACATCGTGGAGGTGGCAAAAAAACCTTTAGAAGGAAGTCTAGTTCAGTAATCATGTCAAACGTCCGTGTTACACCCACTCCTCTGAAGGTTGGAGACTCTACACTCGAAGTTGTTGACGAGTGTATACCTGGGACAAACAGTCCAGTTAGGTAGGTCCAACTTCGAGAAAGAGATCAATCGTCGAATCCAACTCGGCTGGGCAGCGTTCGGGAAGCTTCGCAATATCTTCACGTCCAAAACACCACAGTGTCTCAAGACTAAAGTCTTTGACCAGTGTGTGTTGCCAGTGATGACATGGATCCGAGACATGGTCGCTTACTATGGGCCTCATAAGAAGGCTCAAAGTCACCCAAAGGGCAATGGAGCGTGCTATGCTTGGTGTTTCTCTACGTGATCGAATCAGAAATGAGGAGATACGTAGGAGAACTAAAGTTACCGACATAGCTCTCAGAATCGCTAGACTTAAGTGGCAGTGGGCAGGGCACATAACTCGTAGAACGGATGGCCGTTGGGGCAGTAAAGTTCTCGAATGGCGACCGCGCACCGGAAGACGCAGTGTGGGCAGGCCTCCGACTCGGTGGACCGACGACCTGGTAAAGGTTGCAGGAAGCCGCTGAATGCGAGCCGCACATTACCGGTCGGTGTGGAAATCCTTGGGGAAGGCCTTTGTCCAGCAGTGGACGTATTTCGGCTGATAGATAGATAGATAGACTAGTTCAGTAGATCCTATGAGTCAAATGCTTTAGTACCTACTTCACTAAGTGATAGAGGCATGCAAAGTCCGTCTGGGTAAATATCAATAACTACTGTTAGGTCACTCTGTACCTACCGCCAAAAAACGTGACGCATTCCGGTAGATGACGCGAGATAACTAGCTCATAACCATCCATTCTGAGGTAAAAAATGTACATAGACAGCGGTAACCACTTTTCATAAGGTTCTCCGACAGCCTTTTGACTACTACGTGAAAAAGAAGTTTGTTACGTACCTGAGTCCAGCCAGCAAGTTGAGCAAGGTGGTCTTGCCAGCACCAGAGGCGCCCAGTATCGCTGTCAGTTGACCTGATCGGAAATCCCCATTGAGACCATTTAGAATTAGTTTCTGACCTGTAAACGAACAATTCCATTTTATAGACATTGCCACCTTTATTCGTCTGTTCTCACAATACTTATGATTTATGGATCTTATTTTAAAACTGATTTAATATTAAGACCTAACCTAGTGTACTTTATGTTCCTAAAGGTTGAAATAAAACAATACAATACGATACAAGCTCAAAAAGGGCTCTAACGATATTAATGAAACTCTGCACCTTACTATTCCTTTATTCGGCCTGCTTACACTGGGCAATTCATTATTCCGGGAAGAAATCTAAAAAAAACCTCATACTAATTGATCAGCTAATTCACCAATTTCGTATTGAAACTCCTACTTTTTTGCGAATCGAGTAAGTAACTATAGGTTTCTTGGGGAAAGTTGTTTATAAGTTGTTTATGCGTATAAGTCTTTAATACATAAAAAAATTTGATTAAAATGTTCAATTGACTATTGTTTCCTTGGAGAAACTTAGAGTTTTTTGAGAAGAAACCGTGATTAAATATTTTTTCAGGTATTCTAAAAGAACCTAATTTATTTAGCTACAGTTTTATTTAATTAAATTCAACTGATTTCAATAAATAATCACCTACCTACCTATTTAGTATACAACACCAGTAAACCAATAAAATAATCAAAAAGTCCACGGTTCATATTCAGGTTCAAAGATCAAAGTTATAAATAATACATTGTTTTTAAGTTAGCCGGAACGTGGCACAACGCACAAAAATATGTCACTATACGCATTTGATAAAACAACAAGTAAGTATGAGAAAAATTATCGGCTTTAGCTGTTAATTTTAGGAATAATAAACAAATTTATTATTTTCGGCTTGTTTAAATTATACATCGACTTCTTTTTTGTCCACATTTGGTAAGCCCTTGGCATTATTTCATCTGATGGTAAGTGGTGATGGTGTCGAATGGAAACGGGCATAGGTACCATGGGGAACTGGCTATCTTATCTCCTTGTCGGAACACCTCAGTCCTATATAAACATTCGTGGCAAGAATAAATAAATAAAAAGATTTATTAAAACAAAAACAAAAACAGCAAATTATTTTACAAATATCCCATACTAGGCTAGGCCTGTCACGTGGCGATCAAAATTAAATAAGACAAAAATAAAATAAGACATTGTCGGTTGCCGGGACTTTGTACCCAGCACACGTCTGTTGAGTTAATTTTTCAATTATTTCCGTTTTAGAGTAGTTTCAACGTTATTTTTGTGATGGGGAAATAGCTGTGATTCAGATTCAGAGATAAGCGGTCATAAGAGGAGGATTAATTCGGGAGACAGCTCCGTTTTCCGAGTTCCAGCAGCAAACCACCACGTGGAGCGTCTTTAAGTGCCCATCACCCTTAGAGCCGTGCCTTTCACTTGACATTGGCGTTTCGCCATTTTTTTTATTGAAGATTCTCCCATTTTTCACCCGACATTGGCAAAATCACGCTCAATATGAGATGTGGAATGCCAAATAGAAAAATAGAATAGAATAGAAATAAGACATGAGTAGGTAATAATAGCTGTTATTTTAATAGAAACTAATGGGCATCCTTAAGATCATCAAACTCGAGCAAAATAAGTACATATTTGTTTTTTTCCAACACTAATTCTAAATTTACTTTTGTT
The DNA here is from genome assembly GCA_958295455.1 of Coleophora deauratella. NCBI lineage: Eukaryota > Metazoa > Arthropoda > Insecta > Lepidoptera > Coleophoridae > Coleophora > Coleophora deauratella. The sequence goes on along the minus strand of OY282396.1, from coordinate 14,749,559 downwards.
TTTAAATCTATTATTATACGGTTGCATTAATTACGCACGCAGGTTTAGTGACGTACATACGTGCAGTCTGATCGTTATCTAGAAATATACCTATTATTTATTATTTTTAAACATAAATTTTGCATTTTTGCTACTCTGCCCAGTTCACAGTACCACAGTATTTTATGATATTCTTAATGCACTCTAAAAAACAACGTCTTAATTCCATGCATGGAATACATTGATAAGATTATTGAGAAGTATTGATAATTAATTTACTATTTTGTAAGTTCTGATTTTTTTTAATTTATCCGAAAAAAGAATTTAAATTGTCAATCAAAAATTAATAAATGAACTATTTATATTAGGCGCGCGGCAGTTTTACTCTCGTATTTGTATTGACTTTATATTTCTGAAATAAAACAGGCAATCACAAAATTGGCTCTCATAAAACACTGTGAGTTCACACTAGATGAAGTGACAGGAGCTATGTATTCCAGCAGAACATAGTCCGCTGGAAGTCAGTGCGACGAGGAAAGAAAGCGTCTAGCCGGGCATTTTTTAAATTCTTTTACTTAATTATTTGTAAAATATTTTTACGCAATAGAAATGATTGTTTTCTGTATTGTTACACTCTTTTAAAGATTTTCTCTTACAGGTAACTCTGGAAATTAAAATCACACGGTACCTTGGCCATCATTCACAGTGTAGGACAAATCTTGAAAGCTGATGTTGATTGGGGGCCGCTGAGGCAGGTAGGATAACTGGGTCTGCACCAAGTTCTGTTGCAGGGACGACGTGGATTCCATTTGTAGCTCCATTTCAATCCAAAACTCAGGGATTTCTCTTCATTTTAAATAAGAACATCTATTTGAACCTGCGATAAATCCAAAATTCAAATATAGTGATTATACATATGTACCTAAGTCATGATAAATTTAAGGGAAGAGACATACATGAAAGTGGAATTTATAGAATTAATTAATTTGAATGAATGGATGATTAGTCAAATTTCAATTTTTAAAGTAAGGTTGGAAAGTTAGCTCAGTGTATACAATATACGTATCTAAAGAAACATGTGACTGACAGACAACACACACTTATCTAAGGGATATATTTAAAATAAATTAATCATAACAATTATTGTTATTAATTATTAAAAAATATGTAAAGTATTAATTTTAGAGTTTAGCCTTACAAAATAGTCAGTATTAAAATTAAAGTGCATAGCTATTAATTTTGAAGCTAGGTTATTTAGAATAACTTTAACATAAACTTTTAATCTGATGTAATTTTGATTAAGGTCCAAGGATAGATAGAGAAACATGGGATGGGATTTCTGAAATCATTCTCTTTTTTGTACAAACTACATTTTGTCGTCTTATCGAACATGGAGTTTACAGGGGACTCAACAGACTGTTAAAACTATCAGACGAAGACGCGAGCACCCCACTAATATTTCATCTTTCGTTTATAACGTCCAAGAAGGTGCCTTCTTGGGGGTGGGTCGTCTTGTATATCTTTTTATACGGGGTGGAACTGCAAATTCGTATTTTCCTTAAAGGGTAAACTCAACGGTAAATAGTATGCCAAAAAAATAGATCTGCATACGAAACTGGCTTATCGGCTAAAAGGATTGTATGAAATTTTTAAAAAATGTTAAGAAAGTAGTGTAATGTAGTCCTTAGATAAAGGTGATCTGTTTAATGAGTAGGACTTTTATGGGAAGTGCGATTTTTCAGTCAGTATACAGGTATACTGTATACCATTGTATACCATTGTATAGCTTTTAGCTTTACATGTATGTGTAAAGTGTAGCCTTTTTAAAAATGAAAAATCTATCGATCTTTTAAAAATCAATCGATTAGTTGTTTCCAAGATTAGACTCTACATTACAAATATAAATATTAACGATTTAAAAGCATGCGTAAAGCATCTACTTAAATAAAAAACATTTTGAATTTTTAATTGAATTTTGACACAAAAATAAATGTTACCTCTCTATTAGTACAAAAGAGTCTACTATACACTGGGTAGCTTGTATTTTAAAACTTTCGTCACTGAAAAAAAACAAAGGTTCCTTCTAAAATTTCCACCAAGAAGTTCAAATTTTAAATTCCACTTTGCTATTCCACTATACACAAGATATGTATTAAAAACTTTTTAATTTTACTTTCTACTTGTCACTCTTACCCCATAAGTATATAAACTCTTTTAAAAATCGTGAACCCGTGACACGACTGCGCAAGCGCAGCTAGTGTAGAACTGACCCGTATAGTAGTTACTGCACTGTCGATGTCAGTTAAAGAGTTAAGTGGTATCAATTCGGGGCTCGCGTTCACCAAAAAACGAACTTTAATACAAAATTTTTAACTGCTCTTTTGAATTGTATAAGTAAATATTTTTAATTAATGTTAAGTTACCCGTTTTATTCCTGTGAATGGCAAATGATATCTAGACTACCAAAAAATTTACTTTAACACGAAATTTAAATATTTAAATCTTTTCAATTAATTCAGTTCAATTCAATATAAGTACTTTATTACTTTATTTTTGTTATTTAAATGTTTCAAATTAATTCTGAGTTAACTATTTTATTCCGATGACTGGCAAACTAACTAATCTACACTTACGCAGGATACCTAGACTTAATAAGTAATTGTATGTTTAGGTACTAATTTAAATACCAATAGAATATACTTCAGGTATAAATACTTCACACTTCTCAAGGTTAAGATTATATGACAATTTTAGAATACCTTACTTTAAGGTTACTTAGTGTTCTATGCATATTATTATACATAATATGGTTCTATGCAAGGCATTACTTACAAAGCATGCAACTCAGTTATAAGCGTCACTTTATTGGCCAATCTTAAACTTAAATGTAAGAGCTTCGTTAAATCAAGCCATTAGTATAGAGATTCTAATATAAACAGCTGAAATTATTGAAACTCATAAAAGTTCTAAACATTCTCCAAAAAAACACATATTTATACTTCATTTCTTTAGGTATTGAAATAAATGTAAACAATCTTGATATGTCTTTTTACTGATATCTCCATTTTAAAATTCTCAAACCAGTACAATTTATTGTGTGTTTAATAAAAATTCAAAAGAAACTTAGTACCTGCGTTTGCAAAAAACATCAGAATTTTAACATGCTAGGGATGGAGATTTGAAATAAACATCGATGTTTTTTCCGATGTAATACATCGCTGGGTTGCATCGATGTTAATACGATGTATTGAGAAATATATCGATGTTTCCAAAACATCGATTGTTTTTCGCAATGGACATGTTTAGGCCTTAAGGTGGTTTAAAAACTCTAACACTAGGGTTTGTAAGATCACCGGTCTAACAGCCCACACGAGAAGATGACATGTTAAGATATTCCAAAGCCGAAACTAAAAGAAAACTAGGTACGAGGAAAAATATTTATAAAAATATCACATTCACATAGCTTTATTTTGTTTACAAATACCATATTTTTTTATGTGATAGGCGCCAACAAGCGGACGGATCACCTTATGGTACGCGAATGCAAACGATGCATGCGATGTGAAAACAACTGAACAGATAATTACGTTCCGATTCAAGAAACGTGGCAGTCAGTGTCATAATTTGCGTGTTCGTTACATTGAATACAAATACATCGATATATATTCGATGTTAAAGTATTAACAATAGATCGATTCAATACGATGCATCGTTACAATACATCGAGTGTTTACAATACATCGATGTATATCGTCCATCCCTATAACATGAACATTTCAAAAAAAGACATATCAAGTTTATTTACGTTTTGATTAAGACCTTAGAAATGGAGTATAGTCAACAATACGTGAAAAAAACGATTTGACTTTCCATACTAAGATGACTGTATAGGTACTTAGAATATTAACTCCATAATATCGTTAAAACTCGCATTTAACTTTACCGTAGTCGGGGACGGTAAAATCAATAGTGAGTAGGTGTCGTTGATAAAAAACACAGACAGACATACGCCCACCTTTTGAATTTTTATTTAAATGTGCACATACAGGATGCAGAAAAATGGAGAGAATCAGGTTCACATACCATCAGGTGATCCGTCTGCTCGTTTGCCACCTATCACATAAAAAAAAGGAACCAATAATGGAATCCATAAGGAACCCGTTTAATAAATAATGTCTAAATTCTCAAAAAAAAAACCATACAATTTTTTCTAATCAATTTGTATGAAGAACAAATCAAAGTTTTCAGAATTTAACGAATGGGTCTCTTTCTTGAAATAAATTGTTTAGTACGATCAGCGTAAGTAGTTGAACTAAAATAGTTCCCCAATTGTATTGTATTGTAGGATTTTTGATAAACCAACTTCCACTCTTGATAAGTGACCTGATTATGAGTAATTATAATATATTGTCCAAGGGCTCTCTTACAAAAAATATGTACTAAAAACAATCTATAAACCAGAAGTTTCGTCAAAACTTAATGTTTTTAAATATGTATTTTTAAATTAAATATCGAAGCAGTAACTAAGACCAAAAGTGTGGCTCATTTTGAAAAAAAATTGGACGTTTGACATTATTGTATTTATTAAGTTCACGAATAAGCCGATTTGGTATGAGAAACTCATTTTCTAAATTGAGTATTGGTTCTTTGGAGCAGATTCAATTAAGTCTTTCGAAAAAGGAAATGTGCACGTATTTCAGAATAGCCCGAGCATCTTTGTATATTAGTTGCTACATAGAGCCAGATATAAGATATATAGAGCATAACAAAAAGTATAGCAATAGCGACAAATAGCTTCCAACTCCCACAAGGGCGCGTTATTGGTGTCGATTCGGTGTTTATGATTAAACTTATTTGACAGGACTAAACTTAATTTAAGCGTCCTATCCTTGTCGTTTTGATATTGAAAGAAAAAGTCAGAACACTTAAATTAAGTTTAATCCTGTCAAATAAGTTTATTCGTGAAAACCGAATCGACACCATTATCCATTTTGAAAAAACTTATAAAACAACAAACATTCGATCACAGTTGGTTTATATCTTGGTGGCAGACAGACAGGTGAAGAAGAAGAAGAAACTGGTTAGTTCGTAAATTAATAAAAAAGTGGTCAAAGGAGAAGAAAGGTGCTCTTGTTTGGCCAGTGGTGATCAATAGTTTTGTTTCAGAATAAGATCGTTTATTGATTATTTAAGTAAGATTCTTTTATTTTGGTGACGTTAAAATTCTTTATTACAATAAAATCTAATGACGGAAGTCTTAGTCAAAATTAAAAGTTAGCGGGTGACATTTGAAATTTTGATTCCGGAAGATAGCGTCCTAAATGTAACGTACGAGAACAAATGCAAAGAAGTTTTATATCGTCCCTCCGGGGGGAGCGGGGTGCATGTCTGTGGACTTATGCTACTTTAAAGTTTATATGTAATATATTTTTTTTGTTGCTAGAAATATGAACGTTTGACGTAATAAATGGTGGGACAAGCAATACTCAATGTACAATTAATTATGTATCGAGGTGTATCGCAACTAACGCGTACTAAATACCATAAAATAAGTAATAAAATATCATCTACCTATCAACACATTGTACATTCATGTTTCAGAATGGTGAACTGCAGCCTTACCTCATTGTGCGCGTGCGCGTGCGCGCTGACCAAAGGCACTAATAATACTACGAATGACATTGATAGGGTAACAATAGCAGTGGTTCGCTTTACCAAGGTTTCTGGAGAATATTACAAATATGGCTAGTACAAAAAAAACAGTAGCATACACATTCTAATTAGACAGATACGTCACCGTAAGATCATATATGTACGCGTTATTTGTCGAAAAACCGGAAAATCACGCAAATACCTAATGGTTTATTGAGGGATCTTACGAAAGGATCTTACGAGGGATCTTAATAAGGCCGCCTATTGTATCTCTTTTACATTTGTAACCACACTTTTGTATAAGTATATATTTATTACAATAAAGTATATTGAATTGAATTGAATTGAAATGTTCATGAAAAGAAAACGGTATTTTCATGAAAAAAACAGCCCCAAATTTGCAGTCCGTCAAATCGTGTATACCATTTGAAGCGAGCATATACGAACATGGCCGAAGTTTTCCGAGAGCTTTTACGCGATCTTGATTTTTTGTGAAAGCATTCCATAAGATCATCTAATAAAGCATGATTTTCATTCCGCGATCGTGGTGAAATTACTTACGCGCTTATTCGGACCAGAATGCACCATTTAACAGTGAAAGATATACGTACCTACTTGATTAGTATTGAATTTATGGTTCCTGGGTGCAAACCGAGAATAGCGAGCAAAGCCTGAACTCATCCATGACTGTGCTGAAATCTGAAAAAAAAAAAATACTTCCCAAAATTGGATTAGATGTTTTGCTCACTTTGGAAAATTGATTCTTCCAAATTGTGCAACACATCTAATCCGTTTGTCTCATACAAATCTATGTCTACATTTTTTGCAATTTCAACAAATTGTTGCAAACGAAAGTATACTTAAATAGAATTAGTAATATTATTCAGAGTGAAAAAAATAAACTTCAAAATCATAAGGCCTATGCTCTCTAACCATGGAAGTGGTATCTGAACACTCTCTATCTCTACGTTTATTTTACATAGAATTAATGGTCTGTTTACAATAATCTGTTTTTTTTTTTTTGTAAAATACAAATTTTATTTGAAAAAAACTGGCATATATGTAAGTGCAGAGTGGTCTTGAACGGTGTACTAGGTAAAACATTGGAATATAAGTATGTATAGTTCATAAGATGTTATCGTAAATTCGTTAATCAAAGATTTATAATTCAACTTGAAGACGTGCTGAAATCGATTTTTAAAGGCTTCCTTCATGCCACCTTTTAGATTCCTAACTACTCATTGTACAGAAAATTTTAAGTCCTAAAAATCAGTTGATTTCATATGAAGTTTATTTTTTTAACAAATCTTTCAGCAAGATAGTGTGAAAAGTCAATTTATTTATGTCGCGATTTGACTACGGGTTCCTTAGTGAAAGTTGAACAATTTCGTGAGAGAAAGCTCCCAATTTAATAGTTTAAGCTGATTTTTCTAGATATTATGGCATAATGTGTCACCTTTATAAACTCGAAACAGGGTAGATTGATGTGAAGCCTCGTGGACGAAGGCAATTGCAAGAATTTTGCAATATTACGACAGCGCATGAACGGAAGCCCCCAAACTATGTAATTTATGAGTTGTGCAGTTGCGCATAAGTATACTAATAGATACTAGCATGAAGAAATCATTCTGTCTATGAAAATACTTACCCGCTAAAATTTGAATCATAATTGAATTAATAATTTTACTCCCCCTGATAGTCGAATAACTCGAAAACCACTCAACCAATTTCCACCGAAAGTAGCTAAGACTCATGCACCGTGATGAAACCTGCTTTCTTGTGGGAGAAATACATACAAATCGCTCGACCCCTCTGAAAGTAACGATGCACAGTCACATAATAGCTTAAAATTACAATACACCTGTTTTGCGTCGGCGCTTACAAAATATACGATTTTTAACAATTACCAACCAACAATTCTTGATACATTGAAATAATATGATGAAATTAAGAAGATACTACATACATGTTATCGCAGTTAATGGATAGGCGTCGTCAGTTCGTAGTTAATCCACTAACTAATATTGTAAATGTGAAAGTTTGTATGCTTGTTACTCAATAACATCAAAACGGCTGAACGGATTTAGATGAAATATGACAATCAGTTTATAATCTGGAATAAAAGATAGTATATTATACTTTTTTCCTGTAAATGATAATTACTAGAGATGGGCCGACTATGACATTGGCCGACTAGCCGACTGGCCGACTAGTCGGTTGAAAAAAGGCCAAATAGTCGGCCAAGCCGATTATTTCTTTCGGCGGAATTCGGGTGGTATTCTCCATGGCGCTTCGTCGTTAAAAAGTTAAAAGTTGCTCATACGAGTAAAGGTGGAACGCGATTTTCCAATGCCGAATAACTGGTTATCAAGTACCCAATAACGTGACCGTGAAGTTAGAAGCCTCATCATCGAATTTAGATATTCTGATTATGCAAATAAATACTTACTGCCAAATAGTGGCCAAAGGAAAAATATAGTGCTATCGTAGTTTCAAAGAAAATCGAGTTTTTCACTGAGGCTGCTACGTAAGTTCCGCTAGCAGCCTCATTTCTGGATCCAAGGAACTACTGCACCATTCCTATATTACACTGTAAGACTGATTCTAAAATAAAAATTATTAACAATGAGTTTGAGATTTCATTTGAATCATTCTATAAATAATTTATTTTATTTTAGTATTAATAAAGTAAAAGGCCGACTAATCGGCGGTTCTTGCCGACTAGTCGCCGACTACAAATATGGCCCGATAGTCGGCTTTTCCGACTAGTCGGTACAAAGTCACGGGCACACACTAGTAAGTTGTCCAAAGTTGTTACTGTCTAAAGGCGAATTTCAGTCAAGTAAGTAATTAAAGAATATATTTTATTTACGTAAAACTATTAACCTATTTTTTTATCTCTTCGGTCATGTATTGCTTATCTATCTATTCATTACAACAGAAACATGTCAAAACTCACTGAATGTCTATCTGTTTATGAGAAATTTTGATCATAATATAGTATTTAATTACATATATATTACATGCAGTTCAAAATACTACTGCATATGAAACTGGGTCTTCAACTAATGAAATTAAGAGAGTAAAAAAAACCTATAATGAATATTTAAAATTCAAAATATTTGATTTGTGCTCGAAGTAAACCTAAATGACCTAATGTAAATTATGATTTTTTATTCAGAATCGAATAGGAATGAATATCAAATTATTAGAGGTGTAGGATTAGCTTAGTAGCAATAGTTGGTATGGAAATACCTTTTTTTAGGTAATTCAACTGTGGTGTGTCATAAATCATAAACTAATTTGTTTAAGGGTACGCTGAACATAGAAAACTGCTTCGTAGTTTCGCGATATTTTAAAATATAAATAAGCAATTTTAAATTTTCTTTGTTTTATTGAAAATTCGGTAGCGCAAGGATTTTTTTCTAAGTGAGAATTTTCATAAGGAACGAACTCTATGAACATCGCTCGTTTAAAGTTAACAACCCATTACGTCCCCACTGCAGGGGCACGGGTCTCTTCCCATAACTCGGGACGTTAGGTCATACTCAACGCACGGTGGCCAAGTGCGGATTGGTGAAGGTTGTGGGGCTAGTGGCCAACCCCAGTGTCAGAAGTTTTCAAGCCGCCTATGAGGCTGAGCGGTCGTGGCTCAGTGCGGTTTGCGTGGCCACGTCGATCACGCAGGTTAACTGACTACAGACGCGGTCATGACCTTAATGGGTTGGACTGTAAGTGGCATTTATCTCGACCGTTTCCGTGCTTCGAAAGGCACGTTAAGCCGTTGGTGCAGGCTGTTATCACTAGATGGCAGTGGTTAAGCCATCATGTCGCCATACATACATATATCATACACATGATAAGAAAAACGATATATGTACGGCATACATATATCGTTTTTCTTATCATGTGTAGTTAAATACATCGAATCTTCTCATAGGTGATAACTCGTATTTTGTTTTGTATAGATAAATTAAAATATAAATAAATTGTAGTGCAGCAATCATTAAAACTTTACCTAGTGGTATCTCCATGCCCATGGTGCGTCTGCGCGGAATTCAAATGTAAACAGCTCGTGCATTATTTGTATTCTACTTTTTCAACAAACTTTCCGCCCCATTTCACTTTCTTCGGTTTCGTTTTTTTTATGATACTTTAAACTCTCTAAGAAACATATTGGTTAGTGGTTAGCGATTCTGACCTCTGATCCGAGAGTCGTGGGTTCGATCCCCCCACACAGGGCAAACTTTTCTATGATGAGCAGAATTGTTTGCTCTGAGTCTGGGTCTATTATATCTATATATGTATGTATTTAAAGTATATGATTGTATATGTATATCAGTCTCTGGTTCCCAAGATACAGGGAATCCTAGTTTGGGGCCAGATGACCGTGTGTGATTTGTCCCAGATATTATTATTATTATACGTTCCACGTTTCAAGTTTCTACCTTCAGTAGTTTATGTATGTCGCTGTACCTACTTTAAGCACCTCCGTAGCATAGTGACTAGGCTACTTGCTTCACATCAAGAGGTGGTGTGTTCGATACTCGGCGGTGCCCAACTTTTTAGGACTAGGGTTGGTTGGTGGTAGGGCATTTTCTGAGCCCGCCTAGGTAGCCCATCTTTTCTGTCTTGCTGCCAAACACCAATTTTAACAGTATTGATGTGTTCCGGCATGAAGATAGCCAGTTCCCCTTTGTGTTAGAGAATTAGCATAGCTGGCAAACGAGCAGACGGATCACCTGATGGTAAGCGATTACCGCCGCCCATAGACACCCGCAACACCAGAGGAGTTACAAAGGAGTTAACAAGCGCACATCCAGCTTCGTAATCATCATCACTTAGCACCTGGTGAGATGATGCCATGTGCTAACCAATTTAGGATAAATATATATTTTTTTATAAATAAATACTATTTTATTTTATAAAATATAATGTTACGACGAAAATCATGAATCATCCGTCATACATATCACATAGCAGTACTAACTAGTAAACAATCACCCACTATTAGCAACGTGCACATTTTACAATAACAAAATTTTGTTTTGGTTTTATCTATAACTAGCTTGCGCCAGCGACTTCGTCTGCGTAGATTTTAGAATTAGATCCAGAGAGAAAGAAAACGTTAAGGTGGTGCCTTCTAGTGAAGAAGTGGAAATTTTGAGTTTTAAGCATTCCTCCGGGAACCCTTTAGTTTTCCGGGATAAAAAGTATCATATGTGTAAGCCGAAGTCTCTATCTATCTACCTACCAAATTTCATTCCAATTTGTTCAGTAGTTTCGGCGTGAAAGTGGAATAAAACAAACGAATAAACTCACAAAAAAACAAACAAACATCTATACTTTCGCATTTATAATATTATAACTGTATCATAGTGTCTAGGCTACTCTCTTCACATCAAGTGGTCGCGTGTTCGATTCCTGACGGTGACCAACTTCGAAGGACTTGGTTCGGTTAGTGATAGGGCATTTTCTAAGCACGCCTGTGTAGCAAACAGCATCTTATCTGCTCTTATCTGTTATGCTGCCAAACAGCAATGTTAACTGTATTAATGTGTTCCGACATGAAGTTAAGATAGCCAGGTCTCTTTTGCATTGGAGAATCTTAATAAGCGCATTTCCATCTTCGTTATCATCATCACTTAGCACCTGGTGAGATGATGCCAAGTGCTAACCAATTTAGGATAAAGAAATATATTTTTTTTATAAATAAATACTGTTTTATTTTATAAAATATAATGTTACGACGAAAATCATGAATCTTCCGTCATACATATCACATAGCAGTACTAACTAGCAAACAATCACCCACTATTAGCAACGTGCACATTTTACAATAACAACAGTTTGTTATGTTTTATGTTTTATCTATAAAAATATTTGAACTTGGACTTACGACCAGTACATGCTTGAAATCAAACATTTAATTTGAAGGTCTACTAATACTTACTAAATGTAAAATCAGAAAATCACAGCGAGAGTTAAGGGAACGCAGCAGTCCTAACGACAATGTTAAATGCATTACTGAAGTCAAGCAAAATCATTTGTCATTCAATACTATAATACGCTAGCTAGTTCCGCCCTACATGCCTCTAAGTCTAGATAGGCCATTCTTGAAATAAATTTCCAGAAGGAATGCGACTGAAGCCATTATCACGCCAAAACCATAAACAGTCCAAGGTACAACAGACAATGGTTCATATTCTTTGTAAACACTTTCGCGAGACATGTTCACATTCTGTTTAACTTGTTTAGTAAAATCAATGTCATTTTTATACTTCTCTACCAAACCATTCTCTCGTAACCACAAAGTGTAGATCTCTAGTTTTTCAAACATAGGAAACCCTTTGTACACATAAATTGCATAACTGAATTGAGTGATAGGCTTGTCGAACCAAAAGACACGTTTTGCTGTTTTCCATTGGGTCGACAGCATAGTTAACGTTGTGGCTGTGAACAACCCTTCTGAATTGGACACTTTTTCTAAATCAGTGAGCCATTCGTCACAAGCTTTATTTTCCTCGAAATTTTTAAACACGACCGTCATGTTTCCCACGTATTCTCTAGATACCTTGTTAATACACGGTTTATAGTTGTAAGCGATTAACTCTTCTTCTGATGAAACTTGGTGCTCTTTTTTGGGGTGAATTGTGAAACTGCAGAGGCTTGACTGATAGAAACATCCGATAAGATATGAAAACCACAGCCATTGCAGTAAAATGTATCGAAATTCATTTTTGGATTGTGCGTTTCCATGTCCAAGAAACGTGTCCCACATTTTCATTAGTATATATCCAACATCTCTGTCACGTATCAGAAACTTTGCAAAAATCGAATATATGACAAATGTTATTGCTATTAAAACCCAAACTGATGGACAGAATTCTATATAGATGTATTTCCATGAAGGTACGTTACGAGCTTTTGCCACGACGTACACGTAAGCACCAGCAAACGGAAAATGCCAGTGGAAATAGTCGAAAGCGGACGCCCGGGCCTGGGTGAGGGCTTTGAAGCCCATTATCACGTCCGATACATTGTCCTCTATCAGCTTCAAGGCTCCCGTTACTGTGAAATTTTCCTCAACATTTGCAATTTTTTCAGTGGTGTCGAATTTCACTTTTACATTAAAATGTTCCAGCCAACCTAAAGTTTCCAGCAGGAATATTTCGGAGTTAGCTGGGGATAGGTCTGCTCTGGAGCGCAGGTTTAGAGATGCTACGAAGGGTATAGTAACCCTGAACGTGCAGTTCCGTAGACCAGTTACCAGTTTGTTTGGGTACAAGTCTTCCACCGCGGGCCGCTCGCAGGGACCGCATGAAACCACTTCGTCGTACCGCCGCCCGCAGCCGTAATTCTCAAACGGATTGTACGTGTAAATATTCCCGCCATCACTAGCGTTTACAACCAAAACATTATTCACATGCATTCTCAGTAATTCATCGAAGACCGCAGTGATATTATTTTCATCTACGGATTCGATTACAATCAACATTTTCGCTCTCGGATTCCACGGTCGCTCCTTTGTAAGATTCTTGAAATATTTTACGAAACTAGTGACATTTCGTGCCTGTATCACGTAGACTTCATTGTAAACTTCAAGTTTTGCAGTAGTATTTCGAGTTATAACCGAAACGTTAGAGGAATGAAGTGCTTCCAGAAGTCTGTTATCCTCAGAGTTAATATCAACAAATGTTATCTCGTGTGTAAAATGTTTGCGAACTATATCAGTTAGGCAGATGATGGCACTATCATTAGCTTCTTTTGGCAAAACATTGATTTCACTAGACCAGCACGAATTTAGGAACAGTAATAAAATGAGGAGTGGAATCATTTTCGATTTTAAACTATCAATAGTTTGGTTTTTTTTTTTCGATAGAAGGATTAGTGGTAGCGAGATGTTATGCTCGTTAAGGTCATAACAACAATGAGGCATTACATGTACAATTATTTTCATATAATACATCATCAATAACATAGGTTGACATTGCAATTATATGTGTACGTAGTGTGTTCTTATTAAAATTGTCCCTAATGCCTATGAAATTAAGGCAATCATACAAGTCATTAGGTAAGATAATTATTGTTCATGATGTTAAAAATATGTTAGACATATAATTATTTAAGGTTGCGTTCCAATACCAAAGATTTCACTCGGGGTGATGCGAATTTTACCCTAAATCGTTCCAAAACCGAGCCGAGTGAAACCGAGGGTAACCGAATGATCGCCTGACAGTTCTCCGTCGGGATTTTGGAACGCCTTCGTGAATGCGATTTTCACTCTGACAAGTGCGATTTTTAACGCTGTTTGATTACCGTTAAAATTCGCCTGACAGTTTATTCGGCGGGAAGTTCGTAGTCAATGTCAAACAGACTAAGACAAACAAACATTTTATCTTCGGAATTGTTTTGAAATACGATTGCTTGTATCTGCTAAGGTGTTAAAGCCATAAATAAGACAGAACACTACCCAAAAAAGCTAGAAACCTTTCTGAATTATTTTCGATGACGTTTGATACCCTGTCACTCTGGAATCACTCGCAAGCGTTCCAAAATCATATTTTTTTCTCTTTCTCAAAATAGCTACGTCTCTTTCATTTCTCCGAGTTAAATTCTACCTCACCCTACCTTGGTTTTGGAACGACTTCTTAATATGCAGGTACTTGCGATAGAATTAAAACAGACAGGTAAACGACGATACGATACGGCATTCAAACCTTCAAGAAAAGAGCGTACTCCCATATCAAAGGCCGGCAACGCACTTGTGACTCCTCTGGTGTTGCGGGTGTCTATGGGCGGCGGTAATTGCTTACCCTCAGGTGATCCGTCTGCTCGGACTAAAAATAACTCTTAAATTATTTTTATTATAGAGAAGAAGACGCAGGTATGACTGAAAAATAAACACTGTCATTTAAAAAAAATCATAAACCGTTTATTTATAAAAATTATACAAAAAACATAATATTATAATATACTCTAGAACCATTATAACTAACCGAATTATAATTATTAACGCTATTGGACCATTACAACTCGCCTACCTATTTCAAACTAAGTACGACAGAGATATACCACACTCCCTTACGTTTTAATATTAAATCTTTATTTTATTTCCTAAAATTTATTGATAAATAACACGGTAATGCCTTATTTGCTATTTACAAACGCATCAAAATATTTTTCTACTTTATTTTGGTAAAAAAAGTCATTGACATCACAAAGAGCATAAAATTTGCCGTGTTTACAAAATAAAAACTTGGAAAGATAAGGCAAACTCTTGGGCAAGTTTAAGGGCAAAACATACATATTAAAGCCCACAGGACGAGGAGATAAACTGTTGGTACTTCAATAACGACATTCTATTTGTTATAATTCTCTGGTTTAAATAAGATGTAGCTTTAAGGGTTGAATCATATCAGACCATATCTGGCCGCAGGGAATCACATTTTCCCGTAGCGCTATATTTTTCTGTCGCTCAGAAACATCATATTTTTATTCGACTTCAAAAAAGGAGGAGGTTCTCATATCGGCTGTACGTTGTTTTTATTTTTTTTGTACGTTAGTTACACAATTACTTCGCCAGTTATGGATTGATTTTGATGATTCTTTTTTGTTTGGTACGGAATACTTAAGAGGTGGTCCCATATAAATTTTATCAAAATTGATTCAGTGCATTTTGAAAAAATCAACAAAAACTAAAAAATCATTGCAAAATGTTAGTTGTTCAGCGATGTCAATTATATTATGAAACTAACAGGCGAGATGGTACCCGCCAGCGGACCCCGCTTAACGAAGGGGGACGCCTCAAGTCTTGTAAAACTGTATATGGCGTGAATCCTAAGAATAACACACATATTCTATGGATTTCTTTGCTACGAAATAAACATTTGTATATTTATTATTGCTGCAAAGCACATCACTACTCAATAACCCCTAAGGCAACATCTCATTTAAATAGAAGGTCTGACTTTTTAAATATAAAAGTTTTTTTTTCGAAAAGAAATCCAAAGCGAAATCAGTCACTATAATTACATGTATGTACTTAAACTTTAGAAGAATTAATTTGAGCACATATTTTCTTAGTTTAAATACCATAGATATTACAATCAAATCCTATAGGTACTGACAATAGACAAAAAGTTCGTAGCAATAGCAATCGTATTTCCGATGGCGTAATTATAATGCATAATACATATAATTAGCTTTCAGTTCAACATAAATAAGGCCCCATACTGAAGTGATAAATGTATCAGATCTTGTTAAGGCTTATTTCAATACTTTGCAGGACACAAGCTTTTTGCTATCACAAGATTCATAAGAATTGTATTACCCTGTCTTAAGGCCGTTCCCAGAAAAAATATTATCGATGGTTATGTAAATTCTGGTATGCATTATAAAATAAGGAAACCTTTGAAAAATATTTGCATAGAATACCCATACAACGGAACTTTTTAAATGGGCATAGTTATGCTATTACGATCCAACTGAGTTAAAGTAAGTAAGGGATGATGTACTTTATGTCAGTCCCTCGCTTACTTTAAGTTGGATCGTTATGGCATAACTATGGCCAAACACTTTCATATACAAAGTATCTGGGACGGAATTAAGCTTTAAGGATATTGTTTGCCATTAGAAAAACTGTAAAATGTAGGTACTGTAAAGATTAGGAATGCATATTTTTCAGCTAAAAATCGAATATACATATTTGTGTAACATCATATCGCATCTATTATTATCACATTTCATCACTATACATTTGTTCAAAGAAATTTCTTTCACACTTTAAAGAAACTATACTTATATATTAATAAAATAAATTGTCATGACGTAAATAAAGATGATGATGGAAGAAAATTTAAAATAAAATATATTTTTTTAAAAACTTGATAAACATTTTTTCTCCAAGCTTAACACGCAAGGCTGATGAAAGCAAACCTCTACATTATTTTAAGGCATATTCACTGTGTATTGGACCTCCTCTGGTCAAATTTAAACTAAATTCTTGATTTTAAACCCTAACAAATTGAATTTTACTTCAAGAAACAATGACTCAGTTTTTTACCTTGTTTTCTTAATATTTTTATTTTCTTTCAACGAATATTTTTACTATCTACCAATGATCTTAAATAAAACAGTACTCCAGGAAAACACTAGTAGCATGCACAACTTTTCTAGCGCACGGCGCGAAAACTGTTTACTGCTTTATTCCTGTCATCTCCTTCTAACGCGAAGCTCGTGAAAGAGACAAGCACTGCCATCTAGCGGCGGGCGTGACAAACATCTAACTATCTCTTTTAGTTTTGTGGCATCTCTTAAATCGCCCGTCTCCTTCTAACACAACGCTCATGAAAGAGACAGTACTGCCATCTAGTGGCGGGCGCGTCAAACCTCATGCTACTAGTGCAATCCAATGCTACCAATCACTTATCTGGTAGACTTGAGTTTCCATCTGAGGAAGAGGAAGGCTGAGATACGTAGGACGACGAAGATGAGGCAGAGGGCTGCGATGTCGAGGGTGAAATCCGCATCCAACATGTCCAGTTCTTCGAGGGTCGTCACCGGGTTCTTGAAGTGGCAGTAAGCCTGGAATCAAAAGGTTGTCATAGTATTTCATCGACAGATAGATAGACACATGAAATAATAAATAGATAGATATAAAATAAGTTTTAAGGTATAAAATGTGTATAAAGTGTGTAAAAGTATAAAACTATGAGTTTCTGCTTTTGTGGAGAGAAAGTTTCATTTATTGGAATTCATGTGTTCATTCAAGACCAGAGACAGATGTAAGTTTATAGTTTTTTTCTTTCCTACCTATCCTGACTTTGTGCATGTCGGACGACTGTTAGCTTAAATTACTAGATTTCTGTTTCTCATGTAAATGGCGTAATGTTGTAAATGAGAAATAAAGTATCTTTAAACCTAAAACCAATGTTTTCATCACAGAAATGTTCGATAGAAAGAAAAAAACTGTTTTAATTGTGTTAGATCTTATAAATATGTATGTATTTTTTATTATTATTTTGAAGTGCAATAAAGTACTTATTTTATCTTACGTATTTAAAAGTATATTTGTATGTTTTTCAGTCTCTAGTTCCCATAATACAGGGAACCCTAGTTTGGGGGCGAAAGGCGGAGTGTGATTTGTCCCTGAATATGTAGTTCTCCACATTGGACCTACCTAGCTGGACTGTTTGTCCCATGTTTGTTATACATACTCTGGCATTAAAGTTCTCGAGTGGCGACCGCGCACCGGTAGAAGTAGCTTAGGCAGGCCTCCCACTCGGTGAACCGATGACCTGGTGAAGGTCGCGGGAAGCCGCTGGATGCGGGCAGCGCAAAACCGGTCGGTGTTGAAATCCTTAGGCGAGACCTTTGTCCAGCAGTGGACGTTATTTGAGTTATTGATGATTTAGCGGATGCTGATGATCCTCACCTGATGACACTTCAGCTTTGGCCTGTCGAAGGAGTACGTAGCTAACGCGGTACCCTCGAATCCGTATCTGATGTACGAGAGATAGGTGATCCACCGCAAGTAAACTGGGATCGCGTTGAACGATACGAAGAAACCGCTGAACAGGAGGAATGGCACTGACATTACTGGTGCCAGGAATACGCCGTTCTGGGGAAGAAGGAAAAAAATTAAATCAAAATCAAAACTGAAATACTTTGGTCACTCGCCTAAAGGTTAGGTCGTCGACATCTTCGTCGAGCCACTCGACTATTTATTTATTTTTGCTGCTTCTCCATACAAAATTATAAATTTGATTGGACAGTTTTTATGGAGAAGCCAATTCTTTTTTTGTTTCCTGAAAATACAATTTCTCGTGGAAAGTTGTTCAGTTTCGTCTACTGAGCAAACCCTTAAAGTTTTCGGAAACCTGTGCCTTACACCCTGTATACAAATAGAAGGTCGTTGACATTTTCGTCTTACAGCCACTCGACTTCAGATCAACTCGACTTCTTGTCTTCCGGCCACTTTACCTCAAACAGAAAGAAGGCCGTAGACTTCACTGTCTTCCGGCCACTCGACTTCAGTTAGAAAGAAGGGCATCGACTTATTTATCTTTCGGCCAGGGTCACCACACCATCTTCTAAGTCTTACTTACTAACCTTCTACACTAAAACCTCTTTGTGATAATACATGCAGAGTAAACACTATTGCACTTTTTTGTACAGAAATCTGCAAGTAGCATGCTCAGGTAAGCAGTGTTGTATTATTCTTACTGACTCATTTAGTAGTTACTATAGGTACCCATATTTACCAAAGGTACCAACCTGTACATTCATAGCAGCACCAACGACGAGCCCCACACTCTGTGCCACGAACGAGATGAGCAGACAAGAGGAGAGGAACATCGCGAAACGGAACCAAACCAGAGGCTGAGAGGTCAACAGGTAGACTATTACCACGTAGATCACGCAGAATATCGCCTGAAAGCAAAGGATTTTTTTATCATTTTAATATTCCGGTAAACCACCACTGTAGCTCAGTGTGTACAACGCACACATCGGCAGGTCACACATTCGATTCCCTGCGACTTGATAAGACTCCACCATTAAGTTGATGGTAGGGCGTGTTCCGAGCCTGGGTAGGGCGTGTTCCGAGCCTGCCTTGTTAGCTACCACCATCTTATCTAATTCTTGCAGCCAAAAATCAATTTTAACACAATTTCGTTGGGGATCTTTGAAATCCATCTGTAGGCAATATCACATCATCATCAAGTGATGATGCCGAAATTCACTAACCATCTCACAATCAGGTGGAAAAACAACAAACGATTTTTCATAATAAACTGAAAAATGTTTTGTTAAATTATTATTAATAATTCAAATCGAATCGAATCCGAAAATTAAGTTCGAATCATGTATTTAAATTATAGTTAATGAAAGAAGTTGCAATCTTACCTGGAATGGTATATCTGAGACCGTGATTGCCAGATAGTAGGACCGCAGCGAATACCATCTGTTGAAGTGTTCTTTGACTAACACAGGCATCTCGAGAGGGACTGGAAGAACAAAATACAATTATAAACGATGACTTAATATAAATAAACCACAATGATAAGAGATAATACCTAATTGGGCCCCCCAAAGATTCAAATACCTCAAAATTTTGATAAAAAAAGAACCCTTGTAGGAATCAAACCCACTACTCGCAACAGGCACGAACATTTACATACACGCGGAGATACACTCGCTCGTATATGTAACCTGTGCATCATTTTATAAAAAAAAAGGGAGCTGAAGTAGCATCTTTCGAAGTAGTTGTTATAGAAACTCAGTCCGACACTCGAGATATATATATACTTTTTTTATATGGGATACATTTTATGCAATAAGGTAATTAATATAATTTAACAATAATTTTCCGATACTCACAACTAAGAATAGTGATGGTCATCGAGGTATACATGAGGAACAGCATATTAAAGAAGAGGAACCCGAGGTTAGAGAGGACCTTGGAGCCGTCGTTGCCAATGTCGTAGTAGAGGGCGCCGATGAGGAATCCCACGAGGATGTGAGCGAACAGACGTAAGTACATCAGCGTCTGGAAGAGGGGTTTGATATCAGGAATAGGGTATTTCACTGCATCAACGATTATTTACTAAACATTTTTCACTACATAGCTGTTTTATTTTGAAAGTAGACAAACTTACTAGCTTTTATTTTTTAAATATTGACATATTTAATTAGTGTCCTTATATTTTGTATGCCACTAGTTGGCGAAACACAAGATACCTAAAATAGTAATGTAAGTTACTGTAAGATCGTTTTTACTGTGTTTTCCACAAATAAAATATTTTGTATTTGTATTTTTGTATTTTGATTTCATGTCATTACATGTGTAATTTTTAAATTATATCATAAAAAATTCTTAATGTCATGTAATGTGTATGGAAACGATATCAAAACCGAAATGCTTTTTATGCGAGTAGATGCTCTGCACAATCTTTTAAATCTTAATTTGTAGTAAAGTTGTACCGGACTAAATGAACGACCATATCAATTTATCATGTATTTATCATTTATCAGTAGATTCGTAAACTTTTGTATATTAAGTCGAATTTGGTCTTAAAATGGCGTCGATTCGGAGTTTAAGATTAATCTTATTTGACAGGACTAAACCTAATTTAAGCATCCTGTCCTTGTCGTTTCGATACAGATAGAAAAAGACAAAACACTTAAATTTATGTTTAGTTCTGTCAAATAAGTTTAATCGTGAAAACCGAATCGACACCATTGTGTTCGTTGGTTTAATAATGATTCGTGCAAAATAAAAAGCGTGCTTAAAAAACTTGTTGGGATGTGTCACAAAAATGTACACAAAAATTTAATTATTACCAGGCTTTCAATGCACTGGTTTAATAATGTCTACTCCCTCAAGGTTGCATTTTTGATAAAAATATACGTCCTGACATACAAGTTTTCTGACGTCAAACTGGCTCACAAAATTAATACCTCGCCTTGCGTCATACTACTACTCGTTCGATTTACAATATAATATAAACCGACTATATTTAGGAACTTTTGTAGTATTTATTTATGGTCTATATTTAGAAGCTATTGAAATTCTCGGATTATTGGAAACTGATCTATATAGTACGTATATCTATATCGTAGTAAAATAGAAAAAGGCTAGATAAATTTGCTTCCGATAAACCTTTATTAATACAGGATACAATTTTCTTGGTTTTGTTCCTGTTAACTGCAGATTCTTCTCATAAAGCTGAAAAACTTTCTCCAATCCTTTCTGAGCAAAAAAATTAAAGACATACCTACGTTCTATACAAAATTGGTTAATCAATGCGATCAGTAAGTATAAACCCTAGAGGTCTAGGTTGTTGTTTATAAAAAAAAATGGGAAATTACACTGCGAAATGCAGCTTAAGCTCAGACTAAAAAAGCCTTCATTTATTAATTTATCGGAAATCATCCTGTCAGTTGTGGTAATTCTGTTATTCGTTTGAAAAATTTATTATAAAATTTGAAACAAAAATTGTCATCAATAGCCAAAACATGCCATCTTACGTTATTTAAGAAATCCCAAGTATATTTTCAACAATCGAACGTCAACATAAAATAATAAAAAGCTGTGACCCCTGTGTCAGTCTCCGCGAATCGCATTCGAGAGTCAAGGTCGACGCCCTAACGTTTTTCAAACTAAAGAAATACTTCTCTGGTCCATAGTACAGTCCCGTGCACCAATAAGTATACAAGTCATGCCATCTAGTCCTACTTGCACTACTTTGCTGTATACTTTTACTGGCACGAGACTGTACATATTATTTCGACGTCTCTGGCTTATGACTATACCTTAAGATTAAAAAATACTGACTCTGTGGCTAAGTGGTTTGCGATCCTGACTTCTGATCCGAGAGTCGTGGGTTCGATCCCCACACAGGGCAAACTTTTCTGTGACGAGCAGAATTGTTTGCTCTGAGTCTGGGTGTATTATATCTATATATGTATGTATTTAAAAGTATATGTGTATATATAACAGTCTCTGGTTCCCAAGATACAGGGAATCCTAGTTTGGGGCCAGATGACCGCGTGTGATTTGTCCTGGATATTATTATTATTAATGATATAATCAGAAGTACCAAACCTACTAACCACGTAAGTAGCAAACGTACCTACTCTATACACGTAACACAAGACAAGTGGACTTCGTTCATAACGACGAATGAGGAGACCATTATTTATAAATTAAATACATAGGTAGAAAGAAAGCAAGAAATAATGAATTGCACAGATCACTATTGCTTTCACAATTTTTCAGTCTCGAAATAATATCTAATTCTTCTTTATCAGTGAACATACATCTGATGAGTGCCATAATATACAAGTTAACACAGCAAAAATTACTAAGTAACTGATTCTTTTTGATAGATTTAACTCATAAACTGCTGAACATCTGTGCTTGGTAAACAAAAGATTGAATGTACCTTCATGCGTTTGTTGTTAGCCGCGGTCTTTGTGTAAAGACTAGTCGTCGCAATATCTGCATGGGATTTCTAAAAACAAATTGTTCTTTAAAAGTTTATTGAACCATTTGTTACAAGTTAGTCGCTTATACCGGAAATCGGCGTTACATCCGAAGTCGCTATAGCCACATTATTTTCCTCTGAAAGTATACTTTAAAATCAAGGGACTTAAGTGTAACGTCGCCGTCGCTATAAGCAAAAAGTCGCTACAATAGAGGACGGACGTTATAAATGAAATCCACTGTAGTTCACAGAACTTCGGATCACAATATAAAGTCGAAACCGTTTAAGAAAACATCGTTCCAACATATTGGTTATATTGACCAAAACCATAGGTCCCGGCTGAATGCTATAACATCTTGTATATATGACCGCCATATAAAGAACACGCTTTTAACGACATTGCTTATAACAACATACTGTATTAGGTTCATAGCATAGCACACATATCGGAAACGGAACGTAACCGTATCAACTCGAGCCGTCCAGTATTCTTTGTATGAAACTCCCTAGTCTCCCCTCCCTAGACTGCATCGCACACTAATCGGAATTGGAACGTAATCGCCTTGCTTCGGGACAAACAAGCTCGCTCACGACCCGCCCGCGCTGCAGTGCGTGGTCTCCGCGCTCACGGCTAGTCGTCCCCTCGCTTACGTCTCTTTCGTTAATAGCGACCACGTCTTTTAACTAACGTCTTCGGAGAATTATATCCATACAACGACCGACTGTGTTTTGAACAAGATAAGACAGCCACATCTGGCACAGTACAATGGTCATCGTAAAAGTAAACAAAGTATCGAGTTTAGAGTTGTAATTCTCAGAAACGAAATATACGTGCAGTAAAACCAAAGCCCGCTTTCTCATATTGCTTCATTTCATTCATTTGGTTTGTTATTTATCTGTACACTAGACGCACCGGAAAGTTTGTTATTTATTTGTGAAACTTTTAATATGTCGCAAAGAAAAAGAAAACATTTCGATATCGAAGAAAAATCGCGTATAATATCCAAGTTAGAGAGCGGAACTCCAAATAAAGACTTGGCAAAGCAATATTGTGTACCACACTCGACAATTTCAACCATTTGGAAAGAGAGGGACAAAATCAAAATACTTTTTGACAGAAATTTTTTGAAAATGAAACGAGCAAGAAGAACGAAGCATACGAAGATTGAGGAAGCATTGTTAAAGTGGTTTAAATATCAAAGTGCAAATAATGTGCCAATAAATGGACCAATTCTTCAACGGAAAGCAAATGATTTTGCTAGGCGTTTTGGTGAGGACTTCGCGTGCTCTTCTAGTTGGATTCATCGTTTCCGGATTCGGCATGGCATCGTCGGCGGTAAATTGCGTGGTGAAGCTGTTAGTGTTGATGATGGTGTCGCAGAAGAATGGAAATCGCAAAATTGGCCTATATTATGCGAAGGTTACGGACCAGATGACATATTTAACGCAGACGAAACAGGACTTTTTTATAATATGACACCAGACCGAACTTTAGAATTCAAAGGAGAGAATTGTTCTGATGGGAAAATGTCTGAGATGAGACTAACGATCTTGGTTGCAGCAAATATGACGGGATCCAGTAAAAGGAAGCTTTTAGTTGTTGGCAAATCTGAAAAACCCAAATGCTTCAAAAACATACGCTCAATGCCGGTAACGTATGAAAACAATGACCAGTCATGGATGACCTCAGAAATTTTCAAAAGATGGGTACGAAATTGGGACGCTGAATTAGAAGTTAATAATAGGAAAATTCTACTGTTGATTGACAATTGTCCTGCTCATCCGGATGTTACAGATCTGCAGTGCATTAAACTTGTGTTTTTACCACCAAATGTTACTTCTGTGCTGCAACCTATGAACCAAGGTGTTATTCGATGTTTAAAATCTCACTATAGAAGACTGCAAGTGTTAAAGTTGATACAAAACCTTGACAGCGATGACCAGAAAAGCTTCACGGTTCTTGATGCCATCTTGATGATATCAGAAGCATGGGAAAACGTTTCACAAAATACTATAGCTAACTGCTTTAGACATGCAGGTTTCAAAGACCTTTTAACAATATCCTCAGATGATGACGAAGTGCCGTTGTCGGAAATTATTTCCGAGACTGATGCTGATGAAGAAGGCATTTCTTTGGCTCAATTAGCACAAAATCTACGACCTGCTTTATCTGCTACGGAAGCAGAGCAGCTTATTGATGTAGATAACTCTATTGCAATTTGTGCGCCAGAAGTTAAACAGGAAAATGAGGAAAACGATGAAGAGGCTGAAGAACAATTTAAATTGCCGACTCTCAATGATGGTCTTAATGCTGTTAGTGTATTGCGAAAAATATTTCTTTTTAAAGAACAGTTCCACATTCAGGGAAATTATGATGATGCACTAATTAAAATCCAACGTGATCTACAAAATTCGTACATTCGTCAAAACTGTATCAAACAGACTAAAATTACAGATTTTATGAATACAGTGCAATAATAAAATGTATGTCTTACATGTTATTTCATATACATTAAATGTAAAATAAAGAAAATGTAGTTTTATTTTATACATAAATATACTATTCCTAGTAATATATTCGGACTTATATGTAGGCGAATTTGTACCTCAAAAACATTGCTACGGTTGTTACGACTATCGGTTATTACGACCAAAGAGTATTCCAATTCCCTTCGGTGTCGTTATTACAGATTTTGTGATTTTACTGATTGTTATATAAAATGAAACTTTAAAATGTATGTAGTTGTCACCAAAAGACTACCTGATCTGCATTTATATGTTTGCGAGCAATATAGTCTTTGTGTTGAATGTATGCTAGAAAGTGACAGAAAGAAGAAAGCCTGACAGTCCTAATATTTTTTTAAATATTTTATTTTAAAAAATAAAATAACTCTCAGGAACTTTTAAACATGTTATGTGTTGTGAATCTCATCTAACTAATATTGTATTATAAATGCGAAATCTAATGTTTGTTTGTTTGTTTGTTCCGCTTTGACGCCGATACTATTGAACGGATTTGGATGTGTGGTAGGTAGATAGATAAAAGACTCGGCTAACACATAGGATACTTTTTATCCCGGAAAACTGAAGGGTTCCCGGAGGAATGCTTCAAAACCCAAAATTTCCACTCCGTCACTAGATGAAGCCATCTTAACATATTCTTTCCCTGTGGAACCAATTCTAAAGTCCACGCAGACAAAGTCGCGGGCTAAAGCTTGTTTTTAACATAATGGTGTTGACTCTGAAGTACAAATATTGGCCACTAAATAAATAAATAAATTTTGCTTTATTTCATTGACCTTTTTAATTTACCTACGAGATCAATGGACAATAGTTACTATTTTTAAGTTACCCTAAAGCGATGAGGCGATGACACTAACTGTCATGTAAGTAGGTACCTACGTACAGTTGTGAACAAAGAGGTTGTTGTGAATAACTTTACTGTTGACGCATGGTTTACGAACGTGACTTCGACTCGAGAGAAACTACAGGGATCAGTGTTTGAGGACGCAAAACCGTTATGTCTTGACATGGAGGTGCTAGGTTTTTGTAGATGTGCGAAGTATATAATACAGCAGGGTGTATGAAAGCAAAAGTAGGAGACGTCGTTTCTACTCATCAGTTATTTAAATTTTATTTAATATGATGACAAGAAGACCCGGGCCCTACATTCTGTATACATCATTTTAAGCGCATTACATTAAATCTTTTCGATCCAGTCCCAGTTTTTTTTACCCAACTACGGAGAAGCAAACAGGAGGGTTATTCGTCTATAACATCAAACTTAGCTGAAAAATAAGAGCTGTAATATTAAAAAAATACATACCCAATCCCTACGACTGAAGAGCAAAGTCCTCTTGAGCACTACCCAGAACTGAGTGAGCTCAGAAGTGGCGTATCTTCGCGGAGATCCGTTGTATCCTAAGAGGGCCACGTCTGCATTGTCCTGCTTTTCTGCGTCCATCTGAACAAGGTGTGGCTCATCTGTAAGGGAAATGGTTTATGAAAATAAACTTGGTTTTGGTTGACAGCCTGAAGCTTCGTGTGCACAGATTTGCGGAGGTTTTCACAGATGTTTCTGTGATAATTTATTTTATTATTTACGTCAATATTTTGGAAATGTCATATTCAGCTTTGACCTTTGTTCAGCAGTGATGATGTAATATTCAGATTTATTTGTTTCTAAGTGAGAATATCTTAGTTTTAAAATTCAAATACACGTTATTTGTTCCATTTACAGGTAGGATCATATGATGCCATCGATATAGGAGAACATTAGATGAGGTTAATACTTCACGAAAGCGTAGTCGCTGATAGTAGTTTGCTCCCCTATGTTGAGTAGCGCCACCTTTTCGCGCACCATCAGCAAACTATTAATCGACGAGTCAACATGTCTCACGCTCCCGTATTTAAATGATAATATGTCTTACTGTAGAGTGAAATGGTGTAAAAACAATAAAAAAAAATAAAGAACAAACTAACAGCAACATTTCTTATTACTTTTTTCTTGTTATTTTATGATTATTTTGTTATTTATAGCGATGCTACGCTACTCGTCGCTAGATGTCGCTAGTAGATAACATTAATTAAATATATGCTTACCTACTCGTCGCTAGTAGATAACATTAAAAACATCAACCTTAGGCACACAAAAGCCATATTTGTTTAAATACATGCCTCCCTCTTCACCCCGCTTCAGCCCCCGCAAGACGAAAACGCTGGTTCAAAAACAAACAGAGCGAGTAACCTTATGCAATGTTCTCCCATATCGATGTATGATGCCCTGTATTTTGGCAAGAAATTATATCTCCTATATCATTACACAATCAATTTTTGTATGTCTCGATGAGTTTTAATGTCTAATTATCCTTCACATCAAACGGAACAAGTAAATTTGTAACTGAGCTACCTGCTATTGTTACTGATTGCTATCAATCAATTATGTATGTGCAACCTTCCGTAGGTAGGTATATTTCACATTTCACAATACGACTGCAGGTATAAAATGTACATCATACATTACTATAACCTATATAGATCCTATATTATTTTAAAGTTTTGTCAAAATTCTTATTTAAATATTATTTTATTCTTTGGTTGCGTAAATGTGGCAATTGTAGATGCAACTAATAAAAATAAACAACTTAGTCAAAAAAAAAAGATTGACCAAAAGCAATATAAAACTTTCTATACGCAAATCGTCTCATCAATATTATTGACTGAGGCCGCGAATCTGACCGATACTGGATTAAAAAAAGAGGCTTATTTATGTTTTTCCGTATGTCCGAGAATTCTGAGTATCAAATCAAAGTCTGGTCAGTAGTTTAGCTTTAGAAACAAACACAGAGAGAGTAACTTTCGCATTTATGTTCTAAAGTATAGATTAGTATGGAACTCAAAAATGTTTCTAGAAAATTCCTTAGGAAAGTTGTTCAGTTACACGACATTTTTTTTTGTCTCCACTAAAAATCACTCTGTACATATAAAACAGGAAATTTATTCTAATGACGATGTGACCTTTATTTTTTATTATCTATGCAGGTCAACGTGTAATCTCTACGTTTAACAGGTTTTTATAATATTTTGTTAAATATTATACAGGGTGTAACAGAAAGATATCTAACAAGAATTTAATTGAGGCAGTTTTGAGGAATCACGTCGTAAACTTGCTTAAAAAAGCATTGAACGTTTCAAAACGAAATCATGAAAAAAAAAAACTAAAAAAACTGAGGTACAAATAATTAATGGGACTAATAATTTACTACATTTATTTAGCAGTCGTCGAGCTACGTAAGACGCCTTATAGGCGACTTGAAAACTTCTGACACTGATGGGATTGGCCACTAGCCCCATAACCTCCTCCAATCCGGACTTGGCCCCGGTGTGTGGCCTAAGACCTGTTGTTTCCAAAGTATGGGAAGAGTCCCATGCCCCTGAAGAGGGGACGATACAATATTAGTTTTTACGACACATGGACATTATATAACATAATAAACATTTGAGTTCCAACATTTATTTTACACTTAACTCTTAATGTTTTATAACGTCTAATCGTGCTATTATCGAAACATAAGTACGAAGTCTTTATCACAGTTATAAACAATAATTATTAATTAATAGATCTATACGTTACTATCTATAGTCGAACCGTAAGCGTCATCGCACACTGGCCCATCTGGACACCGATAAAACGCCAAGTATCTGTCGTCCCTATTCCTATATGTTATCTGTCTGAAAGAGACAGAATATTCATTATAGTAAATCTCTAAAATGCTATTATTTCTTTCAGATTGTACAGGAATAAAAGACTTTATTAGACTTAAAGTTCTACCGACTTTCTTATCGGACGGTTACCGGACCAGCGACACAGAAAAAAAATACATGTATTATTTTTTAATATGACGATAATAAAGCATTTTTGAACTAAAAAACTGTTTTCCGTGCAGTGTGCGGTGATGCTTACATTATTTCTCATCATCGTCACGTGTCCACGGCCGCGTGACACCGGAATAATTAACTCTAACGTTGTTTAATGGACTTTGACATCAACACTAGGCGTTTAGAAATATTATAGACATATAGAATCTTTTTAGTTTTTCGTTTTCAACTCTGAGTTACTCGTATGGTATCGCGTCCACCATTTTGAATTTAGAACTTCGATATACAGTGACCTAATAAAATACAGGAGTTACTATTCTGACGAAACCCCAATACATATTAAGTCATTAAGTAACCTTAGTTAAAATGAGTCCAAATATTGCTGTGTTCGAATAAAAGGTATATTTTCATGGTAAATGTAAACATATGCATGTTGAACATAAATCGAGTCAAATATGACAAACTGTGTTCTACCAATTTTTAAATGAAACCTTTTGATTCTCAAAAAAATCTATAAATACATAGAAAAACATTATTTACTCGCTAGAGCAGTCGAGTAAGATGTAAACGTAAAAAATTTTTGTTACTCACTCTTTCCTTTCGCGATTTCATTCGCCGCAAACTGAAGCAGTCCATTCTGAAGGTTGCTAGCTCCATTCCCGTTAGGCACGTTTTCCTTAAACTTCTCCGGCACTTGTGAGAGGTCGTTCTTATCCCATTCCTTGCCTTGGAGGGACACCTCCATGTCTTTCTTGTTGTTAAGGTCTGGGACTTTCACGTCGGGGAAGGGAAGGCCGTTTCTGTGAGATACGAAGGGTTTGTTAATAGGTTGCATACAGAATTCAAATAATAATAAAAAAACCTGTCTTTAAATTATATGGGTAGGGTAAAAAATACAGGTGTCACAAAACAGTATTGCCGTTACTATTACCATTACGATGCATCTACTTATGAAAATGAAAAAAAATATTTTTCTACAACATTGCTAAGTCGTATGGAAACTGTATGGAAGGTAACATTTTTTGAAAATTTGTTACAGTTATCTTCCAGTTATTCAGTATAACGAGGATAAGCCCAGGTTAATGGGCCCTATACCTATTTGCTGCACTATGTATAGGCGTATGTTAAAGATTCATCATCATCGTCAGCCGAAAGACGTCCACTGCTGGACAAAGGCCTCACCCTTTCTCCACACCGACCGGTCCTATGCTGCTCGCATCCAGCGGCTTCGCGCAACCTTCACCAGGTCGTCGGTCCACCGAGTGGGAGGCCTGTCTACACTGCGCAGATCCGCATTTAAGATAATAGTTTAACCTTATTGGTAGGTTTAATAAGAAGTCAATGATAAGAGCCATGCACTATGTATTATCCAACAAAACATATATTTAACGCCACTATAATCTACTCAATAAATAAAACCGAAAATATTTTATTCAAAGTAGATGCCGTAGCAAATTACACTTTTCGGAATCTTTTTCATTCCTAATACGAGGTTCCTACGACTTAATACAATAACTCTATAAATCATGAAAGTATTAAATTCCTTACCTAATATCATGTTTTCCGTTGTCAATGGCGCCGACCAGCTTCCCAGTGTGGTCACCATATTCCCCGCACGAGACCTCAATGATGAAGGATGCTGGGTTGTGGTAAGATGGGCATCGAAGGTTGAGACTGCCCAGCCATTCCACTGTGGACAAATAATGATAGGTCATTGCTATTTTATCAGGAAACTCAGCAAAAGGTTTACTGTCCACTTCATTGTAAGCGGAAAATTGGAAACGCCCGAAAAAAAGTAGCTTCTACTCAGCAGGAACTAAACCACTTTCCATAGGAACCTACTTATACTCAAATTGCAAAAAATATTTAACTTCACATACAAAGTTGGGCAAAGAGGCTGATTAATTTATAGTGTAGTTCAAAATGTTTTTGCAATTTGAGCATTGACTTTTGGGCTTTAATAGAATCTAGAGTTTTTATTGTATTTTAAGTGGGCCCCTTTATCTTAAATTCTTGACAATACAGGTTTAAAAAAAAGATAAAATGTCAATGCACTTAACAGGTTTTCTTTTTTGTAATATGCTGTATTGGCAGTCCAAAGATCCTCATGTTCTGATCATTTGTTGTTTTTTAGCTTAAAGATCCTAAAAGACCCTAGTTATTACACCTGGCTTCCCCGGGATTGCTTATTGCGGTTATCTGGTTGTCCGAAATATATTGTGTGTTCAAAAGATTGAGTTCAAAAGAGGGTGTGTGAGTACGCCAGCGTATGTATTTACAGTTTGAAGTAAGTTTGATGTAATACATTAGTTTCGAAATCAACAAATTTTACGTTTCTTAAAACGTAAACTTATTTCAGAAATGATAAAATATAGACTATTGCTTAAGTCTTAAGTCGCTCAGCTTGAAGTGTAATTGTAAGGTTAGACTTGCTAAACCGGTTTCTAATCTAGACACGAGGAAAAACTTTAGCCAACTTGTCAATGAGTGCTTGCAGTTACGGCCATGTGACAGTTTTTTATACTAAAATCGAATGACTTGTAAATACTTATTATAAAAGAAAATAAAGTCGGTTGAAATGACGGGTGAAACTGGAATGGATAAAAATTCTTGGACACGCAAACAATAGCTAGGGTTTTCCAAAAGTATTCAATATTCATGTCGCGTATATTTCTGAGAGCGGTACAAGACATTACGCATTTGTTTAATGTAAGAACATGATTTGTACTTTTAAAATAAATGCAAGTTTCTTGACATGACATCTACTCAAGAAACATAAAAACTTTTTTCAGAAACGTATAGTCGAGATACAAACATATTTTGGACTATCAGATATTATAATCAGATTCAAATTTAATCAGCTTATTTTATATGATAAGCTACCGTCATCTATGGACACCAGCAATCTAAAATGGGCTAAAATGAGCCACACGATAAGAAGAATTAATTAAGATCAGTGCTTCTAGAGGGCTAAGATGGAATGTCTCCTATGCAGGTAATAATGTGCTACAAACCCGGACTGATCATGTTGCTTCACGACAGGTATAGAGCGAGCACCTAGTCAGAACTTGTGTAATAAAGTCCCGCTACCAGTATGATTCGAAAGTACTATAAAGTATTAAATCTCTACAGTCTCCCATTGCAATCTTTTTAGCGATGATGCTTTTCAAAAATAATATATATATATGTATATCGGTTTTGAATTCTTCCGACATCAAACGCGATGCAGTCGTTGAAGACTCACTGACTAGATAACGTAAAATGAACTTGTACTTCATTAAAATCACAATGAAAATACAAACAAAACTCAAGTCTCCGAGTTAGTTTCATTTCAGAGCAAAATCCCCAGGTAGTGGCAAAAACCTTCACAGCACCGACAAGAAATCAGCATTAAAGCTTGAGTTCTATTCGCCCTTATAGCAAATAAAAAAGAAAACCCCAAAACATTTTATCCATGGAAATGGTACTATTACTCGAGTCGCAATTTACGATAGGCCTTCATTAAATTACAATACAACTCCTGCATATTTTTGATAAATCAAAAGACGACTAAAGGCGATGATGGTAGAACGCTAATCAATAATCCTCAATATATTGAGAGACTTGCTTTCTTACCTACCAACATAACGGAATATATTAATAATAACGATAACATAATTGCAATTAGTGGCAAGACTGATAATTCCCTGGTTAGATAGCTAAGTGGACTTTAAGTATGCCTCATCATTAAACTATTCTACTGTGCTCTTACAGGGTTTCATGTGTGCTCCTTTTATTTTATCTTACACCTGTTTATTTTACACCATGAAAGCGTGAATAAATAATTGACCACGCTGAATACGTTAAAAACAACCGACTTCAATCGCAACAACTCCAATTTTGCTATGTTTTGTTGATTTTCTCAGAAACCGCTGAATCGATTTCGATAAAATTTATATGGGACCACCTGTGAAGTATACCCTTTCAAACAAAAAAAGAATTTTCGAAATCGGTTCAGCGTCTTCGAGTAATCGGTGAACATACATAAAAAAAAAAAAAAAAAAAGATTCCGACGAATTGAGAACCTCCTCCTTTTTTTGAAGTCGGTTGATGAATTGCGAATTATTAATCCTCAACCTTCTGATTGTAAATGTATGTTATCTACATGCTACATACACATGAACGACTTATGTCTATAATATAAATAGTGAACACGGTTGCACTGTCTATTTTATCAAAATGACCACTGTCTCTTTGCCACTTTTTCATAACAACTACTGTTTTTTCTGAAATGTCTACCAAAAGTTTCAGAAAACCGATCAAGCGCACAATGTCCACTTTACCAAAATGACTAGCATTTTTAAACCCATTATAGTGATTAATTTGTAAAATAGTAACTTTTCCCTTATAGGCTTTTTAAAACGACATAAAATGACATTTCATTTTAACATTTAGCTAACTATAATATTAGTCATCAGTTTCAAAAACTATATAAAAAATATTGCACTTCATTCACTTTATAGCAATTTTTATTTGTCATTTAGAGTCGTATTTTTATTCACTTACATACTTGGAAAAAACTGATAACTATTCATTTTCCTTGTCTCTCCTTCCTCAAGGTTTTTGTTCCTCGATAATACTTTAACATACCTATGTAGGAAGACGATATCAATTATGCTAATCCTTCTTTACGTTTACTTGATGTTTCAACAATTTAAGATGTACTTAAAACAAGAGAATAAAAAAAATCTTGATTGAAAATCGTCAGCGTTGGTCTTCAAACGTAAAATAAAGCAAAAAGTCTAACAATAACGGGATTTGACGATTTGACCACAACTGCCTGTAGACTTTTGCTACAACACTGACATTGTCTATATTTTGGCAATCCCTAAATATCTTCTTCTTGCTTGATATTGCTTGATATTTTATAACACAATTTGACTAATGAATTCGAAAGTAACTACCGTACTCATTAGCTAACTTTCCCCTAACACTCCATACAAATAAAGTTTAGCTTTATTTATATGATGTACAAGTTCCTACTAGATAACTGAATGAGCCACTGAAAATACCACTTCCTTCGTCACAGGCTACGATTCATTGGCGGGGGAGATCAGTGTGGCTTCTTTACGTAATAACAGTACTTTAATACAAATTATATTATGGTACTAATCCGGTTATCACGACATAGCGCCTCATCACATCAGAGAAAACAACAATTCCGGCCCATTTTTTTTGGAACAACATAATCTATTCTACGATAAATAAGCACGAAAATACTCACCCAATCTTCCAGTACTGCCTTGGTAGACGCACTGCCCGTCGGCCAATGTGTACAGATGGTCAAACATCTCAAACAGCCTAGCCGACGGCTGGTGAATAGTACAGATTATGGTACGGCCTCCTCTAGCTAGGGTCTTCAGCAACGATATGCATTGGAAACAGGAGGAACTGTCAAGTCCAGAAGTGGGCTCATCAAAGAACATAATAGGCGGGTTGTTGACGAGCTCTAAGGCTATGGAGAGACGTTTCTTCTGTCCTCCTGAGAGGTTGGATGTCATGGTCTTGTGGTGCTCTGAGAGGCCGAGGGTTTCGAGGATTTCTTGGATCTGTAAATAATGGGAAATCAAATATGAATGACAATCATTGTGGTTGTAAATTAAATGCAACATGTTATCCTTATGGTAAGACAATCCATCTCCGTCCTACATATATGACTGAAGGATAGAATATATTTTTACTTACCACTTCCTCCTTATCAGCAGAGGTGGTGGCTGACGGTAGTTTCAAGGCCGTCGCTACCGACATAGCCTCTTCTACAGTCAGGTTTCCATGGAGCTGGTTGTCCTGCATGATGTAGCAGGAAAGCTTTCTGAAGCTTGACAGGTTGCGCTCCATGCCGTTTACTGTGATACTGCCCTCCATTCCAGATGTCCTGATGGAAAAAATAGATTTGAGTTAATGGATGATAACGCACTTGAATTTATCGCTACGTCGCATTTTCATGCGGTGCGGAGTTTATTCGAAAATATGTATAATCTACGCCTGGATGGAAGAGGTATTTGTACAATAATGTCTAATATCTATAATTGTACAGTAGCAACACGAGTAACTGTGTTGCTTTGTTACCAAAGATTATTTTTTTTATTATCTCGTCCACGTAGACTTAAAATTGTAACAGTCTGTCAAACTCTTTGAGAATTTCATTTTCTGTAGAAACTTTAACACCTCATTTTACAGTTTTAGGATGAAATTCCTTTGCTAATGCCGCTCTACACCTTTTAAGGAACCTATGTTCTAACTTTCAAGTTCTTATTATAAATATTAAGGCGTACGTTGTGTTTGCCAGTCAATCAGTAGGTCAGGATTGCATCGTCGCGTATTATTTTAAAGGAGATAATATAGATACACTACAAATATAATAGTCTGATCCTGAGCAGTAACTCTCAAAGTTTCGCAATGACAAGCATTCAGTATCGTGTTCGTTTTTTTTAATGGTTGAACGATGCTAAATCAATTTGAAACTTAAACTGCGAGAAAACGTGTTTTTCCTCGGCTACAAGGTTTAATTTATATGAAGGATAAGTGCTTTTGAATTTGTGTTAAATGCTTTATACACTGTTCTTTGAGACCGTCTTAGAGGTCAAAACCCAAAAATGTACCCAATTTCCCCAGAAGACGGGTGTGACGTAAGAGGTGACGATGGATCGATCCTTATTAATCCATCTAGTGTCAAAGGATATACAGGGTGCAAAAAGTCTTCCCACACAAATTTAAAATAGAGACGGCATACATAGTTTTTTTTGTTATCTGTAAGTTGATCGGCTAACTTTATATTGTATAAAGACAAATATTACAAAAACAAATAAGTCAGAAAAATTAAATAAATATAATTAATTTAATTTAATTCAGTCATTTAGACAAATGTTTAAAAAAATCAAAATTCAGTATGTGTAGAAGTCCCGGTTAACGTTTACAGGAGAGGTCCTTTTACACCTTGAATACCTATTTAAACTTGTTATATAAAAAAATAAAACTATATTTACATACAGTTCGCTGATAAGAACCATATATATGATTTATTTGTTCTTGTTTAGAGTTTAGAGAAGTTACATCACACAAATTATAAATTTACTCGTAATGAATGATATTGATTGGTGTTTTCAGTTACATAAATACATGATACATGGAGTACAAAGTTTAATCTACATAATATGTAGATGTAAGATAATATTATTATCTTATATGTTAATTTTGTGCATTATTTTATCCTTCAGTAATTCACAAAAAATAACTTTATAATTGTTGAGCGCAAACGATCGATTCGATTTGCTTACTGTATTGGCGAGACTGTAAGGACTTGTAATTTGTTGTTAAATAAAATAATGAAATAAATTTCTATGTTTCTTCATCACGTTCAATAATGTTAAGCGAAGTGATGCATAGAAAAAAGCCGCATAAAATTGCTGTCCACAATACAAATCAGACATTGCTTAAGGAAAGCTGCACGGGTGGATTAACGGGTGGAGTACTCGTAAATAAGGTTTTATCCTCGGGATATCCCAATGACCACGCTGAATACGTTAAAAACAACCGACTTCAATCGCAACAACTCCAATTTTGCTATGTTTTTGTTGATTTTCTCAAAAACCGCTGAATCGATTTCGATAAAATTTATTTGGGACCACCTGTGAAGTATATACCCTTTTAAACAAAAATAGAATTTTCCAAATCGGTTCAGGCGTCTTCGAGTAATCGGTGAACATACATAAAAAAAAATTAAAAAATAAAGATTTCGACGAATTGAGAACCTCCTCCTTTTTTTGAAGTCGGTTAACAATTAGGTTTTTTGTATAGTAGATGTGAGACCTTTGCTTTAGGACTATAATAAACGCTACGCTGGATGCAAGTGGCTTAAAATCATGCTAAGTGCAAAGGTTATTGGAGAGGCATATGCCTCCTTTGAACATAAGGTTAAAAATGGACGTCTTCATACCGATATTAGGTTTTTGCATAGAGTATTGAACCATTATCGAACCACCACATATTGTATTGTCAGTTGAATTGTATCACGAAACTCGTTGCATTTTGCTAGCCTTTAAAACGCTTTTAAGTTATTTCAAATGGATAAACACTTGTACCTAAAAATTGATAACACCTAAACAGCTTCAATCTTGACGTTTTCCTCATACCGAAGCATGTTTCGTGACGTAAACAGAATTAATATGCCATATATGAGCCGAACCGGTCGTTTGAGGACTTTACGTGCGTCTACCCTTGACATACGAATCGTGGTGAACATCGCTGTTTGTCCTGCTATGTAAACCGCACTTCGGTAAAAATACCAGTTAAGCAGACCCTCGACTAGCCACCGTATTCGCAAACATAGATTCGCAAATTATTATTTCTTGCTAAATGATAATTTCGACCTGTGTTTAGATTAGATCGTGTTTTTTATTGCGATGGACAAAACTTAAGTCTTCGACGCATGTATGATATAAATGGTTTTAAAAAAATATATACAATTGCCTTACGGTTCCCTTACGGACCTTATGGAACTTTTTAAAATGTTTTTCTATTCTATAGTTGTAATATATTAAAAGAAAAACACTTCCGTTTTTACCAGGGTTTTCTAATCATGAAACTGAAAAACTTTACTTACACTGAATACGCATTTGTTTTTTTCTTTGCGTACAAATCGATCGAGCAACAAGACAATATTGTATGGAGAGTCTAAATAGTCAAAAAAAAAAACAGTACCTATGGGTTCCTTGGGATAGTTGTACAGTAGGAGTGGTCTTTTAACAAACTGTATTTATGTTTCTGTTGTAAAAAAAAATATATCGTACGGACCACAAAATTCTGGCGTACTCGTACTTTTTGTAATTTCTAAATCAAAGAAAGTACGCTGTACGCTCGGTATTTGTATCTTAAACAAGGTATAAAAAGTTTACTCTCCTACCTCTGTTTACGTTATTAACTTGTTTTTCTTTATTTTCGGATTAGTGTCACAAATATGATTTATTGTTAGTAGCAATAGCAATGTCATATCAATAACATTAACTAACCAGGCCAAGGAACTCAATTTTTTTTTAATTAATTAGTCGCGTTTCTAGTTTCCATACGATTTTCTAATATAGAAAATAATTAATAAATATAATATAACTGTAGGCAGTAATGACAAAGTTTCGTTCGACCATGACTGTAATCATTTTAAGATAAAAATCATCTAATCTATCAACATAGTAGATTTCTATCAAATCAAAGGTTACCGTTTGCGAATGTACAGGGTGAAATTGAAATCGCAGAACAAACTTTTACTCTGGTTTCTGCTCATGAAACTGAACAACTTTCTCTAAGGAACCAATTCAATCGGAGCAAAAAAAATTTGGACTCTTCATACAAATCGATGACATGAGTAGCCAACTTTTGTATGGAAAGTCAAATTTTTTTTTGCTCCGTAAATCGGAGCAAAAAATTGTTTGAAAAACTGATTCCTTAGAGAAAGTTGTTTAGTGTCATGCATGACTGGAAGCCACAGTTAAAATTTGGTCCGCGATTTTCAATTTCACCCTGTAATTTCATTTTCTTAGTTAATTGACTTACTGACAGGTAGTTTCTTATGCAAAGTAAGGTATTACACTGGCAAATCAAATACCTACAGATACACAAAAATTTTTAGATATGTATTTCAAAAACAAGCCAAGTGCGAATTGGATCACACAAAATATACGTCCAATTAATAGTTCATAAAAACGATAGCAGCATTTGGCTACAAATTAACCTAAACAGAACAACTGCCTAAAATTATCCTATTTTATAACACTCGGGGGGTCCAGATGAATTTAGAATTTCCAAATTAATTTAGCTGTTTAAGTTACAGTCTCAGGCAAACTACTAGATATAACTACATACCATTTCTTAGCTGATTAGCCACTTATGTAGGGAAAATCATTATACAACAGGTACATATGTAAGTATTTGCAATTTCAGCATTTTTTTTAACAAAAGCTGTTCAAAACTCTTGAGCAGAATTGACCCCTCCTAAATTAAACAATTTCTGTACTTTTTGGCACACCTATAAAGTCATACAGTCACAGACAGAACACATCCATGTGGTGTATTCCGGTGAATCCGCTCTTCTCCCACAAACTGCGTGCGCGCATGGCATATCAATTAACGTTATAGCGCTCTAATTGAACTTCAAGCCCTCGATAAAGTAGTTACGATAAAGGCAGAACACGATAGCAATTGCAGTGACCGGCCTGACCCAATTAAAGAGATAACTGGATCCGGTATGACGTATGCAATGTTTTCACATCCTTATTTATCGGGAAAACATAAAAATAATACATAGGAAAATATACATAGTAACACTTCTGCACCCGACTGCCCAAGCGAATGGTGAAGCTTTTAGAGTGTATGGTGTATGTTGTATGTATGTCCGTTTCATACAGGGTTATTTTTGGACTCCCCACCAAACCAATGGTTAATATGCAAAAAAAATTTGGACCTTTCATACTAATTTGATCACGTGATCAGATCAGCCTACTTTGTATGGAGATGCCCAATTTTTTTTTGCAAATTGACAAGTTGCTCAATTACATGAGTAGAAGCCACTGTGAAGTTTTGGTGGGGAGTCCAAAAATAACCCTGTAGTTACCGCTTGGACCCAAACCGTTTTTTTGGACTGGGGAGTGTGAGGTGTAGTTAGATTTTTCCTTCTCCCTTTATAAATTATCATAGAATTAGATTTTAAGCAATCGAGGTTCTTTTGTTGGTTATTAGGTTATTTCTAAAGTGGCAACACTTTCGAAGCTCATGTATCGAATAGTGACTCATCGGCATTTCAAATCACACTCTTGATATGTAAAATACAATTGGCCCAATTGACTCATCAACTCGATAATTTTCATCGTTTCAGCCCACATTAGAAGCGACCTGAACATCAAATGCTAATTCGTAATACAAACCAATCAATTTTTTCTTTAATGGTTTTATTGAAAATACACCATTATTGTCCTAAAAACCTATGTCGGGACTAGAAAGAATTTTTCTAAACGAGAACTGGACGAATATGACTTGTTATGAGGGAAAATACTATTTTCTTCCTACTGGTTTGATTCATCGTTTGCAGTTAAGTTCTTAAGACTTATACGGTACCGACCGACATAGATACACTTCACGGTTTTTTTTTTTAATCGACCGGTTAGTTAAAAAAACACAGAGTAGGTCTTACACTTACACACCACAACTATAAGAACTATATGTATTGATTCATTGCTCTTTTTTTTTCTTGAACATTTAGGTAGGTTAGGTATACAGAAGTCAAAAACGTTGAAATTTTTGGTTTCCTTGCTTCAATTTAGTCCATTTTTAAAACAACTTTGAATGTAAAAAACTGGTGTAGGAGAAATTTTATCCTTATATATATGTGCGTGACCAAAATTGTGGACTCAAACAAGTAAGTACTCCGATTTAAGTATTGGTATTTGGTACAGTCTACAACGTAGGTACTTGCATATTTCTTATGAGCTACGATTTGTAACGAGTAATACATATCTTACAATTCTTGGTTTCTTACACACACACGCACCTAGCTAATGTCGTAAGATCTTCGTCGGCGTTTGCGTTTGCGCAACTTTACCTCATCGCGCTCCACCGGCTCATGTCACGGCTGGCGTTCAGGTGATTAGGATAGATAATAATTATAACTCTAAGGTTTTACCTATTAGACAGAGATTATACTGGAACACTATTAGGTGTAGAATCTGTTAACTAGGGCTTTTTAACTCATCACACTAAACAAATATTGATCCACGACTTTGCGGGAATCTTTAGAAAATTTTGGTCTTTTCACATATCTGATCAGCTGACTGGTCAATATTATCCATGGAGGATCCAACGTAGAATAAGACTTGTTCCAGTATGGTGAGTAGAAGCCCTAGCTAATGGGTCCTATACAGTATACTTATTTTTTGTTACGCACTGAGTAATTGAGTAGGTCTCATTAAGTATAAAGTATACATTTGCAATAAAGGAAGCAACAAAACAGATATAGAACTAGGCAGTTGATAAATCTTATAAATAGCCCCAATTAACGAGTCCTTCACTAATTATGTTACATGGCTTATAAGATTTACAGTAATAAACGGTTCGAAAACAATTACAAAACAAACTCGCAAATATAAAACGAAATAGGGTGTAACTTCATACGAGTGAACTTCTGATATACTCCGATAACTCCTTGAAGCGCTCTGCATGTTACTAGAACGTATTCAAAAATAGAATAATGTAAAAGAAGAAGGTACTCACTTGTATCCCGTGAGGATGTTGAGCAGTGTGGACTTGCCCGCGCCAGAGGGACCCATGATGGCCGTGAGCTCGCCCGACCGCAACCGCCCCGACACCGATTTGAGGATAGTTTTGACATCTGCGGAAAAAAAAACGAATAAGCGAACATGACCTAACTCGTAATCTGAGAGGGAAAGAGAAGAAAATTATCATGGAAAGTAATAACAAGATACACCCAGGACACTCCATACAAATCGTCCGAGTCATTTACCTACTACGACCTCCCTTTCTAACGCGTAAAGAGCGAGCAAGATAACCGAGTGACGACTGTATGGTCCGTCACCGAATCCTACCCTCAGGAGGGGTGAGGTCGTCTTTAGAGAGCGGCAGGACATTCCCTCGATATATTAACTATTGTTATAACAACCCATTACGTCCCCACTGCAAGGGCATGGGTCTATTCCCATAACTCGGGAAGGTTTAGGCCATACTCCACACACGGGGGCCAAGTCCGGATTGGTG
The DNA here is from genome assembly GCA_958295455.1 of Coleophora deauratella. Lineage (NCBI taxonomy): Eukaryota > Metazoa > Arthropoda > Insecta > Lepidoptera > Coleophoridae > Coleophora > Coleophora deauratella. Next base: position 14,707,764 of record OY282396.1, on the reverse strand, counting down.
GAAGTTGTGGGGCTAGTGGTCAACCCCAGTGTCAGAAGTTTTCAAGCCGCCTATATAAGGCCTCTGACATGGCTTAACGACTGCTAGCGATAGCAGCCGGCACTAACCGCTCAACGTGCCCGTGCCTTGCGAAGCACGCAACTAACTAATATTTATAATTAGGATTAACTATTATAATTAAAGTAATTTGGTCATACAGTTGGTAATACTATTAAACTGTGACTAAGTTAATCCCGAACTAAGGTTTATGGCTGTGTAACAACAATATTTAGTAATTCTTTACACGCTGACAATGGGAGGCAGGCGTCGTCAGTGGCACCATGGTAGTGAGTCGGACCTCCTAACTAGAGGTCTGCGGGGTTCATACATACATAAATGGAAACACTCCTGTTGATTTATAATTCAAGAATAATCCGATTACTTTATGAACTTAGCTCGATTCGAATCGTACGTGATTGATTTAATCGATACAATAGACATGAAGCAAACTGAACATTATTTTCATACAACATACACAAAGTAACACAAAGAACATTGCAATATTATTATCAACGTTATCCTTTGTTTCACCGACAAACGTTAGTCACAGGGCAAATTCCATTTATCAGTGTATGCTACAGCGTTTTGCAAAACCTACGTTTTTTTTATGTGATAGGTGGCAAACGAGCAGACGGATCACCTGATGGTAAGCGATTACCGCCGCCCATAGACACCCGCAACACCAGAGGAGTCACAACTAACAAGTGCGTTGCCGGCTCTAAGTACAAAGAATCTACCAAACCGGACTATGTCCCCTGGCCCAAGTTCAGCTGCAAGCAGCAAATTCGCTGCTAATTTTCTCATAGATAATAAATTCTAATAGGTATATAATAATATAATAAATCCTCCTAAGATATAACAATACAATTCTTGATACTAATTTCTAGAATTACTTCTTTAGGAAAATACAACTTCTGTAAGCTAAGCATTCACGAGATGACACAAAATCAAAAAGGGCAGTTGATCATGCGTTATTTTACTCTAGTTTATTTTTTAATTAGTTTATAATAGAGCATGGCTTCCACTGACACCTCGCACGTGTTAAACTTAAAACAAGCAAAGTATAAACAAAACATCACTTGCACTGTCAGTGCATTGCGTGCGACCACCTGGCACAATCCGCAAGAATATTATGTACCTTAGGTATAGGTACATACATCATGAAAGTACCCATTAATAGTAAAGTTAGGTATGTAACAGTTCCTATTAATGTATAAAAAATATTTAGCCAAAGGTCATTTACGTACTTAGTCTTTAATTAAAAAAAACGGGCATTTTAAAATAATTTTGTAAGTACATAGAATCAGATTAGGTATATCGATGTCGATATTGTATCACTTTTTGAAATCAGAGAATATCGATTAAAAGCTAGTACAGAAAAAGCGTTCAGGAACTAAATATTTTATTTCATATTTTAATAGTAAAACAAGTCAACCCAGTTCGTTTCATACGATAATGCTGGTTTAGAAAAAATCTTTAGATTATTGACATCGGTTCATTTTCTGTTTTTGAAGTACAGGGCACTCTTGAAAATTTTCAGTACTGCATGTCGTCAACTGTATTTACAAAATCGATACACTACACAAACACAAAGTAGAGCTAGACTTCCTTTTCATTAACTTTAGGCAGTTATTGTCGGACAGAATACAAAAAATTAACAAATGTTTTAGCTATTATACACCAGAATGTTAAAAAAGTGCATTTGAAATTTTAAGGGGTTACTCAGTAACAAGTATAAGAACACAGGAAAAATATTGAGAAAATCCGATCTACAACTTTTTTTCACGTTTCCATGACAAATTATTGATTCACTATTCAGATTTAGTATGGGAATGTGAAAAAAAATTGAAGGGCGGTTATTTTGTTGATATTTGATATGTTTTTTTCAATATTTTTACTGTATTCTATACTGGATTCTGAGTAACCCCTTAAAATTTCAAACGCACTTTTTGTAACAACCTGTATACCTACTACGGTTAGTAACGCTTAGTCAATGGAAGGAAGCCTATTAAAATATAAGTACTTAAGATCGTCGTTTTAAGAATAATTGACCACGCTAAATACGTTAAAAACAACCGACTTCAATCGCAACAACTCCAATTTTGATATGTTTTTGTTGATTTTATCAAAAACCGCTGAATCGATTTCGATAAAATTTATATGGGACCACCTGTGAAGTATAAACAAAAAAAGAATTTTCCAAATCGGTTCAGGCGTCTTCGAGTAATCGGTGTACATTAAAAAAAAAAAAGGATTCCGACGAATTGAGAACCTCCTCCTTTTTTTGAAGTCGGTTAAAAAAACAGTTCGCATCATAAAATATATTAACAAATAGTGATTAACAAATAACAAGTAATAAAATTTCGATATCCGTGTCCTTGAAGCATTATATTAAATAAGATTTACTATCAAACTAATGTATTGTACTAACAATACATTTTGAAACGAACAAGTGAATTCAGATAACATACGATTGCCTGTTCTTATCACAGAGATTAAAAAATATAAACGTCAAAGAAAGGATGTTACAAAATGTTATTAATCTACATTGTTGTATTCGTGCAATCTAAAGAAATCAGTTGTTTTATAATCGCATACGAAGTACTGTAGAATATTATTGTAGTTCCAAAGTAAAATTTAAGGACCAAAGGGGCAAATGGGGGAAAAGATGGCAGTCGTTAAGCCACGTCAGAAATCTTTCAGGCGGTTTGAAAACTTATGACACTGGAGTTGGCCACTAATCCCACAATCTCCGCCAATCCGAATTTAAGCCGCCTATAAGGCCTCTGACATGGCTTAACGACTGCTAGCGATAGCAGCCGGCACTAACGACTTAACGTGCCTTGCGAAGCACGGAAACGGTCAATATTATTGCCACTAACGGTCAAACCCATCCAAGTTATAACAGTGTCTGTAGTCAGTTAACCTGCGTGATCGATACGACCACGCAAGCCGCACTGAGCCACGACCGCTACAGTATGACCTATAGAAGAGACTGTTCCTAAGCATGCCTTAGCAGTTGGGACAATATGGTTTGTGAACGACGGAAAATGGAATTTTGAATTTTGAATTTGATATTTTTTGAATTTTGAATTTTGACAAGGACAAAACTGTAGGTACAAAAAGTACAAGTGACATAGATATATGTGAAGATATTAGCAGAAGACACAGCTCAAAAGACCGACGAGGTTCACTTAAGGCGAAACGTCGAGGAGCTCACTAGCGCTCGAGGTTTTTAATTTATTTTTATTAAACTATACTTGCAATGTTCGCTAAAATACCACACCCTATGGTGTAATGCTCGCAAACAAAAGGAAGTCTATGTATCTTCTGTAGTTTAATAAAAATAAATTAAAAACCTGGAGCGCTAGTAAATTCCGCAACGTATCGCCTTAATATATCAGTAAAAAAAAAGAATTCCAAGTTAAAGGTTCATGTCTTCCTTTGCATAAGATTGCAGCATTGTGATTTCACGATTTATCGATCATTTCTACTTTACGACGGTGTACGAATCTATTTGACAAATAAAATAAAATACTTTACTACGCATTGATGGTATTGATGGCCTCAACCTCTTGGATTCCACAATATAATAACTACTTACTTATCAATAAGTATAACATACACACTAGTTAGCTATATAGCTCACTGTGTTAGGTAGGACTAATGTCTAATATCATTTTAACTGACAAAACCATAATGAGTTTTTAAAACGTATTATTGAAACAACAACACGCCGCAAATTTACATCTTTATTTCTGATTATAATTATCATTCGCAACAAACTAGTTTCTAATTTTTTTTACGCAAAACACTTAAAGCGACAACCTTGACCACGGTCGTCAAAGACATCGCACAAAATGTATATTTTAAAGATTTTAATCTCAACTTAAAATTATCAAGGAATTATTTCAAGGAAATCGAAATTTAAGTAGCTGCCGCTTGGGTAGTCTTAACCTTTCTCTAGTTCTGGATGTGAAGAAACAACGTTTGGTCAAACAGGATAAAGCCTTATTATTATTATTAAATATTATCTTCCCAAATAGCAAAATGTAGTCCTATATTTACTCTTATTTCACTCCTATAATCTCTTAAAAGCTTGGGTTTGGGCACATTATAAGCGCGTTTAGTTTTAAATCCAGTTTTAATTTACGCTTTTAAGTTACTTTCGGATTATTACTATCAGTATGAACGGCATTCAGTAAGACTGATATAGACTCGATTTAAAACTAAACGCGCTTATAAGGAGTGCCCAAACCCAGGCTTTTAAGAGGATAAAAAAAGGTAGTCTTGAGATAAATATAGGGATACATTTTGCTAGTTGGGTTCTAGATGGGATCAAGTGGGTTCCGTAGGATAACGCCCTATTCCTGTTTTGGTACGCAAGAGTTATTGTGTCCCCATTGTTGGCGTCCCACACGGAACACTTCGAACAAAAGTCACTGGACGGACAGGCGCTGAAGTAAGTATAGAGTATAGACTATGCAAATCCAGCAAAGGTAAAGCGCTGTCCTTTGGGCCCTAAGCTTAACTATCAATGAATACTACTACGTAGAGAAACTACAGTCGCCAAATACGGGCCCAAAGTGGTACGTTCAGTGGAACTCCATTTAGTCGTGATTCGGTTATCCCACTCGCTCCTACATGTTTCTAAAGAGAATACATGCTACGTCATGTGCATCGTTCAGTCAACTTGAAGTGTAAAGGGGCTGATTATAAAAAGAGTTGTTCCACATTTTCCAGCCCGATATCGGTAATGAAAATGAAATGAAAATATTTTATTCGAAGTAGGTAGGTAGCAGTGTACACTTTTCGAACGTCATTCTTATATCTACCTAATACGAGGTTCCTACCACTCGGAACTCGTATACCCACCGTTTCGGGAAGTGTTTGCGGAGTGAGAAGAAACGGCGGGCCCTAAAGAAACTCCCTCCAACACATTTTTTTTTAAAGTCTTATATTCTATTAAATCTGAATGCTAGATCAATGTGAAATGTGAAACCCGTCTCTTTTTACAGGGTACTTCCTGACGATGCATGAATGAACCTTTAGGTTGAGCCAATCATTCCCCAGTCACTGGCTCAGTGCTGATTTACCTAATAACTGTCTACCGGTCACCGGAAAGAAAAATCTTACGTGTGCCTAACGTTCATTGCGTGCCGGCCATTCGCGCTACATCCTACACTATCATTAATACTTCCTTAGCTCCATAGCTCCTTAATTCTTGGATAGCAATTTTTGTGTGTCACGGTGACTGAATGGTGAACGGTACACTTTTCAAGTGTTCGCTTCACAACTTTAAAGAAGTGTCTAGTTTTTGTGTAAAAGCAGAAAGCTGACTATGACAGAGGACAAAAAGACGAGTTAGTTAACTCTACATTGTTTTTGGCTTGCTGTAACAAAGTTCTCATTGAAACTATACAACTCTAACACTCAGGCGGTAAAAAGAAACCTAATAAAACTTCGCATTCCAAAATCCATCAAACTGTTTTGGCTACGGACAAACAATACACACATCAAGATACCCAAGAATAAAAGTAATAAAAGTACACTTGACGGCAATTATAAAGTGGTTCCAAGATCTCAATGTACTAGTAGGCGATAGCGAGTGGCGAATGCAATGTCGCGACAAACAACTGAGTTTAGCGGCATTTTATAAATAAGTCATAAAATGTATTGTATATTATTAAATAAAAATAAATAAAAAAGATGAGTTCGTTCGTACTGCCCCACTTCCCACTGAACACTTGGTTCTACTGGTTCTAGCCAGTAACCTCATTCTAATTATATTATTTTCCTGAAAAAGTACTGTTGCTTCCACTCACGAATCTTAACAATTTAATACCTATACATAATTCGTAAACAAATAATTATTACTCATTCTCACACTCACACTCAGCTGTATCATGAACTTAGGTAGTGGAAGTCCAAAATTGTTTTTCTAATTGTGCAGAGGTTCTCTGGAGAAAGCTGATCAGGTAAGTAACTGATAAGTACAAGCCAAGGTTTTTTTAGTATTTCAAAAGGACCGTGTACAAAACATGCCTAAATAATTAAATAAGTTTTGCAGTACTAAGATCAATTATATTATATCAAAGAAAAACGTTATGTTATTTATTTAATTACCTATAACTACACCACGATAGGTATAGTTATGATTCTGCAAGATGCATTGTTTCAAAAGTGCACATGCAACTCGCAATTATTATTGTAAAACGCGTCAAACATAAAATTATCACCAACGAAACAATTAATCTCCGTGATATGTCGCACAGAGTAAGTCAGTCAGATAGATAGCTACGATATTATGGCAAAAAACATCTAAAGCCTTGACTGCACGCAGATCAAGGGTATCTAGTCGCGTTGACAGCCGAGGAAATAATTTAAAAAATATATTATTATGACCGAGAACAGAATATTGCTGGAATAAACCTGTTTACTTGTAAATATGAAAGGGCAGTCAGTAGATTTATGGTACCTGCCTATACTTTAGAGTATCTTTAATTATGGTGATAATTTAGGTTTAATTTGGTACTGTCACAAGTCAAAATGCATTGAACAAGATCTTAGCGAGATTCGAAAATGTACACTCCTTAAAGTCATTATAGTATACATTAGCTACTGCGTCACAAAAGCAGTTCCAATTAATTAAGTGGATAGTAGCCGTTATTTAATTCTAGTAGTTATTTTGATGACGCCTGCGAAGAATGAAAATACGACGGTAATATTGTATTGATTGTAAACTAATATCATTGTTAATATCGTCATTTTTAGACACCTACAAATAACGCAAACCTAAAAAGTTTCGTAAACGTTCATGTTTGCAATAAATATTGACAACATGTTATTTACTCCACCAGAACGTAGTGCGTTTAGCAAACAAAACAATTTCCAAATAACGGGCTGATTAAGCCAAGTGTGACCATCTAAAATGGTGAAATGGTAAAATAAGATTATCAAGAGTAATTAATTACTTAACAACTACAATTCGTGACGCATCGAGAGTGTAAAATTTCAAAAGAATTTTAGTCTGTATTTCCAAAAGGATTTTAGTCGTTTTCCTACCAAAAAATGCTGTTTCATGCCCTTTACTAACAAATTCTTGTGTGTCAATGTAAAATGTTAATACTTGCCAAGTATTTGAAAAATACTTAGAACAATACTAGAAGTTTTTGCATGTCTTTTGTTTAAATTGTTAAGTTAGGTACACATACATATGAACAAGATCTATGTATTCTCAGTTAAATATACAGGCTGTAAAAAATACCATTCCAGGAAACTTGAACAGTGTGTTCTAGCCATGAAATGAACAACTTTTCCTTTGCATAAGTTTCCGGAGAGTATTATTTATCCACAAATTGCTTATCACTTTACGTAACTGATATAAGTGATGATAATGATGAAATCAAAAGCGGATTTACTAGATTCCTAGCAATAGGGAACTTATCATTTTCAAGCCGGAACACCTCAATATTGTTATCAACACCTCAATATTGTTATCATTAATGTTTGGTTACAGGCGAAGATGGTGGTATCTAGCGAAGGCTCAGAAAATGCCATGACAAAAAGCAAATATAGTCTTATAGACTATATTTGGACGCTGCCAGGAATGGAACCTTCTATTAGCATGTGAAGCAAATGGAATTAGCCACTGTTAGCAAGAGATAGAAAAAATACAATCCGAAATACGATAGGGACCCAATAGGATCCGATCTAAGATAGAAAAGTATCCAAGAGACAGCGCAAGTCGGAAAGAGTATCAAAATATATATTGCTCTCAACAATCTTTGCGATTTAATGCATTTTGTGTGGCTCGCTATATCAGCGAACTAAAGTGTAAACGGTCGAAAAATATTTCAATTTTTTTTTAAATATCACTCCAGTCCTGCTGGTTTTATTTTAAAAAAAAAAGAACTGCCAGTGTAAATAACGAATCGGCGATAATACGGAAACAACCCAAGGCCCCATGTCGTCGCTCGGTGGAAATATTCAATAATATCCAATATCTAGAGGTCGGCATTAATTGTACAATCAACGTCTTTAAGTTGTGAGTAGCTTATCTCGGACATAAAGTAAAACAGAAGAAAAATAAGGCTAGGATGATATTTTTACAGTATTTTTTTATAAAATTGTAACAATTATATACAATACAACCAGTGTTGTGCTTCTTTTAAACGGCGCGACGGTGAATGAAGTCCTTTTTTTGCTAATTGACCATCTGTTCCTTGGTGAAATTTGTTAAGATTGACCAGTTTGAGTCCTAGCAAATATTTTTAGAGCACCCTATATGTATTTCAAATGTGTATTGTTTACCTACCTGCATTGTACTGTGCCCAAAATCACGTAGCTCGTAGGCAGAACGAATATGGTATTCTGAGTTAGTTAATGAGAGGCGCTGTCTATACCCAAATCACTTATAGATTAAGTCATTTGGAATTATCAGAGCATTTCGTGTAATTAACAAATTTAGACTAATCACCTATTTGGGACAAATAGTATTTGGATTCAATCATAAACTTGATATAGAATATAAGTTTTAGGATAAATATTCAATAAATTAGTTCCAAATCGATTAGTGTGAATTATCATCAGATAATACAATATATCTCTATTCGGAGACTTTTCTTTATATTATCACATATTGAAAGGAAATGTACTTCTTAGTTCGGTTGTCCCTTTTTCTGGCATAGGAGCAAATAACGCAAGATTAAATCGTGAGTCCATTTTTTTTTGGTTGCCAATAAAGAGGACAAACCTGAATTATTCTACTTTCTGACGAATTTAACATAAAACGAGTTCAACGTTTCGCAAATTCAATTTCATGATCCTAAAGGGAGGGTACTTAACTTTAAACATCTTATGGGTAGTTTACACGTATTAAGTAGCGAAGTAATCAAGTTAACTTTAACTTAAAAAATTCTTTTGTCTGTCAACTACGCAGGCATTATACCTAGATTAAAAATTAAAAAGACTAGGTACTTACTGCTCTTTCTGCCCTCTTGAACCCTGTATGTCAAGTCCGAAAAGGCAAGGTCCACTGGCGGCCTCTTCGGCAAATGTGTCAGAGTCTTGTGCTGCGCCGGAGTGATGGTCACCTTAAGGCTGCCCTTCCTGTCAGAGAGAATCGGCTTTAAGTCCACAGGCTCCGCCAAACCACCTTCCCTATCCACTTTCATCTTGCTTTCTTTTTTTACGAACGCTCAAAAGAGTTTGCTAAACTTATTCACACATAATACGTCACAAAGGAGATTTTATACGCGGCGAAGCGGGCGGTGCGCGGCACAGTCTTTATGTTACTGATTGTTACTGGCTGGCCTGACGGGCGAACAACAACTGAATGCATGGAAGTGACGATGATACAACGCGCCCTGTTTTGAACTTTGAGCCAGCCGTGGCGGTGGCGCACATTTTTGTTTTAATAAATAAAATAACAGTTTTAAGTTATTGTAACTATAGAATGATATAAAATATTGTCGTCGTTTGTTTTTTTAACTTGAATGTTTGGCGTCGTTCCTTTGGCCAGTTTTACTGGTATTTCATGATTTACTTGCAGATATTGTATGTACCTACTTTATTATTCAAAATACATATTTATTAAAATAAAAGTAAACATTAAGCTCGGAGCTGTATTGATCTTAAAATTTCTCTTATCTCTTGTCAGTCAACGTGACTTGTATGAACCGATGTTTGTATTCAAGTCAATAGCTGCTATAAGAATTCTTCTGTACCACTTATATCTCTTGACCCAAAAAAGAGGCCAATGTGAAATGACGGACCGTCACGTCAGACCAATCTTACTTAGTAGACAGACACTTATATTTGTAGGTACCCCGTAATATCTCACTAATATGCGAAAGTATGGATGTTTGTCAGTTTATTTGTTTGTCTGTTCCGCTTTCACGCCGAAACTACTAAAAGGATTTGGATGACATTTGGTACGTAGATATGTAGATGAAGCACTCGGCTAACACACAAGAGTAATTTTTATGCCGGAAAATTCAAGGGTTCCCGGAGGAACGGCTAGAAACTGAAAATTATACTTTGCCACTAGATGGTGCTGCCTTAACATTTTATTTCTCTCTGGACCCAATTCTGAAGTCCACGCAGACAAAGTCACGGGCGGAAGCTAGTTTCTAATAAATCATCCAGCTGATCGGCTAACTAATTGTAAGTATGGGAAAAAAAAAATGTGTGATTCTTTGGGGAAAGTTGTTCAAATTCATAGGCAAGAGCTCCAGTTTAAATAGTTTCAGCTGCTTTTTTAGACCCTATATTCATTTATAATACAAAAATGTGGACTTTGGCTACCTTGAAAGTTTGTAAACTTTAGAGATAACAAGTTCGTCTCTTTATCTCACTGAACAAAACTGTTTTGTTTTAAGGTTTAACCGAAAAAATTGACCACGCTGAATACGTTAAAAACAACCGACTTCAATCGCATCAACTCCAATTTTGATATGTTATTGTTGATTTTCTCAAAAACCACTGAATCGATTTCGATAAAATTTATATGGGACCACCTGTGAAGTATACCCTTTTAAACAAAAAAATAATTTTCCAAATCGGTTCAGGCGTCTTTGAGTAATCGGTGAACATACATAAAAAAAATAAAAAAAAAGATTCCGACGAATTGAGAACCTCCTCCTTTTTTTTTAAGTCGGTTAAAAAATCATAATTGAATGTCTGTTGAATGTCAATAAAATCAAGTAAGTATTTAAGAATCTATACAAATGTTTTTTTTTTTTTTACAAAGAAGTACCTATGGTTTGTAAATGTGCAAAAACCAAAGCAAAACAACGCTGTAAACATTTTACTTTATGATCGTTAAATAAACTATCTGAACCATTTTTACGGCAGCAAATTTTTAGACAAATTGATGATGAAAAAGATCTTTAGTTGTTCCACTGGTATACCTGATTGTAGTGCAAGTTTGGGTTCCTGGACACTGGACATTGTTCACAGATATTGTTCTTAGGTTTGACACAGAGCATCTTTCATTTCCAGGGTTCGAAGTGATAATTATCACTGATAATTATCTTGATAAATATTCCTTGATAATTATCTTGATAATAATAAATATCATAAAACAATGTGTGTGTTGTTTCCTATGGTACCCCAGTGGTACAAAGGGCCTTTGTGAGTCGACGCCATCCCCCTCTGTTCTGCGCCTCGCGCTCTGCTTTTTTTTTTTTTTATGTGATAGGTGGCAAACGAGCAGACGGATCACCTGATGGTAAGCGATAACCGCCGCCCATGGACACCCTCAACACCGGAGGAGTCACAAGTGCGTTGCCGACCTTTGAAATGGGATGGGGGATGGGGGAATGGGGAGGGGGAGGGGGGGTTGGGCCTCCAGTACCCTCACTCACTCGGCGAAACACAACAAACGTTGCTTCACGCCGGTTTTCTGTGAGGCCGTGGTATCACTCCGGTCGAGCCGGCCCATTCGTGCCGAAGCATGGCTCTCCCACGTCTAAAAATCATATGCTTCGCTCCAACTCAGCCCGGCTGCCCGTAGTTCAGCTTCGACGGTGCGCTGCCACGTGTAAGCCGGCCGGCCCGGTCACCTGCTTCCGGTCGGCTTCCACGTAAACGCAACCCTGGTGGAGTTTTCTTCTCCTCTTCGCAATGTGTGCCCTATCCACTTCCACTTGCATTGAGCAATTTCTTGCTTGATGGCTTGACATGTTAAATATTTTAATTTATTTTTTTTCTCTTATAAATCGGTTACAAATATTGTGTTCAATTCACACAATTCTAAGTACAATTTGTATTTATGTTCAGTTTTATTACTAGTAATATGTAATGAAATATAATCTGTAATTCAAAAACTAAAGCCATGAATCAGCAGGGATAATTATTGGATAAATATCAGATAATTATTGAATAATTATCATGATCATTATCAAAGAAAATAATTATCCTGATAATTACGAACCCTGTTCTTTTCACTATAGTCTAGTGCAGTGTTTTGCAACCTGTGCGTCGCGAGCCTTTCTCAATGGGTCATGGGTAAAAGAAAAAGTAAGTGTTTGTAGGTTCTACACTGTAATGAAAAAATATGATTTCAGTATAGTTTTTAACAATTTGTCAAAACACAGTTCTGTTTTAGAGACGTTAATAACTAAATCACTTTCTAATTGAAGAAAATTATAAACATAGTCTTCTTTCAAATCACTAACATTTTGTGTGTTTATGGCTCTAGGGGGAGTCACTAGAATTTTTTAACTTGTAAAGGGGTTTGGTATTAAAAAAAGGTTGAAAAACACTGTTCTAGTGTATGGGGTTAATCCCCCTCCCCTAAAAGAGATTTGCTACTTCTTTTTGTTGTTATTTTAAAACATTATCAATAATAACTTATTTATAAGACCTTGACCTGGACCGTAGATATTTTATTTGTAGCATTATTTATTTATTTCCTATTAAGTAACCCTACTTTAATAGGAAATAAATAAATAATGCTTCAAATCTTTAATGATAAGCTTTGTCATAAAAAAGCAAATTATCTGGGTAAACAACAAAAAAATATATAAGTAGGTACATAACAAGTACATAGAAGCAAAGCCTAAGGATACCCTCTGACCCAAAATTATTTTAATAACTACCTACCTACCTACCTTTAGTTTTATTTTACTAATAAGTACTTTTTTGCGTTTACAGTAAGAAGTAGGAAAGTAGGTATAGAAACGACGGCAAACTTTCTATTAGTACCTGTTGGAGTAAAGCCGTTATATCTAAAATGCAAGATTTATGTTCCAATACAAACATAAATTATAACTTCTTATTTAACACCAGCAATCGTAACTTGCATTAAAAATGTAAGTTTCGCAACAAATAACGCAAAAACGCAAATTATTCACCAGTAAAGAGGTCACGCAAACATGGTGTCTATATTAGCGGAAAACAAGTAAACATAACTTTAAATCTTACCTCAAGTTGTTTAGAATATAAGTGTTATCCATTTTAAATATTTCATACGCGCAGTTATTTGGTTATTTGATTACACAAAGCACAAAATTATATTACAAACTAAGTCACAGTCACAATTCCGATTGAAACTTCCTTCCTACTGAGCCGCGTTCAGACCTGCACTTGACAGCAACAGTTTCGGACTCTCTTTCACACTTAAGCTATCTATATTATGCTACCTGTTGTCAGAGCGAATGGTTACTGTTATAGCTCGCGTCACGTAAAAAGAGCGCTGGCGGGCGTTCCGAGGGCACAACAGTTCACTCTGACAACAGGATAGCATAATATATATCGCGTAAGTGTGAAAGAGAGGGTACTAAACATTTGCTGTCAGAATGCATCCTCGGAACGCCAGCCAGCGCTCTTTTTACGTGACGCGAACTGCAAGTTCTGAACGCGGCCCTGTTGTGACTGTCATCTATATCTTCTATTTCGTTCTTTCCTGCTATTTCTTTTATTTGCCTCTCATTCGCACTCTTGCATTTACACAGTGAAATGTCATATCTCCAGAACACTATTCTATGTGGCAAGCATGCCCCAACGGCAAATATGGCTAAAAGTCTTATTAGTTACTCAGTCTGTATCGTGCTACGGTCACGACAACGTGTCCTCCGTATTTATTCCTTGTTACACAAAAACATGCCGAATTGCGTAGTAAAATCGTGTAAATCTCATTCCGCCAGAGATAACAAGAGCGCTGGTATCACGTTTCACAGGTCAATAAGTATTTTGTTAAGATTTGAATAAAAATAACTTTATAAAAATTCAACGCAAATTGGTGTCCATTACTCCAGCGGAATGTTGTAGCTAATAAGAATGTGAGTATAATAGGGAATTAGAGCATCATTAGGACTAATTGTGCGCCAGCAGCGGAATTTGTGCGTCTTATAATTTCGGAGATATTCATTAAAAACCGATTCCGCCAGGGTCACGTTCCCCCAGCGGCATGATTTGGAAAAAGACGGTCTAGCTCATAACAAAGTACATGATTGAGTAGCTTTCGTCGTGTTATAAATGTGCGCAAATAGCGGAATTTGTGCATCTTACGGTTTTCGAATTATTCAAGATTCCGCTGCAGTAACGTTTTTGGGTTTTCTGTATCTCGAAAACGGCTGATAGAAGAAATTTCGTAAAAAAACCACTAGTACACCTTAATTTGTGCGTAATTTGAGCAATGTTAGTTTTTTGAAATATATGATATTTTTTTAGTAATTAATTTGTTTAGAAAAATCAGGAAATTCTAATTTACAAGGAAACGAGTGAAGTTGCAATTGAATAAAGAGCACTCAAATATTCCTCTAGTAGACCCTAATAATATCTGCAATTGTGGATTGTATTATCCAGTCAATTAGTGAGATATACCATTTAATTACGAAATTAATTTAGCGAAATTTTAAAGATTGAATTCAGTGCTTCTATAAGACTATGAAACATGAAATTTTACATAAAATTAGAGCGTCCTGCTAGCAAGCTTTCCTGTAAGTTTCAGCTTTGAATAACGTTGATTTAAAAAGTTTTACCCCAAAGAAGAAAGAACGAACATTTTCCCTATAACCCGACCAAATTAGAATGTATACGCGAAAGCGGCCGCGCCATACAAAAGGATAACCTTCCTAAATGAAAGGTATATTGAAGGAAGCTTTGTAAGTACAGTTGCGTGCAAATGTTTTATTGACGATTGTTTTCTTAGTACCTACGTGCTCGTTTAGCGGCCGGGACGAAGTTATTATAGAAGATACTTGTAATAAGATTTCTAGATAGTAAGTATCTTATCTAAGTCTTGCCGCCAAACATAAATGTTAACAGCACGGATGTGTTCCGGCATGAAGATAGCCAGTTCACCATTGCGTTGGGGATTCTTTGGTAAGCCCGCTTCCATCATCGGCGTCATCATTACTCAGGTGAGATGATGCCAAGGGCTAAAAACAGAGGATTAAAAAAAATCAACATTAAGTAGTGTTTAATTTGTAGCATACTGATTAATAGTTCGAGAAGGTTAAAATAAAAATTAAAAAGAAGAATGAAACAATAAAGAGTTCTGAGAGAAGAAAGAAGAGATCTGCTAAAATCTGCCACACTACGTGGAACCCTGATATTATGGATAATTATGTATATGGTTCACCTACATAAAATTAATAAACGGGAAATTCCCGTACTACCTTGCATGAAACAAAAGTTGCTAGCTCAGAACCTAATTAAAATTATTTTCTAGTTAGCAAGTCATAAAAAAAATATATAACTTTTCTATTGCTATTTAAAAAAAGTATTTCCTTGAAAACTGCCAAAAACTTTTTTAAATCGTCAGCTTATTCTGCCTGAGTTAAAATTTAGTAGCCAAATCTGCCCAAATTGCAGAAATCTGCCACATGGACTGGTGCACATCTGGACGGGTTTCAAAAACACGGCAACTCGCGCGACGGAGGGAGCTCATCACCTGTACCCGTGCCCCGGGGGCTACCTGTGTGAGAAGCGCAGCTCAGTTCAAAGCGATAAGATAAACACTTTGATCAGAAATTAAGAAAGCATTGATTTGATTATATCTGCTTTGCGAGAAATATACCTCAACACATAGAGGTAATAAAGTACTAATTACTTCTATGCTATTCTATGGTATGGTATTTGTTCTATGGTACTAGATAGAAAAAAAATATTGACGATTTAAAAGCATGTGCTAGGTAGAAAAAAAGACGATTTAAAAGTATGCGTACAGCATCTACTTAAATAAAAAATATTTTGACTTTGACTTTGTGCAAAGCATCTACTTAAACATTTTGAGTTTTATGCCGATACATCAAAAAGTTTGTTGTTCAAATTGTCGATGTTACCCGATTTTAGTTAATTTAAATACGACGCCAAATAATAAAACATATATTAACATCATATCAAAAAATTTTCTGCTTAATTGTCCAATTAGTTCTGGTTGTATGCTACCAATTTAGGAAGGTTATCCTTTTGTATGGCGCGGCCGCTTTCTCGTATACATTCTAATTTGGTCGGGTTATAGGGAAAATGTTCATTCTTTCTTCTTTTGGGTAAATCTTTTTAAATCAACGTTATTCAAAGCTGAAACTTACAGGAAAGCTTGCTAGCAGGACGCTCTAATTTTATGTAAAATTTCATGTTTTATAGTCTTATGGGAGCACTAAATTCAATCTTTAAAATTTTGCTAACTTTATTTCGTAATTAAATGGTATATCTCACTAATTGACTGGATAATACAATCCACAATTGCAGATATTGTTAGGGTCTACTAGAGGAATATTTGAGTGCTCTTTATTCGATTGCAACTTCACTCGTTTCCTTGTAAATCAGAATTTCCTGATTTTCTAAACAAATTAATTACTAAAAAAATATCATAATTTTCAAAAAACTAACATTGCTCAAATTACGCACAAATTAAGGTGTACTAGTGGTTTTTTTACGAAATTTCTTCTATCAGCCGTTTTCGAGATACAGAAAACCCAAAAACGTTACTGCAGCGGAATCTTGAATAATTCGAAAACCGTAAGATGCACAAATTCAGCTATTTGCGCACATTTATAACACGACGAAAGCTACTCAGTCATGTACTTTGTTATGAGCTAGACCGTCTTTTTCCAAATCATGCCGCTGGGGGAACGTGACCCTGGCGGAATCGGTTTTTAATGAATATCTCCGAAAGTATAAGACGCACAAATTCCGCTGCTGGCGCACAATTAGTCCTAATGATGCTCTAAATCCCTATTATACTCACATTCTTATTAGCTACAACATTCCGCTGGAGTAATGGACACGCAAATTGTCGCCATTTTCCATCGTTCAGTGTTGCTTAAAAATAAAAATACGAAATACCCTAATTTGGGGGAATTTGAATGAATGAATGAATGATGAGGACGTATTACATGTGTTTATCCATAACTGTTTAAATTGTAAAATTACTGTAATTGTATATTTTTTATATATAACTTAGAGGGTGTAACAAAACTGGTGTCGAGTCCTACACCAGTTTTGTTACATCCTGTATACAGGGTGTTAAAAAAACGCACTTGATTTTGAAGTGTTATTCAAAATCAAGTATAGAATACAGGAAAAAAATAATTAAAAAATTCGATAAACAACTTTTTTTAGCTTTTCATCTATCTATCTATCTATCTATCTATCTATCAGCCGAAAGACGTCCACTGCTGGACAAAGGCCTCCCCAAGGATTTCCACACCGACCGGTCCTGTGCGGCTCGCATCCAGCGGCTTCCTGCAACCTTTACCAGGTCGTCGGTCCACCGAGTCGGGGGCCTGCCCACACTGCGCCTTCCGGTGCGCGGTCGCCATTCGAGAACTTTACTGCCCCAACGGCCATCTGTTCTACGAGCTATGTGCCCTGCCCACTGCCACTTAAGTCTAGCGATTCTGAGAGCTATGTCGGTAACTTTAGTTCTCCTACGTATCTCCTCATTTCTGATTCGATCACGTAGGGAAACACCAAGCATAGCACGCTCGATCGCCCTTTGGGTGACTTTGAGCCTTCTTATAAGGCCCATAGTAAGCGACCATGTCTCGGATCCATATGTCATCACTGACAACACACGCTGGTCAAAGACTTTAGTCTTGAGGGACTGCGGTATTTTGGACGTAAAGATATTGCGAAGCTTCCCGAACGCTGCCCAGCCGAGTTGGATTCGACGATTGATCTCTTTCTCGACGTTGGACCTACCTAACTGGATTGTTTGTCCCAGGTATACATATTCGTCAACAACTTCGAGTGTAGAGTCTCCAACCTTCAGAGGAGTGGGTGTAACACGGACGTTTGACATGATTTTCGTCTTATCCATGTTCATTTTAAGACCCACTTGTTGGGAGACTCTACTGAATCCTTCGACCATTGCGCCTAGGTCTTCCAAGGTCTCAGCCATGATCACGATATCGTCAGCAAATCGAAGGTGAGTGATGTACTCGCCATTGATGTTAATGCCGAGTCCTCTCCAGTCCAGAAGCTTGAAAACGTCTTCCAGTGCAGCGGTGAACAGTTTCGGAGATATAACGTCTCCCTGTCTCACCCCACGCTGCTGCCGAATAGGTTTCAAATTCTGATCCTGGAGGTGGACCGACATGGTGGCGTTTTCATACAAACACTTCAACACTTCGATGTATCGATAATCAATTTGGCACCGTTGGAGAGACTGCAACACAGCCCAGGTCTCGATCGAATCAAAGGCTTTCTCATAGTCCACAAACGCCAAGCATAGTGGCCGATTATACTCTTCGGTCTTCTGTATAATCTGCCGCAGCGTATGTATGTGGTTATGGTACTGAAGCCTTTTCGGAAACCGGCTTGTTCGGGAGGCTGGAAGTCGTCAAACCTGCGTGCGAGACGATTCGTTATGACTCTCGAAAACAGCTTGTAGACATGGCTCAGGAGTGAGATGGGTCTGTAATTATTCAGCAGAGACTTATCACCCTTCTTGAAGAA
Organism: Coleophora deauratella; assembly: GCA_958295455.1. NCBI lineage: Eukaryota > Metazoa > Arthropoda > Insecta > Lepidoptera > Coleophoridae > Coleophora > Coleophora deauratella. The sequence goes on along the minus strand of OY282396.1, from coordinate 14,689,311 downwards.
GAGCACCACCATACTCCTGTGCCATGCTGTAGGCGTTCGTCCCTCGAGCATGACGGAATTAAATAGCTTCTGAAGAGCTATAAGTACCGGCTTTAAGAGCTATAAGCTTTTCATACAAATTCTTAATTCAATATTTAGATTCAGTATGAGAAACTGAAAAAAAATATTGTGAAATTTTCAATATTTTTTGTCCTGTATTCTATACTTGATTCTGAGTAACCTCTTAAAATTTCAAACGCACTTTGTTAACACCTAGTATAAAGAAAAGATAAGAGAGAGTGTTACGGGCAGCCGATTATCTTGACATTGTACCTATATGTATATGTATATGTATGCAATAAGAAATAGCTGATGACTTGCATTTGATTTTTATTGAAATTGTTTAGAATGTGTTAGATTATATCTAACGTTAGAGTGAGACAGTGTATATGTCGCCAGTAGTCCGACTCCTCTAATCGTTGGAAAGGGATAAAAGATATCTTGTGTGCTATTACTGCTTTAGAAGGGAAAAATGTTAAATTAATGAATAGCTCTGTAATTACGATAGTGTCATTGATGTAACTTTGTATGTCTGTCCAGCTTGTTAGCGCCCTCAGTATTTACATGTTTTTTGTTTCGGGCGATAGCTAGTTTTGTTGGTATTCACTTTTTTCGTGAATTTGCTTATAGAATTGTTAGTTTTACTGTTTTTAGGGTTCAATGTACAATGAATGTTTGTGTTAGGTATTGTTTTATTGTAGAACGTAAGGAATTCTATTAGGTGGAATAAAGTTTGATAGGTAGAAGTTGTTAGTTTTGGAAATAATTAGAGATGTGTGTGTAACTTTTACGAAAATATGTCTTTTTTGTATGTATTTGTGAATTTATTAGTATGTTGGCGGTATGTAGCCTAAGTAAGCATTGTTTATACGGATAGAGATTGTTGTCAGCTTATGTTATGCAAAGTTGGACTGTATTATATCGAGTAGTTTAGGAGATATGAAGAGGAAATGGAAACCTCAAAAGGGAACTTTGGGCCGAGACCAAGTGAGGGCCCGGGGGTCGCCTTTACAGTATTGCCAAGGGGTATGAAATGAAAATTAGGTTTTTTTGTATAATTGCTCGATAATTGCTCGAAATGTTATACTACTTTGACGTATATCGTATAGATCGTAATAATAAGTAATAGTGTTATTCGTAATAATTCAAATAGAAAGTTCAGCTTCTCCATTGCCTCGATTGTGTTATTATTTCTTCGTGTTTTCTTTGAAAGTGTATTGTGTTTGTTAAATTGAAAGTGTTGTTTAGTACATTGGTACTTATTAATATTGTGCTGTGTGTTATTAAAGTGTGTTTTATACCTCATGTGTTTTACTTTGATGTTTTCGTGGGCTTACCTGAGTGTCTTCTATCCTTGAACCACCCTATGGTGAATGTTTAACTGTTGCTGTACCGTTGTGCTAGGACGTGCGCAACAGAGAGCGAGAGAAGAAACAATAAATAAAATGTTACCCTATATTTGTATTTCATATTAATTTAAAAGATAAACTATCATTTAAATAGGATCCCTAAAGATCACTTGAGGAGAAAAAAATAGTAATAAACAATAAAAGTCGCGGGCGAAAGCTAGTGACAATAAATACAATATTTGATAAAACTAAATTCTTGTGTTGTATATTCTTACTTATTTGTATTTTTTGAATATTTTATACAAAATGGGCTCATCAGTATTTCGATCTGTATGAATAAAACAATGTTTTTTTGAAAGAACCATCACCAACGTAGTTTTATCTTAATTACAATAGCCATTGTATAAAACGATTACGGTAACTAGTACATTTTATAGTGACGAAACAATTACAATATTAATTACAATTATTGCTTGAAATAATTGCCGGTTACAATTACAATTCGGCTGTTCCAAAATAAAACACTGAATACGCCATTTCGATATTTTTACATTAGCTGAATAAATATTTTCCTAAGTTTCTGTTAATTTAAAAACTTTCGTAAGCTTCATTACGCCTATTTACTTTTGCTTTTAAGTTATTGCTAATAATTAGATAATATTATCCACTCGGTGTTCCATTACAGTTACTAAAATATCGATCTATCATTCATTCATTCATTCAGTGGGGGAATATGATACTAATACTGGCAACATTATTCAAGTGTCATTGAAATATTTGAAAACATATCGCCATCTTTTTCTTATTTGACGTTTTGTTGTATAGATTCGCTTAGTAAGAGTGAGACAAATATACTGTCACTTTCACATAAGTTCATGTTTCAAAGCTACGTCCTAGTTTTTGTTACTTTACTCCTATAGATGGGCAATCTACCCAATCTACCGGGTAGATTGGGAATATTCCCAATATCTACCCATAAATACCTTCCCAGTGGGTATTTATCAGGGTATATAAACTTATGAACATTATAATTTTTTGTTTTAAATTTCACTTCAGAACTGTCAAATCTGTCAAATAATTAACTTGTTACAATAAATAACAGCCTAAAAAATATATGTATATTTTTAAGTTCCCCATACTAAAACTAAATCGTTTACACCTATATAACGAGTCTTGAGTATAATATTTAGAATTTCCGAATTACGTTATTTTATAGTTGAGAAAATGACATCTATTATGAAATCCAACATGGCGGCCATGCATTTTCGAAAAATATCGATATGAGTGTCTTTTTGTGGTGTGATAATTACAAAAAAACGGGGAGGGGGGTAAAGGCGTTCTAGGGGGTGAGGTGCGGTGTGCGGGGTGGTGTAGTGCGGGTTGCGGGTGGGTGAGACGCCCGATGCGGGGGTGAGGAGCGGGGTCCAGGGGGAGCAGTGTGGGAGGGGGTGAGGCGCGGGGTGTCGGGTGCGGGGGGGGCTAGGCACGGGGTGTGGGGGGTGAGGCACGGGGTGCGGGGCTGAGGCGCGGGGTGCCTCGTGGGGGGGGGGGTGAGGCACGGGGTGCGGAGGGGTGAGCCACGGGGTGAGGAGGGTTGGCGCAGGGTTCGGCGGGCTGAGGACCGGGGTGCGGGGATGAGGCGTGGGTGGGAGTGCGGGGAGCCTCCTGTTTTTCTCATGGTCATGTATACAGAGTGGAATTTTGTCACTTCACCTGGAGGGAAAGTACTTAAAATATTGGAGATAGCAAATTTTACTCAAAGGAAACAATCCTTTATTTTTAAAAAGAAGCAAAACTATATTCAAAGATTTTTGAAAATACGCTTCACACGCAGTAATCGAACCGGCTAAAATCCGAAAACATAACATCATGTACTTTTATGGAACGACATTTTTTTATAAATGTATGGCCGCTATCTTGGATTAAAAAATCGATGTTATTTTCCATAATTAGAACCTCGAAAAAGTACATTTCCGCCATTTTAGGTTCTAAAGTGGATGACATTTTCGTAATCAGCACCTTGGAAATCCTCACTAACTACACCCTTTTTTTTAAAAGCATGGCCGCAACCTTAAATTCAAAAACAGATGTTTTTTATAACGTAATCAGCACCCCACAAAACTAATAAAATAACAGCCATATTGAAATGTCAGTTCAGAGTCAGTTCCTGCGCTTCAATCATGGTTATCTTCGAAATATAGGGTGACTTTAAATTAGTTCTTGATACCAAAACATATGCATGTGCTTATGATAACAAACAACTTTCCCTGAGGAACCCATAGTTAAATCTCAAAAAAAATTGGACTCTTCATACTAATTTGGCCGGTCCATTGACCGATTTGTATGGAGAGTCCAAAACTTTTTTTTGAGATTTGACTATGGGTTCCTTAGGGAAAGTTGTTGGTTATCATAAGCACATGCAAAGCCTTTCGTATCAAGAACTAATTTAAAGTCACCCTATATAATCAATTTTACTTTATTCTCGATACTGAGGTAGTTGATACTTACTTCAGAATTTCAAAAATACTAAGTAAAAGCATATAAAATTAAGACTTTATTTTTAAACGACAATTTAGTTTTATATACCCAACGATTGGGTATATAACTGGGTATATTCCCATAAATACCCAATCTACCCTATAAATACCCTCCCGGGTAGATAGGGTATGGGAAGATTGCCCATCTCTATTTACTCCACGTTTTCATGGAAGCGTTGTAGGTGATTGCGGCTCTTGTATATAAATCTCTTTGCATTTACAAACAAGGTAGAGATGTGCAAAAAGTAACTCAATCTCAATCATTTTTGAGAAACTGATTATTAATTAATGGTGAAAAGTTTACTTTGTTTCACTTTTGTACAGAATTTTAGAAAAAGTTCGTTTGAAATAAGAGGTTACTCAGAATCAAGTGTAGAATAAAGGAAAAATATTGAGAAATCCAATTTTGAATTTTTTTCGTATTCCCATACTAAATCTGACTAGTAAATCCAGAATTTGTAAGGAAAACTGAAAAAAAGTTGTAGATCGAATTATTCAATATTTTTTCAGTATTCTGTACTTGATTCTGTCTGAGTAACTCCTTCAAATTTTAAACGCACTTTTTAACACCCTTATAACGGCTTATCATATTCCGCTTTGTGCCACTGTTACCAAACGTTTTATATAAAATCCTCAAAAATAACTAAAGAATGTCAAAAGTCAACTAACGGTCAGTGGATGGAACTTGCGGTCATCGGTACCTACGTCTCGGATGTTAGAGTTGATGGTGATTCTAATGAACGATAAATACACTGTACACAAAATTTCTTTAGGTCTACCAGCTTCCGAGAAGATAACCAGTATTACAATTGACATCATTGACAACGCTGAACACGTTATTAAACCGACTTCAATCGTTACAACTTCCATTTTGCAATGATTTTTTAGTTTTTATTGATTTTTTCAAAAAGCTCTAAATACATTTTGATAAAATTTATATGGGACCACCTCTGAAGTATTTCCTACCAAACAAAAAAAGAATCATCAAAATAAATCCATAACTGGCGGAGTAATCGCGTAACAAACATACAAAAAAAAACAACATACAGTTGAATTTATAACCTCCTCCTTTTTTGAAAATTTTTAAATGTTTGAACCACCATATTTAAGTGTGTGTGTCAAGAAAAAAAATTGAACGGGGTGAAGGGGTAGGGGTAAGGGGGGAGGTGCACACAAGGGAACACTAATGTTGTGGAATATTCTGGTATGAAGACTCCTGCTTTTCTAACGGTCAGCGTATACGTAACTTGCTCTTGAGTAGGGAATTCGAAGAATATATACCCCGGATAACAAAATGAAAAATGTTGTTTATAAACAAGTACTGTAGCAGAAACGGTCGTCGCTCAGTGTAGCTTGCGTGGTCGCGTCGATCACGCAGGTTAACTGACTACAGACACGGTCATAACCAGGATTTGCGTGCTTCGTGTGTGGAGTACGGCCTAACATTTCCGAGGTATGTGAAGATAGTTTGAATATATTTTCAATAAAAAAATACGTCTTAGATTATAAGCTTTCTTCTTTTATTCCAACTACCACACGATCTCATACCAAATTACCAACTCCCTGAGCGAAGCCGGGGCACACCAGCTAGTCAAGTATAAAAATTATAAAATTAGTAAATCATCAATAAGTAAAACTACAATAAAATATAATTGGCGAAATTTTAGATTAAATACATAGTCTGTTAAATATCCACTCACTTGTATGGTTTAAATCTAACAATAAGGATGGTAAAAAAAAGATAAATGGGCAATTTTTTCTAAAGTTTTACCTTGTGTTTTTGACGTATCCCGTGTCTTTACAGCTTATTTTAGCACTGTTACTTTAGAAAATTATATTTTCTAAGCTTTTATTTCAAAGACGAAAACTATGGACTCTATAATAATTCATAAATAGCCGGGAGACCGAGCGTCGCTCGTTCAATCGGAGTTTTTATAAACTAAGATAACTTGTTTAGTAGTACATATAAGATATATTTTCTATGAAAAATTTGGCAGGGTGTTGTTTTAGTCGGTAGTGGCCTTCTAAGGGACGAAAGGACAAGCAATATTTGTTCTAAAAATATCTATAATATATTTTTATAATTTGATTCTATTGAAAAAAAAATACATGCAAATTATCCTTTTTTTTATAAAAAAAGGAAAATAATCAATGATACGTAATATTAGAAAGTTGTTCATCATTTATTATGATATTAGTTAGTCTGTAATATCAATCCGTTTTGGCGACTTTTTAGAGATTTTCTTATTGCAAATGTTATCAGCGCCATCTAGTTGAGTTTAGAAAAAGTCGTGGAAAATTCCCTATTGTCAAACACGGGGCAGGGCGGCACAATCATCAGGTACGTTTACGTAATTCACTTATATGGTGAAAGATGGCGCTATTTGTCTCTAAAATACAAAGAGGTTAAAATATTTTTTTTTTATTACTCTTAAGTCTTTTTTGGTACAGCTCGCGTCACGTAAAAAGAGCGCTGGCGGGCGTTCCGAAGTCCCATCAGTTTACTCTGACAACAGGATAGCATAATACAAAACCCCGTAAGTGTGAAAGAGAGGGAACTAAACAGTTGCTGTCAGAGTGCATCCTCGGAACGCCAGCCAGCGCTCTTTTTACGTGACGCGAACAATATTTTTATTTATTTACATAATATTTACATAAGTTCACACGAAATAAAAAATAAAAAGACAAAAAAACTATAAAATCTCATGGGTGGGATTCGAATCCGGACCTCAAAGCAGCAAAACGCAGGTAGCTCGCACCAAAACCGCTAGTCCACCAAAGTACTTGTAAGCGAGAGTTAAAAATAAGCATCACATGCGTTCTTCTTTTATGTAATTTCGCTCATATCTCCCTTAAGTGAATTTTTTCGAAGATAATTCCCTCATAGATCGATTTCTGGTGATTTTTAACCCCTAATCCTAGATTTTCGTCAAAAGGCTTCCAGCCGTTTTCGAAATCGTCGGGACACTTAACTCGTTTAATAGTATAGGATATCCTACCAAGAAGAGTTTTAAAGCATTATTAAATACAATTTTGTTCAGTAAACCCCCTCATTTTTCCTGTATCACACGTATCAACTAGGTACAACTAAATAGTGAATGTTAAGTTATAAATTATAATACATATATTAATTTAAAAAAATGCTGTTATAGTATAAAATATAAATGAGGAACTGATTCGTAAAAAAACCTCAAATTAGATTAGTTAGAATAGTAATTTATACACTTAAAAATACATTTTATTTATGTCCAGTGAATCAGAAAAGTGGACTTCCCGTTACGTTACCGTAGCTGTATTTCACGATACAACAAAAATATCTACCAAATAATGTTGTTATTCAGATCTGGAATCATTTTTCTTTACATAAAAATCACAATATACCATTTTGAATCGTCAGTTGTGCTGTGCTGAATTCGATCAAAGCGAGTTGGGTGAGCGAGGGATGCAAATTCTGTTTCCACCATGCGTTACCAAGGTTTGTGAGAATTTTGGCTTCATGTCTTTAGTTTTTAAGCAAAACTCATTATCTACTATATCAAGACAGGATTTATGTAAATAAACATGTAGATTATCACAAGTATTGCAAGTAAGTATTTTATTTCGATTTTAAAGAGTTAGCATGTGCTTGTTCCAATACTTCCATTACGTCACAAAATTCATAGATAATTTGATGATACTAAAAAAAACTCTTCATTTTAAGTCTGCTCACTGCAATGACGTAGGAGATAATGGACATGGCATACCTACAGAAAAAGCGTGCATACCTAAACTTGCTGAGAAACGAAAATGGTCGTTCGGCATAGTGCATACCCATTATATGAGATATGGTTTTATCGATATCACCGGCATGCAGAGAATGAGCGTCTATTTTTTTTGTACTCTACTCGTACATAAATCGCAACTGATGGCGAACTTTCGATTATTTTATTATTATTTGACGATAATGGTCAAAATTGACTAAACTAGAGATGGGCAATAACAGATTAACGAAATGAAACAAGAAATTAATTATATTGGTTTTATCAGTTAATTAGTATGTAAATGGTCTGTAATCACCAATATAATTACTATCTACTGTGTCTTTTACACTTAAACAATAAAAGGCAAAAAGTAGGAGACAGAAGATGTGAAATGAGTGTAGATGGCTCGTGTCTTGCAGCGCTATAGGTGTAGGTATTCAAAATAAAGATAAATATTCGGAACTGTATTTTAATTTACAGCTTGGCCGTAAAGAGTTGAAAAAAAATTAATGATAGCGCTGTTGGATGCGAGCAGCACAGGACCGGTCGGTGTGGAAATCCTTTGGGGAGGCCTTTGTCCAGCAGTTGACTTCTTTCGGCTGATGATGATAATGGCGCCACTATCGCTTACATTCCAACATTTAATACAACAATCTAAATGAATTTAATACTTGCAGGTTTTTAATATAAAATAAAATTACTTTTCATCATTGCATTCAATAGTTTGTTTTCTGCATCCCTATAACTATATGAATGGGAAAATAAACAAGCCTAGGACATTTAAAGAAAAATTATTTAGTTTTATTCACATAAACATTCTGGTCGAAATAAATAACTTGATGATTTACACCTGATATGGCATCAACATTGTCATCTTCAGAATTTGAGCTGCTGTCACTGCTTTCCTTGGTGCCACTGGGTACGAATCCTTTAGCTGTTCCAGGACGTACAATAATACAATGTTTTCCTCTTAAAACATCATGCTTAATGCCTTTCAGATTTTTCTGTAATCAGAATTTAACATTATATTTAGGAAGAATGCCGTGCCTGACGAAATTGATCAACATTATTAAGTCGCGCTATGTATATGTATCGCGCTTATCCACTTTTTTCCATATTATGTAAACAGAACAACGAAGAGCATTTCGAATCGTCGGCTACCAGGATATTTCAGATCGGCTTGACTCCTTGGCGCTGCGTAGAGATGTAGCCTCATGTAGGGGTGTCTATGGGCGACGGTAATCGTTTACCATCAGGTGATCCATCTGCTCGTTTGCCACCTCTGCCATAAAAAAAATGTAAACAGAAATAACTGAGGGATTATATGACTGACTGTAAATTTGTGAATAAAATTCACCACTGACAACACTCTTAATCATTAAGTACTAACGTGGGTAGGTATACTTACCATTAAAAATCTTAATGGTACAGCTTCATCATGCAATGTTGTTTTGTCCAATGTGCGGTAAACATGATTCATGGAAATGAAGCGAACAGATGTTGATGGCTTTTGATGATGTTTTCTATGCCAATTGCTGCCAACCACTTTTTCTTTTTATATTCACTTCGGGGAAGCCTAAAAAAAATATATGTAAGTAACTTTTTCTAAAATTCATCATCATCCTACATAAATATCGATGTCTAAAAGAGTCCCGAAGAACAACACTAGCCACGTTAGAGCCGAAAAATATTTTAATAAAATAAAGTTAAAAGACAGACTGAAATTATATTGAAAAGCTACTTTCGGTTATTTATATCGCTTATCTTCTGCATTAAGACAAATACGTAATTTAGTTTGTGAAAATAAGGTATATTTCAACAAGATAACAATACGTACCGGTGCAGTGTAATGTTCGGCCGATTTCGGCTCATTTTGATGCCACATCCTGTAACACTACAATTAGGCATCTTAATTACTGTGTTGTTTCACTTAATTTATTATTTTCGGATGCTTTGTTTAACCATATTTAACAATTTTCAATTAAAACACTCGCGAGCGAAGGCACTTTGACAGCTTATGTACCAGTGACACCGAGAAACGAGAATGGCGAATCGGCCGCAAATAGGTATTTTGCTGACGTCACGAAAACAAAGTTGCCATTTTGTAAAGGACAAAAATATTGTTGTCCTTTTTTTACTGAGAAGAATTACATAAGTTAGAAAGAAATAAAAGTATATTTTAGAATTCGCTATCAAAATGGCCCATATTTGTATAACTGATTGTTCATATAGACAAATATTTCATGTCCTCTAGTTTCTTTGGTCTGAGGCTCACTGCTGGGTCCTATTTAGAAAAAAATGCCCAAATACGCCTCCTTTCACGCATTTCATAACTTTATTATGGGGACTTTTTGGCGGGAACTCGCGGCAAGAGTTTGTCATTTTTGTTTTATTATCCGAAAAAATAGATATCGTGGTTTTTAATGCATAATATTGATAGTGTATTGTTCAATAAAGTGCCATTTAAGTGTCTAATATGTAGGATAATGAAATAAAAGTGTGTAGACTGTGTTTCGAGTGCTCTCAAGAAGTCCATGAAATCTTCATCAAAAGTGCTATCATTTTGTTGAAGAATAGAGAAAAAGTTAATAACGACAGAAATTGATAAATGAGAACTCAAATGAAATAGAAAAATATTTAGAGAAGAGCAAACTACATAAGAATAGGCTGTATGGCCAGAGAAGCCTTTGCCTTTTCCTTGCAAAAGCAGGAAAGAACCAAACAAAAAAAAAAAACTTTATTATGGCAAGTTCGTACTGTGCTGTCATGGCTGTCAAACTGTCAAGCATCTGTCAAGTCAAACTGAGTTTGTCACTGAGCTTGTTTTTTTCGTTGATGTGATGAAAATTGCATATCAAACCAAAATTACGTATAAACTATGTGAATAAATTAGTATTTCAATCATTGTAGAGAACAATGAAACAGTATTGAAACAACTGAGGCACAATATGGATAGCATTAAAGTGCGTGGTGTTTGCGTAATCTTCTTTGTCTACAAGTTCAAAGTGTTATTGATAAATTTTATGATAACGTGTGTTTTTGTTGCAGAATTTTTCCGTGTCGTTCTTCAAAGGGTTCATAGACAGTCTTCGAGGTGTTACGGTGCTGCTTTATCTCGACAAGGAGATAAATGAACGGGCTCTGAGTCGCTCCCCATTAGTTGATCCGGACAATCCAAAAAATAAAAATAAACAACCAAAAGTGAAACAGTGAGTGGTATTTTTGATAGGTGTGCACTTAAGAGCACTGCCTATGTGTTTTATTGAAAAAAAAATAGCCCCTCTAAATGCACTCCAATACTTAATACAGAAGTGTATGTGGCTCAGTGCAGCTTGCGTGGTCGCGTCGATTACGCAGGTTAAGTGACTACAGACACGGTCATAACCTAGATGGGTTTGACTGTTAGTGGCATTTATCTCGTTGGTGCCGGCTGCTATCGCTAGATGGCAGTTGTTAAGCCATGTCAGATGCCTTATAGGCGGCTTGAAAACTTCCGACACTGGGGTTGGCCACTAGCCCCACAACCTCCACAATACGGACTTGGCTCCCGTGTGGAGTATGGCCTAACCTTCCCAATGTATGGGAAGAGACCCGTGCCCCTGCAGTGTGGACGTAATGGGTTGTTAACAACTTAATACAGAATGTGAAAGTTGTTGTGTAAATACTAAGTCCTATAAGATAGCCCTTCCTAACCATATTTTTCCCAATCTTCATAAATATTGAGATTGTTGTAATTTTACATTCAACTGGAATCTACTTGCCACAGAAATAGTAATATAACCTTAAGCCATTTTGTAAAGACATTTTTTGATTAACCAAATATATTTTTATTGTTTCAGGGAATCAAAAGTACTTACAAGGGTGTTACAGTCATGCATCTTAAATGGTTTTATTTTTTTACTTAGCATATTAGTTTTTGAATACGCACTATTGCCTGCGGTAAAGTACTTAGTGACGGTGGCGTTTGGACATGACCAGGGAGTCGCACACGATGTCTGGGCATGGATGCAACCGTTCTTGTCTATGACATTCAGGATGATATGGGTGCTACCATTGTTTCTACTCAGTAGGCTTGTCAATGCTCTATGGTTTCAGGTGAGTAAATGTAATGATTTTTCCTAATCTACTGTAACTATACTTCATTTTTCTTACTTGTCTTATTTTTGAAAATATTATAGTGTACCTACTCATTACCATTGACATTTTATGGTGTTCCCAAACCTTGTTGTGAAGTTCCTTATACATATAAACTTAATAAAAAGCTTGTCCAAATCTATGAAATATCAATAATGATGACTAGGTACGCTATAATATTTTCAAAAATAAGACAAGTAAGAAAAAATGAAGTTTAGATAGCAGCGTTAGCCTATTGACAGCCGCATAGCACTAATCCCAAATGCCAGTGTTAGCTTTGGTCCACAAAAAAAAAGTTGAAAGTTATTTAGATTTCAATTTTTTTACCCTCAATTGGTAAGCCCTTTGCATCATCTCACCTGATGGTGAGTGATGATGATGCCTAAGATGGAAGCGGGCTTACCAAGATTCCTCAACACAATGGGGAACTCGCTATCTTATCTTCATGCTGGAAACCAATCAATGCGACAAGACTTAGATAAGATGGTCGTAGCTAGCCAGGCGGGCTCAGAAAATGCCCTACCACCAACCAAACCGAGTACTACAAAGTTGGACCCCGGCAGGAATCGAACCCGTGACCTCCTGATGTGAAGTGAGTGAACTAGCCACAAGGCTACAGAGGTGGTTAACAGTTAACGGTTCTTCTTATCATCATCTTCATATCTTCTTAATATCATGTATCATATTAAGAAAAAAAACTTAATTTAACTTGGCATATGGTTTAGCAAATACTTTTTATGGGCGAACCCAGGTGCAAAAACCCAGTAATATCCTATAGTTCATTATAAGGTTATTTAGTCCACTTGGCAAGTTGAAAATACTTCAGTTGTACTGCACTGAGCTATTTTTATTCCATGCAATACATATAGTAATCGGCTGCTCAAATCAGAATGTGAAAGCCAAAAAACATATTGGCCATGTTTTAGAATATGAGGATCTTTATTAAAAATGCGAATTTTAAATTTATGTTAGTGTAGAATTGTAGATATAGTATTTTAATCAGTATTATTGATTTAGTGCAGATTTAGTCCACTGCTTAAACATGTGAAGTGTTTGGATTAGAAAGGCTGGTTTCAGCAGCCAGATTGCAATAATTGCATCTTTTTTCCTTGTAATCTGTTTAGGCCACACATCTTTTTCCTGACTTAGCCACTTCTTTCCATATCTGACTTATTGAACTACCTCATTTTGCATCTATATTTAAAATTTACTCATTGTCATTCATGCAGGACATTGCAGACTCAGCATACAGGCACAGAAGAGGCCGTCCACAATTCATGTCAAGTGTTAGCAAAATTATTGCTGACTCACTATTCAGTTTGCTGGTGCAAGCGTTATTTCTAGTTCAGGTAAAATTTGTAATTATTTTTTACCTACCTACTTATTTATTTTTTATTTAGTTTCAATGGTTGGCCCATTGAAACTCTGCATGTTCAGCTTAGTTGGCCACACAATCAGTATGAAGCAATAAAAAAGCGCACGCATATATTTATTAAAAATCAACTCAATCAGTTAGCTATTGCTCCCATTTTGCGTGGCAAATACAAATATATTAATTTCGGATCAACTGACAACTCCTCTAGTCATTCCAGTAGCAAGCTGGGGTTATTATAGTTTGGGGGTCTGAATAAACTATTAGATGAACAATACCAATCCAACTATCAGCTAACTGAAAGTATGTGATCCTCTTGGCAGCATCACATACTTTCACATCATCACATCACATCCATAAATAAAAAAAAAACGTAATCAAACTTAACTTTTCAATTATTATTATAGTTTTTTTAAAATTAACTACCATAAAGTACTTAACTGATGAAATGCTTTGCCTCGTTTGTCAACTAAAAACTTTTTGCAGTAACGGCTTTTAATCACAATAATTTTGTATTATCTCTTTTCCAGAGTATGTTAGTAAGCCTATTGCCTATCACCTACATAGGCGAACTATTATGCCTAGTCCACATGTGTCTGCTTTACTCGCTGTATTCCTTCGAGTACAAATGGTTCAACATGGGTTGGGAGCTCCACAAGAGGCTTACCTTCATCGAGACCAACTGGCCTTATTTTCTGGGCTTCGGGTTGCCCTTGGCTGTGTTGACGCAGATACCGCAGTCATATATTATTAGGTAATTATTATTTTACACACATTATTTTATGGAGAAACAAAAATGTATTAATGAATTGTAGAAATAACGAGAATTTTTATTACCGGAATGCATCTTTCTATCTATCAGCCGAAAGACGTCCACTGCTGGACAAAGGCCTCCCCCAAGGATTTCCACACCGATGCATCTTTATGTTATGCAAAATAATGTATAAGTAAATACTTAATTTTATAAAAAGAAAGAGAAAAATAATTTTAAAACCTGACTTCTTAAAATTGTTCTGTCACTATCTATGGGTCAATGTCAAATTCCAATCTGTTGAGCTGTTTTGGCTACAGATGGTGGAGAGTTGGGTAAAAAAAGACTTTCATGGGGTAGGTTCTAAGATGTGTGAATTAATTGTTTTAAAAACTTGTAATAATCATTTGGTGGCCACACAAAAAAAAATGTATATTATGTAATCAAGAAGCCTTCATCACATTTTCATATGTAATTAAAATATTTTGTTTTCATTTCAGTGGTTGTGTATACTCCATTTTCTTCCCTGTATTTATATTAAGTGGCAACGAGGCAACACCAGTCATGGGAAGGTAAGCATTTCTTTCATATGAATGAAACATTTTCTCCTATGTTCAGAAATGCACTTTTTATTAGAAAGAAACTAAACTGCCAGGATTTACCGCCATGCCATAGGCCCCTGGGATTGGAAATATACTCCCCAGCAGTGGGGAGGTTAAGTATCAGATAAAACGTCGAATAAAAAAGTATGGAAAGTGTACACTGCAACCTACTTCGAATAAAAAGCATGAAAAGTATACACTGCAACCTACTTCAAATAAAAAGCATGAAAAGTGTACACTGCAATTTACCTTAAATCAAAAGTATGAAAAGTGTACCCTGCAACCTACTTCGAATAGGAAACTTCCAGGTATATTTTTATAAAGTTGTTTAAGAATAATTCTCCCAAGTATCTATGAATGTTTGTATTCTAAGAATTAAATTAATTATAATATTTATAACTGATAATGAATTAAATAATAACTGATAATTAATTTTAATAATTATAAAAAAAGTAGTAAGTTCCATCTGGACGTTTCCCCAGCGAGCACCCACTGCGACTGTTTTCCCCCGTGGTGGCGCTGTCAAACGGCATCTTCCGGGCCGCGCGCCACGGCGCCGAGACTGTCTCCGCGCGCCCCAGCTGATACCCCCGACAAACCCTCTAATATTGTAAAAACTTTAACGCAATACACATTACGACATTCAAGTGAAACTACGCTCTAGACGCTTGTTAATAAAACTGACATTCGTATATTCAAATTGGCTTTTGCTACGGAACGCACGTTACGACATATGAGTGAAACTAAGCTCTAGATACTTGTTAATAAAGCTGATATTCATATATCAATGAAGGCTTTGGCTTTTGCTGTAATAGGGTTGACTGCTAGTCATCTGAGTTACTTTTTATCAAATGTCGAAAACGACACCGTGTTCTAAAAATGTTTGAAATAGTCGTTTCTATACTCATTACGATTTTTTTACAAATAAATAAAATAGGTACAGATGTTATGAAATTCCAAGTCAGTAAGTAGTCATTTTTCTACTGTTTTAATAAAAGAGCTATCTAATGAAAAATATTTTATGATTATTATGATTATGCAGTCGACTAGAGTCTGACAAATGAAAGCGTAACCTGGACTTTTATTTAAAGTTTTTACATGGCAACAAAAAGAAGCTGTCAGTGGCTGTCACTGTTGAATTTTAGTATGACTGCCAATTATTGATACTTGTTGGCTGAATATTCGTGTTTATTATTTATTGTATTGTTGAGCGTAAGAAATGATATAATGATATTATTATTTCTAATGGCCATTTGTAAATGATAGATTTTATGGTAATTTCAGATTTTTCAGTGCATAAATAAACTGCAGATTATCAAAATCTGTTTATGAAGTAGACTGTTTTTATGTTTATATTTATAAACAAGATGTACAAGGCGTCAATAAAATTGTAAAAGCTAATTGTAAATTGTAATTTCAACTAGTATAAATATATTTTAATAAAGATTTATCACACAAGTATTAAATAAATTTTTTTCTGCTATAGGTCGGTGATACCACATGAAGATTTTTGAATTTGCCGCGCTTTCTCAGGTTACGCTTTCATTTGTCAGACTCTACCCTATTGGCTTTCTGTCAGAAAAAATAATCGCAATTCAACAATAGGTATGTAGGTTTTTTTTTTAACAAGTCACATTCAGTGTCCACTAAATGTTGGAAAACGGTATTTGACTTACATGTATTTTTTTAATAACGTCATTTTGTTCTGAAATATTGGATGGATGAAGTATTTCAGTTATTTTGTTAAAAGTAAATTTTTTATTGGATTTTAATATAAAACGCGTAAGTTTTTCTGCTATTTATAGGTGGAATGTTATGCAGTCAAGTGCTATGTAACATGCATTGTTAATGCTTTCTGTGGTGCCAGTTAAGCATTTTTAATGAACTGAACGTAGTACATATTTATTTTAAAAACATGTTAATAATATCTGGACAAATCACACACGGTCATCTGGCCCCAAACTAGGATTTCCTGTATCTTAGGAACCAGAGACTGATATACATACACATATACTTTTAAATACATACATATATAGATATAATACACCCAGACTCAGAGCAAACAATTCTGCTCATCACAGAAAAGTTTGCCCTGTATGGGGATCGAACCCACGACTCTCGGATCAGAGGTCAGGATCGCTAACCACTTAGCCACCAAGTCAGTCAATGTTATCAAAAGCTACAACTTAACAGAGAATGTTCGTCACTTTTCAGTACTCGTCCACGCCAATTAAATTTAAGGTGCTCCTAAAATAGCAGCCAAGGCTCAAACGGGGATTTCTACACACTTGAATCTGAATAAATAATTTTAAATTAGTTCTTGATACCAAAGGATATGCATGTGCTCATGATAACAAACAACTTTCCCTAAGGAACCAATAGGCAAATCGCAAAAAAAATTTTGGACTCTTCATATTAATTTGGCCGGTCCGTTGACCGATTTGTATGGAAGGTTCAAAACTTTTTTTGAGATTTGACTATGGGTTCCTTAGGAAAAGTTGTTTGTTACCACTAGCACATGCATAGCCTTTCGTATCAAGAACTAATTTAAAGTCACCCTATATACTCAAGAAACAGTCAATTTGCAAGTTTTTGGAGTCTTCATACAAAGTTGGCCGATCAACTGATCCAATTTGTATGAGAAGTCCAAAAGCAGAAACCCTAGCTTGAACCTTGGCGGATATTTATTAACAATATATATGATCTTATCCTTTTTAGACACTTTATACAGTTAATTCGCTGAACCAATCGAATGTGCATTTTTATAGGAGAATCTGTCATGTGTTATTTTAGTTGACCGGAAAGTTCCAAACTCTGTGTGAAGCACGTTCCGAGGGTGCACTCTGACAGCAACTGTTTAGTACCCTCTCTTTCACACTTGCGCGATTTATATTATGCTATCCTGTTGTGCCCTCGGAACGCCCGCCAGCGCTCTTTTTACGTGACGCGAGCTGTAACTAAGATAGTAATAAACTACAATTCCAGACACATCTATCGGCCCACCTAGCATTAAGTTTTATTTGATTATAGCTAAATATAAATGTTAGGTTAAGCAAAAAGCTTTTATGCAGTTTTGAAGCCGGCGTGTTAGCAATCTTTTTGTATGCCATTAGTTCGAAATTCAAACTCGGGCAGGAATATGGTCTATAGCTAGGTTTTATCTAAAGGCTATTAAAACTCTTTAAATCCTAGGTGGGCCGATAGATGTGTTTGGAAGTGTATCTTATTTATAGGAAGCGCTCGCATCTCCTCGGATCTCATCCTAGCCAACGAGTGTATCCCGTAAGTAACATAACTAAGGTCGTTGTCTATGAATAGGCTTATCTTTATTTCATGTTGTTTTCGTCGAAAAGGGGTCCGAAATTCAAGTAATAAATCTATTATAAAGGACAACGGTAATTCTTCATAAAAGAAGATTGCTTAGGCCTTCGTTCGGTGATATTTCTATTGTGATTGATGGATATATATTTAATTATAATAGTATTATAAGTATTGCTACTTGTTTAATTATATTTGAATATGTATTTGCTTAGATTTTATTTCGAGTGACTTGCGGCACGGCAAAGCTTTTTAAAGTATCAATGATGCTAAGTCACCTTAAAATATACGCAGGTGTGACAAAACGGTGTAAGAATACTTTTTATACATGAATCTGTACAAATTTTGTTCTAAGATTGTCCTGATATTGCAAAAATATAATTAGCCTTTTAATAAATCAGCTGAGTACCTATCTAACTTTTTATAGCATGTAAAAAATGGCGATTTCATCAAAGTCACACAACTAAAGCTGTTCACTTTCATGATTTATAATATTGTCACTCATTTTGTTACACAAAAAAGATTAATATATTTCCGACTCAAAATATTTCGTTGTACACTGTATACTCGTACATAAATATTATTATTTTAATATAAATATGGTGTCTTAAAATATTTATTTTTACCTAAATATGAATGTTATTTATAAGCGATAGGATATGATGTTGGTATCTTATTATTATTATAAACCTCACTCATTAGATTTTATCGGAGGGAACTGAAAATTGTGATTATTGTTTTTACATGACATAATACAAGGGACTGAATCGAATATTTGTGTTTTTTTTTACAACACTTCTTATACTTACCTACCTACCTTTTTATGGCGTTTTGTAGTCATTATTCATAGCTTATTATTAAAAATAATAACAAAACAAAAATATTTTGAACATGTTTTTATTCATTCATATTATTTTTGATTCACATTAAATAATGAATTATATTTGTTGAATAATTAATCTATTATCTAAAGAATTACTAAATTCTGTATCATTTGTCTCTGATAAGTATCTACAGAATATGTTATTAATTGATATATTTTTTTTACTTAGATTAGTTAGAATCTATTTACATGATAATAAGTATCACAAGATAAAGCTACCTTATAAAAAGTAGTTTTAAATTCGCAAAATTATTACTTATAAATTATACGATTTGATAAATACATTAAATTGATAAATATGTGAGTCCATATACGGTTAGCAGTAATAAGTTTAAATAATTTTTGTTTCTTATTTTCATTCCATGCCCTATCGCTATAAAAAAGTGCCAGCTTTAGAAGCACTCTTAACTGAAGATGACCGTAAATTTAATTAATTTAAATAATAATATCATGATTAATATAATGAATACAATAATGTTAAGTATAATAAGTAATAACAATTACAGGTCACTCATTACTATGCCAACAAAACTGATTAGTGATTAGTAATTAAAAAAATACCCTACGCTAGGGAAGTCAGTAAAAATAATAGCTACAACATTAATCGTGTACTTACTTATTTTAAAATCGGTTATTTTCTATCTACATTTCACTATAAAACAATTGAGATCTATAAATATTATTTCATTATTTAAAACTACAATACCTATATAAAAAAAATGTAATCATTTAAATTAATTAAAATATGCATGAATAAAATTGTATTTATATTACCGATATGATAAATCCACATAAAATATGTCAAAAAAATAAAAACAAACGGCAGTGAGGTCTTAGGAATGTTTTTACAGATAATTAATTATGAACTTATAATATGAGATATAAACAAATATTTAATGCACTATATTATAAGTGGATAATAAAAGACGTAAAAACTCAAAAATAGAACAATATGGTCGACCTTAAAAATAAATGTAAAAACCTTGTATAAAAATGCATGAATGATGCAATGCAAATTGTTACAAATGTTACAAATCTCAGGAAGACGCTCTAGAACTATAGGCAATCTAAATGCTATAGCGACAAAGCTTTTCGACCTTAATAATTTTATCCTCATCAATTTTTTTTTGTACTCTCAATTGGTAAGCCCTTGGCACCATTCATTATCATCATCATCCATTTTATAAAATATCTGTCAGAATGAATGACTTCTCTGAGTGTGTCACCTTGTTGTCACATCGTAACGTGTGCGCACTTCCATACATTTCTTTGAACTTACGAAACTGACAAACCACAGATATTATACAGGGTGTAACAGAAGTGTGTGACAATACTTCAAGGTTGGCTTTTACCCATCAAACTGAACAACTTTTGTTCTACAACTTTGTTGAAATCGCAAAATTTTTTTTGGACTTTTCATACAAATCGATCAGCTGGCGAACCAAGTTTGTATGAAAAGTCCAAAAAAATTTTTGCGATTTCAACAAAGTAGTAGAACAAAAGTTGTTCAGTTTGATGGGTAAAAGCCAACCTTGAAGTATTGTCACACACTTCTGTTACACCCTGTATATCAGAACTGTCGTTTAGTTTGGCTAATTAATCTCGGTCCGTGTTCTGAGAAGTGACAAACAGAAGGGTGATTCTCTCTTACTGCGTGGCAATTATTTTGTATTTCACCCGGCGTCCTTATACGTTATGAAGATCCATCATTACTTTACTGCCAATTAGTTTTAATATATTATACACTCAAGTACATTTTCTTACTAAAATAAGAAATCGGTATCAAGAGATAAAACGAAACGTACTTTTAGATCGACAAACTTAAAAACATATCTTTACATTTTACACCAAGCAATCTTTCTAGATAGGTTATAGACAACTAGAACGTGCTAAAACTAAAGAACCTAATCATAACATCACATTTATTGTGCAACCACTGAGATTATTCTCATTTGCCTAACATTTGGTAACAAATATTCATAGAAATATTCTTAAAATTTGGTATAATATACTAAAACATAATGCTATTTATACAAACTGCATCGAAGAGAGACTGTTAGTCTATGTAAATGTGAGCTATAACGTTATAATTTTAAATATAGTCAATTCCGTAATCTTAACGAAATTGTAATAAAAAAAAAATGAAAGTCCCAAGTAAGTGTTTCTGTTATTTCAATGAATGAGCTATTTAGTGAACAATATTTCATAATTCATATTTTACGTAGACTTGCACCCTATTTAAATCAAGAGGATGGAAAAAACTAAGTACCTCAACAATTTCCATTGTTTAGAACAAACCTAAAGGTCAATCATTGCAATACCTACTTATAGGTACTTTACAAACCCGTATAACCTCGTCTCGCTTTGTAAGACATTATCTTTAGAACATAGTTCAACATATACTGGTAAAACCAAACGCGATTTAAATCATTTTGTTCAATAACAAATGATATAATCTTTCTTACTAAGTTTATAGTATCCGCACCAGAAGCATGCCTATAGCTGCGCCAACCGTTAGCCCCACGCTCAGCATGGTTGCTATAACTGAAGACGCTTTCTCACGTTCATGCATTTCTACCACTCTGAAAAAAAGTGGAAAATTAAAGGAGATGCCATATCAACTGTATGTATTCTAAAAAAAATACGAAAATTAAAGAGATGCCATATCAATTGCATTTTACTACCACTCTGAAAAAGAAGACGAAAATTAAAAAGAGATTCATTATCAACTGTATGTTACTACCACTCTGAAAAATACGAAAATTAAAGAGATTCTAACAACGGTACGAAATAGGTCGAATGCACAAGGAGGCAGAGATAAACAAGACTGCATGACTGCATGCATGTACTAAAACGCTAGATAACCTTTTGATACTGCACGTGTATGCTTAGTTTTATCAGTTAAAAACGTACGCAGTTACTTAAATGCAATAATTAGCTTTAACACGCTCTAAGAACTGAATAAGTATTGAGTGTTTTTGCATTGACTAGGTATAATATACACGTATAATCTAGTTAGTGGTACAACAATAGGTTCCTAAGTCATTTTTTAAAAAGTATCTCAAATTGGTCATTAGGTGGTAAAAAAACCACAAACAATTTTTTCGCATGCTTTTAGAGCAATCTATCTATAAATAAATACCACAAATACGGTATATTTACTTTAATTTACCCTTTCGAATTTCTGTGCAAAAAAAACGTTGGTCTATCTATAACAATGTACTAGGATGGAAAACCAATGAGTACCTAATTGGTATTGGTCGTCATTAGGCATGAGTCCGATATATCAAAACGTAACTAAAAACGGATATGAGATTCATATCATAACATATCGATATGGCAGTTTTTAATATCGGATATTAGTAAAACTATACATAGGCTAAGTAACGCGCGAAACACCCGCAACCCAAGCATATGACATCGAACGGTTTGATATATTCGCTTTCTCTCTTCTCTTTCTAACAAAAAGACATTTCATAAGTGCGAAAGAAATGCAGCGAATATTGAACCGGGACGGATATCAGCGGATGATAGGCGAATTGAACATTACGGTTATTGCAATACGGTTTAGATTGGACTTGATAACGCGTGAGTTTGCGTTTCCGTTCGTTTTCTAAACAAATAGATAAGTTACGTTTGAAAAGCGATTAATATCGTGCTACCCATATCGATATCTGAAAACGGTTTTCGATATCGATATGAAAACTTCATATCGGTTACAAAACCGTTTTCCAAAAAAACTGATATAGTCGTCATAGACTATTATGGAAGGCCGAATCTCTGTATCAGATTGGAATAGACCAATGTGATCTTTTGATAAGTAACCAAATCAGTTACACTCACCTAGTAGAATGAATCATGACGATATTAGTCAAGTAGCCGTTGGTGAAAGCGAAGACTATCATGATCATTATGTACTCCCAGTCCCAGAGGAAGATGACGGGCAGGTGCGACCTTGGCTGCGCGTTGCACAGCATCAGCATCGGTACCCCAATGATGCGGAGCAGGCTTGCTGTGGCTATAATCCATTGGTTTGTTGGCTGGAAGATGGAAAAGTCGTGTAATGCAAGTTGAAGGGTATTCGTGTAGGAAAATGTGATGTCTGTCGGCTCCCGCCAAGTGGCATGATGACCTGCTGAGCAAGAAGCCGCTGGAATCCGTGGTTCTTTGTTTCGAAACTTTGCATTTTTTTTTATTGGAATGTGGAAAGGAAGGAATTGGCAAAGCCAAGGCTTCGTTTGTTTTTCCTTTTACGATGATTAACTTACCCGTAGAAGGAAACTGGCCACCAGACGCCCAGAATAATCACCGCAGTTGAAGATTAAATAATTTACCACTGGGACGAAGAAAATTGCTGGAAAAAAATTATCATTGTTAATTCTTATCTGAATTATCTGTAGCAACTCATGCAAACATAGGGCAAAAAATCTAGGCTAAGAGTTTTATCTTTATAGAACTGGGATTTTCTGGCAACTGCAAATACTTTTTTGCTATCAGAAAATTCTTTTTCAAACAATGGATCATTGTTAATAGTTATTCTGCAGTATAATTGCATAATTAAGAACTTGAACTCGTCGTGCAATTAAAAATGATTAACGTGAATCTTCGTGAACAAAATTGTAGGGAAATACTTAATTTTAACATTTATGGATTTATATAAAAGTCGAATAACTCGAAAACCAATGAACCGATTTTCTCCAAACATAGCTAAGAACCATATACCTGCTTAATAATTAAAAAAAAACATTCAAATCGGTATAGCTGCGTTAGATGCCACAGATACACTAACACACTTCAACACAACTTTAAAGTAATACCCCTCTTTCGAGTCGGGGAATAATGAAAGCATCGTCATTTAGTTACAATCCATAACGTCCCCGCTGCAGGGGCACATACTTCGGGAAGGTTAGGCCATACACCACACACGGGGGGCCATGTTCAGATTGATGGAGGTTGTGAGGCTAGTGGAAACCGCAGTGTCAGAAGTTTTCAAGCTGCCTATAAGACCTCCGCCATGGCTTAACGACTGCCATCTAGTGATAGCAGCCGGCACCCACAGCTTAACGTGCCTTGCGAAGCATGGAAACGGTTGAGATACATCGTCATTTATTAAATATAGTAATTACAATAAATTTACAAAATAGTTAACGAAGACTTACTATTCCAATCTGTCCCCTTAGTCACAGGGTGGGATTCAACCAGCACAGTGACAGCCGGATACACCGCCATACTAATCGCAAACACCGCGAAAATACTAAACGCGTACACCCATATCTTCTTCAATATCGCCAACATAGAAACCTCTCTATGCCTGTTGGTAGCCATGCCAGATCCCCTCAGAATGTGGTGTGTGAAGAAGTCTATCTTGTACAGCATCACGTAGGACACCAATGACGTTATCACCATGACGTCAGCTATAATGAAGTAGATTAGAGCGCTGTGTTGGGGCGATATTTTGAAGGCGAGTGATACGATTTGGGCAATGGCCGCTATAATTCCGCCCAAGGATTGGCCGCTGACCACTGCGCCCATGTACTCTTTGTCGAAGCGGCTGGCTATGCCGACTAGGCCTCCAATGAAGACTGCACTGGCAGCTGCAAAAAAATAACGTTTGAGCTTTTATCTACTGTATTATGCTTTGGCAATATTAATCTTCTAATATCGGTTCTACGAACAACGACAACGGTTTAATTTCGGCTCGAAAGACACTACTTTGGTAAAGGTACAGCTGAAGAGAGGGTGTTGAACCCACGAATAATCTAGCAACTACAAGGCAGAGTATTTATTTGTATTTTCTAATACACACATAAGCATCAAACTTAGAGCACCCCAGGCAGAGTAATAACTAGTGATCGGAAATTCGTATGCTATTTCGTTTTTAGAAAGAAAAGTATGGATATGCCTTTCCCAATAAATGTATAGATTTTCATAGAAAAAATTCTCGGGATACCAGGATCGTAAAAAGAGTTGGGATTCTTAATTGTAATGATCTGATTGTAGTGAATGTTGATATCATTGAAAATTTTATGTATGCAATCATGTGTTTACATCCACAACTTATTTTATATACATAGGATTACCGGTAATCCTTTTAGAAGGTGATAGGGGGGCTAAAATGTGAAACATTTAACACTACATATGTATGGCCAATAGTTTCCAATTCTATTCAAAACGGCATGTCCATATTATGCTAGCTCCCCAATTTTAGGTATAATAGCATCCGAATTTCCGATCACTAGTAATAACTAATATGAGTTACAGAACAGAATTAATAATAAAATAGATAATAATAGGGCCGCGGCCATATTGTCAATAGATATAATGACTTTGAATAGACCCACATAATAATCAATCTGGGGTGTCATTCCATAAAATGTGGTTTACTAATTTTTCTTCAAATTGTATAAATACACAGCTTCACCCATTTGCCTTAATTTTATTCTAACTGTGTTGCCAATTAAGTTGTTTGCAATACTTAGACAAAACAATCTCATTATGCTTATCTCACTTTTATATTTACATATTTATTTCCTATATGTAGATGTTTACTAGGAGTAAGTGGTTTTAGATAATTAACATAAGGTACTTACTTATACCTTAATTGAGCTATTAGTGGAACATTTCAGCTACTTCACAAAACATGGACTTTCATAAAGAAACTTATTTTAGGTACTGTTCTGTTCTTATAACATAAACTAGGATTTTTGACAAAACATATCCATTAGGGTAAAATTACCCTGACAGGAATGCCCTTTGTTAATCTTCAAAGTGTTAAAGGGCAGAATGTTATCAAGTTCTTATTAAGTTAGACCCCAAACTAATTAATTTATTTACTTGACGAGAGTACTTTCTTACGTTTTAAAGGCTATCCTGGTGTTGGGACAATAATTATTCTCAGATATGTATACAGGGTGACTTTAAATTAGTTCTTGATACCAAAGGCTATGAATGTGCTCATGATAACAAACAACTTTCCCTAAATAACCCATAGTCAAATCGCAAAATAAATTTTTGACTTCATACTAATTTGGCCGCTCGGCTGATCAATTTGTATGAAGAGACCAAAATTTTTTTTGCGATTTGGCTATGGGTTCCTTAGGGAAAGTTGTTTGTTTCATGAGCACATGCATAGCCTTTCGTATCAAGAACTAATTTAAACTCACCCTATATTTGGAATGAAACCCTTATGAAAAATACCTACATTCCTATGTACTGAAATAATCTACTAAAAGTTAAATATTACAATTTGTCTAGTGACTTTATGAGTGATTCATAGCAAAATAGATAAAGAAAACAGGGCACACATGTTGCATGTGAATCACAGTGTTAAACGAGATATTCATAAACTATATGATTCATATGGAAATCTTATTAATATATGGATTTGATGGCAAAGATAATAACATAAAGGTTAAGGTTATTAAGGAAGCTGGAATAGAACTATATTCTGCACAGAATGGGAAACTCATAACGTTTGGGATACAAAGTAACTTAAATTGCTCTCAGTTTAAAGTGATATCTCTAGCTAAGTTTCATTAAAACTAGTTCAGTATTTTAGATGTGAAGACGAAAAATAAATAACCCAGTTTAATCAAAAAATGCTAAAATAATATAAAAATGAGACCAGTGTATACCATACATACCTGTCATTATAACGACTGTGACCATTGTTATGATGAAGAACTCATTCTGCCAGTCATCAGTATTGACCTGAACCAAGGATGTTGTCACCAGGAAAGTCAGGGTGACAATGATTAGGGACCCTTGCAACCGACTCTTGACTGACACCCTGAAATATAAATTGATCTTAAATAATTCGGTCGTGGCTCAGTGCGGCTTGCGTGGTGCGTCGATCACGTAAGTTAACTGACTACAGATACGGTCAGAACCTGGATGGGCTTTAATCTGGATCTCGACCGTTTCCGTGCTTCGCGAGGCACGTTAAGTCGTTGGTGCCGGCCGACTGCTATCACTAGATCACTTATAGGCGGCTTGAAAACTTCTGACACTGGGGTTGACCAATAGCCCCACAACCTCCACCAATCCGGACGTGGCCCCCATGTGTGTGTATGTATGGCCTAACCTTCTCGAGGTTTGGAAAGAGACCCATGCCACTGCAGTGGGGACGTTATAATATTACAAAGTACCACATTATTTTACGGTAATAACCCATTACCGTATAATAATGTGGTACTTTGTAATATTATTTCGAAAGGATAGTTTGGCAGAACAGCTGAAGCTACGGGCACAAACTAGTAACAAAATATGTATTAAAAGTTTATTTAAAATTTAAGGCATGGTAACCTTTCATTATTTAAGTTTTAAAAAGTCTTTTCTAATATTTAAATATATATTTTTTTGTTACTGAACTGATTAACAATAAAAACATAGGTATCTATTAATAAATAAGTCTATGTGGTTGTGACTAATAAATAAAACCAGTTTTTAATTTAAGTATATTTAGAACCTTAAATGACTAACACAATAACCAGTTTTTTATTCAAATGAATAAAGATTAACACCACACATGCTTGTGGTATGTATAAAAGTATAAAAAAAAATGAATTCACTTACAGATGTCCATACAAAGAGTTCAGGATGAGGAATACCAAGTTCGGTATAGCAGTTGCTACGTTGAGGTACGATGTGAACTCCGCCTGGAACTTATTCTTACGTACTTCCAAGATGGTGAGGTTATTTGGCTGGACGTCTCGGAATTTGTACATCCAGTACTGCAAAACAAACACGATTCATGTCAAATTCGTAGCTTATTTGTAGAACCTAGAACCAATATTTATAGATTTAGACAAAGTAAAATTAAAATAGAACTCATTTTGGAGGGGCATTGTTAGTACAACAAACATCTTCTCATCTCATCTCACTAATCTCACTAATATTATAAATGCGAAAGTATGGATGTTTGTTTGTTTGTCAGTTTGTTTGTTTATTTGTTTGTTTGTTTGTTCCGCTTTCACGCCGAAACTACTGAACGGATCTGGATGAAATTTGGTAGGTAGATAGATAAAGCACTCGACTAACACATAGGATACTTTTTATCCCGGAAAACTTAAGGGTTCCCGAAGGAATGCTTAAAAACTCAAAATTTCTAGATTCTGAAGTCCACGCGGACGAAGTCGCGGGCGGAAGCTAGTATTTTATAATTATGATAGCCTAAAGTTGCATACATTATTATTAGGGATGGGCCGAAATTCGTTTCACATTCGGTTCAACCGAACCGAACATTCGCTTCACTCAAGTACACATCAAGCAGACGCTTGTACACCTCAACAATCTTAACACTGTGTTAAGGGAGATATTGGAACTTCGCTGTCAAGCTTAATTTGTTATGACTGTACAAGAAAAAACTAAAATAACCTAGGTGTTTGATATATTTAAATAATATAAAGAAATTAAACCAGTAAAACAATTCGTTATCATTTTATAAGATTGAGACACAAATGAAAACAAAAATAATTGTGAGGCTGTAATTAATCAGATTAATCAAATGCAATCTTATTAATATTATACCTAACCTATTGGAATTTATAATTCAATAACAGCAGGTTATGGTGCAGAAACACCAAAGATTCTGCAGTATCTGGGAGGAGTCTATTCCTTTTTTTTTTCATAAACATTCCCTGTCTCTGTGAATAGTCGCTCAGAATCGGAATATACCCAGCTTCCAGGAGATGATAAATATATGTGCCAAAAAACTAATGTTAGGAAACGTGTCACGACATGTCACTGGCGAGAAATCGCGGTAACTTCGGCCAAACTTTATATTTTCACCGAATGTTCGACCGAAGTTCGCGTTCGGTTCAAACCACATTCGGCCCATCACTAATTATTATGTATAGAAAATTTCAAGTTATGAAATGTTAGTGACTCCGTGACTCAGAATTTCTAACTGGAGGCTCAGGTTCAATTCAAATCCTGGCCAGTGTAAAAAAAAGTTATTCAAGATAGGCATACATTATTTACAAACCTGATTGTTTTAATTTTATAGTGATCGAGAAGTTTCATAGATCTGCACTAAAGATGTAATTTTGGGGTAACTGGTAACTAAGTGGTTTAGGCTACAGCACAGAACTAAAACCCATTGGTTTATTTAGACTTCAGGGGGCTAGTAAGCTCAATGTTATAGATAAGTAGCTTCCGCCCGCGAATTCGTCTTCGTGGACTTCAGAATTGGGTCCAGAGAAAAAGAAAATGTTAAGGTGACACCATCTACAGACGAAGTGGAAATTTTGAGTTTTTAAGCATTCCTCCAGGAACCCTTAAGTTTTATAGAATAAAAGTATCCTGTGTTTGCCGATTGCTTTCTCTATCTATCTACCAAGTATCATCCAAATCCATTCAGTAGTTTCGGCGTGAAAGTGGAACAAACAAACATCCATACTTTAGCATATATGTATAATATTAGTGAGATGAGATGAGATAGACTAAAAAAAACAACCCTCCTTCTAAGACAGTCAGGTAAAAATAGTCACATGAACTTGGTCAGATGACAGCCTTAGCTCTTCTTATGAACTTTGTTTGTATGCAAACAAAACAAATCAGACAAATACCTACCTACTTACCTAACAGCCTAAACTCGAAACAAACAAATATAAATTAACTTTTACTTACATCATTAGCCGTTATCAGGAAGTTCCACGGCACCAGTGACGTCACACCGAACAAGTAGAACAGAAAATAGACCAGCCTGTAGCTGTCTACTGGCTCTTCCCTCGAGTTCAGGACCTTCGTGGAACAGGAGTCGGTGACCAGCTCCCGATCCTCGGAGTCGTCCAAAACCTCCTCCTCGTTCTCGACCTCACAGCTCTCCACGTTTATCGAGCCTGTCGTATCCATCCTCAGAGCCAAGAGGAATCAAATCAATAAACACGACTTCGATCTCTTCAAGGTCGATTTAATTTAACGCGTCATGGGACTTTTTGTATGAAGTGTTGTCGTAGTTCAAGCCTTATTTAGTGTATTATGTTCACATTATTTTTTTGATATGATTTTAAGATTCATTTATTTGTACATAATTATTTTTTTACGATACAAAGAAAAACGACGAACACTATCGTCTTCCGTAGCACGCACTGACTTGACGAGCAAGACAGACAACGAACGGCATTGCACTGACAGAACAGACTGTGTTGCTCACATAAAAATTAAAATAATTTCTTAAAACGCCAGCAATAAAAATGTGTATACTTCATTCCAATCAAAAAAAGCAAAACGTAAACAAACTTACTATGGAACTGACACATGTCAATGTCATCTGCATACTATGTTTGTTTACCTTTTGCTTTTTTTTGATTGAAATGAACCATAGAGTGTAGAGTTTGTTTCCTTCGAGGATTGTGCCTTTTCAGTTAGAATAACTGACTCCCCCTCACTCTCTATGTAACACTGGAAGACGACCCCCCACTCCACTTAAAGTCACGCACGATCACGCATGATCAAATAAAATGTACTTACGGGTACTATTTACGGATTTAATTTTTTTAAATGGCAACAAGTGAAGAAAAAGTTTTTCGGTTTTTCGCGGGCGTATGAGATTTTGCTTGATTTGAATAGGTGTCGTTTCATTACACCAGCAGTTACTTACGTGGATTAAATAAAAAAAAAGTGCTTTATTTTTTGCAGTTATTTCAGACGCTGTGGCACCAAAACCTACTACCACAATACAACTATTCTTTATCTATGTATTTAAAAAAGTTTTCAGTACGAAGTGTCTTTTGTATGTTTTTTGTATTTAATTGTCTCTTTTCTATGTACAATAAATTGTAAATAACTATGTAAATATCTAAATAAGTATTCACTTGAAGGCGCCATTAATCATCTTTTGTTTGAACTAATTAACTCATTTATAATTTCGTCTCTGTGTTGAGTGGTTGGATCATTTTATATCGATTTATCTGTGTTTGTAACTGTAGCTTATATTTGTTTGTGTTTCTACAATTGTTTGTTGTTTTTAAAATGCCAAAACTCTTTTGTATCCATTAGAAGTGAAAACATTTTGAGCATTCATGTGCGCTGTGCACTACGTTCGCATTCTTACCTTAATCTCCAATCAATAAACTTAATGAAACGGTAATTGTAGAACAAAAATTCTTCAAGACGTTTTTTTTTTATTTTGCGAACTGTTTCTCGCGAACACAGAATTAATCAAATAAAAATTTTTATTATTTAAATATACTTAATCCATCAGTTAAGGCGATGTTACGAGTTAATTGCTTTATCATTGTACTGGTTAACATAAGGACTCAGATTCGAGCAGATTATTTTACGGCCGTCGATGATATGAGCGGTTTGATACAGACACATCAAGAAGTGACTAATTGGTTGAACAAATACATAGAAATAGAGAGTAAGAGGTTGGACGTGTTACAAAGGTGAATTAAAATACATTATTTTATTAGTCAGTATTTATGTCACTTATCGTCAATATACAACTATTAATCTTTGACACACTCGTGGCTCAGTAATATAGCGCTCCTTAATACTGATCCGCAGGTCACCAGTTCGATTGCTACTCAGGATAGGCATTTTTTTAATGAGTAGAGTAGATAAAGCTATGCGTCGAAAGGGGCCAATAGTACGTGTTATTATTTAGCATTTAAACTTTTAACCTTTTTCTTTCAGACTCTTAGAAGATTTCAAACTGGAAGAGAGAAGAGTCACGGATGAAGGAATTCGCTATTTGGAGAGCCCGATAAATGTATATAAACTCATAAAACGACTGACTAAAGACTTGGAATTGATTGAAAAGAAAGTCAAAACTAAATATAGTAAGTTAAGAGGAGTACGTTATTTTATTTTATATTTATGAGGATGTAAATCGCATCGCACTTTTAAATTAAAACATGTTAAAGAAAACAACCTAAAGAATACATTTTACATACATAAATACTTTTTTGCATCGTACACTCTTACTTTTTAATTTGTTAAAGAGTTTACAAACAAACATTTCTTATTGTGTGGCCCATTTAACCCCGGTCTGCGCTTGGGGCCGTCCATTAATCACGTGATGTTTTAGCAACTTTTTAGACCCCCCCCTCCCCCCTGGTGATACGTAGTGAGGTTTTAGACTACCCCCCCCCCACCCACCCCCTACCCAAAATCACGTGTATTATTTGGTACAAAATATTATTTTTAAATACAGGTATAATATAATTTAATTCTGGAAAATTAGGCACCGTGATCAAAATTTCCAGACAGATATTAAGATTGCAGGTTGTTTCTGACTTCCTGAAGCCGTTTCGAACCTTGGGAACAACATTACATAAAAAACAAACATAACAACAACAGTCCGACGTTTGGAAATTACTCTAGTAATTGCGCGTTCAACGAAAAAATAAATACACGTGACATCTCAGTACACCTTGTGATATTTCGTGACTTTTCTGAACCCTCCCCTTTTGAGCCTCACGTGATTAATAGACGATCCCTATCCCCTAGTAGGACTTAGACGGTGTAATTTTCTTGTGTTGTACTTAGCATCAGCCGCAGTCAAGAGTCGGGCTTTACAATTATGGCATCCTTTTTCTATGACTTAGATTTACACCTGCGGATATACAAGGTGTAACAGAAAGGTGTGATAATACTTCAAGGTTGGCTTTTACCCATCAAACTGAACAACTTTTGTTCTACAACTTTGTTAAAATCGCAAAGCAATTTTCGGACTTTTCATACAAACTTGGTTCGCCAGCTGATCGATTTGTATGAAAAGTCCAAAAAAAATTTTGCGATTTGAACAAAGTTGTAGAACAAAAGTGGTTCAGTTTGATGGGTAAAAGCCAACCTTGAAGAATTATCACACCTTTCTGTTACACCCTGTATTACCTACGTTTTTAAGTAGTAATTAACAACTGATTGGCAGAATGTACATGTACTTGAAATACAGAAAAAAAAATCGAACTTCCATCCTTTGACTATTAATAATAAGGCGATTAATAGAGTTAACTCAGAAAAGTATCTTGAGCTTATCCTAGACAGCGGATAGTAGGGTAAAAAACTTTATTTTTGTCAGGACACAGGTTAAAGAAACCGCTTCAGTATCCAACCTCCGAGGATTTGCTGGGAGCCGCAAAGGCCGTAGCTCGTCTTGAGCTAATATACAAACTGAACACTACAGATCTTGCCAATGGAGTCATCACAGGAACCTTCAGGTATATACTTACGCTCTGATATTGAGACGTGCTAATTTGCGTAATTTGTTGTGCTATTCCTATATTATAGGCTAGACCAATTCCTGCTCACGGCATAAATCGACGCTATTTAGACTTTTTGTTTCGTCGTGTACTATGAATTAATGTAACTATAGGGGGTGAAACTTTATCTGTCTTTGTGTGTGTTTGACCTGCATCTGTGTGATTGGTATGGCCTGAAATCCATGCTCCAGCAGGGTCCACCCTTGGAGATATTAATGAAGTTGATCAGATTAAATATGGATTTTCTCTTAATTTTTCAGTCAATATAACAAGCCTTACGTGGAAAAAGTGTAAGTACCTAAGAACTTTTTTGCCCCTTTCAAAGTTACATGTTCGAGCTCACGCATAATAGTATTTTCAGCCATTGTTAAGCCACGACTTTTCTAAAATCGCAAAAAGTTGACTTTGTATCATCGTCATTATCATCAGTCAAAAGACGTCCACTGAAGAAAAAAGCCCCCCCGCCCCTAAGGATTTCCACGACGAGATCAAGGTCTTGCATTTCCAGCATCCAGCGGTTTCCCGCTACCATCACCACACTTTGTGTGGAAAATCTTAAAATTAGTTAAAATGCTTATCTTACAAGCATTTTCTAGATACGAAAAATGTTTATTCTTTTCTATTAAATTGATTAACTTACCTATGGTATTAAATAATATTTAAATACAATAAAATAGGTGTATCATATTTTCTTTAGTACTCCGATGAGATCTAGCGATTGTTACGAGCTGGCCCGAGCTTTGTACTCCGAGAATCACTACGGCAACGGGAAACCATGGATGGAGGAAGCCCTCAAGAAGTATAGGGTGGAAAAAGAGTGGCATTACTATACGGACGACAAGATTATAGAAAGCATTAAACATGCTGAGATAAAGGGTAAGTTTTCATAATTGGGTACATAACTAACTCCTTGCTCATGTCCCAGATTCTTAATACTAACATTAAAAAAAACTTGTCTCTGTTAAACTACTCCCGAAACTCCATACAAGTTGATCAAGACGAAAGAGACAAAAGATCGTACCTACTGCATGCTTTTCTTTCTATCATGAAGTAGTGAACGGGGTACTAAAGTAATGACCGCAATGGTCACAGATTTTCATTATTATCGTCTCTATGTAAAATGGCTGTTGAAGTGCATAATATTGTTATCGATACAGGATACATTTTAAACAGAAGTGTTGTATTTTTTTTATCGGTTAGGCAATTTTTCGGGTATCAAACTTCTATTACGGTGAACCTAAATTTTTGAATTAAGTAGTGTTTGAAATCCAATTATTTTATTTTTACTTTTAGTGGCAGAGCAAAGATCTATCGATGAGGAAACCAAGAAACTGCCGCTGAAGAAAGTGGAAAATAATTGCACCACGATGTCTGGTGACTACAATTTAACTGACCCATTTTGTATTGTAAGTGTTGCACTTCAGCAGTTTTATAAGTATAAAAATGCGGTTTTTCGATTTGCGGCATCTTTTGTTCTACCACTTTTAAGTAAAAGATCAAAATTATTGGAGTCTCCGTACAAATCGATCGTACCACCGTTTTTGTATGGAGCGTCCAAAATCATTGTCGTTTAATTAAAAAATCCTAGAACAAAAGTTGCCTTGTGCCATATTTTAAGGATTTCATTTCAAAAAAACGGATTTCTGCCGTTATGTAAATCAGCGATTTCCGAAAAAAAAACAACTACCTACATACACAAATAACAGTAAAACTTTTGATATGGCAAGCTTGGTTTTGTTTAAGGTTCTCTAAGTTTACACAGTGGCAATATTTTAAGTTTTACCTTATATTTTTTTAGCTACTATGCTTCAAGCCGGCCGTACAAAAGACATCAACGAGCGATGCACTTCGCTCGTTGATGTCTTTTGTACAGCCGAGATATTTCACTTGAACCAGCTTGAACTGTGATGCTAAGAAATATGAATTGTAATAAATGTGATGTAATTCCAACGGAAGCGGCCACTGCAACATAACTTTCAAACGATTTAAACTATCAAATTCAAAAGCAACATTTGAGAATACTACTGAGTCTTGAATGAGTTTCGTAAAAGCAGTGCAAAAACTTTGTAGTTTACGTATTTAATGATAACTATCTTTTCTATAACTATAAAAACTTTTTGTTGAATTCTTTTAAAAGAAAAAGCTTGTATCGTATTACATTTTCCATGTACTGTGCAATGTCCAGGCCCAGGATAAAAGTATCCTTTATTTCATTTTTTTTCTGTTTTAGGAAGAAAGGAATCGAGAAAAGAACTTTGTGCCAGTGTTATTAAATAGTGCTAAAAGATATTCAGCGCTGTGTCGCGGAGAATGCGATATTTCAGGGAGCGTTGCTAAAAAGTAAGCAAGCCACAGACTCTATATTACAGACGTCTCTATACCTACTTACGAGGGTTGTTCCGAAAATTGTTAGCCACAGAGTAAATATAGACTCTTTTTTCTTGAAACTATTTTGAACTGACGGTAAATTTCATTACAATTCTCTTTGGTGAAAATCATTGGCCACCTATGTGTAGTTTTTTTTTTTCTATTTTTAAATGTTATCTGTCACTCTTCTTTTGTTTGCAACGATGGAGGTCTCGTGGGAAGCTTTTCGTGCTATGATTTTCTATGACTATAAACGAGGGTTAACCTTCAAGGAATCTCACAATAATTTACAAGCTGCTTTTGGGGAGTCCGCCCCTGCGTTAGCAACAGTTACATATTGGTTTCGTGAATTTAAACGTGGCCGAGAGAACCTAAACGATGACCCCCGACCAGGCCGACCGCCAACTGCAGTAACTCAAGAGAACGTCATCAGGGTAGAGTGGCTATTGCGGGAGAATAGACACATTACACATCGGGAGATTCAGGCTGAACTGAAGATTGGATCACAGGCTGTTTCCACCATTCTGAATGAACACCTTAAAGTTAGGAAGGTTGCGTCGCGATGGATACCTCATTCTCTCACCGAAGAGCAAAAATCCCGTCGAGTTGATTGGTGCCGATTTATGCTGGAAAAGTTTGAAGGAGGATCTTCGCAAAACGTATCCTACATCCTTACATCTGACGAATCTTGGGTTTATAGCTACGATCCTCTCACGAAACAGCAATCCATGCAATGGGTGTTTGAAGAGGACGAGTTGCCCACAAAAGTTGTTCGCGGTCGGAGCGTGAATAAAAAAATGATAGCGGTTTTTTTTCGACGCACTGGACCAGTAGCAGTAATTCCGCTAGAAGACCATAGAACAGTTACTAGTGAATGGTACTGTGAAGTTTGTCTACCTCAAGCTTTCGGGGAGTTGAATAGCGAGCGCCCAAGGAGCGGCGTCCGTGGCATTCTTTTTCACCAAGATAACGCGCCCGCTCACACAGCTGCTAGAACCATCGACTATTTGACAATTTCGGGAGTACAAATGTTACCCCATCCTCCGTACAGCCCAGATTTAGCTCCATGCGATTTCTTTCTATTTCCAACAGTAAAAAAAATGCTTCATGGACGAAAATTTAACACCGCAGACGATGCCGTCGAAGAATTTCGCCGAATATTTTTCGACCTACCGCAAGATACGTTTTTCAAATGTTTTGAAAGCTGGTTCACCCGAATGCATAAGTGCATAGGGGTTGGAGGAGAATATTTTGAAAAACTATAAATAAACTTTTTTCATATTCTAAATATTTTTCATTTCACTAACTATTTTTGGAACAGCCCTCGTACATAATTATATAGGCTGTAACAGAAAGTAACAGTACTTCTAACAAACTTTGATCAATTTGCTCAAAAAACAAAAATCAGTTCAATTGCATGAAAAGAAGCCCCTTAATTATTGCTATCATCTTTCTGTTACACCCTGTATTGTGCAGCTGTCTCATTGTGGAGTTTCATTAGGTGGAACTTTTGGATTTTTGGGCGAATTGAGAATCAGGAATTCGAAAATCCTTGGGAAAACTTTGAAAACTCGCGCCATCAAAACGTTCCACCCAATAAGCTTATACATAGTTTTTTAAAATTCTAATACTTAGTTATTCTTCTCTTTAGGCAACGACTTGCATACAATGACACATCATTTTAACATAGTTTTTAATGTATTTTTACATGCCTAGCTGAGTTCTGTTGTTATAGCTCTCATTGTCAACATCATAGGATTCACTTAAGTCTAACGTTTTGGTATCTTGTCATTTCAAGGTTATTCTGCCGCTACTTTAGGAGTCATCCATACTTCGTACTGGCACCAGTCAAGATGGAACAGCTTTACATAAGACCAGATATCTTCCTTTTCTATGACGTCATAAGCGAAAGTGAGATGAAACACTTGAAAGAAATGGCGAAAAAGAAAGGGGTTGGTAACAAAGATCTAAAATATTTCTTCGGCAGGCACATCATTAGATAATGTAGGAAGACTATTTGCATAACACTAGTTTGTTATAACAGGCGGTGACTGTCCATTATCATAATCTCATAGTCACTATGAAAACCATTGCCTACTAAATCACAGTTATGGTATGAGAACTTTTTGATTTTAAATCTCCTCGTTCATGGAGTTGTGGGTAGCCCACCCACTCGCTTCACCTCAAGAAGTCACGAGTTCCATTGACGGCGGAGTACCACATTTTAGGGCTTGTTTTTGTCGGTGATAACTGATAAGGCAGCTTAGGCTTTAATTGTATGGTTACCACTGCTTTATCTGTCTTTCCACCAAACGTCATTGTTAGTCCCGGTTGCTATCACTATGGATGGCAGTCGTTAACAGATGTCAGAGGCCTTATAGACAGTTTAAACATCTGACACTGGGGTTGACCACAACCCCACAACCTCAACTAATTCGGATTTGGCCCCCATGTGTAGAGTATGACCTTAGCTTCCCGAGGTATGGAAAGATACTTTGACTGACTCGGTGGCTAAGTGGTTAGCGATCCTGACCTCTGATCCTAGAGTCGTCGGTTCGATCCCCACACAGGGCAAACTTTTCTGTGATTAGCAGAATCGTTGCTCTGAGTATGGGTGTATTATATATTATATATATAGGGTGACCCTAAATTAGTTCTTGATACGAAAGTCTATGAATGTGCTCATGATAACAAACAACTTTCCCTAAGAAACCCATAGTCAAATCGCAAAAAAAAATTTTGAGTCTCCATACAAATCGATAGACTGACCGGCCAAATTAGTATGAAGAGTCCAAATTTTTTTTGCGATTTGACTATGGGTTCTTTAGGGAAAGTTGTTCGTTATCATGAGCACATGCATAGTCTTTCGTATCAAGAACTAATTTAGGGTCACCCTATATATATATATATATATGTGTATGTATTTGTATATCCCAAGACAATACAGGGAATCCTAGTTTGGGGCCAGATGACCGTGTGTGATTTGTCCCGGATATTATTATTATTATTATACTCGTACCCCAGCAGTGAGGACGATATGGGTTGTTAACATCTTTCGCCTTAAATTATGATGATAAACACAAGTTTTATGTCAAACCCACAGTTAAAACGCACCATGGTACACGACGGAATTGGGAAGCTAACTATCTCTAACGACCGCATAAGCAAATACGCCTGGCTCCCGGACTCCACTTCTGACGTCATAAGGAGGTTGACCCGCCGCGTCGGTGACGTCACAGGTTTAGATGAAAACAGGGCCGATCTTCTGTCGGTCGTAAACTACGGTATTGGGGGATACTATGCACCACATTATGATTATTTCAGGGTAAGCAGTGGTACAATACCAATACGGTCCTAATTTTAGGTTGCTTATAAGAAAAAAAAATGTTTATTCGAAGTAGGTATCACTGTAAATTTTTTTGGAACTCTTATACCCAAGAAGTGTCGACACAGAGCATTGTAGTACTCGTTGATGTCTTTTGTGTGGCCTAAACATTTCACTTGATATTATATGCTACGCTAATTTCTGTTTTATCGTATGGCATTATTTACGGAGCGTAGCGTTTGCCAGGTACGACACCAGGTAAAACTAAAATAAACTAAAAAAAAAAAGATTTAGTCAAAATTTTAAAAGCTACTTTTTATAGGAATACATTTTTGGTCGCTAATTTCATAATTTATTTATGTTTTTTTAATTAAATTGTCAGAATGTAAACTTTCAAAGAAAATTAAATAAACCTAATTTCATCAAGTGTTTTGTAATTTTTTTGCAGAATTCCTTATTGACGTCCCGTGGGAATAGGATTGCAACATTATTGTTTTATGTGAGTAACGATACGAGAAGTATATTTTTTTAGAGGTAGAGGTTTAATTTTGGACTTTTCATACAAATTTGGCTCGCCCCAGCTCGATTTGTATGAAAAGTCCAACTTTTTTCGATTTCAACAAAGTTGTAGAACTAAAGTTGTTCAGTTTGATGAGTAGAAATCCACCTTGAAGTATCATCACACCCTTTTGTTACACCCTGTATATTCAAAATCGTCGGCTCTACGCGTACTATTCATATTTGAAGTTAAATTTATTAGAACTTATTAGAATTTATTTCACTTCAGCTGTCTAACGTACCACAAGGGGGCGCCACGATCTTCACGGAGCCGGGCCTGACCGTGTTCCCCGTCCGTGGGGCAGCCCTGTTCTGGCACAACCTACATCCCTCAGGGGACGGCGATCTGGCTACTTACCATGCTGCCTGCCCTGTGCTTAGCGGGTCGAAGTGGGGTAAGTACGGGCTCGAACAATGTAGAAGATTTTTTCAGTTACATTTTTATTGTTTTGTTGCTTAACCTTACGCACAGTATATTAAATAGTACTACCTATAGTATGAAAATTCCCTGCCGCTTTCTGAAGGCGACCTGTCCCTTCCAACGCGTGCGACCCGGTGAAGATCCATAGAGTCACTCAGTTATCTTGGCTATAGCTTCTATGTATTAGAAATGGAGGTAGAATTGGCGTGAAAAGAATAGTCGACTGACCAACTAAGTTCAAGTTTAAAACATTTATGTCTAATTGAATGGCTCGCTTATGAAATTTCTTATCTTAATATATTTTGACCAATATTGGTCAATATATGCTTTGTCAAACATTTTGTGGAAATAACTTTTTAAATTCCAGTGTCAGTAATAACTGTTCGCATTATTTTCTTTAAATATCTTTCTTTAACATACATCATACATCATTTGATTTTTATACTTTCTCCTAATTGGAAAGGTCTATAAAACTTACAGGTTATGTATAGAAGGGAATTTCATGTAACATTAATGACTGTTTCAGTGGCAACCAAGTGGCTGTTTAACTTAGGACAAGAGTTGCGGAACCCATGCACCCAGCCGGAGAACCCGCTCTATAAAACCCCGAAACCAAAACTTAAGATATTTCAAAAGTAACAATAAAATGTGGACAAGATATCTTAAAGTTTAAATTCTTTAAGTTTGATTAGGAAAGTATTTATTTACCACAAGCAAAGTATTATTTATAATTAAAACGCTATTATAATGGAAATACCAGTCTTTTTTTATCAGTATTAAATTAAGGTAAAGTAAGTATCAATATTTGATGGCTCCTCTACACTATGGACTATCGCTGCCGCCAATCGTTGTACATTGCTGCGTTTTTTCATGATACGTAGTCGGTCCCATAATGAATTGGCCTAACTATGAAATAAAAAAGAAAATTAAATGCAATCATTTTTATTTTTCAATATAGTCTCCATCAATACTGACACACTTCTGACATCGGTGAAATAACATTTCTAATCCTTTATAAAAATAATCGCAATCTTTGTCTTCAAAATGACTGAAGACGGCCGCCTGCAACTCTTCATCGCTTGAAAATTTTCTTCCCCTTAAGTCCCGCTTTAAATTTGGGAATAAGTAATAGTCGGACGGAGCCATGTCTGTACTATATCAGGCCAATTCATTATGGGACCGACTACGTATAACCGTTATTTCGTTTAATAAATTGGCGATGGCGATGATGTACTATCGTGTAGACGAGCCAAATCAAAATCTATAGGCACCTATAACGTGAGTTTTTTAAAACTATTAACTATGCTATCCCTAGGGACAGAATCGGTTGCCTGGTGTTGCATCAGCATTATCCGAGGGCATATGTTTTGGCATCAGACCTCCCATATCCCATACAAAACTGGCCAAAAACTGATCAGCTGTTTGGCCAGTTTTGCTTACGTATGAAGAGCCTGCAAAAGGTAGGCAGCTCATTCTGGAAATCCTTGAGCTCCCCCAGAACGAACGAAGGAACGCCTTGGTTCTACAGTGCACATCATACAGTTCAATTACTTACGGGTCTTTTCAAGAAAGTTTTTTAGCTTGATAAGTGCCTAAACATCCTACATAAAGGGTCATTCGCCTGTTTTATTACGATCTATATTTACAATTATACCTCTAAATTAGTTGAACACTTGGTTTTATCAACCCACAGAACTCCTGAATATTGCTAGGTTTCTTTAGTACCTATGAACCCTACGGCTTAATCATAAGAGGCGGTATTTGTAGATTGCGTTTGCGATCATCCCACTCGTAGTCCTTCCGGTCGCAAGGCCTCAGAAACTCCTGTCCTCCAGCGAGAAGCCATTTATTTGCCACTGAAATAAAATTTGGTTTAAGCATCGGATATATCGTATAGTCAGAGAGTAGGCTGGAATATGGTCACGAGTAGGTTAATTAGATTTAACCTACAGAAGTGAGTAATACGAACTTTGTTCACAAGTTTGATCAAGATGTTTTCCTTTACGTTGAAACTGTCGGTATGGAAATTTACGTTTTCGAAAAACTCTCTAGTAAATTGGCTAGGATATGAACGTGAGACCTCTGGTTAAGAGTTCCGAGTCACTACCGTCGAGCCACCGACTCCTATTTTAGTAAATAGGTATATAGCCAAACCTTTACTTACTTTTGCGGGATAAGAGAAAAGAAGAGAAGACGACGTTCGCACACAGAAAAATACCCCGCGATAGATAGAGAGTGCAGAGCGAGGCTACATCTCTACGCAGCGCCAAGGAGTCAAGCCGATTCGAGTCGCTCTCCGTTAAATGCGGTCCAGAGGGAGAAGCTGGTACTGGGGTGCCCCTGCCCAGAGATGAGAACAGTATTCCATGTGAGGCCGAACCTGCGCCTTATAAAGTTGCAGGCGATGGGCCGCAGTGAAATACCGTCTCGATCTATTGAGCACACCAAGCTTCTTCGAGGCTATAGGCCTAGCCCATACTGGCTAAGACTAGTAACTGTACTGCAAATCGAATGTAAAAAAAATACCTACCCCATTTGTTCCCGATCACCACAGGGCAAGCGGCGTGCCTCGCAGCAGGGTCGATGACCCCCGAGCGGAGTAAGTTGTGCCAAAATATGGCGGACCCACGTTTGGGGCGCACCGACACTCCGAGCTGCGTGAACACTGTTGACCCTCCGCGCTGTACGTTTGAGAGCTGGAAAGCGAAAGAGATATAAAACGGTGGTAAAATATCTGTTTTATTTTTTTCACTAAGAAATACTATAAGGCCCTTCCAAAATACCTGAAAAAATTAACCGTTCGTTTAAAATGAACAACGTTCTCCAAGGATCCTATATTCAACTGACAAATATATTTTTGAACTTCACATACAAAATTGGCGGATCAGGTATTCAATTAGTATAAGAAGTTCAAAAAATTTTAAACCTTATCGATTTATACCTATAGCTTTCATATAGCTTTTTTAGCGTCTAATCTATAGATTTTGTCTTACGTCAGAAGGTTAGGTTGTTGTGAAGTTGTGTCAGAGTATAATGGTACTTACGTAGAAAAGTACCGTAGCGATTCTGTTTTGGCTTGTATCATTTCCATGCGCAATGTTCTGAAAAATCAATAAAAATATAGAAGAAGCATTTTATCCCGCAATGTTTAGATGGCTTGGTAATGTGATGTTATAGTATGACCGTTTAATTTTATTTTTTATTTTTGATAAAAAAAATACTTTTTTTGGTTGTATTTATTAGCATAGATCAAGTGAAACATATTGGTCATACAAAAGACATCAAAGAGAGCTATAAAACTTAATAATATTTATTTTCTTAGTAACTAATACAGAAAATATTGATAACTTCTACCTATATACAGTACATACATACAGGCTACAATCTTTCCATCAATATCAGTTTCACTACAATCCGTCCAGCAGTTTTCGAGAAAGTGAAGGATAACGGTTGAAAACAGATGGACTATTACAGTTAATCTCAATTAATTTAACTATAAGTAAATTACATAATTTCAATATATTCTTATTTACCTGATCTTACAAGATTTTCAAGAAATAAACACGTTAACAACTCATATCATCCCTATTATTGGGATACGGGTCCAGTGGCCAACCCTAGTGTGAGAAGTTTTCAGTTTGCCTATAAAGCCTCTGACAACAAAATAGACACAGAAGGTCCGCTCAATACAAACCACTAAAATCATTAGAATATACATGCTTATAGAAATATACGGTCGTTCGAGGCAAGGTCACGATCGCACAGTACGTGATCTTGCCTACAACGACCGTATTCGTCTATAAGCATGTATATGCTTAGGATTTTAGTGAGCGTATTGAGCG
The DNA here is from genome assembly GCA_958295455.1 of Coleophora deauratella. Taxonomy (NCBI): domain Eukaryota; kingdom Metazoa; phylum Arthropoda; class Insecta; order Lepidoptera; family Coleophoridae; genus Coleophora; species Coleophora deauratella. Next base: position 14,645,866 of record OY282396.1, on the reverse strand, counting down.
GACTTTCTGTATCTAAGTATGTGTTTTGTGCTCTGACTGACATGGCTTAAACGACTGCCATCTAGTGTCAGGAACTGGCTTAATGTATCTTGTTTAGCATGTAAACGTGCTAGATAAATGCCACTAACGGCCAAACCCATCCAGGTTATGACCGTGTCTGTAGTCAGAGCTGCGTGATGGGCGCGATCACGCAAGTCGCACTGAGCCACGATCGTAAGAAATATGTTTTACCTCAATTTTTTTATTTGTATAATTAAGTAAGTACCTATTCATGAAAATGAAATGAAAATATTTTATTCGAAGTAGGTAGCAGTGTACACTTCTCGAAAGTCATTATTTTATCTACCTAATACGAGGTTCCTACCACTGGGTACTCGTATACCCGCCGTTTCGGGAAGTGCTTGCGGAGTGAGAAGAAACGACGGGCCCTAAAGAAACTCCCTCTAACACATTTTTGAAAACGTCTTAAATTCTATTACATGCTTGCTAGGTCAAGAGATGATTTATATAATGTCATGTCTGTAAATAAAAATAATAAGAATAAAAAAAGAAAGGATTCAAAAGAGATAAAAGTTATTTGTAGCTAATGACTAACAATTACAAAAACCTATGACAAGAGCAGGCCAGTTCACAGGGACAGCATTCGATCACGAGTATATCGCGAGAGTCAGTCATCGCTCCCCTCAACCATATTTGAGGGAAGGGAACGACCCGGCTCCCGATACACCGTCCGCACGAACAACATCAAAAGCGTTGCGCCAACACACTGCGGTAAATCGTTTGTAATAGACGTAGAGGCCATTGACTGATTGATTATTTTATAACATCTATAGCTGAATAAAAACATAAAGGCAATACTAAAACCAGCTTCTTTTATCAACTCACCAGCGGAAAAGCGTCAAGATGCGGCACAAAATGGCCACCCAGCCCGTAGTTAGCCACTTGCAACTGTTCAGACCGCTCAGCGTCTAGTCCAGTGACGTCACTGACTCTCCTGGAAAGCCTGGCTACGGTCTTGGAGGTAGTATCGGATAACCATGCCACGTGGCTCGACCGGTAGTCAGATAGGCGTAAGGGTCTCTCTTTCGTTCTCACTATCCGACCTGTACTTAGCTGAAATAATTGGAGATAAACTGTGTGAGGTGATGAAAAATGCCTGAGAAAAGTGAATGTGTCATATACTCATGGACTTATTATATCGAATGCTATACAAAAAAAAAGAAATAGAAAAGAGATAGATCATCTACTTCGTTCCAATAAGAGATATAAATCATTTAAAAAAATCAAAATAAAATGTATGTATTATGTTCTGTGCAATAAAATATATTTGAATTGAATTAATAAATAGAGTATGTATTATGTATGAGTCTCACTTGTGGTTTAGCCAAATCTATGATCGCTTTTATCTCGTGGTCACTGATGACGTCATGAAACATAGTGACGTCAGGGTTGATATAGAGCTGCTCCATTTTGACTGGAGCCAGACGAAGGAACGGATGACTCTTCCTGAGGTATTTACATTTTAACCTGTAAGGTCGTTTTTCTGCAGGTCGTTAATTAAGAACTATTTATTTAAGAGTACGTTCTACTATTTATATTTTGCGAGTAAGTAGTGTATTTGGAGATAAAAATAAATGCTCAAACCCGTGGTTTGGGAAAAATCCAACTGGGAATGCATTGGTTGTTAACGTAACTAATCCAGTAAGTACAAATATTTTTAGATATATTTTGTTAAGGTATTACTTAATACCTTAACAAAATATACTTAATAAATAAATTAAATAAATGGTATAGTGTGTACCTATTGTAAACTTTTCTATGAATGGTGACCATATCCCGGCACAGTGCTTCGTACAGTTTCTCCTCACTTGTCACATTATTTGTCGGTTCCTCTTGAAACTTGTACTTGACATTCTGAAATTTGAACATTGGATTTGTACTAGAGTATTCGGCTTTAACTTGTATGTATCTACTTTTCTTTTTTTCCAATCCGATGCAAACTTTGTTTAAGATATAAGGTGCTACTTTATTAGTGCCCGATATTTTAGTCAGTGCTTCTGCTCCTGATTCTGATCAACTTTCCCCAAGGAACCCATAGTCAAATCGCAAAAATTTTTTTGAACTTTTCATACTAATTTGGCCGCTCGGCTGATCAATTTATATGAAGAGTCCAAAAAAATTTTTGTATCAGAATATCAGAATCAGGAGCAGAAGCACTGACTAAAATATCGGGCACTAATAAAGTAGCACCTTATATACAGGGTTATTTTTGGACCCCCCACCAAAACTTCACAGTTGCTTCTATTTATGAAACTGAACAACTTTTCCCAACAACGATTGGTCATTCGCAAAAAATTTTTTGGACCTTTCATACTAATTTGATCACGTGGCCGGGCTACTTTGTATGGAGATGCCCAATTATTTTTTTGCAAATTGACCATTTGTTCTTGGGAAAACCAAAAATCTTACCCAGTTGTTCTTGGTTTTTGACAAATCTTCTTGAATGATACGCCTTTCATATAACTCCAGCGATTTCAAATGTCCGATGTACTTTGGATCACCTGGTCTCATCTCTAGCAGCCTGGATATCCATTTTGCTGCTTTCCTATAATTTCCTGCAAATGAAGTCAAGTTTAGTAATTACTAATAAGTCAAGTTTAGTAATTACTAATTAAAAACGTAGATAACAGAACCAATTTTAAATACGATACATCCCGATTCATCTCATCTAATCTCACTCTCCAGAATTCATTAATCATTTAGGCTACAGGCTCAGCCGAAAGAAAGGAATAGACATACATACAACCATAAAACATTATTTTCATTATTGCATAGTCAATTAATCAATAACAAGATAAAGTGAGAGTTTTTACTTATTTTTATGGCAAAGAAGGCTGGTGCTGAAGTGCCAACTTGATGTAAAGTAGCTTCCATAGTCTATGAAAGTCTGGACCCCCAGAAAGGTCATCAGTGTCTTGTTGGTCCTAAAGAGGCAAGATGGAATGATTCTTCATGCCGGTAGAGCTATCTCGTCCTAACCACCGTCGTTGTCGTCGGAGCATAACTCACTGCTTGGCGCTAGATACTGAGAAAGCAGTGGTAATGTTATTCATCAACGTGGACCTTACATATACCACTAGTCTATTTACCTAACTCATGATATCCATAACTAATATGCTCCACGATATCCTCAGCTCTAAATGTGTACGTATCCAGTTCTTTCTCGTCATACTTCCTCAGCGCCTGCTTCATCCACACAATGGCTTTATCGTGTCTCTTCTCGCTGTGTAATTCTCGACCTAACTCGTAACAGTCGCTCGTCGACAAAGGGGTACTGAAACAGAAGTAGACTTCGTTTTGGGGACTGCTTCAGTAGTTCGCCTAGGCACCTAAAGTAAACCTCGTTCGGTGATAAAACGTGTGCCAAAGAGACCTTTTGCATGGTTCGTCACCTCAGTGCTTATTTGTTCAATGTCCTTAACCAAAACTTTATACAACAAATTTTTTACTGATTATTTCACGTAAATTAAATGATTTCTTACAAATTGCGTTTTCAACAGGTAATTATATTTTTTATGTTCTTAAGGTCTAAATTATAAGAATCATACACCAATCGACGGGAAATTTAAACTTTATGATAACTGCATTTAAAAGTGATTTTCGTTTATATGGTCGATTGGACAAATAAGCACTCAGGTGACGGGTTGTTAATTTATTACCATATATTTTTTTAATTTATTTATTCAACGTTACATTTTATTCTGTATTGTTTTTTAATTGTTTATTTTTGTTGACTACCTAACCTATTAATTTTTAGTATGTGTGTAAACTTTCTTGGTAATTAAATATTTCTAAGTCTTATACTTTGTGTTAAGAAATATTATTATTATCTTGGGTATTAGATGATTAATTCGGCGGTCCAGCAATAAGTGGTTTCGATCGTAAGTTCCTAACTTAGAACAAGGGTTAAATGACACGCTTGAATTAAAATGTAATATTTAACGAAATTTTAAGTTTTACCAGAGGCGGATACAGAAAAAACTCAAGGAGGGGGCGCTAAAGATATTTTGTTTGAGCTACCTTTACTTTTATCGTAATAAAAAAATAATCAAGTCACATGCAAAGTTGGCGGGCGGCAATGCGGGTGGCCGCGCAAGGGGGGGCGCGCGCCCCGGGCGCCCCCCATATGCATCCGCCACTGTACCAGAGACAAGGTTTTTACCGCCCTCGATAGTTAAAGTAGAATAGAATATTTTGATACCTGTACTGAACTCCTTCGATCATTCCATTAGCAAGTTGGGTAATGTTCAACAAATAGATACTTCTTATTCGGTCGAGCCCAAGAACAGCTTCCTTAAAATCGTTTGCGTCTGGATAATTAAAGATAGTTTTTCTTGTATATTCTGAAGTATAAAGATTGTATACAGTTCACATACTACTTACATACACAAATTGCATAACTAACAAATTTTAAAAAAGACCAACGCTGACCGTTAAAAATCGAATAACTTTAAAATGACTGAACCAATTTTAATTACATAAACGTAGATACCACAGCAATAAAACCTGCTATCAAACAAAAACCTGCATTCAAATATAATAATTCCACCCGTGAAAACGGCTACGATAACACAGACATACAAACACGCATACACATTACACACATTAGGCTTTGGTCTTAGAAAAAGACTGCGAGCGTAAGCTAGTTAGTCCATTCATATGGGGTATGGTTGTATGACTGGTGTTTGGTACCTGTAGTTGCATTAATTTTATTCTCCAAGACTTTCAATCCCACGGTCAGTCTTTTGATGAAAGTGAAGGCATTGATTGGATTAGCAAAATAGTCTGGTAGAGCTTTAGCCCTCACTTGTTCTCTATGATAGATTTGCGATTGCCTGTAAAAAAACGACACTAAAAATCAAAGACAAAAATAATTGTCTCTGGTACAGATATAAAATCCATACGTTACGTCATAGATACGAGGGCGACACTGAAAGTTCTTAGAAAATCAAAAACTGAACAAACTAGAAAGTTATTAGTTTTATTATATCTTTTCAAAATAGTGTCCATTCACATCAATACATCGCTGCATCCGATGGAACCACAGAGAAAAGCACTTTGCCCACTCCTCCTTAGGGGTCTCTTCAACGGCCTTTTCAAACGCAGCCACTGCTTCCTCGGCGTCCATAAAACGTTTTCCTCGAAGTTTTTCTTTTATTTTCGGGAATAAATAAAAATCGCAAGGTGCGAGGTCGGGGCTATACGCCGGGTAACCCAGTAATTCCACGTCTGACGTCGCCAAATAGTCGATCGTTTGCTTGGCGGTGTGCGACGAGGCGTTGTCGTGGTAAAGGAGGATCCTACTGCGAGGTCGTTTCTCCCGAACTTTTTCCAAGACAAGTGGCAAACAATTGTTAGTGTACCACTCTGCAGTAACTGTTTTTCGATCCTCTAAAACAATTGTTGCGTAATGACCTGTCCTTCCGAAGAACGAGGCCACCATCTTTTTTCCCACGCTTCGACCTCTCTTCACTTTAGTTGGCAACTCCTCGGAAGGAAACACCCACATAGCAGACTGTCTTTTAGTTTCAGGATCATAACAGTAAATCCAGCTTTCGTCACCCGTAAGTATGTCGAACACAGCATTTGAGTCACCTCCGTTAAATCTTTAAACCATTTCACGGCACCAATCAACACGACGGAGTTTTTGGGTCTCTGTCAAATTATGAGGTATCCACCGGGCACAAAGCTTCCTGACCGCTAAATGTTCATGGAGGATTTTGTGCACTTGACTCATACCGATGCCTAAGCTTGTCCGAATCTGCTGATAGGTCACTCTTTTGTCAGTCTCTATCATACGCCGCACATGACTGATGTTATCTTCAGTCGTCGTCGTAGAAGGTCGTCCCTCACGCAGATCATCGGTGAGATTAGTGCGACCACGTTTAAACTCATTAAACCAGTTGTAAACAGTGGCACGAGATGGGGCTTCATCGTGAAACGCCAATCGAAGTCTATCATAACTTTCTTGTTGACTTAAATGACATCGAAAGTCATAAAAAATCATTGCACGAAAATTTTCTCGCGTTAAAATCATGCTGACGTGACACAGATAATTTTCAGTTTGCCGCCAAATCGTGAAACAAATGACAAATGAATCAAATACATACACGATAACATTGGCAAAGAGTTCCATTTTCAAAATTTGCACTTATTTTTTTATTATATCGTTTACAAGTGGCCAGTTCTAAAAACTTTCAGTGTCGCCCTCGTAGAAGAAAATAAAGTTTTAGTCTGAGGTTACTTACAACGAGTTTAAACGTAGTGAATATATTCTTTTTGGTGAATTGCAAATCATGTGCATTGGCACTATTTGGCACCCAAAATTCTTGATAATCCAAAACTTACAGGTTCGATGGAGACGGTGGCCACTTTTATACATAAGTATACATGGCCACTTTTTTATAGAGGTATACAATCTTCTTTATCTTAACAGCTTAGCTCTTTTTGGTGGATTAACTGATATTTTCTTCATAACCTCGCTAACTATAATACTTGATCTTCTTTAGATAGGTATATAAAATAAAAAAACTTACTTCTGCAGGAAAGCCAGTCGCATTTTCTCCTTCCCAATATACGCGTCCAAACTCTTGATCACTTCCCTATGTGTGTGAACCAAGGGCTCCATTTTGGCTAAAGACGAAACTACATCAGCTTGTAACAGTCGCAAAACGTCTAAGCTCACTAAAAAACTCAGTAAGAGCATTCTGTACAACACAGTTTATAGAAAACACACAACCTATTTTCTATTGATTATCTATAAAGGGTGCTACTTTATTAGTGCCCGATATTTTAGTCAGTGCTTCTACTCCTGATTCTGATCAACTTTCCCCAAGGAACTCATAGTCAAATAGCAAAAATTTTTTTGGAGTCTTCATACAAATTGATCAGCCGAGCGGCTAAATTAGTATGAAGAGTCCAAAATTTTTTTTGCGATTTGACTATGGGTTCTTTGGAGAAAGTTGATCAGAATCAGGAGTAGAAGCACTGACTAAAATATCGGGCACTAATAAAGTAGCACCTTATATATCACTAGGGCCTCTTAACTTTTTATTTGGACTTCCCCTTTCACGAAACAGGTACATATATTACAATATTGACGCTAGGATACAACAGGATACATACAGATTTTACCAAAATTTTACGTAGTGTGAGGTCCACACGAAATTCCATGAAATAATGTAATATAAACTCTTTTTGATATATTATACGAATTATTTGTATTTGTTTTCTTCATAAATTAAAATATTTATTTAGTTCCTTTGCCAACTTTCGTAAAATAAACAATGGAATAAAGGAAAAATAGACATATTTTTCAAACGAGAAAAAAATCTTTCTTTCTTAAAACAGGCGCTTGGGTAATCTGAATTTCAAGTGTTTCCACTATAACCAGCAATTTCTTCAAGAAAACCTTTAAACTTTTGTGGATGACGACTGTCTCATGACATGTGAACTCTTAATGATAGAGTCAAATGGTCACAGGAAATGGTTGAAATTTTCTTTTGAACCCATGATGTATAAACATTTCTGTCATTTGTTTATTGTTTATGAAATTCTCTTTCACTCGAGTTTCCTCCCTCTATGAAATGGAAAGTGCTTGTGCGTGCCTTACAAATGTTATATGAGAGCAATTTTTCGTTAAAATTTAAGATCGCTATCTACTATACTATTAAGGCTTGTTAATAAAAACTAAGAATATATTCATAATTACTCGTATATACATATGTCTTTTGTATGTGCTATGCAATCACGGCTGCAGCTTTCATGTGGTGATAAACATACCTGTTAAATTAGATAGTCTTGTGATTAATTAAGATTCTAAATTGATCGTGATGGAATTTATTATTCATTAAGTGTATTGTCGTTGAATACACTACGTACGCTCGCCGCCAAAACTAAGTATTTCGTGCATTTTATTATGTGTGTCGCTTTGCCAATAATTCGATTTTACACGAGCTTCCCTAAAATAATTCAGTGTATCGCATTGATGTATTTTTAAGCGACGACTTCAAAAAAGTGGTTGTTTCGGCTGTTAAGTAATTCCGAGATTTTCTCAGTTACTGAGCGCAATATGGCGCAATGAAATTACTTACACTTATTTGACCAAAAGCCCGTTACAAATCATGAGGATTAATCTTAGCGATTTATTTAAGGTTCTCGAAGATCAGGCAGTGGTTTCTTAAAACTTATATTCTAATATTACTTTGACAAATAAAATTACCTACTAATAAGTACTGTATCGCTCGTTGATGTCTTTGCTTTCATAGCACTTCACTTGATCTATTCTCTACAAGGTTATTTTTGGACCCCCCACCAAATCTTCACAGTGGCTTCTTCTACTCATGAAACTGAGCAACTTTCCCCAAGTAACCAATGGTCAATTATTATTATTATTTTTTTCACTGTTATTATTGCGCACTACCCTAAATGTTTTTTTACGCGATTTCGTTCACCTAAAGGTTGTCTGAAAGAGATCGCTCTATAACGATAAGACCACCTACCTGTATAACTTTCTTTTTATGTTTTTATTCTCCTGTTTTGTTGTGCAATAAAGTGTTTTCATTCATTCATTCATTCAATTCGCAAAACAATGTTTGGACCTTTCATACAAATTTGATCACGTGATCGGATTGTATGGAGATGCCCAAATTTTGTTTTGCGAATTGACCATTGGCTATTTGGCTTGTGGGAAAGTTGCTCAGTTTCATGAGTAGAAGCCACTGTGAAGTTTTGGTTGGGGGTCCAAAAATAATCCTGTAGGTATACTAACAGATAAATACGACTAAAACTTAAAAGTGTAAAAGGATAAAAAATAATTAAAAATTGTAAAACGACTTCAATCGTAGTCACGAATTAAACTATCCAACCACGCTAACCAAACTTTGGGGGAACGAATTCATCCAATGTCGCTTTTTGTGGTCCTACGTTTAGAAAATTTATGATAATTTCTGTGTATCGCTTTTAAGTTTTGTTATGATCAAACTAACCAGTCTCATTGTTTTTTCGCATACGTCACACCTGTGTTAATTTGGAACCTCATGAAATTGAAATTTTGTTTATACAATTTTGGACGGTAATAAAATAAAACGCAGTAATTAGGAAAAAATATTAAATTTTATATTTTTCAATAATATATATGCCTACCTAAATCATATCTTTGTCATAATTACTTAAATTCTATCTATGTATTTGTACAATTTACATATTAAAGCGTTTGTTAAGGCTTTTTTAAGTTTAGAAAATAAAAGCCAGAGTTTTACAAGTAATTCGAAGTAAGTAAACTGAATAAGGTGATGTAACATAAGAAAATTCACTATTATTAAAGTTGAGAATGTACCTTAAACTCCTACTTACAAATAAGATATGGAAAGACAGATAAAAAAAGAAACATATCCGGGACAAATCACACACGGTCATCTGGCCCCAAACTAGGATTCCCTGTAGCACAGGGAATCCTAGTTTGGGGCCAGATATACATACACATATACGTTTAAATACATACATAAATAGATATATTATTACTTATTAGATCCGAGAGTCGTGGGTTCGATCCCCACCCAGGGCAAACATTTCTGTGATGAGCAAAATTGTTTGCTCTGTGTCTGGGTGTACTATATCTATATATGTATGTATTTAAATGTATATGTGTATGTATATCAGTCTCTGGTTCCCATAGTACAGGAAATCCCAGTTTGGGGCCAGATGACCGTGTGTGATTTGTCCTGATTATTATTATTATTATTATATTACACCCCAGACACAGAGCAAACAAATCTGCTCATCACAGAAATGTTTGCCCTGGGTGGGGATCGAACCCACGACTCTCGGATCAGTAGTCAGGAGCACTAACCACTGAGCCACCGAGTCAGTCAGATGTCAGATTAAAATTATTTATTTTTACGTAAATAACATCAATATGAAATTGCTCTATGTTTAATCTAGGGACGGACATTTCACAATTTGTTTACATACAGAATATAACAGAAATCTATAACAATACTTCAAGGGAGTGGCTATTAAAAAAACTGATCAACTTTTCTATCATACAAAGTACACCGCATGGAATGTATGAAAAAAAAAACATCTTTGAATTTTAATAAAAAAAAATACATGTTACATGTTTTGATGGACAACAAAAAAATTTCGAAGGGCAATACAATCCTATGATTAGACAAATGTGTATTTTTAATGATGATCGAGTTCTCCACAGAAACGTTTTTCATTTTAAACGAAAACTTTAATTTTTCCTCCATACATTTTAATTTGTATTTAGTATACATTTTAGATTATTTTTTTTTCATACATACGGAGAACTTTGTCCAGTCATCTGATCGATTTGTATGAAAAGTTCAATGAAAATGTTAGCTAAGTTACAGAAGTTGTTCACTTTATGTAAAGAAACCCACCGTAAAATATTAACACTTTTAAACTTATAAAGTAGTATGCACATAATTATAGAACAATAATTTGTTTAATAAAATACATTGTATTTCATTAATATTTAAGAAAAACAGCAGCAAGAAAATTATTTCAATTAATAAAACGTATCTATATACAATTTTTATAAACCTATGCAGGTAGACTACGTCCAGTTTTGTCATAGTTTTATTTTCAGTCACAACTTTTAAAGCACTGTTAAATCATTTATTTTACGCGAAAATTTTATTGTTTAATTCATAAACTATGACAAAACCGGAACAACTTATTTAGAAATTAGTATTCTTATATCTTCTTCATCGATATGGAATGATCTTTTCAAGACATTCATTGCAACGTGCAATGGGGTTGAATAAACAAATTCTCATTTTAGGCATGTTTTAAATACTATTAATACCCAAAAACGTATGTTAAGGACGGGCCCCATTACGTTTTTACGAGATTTATAAAATTTGTACCATCGAGCCGACATGGGTCCGATGGGAATGGATTTTAAAAATGGTTCCCAAAGTCTCTGCAACCTACAAACCCTCATTTATTAGCGCTGTTAATAATACTATACCCGTTCATTGCCCAAAATCTATAGACAATAACTCTGATCGCCTTCAAACAAGAAAGCTTCAATTGCAACATAATTACATAAAAAAATAGAATAATAAATTGTCTATCATTTGTCCTCAAGATTCTCAATTCGCGTATTTCTCTTTCTGCCTTTGATCCATTACATAAAATACCTATTTTATTTCAATAATTGAGATCGTGCATTGTGGTAATTAATTTGTTAGTAAGGCCCTAAATTCAGACTATCTACTATAAAAGATTTAGTTTGATAGGGACAGTACATGTTACTTTCTAGAACAGAAGATAGAAGAAATGTATTTTTAAATGATACTATAACGTTTTGAATCAATACACGGTGTAACAAAATTGGTTGCGGACTCCTTTACTGCGGTTTTAACAGATTATTAAAAAACATATTCGTTCGAATTGGGGTAAATCGTTTTGATAGTCCAAAATTTTTTTGGTATTTTTTTTTGTGGAAACGTTTCCAGGTTTCGAAACCTTAAATTCAGGCTTCCACAACTACTTTGTTACACCCTGTATACAATATAAGGCACTTTAGCGAAAGTGAAAAATTAAGAAAGCATAGAGAAATTCACACAAAGTTTTTGAACACTCACAGAGAGAAGCTTTATTCCAACTTAACAGAGAATGTTGGAATGAAAAGAAAAATATTTTCATAAAGTTGACGACATTACATTCTAACCCGAAGGGGTAGTTCAGTCTTTTTATTAGTTCTCGACTCTAAATTAAGAAATCTATTAGATTAAGAAATCTAGGACCCCGGCAGTGCATTTTTTCCAGGCATTGTGCCAAGTTCTCAAGATAATGGTTACTGGCTAGATATATTTAGAGTTAGCTTCTCTCTCTTTCATTCTCAAGAAGTTTGGAAGAGAGAGCACTACGTACTTTACAGTAACACTGTAATTTTGTACACACGGCGAAACATCAACCTACCCTGCTAAGGCTATAAAATTTTAAAAGTTGAACACGGCGAATCGTGTGAGCGGGTGCGATATATCGTTTCATTTCGTCGCCCGCTATGAAAGGCGCGCGGCGTCCCTTTCCTACAAATCTCTGTATTTTAAATAGCAGTCATAAAGAAGTCGGAACTTGATCTATCGCCATGTGTACACACAGTTTATTTGCGTCATCTGATCATATTAATTTGTCAACATTTTGACATATCGCTTTTTTGTTGAACTGAAAAACAATAAACGTTTCCTAAGAGCATATTCATATAAAGTTCAGCTTGGTAAAGGCACTATCTAACGCATAAAATGCATTCTACCCTTGGAATTCTTCTATAATATTCTACCTCTAAGTAACACAACTTTTTATCCAAGTACAAGTATCAATAATATTTCAAATTAAGCCAGCATTATTTATCTAGATTAATTAGTTAATAAAAAAATAGACTCGCCTCACATCGCAGTCTCTAAAGGTTGACTATGAGACCGATTCGCTTCAGTCATAGGCGGCAGTGTGCTATCACTGTCTTCTAAATCAAAATTTGTTTCTAATAAGGCTTCCGACTTAGATCTCCCATGTAATTCAGGTGTGGGAGAATCGTCGAAGGATCTAGAGAGTTCTCTAGGCGATGAGTCGTAGCTAGGTATGTTGGAAGGGCTTGTGTCGTAGTTAGAATAGATTGGCGGGTGCGGCGGGCTGGGCAGGTTGTCTTCGTAGAACTGCTGCTGGTCTGTGGAAGAAACGTGACGATTTAAAGTGAAGGTATTAAGAGATCAAATGTACAATTACAATTCAGCTATCAGCTAGACTGTATGTCGTACTTGAAGCGCTGTGCGACCGGAGCCTTATTATAAAAATGTTATTTTTTTTATGTTGGATGCGTATTTAGCAAAGATGTAGTAGCTATATGTATTGTAGTTTTATGACCGATCATATTCTCTACTATGTCCTTATCACATTTTACTTTTCTTGATGACTTGTTAGTACAGACTGTTGAATAATTTGTATGCCTTTCCAGTTAATTAATGATACGGATGCGTTACAATCCTCGATAAAAAAAGTAAGTACAGTTATTTCATTCAGTGCAGTTTTCGACATGTTTGTTTTCACTATAATGATTATAATATTCTCTTCTCTTTCACGATCAAATTCACTATTGATATATTTTTGATTTGACATGTATGAATTGACGACGTAAAATAAATAAGTCTTCAATATTAAAACTGAATAAACTTACCAGCAATATTTTTCCTCTGCCCAAACGTGGTCGGCATCGCACCCGGCGGCGGCGGCTCCGGCATTCTCGACCTTAACTCCATGAGAAAAGACAGCTTCGGCTGCGTCCCACTCGCGTAGTTCGGTGCACCGTACTGCCCGTATATCTTTCCCTCCCTCTCTAACTCCCGCTTCAAAGCTAGCGTATCATCTGACTTGTTATTATTTATACCTCTCAGAGGTAAAGTATCTGAGGTAAAGTACTGGTTATCGCTATTAGGGGATAGCGTGTCGTCATCTTGAGGAGACTGAAGACCTCCCGGGTGATGTATTATTGGTATCTCTTCAGTAGTAGTGGTGCTAATAGATGGAGCACCGCTACCTGGATTTTCTCTGTAACCTTCGTTTCTATAAGCTAGATTAAAAGGTCTATTGTTGTTTTGGGGTATCGAGTATTCTGGTGTAGTAGGTTTTTTTAGGAAGGTGCTGTGTTTCATTGGCATGACGTTCGCGTTAGGGTTGTGTGCTTCGTAAATATCGAAGCTTTGATTATCTTCCATTGAGGAGTTGAATTGGCTCTTTTCCATCGATTCCATTGATGTGGTAGAGGCGAGCATCTTCTTGTAGTCTGAGCCTTTTGTTAGAGTTTCTGTTGATCGTGTGCTCTGCAAAAAAGGTAAGTTTTCTTTATCATTTATGCAATGATGTCCCCTGACTTCAGGACAAGCGTTTCGATGATTCTATTCCCGATATCATACGTCAAACATTATAATTTCAGTTTGGTTGGTATGATTTAATGTAATGTTGCCGAAAAATCAGTCAATACTATAATAAGTTCTGATATCTCTGCCAGTTCAATAACTATAGCTAAAACATTATTCATACCATTTGTGCCAATTTTCTTCTGTAAGCGGTGTCCGGAAATCCTCCATTCAAACTGCCGATAGACCGAACAGAATGCAGCGATTGTCTTATAGAGTTCCTTCGTTCTAGACGCTGAAGATGTCTGAAAACATGAAAACAAAATATTCTTAAAACATGTTTTAAAACACTCCACACGGCGGCCACAAAGTTCTTTCAGTTATTTAAGCTTTAAATTGGATTAAACTCGATCACACATAGCATAATCAGTACCATAGTATTCGAACTCGGTAACTCTCCTGAGTTTTACCCGACTGCGCCAGGAGGGTTACGTTTTTCGAGTGTATGTATGTATATTTCTTTGGCACGCTCTGTAGCATAAACGGCTTCATGGATTTTAGCTTGAAAGGTGTCATTAGATTCGTCTTGGTCCCCAGATTGAAATAGGATACATTTTAATGCAGTGTTTTTTTTTAAATAGGGTTACGTTAGGTTAGTTCCAGTTAGTGAATTAGGTAGTCTGAAACCTAAACTAAGGATTTTCGAACTCACCTGTGTTTGGACTTGGAATACCAGCAGATGAGAGCTGCACCGACCAACAAGACAGCGGCAGCAAGGACGCCAATGAAAGCTACTGCTAATACATCTCCGCGCCATGACATTGGGTCGATCGATATCTTCGGGTCTGAGGAGTTTCAGAAAAATATCCAATGTACCTATGTAGGTTTATAGTGAACACTCAAGGCGGATGCCGTTGATAATAATAAAATGACAAATGGTCATAATCTACAAAGCTACAAATTCTTGATTTATGATTACTGCCGGTTGCATTGAGAAAATCAGTTAAACAGTTTCATTTAGTAAAATGTATTTAGTCTTTTCTTTCACTATAATAAAAAACCAAAGTTTATCGTAGATCGTGTTTAAAAGAAAAGTTGATGTGAGCGTGAGATAATATGAAAGTTTTACTGTAAGCACAACGATGATGCATGAAGGAGTCTAAAGGTTACCATTACATTTTTAAAAGATATCAAGTCAAGTAAAATAAATTTTCAAGCTACATACCAATCTCACAAATGAATGGATTCTTCTGATTACAATCTGTGATCTCCACTGTGGAGAACGCAAACGACGTGCACTGGGTGACGTAATCAATGTGGTTGACCCACACTCGCTCCCCGTATTGGAAGTACTGGTTCTGACGCTGGATGAACTCGTATAGAGCTCCGTAGTTAGCCGATACGTAAGGCATGGATGCGTTGTCCGACTGAAAGAAATGTTGTTTTGTTGTTTTTCATTATATCTTCGGGAAGGTAAGGTTAGTTATTTAATGATGCCAAAATCAGAGGACGATGTATGATTAGTTGATTACTGAATTTTAACCCTGGTCAAAATGTTATAGGAGCAATAACTACAATCAAATAAATAGATACATATATCATAAAAGATTATATACGATAGATGAGCAGAATAATAACTTTCAAATTATATTGAATTTTAAAGCCTATAAAGAAAGATGAAAGTTTGTTGTCACCAAAAAAAAACTTATAAATAAATCTCACTTAACCCTGTTAATGTCTATAACTTATTTTATTAAATGCTCATCTCTCAGTACATGGATGACATTTAGAGCTAACTATTAGCAGTATCACTCACCAGACAAAACAGTCTAGCATCCTCATATGTCATCGGAGCGCCGATATACATGTAGCAGGTCCCGGCCACGGCATCCCACCCTGTGGGGCACTTCCCCCCACCGAGCACCGTCAAGTTATTCATGTAGAACGGTCTATAGTCTACTTCTAGAAGAAGCGGATTGTCAGACTGGTCTCGAATTCTTCCAGCGACCGCTAAAGTTTCGTTGTAGCTCCAGTAGTTGTGTTTTGCGTCAATGCGCGTACGCCAGCGTTCGAGTGAGCTACAAAAGTGGGTTTATGAGTTAAGATTCTATAAAGATTTCATGGAAGTAGTGAAATATACATAAAAAGTTTTATTTTAACTATTCACGCTTTCAATTTATGAACACTAGAAAGTTGTATGCAAAAATAAAAATTGCAGAAAGTGCAAATGTTAGCGAGGAGCATAAATAAATTAACTGTAAAACACTATTACCATGCACACTCCAGTTTTAGTAAGTAACCCAACCCACATGCAATTACGTATGTATTTCTTAAAAGAGCTTAGTAATAAGTGCTATAGATGTAGGAATATTAAATAAAGTCCACTTTCGACTTACCTCGCAGTATTCGGATTATAGTCAACAAAGCTATCCGGGAGCAGCCATGCAACAAAAACATGCAGATCAGATATTTTTTTAATACGAGTCCATGTATTATGTACCTTAATCCTTACAAATGAATATTTTAAACGTCTTTTCTCCTTGTCATGCAAATTTTGAACATCCTTGGCTTTATCAGTAAGAATAGATGATTTGTTTAAGAGCATAACAATATCAATTTAGAATTCAAACGCAAACAAGACAGGTTATCACAAAAGTCGATCATAAAATTATCATAGATGTTAAATAAAGGCTCTTAAGATGTGAAACACAGACCCTGAAGTTCATACATCAATTTCAAGCATAGCATTCAGATTAATCTTTACATTCTCATCAAGGCATATCATAAAAAATATCAAATATGACATTAAACACTTCGTCCTTCTAAGTTGTGATGATGTGGTTCCACAGAAAACCAGCGTCGCCGGCACCTTCTTATGTTGGTGCCGGCGGCGCATGCTGAGTGGCGACCCTTTTGTAGCGACTATTATTAATATGTTAAATCTTATATTAAGCGCAAATATGTATATTTTTTGTGATTGTTGCTATAAATAAATAATTTTCTATTCTATTTCTATAGTTGTAAAAATTTTTAAGCATCAAATAAGCGAGATTTGGATATTACTGTTATTCGTCCAATTTAAGACACCGAACTGACAAACACTTACATGGAACTGTTGACTGTGATCATTTCGTAATCGTTGTCGGGGTTGAAGAAGATGTTATCGACGTAGTGCTGGCCAGCCGTACCTGCGACGATGGTTGCGCGGCCCTCGCGGTTTAGTGCATAGTTTCTGTAAACCGTAATATTGAATATCTTTAGATGGTTTCGGTATAACATAACAAAGAAAACTTTAAATCTGTTAGTAAAATGGCATATATCATAAAGGGCGACCGACGATAAGATTTATAAGGGACAAATAATCGTATTTTTTAAAATCCTTAAACGCAAGTGTAAAGATCAGGAAAGATAGAAAGACATCTAGAGTTTTTTTTAATTTTTTTTTATGGGATAGGTGGGAAACGAGCAGACGGATCAAAAAAGATCAAAGAGTAAGATCTAAAATTCGTAGTTGAACTAACTTGTTGATTTTAATGTAAGGTATTCTGAGTGAAATCAACTTACTTGTAGAAGCCGTTATGCGAAGTAGTCTGGTAGATTGGCAACCTGACTTTATCGAACCCTGAAATTTCGAGAATCCTTTGTCCAGTGTTGTCATGTACGTAGTTGTACGTGAAATCGGAGACCACTTGTCGGAGCACTATTACGTCTTTGTATTGAACTCTGTTACGAGTGAAATAGTTGCGGTAGATTGACACCTCTTGGTAGGGAGTCGATTGGCGACCTGTCAATGTGATATTGATAACGATAATGAAGAGAAATGAAGTGACGGAATACAAAGATACAAGGCTAGTATAGTTAGCATAGTTAAGCAAGTAAAGATTTTTTGAAACATTTAAAAGCCAGTTCTTTCTTTCTTAACGTGTTGCAGAATTAACCGCGCTATAAAAGCCAGTTGAGGAGCCAAGCCATCCATTTACACCTTCTGAGATACTTTCAATGTGTTTCAATTCGGTGTTTTAATTCTCTGTTATCTACATATTCTGAAGTTTCAATGCCAGAAACGTAAACTTCAAAATTATATTTATTCAGGCAGTTGAGAAGGAAGAGGAGAACAGTGGACGATTAATGTAATCAAATGAGTACTTATTTGAATAGTTCTTGTTCAACGTACCTTCAACTTTCAGACAGGGCAAGTCGTGGTTAGCATAGAACAGATTATTCTGTATCCAACCACGTAAAGAAGTTGCTGAACCTCGGGAGTCTGCTCTTATGAAAAGTCCTCCTACATTATTTCGCACAAGATTATTCTGAAAATTAAACAAACACAAAGTCAGCACCACCTTCCTTTTTAACAGAAAAGAGTGATAGACACTGAATGCAAATTAAATTTACTTACTCTAAACACAAGCGTTTGAGTATTCTGAACATCGATTCTGACAGCTGATTGACATGTGGTGAAATTTCCATACAATTTATTACAGTTTCCGTCGATTTCGTTCCTGATGATGGAGACAAGAGGATTGACCTCTCCAACTGATTGGTAAGTGATAGCTCCGTCTCTGTTTTTCGAAAACTCACTGTGGGAGATATTGTGCTGAACATCACGATCTGAAGAAATGAAACTATGTTACAACAAATGACGTGTAAAATATTTTTTTTACAGTAAAATGTTTATAATTTTGAAAACATCCCGATGAACGATGAATTAAAAAGAAACATGAGGTAAATACGATCGTTGATACTTACTTAGCCCAATGGCAGATATCGGCAAAGTGACGATTTCAGCAATAAACCCGTGAACAGATGAAGCACCATTAGCAAACAGCTTGACGCTCAAACTGGGCCCTTCAGACTTGAACAGCTTTTTCTCATCTGGGGATCCGTTCTCCAAGTAACCAATGAGAGGTGCTGTGATGTTATAAATATCTCCATCGTAAAGACTTAATGAATCTCTCTTGCCATAGTTCTGTGTGTGATTGAATAAGTTGAACTGGAGTAGTCGAAAACCAATTGGCTTTACTCTGTACATGCTCTTGAAGATTTTGATACAGTTAACAGGGTTGTTATCATATTTATAGTAAAGAAGTACTCTTTCTTCAATTGTTACCATTTTGCTACTGTCGCAAATGTCGACCAACGAGAACAAATGGTAGGGTAGGTTTAAGTCTTTTAGGGGAGTAAAACTAGATTCTTCTGATTCTCTTCCTTCCCCAGTCAGTGATACAGCGCTAATGCCTTCACCCAAAATGTCGTTAATGATATTAAATCTCATGTATATGGAGTCACTAGGTGAAATGATGTTGATTCCATGATATGCGCATTTGCTGATATTAACATTTTGAATAACAGGGTTTCTTGATATACTTTGGACAGCTGGAGACTTTTCGTTGTGTAAAATACCAGCGCCAATAATCTGCACGTGTTGAAGACGACTTTCAGCCTTTTTCATCGATTCGTGAGTGTGATGGTCGTGAATTCTGTGTTCATAAAGTGCATACTCGAATTCTGGATTTGCAAATCTTATTCCACCCCAGTAGTCCAGGTTTTCTTCCAAATTTCTAGAGCCGCAATGAATGAAGACGAACTCAGAATTCCACTTGCATTCATGTCTGTGACCGTATAACTGCCCGTTAAGTCTGATAGGACAATCTTCGTAGCGGTTTTCAGTACCTACACATTGCAAAGGTTCAGGCCATGACCAAATTCTTGACAGAGAGTTAGAATGGTATTCTATTCTACGATCATGGGAGAAAAAGACGTTTATAGGGTCAAAGCCTAATTCTCTACAGACAACTTGAGCATTTCTTTCCGTAAAGCGGTTGTCACACATTGGAACCCACTGAAGTGTTGTTCGGTTGTAATATTCAAGAAAACCTTCATTGTTTATTTCCATAATATTTTCACCGATCGAACAGTTTCTTCCAGTACAAAGTCTTATTGAATTCTGCACCATTAGTGATTCCAGCTGTCGCCTATGTTTTGGATGGCTTGCGGAATATTGCCCCACATGCCTTTTCTGAATTCTATTTATTTCGACATTAGCATCATGGGACATTGGTCTCATAAATATTGGTAGTTGGCTATGTCCTACAGCTTCGAGGTTGCCCATAACAAGGATACCAACATTTGGAGCAAATTCTAAGATAGTTCCGGGGTTAATCGTCAAAGTTACATCAGGCATTACTGTTATATCAGATTTTACTTGATACGGTGCTATTCTGCCTTCAATAGTAAGATTCTTATTGAGTCTACCTCCCAGCTCATTCAAATCCATATCAGTTTCAGGACTAAAGGTAACTGAAACACTAGAATCTAAGCTATCTTCTAAAAGATACGGTAAATACGTTGCAATAGCGTGATTATTCCAATCATCAAAATCAAATATTTGCTTTTTGATTTCTTTTTCTTCGGCACTTCCCCACCAGTTTTCGGTTACATCAAGTAGATTATTTATCTTCGCAGTTTTAATTCCAGCTAGTAAAGTGTATTCTAATCCATTGTTTCCAAAGAGGTTTCTACTTATTTTTACTTTTTGTATCCCTTTAAAGCCAATGACATAGGTAGGATCTATACTCCTCATCAAAGCTCCTCTACTGATCTGCATATGCTTGTTATTCTTAACTTGATTATACACAAAAACAGCGTAAATGAGACCCATTATTTCACTCTGACTATCCATGTGGAATTCAACCATGAACAAACCATTATTTCTCTCAATAAAGTTTCCATCTATTCTCATTTTCTTCTCCATACCCCTAATAGAAATCAAACCAGTCTTACAGTTGTTATCCGTGAAGATATTTTTGGTTATGTTTACTTCAGCAAAATGGCCGTCTACGACTAGAGCAAAGTTTTTATTGTTTCTTAAAGTGTTATTGAACATAAAAACAGAGTGAGTGAAGTTCTCATTGTATTGCCAAACATAAGGCAAACTGATATCAAAACCACCGTTTCTGTTTCTTTCAATTGTGTTATCTTGTAGAACGTAATGATACAAATTATTAGAACTTCTCAAATCCCTAGCAAAATGGTAAATTCCTTTTCCATTGTCAGTGATTAAACTACTATTGATCATTATTGTAATTTCCGTAATGTTACTGTCATGAATGTCCCAAAATGGAGTATTAACGTAAATTGCCTCTTCTTTGTTATGTGCAATTTCACAATTAAATATTTTGATGCTCTCGTTAGCTTTTCGTAAAAAGTGGTCGCCAAGTTCATTAAGGTATCGGTTGTAGTATGATGCTTTGACCCCTTTCGTGTTTCCTTTGATTTTGGAGTTGACAATTTGCAGTGTTGGTACTGGACCCTTGACGATTCTGTTCCTTAGATTTTGTACTGGAGCATTTATTGAACTCACTACTAGTACAACACCTCCTAAGGCAACGTTACCGCTCTCGTAAGTCAAAACTACACCGAAGCTGTTGCTTGTGGTTGGAAAAGTTGCCAAATCACGATCAAGGCACCATTTAGTGCTTGCTCCATTGATATTTTGTGAATCATAAATGCAAATGCTTTCAGTTGAAAAGTTATGAATCGGATTTAATAGTTGAAGACCCAGTACGTACCCAGGATTGCATTTAATATTGTACGTCCTCTTTATATTCTCGCCGTAATGCTTCGTAAATAAGATGTGTCTAGTTTCCAAGTTGACTAAACTTATATCCGTCGCATATTCTGGTATTATAATGGGACGGTAGTTTGATTCATCCATATTAAATCCAGGTTCTAAGTTGAACCATCCAGCTATTTCTCTCTGTTGAAATCCCGTGAGATGTGGATTATGAGAAACGCCAGCTATTTCATTGTTTTCGATTATTGTCCCATATACTTTTAGGCCCAATTGTTTAAAACTAATTCCACTGCCTCTGTTACTGCTAAATTCAGAATTCCTTACAGTATTAACTGCATCTGCTCCATATAAATCTGAGTAGATGATGCCTAAGCCATCATGATAATTGTTTGCAATTTTCACACTTTCTAGACTATGACGCGCAAAATCTATCTGCAGTGCTGGTTTGAAAACATTAGACGAATAATCTAATAAGCCAGCCTTTTCAATGCTTACATATTGTAGATCAGTTCTTTCAGCAATCACACTGAACCTAATACCAGCCCAACTTGTTTCATAACATCTTATACCCACATCGTTTTCATGAGTACAAGAATTTTCAAAACTCTCCATAGTTTCAGCTTTGCATTTTGTGATGTCAGTATCGAATTCAGTACACTCAATATTTGATAATATTATATCTTCATTCATTCCAGCTTTAGGTATTTCATTAGGTTCCATAAACCAATCATCTGGATTTAAGGCTAATCCTAGCTGGTGGCAGACTAAAGCTGCATTAATTATGTTCCATTTATAATTGCAGACTGTCCCCCATTTCCCGTCAACTCGAACTTGTAATCTTCCTTCATGTTGTGTTCTACCTCCTAACAGTCTTATTGGCACTATTGGTTCTACATAACCAACAGTAGTAGGTTGTGATTCTGTATCAGTCTCGTAAAAACTATCATTATTCATAATTATTTCTTCTTTCAAAGTAAAGGTTATATCATTTGGCCGTTTGCCTCTAGCATCTAATTTCCCTGCTACCATCATTCCAATAGATGGAGGGAACCTGAGAGTTACGCCAGACTGTAAAACGAGTTTGCCTCCAGGACGAATGTTTATGTCTTTGTCTACGTCATACTCTCCAGGACTTAGTATTTCTATTCCTTCTACTTCACCACCAACAACAGAAGAATGTGGGACATTGAACTGAGGTACGAATAGAGAATTATAATTTATCTGTGTGGCTCCAGGATTGCTACTATGTAACAAATATGGCATGTAAATAATCTTTGCTAAGTTATATCTGTCCTTTCTATGGAATAGTCTGTTGTAAACTTTTTCTTCTTCTCCATAGCCAAGCCAGTTGAAAGTACAATTAAGAGTTTTACTTTGATCTTCGACGTGAGAACCGATTTCGTATTGCGCCTCTGGATTGTTTATAATATTTCGGAATATGTCTATATTACTGGAAGCTACTACAATAGTTGCAGCAACTGTACTTCTTGGCGTTAATCTAGATGATATCCCTTCTAGAGGTTCAAAAGGTTCTCTCACTCTATTCTCTCTGAGATAATTTCTTGAGAAAAATATGTATTGTAAATCGCTATAAGGAGAAAGCCCCAGATTTACTACAAACGGACCTTTATTACCATAAAAGTAGTTGTGCTGTATGTCAAATCTCGCAGGTAAAATTTCAAATTCCTCTAAATATTTTCCTTCGTATCGATTTAAAATAATCATTGCACCGAAATTGCCTTGTTCGAAGTAATTGTATTCAATTTTGCCTAAGACGTTAAGAGCGGGCTGTATTTTTAAAGCTATTTTTTGGTTCTGGTAGAATCGATTGTGACCTACTTGCAAATTCAGCAGTTTGCTTGGCGTATTAAATTGCCAACAGGTCAATATTTCTATTGTGCTTTCCATACTCGTATTAAACCAATTTCCGGTTATGTTTACCCAGCTGTCTCCGCAATAGTTACCATGGAGGATGCCTACTTCTAGATTTTTAAATATTTCAGAATATTCAATGACACTTGTTTGATTTATTGGTACGTATTCCGTTTCTTTAGTGTTGTTCAGCCATATAGCGATTCCATAACCTTGATTAGAACTAATGATGCTTCGCGAAATATTTCTGTTTCCTCCAGTGACTGTAATGTTAATTCCATCTCCTTGATTAAATGAAATTCTACTTTCAGTCACATTTATGTCTCCAGCTCCGCTTAAAACTTGCAGACCAGCGACATGATTATTGTTCGATATAGACGTTCTATGTATATGCACTTGAGATCTTAGGTTTTCAATAACCACTCCTCTACCATTGTTGTCGGAGATAATCGTGTCAGTTACATTCAAATCGTAGACTTTATTGACCCCTGAATTCAATCGC
Source organism: Coleophora deauratella (assembly GCA_958295455.1). Classification (NCBI taxonomy): domain Eukaryota; kingdom Metazoa; phylum Arthropoda; class Insecta; order Lepidoptera; family Coleophoridae; genus Coleophora; species Coleophora deauratella. Next base: position 14,621,970 of record OY282396.1, on the reverse strand, counting down.
AGGAAACCAGTTATATCTGTTCTGGTGTCTGCGCGAAATCTCACGTATAATCTACTCCTCGTTGACGTTACACTTTGAGGTCTCGTAAAATTTCTTATCGAAAATGATAACAACAATTTATCATTTACTGTTAGTCCGTCATAGACGGAGATTTCTCCCGTGTCATTGCGATTTGTAACCAATTTTAGGAAGCTCAGGGTTAATACGTGATCCGATCTAGTGTAAAACTTTTGATTGCAATCTCTTTCCATATTGGAATATCGCGACTGCTCTATCGACATCACGATTGGAAATGTTTGACTAGGCGTCGAAGGTAATTTGCAGAGATCATACACGTCACTCCTATCAAACTTCTCATCAATGCTCATCTCGTGTACAACATATTTCACACCATCCCCTCCATTATCGTGGATCAAACAGTTTTCAATCTTAGTCATACCGTAAGTAGAATTTACATACACTCCATAGCCCCTATTGTTCTGAATGGTGCAATTGTTAATAACTATGGGAGCATTCGGTGACGTCACGTTAATAGCATTGAAGGCGGAGTGCGATATTTCTATATCTTCCATAACAGGTGGCACACCGATTATGTCTAAGGCACTTGTTGCATTATTGTCTCTCCCGAGACCTGCGTTCTTAATAGTTACGTGAACGAGCCTTGACATGGATGTGGGAACGTAAAGAGTGTTTGTAGCTGTAAGTATTTGTTCGTATACTGCATTCTCGAATCGTATTCCTCGCCAATGGCGATTTGTGTTTCTGCTGTCATGATGTGGAAGACATTGGATGCCTAAATCTGGATGATAGTCACAGACCCCTGATCCGAGTTGTCGGGAGTTCCAATCGCATTGAAAGAGGTCGTATTCAGTGCCCTTGCATTTAGGCTCTTCAAAGAGTAGTCGAGCTCGTCTTCCGGATTGTCGGTCCATCCAGTTATAGAACGATCCACCCATGAAGCCCAGTTGTCGGCATGCTGTCTCCATGTCATTGACTGTCCAACTGAAACAAAGGGTAATGTTTATCAATAAAATTATATGTAGTTTAAGCGAACATCTGGTATTATTAAATAAAAACAGCACTTTATTACATGTGGTGTGACTTGAAGACCTTACTTTCTAGAGTTTGTGCAGACTGATCTCCACTGCCCTCTGTGGAGGAGCTGGACTCTGCCCGCCAAGATTGAGGGTCCATCTACGAGCCGGATATCAGGAATCGGCTTCGAAGGTCTGACGGGTTCTTCTGTGCTCGTAAATGTAATTCCACTTTGGTTTGTTCCCTGAAAACAAGGAGAAGTAATTTTTAGTTTTATTTGACATAAAGGTTAAGTTTAACGTATGTGATACTTCAACTTTTAATAGAATGGTTTTTAAAAGTAGACAAGCGGTATGTTATTCTTCTTTTATTCTAGGGTATACCCCATACTATAGGGTATTAACATATGTTGTCACTGAATGCATATTCAGTATTTCCAAGAACAACTGTCAAGTTTTCAACCAGTCCTCAATTGCATCCTACCTTACGTGACTGATCACAATGACAATACCATTGTTGATAATTTCGAAACAGTGGATCGATTTGCCCTGGAGAATTGCAGAAAGCGACGCCGGGGGGCTAACAGAGTCAATCACCGGACGTGCAAAACCTAAATGCGAAAGTAGTCCGACAACCATAGTATTGTTTGAGTTTCGAAAATGTTCGAGTTTTAGTTTTCGTCATGACAACAGAGTAAAATAGTCGTTAAAATTTGAAATTCAAGAGGGCAACCATGACAGAATATTGTTTCATGTTTACGTAATATTGGCCAGCTAAGTCGTAGGTGGTAAAAATTAAATGTAGGTACTTCGGCACCTACTCAATCAGTACGATCTCAAGTCAGATTATTGTATATCAATAAACGGCTGTTCATTTTCTTTAGAGATATGTATAATTTCAACGTTATTCCAACTTTCGATTTTTATTTTAAAAACTTTCAAAAGTAAAAGGGGTTACTTAAAAAAAGCTTGTTTCAACCACCTTTTAAAACGTGAACCCCTAAAAAAATACCATCACGTTCCCTTTTCGAGACGCCAAAAAAATTGATGCCTTCGAAAAAACTCATCATTATGCGTTTACGTCACACCGCGCCGCCGCCGCCGCCGCGCTGCCGGCCGGCACGGCACCGCCCGCGCATTCATCGGCGCGTATGCCGCTACAGCTTGCGCACGCGTCTATCATGTTTGCGCCCTTGCACTTCCACATATTTCCGGCTTTTTCATTGCATTTACCGTGTCTCTATGTTCTACGGAACCCCATTCATACGGTCACGATCCGCTGCCCCAACCGTACGGGTCCGTTGCGTTGCCAAACAGAGGAATGCTGCCTGATGTAATTTTATACTAGTTATTGACTGGTAGGGGACATAAATTGTCAGGTGTGTGATGTGAACAGGAAGCCAATGCATCATGTTTTGTTGAGTTAATTATACGACACATTCACGTATTACTATATCCCTTAGAATACATTGCTCTATCCTTGAATATTCCTATTGAATTATTTATTATTACTACTATTAAGTGCTTACTTAATTACCGATGAAGTTGCCGTTTTAGTTTTAAAAGTCCCACTTTCCACTGAATGTTTTTATCCTAAAATAAATTTACCCTGGTCTAATTTAATTATCTTATTCAGACTATATCCAAGGGTTAGTAACTATTAGCTACTAACTAGTAGCGTGATTTCACGCATGTAAAAACCCGCAGAGTAAGTTCACTGAATAGGTACTCTACTGGCGTTTTGTTATTGGATTAAATATAATACGAAAAATCTGTTTTAAGGACTTCTACACCACTGTGCTCTCAAAAAATTTAGACAAGAGGCATTTAACAAGCATTATTTAATATAAATTTTAAAACAAACAAAGGTAATACTGTCTACCGTCTACAGTGTCAACGCAAATGAACTAAAAACAGAAGACTTTTTTATCATAACCAATTTAGGAATCTTATCTGCAAAGGCATTTCGCTTGGTCAGTAAAAAAACGCGTAGTGGTCGGTTACTAACGGCAAAAAATTTAAACAGCAAGTGACGTTGAGGACGGCGCAAGGACGTCTACTTCTGAGCTTGAAAGTTGAAACTCAACTTTGTGACTCAGAAGCTAAGTTTGAACATACGTATGTTGGCAGTATGGGAGCTAAGTTGGTCATTGATCGTTTAACTGTCTTGTACTAAACTGTGTACTTTTGCGTAGGTACACTAAATGTAAGTGTTTCCTATTGTGGTATTTAAGCTTCACAGGTCAGAAATTCAGAATACTTTTTAGTACTTTTACAGAATTGTCAGAGAACAAAATCTATCTGAGTTATTCAAATGACCTCCCTTTCTTGACGTTTGGTTAACCTATATAGGTTTTTTCTCTTGTTTTATTTTCTGTCATATAGGATATCTCCTATAGGCGGAATTTATTTTTTTATCAGTACATCTTCATGGAAGATAAGAGAGCAAGCAAGACGCTTGAATCAGAATTTGCGTTAGGTGTTTAACTTATTTTGTCTTCGGAAGATTTATAGCAAAATATAACGAAGTATTTAAATGCATAAATCGATTAACATAATTACATGGCCGTAGCTAGGGGGGGGGGGCCAGGCCCCCCCTACAAATCTCTTGGCCCCCCCTAGAAAAATCAGCAGTAGGCCTGACTAAGACCGAGGTCATTCTTTAAATTTTCGCGTTCGGTCCTCTCACTACTTTTTACAATATATAAGCAGAACCACTAGATTTTTTCCGACACATAACAAGGTCGAAAACTGACCAAAAATTTGTTAAATTTCTGCTACAAATCAGAAGTTATTTAAAATATTCGGGCTCGCTTCGCTCGCGTTTAACATAAAGAACTATTCTACTGTCTGGCAAATAGCATTACAGTGGGATTATCCTCGCTTCGCTCGCGGAGAAAAGATCTCTTATCATGTATAGAACTTCTTAAGATAAATCTCAAATTTTTGCGCTCGCTTCGCTCGCGCTTTTGTGCCAGACTTGCTAAGTACATCTAAAACTATTAAAAAATGCAATTTATTTGAAGAGCTTGGTCAAATAAATAGAAAAAAAATTATACATGTATCTATAGGACCTAACTACACGATAAGCCAAAAACTGTAACGCTTCTCATCTCACTAATATTATAAATGCGAAAGTATGGATGTTTATTTGTTCCATACAAACGCAATAAAGCTACTACATAATTTTTCGAAAATGCGCGTGGATCGCGCTTTATCGCTTTTCCAAATGACTGTGATAGTACTTCTTCTGTGCGGCCCCCCCTAGAAAAAATCCCTAGCTACGCCAATGCATAATTACTGACCCAGATAATAAGCTGCTACATATTATATGTAACGCGCAACGTACAGCCAAAACGTGTCGCAAGCTTATCCTTTTCGCATTGAAAGTCCCAAAACACACACAAAAAAGAAACTTGAAAGCTGTTTTGGGAGATTTTGATATCAGATGTTTTACGGAACATTGTTGCCTCGACGTTGAATTTTCATCGGCAATAAATCAATATTAACGACAAAGAATTAACCTTGATAAATTTAATCGCTAAAATGCTTTTAAAGTAAAAATATTTCGTATCCATGGCGTTTTATGGTTCGTTGGCGTCTTTGACCATAAAACGACAATCGACATGCATCACATTAGGGCAAATTCCACCATCCATATTCTAAGGGCGGCTTCCTGGCTCATTTCAGACAATGTGCGACTCCGTAGGCTGGTGGAATGTTAAGTAGCCATAGACTATGGGAACAAATGGACTACACTGGTACTCGTAGAAGAATATCGCAGTTTGAATAGCGCGCTTACTTGCTTGTATCTTGTATTAAAATAAAAATATTGTGACCATTTGTAGGGTACCTATAATTTGCAAAACTCTATCGCGAGGAGGACGACAGAGTACTGAGTACTTTAATGTATTTAGTAGTTATTAAATCAATGTAGTCAGAGTAAAATAAAAACATAAAAATTTTATAACGCCTGAAGGCAAAAGTCAACTTAAAAACCGCTCTACTAATTTTATGACACACAGCCAAAGACCACCACGATGAAACCAACTTACAAGTGGAAAAAAAAGATTCAAAATAAGTCCATCTAGATAAGAGCTACAATGTCACAGACATACAAACATAGGCTTTAAACTTATTACACCTTTGTTTTGCGTCAGGTCTTCAATTCAACCAAGAGTTAATAATCACTCCGCTTTCGTTCTTTTGGACAATAATCGAAAAAGAAAGTGTTTAAGCAAGACCTGTCCATTCGCCCGTGCTTCCGTTGGCTGACTATTGGGAACCCCTCGTTGCATTGCATGAACTTGATCGGGTTAGTATCTATCCCTTTTTTTAATACGTTAAAATATTATGTTTTATCGTTATCAGGTAGAGTAGTTTGTCTCTGTCACATGGCATAGGAATAAAAGAGACGAAACTCACGTTGGCTTACAGCTTGTAGCTTGGTAAAGGTAAAGATCAAAACCAAAGTTCCAGTAGAGCAATTGTGGATATACAACGATCACTCGAGTCTTGTAACTAACTGTAATAGGAAAATAATGTCACATCACATCTCAGAGCTACCACATAATTGTTATATTCCTGCGAAATTACGTGCGAGTACATATCATTATGTCTGTGAACTAAAGGGTTTTGGTTGGACGGATAATCTAACGTTATTTTCAACCCCATCAACTGCAGATTGAAAGGCCAATTAAGTGAATTGAAATGGACGGAACTGAACCGCTCTACCGTTAAGGAAGATAAGCTGACCTAGTGCGTTCAGGTTTATTTCACACTGACCTAAGAATAATCGTTTAAACTAGCATTGCACAGACAAAATAGCACACACACCCTAGTTTGGCTACGAGGGATTTTTTAAACTATATAAAAACTTGCCTGTCAAAGATCCCTTTGACTATTGACTGGGATGTATTATATCCATACGATGGGGGCGTTAGCACGATATTTACAGTCGCCACTGGTGGGCGCGATGGGGACCATTGAGACATGGTTTTAGTTTATGTCATCGAACTCGCGCAACCTACAAATACCCACTGTACACAGAGGTGACAGAGGTGCTGTTAAGAATACCACAAGTATTTTTAAAGTAAAGTAGGTATTATAAGCAATGACTGTGAGTATACAGAAAGTGAGAACGCAGTCGAATAAACCTACAATTTTCTATTCATTGTTCTAGCCTAGCTGCGCCAAAATTATTAGATATGCTTAATGGTGAGTATTTAAAGTCCATTGTGAAATTCTGTCTCGTTTCGTTGTTATACTTAAACAGAACAAGAAGCGAAATGTCCCAACTTCCAGGATGAAGTTATATTGTTGTGGTTCTTGGCATTGCATTGGCATTGTTTGATAAATCGTTTCGTATCGAATTTGCCAAGTTTAGATTCTGCAATAGGAGCGGAAGTGTCTGCTGTTCTTTCTTCTAGGTAGAAAAGAATACAGGCTAAAAATGTATATATTTATAATACTGAAACACATTATATTTTAGATATTTAAGATTTTAGGTCAGTCGACATTAAGAAGCGATGTATATTAACTTACGTATATACTGCACAATAAGGTATACATTTGGGTCAGAGTACGAAAGTGAAGATAAGATGTTAAAAAACATAGGTAACACGACTATAAAAAATAATCGTGTGACGTGTGCTTAGCTTAAGCAAATTAGATTTGCACAAAACGTTTCCTGGTCATTATGCACCAAGTCAAAGGTACAGTCAATTGCAATAAAGCACGTTCAGTCTTCAGTCACGACGGCGATGACAACGTCACGAGCGGACGGTCGTGCCATCATGCTACCGACTAAACTGTTGAGAGGTTGTTAACCCAAACATCTTAAATATTAACACTTTGTTTCTACTGGACTATAGTAAAGAATCCGGGAATTGACTGCATGAAAAATAAATTACGAAATATTATTGACTAAATAGCTCTTTAATTGAAATGATTGAAAAATTTAATCACTTTAATTTTCATTGCATTTTCAATTTACAAAAATTACCTAATAAGTATGCAAACTACTATTTTGAACAATGACTTCATTGTACAAAATTTCAAATTTTTTTAGAAAAAAATGCAGTTTTTGACATTTGATAAAAAGTAACTGAAATGACTAGCAGTCAACTACCGGATACACTATGAAATTCAAAAATGGAATCAGTGAATTCGATAATCAAATAACCGTAGAACTAACTTGAGAAAACGACAAGGATGTGTTTATGGATAATAATAATCAATATTAAGAAACTAGAACTTATGATTATGAAGATAGTTTAGTAGTCGGTAATCAGTAGTTAATTGGAAAGAAAGTATACGGGTTATTGGTCACAGTCACATAGTGAAAAATACAGAAATTGCAACAATTTGTTGAAAAAACAAGTTTTAATAATAATAAGAGGAGATACTCTTATCTTCTCTTATTATTATTAAAACTTGTTAATAATAATGCGGTTTACTGCAAACACAAAATATTGACTAAATGGTAATCAGAATCACAACCTCTGCATTCCAACACTTACATTTCGTGTAAGCTGCAAACAATACTTGAAAGTCTACAGTTACAAAAGTCACCAGACTTGGTCATTTCAAACTTTAAGTGCATAAGTGAGTCTGCCCTAATCTCCTGACTTTCCGTTCTTACTGCCTCATTGACTTTCCCAAGCCATCGGTTTGGTATTGAATTACGGTGTGTTCTTGCTAGGTGGCGCCGTAAAGCGGTTTAAACGATGGTCCTTCTGATAAGTATCTCATAGGTAGGTACTCAACATTATTTATAACTAGCGTTCCCCGCTTTGCACCCTTTGATGTAATTTTTATAACTTATTGGAGGATTTTGGAGTGCGTAAGGCGCGAGTATGGATAAAATGTTACCACGTCCGTCGGGATTCGCGCATTTTCTAGAAAAATAAGTGTCCTATGCTAATTTTCCAAACTTCAGTTATTTTCCTTTCAGTGGTAACTAGGTACTATAGTTTTCAACCGCCAAGACTTTTATTTTTTTACATATAGGTAAAAAACATATGTAATTAACCTTTAATTACCCCTTAAAAGAGGCACATTTAACGGGAATGCTGGTTTTTAATCAACTCATTTACTCAGTGACCTAATTCAAACAGCTTTCCAAAGGAAATGTCGTTTCTCTCCACTCTACTCTTTTACCATGCTTTTAATCCAGTAGGCACATTTGTTTCATTCGACTTAGCTTTGTTTGTCACGCTTTTCTGTAACGCAACCAGAGCGCGAAGTTTCTATCTCCGTACCTAATGTTCTATACCGCGAACCTTTTATTTATGGTCGGGTAATTTAGAAAAAAAGTATTTATGGGATGGAATTATACGGTCAAGGTAAGTGTAATGGTACTTTCAATTACCTAGTAGGTGCATATATATTTTTTTATGTGACTTTTGAAAAATAAAAGCATAGGAAACTAGTTTCAATCATAACATGCGTGTAGATAATTTGATAACTGATATTGATTAAAATACCTTATATGTATTTAATACGTTTGGTTTGGGTTAATTGATAATACGGTACTTATAAATACATTGCAGATAAGCAACCGAATAGTACCCATTTCCGTAAGGTGTGGTTCAGATAAGAATGAAGTTCAAAGTGTTTGATAAAAACTAACTAATTTCTAACTAGACTATACTCGAGTTTCACTTACTGAAATTCAGTTGTGTAGTCAAATCCCTGTATTCACTTGCTATCATAACGACACAACATTTTTGCACCTTTGCACCGGCATCGTTGCACAAATAGGGAAGCGATACAATGGTCTTTGTCTAATTTATCCTCAATTCCACAAGATCCCTTCACACATTCACGTCACAGGATTTTTGTAATGGGATATTTAATGCTGGCCGTTACGAGCACAGATATACGATCTCTTTTTTCTCTACCTTCATGGTTGAGCTATAGGAGCTTACGCGTCATAATGACTGGTGTAAAAAATAGGAATGCATTCATGTTGAATCCTTTGACTGCCTCGGAGAAAAGGATACAAAGGTAGCTAATGGCAGCGTAATTTAGATGATGGCCCTACACCAACGCAACAAGATATAGTAGAAGGTTAGTTGATAATATCTTTTGACGAAGAGTTTTTCGTTGAAGCTACCCAAGTAATTTATGAGAAGCTAACATTATCGTAAACGCCGACTTATGGACAGACCTATATTTAAGATGCACATAAAATGTATTACAAATTGCGTTCATTCTATCGGCGGTGTTCGAAATATTCAACTGATTACTTAAAAAAAAAAAGAAAAATAAACTGTCCTTTTGCCGGTCTGTTTATTTTAAATTCTTTATTGAACACAAGCAATTCTGCGGCGAATCATTCATTTCCGATGCACAATTGAATTAAAATAGTTGTTAGCCGAGGGATATTCCATTTCATATTCCTAAAGAAAGAATATATTTGATGACACCTAAATTCTAATCTCGATAATTCATATAACACACTGCAGATATGTTTTGTTATGTGTAGATTAAATAGAGATACGCATGAATGCCATTGAAGATTTTTAATGGTTTTGTACGAATTATCATACATATTATCAGGATAAGTTGATAACTCACGCAGATAACAAATGTCTCTTCTACTTCGCGTGATACTAATCATTGTTTTCAGTTATTGGTACAATACTATTGCTCGGATCAATTCATTTGTATTCAGTTAGTGTCATTATGAAACGTACATGAATTGTCACAGATTATTTTTAAAGACCTATTATCTTTGGCAATTATACCTACTGTAAATTGTAAAGTATAGCTTCGATAATATATTGGTGTATTTTTTCCAAGCTAAACAAAGCAATCTACGCCCAAAGATTTATCTATAGGTTGTGTTGTGTATCAGTATACCTAAGAGATATTTTTATCTTGAATGCAATTCAGTAAAAAGTAAATTAACCAATCTGTCTGCTTGCATTTATTAGACAGCAGATTCGCATTGCATCCAATTGGTGCACGACTGACTGGTTCCAAACGGCGCAGACGCAGGTTACCTCGCCGCGGGCGTTCACGAACACCGCACCGGTCTTGTCTTGTTATACATATGTTCATTATTGCAAGGTATGGAGCAGCAGCAAGTCATTTTGTGTTAGTTCTTTATGAAAGAGTCAAGTCCAAAGTCGGGTACTGCAACGCAAGGTATTACATACAACCTATTTGTACAAGTTCAGATTTGGGATCGATATGTGCAATTTCGAGCTTTGATGAAATGTCCAGATCCCAATCCCCATATAACGACTTTTTAAGTCATATCTCTTTTATGTCAAGTAGCTACATCTCAGATCTCAGTCCTTTGTTCTTCTCATTATTCCCTATTTTCGCGGCGCTTACTTTTATTTGTATTATATCGTTTCATTTTATTACTCTTCATTGTGTGTGCAAAAAACTCATGACGATCCTTACACAAGACTTCACTTACAGGTCACAGCATTTGCTCAAGCGTAGACATTATTACCTAGTACTTTTCGGTCTGTTTCTTTGATCTAATTATATCGATATGTTATTCATTAAGCTATGAAATTATACGATAGTTCCTTGCACGTGGCATAGCATAAATATGCACGTAACAAATGCAGTGCGCATACGCATATGAGTTACGCAACCGTCGGCGTCTGCATCATCATTGTACTGGCTTGCCTGTTGACTGCATGGTGCATTGTACAGCAAGCTTTCACGAAATAGTTCAAGGAGAAAAGAACTTTCTTTTCTTTCACATTGGACGCAGTTTTCGATGAAACGTATTTTGATGGTCTGTTAGTATCCGGTGGATACATAAAGCTTTTATTTCGAAGAAGTTTTTTGATAGTTACATACGAGTAGGTATTTATTTTTGTGGTTGTTGCTTGAATGGAACTTTTAATTAGATTTAGTTTCTAACTTTTGAGCTAGTAAGTACATGAAATGTATTATTTTCGACAACTATAAATAAATCAATAAAAATAAAACAATAAAGTAAAGAAAGTTGCAGCCATGCTCCTTCCTTACGTTCCAGATTATCTCCGTGAAAGTTCTGACAGCAGGATAGCCCATTATATTTTTTTAAGTGTGCAAACGACGGACTATTGTAGGGTAAATCTTACTTGAAGTTGGAACGGGTTACGGGACCTTAGCCGTAGCGGAAGACCTGCAGCGAGTCGTAAAGTTTCTTCTGGTGGCGGATCTGTTTCGCGGTCGTGCGAAACTGAGTTGCATAAAGCAAGCGTAAACGGAAGCGTGACTAACTGTATTGTGTTTTGTGACGTTTTGTGATTTGTTGTAACCGAGCAATCGCAGTTCGATCGACGAGCTCTCACGATTCTCTTCTCGGTTTTTTTAACAACAGATATCCGCCAGGTTTGGTTCTTAGATAACTTTTTATTATACATACTATAAGTACATAACTTATTTTCCGGCTGTGAGATTTAATTGTGACGCTTGCGTTGTGTTTCGCCGAGTGAGTGAGGGTACCGGAGGCCCAAACTCCCCTATCCCCCATCCCATTTCAAAGGTCCGCAACGCACTTGTAACTCCTCTGGTGTTGCGGTGTCTATGGGCGGCGGTAATCGCTTACCGTCAGGTGACCCGTCTGCTCGTTAGCCACCTATCACATAAAAAAAAATTAAACTTACCTTATACTTCTACTAACCTACGGGAGAAGCGTTTAAATATTTATCTAATGACTTCTATTCTGTAAAACTGTTATATATTTTCAACAGACCTTAATCAGTGGTTAATTATAAGCAATGATCCCAAAGGCCTACTTGGTTCTGCCCCCTGTTTGTGATGTGAGTTAGGTGAGTGAGGGGTTTTAAATTAAAGAATTCTCACAGAATACTGTAGTATCTCTAGCTATTATTTTTACAAGTTTATTTTATTTTCCGATACCTACCAAATACTAGCCAGATATATGTTCCATTTAATTGTCTGTCATACATACCGTACTTCCTAGTTCCCTTACAAAAATAATGGGTAAAGTAATATGTGATAAGACCAATTAATTATAAATATGACCAATCTATTTCAAAGACATATGCAGTATCTTTGACGTCAACGCATCAACCTCTCATTATTTCACATAATGTTACGAAATAAGAATTGGTCCATGAAATTTCCATAAAGCACACCACACCATAGCATTGCACTTCACGGTATGAACATCATGGTCTGGTGGAACCGCGTTTTCTGGTCAACTGCCATGGAATGAATGGAACAGGCTGTTATGTTAGATCTTGCACTTGTGTGTTATGTACGCTGATGTACCTATGAGCTATGTTTTAATGGCCTATTGTCCAGTAGAGCTTCGTTGACGGTTATTAACGAAGTCCTCAATATTAGGCACAAGTCTCTTTCCATAGCTCGGGTAGAATAGGTTAACTTAAGAGTTTATAAAGAATATCTTCAAACTCGAGATCAAGAAGTTACTTATCCTCTTATTAGAAAAATACTGAAATTAAATTTTAATGAATTAAAAAAAATGAGAGACCTACTCAAGTTAGACCTACCTTGAAAGTTGTTCAAATCTGTGTTCTGAACGTTTTTATTTTTTTTAACCGACTTCAAAAAAAAGGAGGCTCTCAGTTTCACTTGTATGTATGTTTGTCCGCGATTATCTCGCGTTTGGCTGAACCGATTTTAATGCGGTTTTCTGAAAAGTATTTGTTACATTAGGAGAAGGTTTTAGTATTTTAACCGACTTCAAAAAAGGAGATTCTCAGTTTGACCCATGGTTACGCGATTGAAGTCGGTTTTTTGACGCTTTCAGCGTTGTCGATTATTTAAAATCCAGTTTTGACGGATGGCAGCTTTAGCAAATAATGTTAGATACCTAGCTGTTATTTTATTATTCTAAACTATACACATAACAATGTAATCTTGCTTGAAATAACTGATCCCATTTTAAAATTAAAGCTCCGGTTTGCTATGTAATTTTTGGCAGGCAAGCGGCGAATTTAAAATTATCTTTAAAGGACGACAACTTTTTTTCTTGACATTGGATTTCGATGAAACAAAGGCTGTATAATGCTCCAAACTGAGCTTAATCTACTCGAGAAAACCGCATGAAAATGCATCCAGTAGTTTCGGAGATTAGCGTGAACAGACAGAAAGATAGACAGACAGACAGACAAAAAAAAATTAATGTGTTTATTTGTGTTCTATTACTCTTATTTTATCACATCCTTACTATTTTTTGTAAAAATATTCAATTTACAGACACGCGGTTTCTACTGTTTTATTATAGTACATATAGATAATGTGGGATGGGAAAACGAGTTTAAAAGTTCTCAGAATTCATAATTATGATGCAATAACTAAATATTAAGGTTAAGCATGAAACATTGAAATTTGCTATTTTTTTCTTTATCCTAATATTATAAGTAGATCTTTACGTAGGTAGTAAATTATAGTTAGAAAAATGTACTCTCGACTCATAACTATGAACATCTACATATTTCTCCCACAACATTAGACAAAGAATCAACAATAACGCATTAGATCTCTTTGGAAAAAGCTGATAAGAAGACAATATACTTTTTATCTCCTGCTAGAGTACATACTATCAATCAGGGCTTCACGGGACGTCCGCGGGAAGCACAAACCGCGACGCACAATGCAGCGCGTGACGAGATCCGGCGATAGGCAGCCGTTGAACCTTCAGGCTCAGGTCACAGTACTGGCTGGCGAGAATATTTCGACTCTTTAGGAGTAAAAAAAGATTAATTTTAAACCTAAACTAGCGAACAAAATTATGATGGAAAAGTTCGAACATTTTGTAAGCCCAATCACAACTTTGACTGAAAAGAAGAGCTAAAGACCCATTATAGAATCTCGAATAATTGCAGAGGTCGATTGTATGATGAAGTACTATTCGATTTTTATAGATTGTTTAATATTTATTTGATGATATTTTACGAATGTTACGTTGACGTCAAGGCACCTTAAAAAGATACTTTGCTATATGTCAAATTGATCTAGCATGCATTGACTTGACTAATCTCCAGCGTCTGAAATTGGCAAAGCCTTGTAACCATCCGATAGACATCTTGGCAAGTGGGCGAACGGGTCTTGGTCACTTAGCGGTCTAAGCGAGGATTTATTGATTCGCAAGGCCATTTAAATCTCATTGGAAAGAAAATAGGTTGAAGCAAAGTTTTCCGTTGCTTTTTATTTGAATTTTAGCAGCTAGGTATTTCTTAGAGATGTTGTTGCCTGCAAAATTTATTAATAAGCGTTATAATTAATTGAACCGAGGTCAGTAAAGGATACAATTATTATAATACATGTTGTCAGAGCAGCAACAAGTTCCGGTAGATATACCTTATATACAAACTGAAGTTTAGTTCTACAGCACAGGACGTAGTCAATTTAAACCTACCATCACATCTGGATTCTGGATGTGAAAATCACTATCTTCCAAAAAAAATCTGGACTGACGATATTATATACAATTTTGCAAACACTGGAATAACATGCAAACACTGATAAAATGAAAGATTGTTCTGCATATATTCTTCCCACAATAACACCCAGAACAGCCACCCAAATATGTCAAGATTGATGTTTGTTCCGATGTAGCCATAGATAACCTTGCCTACAAATGTTCGCAGGTGAATGACCTGCCGTCTGCCATGCCAGCCTTCACATTGGTTCCGCTTATAAGTATGTGTATGTGGCCGATGCCTTAGCTCAGTTACACGCCAAGCGGATTCTTCATTTGTCCATCCGGAAGATTTGAAAAAAGCTGAATTTTTTACAGAAAAATGGTCTTTAAGAAAGTAAAGTTCAGAAACTCGGGTTCGAATTAACGAAGCAAAGGCGTGCTAACTATACCTAGGGGTTGAGAACGAGTCACATCACAACCTATTTGTAATTTCCATAATTTTCCATCACAAAATTTAACTCATTAACGCCTTGTCCCAATACGCCTTCATAATTTAACTTCTCAACAAGATTCCAGACAGCACTTTAACATTGTTGTGTAAGTATATGTAACTTGTATAGTCTGCCTTTAAAATAAGCCAGACAAGAACCGTGCAAGTATTGTTTCGGGTTTTCGAGGTCATTTAACGTATCGATCGTAAAACTGGGTTACGGTACTTACAGGCTGTGGTGAGATTACCTATAAGTATACCTTCCTTAGTAGATATAAGTAATACACCGGGTGGTTTTACGTCACAGCTATTTACTAACGGCCAACGCATCATTAAGTGACTCTGTTTCTTAGTAAGAAATAGGTAAGTAGTTAAGCAAGACAAAGTACAAGGTAGCAGTTTCAAAAAATTTACTTTATTTCGTTGTAGGTAGTTTAGTTAAAACGGTAATAGATACAACTTTGTACATAATTTCCAAGGCATGCAAAGAATGTTATATCAAGTTATAACTGAATATTCGCACTTAAACATATGACTAATTTTTGAGACTTGAATAAATAAAGATGAGTCAAAGAAAAACAATACATAAACTTGGTATCATAGATAATAAATAAGGAATGTCAAAAGAAGGTTTAAAACTGAAACCAAACTTGGAAATGTTTTATTTATTAGGTAGGTATTTAATAAAATACAGAATATAGTTACGTACTGAAAATATTCTTTACAAGAATGTAAAGTAGATGTAATCAATTAGTAAATGTAAACAAGTAGTACAAGCCTACTAACTCAAAAATATAGGCTCGCCTTATCTTATTTTACAGAGATAAGAAGCTTGCAAGGTATCGTGTTTAATTTTACATACATAAGTACTTGCTCGAAACTTGAACGTAGTTAAAACAGAAGCTGATACTAATACCCATATGTATGAGCAATCCTGCGTTAGGAACATAATAGATAGATAGATAGATAATCCGTTTATTGTATTGCACACGTTACAAAAATGACAAAAGACATAAAAACTTCAGATACAAGAGACAAAAATAAAGTAACTTAAAATTACACTAATAAATATACAACAAAAAACAATACAATACAACAGGGCCATAGCTCAATACTGCTCTTTTGAACTGTCTCTTTCACTATGTTTACGCTAGAAAGAGATAATTGTCGTTTTTGCCATGCGACGCGAGTGAAATGTCATCGTGCCTCACACAACGGAAGCAACGTTACACCATGAATGAATCAGAATTAGATATCAGGTGTGTAAAATAAAGAATGTCATATTAGAACAAACCTTATCATAAACAGAATGTGTCATTTGAATCAGGATGTAAATTATGGAAAACTTCTGAGCGATTACTAAACTAAAATTATGTATAGTATAAAAAGATAGAGAACCACAAGCGGAGATGCTCGCAACCGCATTGAAAAACAATGACGGCAAGTTACGAAGCTGCAATCATCTGTTATTTGGCTTATGAAAAGGTCCTGATACAAAGTGTCACACTGAATTAGCTATCGGATAAAGACTTTTTTAGTCTTTAGGATTCGAACTAATAAAGTTACGTTAGATAGGACAATGAAGATCTTATAGCGATATAAGAATAACAGCAGCAGCAGAACTGATACGACATTCAAGCCTTCAAGAAAAGAGCGTACTCCCATTTCAAAGGCCGGCAACACACTTGTAACTACTCTGGTGTTCCGGGTGTCTATGGGCGTCGGTAATCGCTTACCGTCAGGTGATCCGTCTGCTTGTTTGCCAGCTATGCCATAAAAAAGAGGTTTAGACAATTTTACAAATAATAGAAGAAAAATTGGTAGTAAAACTCCAAGTTTGTGTAAACCTCCTGCAGTAACATAAAGGAATAACAAAAGAGTATTTCCATTTGATTATTCTCATCTTCTGTCTGCGCAATACGTATAGCTACGGAGGTCAGAACATCCGACAATACAGTGTACATATCATGTCCGATTACCTGCTGGAATCCAACTATGATATTTAGTACTCCAATCAGTTTAATGTTCTGATAAGAAACTCTGTATTAGAAACGACGAATGTTCCCACTTCCTCCGCAATCAGTATACCTATTATTACTGTTACTACACATGAAGCCGCTAGTAATTGGATGATATTAATTTTCCAGTAGCATGGTGGTAGACATGCCCTACATACCTAGCTGCAAGGTCGTCGGGTCAGAGATCTGTTAGGAAGCCACTGAGCTGCTGAAACTACAGTTTATTCGTGTCAAGGTGCGCGTGATTCACACCAATAACAGAACAAATAATGATGGGGAAATGTTTTGTAATAGTGTAGGGTGTTGTAGGTAATTAATGTTACAGTAGATATCCTAAATAAAAAGGGCAAACGAATCTTCTTCCTGTTGTCTGGCACTGGCATCGGTAAACGAATGAGTAGTTTTTTGGTCTAGAATTTTCAAGCTTTTAGGTTTTTTCAGGTAATTTTATTATAATACACCCGTGTCTTTTTGGTTCTACGTCACAAATAAATTTGTCTGTATTAACATTTATAATACAAATATGTATTATATGCACAGGAAACATAATAGCCGAGATATGAATTTATTTCATATTTTAGAGAACCCAAAAAGTACTTTAGTTTTCGGTCCTATGTTTACATGTCACCAATTTTCAACTACTAGACGGATCGGAGTAAAACTTTTTGACTGATGGCTTGTAGATGGAGGAAGAATCTTGTGTAGGTAATCTCGAAGTTTTGAAAATATGTATAACCAATTCAATCATTAAAAAAACGACTACACATGTAATTAAATCGCTCGTGATGACTTTTGTATGACCGATACATTCCATTTGATTTATTCTATTAAATACGACCAAAACTAAATCAAATCCAGTAGACGCCAAGACAAAATACTTAACTATGTAGGTAAATCATCCAAGTAAATTGTATAGTCAGATAGATAGAGATATTGCACTAACAAAAATTTTATTAATCACGGTCAAATCTACATATAAATTCAAATAACAGTATAAGCATAAACAACGAATATATAAATAACAAAAATAATAATGACATAATCTCTTTTACCAGGTCTGTTCGTTGGCCATAAGAACCGCGACGTACCGTCGGCGTCGGCGGTGCTGAATTAAACTTGTGCCCTCTTTTGATAAGAGAAGTCACACAATCACAAGTTAGTTTCACTTTAGCAGCTATGATTCATTTAATTCTGCGTCGACATATTATGTTTTACATACGATGATTCACGTAACTATCAAGCGTAACGAGAGTTGCATACTAAGTATTTTTAATTACATACCTATTGGCACAGAGTAACAACTACTTACTACGAGCATATTGGATTTATAGCTTGACTGACCAATGGACTATGTATGATTCTATCCAAAAAAAAGGCAAAAGTCCATGATTCAACGTGTATTAACAATTGCATAACATACAAAAAAACAGTATACATCGACGACATAATAATTACCGCAATTTAAGTAGAGGAAGTCTTCATTATCGTGACCAAACAGTTCTACTGCTCTATACATATTCTCAAACTATGGAATGGACTATGGTTCATTAAACTCGGTCATTAAATTGCACTGTTCTTGTTATAAGTAATGAGATACGTAAACATTAGCTATTAATGCACCTCCTTGTCTAATCAGCGATGATTCAGCTCTAACTCAACCAAGGTTACTACTCTATCTATACGGTAGACGTAAAACAAAATAAGGCCAGTCAACCGAAGCCCGTTAGTTAACTCTTAGAAATGAAATAACTGTGAAATCACTACGTACACAAATCGAAGTGTTTGGAAATAATGCATCAAATTGTTATCGAATTCCTTAACAATGTTTTTGTAGTTCTTCTTTGTCTCCGATATAGTTTTTTTTATTACCCGATGGTGATAGGGAATTTATCTTTGCTCAGTTTTCGGTGATACTGAGATAATTTGGATGGGTCTCGTACAGGTCCCACGTTCTTATCTGTTTAAAGATCTTGACACAATTTTGATATCGTAGTATAGTAACAGTCCTAAGTCAACAAGCATCCTATGTTTCGTGTTTTGGCAGATAGGAAAAAAGTATAACCAAAACCGCTAGTCTGATATTATTGCACTCATTTTCTGTTTTTGTCCAGTCTTTTTACGAGTGCTAGAGATGGGTTCGTTAACTATCATTTTTTGTTCGATCTACGTGAGCCTTCAGCCTTCATAGACTTTTTATCTTAATTTTGGTAATAAAGCTAGTTTTTACACAATAAAAGATCCACAAAACAACAGTGAAAGTCGCGGTTTACCACTGGCGTCCGTCACGGTAAACGGGTGATTAAGTTCAGTTTTTTTGTAGTGGGATTCTCCGATGAGAAACTCATCTAATAATTTTATACGTTATCCTTACCTTATATCTTTAAACTTCATATTTTGACTGTTTACTAAACGCTCACAGCTCGAATTTTGTCTTCTGTTTGTATTTTATCTTCTTCGGATTATTACGATACTTACGTTTTTTATCTACATTCATTGTTCCAGCCTTTTCTCAGTAAGTGATAATTAATCACCTAAATGAAAGTTAAACACGCTTAGTTCTCTTTCACTAGTAAAGTCATTCGAAGAATAACGGACGACACGACACGACGACAACGTCGCATTAATTTCGATTGTGTATCGGAACCCTTTGTCTTTGTCTCGAAGACATAAACAGTTCATTATCGTGGGATAGTTTTCACTGAGAAACCGCATTTTAGTAGTGGAAACCTGAATACCACAAACAAGATCGGTTATGCGCTAATGCAAATGCATTAACTATTCGAAATAATGCTTTCTTATCTACTGTCTAAAATATTGTCTTAGACATGCCAATGTTTGTCTTTAAGTATTAACTTACCTACGTAATATTGCAAATGTAGTGAACCATTGAAAAATATCAAAAGAGTAGTTTAGCCAGGGTACAGACAGGAAATCTGACCGTATAAAGTATGGGTTTAAAAACCTCTCCCACTGTCAGGAAGTTGTCAAACGGTACATCTGGGGATCACACGTCACACCCACCATACTGATTTGTCCAACAAGCTGATTGAATTAGCGGATGTCAGGGATCAAGTCCGGTCGGCACCTTTATCCCTACTTTTATACTTCCAGCCTTCCAGCTGCTTTTATTAACACGTGTCTTGTTCTTCTTTAGTGTTGACATGTAACATGATTCATCACATCAATGCACCGGCATTCTTGATGAAGGCAATTATGATGATTAGTTAATTACGAATTTGTCGGTCATTACTCTTTGCTGCACTTTTAAAAGGTAGAAACATTTGGTTACTTTCTTATCGTTAGTTTCACTATCGTAAAACATATTAAGTAGGTAATACTTATTTAGATTCTAAAGGCTCGGCGTTGCGTCTCAGGGCCAGGCATGTTTTCAGTAATAAGATTGCCTATGTCCTAAACATCTAATGGTAGATTAACATTTGGTATTTCAGACGTAAATCCTTTAAATAGAGTTTCAAAATGTTGTTTCGTTGATTGAGCTGTGCAAAACATTGGAGCTGACTATTTTCTTGAGGCATTCATACAACTCGTGCTTTGTTCGTCTTAATATATGAATACGTTAAAAACAACCGACTTCAATCGTAGCAACTCCAATTTTGCTATGTTTTTGTTGATTTTCTCAAAAACCGCTGAATCGATTTCGATAAAATTAATATGGGACCACCTGTGAAGTATAACCCTTTCAAACAAAAAAAGAATTTTTGAAATCGGTTCAGGCGTCTTCGAGTAATCGGTGAACATACATAGAAAAAAAAAAAAAAAAAACGATTCCGACGAATTGAGAACCTCCTCCTTTTTTTGAAGTCGGTTGAAAAAGGGCCTGGAGTCTAGTTATAATATTCTTTGCAGTTTCCAATCGTGTCTTGGCGTAGCGTAGGAGACAAAAACCGGTTCCTATATGTACTTTTAGTCGATTACATCGATGGAGCTAGATAAAACCGGTTATTTTGCACCATGACAATGAAATAGGATCATTTTTAACCAACTTCAAAAAAGGAGGAGGTTCTCAATTCGTCGGAATCTTTTTTTTTAATTTCATTTTAATTTTTATGTATGTTCACCGATTACTCGAAGACGCCTGAACCGATTTAAAAATTCTTTTTTTGTTTAAAAGGGTATACTTCACAGGTGGTCCCATATAAATTTTATCGAAATCGATTCAGCTGTTTTTGAGAAAATCAACAAAAACAGCAATATTGGAGTTGTTGCGATTGAACTCGGTTGTTTTTAACGTATTCAGCGTGGTCAATTATATTCAGTAGTTTTTCCTTTCATTTGGGTGCCATTAGCCTTAATCAATTTCTATCATTACTTACGTCATCCTGAATCTACAAGAGGTTTAGGCGATCAGCGTCCACTTCTTTAAAAGATACACCTTAGTAACCTAGTGTTCGAAATGCGAAACCTTCGAACGTTTGCAGTAAAGTAAGTAAGGTAGTGAAAGTATAGGTATAGGTATCTACTGAACATTGTAACCCTATCGGCTTTCAAGAACGAGTCATTGGGTTGCAGAATGCAGTTGTGTCAAATTTCAGTTAGTGCCCCAACTACGGTTAAGAGGTTTGGTTTATGATTTAACAATGATGTAGTTCTTTACTCTCGAAGCTCAATTTTGACAAAGGAGTTGACAATCGATTTGTTTTCATCACGATTGTGCAGTCGGTGTCATTAATTAGCTAGCACGCGTCCCTAAAATCAGTGATGTACCGACTATAGTCATAACTTCGACAAGGTCGGAGGTCCTATCCTATAAGAAATCAATTGTCGGCACATCACTTATAAATACTGCATTGAAAATCAAACGAAGAGTACACTATACTAAGTTTTCACTTTAAGCTTGTTGGTCGTTGGTTTACGTAGCTAATAATTTTGCAAAGATACCGCCACGTGCCTTACTGAATCAGCATTTTATCAAATGTGTCATCACATTACTGTGTTTGTTTTCCCCTTTCCTGTACTTTTGTGCCCTATTTACAATACATAAAATAATGTTAAATATTTGGTCACAGTAACAATTGAACAGGTGAATAAATCAATATTGCAGGTGAATGCTTGCTGATAAAGTAACCTACCTTATCGTTTATCAAGTGTTTACTATCGGAGGTACGCTTGATCGATTCCGATACACTACCTAGCTAGGCACCTACATACATATCGGTATAAATAACTGAACTAAATATCATGGTAAAAGCAGAGTGTAAAAGTAAAAACTACGTTGCGTGTTGTGTAGGGAGGGACGATGACCCAAATTCTCGTCCAGACAAAATTATAAAGGGTAGGTAAGGTAGTGTTCTAGTCAAAACATTGCTGTTATGGCGTTAGTAAGAAATCGATATCTAACCTCAAGGGTTTCGAAATAAGATTATCTCAAGAAGGTTTTATTATACTCCAAAGACAGTTATGGTATCGTATGAAATGGAATACCTGCTTATCTCAATGAGATTCCAATTTGAATTTAAAATTTTTATTTTAAAATCAATCATGATTATGTCGTCTAAAAAGATCTAACAAGAACCCAAGGAGTATAAACTCACAAGAACCTACGCTGCTCGAATATCAGTCGCCTAAGAAACGGGGAGGATAGCAAAGTTTACTTAGGACTGTCTTAACATTCCTTAAAACCGGTAGGTACTCACCACGGCTACGATTCTCCCTCGAACGGTGATTCCAACCATCGGTGCGAACCGAATCTCCACACCTGGTTCAATATAAAGTTCTGCATCTCTCTCAACCAAGAGATCATCTCGTAAAAGATAGGGACTTTCAGAAACTTTCCACACACTCTTTCCTCCAGATACAACACCGCCAGGTATCTCAGTCAAACCTAAACTTTTGTTCAGCAAATAAGGGTCTGTTTCTCCGACACCCAGCTCCTGTCCCACACACGCACTGCACCACAAAAATAATAACACTGTCCTCCATTTATACTTCGTATCTCCGAACTGGCTATGTCTCTTTTGAACACCCATATCCTTGCAACACTCCATTTTTAACTGTATTCCAGATTCATTTCACTAACTTTAAATTGCAACCGTCACTAAACCGCGGAGAAAAATGTAAACATTATAATTTCTCTGTAAAAATGCTATAAAGTAAGGCTAGTTTTATTTATGAAATTTAAATAAAAACAATTCATAATGAAACAAAGGCGCGGCTACGAAAGAAAACAAGCGAAAATGCGCGCCGCCGCGCGACCGACGACCGTTGGACAAAGTAGTTTGTCCGGTTCCGCGCGGGGTCCTCTCTGCACTCCCCGCCCTCCGCACTCGTTTTTCGAACGAAGCCTTCTCCCCTCTACGTGACGTAGGATGGAACCTCACTCACACACACGAATATTTGTTCAGTCACACCTGCACAGAGTGCATTTCCTTTTCCTATGCACTTATTCATTCGGTCTTTCCTCTAGAAATCGATTTTACCTAATCGATTCCAGTAGATACATCACAACTGTCGTTTATAAAAAAACTGAAAAATTGCTTGCTAATCAAGTATACACTATAATAATTTTAATGCATTTCTTTATTAAGGATTATCCCAACTTTGAGGTACCTATACCTATTATGTGTGACCTTTGCTTGTTTGGTTGGATTTGGCTACGGCCGGTTACAAATGCGTAAGTACAGTTTTTTACACTAGCAACATTACTGCTGACGTTTCAACTCATTCATTCACTTCACTGACTTTTCTCTTAGTGTTGTCGTTTATGAAAAGCCTCCCCTAAGTGCTAATATTTTCTAGTACCTAACATGTTTTTGTGTAATTATTAAAATTATTACTTCGTACGAATACGGTAAGAAACTTTGACCTTAGCCAAGAAAACTTAAAAGCTCTCATGGAATGCATTTTTGATTTTCAAGAACAAATTAATTATATGGACCACGACGTTGACATTTGGGAACTATGCAACATTTGTTGTATGGGTTAAATTGCTTGCATTATACAGGTGTTAAAAAAGTAAGCTCCAAATTTCAGCAAAGCATTCAATACACAGGAGAAATATAAAAAAAAAAACTAATATAAAAATGCTTTAAATTATTTATTGCTTTCATGAGTGATGGTAAAGGTGTTACAAAAAAGTTATTAAAGCAAACATCATGACCCTGCAAGAGCATAGCAAATATCTTAAAATAACTAGGTTTAACAAATAGTAATAATATTTGCAGACATGGTGGTCTATGAAATAGTTTATATGTCGCAGTAAGTAGTAAGGCATCTTTTATGTTTTTAAGAAACTGTTGAACTTTTCTTCGTTTTGTATTTCTTTACGAATATTATCATACAAACCCACAATAAAATACGTTAAATGAAATAATAAAAAGGTAAAGTTTAATCTATAAATCAAAATTACTCAGAATAAACAAATTCAGTACCTTAAGTGATTTTATATGATACTAATAGGGTAGTTGACTGTTAGTCATCTGAGTTACTTTTTATCAAATGTCAATAACGACAATTTGTTCTAATAATAATAGTAATATTTATTCAGTCATAATTGGTTAACAGATTACTTCAAAACACCAACATGTCATTTAAAATTACAGATAAAAACAAACTAAAAACTAGAAAAAGCACTGTTAAATTACAAACACAAAGTAAATTTAGCAAAATAGGTACAATTAAATCAATAACACACAATAAAATTTACAAATCAAATAGGCATAAATAAAACAATAAAAAACTTTAATAAAAAACAAAGACTTATTAAGTAAGTAGGCTTAAATAATTATACATATATGTATACAGGGTTACAGGAAAAGTCCTACTGAATATTGAATAGGAAAGGAAAGCCCCGCTCCGCATCAGTGGAAATGCACCCTCAGGCCTTTAGTCTTATTAATCGATGAGAATCTGTAAATTGAAGAATCGATTAACAAGAATTAAGGCCTTAAACAAAGTTTTGAGAAGAAACCTGCTCTTCGTTTGAAGCTAAAAAGAGTTGTCAAAAATATGTACCCTCTGCTAACTTAACTGTCATTTGGTCAATATTTTGCTTATTTAATAGTAAGTGTCATACCTTTTTAAATAGCTAAACGGACGTAGAAGTTTTTAAAACTATTTGCAGAATAAGTTCCATATTTTTTTTTAAAACAGAGAGCTTCAAATTTAAAAACTCTTATTGAAAATTATTTAATTCTAACCGTTGTCAAGCAGTATTTTTAAGCTGTTAGTAGTAGGTTCAGTTTTGGTAAATCATTTTTATTAATTGACATGCTTTCTAACTAGTTACATCAAAAAAACGTACCCCAGAAGAACTAATCCCAAAAAAATTGACAAGAAAGCCAAAAAATTGAGGATTTTTTTAAAAATCTTTAAAGTTTAATATCTCCATAACGGTTAAGTTTCGGACACCATATCATAGAATCAAATCCATCAGAAATGACCTGAATAATAACGTCCTTTAATATTCAGTACGACTTTTCCTGTAACCCTGTATATGCATTCTTAATAAATGCTCCGATTCGATCCGCAAATATGTCTATGTTAGCGTTCTGAGCAAGCAAGTCACCGAGAATAAGGCGGGCGCGAGCTGTCGGCGCATTGCGTGCGCGGCGCGTGCGCGAATAGGCGAGGCGCTCGGTGCGTTGGCACCGCCTACAAATGTTTGAGATTTAACATGATGACTTTATGATATTATATAGTAGTTAGCATACTTATTACGTTTATTTTTAAATTAAAAATTGTACACTTATTAAAATTCAAAGCGAGTAAGTTTTGCTGCAATTTCAATAAAAGACCTATTTGATGAACAATATTTCATAATTTACTTTTAATGAAGTCAACTACCCTATTGTTATACAAGGTGTAACATTCAAGATGTGCAATATTTGTTGAAAAGATGTAAGCATTTATTTATTACGAATAATTTATCAAATTCATGATTTAAATTAAATTGAATTAATTAACCTATTTTTTCTGTACCAGTTTTACTATTCCGTGGCATTAGAATACTGAACGTGTCTGCTCTGTGACGCCCCGGGCCACTGCGCAGTCGCACGACCTTGTCGCAGCCGCTCCGTTGGGGATTATTATCGAAAGTCGATAGAAAAAAGTTACCTATTCTGAAAATCATTCGAAAATTTTATTTTTTTAAGATGCCTACTTTTATAGTGATTCGTAATCAGTTTGAGAAGCTTAATCACCTTCGTAAATATTGCACACCTTGAATGTTACATCCTGTTTATATTTGCATGCCATTAATGGTTGGACATAAGATACTTTAAAAAGAATACCTACTATGTTCTTGCAAATAAATGATTTGTCTTTGAATGCCAGTAACTTTTAAACATATTTTAACATTATTTTAAGGTTATATTTGGTATAGTATGAATGAAAATATTTCGGGGAAAAATAATTTATAAACTGTCAACACTGCGCAGGGTAGCCAACTGTCTGAACAAAAGAGCGATATCTAATCATTCAAGCTTCAAATTAACAAATCGTTCGTTCATTCGCTCAATTTCATTGATCCAGTTTTAGCGTATAGTTATTTTTATTAAATTAAAAATTAATACATTTAGTTTTTAGTTAATAACTAATAGTTAAGTTTACCCTAGGAACTTAATCCTTCGATTCAAACACGTAAGTTCATAAGTTCGTTACTTCTTTATAACCAAAAACTAACCACATTGTTGGCGTGGCATTTAACGGGACGACATTTTGTTTTCATCGTTGTATTTATTTATCTATCTACGGTAATGCGTCGCATTAGATTTTTACACTATCAAAATGTAATCGGTGTGGTATTTTTATTTTTATGTGGCGTATTATCTTTGTTTAGTGAAGCTGTGGTTTCAGATAAAACTTCAAGATGAGTGGAGGCACAAGGGTGTACGTCGGTGGGTTGGTCGAGGGGATCAAGAAGGAAGACCTCGAGCGAGAGTTCGACAAATACGGGAAGCTGAACTCTGTGTGGGTGGCATTGAACCCCCCGGGATTCGCGTTCATTGAATTTGAGAACATGCAGGAGGCTGAGGATGCGTGTAGCGCGATGAACGGTTTCGAGATGTTAGGCGCGACGCTAAAGGTCGAGTTGTCGAGGAAGCGGGACAGACCACGCCGTGGGGGCCCCGGCGGTGGCGGCGGCGGCGGTGGCGGCTTCCGTGGCCCGCGCGGCGCCGGCGGCGGCCGTTCCTTCGGCGGCCCGCCCGGCGGACGATCCTTTAACTCCTACGGCAACGGCGGCGGTGGCGGCGGCCGCTCTTTCGACCGCGGCAGCCAGGGTAACTTCAGGTCAGGCGGGGGTGGCAACTTCAGGTCTCGATCGCCAATATCTCGGTTTTAATTTCGCGCTAGTTCATAATTTAGGTTAGTGTTATCGTAATCTGAAGCCTTCCAAGTGTTAAAAATTCCATGTCTGATAATACTGGGGGTTTAATGCTGGGAAGAGTTCTATGGGTGTTTTCTCAAGGAACTAGAGGTATGTATAACATTATTCCTAAATAAGGTATGAACTTGTAATCTAATTATTATTCAGCTGTATTTGTCACGTTTCCATTATAACATATTTTAATTTGTAATTGAATTAGGCTTCAATGTCATGTCATTACGGCATTAGATGTTAAACATGATAAAATTTACTTACATTGTAACTCTTAGGTGCTTAGGTAAGAAATCCCTAACTTGTAAAGTGTTTAATTTCTAGATTGATTTGAGTTTTCATTTTGAATCTTTAAAAGATCTGCTCTGTATTACGTCTACGATAACTATGCTCTTACTTTCCAATGCATTTTATTATTTCTATTAAAGGACAACTATTTGGATTAACCTTGTATTTAGGTAAACATTTACATGTGTGGCTTTTTCAAGATAGGCGAAGTAGGCCCCTCTGTATTGATATCTTATAAGTACTGTCTGTATACTTTGTATGAGGTTAAAAGGAGTTTTGTTTCAGTTCCTTGGTGTATTCCTGATCTCCACTCATGCTCCATCGCGAGATTAGAAAGACAAGAACAATTCTTCAGTAACATTTAATCTACCTAAGTTCCCTAGGGTTAAGTTTCTTTATAAAGCTATAAATAAAAAACTTATCAATAGTTCAGTTTGATTCTTTTATTGCTTACTCCTTATAGATAAATATAAATACTTAGGCATAGGTTAGCTTATTATGATGGACTGCTGAGGCAAGCCATAAGCAGTTCCATTTTGTTCAAGAAATTCTTTCCCTCCATTTTATCAAGTTTGATCTCCTTGAAGGCTCCACCGAGGTTCTCCCACTTCTTATCTTGAACCAGTTCACTGGAAAAGAAGTCCTTTCTCGGCGACTGCGCTATGAAGACTTGGATGCCAACTGAAGGCTCACATCTGATGGCTATCATTCTGTCACCTGAGAAGAAGAATTCATATTTACTCATGTTTATAACATTAAACATACAACGTAAATATTGAGTAGCAAAGGATAGCTTGCAGGAAGCACAAGCTTTTATCTTCCTTTTTTTATGTGATAGGCGGCAAATGTGCCTGTGGGCACATCAGAACGATTCATACAAATCTTCCAAGATATTGACATGCTACAAGTTCCCTTCTTAATACAAGAGTGAGCAAGATAACAGAGTGACGTTTGTATGGACCACGGTATGGACCATCACCAGACACCCACAGGGGTGTCTATAATGTATTGTCAACAGCCATAACTTATCCATTGCTGCACTGGATAATGCTATTTATCGAAATATACTGTGACTAAATCCGAACTACGAGGAACACGACACTGTTAATTTAATGAAAAAAATATAAGCTCAAAATTCTAGTCATCTTGGAATGAAATATAAATTAACTCAGAATGTATGAATTTTTCTTAACTTTAGAATTTTAATTCTCTTTAAAACGTAACAAATGCAACCATATAAAATCAAAGTTCGTCACTTGCGGCAACGGCTCCGAACTATAACCCTTTAACATCCTGCCCATGGCCATGGCCCCACGTGCAAGTTTATAATGTGCGTGTGTGTGTGAGACGCACCTTGCGGCGAGGCGAGGAGGCACGAGGAGGCGTTGCCCAGCGGCTCCACGGGCCCCGAGCCCAGGTGCGCCGCGCTCGCCAGCAGCTGCCAGCCCATGCAGCGCGCCACCGCCTGCACCGCCGTCATCTGGTGCTGGTAGATCTATGGAACAACGTAGATGAGGTAGAAACAGGGACTGGTGGGGACAAACGTCATCTGGTGCTGGTAGATCTGGGGAAAGAGGTACTCCTGAACTTGTCCCTTGGGGCTGGTGGGGACAAATAAGAAATGATTTTAGTCGGGCTCGCAGGATGCTTGCAGAATATTTGGGCTGAAATAACCATGAGAATAATGGACGTATATGCTGAGAACATGATTTAATCAGGCTTGCATGAAGCAGCTCGATCCATGTAGAATGATAACAGTCTTCTTCGAGCTGAAATTACCATGATGATACAAAAAGGTCTAAAGTAGTAAAGTGAATGGATATTTGCTGAGGACTGATGGTCTAGACGGGTTTGCAGGAAGCCCAGTGGCTTCATGGATCCAGTGACCCATATAGGATATTAACAGTGAACATCTTCAGTTTGAAATAACCATGATGATGAATGAAGGATATACATATATGCTGATGGCAAGGTACCTGGCAGTAGATGAGGTCTCGGAGCTCCTGCAGTTCGTACGATAGATGGCGCACCTTGCCGTCACGACAAATACACGTCAAAGTCTTCTCTCCGACGTGGACTACGATGGAGGTTCGGCATACCGCGTCATACCTACAGACAAAGAAGTTTGTGCCTACTGAGTTGACTCCGGGGAGCGGGGTGCAAGTCTGTGCCTACTGAATTGAAATGAGTTTTAGGGCCAGAAAACTGTCGTCTACTTTTGTAATCGCATTTACCGAATTGTGTCACAATAAGAAATAATTAAAATTACAAACTGACAAAGATCCTTTTCTGGTGAGACTAGTATATCTGTTACGGACGACGACCTCCATTTGGCTTAGTTAGGTATAAGTTATATATAAGATTTGATTGTGAACATTATATTATATCTAGCTTGTAAGCGTGTTAGTTTTATCGTGTAACATTTTACTGTATTTAGTTTTAAACGTGTAAATATTCGTGGTATTTCTGTATTCACAGAAACCGACAGGCCGTCCGTGCCAATGTGTTTATGGCCTGCATTGTCTGGAGGCAGCCCAGGTAGTTCTGAGGCTCGCCCCATCCCTTTGTTTCTACATATTTGTTGTAAAATAATTTTAGTTTCGTAGTTAGTCTGTAAGCAGCCACCACTTGGCAAACTCGTGTGCTTCCAATAAATAAGTTCTTTAAATTAAAACGTCTGGTTTCCGTTGCCGCACTTAGACAGTCCCCGATAGTGTTGGTCCTTTGAGTTCCGGATTGTTGAGTGAACGAGTTTTGACGTGTTGTGTATACAAAAGTGTAAAAATGTCGTTACCGTCGTCGCGTACCACCCGAGCCATGCATCGTCGCATGCTTGAGGACGTGGTAAGAGACTCGGGTCGCCTTTCGGACAACGCCGCGGTCGGGTTGCCGTCAGTGCAGGTCACCGGATCGCACATGCCGCCGCCGCCGCCTTTGTTACCCGAGACCGATCCGTGTCGCGTAGCTACGGACCATAATCCGTCAAACTCGCGCAATGTAACGCTCACGCCAGCGCGGGAGGGAAGTCGGACGAGCCGAACGAGTCGGGCGTCAAAACGCTTGCAAAGGAAGCAAGTAGAGCTGCAGGCTCAGATGGAGATCGCCAAGCTACGAGAGGAGACAATAAGGAAGAAAATGGAGGTACGGATAGCGGAGATCGAGGCTGAAGAAGAGGAGGATGGCGACCGAGGTTCGTCGTCGTTGGCAGACCCCACCGAACGTGTCGACGCCTGGCTGCGTGAATCAGCCGTTGTCGCGGGTACGCCGACGCCGCGTGAACGTGAGCCTGTGCGTCGCGCCCCCTCAGCCCCGCTATCCGCGCTGCCTCCGCGTGGTGAATTTGTGAGTGCGGTTTGTGAACGCGGTAATTCGGCGCGTGGTGATTTCGTGCGTGGGACTTTCGTACCAAACGTCGCCGCATCCGCCGTTGTGGTCAATCCGGACGCGCAGCCTCCTCTCGGTGAGTTAGCTCGTGGTGATAATGTGCGTGGGACTTTCGCACCGGTCGGCGCTGTCGCCGTCCATTTGGACAATCGGAATGCGCCTAGTAATCATGCGAGTCATATATTTGTACGTGATACCGTCGCCCAATCTGTTTCCATGCCGCGTGGTGATTTAGCGCGTGGGGATTTATTGCGGGGTGACATGGCACTAGCCACCGCTGCGTCTTCAGCGCTTCCTTCCGCGCCACTACCGCGTGGTGATTTTGCGCGTAGTGATGTCCGGCAGGGGGAGTACGCGTTGACAGCTGCAGCCGCCGTGTCTTCGAATGTCCTGCATGGTGATTTATTACCACGTGAGCATTTGGTTAATGAGGGACAACGCCCGGGACAGCCGCTGGGATACACTGCAGCTGCGGCACCCCCTCAGGTGAGATGGGAGACAGCGAAGCCATCGAGCACGCAGGATTCGACGCTAGAGAGGCTTACCGAAGCCATCAATAATCTAGCAAGGCCGCAGCCAATTATAATGCCGGGACAATTAAATGCGTTGCCGTCATTCGACGGCAACCCGGCAGAATGGTTAGCCTTTAAACGGGCGTATGAGATGTCGACTGCCACCTTTAACATCCATCCGTGCGCGAACATTGGTCGATTGCAAAAGGCACTAACTGGAGAAGCGAAAACAGTTGCCGAAGATATTTTATATACCTGTACTGATCCCGGGGATGTGATGAAACAGCTCGAAAAGGTATATGGGAACCCAAGTGATGTTTTAGACAGCGTTATGCAAAAGATACGCACTCTACCCCGTCTCGTTCATGGCAGTCGTGAGCTGATAAAG
The DNA here is from genome assembly GCA_958295455.1 of Coleophora deauratella. Taxonomy (NCBI): domain Eukaryota; kingdom Metazoa; phylum Arthropoda; class Insecta; order Lepidoptera; family Coleophoridae; genus Coleophora; species Coleophora deauratella. The sequence goes on along the minus strand of OY282396.1, from coordinate 14,590,145 downwards.
TTTACCGCTACGGTGCGTAACTGCGCATCCACTCTGCGCAACATCGGAGCGGTGGCCTACCTGCATAATCCTCAGCTCATCTCAGAGGTCGTGGCTAAGCTGACACCGATACAGCAACAGCTGTACGGTACATTCATCGGCAAGGTAGACCGTGAACGTGGCACTGACTCGCGGCTTAACCCGGCCATGGAAACGCTTGTCGAGTATCTCAATATGCTCGCCAGCGAGGCCGCTTACTGGACTCCTTTTAAGGTACCAGTGACGAACTCTGCCGCTCAGCTAGCCAATGCGAGCCGCGCAAGGGAGCCGGTACCTCAACAGCGTCGCGCCGTACACAGAGTACATACGCAAGTGGCCGTCAGCAGTCAGTCAGCCAGCAAAAGTGAAGAAACGAAGTGTCCGTGTTGCCAAGGAACCCACTCACTGCCAAAGTGTACAAAGTTCCGCGACCTTACTGTCGATGAACGCTGGGCCTTAGTAAAGAAGTCACGCCTCTGCTTTAAGTGCATAGAGCGTAAGCACCACCGGGTTCGCTGTCGAGCGAAGCGCTGCGAAGTTTGTAACTACGGGCACCACAAGCTTCTACATCAGGACGTGCAGCAAACAGTGAATGTGAGTGCCGCGGATCCGGACGAAAGTGCAGCCCCGGAGGCTGAAATCGAAAGTGTTACGAACCTAGTGACCGGTGTGGGAAGGTCACTTCTCAAAGTGATCCCAGTGACAATCCTCGCGGGAGGATCGCGAGTCAAAACGTACGCGCTTCTGGACGATGGAGCCACAGTTTCGTTACTGGACGAGGCTCTCGTAAAACACGCAACAGGACCCTTGTCCTCGCTGACCGTACTTGGCGCTCGGGGCCAACGCGTAGTGGACAATAACTCGCGTCGAGAAAAAGTGAAAGTGTGTGGACCGAACGGGCGCGAGCACGCGATCAGTGTGAGAACAATAAAGGACTTAGATCTGCCAGCACAATCGGTACCCACGGACGTGATGAACTGTGCCCACCTCAGTGATTTAGATGTTAGTGTAATGGAGAACGCGAAGCCGATGCTTTTGTTGGGTCAAGACAACTGGCAGCTTCTCGTCGGTTGGGAGATCCGTCAGGGTAAGTCCGGCCAACCAGTTGCCTCTCACACCAGTCTAGGTTGGGTTGTACATGGGCCGATCAAGCCGCGCGTAAGTCCATCTGTAGAGTCCATCCACCATTTGCGCGAAGATGAGCTGCACGACCTAGTGCAGCGCCAGTTTGCATTAGAAGCCATCGGTGTATCCGAGGTATCACGTAAGAATGTCGAGTCTGAGAGGGCTATCGGGATCCTAGAGAAAACATGTAGGAAGGTAGAGACAGGGTGGGAGATCGGACTTCTGTGGAACAAAGATGATGTCGAGCTCCCTAACAACTACGATTACGCTCTAAAACGGCTAATAGGCATAGAAAGAAAAATGGATCGTAACCCGGAATTTGCAGAGGCCTATAGTTCGCAAATAAACCGGTTGGTCGCGGAGGGGTACGCAAAAAAGGCAGAGGACAGCTTCGATGCTGGTCCTAGGTGGTTTCTGCCTCATTTTGCAGTTATGAATCCCAATAAGCCCGGGAAAGTTAGGCTTGTGTTTGATGCCGCGGCCAAATACGAAGGAGTCTGCCTTAACGACCATTTATCTAGCGGCCCTGATCTACTTAACCCTCTTCCAAAGGTCCTTATGAACTTCAGGGTATGCAAGGTCGGTTTCACAGGAGACATCGCAGACATGTTCCTACGCGTAAAAGTTAGGGTACAGGACCAGGGAGCACAGCAGTTTTTATGGCGCGGGGGTGATAGAGATAAAAAACCGGAAGCATATGTAACGACGTCGATGGTCTTTGGGGCCACGTCATCACCCACGTCGGCAATCTACGTGCTTAATAGAAATGCCCATGAATTTAGAGAAGCTTACCCGGAAGCCGTTCACGCAATCACTGAAAGGCATTACATGGACGACTATCTAGGCAGCGCTGACACGATCGAGCACGCGCAGCAGCTGATTGAACAGGTTGCAATGATACACGCTGCGGGCGGGTTTGTCATCCGGGGGTGGGTAACAAACTCCCCAGAATTACGCGAGCGACTCCGTGCTGCCGCGCCCGATCGCGTGAAACTAGAAAGGGCCGAGGGTGAAAGAACTCTGGGACTCATATGGTCACCTGACGATGACGCGTTGACATTCGATCTGTCTTTTAAGCGTCTGCCACCGGGGGTGGTATCGGGGAACGTGACGCCTACAAAGCGAGAATTCCTTAGCTTCATAATGAGCATTTTTGATCCTTTAGGGTTTCTGTATCCATGCGTCATACAGTCCCGCATTCTGATGCAGCGAGTTTGGCGCACCCAGATCGGCTGGGACGAAGAGTTAGGCAAGGAGGAGGCGGCAGCCTGGTTCAAGTGGCTGTCTCACTTGTCAGCGGCTCCGATGATGTCAGTACCCCGATGGTATGGGCTAGAGCTTGATCACCTAGAGCTCCACATCTTTGGTGACGCCAGTGAGTTGGCCTATGCTGCTGTCGCCTACATTGTCGGACTGAATGAAAATGGAAATAGGGAAGTCGCTTTTGTGATGGGAAAGGCGCGCGTAGCCCCAGTAAAGGTTACCTCGATCCCGCGTCTAGAATTACAGGCGGCTGTACTTGCGACCAGGATAGGAAAGACCGTAGCGAGGGATTTTGGACCTGCCATCGAGCAAACATATTGGTGGACGGACTCGCGAACGGTCCTCGGCTGGATCAACGCGGACGCTAGGGATTATCCGCGTTTTATCTCACATCGATTAGGGGAAATAGACGAGTGTACTGTGAGGGCCAACTGGCGCTGGGTACCTACGACGGAGAACCCTGCTGACGAGGCTACCAAGATGGACTGGCCTGACAAGGTAAGCATGTGGCTTTCGGGGCCTTCTTTTCTCCGCAAGCTGCCTACAGAATGGCCGATCGTAAGCGCGGACGCCGTGAACGAGGAGGCGATCCAGGACCCTGAACTAGTGTGTGTGGCCAGTGTCATATCAGCAGAATCGCCGCTCCTCGACTACACGCGCTTTTCCCACTGGGGAAAAGTTGTGCGCAGTATGGCGCGCGTTCGGATCTTCATAGCCCGCTGCCGCCGACTACGAACGAGCCCCGACCTGACTGCAGAGGATCTAAGTGCAGCCGAAGCAAGCCTGCTGGTGCAGGCCCAGAACGAGGCCTTTCCAGGTGAGCTGAAGGCGCTGCGTACGGGAAGTGAGCTTCCCCGGTCCAGTAGGATCCGGAAGCTGGACCCGGCCCTCATTGGCGAGGACCCATTGCTGCGAGTACGGGGGCGATTGAGCGCTGCCCCCGACCTTACCTTTGGCGAGCGCCATCCGGTGCTTATGGACGGGCACCATCCGGTAGCTCGCCTCATCATAGAGGAGTACCATAAACGTGCTCATCACGCCCACCACGAGGCTGTGGTGAACGCCATCCGGGAGAAGTTCTGGGTAACCCGACTGCGGCCCGCCGTTCGAGACGTGGCACATAAGTGCCGCCTCTGCCGCTTGCGACGCGCTATGCCTGTCGCTCCAAAGATGGGCAACCTGCCAGCAGCGCGCGTCACCGACACGAGACGGGCCTTCGTAAACTGTGGGGTAGACTATTTCGGCCCCATGCAAGTCGCTGTAGGCCGGCGCCGTGAAAAGCGGTGGGGTGTGCTCTTCACATGCCTCACCACCCGCGCCGTGCATCTTGACCTGGCGGCTACATTGAGCACTGACTCCGTGATCCTCGCGTTGCGCCGACTTATTGCGCGCCGAGGTCAACCGGCGCTGCTGTGGAGTGACCGAGGCACCAACTTCGTGGGGGCCTCTTCAGAACTGCGTGCAGCGCTACGGGATCTGCAACACGACGACGTAGCCGCGGCGGCTCTGAGCCGCGGCATTGAGTGGCGATTCAACCCACCAGCAGCTCCGCACATGGGTGGTTCATGGGAACGCCTCGTGCGCGCTGTCAAACATGCTCTGCACATCACCCTACGTGAGCGCGCACCTCGTGAGGAGGTCCTGATGACCTTACTGCTGGAGGCTGAACTGGTGGTTAATAGCCGGCCTCTTACCTACGTTGCTGATGACCCGGAGGCGCCCGTGGCGATTACACCAAACCACTTGATCCTGGGGAGCGCCACCGGAGCAAAGCCTTTCGTGAGGACGCTTCCTCACGATGTCGACACCCGAAGCCAGTGGCGCCGCGTCAATGCCTTGGCAGATGAATTTTGGAGGAGGTGGCGCCGAGAGTACTTGCCCACGCTACAACGCCGCGAAAAATGGACTAGTGAAAGTGAAAAGGTGAAGTGCGGTGATATTTGTGTAGTCGCGGACAAAACTCTGCCGCGAAATGTTTGGCCAATAGGCAAAGTGTTAGAAGTGCATCCTGGCTCCGATGGCCGGGTGAGGGCAGTGACTGTTACGACACAATCGGGGACGCTGCGTCGTCCTCTGACTGGAGTTGTCGTCCTACCGAACTAGATCAGTGTTCGGCGGGATCCTCCACTGGGGGGTGGAATGTTACGGACGACGACCTCCATTTGGCTTAGTTAGGTATAAGTTATATATAAGATTTGATTGTGAACATTATATTATATCTAGCTTGTAAGCGTGTTAGTTTTATCGTGTAACATTTTACTGTATTTAGTTTTAAACGTGTAAATATTCGTGGTATTTCTGTATTCACAGAAACCGACAGGCCGTCCGTGCCAATGTGTTTATGGCCTGCATTGTCTGGAGGCAGCCCAGGTAGTTCTGAGGCTCGCCCCATCCCTTTGTTTCTACATATTTGTTGTAAAATAATTTTAGTTTCGTAGTTAGTCTGTAAGCAGCCACCACTTGGCAAACTCGTGTGCTTCCAATAAATAAGTTCTTTAAATTAAAACGTCTGGTTTCCGTTGCCGCACTTAGACAGTCCCCGATAATATCGCTATTTTAATATCGCTTATTATTTCGCTTAATTTGAAGTATTTTAGAAAATGCATGAGACACATGAGAGATCATTGATTGTTTTATTGTCCTTGCACAATGAAGAGTTTACGTCGATCAGATTCAATCTCCGGTTACCTTAACACAGGGGATCAGTTTGGATGGAGCCGAATTGATGTGATTTATTCCTGGTTATTTATAAATTCATTTAAAATATCCAACTTACCCGTGTGCTATGATGTTGATTTTGACGCAGGATTGCGTGGGACTGTTCAGTGCGTTCCAATGTGACACTATTAAGGGATCTTTCACCTGCACAAATAAAAAGCACATGTTTATACACTCCTAATGTACTGTACGGGTTGAAGTTTGAGTTAACACCGTGTTTCCTCGTCGGCTTCCTGGCCTCGGGAGAGCGACCACAGCGCTTTTGTATGACAATCTATTTATCTATCTAATGAATACGTTTTTTCACAAATAAAAGAAGTTTATTTATCTGTTTACTCACACACGAAGTTACACAAAATTAGCCCTGTCCTTACAAAATATTGTATAAAGCTTTTTTATTTTTGTATCTGTCTGTACCTGGGCTGAGAGCTGGGATTAGGGGCAAGCTAAGCTATTTCTGAAAAGCACTAATGGCAAAAAAAATCCAACTCTGTTATTGCTAGGTCGGCGAAGCTTAGGCATGGCCATTAGCAGCATTACTGGCCACTGTAGGCTGAACAGACACATGTTCCTGATAAGTAGTCTGTCAAGAGTCTTGAAAATAAATCGACGGGGAAGTGCTAACAACTCCTAATTTAAATTGTTTACGAAAACGACTTATGAATGCAGTTCGATAGAGAATGAATTTGCGCGTCTACTGGTATATGAATTAAGTTGAAATTCGCAAAATTGATGTAGCTAGGCACCGAGGAAATATCTCCTATATTAAGGTCCATCACAACCTGATTAATTTTGACTGGAAATATATTCTAACTAAGTTTTTTAAACATTGTAAGTTAGGAGTTGTTAGCACTTCCCCGTCGAAATGAGGATTCATTATTTTGAGGAAAATTATTGTTGTAAAACAAAAATCTTTTTTATTTAAGTAGATGCTTTACACATACTTTTAAATCGTCATATTTTTCTACCTAGTACAAAGTTCTAGACTTTTTTGTCAGTCTGTAAAGCCGCAGATCTCTCCTGCCCTAACTGCAGTGACCTGCAAGCCCAGCCACACTTTCTGGCTAAGACTAAGGCTCATAGACTAAGGCTTTTTGCTGTTTTATAATTATAATATAAATATGTGAAAATATATATTTGAAGGACCAAATACAGTAAGTAATTCTTTCGATTTATCGTTACCTCTTTAGCTATAGTATCGAGCACGTATTCGCTTCTCCGCCGCATGAAGAAGTGCTGTGCTTGTTGTATGATCTGTTCCAGCAGGGATTTCTCCTTCGTCATCTCCAGCAGCTCGTACCGGTCGGCAGCCATTGGACCTACGACAATTTATATTGTAAAATGTCTGAAAAGCACAGTTGGAGCGAGCTATCGCTTTCCCTTTCTAACCTATAAGGGGTCATATGCAAATTAGGTAATGCAATATTTTTTATTTGCATCTCTACTAATATCGTAGTTTATGTTGTTTTTTTTGTGTATGTACAATGAAGAGTATATCTATTCATTCGAAACTTTTGGTACCCTTCTAACTCAAATTGGGTAATTCAATATTCTAAACTTTTGGATCCCTTCTACCTCAAATTGAGTAACGCAATATTTGAAACTCTTGGACTACTTCTAGCTTAAATTTTACTTTTTACTTTTATCTCTTTTGAATCCTTTCTTTCTTTATTCTTCTTACTTTATTCTTAATTTTGCATATTTTATTTACAGACATGACATTGTATAATTCATTTATTGATCTAGCATTAAGATGTAATAGAATATAAGACTTAAAAAAAAAAGTGTTGGAGGGAGTTTCTTTAGGGCCCGCCGTTTCTTCTCACTCCGCAAATACTTCCCGAAACGGTGGGTATACGAGTTCCGAGTGGTAGGAACCTCGTGTTAGGTAGATAAAAGAATAACGTTCGAAAAGTGTACACTGCTACCTACTTCGAATAAAATATTTTCATTTCATTTCATTTTCATTTCATTTCATTTCAAATTAGGTAACGCAATATTCTAAACTTTTGGAACCTTTCTACCTAAAAATTACGTAACGCAATATTTATCTTTTGGACTTGTTGTAACTAAAATTAGGTAACGAAATATTTTAAACTTTTCGGACCCCTTCAAACTCAAATTAGGTAAAGCAATATTCTAAACTCTTGGACCCCTTCCAACCCAAATTAGGTAATTAAATATTCTTATTAGCATCTCTAATATTGTCGTTTTTTTGGTGTATACAAAGAAAAGTTTATCTATTTATCGTTTGGTACCATTCCACCTCAAATTACGTGAAGCAATATTCTAAACTCTTGAACCCTTTCTACCTCAAATTGGGTAACGCAATATTCTAATCTTTTGGACCCTGTCTACCTCAAATTACATAACGCAATATACTAAACTTTTGTTCTACGACTTTGCTCAAATCGTTCGTTAATCAGTTCATTACAGACGAATATCCGTCTCTCTCTCTCCAAGTCTACTGTATACTGCTGTCTCTCTCACCTGCTCGCGCCCGCTTCTTGCTGGGCCCTAGAGGCCCCGTGGCGGGGTGCGGGAAGGGGTGGTGGGTGTTGTTGTGATGCACCGCCCGTAACAGCTGGTGTAGGGAGTGTTCCAGAACGTGATCGTGTTCCGACTTGCCGGCTGCTGGACCTTCCGGCTGCAGGGGGAGATGATTAATTGATAAGAGAACTAATTAAATGGTTTGCCGTTATTTCATTGATAATATTATTTTCTTCAATAAAATGCAAACTGATATATTGAAAAATGTCATCACCTTTACGATTTCAAACATTTTTGATATTTATAAAAAAGTTACATAATCCTAGCTAGCTAGCTAGCTAAAAATGAGCAAGCATCCAACTACCGGATTGATAATACCAGTACAGGTCGCGTCAATCTTTAAGATCGCTTAAGGGTACTGAGTGTGCGTTCTCTTGGAATCCTCATGCTCGAATTTTGATATTCTGATTATGCCAATATTTATTGTCTAGTAGTGCCCAAAGGAAAAAAATGTGCTATCGTAGTTTCAGAGAAAATCGAGTTTTTCACTGAGGCTGCTAGCGGAATGTTTCGCTGGCAGCCTCATCTCTGGAACCAAGGAACTACTTCGAAATTCGAGCATGAGGATTCTAAGTGAACGCACACTTCCCCCACTCAGTACCCTTCACGATCTTAAAGATTGACGGGACCTGTATATGTAATAAATGTGAAACGCTTTATGTAAGATAGAGTAAGAAATATGGTGAAATAATACCAAGTGCTTATTAATTGTGGATAAAAAACATATTAAAAAAAGTAATAGGTATGTTTATGAAACACACCTTGACTCCATCTGCATTGTTGTTATTATTTTGACCATTGTTGTGACACAGCCCAATCAGCAGTTGTATTCCCGGAAGCACCTGTCAAAGAAGCAACGTAAAACACCTCTCAGTCAGTCTCATAAATTCTATAATAAAAATCTAAATAAGTGACTTCTTAATAATACCTAATTTCTAAAATAAGATTATGTACTCACTAAAAAACTTTGTCTATTCTTCCTAATTAGTGAAAAAATAATTTTCAAAATATTTTTATTTTAGGTATTTTCAGATTCCGAATCTGCATTTAGCACAAAATAGGATTGTGCTCTTCTTTGTTAATTGTGATAGATAATTACTTATGTTAACAACCCATATATATCGCCCTTACCGCTGGGGCACGAGTTCCTTTCATCCAGCGAAGAACGGAAACGGTCGAGATAAATGCCACTTACACATTCAGGCTATGACCGTGTCTATAGTCAGTTAACCTACGCGATCGACGCACCCACGCAATCTTTACTGAGCCACGACAACCTCTGCGCACGCTAATGTAATAATAATTATATTTGTGCAACTTACGGTTGCCATAATTTGGTTTCCCACAACCATGTGCGGTATCGTCGCATCCAGTTGCACAGCCTCCGCCGCCAATCTAAACAAACAGAAATAAAATAGATAAAATAAATAAGTAGAGAAATGAATTGGTTCTTAAATGAAATAAAATAAAAATATTTTATTTTGTTTCAGTTAAGTAAGAACCAATTCATTTTTCTACTTAACGAATATCGTAAGTAACGAAATGGAACTCATTCCATATTACAAGAAAACATCAGCTCTTCATTTGCTATCCATACTGAAGTGAAATAAAGACATCCATGGAAGCTAAGGCTATTATCTAGTCAAAAAAAAAACAAATTGCTTAATAAAAATGATCTAATGACACTCAGGGTATAATAAATAACACATATCTAATAACATCTCGCACTCCAAAATACATTAGTTATTTAGTCGCATAAAAATAAGCATACACGACAAAACTTATTATAAAAATAAAACTATAGCAATGGTTTAAATCATACCTTGCGAACAGCTCTTTACAAAATAACACATTCTGTGCCGCTTCTAATTTCTGTTGCCAGTGGAGTTCGGCCCCATCCCCCGGCAAGGTGCCCGGGCAATTGAGGGCAGACGAACTTAGGGTGGCAGTCACTACGTCTTCTTGTTCTGAAAACAAAGTGATTGTAGGAGATTTTGAAAGAGATAGGCTAGTTGATTCAAAAGACGCTTTCGAATTGATAGAAAAGAATGATAATCTGTCATGTAAAAATTCAAAAGGAACAAAATAATAAATAGACAGCCTCAGTGGAATAGTGGTTGCTGCCCCTGACTTCTAGTGACGTACATTCGACCCCCCACCCCTCCTCATCTACAGCAAAAATTTATGTGATGAGCTGATTTGTATACAGGGTGAAAGGGACAAGGGTTTCCGAAAACTTTAAGGGCTTGCTCAGTAGACGAAACTGAACAACTTTTCACAAGAAGGAAACGAAAAAAAAATCGGCTTCTCCATACAAACTGTCCAATCAAGTTTATAATTTTGTATGAAGAAGCCGATTTTTCTTTTAGTTTCCTGAAAAAAAAAACTTGTTCAGTTTCGTCTACTGAGCAAGCCCTTAAAGTTTTCGGAAACCTGTCCCTTACACCCTGTATAGTTAAAGGTATACTTGTTAGAATGTAAATCAGTCTCTGGTTCCCATAGCACAAGGCCAGACGACCATGTGTGATTTGTTCTAGAAAAATTATAAAGAAAAATAAACAAAACCACAGAAAACTTCTACAAGTCTTTTGTGTGATGAGCTGATTTGTTATGTAGTTAAAGGTATGTTTATTAGTATTTATGTCAGTCTCCGGTTTCCATAGCACAAGCTACATGAAGATAATATGATATGATTTTTTCCACAAAATTAATAAAGAAAAAATATATTAACAAAACCACAGGAAACTTCTACATGTCTTCTGAGTAATGAATGTATCCTACCATTTTTTGACCTCTTACCATATGTATCATTATAAGTATCCAGCCTTCATGATTTTGATACTACACAGCTTTATTTTTTTTATGTGATAGGCGGCAAACGGCGATTACCGCCGCCCATAGACACCCGCAACACCAGAGGGGTCACAAGTGCATTGCCGGCCTTAAACCGGAGCTGACATTTCCTACCTTTCTGACACATGACAGATATGAAGGCGACGCCCTGCAGCTCGGGCGGCACGGTGACGCGCAGCGCGGAGGGCGCGGCGCCGCCCGCGTTGGCGCTCATGGCTTGCGCTACTTGCTCCTCGGGTGCTTTTGTAACCTGCCAAATTTTTGCAGGATTAATTTTTTCACTATTATGGTCAAAAAATTCCACTTTCTTTTGAAAGTGGAATTTTTTGTCATCTTCAGTCTTTCAGACACAGAAATGCACCCCGCTTGCGGAGCGACGATATATTACTTCTTTGCTTTCAGAGTTCCACTTTCAAACTGGCATCTGTCACACATATTTAGCATCTACTATGACATTTAGCATCTTCTCTGACTTTGAATTTATTGTCTTACAAAAATTTTCAGGGTTGGTTGCCAGGACTTGCACTGAGCACACGTCTGCTGAGTTAATTTTTTAATTATTTCCGTTTTAGAGTAGTCTCAACGTTATTTTTGTGATGGGGAAATAGCTGTGATTCCGATTCAGTGATAAGCGGTCATAAGAAGAGGATTAACTCGAGAGACAGCTCCGTTTTGCGAGTTCCAACAAAAAACCTACGTGGAGCGTCTTTAAGTGACCATCACCCTTAGGGCCGCGTCTTTCACTTGACATTGGCGTTTTGCCATTTTATTTATTGAAGATTCTTCCATTTTTCAAGAGACATTGGCAAAATCACTCCTTCAATGAGATGTGGAATGCCAAAGAAAAAAAAAAAATTTCAGTTTTGTGCAAAATGAATTCTGAATGTTGGATAAAATCCATTTTAGCCTCTAATCAGTATAACCACCATACTGCAAGTTACACTACATGCAGAAAAAATATTTATACAAGTTAGTCCACCTAGTAGTTTCAAAAGTTAAGTAAGTAACAAGCTTAAAAAAAGAATTACCTCAAAAATCCCAGTCTGATTGAATTTCGATCCTGCTGTCCTGTAGCTCAAATCACCCACAATAGTATTAGACACTTTCTTCAATCTCCAGTTCTGTCGCAGCCGCAGCAGGTCTATGTGGAAGTCAGGCATGTTTCTCGTAATCTTCATAGTCTCGCTGGCTCGGAGACGCTCCACACCGGCCAAGAGAACAGCTGCGGCAGCCCCAAGGGCCTTCTTGCGACCATACACTTGCACCATGGGACGGCTTTCCACCATCTCCGGTTGGACTTGATCTAAGACCTAAAAAGGAGGATATTATGTTTAAACATAGGTAAAAACATAGGTAAAATGTACTTTGTCAAGTGATCTTTTCCACTTTCTGTGTTGCACAATTTACCAGCCTACCCCAAGGGTGGTAGATTGTGTAAAGGGAATAAATTCCCTCCTACAGATGTTAGGAACCTCCATACATATCTGGTAGTCTTATAACAATGGTTTCTTTTACTGTTAAGGTAATCTGTATGAAATTAATAATGTAGGTAAAGTTTCAAAAACTTTTTGGTCAATACAATGGTCAGGATTTGAATCTGGATCCCTGTCTAGAAATGAGTCACTACTGTTGTGTGAAGCTAATAACGCTTTTTGTCCTTTTGATGTTTTTAGTAACTTAAGTCAGGCTTTTTTATTTTTAATCAACAGTGATTTATAAAAAAATATTTTCTACAAAAGAATCTCTAAATAATATATCCAGAATGTACTCACCATATACCTTTTCTCCTTTGCAATACTGATAACATCGGCCAGCACACTGACCTCCGTTAATGCATTCTTCAGCTTATTTCGAACAGAATCCCAAGGCCATAGACTTGACTGGTAACCAGGCTCTTTGCTCTCCTCTTCAGATTTTATATCTGAGCTATTCTCACCCTCCTTCTTTATACTGTTCACGTTGCAGTAGTCATCTTCGGTCTTTGAGAAATCTATTTTTTGAGCTAGCCGGGTAAGGTTTTCTGACATGGACAGGGGCCTGGAAAATTAAAAATATGTTGTTTATTGCCTTAAAAAGATTTTATAGGTGTATGAAACGAATTATGCAGGTATTTAGATGTAGAAATAAGTCTTGGGTATGGGTAATATTTTTGGTTATAATCAAGTTAGTACTTTAGGCACTTACGCTTGATATATCTCCTGTCCATCGTAGGTTATTTCTTGTATTTGGTTCTCTATTGGTGCTTCAATTGATATGTTCACTGAATTTGCCATTTTGTACTATTTGCAATAGAAAATTATAAAAATATCATCGTTGTCTTTAATTTGCAGAAAAAATCTCCGTTTGACGTGAGTTTAACTTTTGTGTTGTTTCCACCACATTTACTTTTTGATTATTTCATAAAGATATTCTTCAGGTATTAAAAATATGTAGAATAAACAATTAATTTCGAAAAAAAACACAAACACCTCTCAACTGCAATGATTGGATTGATTTAAGAATGAATGAACGAATGTTCTACCAGTTGCCAGTTGTACCGAAACTACCGAAAAGCCCGAATTCGATTCGATTCATGATAATCGATTTTAATTCGCCTATTTCTACTTCTAAATGGCAACACTCAAAACGGACCCCAACCAATGGTTGTCATTTTCGTTTCGATTATCGACCGACATTTTGGCCTGCCCGCATGCAATACAGAGAAGAGGAACGCCGCATTCTCGTCTCGAATCTCACAATCACAAGCAATTTTGGGAATTCGAAATGAGCTAGAGCTTTTGTTAGAAGTATACAAAAACAAGAAATTAATCTTACGAAATACGTTGACACGTTTTGTGTGTGGAATTATGTCAGAACGGACAATATCTGTGAGTGACTGCTTATTTATTTCAAGTTTCTTTCCTGTTATTAAGTTTTGAAATATCCGAGCGACTTTTCGGTGGGATTACCAATGACATTAGTACCTACTTATTACCTAGGATGGGCGTTGGGCGACTATGCATCGAGAAATATAATATTGTAGGTACAGAAGTTTACCTTCATGTTTGATGGAAAAATTCTTCGTTCCTAGTTTAAAGATACTTAAATATGATCTTATTCTAACTAATCAGTTAGTTTAACCCTAACCTTACTATTTTATTATAGCTAGTTTTACGCTTTTTTCGTTACTTTTGAATGTTGGGTATTGGGTAATTTAAAATCTACTAATGCCAGACACTATAAAGCAGTGTTTTTCAACCTTTTTTAATACCCGACCCCTTTACAGGTACAAAAATTATTGCGACCTCTCTAGGGCCATAAACATACAAAATTTTAGTGTATTAGATATTTATTTCTTTAATTAGAAAATTAATTACTTACTAACGTCTCCAAAATAGAACCACGTTTTGACAAATTGTTGAAAAAGAAACAGGCCCAGCCTTCTCACTGAAATCGTATTTTTTCATTGCAGTGTAAAACCTATATTAACATTATTTTTACTTTTACCCGCGACCCCTTGAGAAAGGCTTCGCGACCCCCTCGCGAGAGGCTTCGGGGGGTCGCGACCCACAGGTTGAAAAACACTGCTATAAAGAATACGCGAACTTTACGTGAATAAAACAAGAATATTTATTGCAATACATCTTCAACTGTTGTTTACGTGAGTATAGTAAGGTTGGGGTTCAATTCAAAATTCTAAGTGTGAAAACCAACCGTAAAGTAACTCTTAAAAAATAACGTGTTGTCATAAAATTAAAATCCCTAATAATCAACTAATTTTAAATTAGAATTCGTATTTTTATTTAAGCTTGGCATAGGAACTAGGAGTAATAGATAACATCACAAAAAAAGAAAATCGTTAATAAATAGACAGCCTTTTGCATAACAGTAGACACACCTACATTTTTCTATCAATTTAAACAGAATTGAACACAAAACTATTTAATATTGAAATAATATTCAAGCTTTCATGAAGTAGGGAATCATAAACATAAAACAAAGAGTTTTTCATTATAAATTATGCAGTAAATTCTAAAGGAACTTAAAATTTATACTTTATTTCTATTACCTGAGTCCTGTCCTGATGTACCTAGTATTTTTTGGTATATCAAATTCACTATGGGTTCCTTTGGGAAAGTTGTTCAGTTTCATGAGTAGAAGCCCCAGTTTAAGTAATGACAGCTAATTTGTTAACACCTTGTATAGGGTGCTACTATATTAGTGCCCGATATTTTAATTAGTGCTTCTACTCCTGATTCCGATCAAATTTCCCCAAGGAATTCATAGTCCTATCGCAAAGAATTTTGGAACTCTTTATACAAATCAATCAGCCAAACGGCCAAATTAGCATGAAGAGTCCAAAAAATTTTGTGCGATTTGACTATGGGTTCCTTGGGGAAAGTTGACCAGAATCAGGAATAGAAGTATTTATTAAAATATCGGGCACTAATAAAGTAGCACCCGAATAATCTGTGCTTCTACCCTGATTTCCAGTCTCGCCCCAGCATGGAGCAGACCGTAGCCATTGTAGACTTCATGGAGAAGCATCCTTCTCTAGCTCAAGGTCAGTTGCGAGGGTTGGAAGGTCGCGACCAGAGCAAAAAGCTGTGGTATCAGCTCACCAGGATTGTCAATAATCTAAATGGCCCCACCCGATCCATGAAGTCTTGGATTAAGGTACGGATACGGAAGTCTCAAGAGGTAAAAAGATCCATAGATTAGATGATATAGTTGATGTTGTAATTTTTATTCGTGCGATTTATGATTGATTTTTTGAACTTAGGTCAGTAATTAATAATTTAATATAAAATTTAATTTAAACTTCTGAAGTTAGAGATGATCTCACCAAGAATTACAACAAAAAACTAAATATGAACATGTCAGATATACTTTTCGTCCTTTTTGTATACAATAAATTTAGTATTTTAGTATTTAGTATTTATCTAGCTTTTTCTTTTACAGTACTGGGCGGACAAGAAGTCTATGGTTAGATCCAAAGTGGTGTCTTCCGGAGGGGACTCCAACAATCTCAGCTCCAATATAGAAAAGAGGATATTTGACCTGTTTCTCACTAAGGATAAGATTAATAGTGAGTGAGACCTTTCTGATCGATTGCTCAAACATTGTTATTGAATAACTGGTTTTGCCCAGTTTGTGGTGAATGTTAGAGCATCCGTCCACCAGAGTTCTGAGACTGCTCGTTGTATTGTCAAGATTTGAACTGCCTAAATGCGGCATAAGACCCTTTGATGGAAAATGGCTGCCTCGTCTTTAAATATCTAACTGTTCTATAATTCGAAGAGGTTATCATGGCTATGTAAATTTTTAAGAGCTTAGATGGAGTAACTCGTACGTCGGTCTCAGCCATTGGTGTTCAACTGCGGGGTAAAGGCCTCCGCTCGCTACTTCCACATCTTTATCCCAGGAGATTGATGATTGGCTATACCTACATATTATATTAGCCGTCTTCGGGCGCACCAGCGTCACCAAGTTGACTAAAGTTTATAGAAGTCTAATGTAAGTGGTCGCCATGACCGGTTAGATGGTTCATTTGTTCATTCAATGACGGGCTACTCCTACTAGTCTACGAGGATCGATGAACCCGCCAACTTCTCCCACGACTTTGGTCTTGGTCACAGCGATCAATACGGCCTTTAATTTTTGCCGTTTTTGTTGAAAATAAGTGCCTATACATTTTCTAAAAACCTTTTTCATTCCAGAAACCCGTAAGGAAACAACGCCGCAGCAGCCAGACGTTCAGTATTTAGACGAGAATTTGTTGGACGATAGCAGTATGGACGAGGCTGTGAAACCAGAACCGGTGCTGGCTTTCGAAGTCCCCATCATGGACCCTGAAGAACGGACTAACCTCGTCTTTGACAAAATGGTAAGTAACATTACACTGACGTATTAAAGCTACGGGTCTCTTCCTATGTCTTGGGAAGATTTAAGTTATCTATCTCTTTCTTATCATGTGACACAATTAACAATAATATATGAAGAGATATACAGCGGTTGCCTGGTGTTGCGCTTAGCATCACCCGTAATCACGTGTACGGCATTTACATTTTACATTTACACCTACAGATGTCAAAGCGATCTTCATACAATCTTCATACATACTTCCTCGCGATGTTTTCTTTCACCATTCAAGCAATCGGTACGTAAGAAAAACTCATTTGTACATTAGCCAGGACTTGAACTTGGACCTTCTGGTTAAGAGGCCTGAGCAACCACCGTGGAGATACCGATGCTTTTTGTCTTACTTATCCCGTTGTCCCGTGTCCAGATATAGGGATATGTCTAGTTCGGGTTGATGGATTTTGCTGTATTCAAGCCACCTATAAACAGAATTCGCAATAAAATATGATTTATCCTTGCCAATTTTGCGTTGAGTGCTAAGATGGATTGCATATTATGCCAGTAATTACCTGCCGGAATACAGCACGTCGCCGCTTGGCAGCGTGTATAGAGCGAGAGGTGGAATCCATCAAGATAGAGCGAGATAGTCTTTTTTTTACCCTCAATTGGTAAGCCCTTGGCATCATCTCACCTGATAGTAAGTGATGATGATGCCGAAGATGGAAGCGGGCTTACCAAGATTCCCCAACGCAATGGGGAACTGGCTATCTTATCTTCATGCCGGAACACATCAATGCTGTTAACATTGATGTTTGGAGGCAAGACTTAGATAAGATGTCTACAATTTTCATTGATAATAAATTATAATACGTCGTCGGGACGCATTATCTAGCTACAACCTTAACCTCCATTTGCCGCTTTATTTCGACTCAAAGTCAACATGGACACATTTTCTCCAGATGAAAGCAATGTCAGACCAAGCAACAGCAATGCAGCAGCTTGCTCAGGCGTCGCAGCTCAGTTCCCAAGCTATGGAGAAGATCGCGAATGCCACACATATACAGGTAACTGTTATTTCACATTAATCAATTTAATAGTTATTATTATTTAGGTAAGATGGGTGTTATTTAGGTGTAAACTGCAGGATGCACTTGGGATCCAAACTCCTATCGGAGATTTTCATAAATACCATAAAAGCCTTATATGACGTCACTCAGGCCTTTCGCGATATTTTACAGAGTGTAGAGTGTTAACTAGATTTTTTTAAGGATCTGTATAAAGCTAGTTAATGCCTCTGTTATATAATTTAATTTTTAGCAGCTGGTATGGTACTTCTTTCCATTAGACTTAATAAAATCATCACTGAATGTTAAGCATAGATATCAAATCCGGATAGTTCTGGAGGATTTGTATCCAGCGGCTTTTTGCAAACATCATCAGATTTACGTCACTAGTCATGCTTATTTGGCGCGGGCTCTCTTCCGGTTTGTGGTCATCACTTTCTTTATCCTCGTAATAAAATATAAGTTCAAAAGATGTTATGCATTTCCCAGGCCCGAGCGCTCGACAGACTAGCATCAACATTCGAGTCAATAGGCGCAACTACCCCCGAATTAAGAAACGCAATCGTCGGCATCGACGACACGATGAAACGATTCTATGCGACGCCCACCTAGCACGGAGCCCTGTGAAAAATAAAGGTTCAATACAAAATTATTATCTTTAGTAAAAGCTAGAGAATACAGCTGGTCTTCAGGATTTTTTAGAGGTACATATTTGTTACTTCGATTTGCCCAGTTAGTACAGGCCCCTGTGATGTGTTGAACAAAAAATACAGAGTATTAAAAGAGCACTCCAGGAACGTAATCGGTGGATTCCACTCATGAAACTTTTAAAAAATTGCCGAATAACCCCTAATAAATTCTTTAAAAAAAAACGGACTCCATACAAAATTGGCTAATTAGCATGTTAATTGGCCGATTTCAGAACAGGTTCCACAGGAAAAGATATTAAGTAGAACACCCTTCTAAGGTCCCAGGACTTTTTACCTTTAAAAGAACCTAGGCATTACAAGCTTCCGAAAAGTTTAAGTTACAGTAGCAATTTCATGGCTTACCCACTTAGCACTGACTCCTGCGATATGTTGCCTCTTTTACTCGTTCGGCGTTATAGTAAAAAAGAGCATAATATATGTTTCCTGCTTGAATTGGTATTATGTCTTGCCAACTTAGTACAGAATCAATTGTTAGTGTTGCCAACAACTTGAGAAAGACACTCCACAGAAGTTTCGAGCGATAGAATATCACTGTATCACGTATCAAACCAATATCTTGAATTCTTTTAAACTTGCGAGTCTTTTTAACCGACTTCAAAAAAAGGAGGAGGTTCTCAATTCGTCGGAATCTTTTTTTATATTTTTTTTAATGTATGTTCACCGATTACTCGAAGACGCCTGAACAGATTTGGAAAAATCTTTTTTTTTGTTTAAAAGGGTATACTTCACAGGTAGTCCAATATAAATTTAATCGAAATCGATTCAGCGGTTTTTGAGAAAATCAACAAAAACATAGCAAAATTGGAGTTGTTGCGATTGAAGTCGGTTGTTTTTAACGTATTCAGCGTGGTCAATTATTACTGAGATACTTTTTACTTATACAGGTGGTTTTTTAATGTATGTACGCCTTTCTAAAAAGCAATAAGTCTTTAAGCCTTTTTTAATAGGCTATTTAATTTTTAACGAACTTCTAGTCAGTGTTATGTGACAATATTATTATTTTATGCATGCCGTATTGTTACTTAATTAAGAACGTAATTATCCTAATATAATTGACCACGCTGAATACGTTAAAAACAACCGACTTCAATCGCAACAACTCCAATTTTGATATGATTTTGTTGATTTTCTCAAAAACCGCTGAATGGATTTCGATAAAATTTATATGGGACCACCTGTGAAGTGACCTGTGACCCTTTTAAACAAAAAAAGAATTTTCCAAATCGGTTCAGGCGTCTTCGAGTAATCGGTGAACATTCATAAAAAAAAAAGATTCCGACGAATTGAGAACCTCCTCCTTTTTTTTGAAGTCAATTAAAAATAATGTGTATTATAGTGTAAATACATAGTTTTGTAACTTTTTAATTTAGGTAGGTATTACATTTTTATACATACGACTGTGTATATTGTTGGTAAAAGAATAAAAACAAAAACAATGTATTATATAAAATACTTTTTTTATTTGAAACACCTTCTTGGTTTGGTTTTGTTTATTTCTGTGTTGAGAAAGTTATATGATTCTTGTCTTATTCTATTTCTATTTATGCTAATTATGACTCACTGGACATTGATTGGACTCTTGCTTATTTTTACTATGTAGAGGATTGTTATTTAAATAGGTAAAGTATGTTTCTGTGTTTCGTGCTGAAAAATCTTAAATTAATTCTACATCTACATAAAGTAAACACACGCACATGCACACACAAAAAACCTTAAGTACAACAAATTGGCACTATTTATCTTAAAAACTATACTAATGAAATCACACATTTTATTGTAAAAGATTGCATCTGCAATAAATCACTAAAGTACTTAAGTATTAAGGTATAAAACTGTGCATGGTGTAAGGGCATTCGATAAGTTTCCTCAGAAAATATAAGTAAGGAAAGTCACGAGAATATTCTCATTAGCCTATGGACAGTTCGTGTCGAGTTTCCAATCAATGTCTGCACGCGTCATCTGAGGTACTTGAGGATCCTTGTCAGCGTGGAGTGTCGCCGTCTCCTCGCTTGGTTCTCGTCTGGCTTCACGCCTTCGACGCCTCGGCCGAACGGTGAAGACTCTTTGGTTGTTAGGAAGTAGTTTCCTCGGGCCCTGAAAAGATTATAACCGAAGAAGTTTTATTTTGTCGCTTCGCGGTTGGAGCGGGGGTGCTAGTCTGTGAGTAGAACCTTGGTTTTAAGCATGGAATTTGCATTAGTATAGGTGTACTACTATATGTATAATAATAATAATATCCGGGCCGGGACAAATCCTACACGGTCATCAGGCCCCAAACTAGGATTCCCTGTGCTATGGGAACCAGAGACTGATATACATACACATATACATTTAAATACCTACATATATAGATATAATACACCCAGACACAGAGCAAACAAATCTGCTCATCACAGAAACGTTTGCCCTGGGTGGGAATCGAACCCACGACTCGAATCAGTAGTCAAGATCGCTAACCACTGAGCCACCGAATCAGTCAGTATATGCAAGTTCCTTGGTTCTAAGACAATAAGACATTAGACCAGAAAGACACAGATAGGCTTGGCCTGTCTCGTAATGCAAAAGAAAAAAAGGTAAAAAAAACAGTAAACAATTAACAGATTTAACAATTACTTAATACAAGTAACATATTTTTAATAAAATAGACGTGACCTTAAAGACGGAGGCTTGATCCACTCAACAGATACTTGAGAGACTATTTTCGGATGACTATTAGATGAACAATAGAAAATCTAATACATATAAAAAAACTACAGGAAAGGCAGAAAACAACATGCACAATTTAACTGCTGAATTAGGCTTCATTGCTAAATATATATTATGATGGAAATCTGAGTAACTACCTGCTCCGATTAAAATCTACGTACATTTAATGTAGGTAAGTAAAGCATTTAAATGTTAAAACAACTCTTCCGTCGGAAGAATACTGCGCCCAATGTCAATGTTACAGTTAACCGATTGTTCAATTACCTTGTCCAAAAACGACCCATCCGTGACAGGTAACCGTGAAACGCGGAATCATTAAATTAAAATTATGCAAATATTTAAACAGTGATTTGAATGACAAAAACTGAAACTCGAGGTTGTATTAGGGTTTTGCATCTCGAAATTAAACGATATGTTTTGTTCAATGAATTACGTATATGAAGAATATTTCATAAATAACATTTAAGGACATATTATTATGTACTAGCGACCCGCCCCGGCGTCGCACGGGTGCAATGTATTATATAAGGTGCTACTTTATTAGTGCCCGATATTTTAGTTAGTGCTTCTACTCCTGATTCTGATCAACTTTTCCCAAGGAACCCATAGTCAAATTGCAAAAAAATTTTTGGACTCTTCATACACATTGATCAGCCGAGCGGCCAAATTAGTATGAAGGGTCCAAAAATTTTTTTGCGATTTGACTATGGGTTCCTTGGCAAAAGTTGATCAGAATCAGGAGTACAAGCACTGATTAAAATATCGGGCACTAATAAAGTAGCACCTTATATATATATAAACCAGAATAAAGAATATTCCAAAAGGCTACCGTATACGCTTTCGCACTGATGGTAAACTCTTCAACTTGGACAGATTAAAGGCACGTACCAAAATTTCCTACGATAGAGTTGCAGAAATAATGTACGCGGATGATTTATGTTTCATGGAATCCCCAACGTCTCTACACAGACTGATGACTGGTCTTGATGAGGCATGCCGGAAATTCGGTCTCAAAATCAGCGTAAGCAAGACCGAAGTAATGTCTGTTGGAGCACAACTGGACGATGCGCTACAAATATGTCTCGGTCAAGATGTCCTGAAATACGTGGAGAAGTTTAAGTACTTGGGAAGTGCAGTTACGGCCAAATGTGACCTGGACGCTGAAATTAACGCCAGGATTGGAGCGGCCTCAGCAGCCTTTGAAAAACTAAGGCCTAAAGTTTTTCGGTCACACGACGTAAAGTTGGCAACGAAGATTTCGGTGTATATGGCTATAGTAATGCCGAACCTCCTTTATTCGTCCGAAACATGGTGCCTATATAGAAAACAGATTCGCTCTCTTGATAGATTTCACATGCAGTGCCTTCGTGACATCATGGGCATCCACTGGTCTGACCATGTGAGAAACACTGAAGTCCTTCGCCGTGCTAACATCTACGGAATAGAGGCATATATTATGCGGAGACAATTGCGTTGGTGCGGACATGTGTCCCGCATGCCAGACACGAGGGTTGCGAAGCGCATCTTTTACTGCGAACTTCAAGAGGGCAAGCGCAAGCATAAGGATGTGTTGAAGAGAAATATGAAGAGGTGCAAGCTGAACCGCTTGGACTGGGAAGCGCAGGCTGAAGATCGCTCAAAGTGGAGGCACCTTATAATGGACAAAGTTTCCTCTTTTGAAGACATACGAAAGAGAGACTTAAATACTAAAAGAGACGAACTGAAGGCCCGACCACCTGCGGCTATAATCTATAACTACACTAACGGTATCCTGACATGCCCTAAGTGCAGCCGCACATTTCGTGATTGGCTACATCAGCCACATCCAAGCGCAAAAGACGGTGGAACAACGGGACGCCTGCAGCTGAGCCAGAAATTGCTGCGGTCGCTGTAGGATCGGCTAGGATCATCGTCACATATAAACCTTCCTCTTGAATCACTCTATCTATTAAAAATACCGCAGTCCCTCAAGACTAAAGTCTTTGACCAGTGTGTGTTGCCAGTGATGACATATGGATCCGAGACATGGTCGCTTACTATGGGCCTTATAAGAAGGCTCAAAGTCACCCAAAGGGCGATGAAGCGTGCTATGCTTGGTGTTTCCCTACGTGATCGAATCAGAAATGAGGAGATACGTAGGAGAACTAAAGTTACCGACATAGCTCTCAGAATCGCTAGACTTAAGTGGCAGTGGGCAGGGCACATAGCTCGTAGAACAGATGGCCGTTGGGGCAGTAAAGTTCTCGAATGGCGACCGCGCACCGGAAGACGCAGTGTGGGCAGGCCCCCGACTCGGTGGACCGACGACCTGGTAAAGGTTGCAGGAAGCCGCTGGATGCGAGCCGCACAGGACCGGTCGGTGTGGAAATCCTTGGGGGAGGCCTTTGTCCAGCAGTGGACGTCTTTCGGCTGATAGATAGATAGATAGATCTATTAAAAAAAACCGCATCAAAATCAGTTGCGTAGTTTTAAAGATCTAAGTATACATAGGGAATACAGACAGCGGGAAGCGACTTTGTTTTATACTATGTAGTGTAGATATTATTTATGGATCCGTAAATTATGAACGTCATATTATAGATAGTTAAGTCAAGTTCAAAACGGACCGCTTTAAAGATACAGTTTTTGTAGTTGATTTAAATATAGAGGAAACTTATAACTAAATACTTAACCTTGCATGAGCAGAATAAACAACTAACTTATAATTTTGCACAGTCGTTCAAATATTCAGTTCGAATATAAGGATGTTATATAGTATATCTGAAGAGGAACTGTACGAGGCATTTGTCTATAATATTATTAGCTAAATATAAGTTTTTGCTACCACTGATCGTAAAAACTTATTGATTTTGCAAATTAGGTAATTACCATTAAAAGTCTTACTTTAATACATTAAAGTAAGACAGTACGCACGGCTGTCTCCTATTACTATTTACTGAGTAAAGTAGCTTATAATAACTGCCCTAATAAGAAAGAAAGCCGCAAAGTATACGGAACCTCCATATTCTTTGCGGCCTTATTTCTTACTAGCTTCCGCCCGCGACTTCGTCCGCGTGGACTTCAGAATTGAAAGAAAATGTTAAGATAACGCCATCTAGTGACGAAGTGGAAATTTTGAGTTTTTAAGCACGGGAGCCCTTAAGTTTTCCAGGATAAAAGTATCCTATGTGTTAGCCGAGTGCTTCATCTATCTACCTATTAAATTTCATCCAAATCCGTTCAGTAGTTTCGGCGTGAAAGCGGAACAAACAAACAAACATCCATACTTTCGCATTTATAATATTAGTGAGATGAGATGAGATAAAGGCAGTAAAGACAACCAACACTACTTGAAGGTACTTTGAATTAGTAACAGCGTAATTTTTCAATCCATATAAAAATTGCTATTTCTTTGGTAACTGTAACGTGAAACCTTTATACCATTTAAAAGTTTTTTAAATCTAATGGTAAGTACCCCGAGATGGTACGAAGTAAACAAGTTTTTGATTTTCTGTACTTATATAAAAATATTTTTTGCTCCAATCTTTTTTTGTTGTTTAGTTTTATGAATGGCATCAACCATTTGTCGCTTGTTAGCGAATCTTTTTTATTATTCTCGAATGGCGATCTCTGTTTGGAAGACGTGGTGTTGGAAGCTTTCCGCCAGATGGATTGATGATCAGGTGAAGCTGCTGGATATGTGACTAAGAATCTTGCTGACTGAAAATCAATCATCATCATCATCAGCCTGTACTAGTCCACTGGTGGACATAAACTTTCCCCAAGGCACGCCACTTATACCTATCTTCAAATCTGGGGTACTGGAAATCATTGGGGAAGCTAACTGGACGTTGGAATAACTCCAAATTACATAATGATGCTATCTATCTTACCGAGTGCTAGTCAATTCTCCCAGGAAGATGGTGTTGTTCCCCCGGTAGTTCCTCGCTGCCCACTGAGCCGGGTCTGCTGCTGATACCGCCATGAAAGCGGTTGGCTTTGAGAGGGCTTCGGCGAAGAAACGCCAGGACCGGTCGTGGCTGCAGAGATCTGAAAGTTATGCACAGATTTGTTTAATAAGAGCTGTTTCTTTGTGCAAATAAAGTGTTTAATACATTTTAAGAATGGCCTGATTTTTTTATAAATATAGGTATGTATTTAGCTAGTACAGACAGCCACAAAGATATCTGAACCTCTCCGTAATACGCCATGTATCACGAATAGCTTTAGTACGGGTTCAGATATCTCTGTGGGCTAGTGTACACTGGGCTGTAGCTTACAGTTAGAATTAGAAGATGTTTGCATCCGATAATCGCTCAGACTAAAAAAAGTCTTTAATAATCGAGTGTATTCAAAAAGCCAAAAGAAAAACAAAGAATTAAAAGTATCATAAAAAAAGTTTAAAAATCATTTTACTTCATTTTATTTTCATATTTGATTTGTCCCAGATATTATTATTATTATTACTTCATTTTACGATTATTAGAATCTCTATAGATTTATTAGAATCGTAATTTCTCCGTAAACTCCATTAAGAAATACTTCTGCATCAGATGATTTAGTGTCATTGAACGTTGTTTTCATTTAAATGAATAGAGCCAGTGCTCAACTTGCCTAATTGTTATTCTATCTAAACGATATAAGGATACACATTGAATAATTAGATATGTATCGCATGGCATAGCTCACAAGGCATCGCCATGGTCTTGCTATTTATACAGGGTGTTAAAAATAGTGCGTTTGAAAAAGGGGTTATAGAATACAGGAAAAATAAAAAAAAATCCAATGTACCAGTTTTTTTTTCAGTTTTCCATACAAATTCTTTATTCACTATTTAGATTTAGTATGTGGATATAAAAAATATATATTTGAAGAGCGGATTTTTTCTATATTATTCCTGTATTCTATACTTGATTCTTAAAATTTCAAACGCTCTTTTTTTAACACCCTGTATAATTCTATCAGGTCTATGATTGACAGCATATGGTCAGCCTTGCTCTATGCTGCTATCGATGTTCAAAAAGTTCCATTGTTTTTGTTGCTATTTTATTTTTAGATCGATTATATTGAAGAAAATAGACAATAGAGGTTAAAAATAAATTGATGCAAATTTTAAAGATGAAGGATTTGTCTAGGTCATTAACTTATACTGTATCAAAACAGGATAATAAAGTTATTTTCAGTAATAATATACATTGAAATGTTAGAAAAAAATATACAAAAACATCAACATGATTAAACTTATTTGACAGGACTAAACTTAATTTAAGTGTTTTGTCTTTTTCTCTCTGCATCGAAAAGACAAGGATAGGATGCTTAAATTTAGTCCTGTCAAATAAGTATAATTGTAAACACCGAATAGACACCATATAAAATTTCCAAAGTGGTTTCCCGGACAAAAGAAAATACTATTATAGTGTACCTTGTTAAACATGGTCAAATATCCCTCAAGGAGGGATTTGACAGTAAGTTGCCCAGGGTATTCTCATTTAGTTCATTACCTTCAGCGCTGAACATGTCAAAGCTGCCCTCAGGACATCCAGGCTGCGTGGCCCCCACTCCGGCATAATTTGGCCAGATATCCACTGTTCCAGCAGGCTTGCTAGTGCCGTATCCACCAGGGTCGCTGTGGATGATGTCCACAAATCTTGCGCAGGTTCTGTCAAGCCCTGATTGGACGGCAAAGGAGCCTTCGAAGAGCGCTCGTGCTGGATCTAGGCCGGTTATCCTGAGAATTCAAGTTACTGGATTTCGTGGAGTCAAACGTTATTTCTCTACGTCATTCATCATTAGGAGAAGAGTGTTTTTGAAATGCAAAAAATTTGATTATATGAAGAAATTACGACAGAGGTGGAGATCAAACTCCAACTCAAAATGTTTTTTTTTATTTAAGTAGATGCTTTACACATTCTTATAAATCGTCATTTTTTTTCTACCTAGTACGAAGTCCCTACCATGCGGAACTTGTACACTTAAATTTTCGGAAAGTGTTTACCAAAGAAAAAAAATTCATAGAAATTAGTAATATAACTATAGTCATCAAAATTGATGCTAAATGTAACACTAGGGCAACTGCCATCTATTTTTTGTGATAGATGCAGTTAACTGTATCATTGTGTTGTAAAAAGGAGTCATCAACATTTTTCTTTACACACATATTTGAATTCAAGGTAGTAAAATACAGTTAACTGTAATTTTCTTCCAAGTTAGACTTACTTACCGTGATACCACAAATCCCTGCTCACGAGCTGTCCTACCAGCATAGGCCATGACATGGGCACCGAGGGAGTGTCCCAGCAGGTGGACTTGGGTCATGTTGAGACCAGCTCGAGATAACTGGACCAGAGCTTGGCCCAACTCCGTGCCGATCTACAGAAAATATATAATTGATAAATTATTAAATTTTCGGAAAATGCTGGTGGAAAAAGTCTTAATTCGCCGTCTAGAGATCGGAGAGTCTTTCTGCTCTTATTATGCCAAGATTATGCGGTCAAATAGTACATTAACCGAGTCTCCTAATCCGTTTTTCATGAATATACCTACGCGTAAAACTTTCAGATCAAAAAAGAAGGAGAGTTATTTTTGTAAAGATCAAATACTATAAAGCAAGTATATCTTAAAGTGGTCGATGTTTCCCGAGATCTTTTGTATTTATGCGTTGTTACCACAGAACTCTACTACTAACATTCGGTCTGACACGTTGTTTCGTGAAAATACGGTTTCCTTTCCCATAGATCGGGTAATGAAGCAACGATTACGCCAACTTCGGTGACATACATTTTAGTCTTTGTAGTGCTACCAAATTTCATCGCCGACTATACGAACGAAATATCCTTAATCTATTCATTTCATTAGATATCGTACATACATATGGAAATTTAGCGCTTTAGTAACATCGTAGCATTTGCTACCCTTTAGATCTTTGACCTAACAAACAGGAATCGTCTTATACTAGTTGCCATGTTAAAGGAATGTACCCAATATGCAGTTATCTTAAATAATTGCGTATGATACTTTACTTACCTACTTACTAACCTAAATTTCGTCACACTTTTAACTTCTTTTAACAATTTTGTGTACTTACCGTTAAAAAGTGATTTGTCTCAATGAGTTTTAGACTTAGGTTTTATCGGTATCTCTTTACCAGATTACCCAAACGGAGGGTTATATTTTATTTAAAAAGGGCTTTTGAAATTTAAGGGGTTACTCAGAATCCAGTATAGAACACAGGAAAAATATTGAAAAAATCCGATCTGCATTTTTTGGAGTTATCATACTTAATGTGAAAAGTGAATCAAGAATTTGTATAGGAAACTGAAAAAAATATTGTAGAATCATCTGTTTCATTGTTATGAACTGTTTCCAAAACGGCTTGATGGATTTTGGAGTGCAGGTGTCGCTAGCTAGACCTACCTAGCTAGTTCTTTTGAGCGCAGTTTTTTCTTTTTCAGGTAGGTATGCAATCAAAGAAGTCTAAGTTATTTAATTGTAAATGACGTTTATGCGGACACCTTAATTTAAAAATATATATACAATACTCATTGTTATCACATGAGAGAAAAAGTTATTCTTACCGTCTTAGCATTAGGCACAGCATACAACGCGTACCCCAGCGGTATGCCCAGCACTCCACTTCTTGCCTCCTCCTCCCAGTCCAGGAGTACCACGTTCCTCTTCTTTGTAGCCAGGTAGGCGGATAACATGGCCGTGGTAGCCGGTCCAGAAACCCGGCCACGATACCCGAAGGTGTAGAAGACGGTTGGCAGAGTTTTGTCGATGCAAGGTGACGAGAGGAGGGGGAGGGGGTGTGAGAGGGAAGCCTCGAAGTAGTGGTCTAAGGTCCTGGAAGAAAGGAAGTTGCTATGTATAAGGTTAGATCTTTTTTGGAATCTGTACGTATTCGCTGACATTAGGTATTTATTTGACGATTCTGGAGAGATTATAATTTTAAAAATGATGTGCATTTTTCTTATTTACCTATTAGATTTCTATTTTAACGCGACGAAAACGCACATGAAATAATATAAGATGTACTAAATGCCTATGCCGAGGTAATCTAGATTTTCATTAATCGATGGAAAACTAGTTAAAAATAAAATTGAATAAAATTTGCCGTTTTACAAACGGGCGAATCCACTATGTGAACTACGGGGTAAAAGTACGAATGAAACAGAACCGTGACTTGAGAATAATTCCAAAATCAATCAGCACCGCTGGTGCCAAACTCCTTATTTTCCAATATAATGTTATTATAAATCTGATATTTGAATCGGATCCTTCAGAATCCCGTAAAAGTCAATGCATAAATTACATCTCACTTAACTATTTTAAAGAGTGTAAAATAAACGTGGCACTCCCTTAATAATTTACCAATTTAAAATTGTCCAGTAAGCACTAGGAATTCGAAAGGACACTGGTAAAACCTGTTATGCCTAGGTTCATAAGCGTGTCCTTCCTTAGCTATGGGAAGGACAAGCGGAATTGAGCAATTTAGTCATAGACTGTGAACTAACTGTACTATAGGCAAGTAAACTAATAAATTAAAAGCCAACTAAATACATAAAATTGTTAAGGAAGCACGTCCAGTGTACTAATTTATAGACAACGTCTGTCGGGTCCGCTAGTTAAAGATATATAATCGAATCAAGACGAATCTAGCAATACCTTAAACGCAATTTTGGTTACAGGCAGTAACAATGAAACACTTACATACATCCTAAAACATTAACCCTCCAATTGGGCGGTCCGGTAAAAAGGTGTAGGTATTACGCGAAATGTTGCTAGACGGGACAACTGAATATTAGACACAGGTAGAATACGTGTTGAGGTAGAACTTGCATCATCAAAGCAAAAACGGTTTTTGCTGCAAGCGTGAGAAAAAGTGATTCCATCTTTTGCGCGGCGCTGAAAAAAATATGGGCGATAGTTCCTTCAGAAACTCATTTTGGCCTAGCGATTTAACTCAGGCACAAAATGTTGTCTGGTGTCCATGACGCCAGCGGAATGTTGTAGCTAAGAAGGATGTGAGTATAATAGGGAATTAGAGCATCATTAGAACTAATTGTGCGCCAGCAGCGGAATTTGTGCGTCTTACAATTTCGGAGATATTCATAAAAAACCGATGCCGCCAGGGTAACGTTCCCTCAGCGGCATAATTTTGAAAAAGACGGTCTAGCTCATAACAAAGTACATGACTGAGTAGCTTTCGTCGTGTTATAAATGTGCGCAAATAGCGGAATTTGTGCATCTTACGGTTTTCGAATTATTCAAGATTCCGCTGCAGTAACGTTTTTGAGTTTTCTGTATCTCGAAAACGGCTGATAGGAGAAATTTCAAAAAAAAACCACTAGTACACCTTAATTTGTGCGTAATTTGAGCAATGTTACTTTTTTGAAAATTATGATATTTTTTTAGTAATTAATTTGTTTAGAAAATCAGGAAATTCTAATTTACAAGGAAACGAGTGAAGTTGCAATCGAATAAAGAGCACTCAAATATACCTCTAGTAGACCCTAATAATGTGTGCAATTGTGGATTGTATTATCTAGGCAAATAGTGAGATATACCATTTAATTACGATATTAAGGTAGCGAAATTTTAAAGATTGAATTCAGTGCTCCCATAAGACTATGTAACATGACATTTTACATAAAATTAGAGCGTCCTGCTAGCAAGCTTTCCTGTAAGTTTCATCTTTGAATAACGTTGATTTAAAAAGATTTACCCAAAAGAAGAAAGAACGAACATTTTCCCTATAACCCGACCAAATTAGAATGTATACGAGAAAGCGGCCGCACCATACAAAAGGATAACCTTCTTAAATGAAAGGTATATTGAAGGAAGCTTTGTAAGTACAGTTGCGTGCAAATGTTTTATTGACGATTGTTTTCTTAGTACCTACGTACTCGTATAGCGGCCGGGACAAAGCTATTATAAAAGATACTTGTAATAAGATTTTTAGATAGTAAGTATCTTATCTAAGTCTTGCCGCCAAACATGAATGTTAACAGCATGGATGTGTTCCGGCATGAAGATAGCCAATTTCCCATTGCGTTGGGGATTCTTTGATAAGCCCGCTTCCATCTTCGGCGTCATCATTACTTACCATCAGGTGAGATGATGCCAAGGGCTTACCAATAGAGGATAAAAAAAAATGCAACATTAAGTAGTGTTTAGTTTCTAGCATACTGATTAATAGTTCGAGAAGGTTAAAATAAAAATTAAAAAGAAGAATGAAACAATGAAGACTTCTGAGAGAAGAAAGAAGAGATCTGCTAAAATCTGACACACTACGTGGAACCCCGATATTATGGATAATTATGTATATGGTTTACCTACTTAAAAATTAATAAACGGGAAATTCCCGTACTACTTTATATTATTATAAAAATAATAAAATTAAAAATATTTTCTAGCAAGCAAGTCATAAAAAAAATTATAACTTTTCTATTGCTATTTAAAAAAGTATTTCCTTGAAAACTGCCAAATTCTGACACTTTTTTAAATCGTCAGATTATTCTGCTAGAGTTAAAATTTAGTAGCCAAATCTGCCCAAATGGCAGAAATCTGCCACAAATGGTCACACTGCGGGGCGGATGGGTTTCGAAAACACGGGAACTCGCGCGACGGGGGGAGCTTAATGCTCATTCCCTCTGCCCGTGCCCCGGGGGCTACATGTGCGAGGAGCGCAGCTCAGTTCAAAGCGATAAGATAAACACTTTGATCAGAATTTAACAAAGCATTGATTTGATTATATCTGCTTTGCGAGAAATATACCTCAACACGTAGAGGTAATAAAGTACTAATTACTTCTATGCTATTCTATGGTATGGCATTTGTTCTACTTCTATGGTACTAGATAGCAAAAAATATTGACGATTTAAAAGCATGTGTAAAGCATCCACTTAAACATTTTGAGTTTTATGCAGATACATCAAAAAGTTTGTTGTTCAACTTGTCGATGTTACCCGATTTTAGTTAATTTAAATACGAAGTCAAATAATAAAACATTTATAAACATCATAACAAAAAATTTTCTGCTTAATTGTCCAATTAGTTCTGGTTGTATGCTACCAATTTAGGAAGGTTACCTTTTTGTATGGCGCGGCCGCTTTCTCGTATACATTCTAATTTGGTCGGGTTATAGGGAAAATGTTCGTTCTTTCTTCTTTTGGGTAAATCTTTTTAAATCAACGTTATTCAAAGCTGAAACTTACAGGAAAGCTTGCTAGCAGGATGCTCTAATTTTATGTAAAATGTCATGTTACATAGTCTTATGGGAGCACTGAATTCAATCTTTAAAATTTCGCTACCTTAATATCGTAATTAAATGGTATATCTCACTAATTGCCTAGATAATACAATCCACAATTGCACACATTATTAGGGTCTACTAGAGGAATATTTGAGTGCTCTTTATTCGATTGAATCTTCACTCGTTTCCTTGTATATTAGAATTTCCTGATTTTCTAAACAAATTAATTACTAAAAAAAATATCATAATTTTCAAAAAAGTAACATTGCTCAAATTACGCACAAATTAAGGTGTACTAGTGGTTTTTTTTTGAAATTTCTCCTATCAGCCGTTTTCGAGATACAGAAAACTCAAAAACGTTACTGCAGCGGAATCTTGAATAATTCGAAAACCGTAAGATGCACAAATTCCGCTATTTGCGCACATTTATAACACGACGAAAGCTACTCAGTCATGTACTTTGTTATGAGCTAGACCATCTTTTTCAAAATTATGCCGCTGAGGGAACGTTACCCTGGCGGCATCGGTTTTTTATGAATATCTCCGAAATTGTAAGACGCACAAATTCCGCTGCTGGCGCACAATTAGTCCTAATGATGCTCTAATTCCCTATTATACTCACATCCTTCTTAGCTACAACATTCCGCTGGCGTCATGGACACTGTTGTCTGTTATTAATGAAATTTAAATTTATAAATTTTGCTATTGCATTTTTAAAGACTTAATATTTAAAATAAATATGTACTAGTAAACATGAATATCGCTTATTTAAAAATATCATGTTTGGTTTTCATCTTAGGTTTTCATAAAAATGACAAGCAGCGCAGTTTCCGAACGCAACCTCTAAATTAAAAACATTATAATAAAAAACTATATTGTCTCCAAAGAGAATTTAATCAACTACGTTTTAACTTTTCTCGCTGGTCGAGGTGAAAAGTTGTATGTTTAACACGAGAGCAAGTTATTTTCATGTCTCGTGCCTTTAAATCACTGTGCTCAGTAGTCTAGACTACTTCGCTAGTTCGTGATTTAAAGTCAGCACTCGTAGCAAAAAATAACTTTGCTCACTAGTTGAACAAATAACGATTTTAAAGGCAACTATTTTAATAGATCGCTCTGCGTTTGTAGGTAGTATGCATTCCAACTCCAATCCTTACTTTTCTTGTTTATCTAAAACGCTCGTATACTGATAATTTCCTAATAATGCACACCACGCGTCCATATTATTATTACGTCATAACTTGCGTTTCAGTAATTTTCAGCCAGTGAGGCATCTCACAACTTGTTTCTATGTTACGTACCACAGAGTATTTACAATACCTGATCAGAGATTACGTGCGCATTCGTATGTCTTTATAATCAGCCAGTTTTCTTAATGAATGCTCCCAAGTTTACCTAACACACGTTTTATTTCTTTTTAATTGTTATTTTTTACATAAAAAAGAGAAAATTTTACACAAGTTTTATTGAAGTATATTAATATAACTATTTTACCTGTATAAAAGTCGTATAGCAGTTCAGTGATGCTTCTCCTCGTCATAATATTGAAAAATTGCGTGTTTTTTGAAAAATAAAAATAAAATACTTTTTATACAAGCTGACCAATTTATATGAAAATAGTTTTTTCATTTTTAAGAAAGTCGTAAACCAGAAGTTGTTTAGTTTACCTATTTTGTTACAACCTGTTGATTCAAATTTATTTATTCGGTAATTGTCATGCATCGTTATACATATAAGGTGCTACTTTATTAGTGCCCGATATTTTAGTCAGTGCTTCTACTCCTGATTCTGATCAACTTTCCCCAAGGAACCCATAGTCAAATCCCAAAAAAATTTTTGGACTCTTCATACAAATTTGGCCGCTCGGCTGATCGATTTGTTTGAAGAGTCCAAATTTTTTTTTGCGATTTGACTATAGGTTTCTTGGGGAAAGTTGATCAGAATCAGGAGTAGGAGCACTGACTAAAATATCGGGCACTAATAAAGTAGCACCTTATATATTCAAAAAAATGTCAACAAAAAAAACGATGACCGGAAATAAAATATTTTTTTATTATAAAAGTATAATAGTTTATTAACCTCGACCTCGAGGTCACTACTATTATGCAAATTGCAGTCATCCTTACTAATCGACTCTCAGAATAAATTCGTAAAAATAACCAAATGTGACAAGCAAATTGAAAATTGAAAATCTGAAATCGTCCAATTTTGAAAATCCCTCATACAAAACTTATTGATCAACTGATAAATGCAGTATCGATTAATTACTTTATGGACAATAATTAAATAAATAAACAAAATACATAAGTGTTTTTACAAAAAAAAACGAACACGCTTATTATATCACCCGTATACCCTTGACTAAGTTAGTATTATTATACATATTAATATTTATAAAAATGTTGATAATATTATGTAAGGTGATGCTTCGATTAACATAACTTTGTTCTTTATGTAATTTAGATGATAATGTGTTGTGTCTATTGGGACTTTAATATGGGGGTCACTATGGCAATGACCACGAAGAATACGGTTAAAACATGTTTACAATAAAAAAATGAAAGTGATCAAACTTTTTTTTTTTTTTATAAAAAAGAAGGAGGCTCCATCTATAGTGACGTAACTACTCTATTTTAAGTATATTTCTCTCTCGAGATCGGTTTTTTAGGTGTTTCAGACGATCCCTGTACTGCCCTGATAATAAAGAAGGCGGTTAAGTATATGAAGTTTTCATATAGGTACTTAGCCGCCTTCGTGCTTATGAGGGTAGTGTACCTGTTCTTTCATCGTCTATTTTCAATAAAACAAAGAAACTTTGTACATTTTAAACAAGCCTACAAATCAGTTTTTGATGTTCAGTGCACCTTTTACAAATTAATTCAACTCACGAAGAAAGTTGCAGTGTTAGCGGACAGGAGAGTCTGCAGAAAAAATCGCGATAGTAGAGTTGTAGAGAAAAATTTAGAAAGATAGGAGAAAAACTTTCTTCAAGTCTCCCGTGGTTTATGTAGGTAAAAAATATTTAATATAATTTGTTTTGATTGATTAATTTATTTATATCTTCTGTTATTTATTTTTTAAGTTAACATGTTAAAGGAGCAAAAAAACGCATTTCCATACAAAATTTGCAAATTGACTGTATGGTTATGCACCGATTATGTATTTGTTTAATTTTAGGAATAGCATCCACTACCTGTTGGCCGGTTGTCAGTTAATTAAAAATCTCCTCGTACATTTTATAACACTTTAATGTAAGTAAGGGATAATGTACTTTATGCCAGTGACATAAAGTACATTATCCCTTACTTACTTTAAAGTCAGTTGGATCGTTATGGCATAACTACGGCCAACTATCTTGACTATTTTTCCAAACCTCTTTTATTAGTTTTTATTTGACCGTACCATTCGTACATTTATATTGGGTATGCGATCTCGCGATCCTTTCTTACATAACCTAGCCACAGTGAAACCGTCCCAATGACCGACATGTCAAGGTTCCTATTAGGTTTAATGTGGTGCATCACAAGAGAAATAACGTAATAATAGCTTTACGAACGATTAATCAAAAAATACGATTAAAAATATTTTGTGTAATCGAACTCTACCTATATTTCTGGAGTTGCCTGCTTCGAAAATATATTATGAAATATTGTTCACTAAATACTTAGCTCTTTTATTGAAATTGCAGAAATACTTACTCGCTTTATAAATATTTCGTAATTAGTGTGCAAACTATTATAATGAAAAATGATGTCAATTTTTACAATTCCAAACATTTTTAAAATAATGTTTTGACATTTTGAAACTCAACTACCTGATTATTATAGGTTAAACGCAGGGTTCGACTTGGCGAATCTACTCGATATTTACAGGATAGACAAGACAGTAATTTAAATTCCTCTAAATACCTATAGATTCATTTAGATGAAAAGCCGCAAGGTGCTTATAATGAATAAAAAAAGTTTAAAAAATACTTTCGTACTCTTAATGAAACTGAGACAAAAAACCCAAAATATTTATTTAAATTAAAGATATTATTTTAAATTCCCCTTTTTCTCTACCAAGTAAAAAGTTCCTACCACACGGAACTTGTGCACTCAATGCTTTGAAAGGTAACAATTTTGCGAAACACCATTTATTCACATGTGAAAAACAAGTTTTTAATGTATCTCACACATAATGCGCTCTTATAACAAACTCCCTTATTTATTATTCGACTACCCGAGCGGAGGGTATATTTTTCACGTGTAAGTATATAGGGTGACTTTAAATTAGTTCTCGACACGAAAGTTTATGCATGTACTCGTGATAACAAACAACTTTCCCTAAGGAACTTTTAGTCAAATCGCAAAAATATTTTGGACTCTTCATACTAATTTGGCCGGTCAGTTCATCGATTTATATGGAGAGTCCAAAATTTCTTTTGCGGTATCACTATAGGTTCTTTAGGAAAAGTTGTTTGTTATCATGAGTACATGCAAAGTATCAAGAATTTAAGTCACCCTATACAGGATGTAACAGAAAGGTGTGATAATACTTCAAAGTTGGCTTTTACTTTTGTTCTACAACTTGAAATTGTTGAAATCGAAAAGAAATTTTCGGACTTTTCATACAAACTTGGTTCGCCAGCTGATCGATTTGCATGAAAAGTCCAAAAATTTTTTTGCGATTTGAACAAAGT
The DNA here is from genome assembly GCA_958295455.1 of Coleophora deauratella. Classification (NCBI taxonomy): domain Eukaryota; kingdom Metazoa; phylum Arthropoda; class Insecta; order Lepidoptera; family Coleophoridae; genus Coleophora; species Coleophora deauratella. The sequence continues at coordinate 14,553,383 of OY282396.1, read as the reverse complement.
TGTAGAACAAATGTTCAGTTTGATGGGTAAAAGCCAACCTTGAAGTATTATCACACCTTTCTGTTACACCTGTATATGTATATCCATCCATTTTATTGGTACTTACCACCTAAAACTAAAACGTCTTGAAGGAGGTGAAGCCTTCAACTTGAAAGATGCCATAAGATTCGTGTTGATCCCCAGATACCGTTTGTGAAATTTGATTCACCCATTCTGGGGCACCCTGTATGTATAATATAAAGCCTTTATAAAATGACTCACCCCTTATAACATAGCAGCGTCGCTGAATCTGACAGCTGAAGGGCAAAACCTGCGAATGTACAGCTCTGTAAGTCAAGTTCGAGGTAAAAGAAAAAACCGCATTGAATCATATAAGTTTACAAATTAATTTTTGATTTAAGTTATTTTCTAGTAATAATAAAATAAAACAGAAACAAAAAGTAGTGTGAAAAGGCTTATAAAATATGTATAGATTTTATAAACTAAATTACTTATTAATATAAATTACTTATTTATAAAATTTTGGTAGAGACTTTTGTAGCAATTATAAAAGTCAACACTCGTTGATGTATTTTGTATTACCGATAAATCTATATATAAAATTAAAAATTGGATCAAACCGAGAAAGTATCAAATAAATAAATTGGAAAATAAATTACTTACTTATTTCGCAGGCTCAACGACAAAATATTAATAAAAAATAACAAATAACATTTTAGTTACTAGATATTATTTCAGTCACGAAAAACACTGATACTTAAGTACATATAACAACTTATTATCGAATCACAATAACTACAAAAACTTACCGATAAACAAAAAATATGTTTTCCACCAATAATTTAGCACAACACTCATTTTGGTCACCATTATTTATTTTCACTTTTTTTATTTACTTGTTTCTAATTGATTTAATTATTTTCTTTAACTATCGCACGGCCAACCGGCGCATGCGTTCGCCGTTGCGTGCGCACACGCAACTGACAAAAAGACGCAGTGATGCTTTCAACACTACAACAATTTTGCACTCTTTTTTATTCAATTCTTATATCGAACCTTTATTATTATGAACATCCTGGTTCAAGCAAGTTTGTAAACTTATTAAGAAGTAGTTTGTTTGCTAACTATTCTGTGATACCAGAAAAACAGACTGACTTTGAAAAAAAAACGGTAATTTTCTATCGCTAATGAATTTTGCTCTTAAATAGAAGAAGAAATGAATTTTTAATTCTAGTCTAGTCTAGTCGTAGGTTTTTCAAACAGAAAGATAAACTGATATTGATCGATGAACTGAAAGTTCAAATTAATCAATCAAAGCATGATTTTTTGCCTGATTATTGAAATATCAATATTTGGTATGTCTATTTCTTTAGACCTAGATTAAATGACTATTAAACTATAAACTATTTGGAGTGGGAGGTTTCATTAGTTTCGTCTTAATTGCTAGCGGTACGGGTTTTTCTTCGGGTGAAGATATGAAGACGCATATGTATGTCTGTTTAATTATTGCCACTTGAAGCCAAAACGACTCGATAGATTTTAAGTGCTACCTAGAACTTTGTTCGAGTTCTCTTGTCCCCGGATTGACATAGGATACATCTTATGCAGTCAGGGTGTTAACTTTGTTAATTATTATTTATTTAGGTTATTTCAGTAAGATAATTGGTAGTCATCTTTAAGGTTTTGTAATTCAATTTGTAAAGAGAATCAAAGTATCGACTGAGATATATTTGGTTGAACTAAGGTATGACGAGCAAAAAATTCTCCGATAGACAGACAACAGTAATCACAGTTTTTGTTGATGTTATGGTGCGATACTTATAATGATTATATTACTGTTCACTGGATACTTAGTGATATAAAAACTAAGGTCAAAACATAGATTTGGTATGCTTATTATACCTTATTTTACTAACGAACTGCTTGTACTGTAGCAAAACCAAATACCCGATTGTTTCAAATACTTGTATATGACAGGCCGGAGTAAGATGAATTTGAGTGATACGTATGTACGTCGGACGTACCAATTTTTTTGGTGATTTGACCATAGTTCCCTCAAAAGTTGATCAGTTTTATTGTTCAGTAATGATGTCACACTTCGAAGGTAATAAAAGTGTAGTAAAAAGAATTTTGGACTCTATACAAACTTGGCCAAGAAGGTGATTAATATGCATGTTTTTTGCGATTTGAACAAAGTTGTTCATAATGATCAGTACAATCCCCAGTAGCCAATTTACGTACCAATTTACTTACACTCTGTATAGATTACATTTTGAAAAAGAGAAACATATAATCTTTAATGTGTAGTTTAGTTTCTCTTGGGGAAGGTTTTGGTGAAGTAGTGAAAACAACAACACAAAGGCACAACACATTTATTTACAAAAACATTATCAAGATATGTATTTTAATTATAATAGTTGGTTCTTATTTATCTATTATATAGAAACAAATTCATATTATATTTATACCTTAGGTATGTAAATCATGACTGTACTTGAAAAATATTTTTATGTATAATATGTATTTACAAATGGCTATAGTTTCATATGTTTTTTACATTGTGTTAGGCTAAATAATATATATTTTAAAGAAGGTGAATTAAAATAATGTATACAATTCTATTCAGAAATTTTATTGAATTTTTTTGGTCCTGGTCTTCATCTAGTATTCGATCAGCAGCCAATAAATTTTTTGTGGGATGTTTAATTTTTTTTATTACGAATTCGGTAACTTGTAGAATTAAAGTTCTTAAATTTTATGTGTAGAAACAGATACGTATTCTTTGTTAATTTTTAAATATTTTGCCTATCGGCAGACACTAAATTGAAGAGGAGACTAACTATTTTCATAGTAGAATAGTAACTTATAGATATGAAATTAATATTAACTAACTTATTTTTTTAACTCACTTAAACTTTTTCACATTATAAACTGAATTAATTGTAGAGAAAGGTGCATCTGAAATCATCAAATCACTGAAAACGATACTTCGGTGTAAAAATATCTCTCCCGGAAACGTAACCGGTACTTCTCTATTCATCATACTGGGTTGGTTGGAAGATATCACTTTTTGGGAAAAGCCTGCCTTAGCACTTTATTTTCATTTTAATTTTGTATGTAACTGTGTTTAAGTACAATAAAGAATTTACAAACAAACATTCTGAACACCTTTTCCCCAGGGACTCATAAGTATAGGTACTTAAATATTTAACTGATGTCCAATTTTGTATGCAAAGTTGATTGTATTTAAGAGGATTCAGTATTCGTTCCGTGGTAAAGGTATTCAGTATGCTGAGTAAATAACAAATACAAAGTCAATACGGTTTACGTTACGAGTAAACCACAGAACGTTTCTCTTGGATGCCGTAAACCACTAAATGGATAATTTATGAGGAAAGTGTCAAAAAGTAAGTAGAATAACATTGTACAGTGATAATGTTAGATAACAATCATTTTACTAACAATCCCTAACTGTACAATACCACAAATAACAGATTAATTCCTGTTAGAAAAACATACCTGTTTGCTTTGCATTTTAAACTATGAAACTTCATTGAAAGAATATGATTACTTATTATATTATAAGTAATATATAACACGTACCTACATAGATATTTAAAACTGACTATGATTATTGTCGATATTTCAATAAAATTAAAAAGGTCACGACGATAAATTTTGCAGCCAAAGAACAAAAAAGGCATTTAACTAACCCAGTTCAACTTTAAAAATAATATACGACTTTTGCAAGATCTTCAGGATTTCCTTAAATATGACGTCATTTAAAAGATTAAATTATTACAGGTAGGTAATAACAACAAAGAACTTGAACTTTTTCTGCGTTACTTGATTAACTAAAAATTCTTCAAATCCTGTATCCAAGACTTTATAATTCATTCTAATAAAAAAAACAAAAGGTAAACAAAACTACTATGGAATTGACACATATCAACGTCAATTGCATAGTAAGTGTGTTTACCTTTTGTTTTTTTTATTGGAATGAACTGTACAAAATAAGTTTCATTGCTTTACTGCAAGTATTCCCAACACCTTTTCTTATTTACTCTTTATATTCACATATTACTCTTAGTCACTAGATGTTTTTTCCTTTAATCATATCTCGATTCGCCATTTCATGCTTAAGCCCATCATTTTTATCAAGTTTCATTCCCAACTGTCTACCATAATCTCTTCAAGGCGGAGCAGCGGCAATATTATTAGGGACGATTTCAGATATATCGTCTGCTTGGTCGGAGTCAGTCTCCTTGGTGGTGGTTTCTTCGGGCTCGTCCCTCATGAGGGCGCGGTACTTCTTCGCTATTATCTCCCAATCCACCACGTTTTCTATACGCGTCATGTTGTTAAAGCTTAGCTGGGAGCCGAGTGGACTGAGATGGACCACTGATAGTCGGGTCGAATCTGTAGGTAGAAGAATTGTTTTGAATTTTAAAAACTTTATCAAGAGTTGGGTGGGTTTGGGTGTTACATTTGACTAGACTAGTATGGGAGGGTAGGTTAAGACTTTAACGGAGTAGCTTAGAGTCCTTTAAAGGAAAAACCTAAGTCAAATATGGAAGTCGTCTTTACTCTAGTGAAGTGGAATTATCATTTTTTCCCCTTTGCAGGCCAAAGTCTTTGACCTACTGCTGCCCTCATCATCGACATATCAGCAGAAAGACGTCCACATCCACTGCTATACAAAGGCCTCCCCCAAAAATTTATGAAGTTCTGAAGATTAATTTAATATCAGCTTCTTAGGCACCCACCACCAGGCGCCTCTTGACTTTCGAGCGTGAATTAGCTTTTGTATTCGTTCTGACCCTAAATTGGTCTTATACCGTATTTTTCTGAGCAGTTGAAACTTTCTGTCATTAACTTCTTACTCACCTTTGGGCACCACCTGTCCTCTCTTGACTTTGGAAAGCCACTTGGCTCCCGCCTTTGATCTGGCGCTGAGCTGATCTTGCCGGTTCAAGCCAATCATATGCACCAGACTTGGTCTCTTCTTCTTACTCAACCGTTGCTGTAAAGACAATAACATGGTTAACATGCAGTTGAAATATATTCTTTCCTATATTAATTGTTGTTCTTTAGGATTAGGATATGCTAAGGTTTATTTATAACCATCGAACCTTATATAAAGGACAGGCCCATTCACGGAAGCGACAGATCGCACCATTTTATTGGTCCCAAAATATCAATCATTTGTCGCGTCCATTAAATGAAATTGAAATCGCGGAACAAATTTGAACTGTGGCTTCTAGTCATGAAACTGAACAACTTTCTCTAAGGAACCAATTCAATCGTAGAAAGAAAAATATGCACTTTCCATACAAAGTTGGTTACTCAGCTCATCGATTTCTATGAAGAGTCCAATTCTTTTTTGCTGCAATTAAATTGGTTCCTTAGAGAAAGTTGTTCAGTTTCAGGAGCAGAAACCACAGTTAAAATTTGGTTCGCGATTTAAATTTCACACTGCATGCCCAGCGAAATGTGTTATGTACCGTATACCTACTGTTACTGCGATTAAACGTTTTTTATTTAGTTTCACTTAAAAAGTAGGTCAAGGAGTTTATTCAAAGAATTCTAATATCAATTTTGGGACCAATAAAATGGTGCCATTTGTCGCTTCCGTAGGGCCTGTCCTTTATATAAGTCGATGAATATAACCCAAAAATAGACTGTTCACAGCAATCACTTAGACGCTTTTTACCCGACTTTCCAAACCTAATGATTTAGTAACTGAGCAGGAGGCGTTCAGATTTCCACTAAGTACCTACCTTATTCACGATTAAGTCATTAAAAAATGTTATTATGCTAAGTGGACATTGTTATTTTATTTCTTTACGGATGCGTGACAAAGAGTGTCCTTCCTAAAATATGCGACTGACGCAAGGTCTCGGAAAGGTTAGCAACCTTAGGCGTGAGTGTGTCCTTTTGATTTTTCTCAATCGGAAACAAAGAGATTGCTTCGTACGTTATAGTTTTTATTACGTAGATAGTATGTACTATTCAATACAAGGTAGCTCTGTGACATAAATATTGTAACGTAAAATGAACACGCAACAAAAATTTTCATGAGAGGATTATTTTTTATTCCATTAACTTAATGAAGTTGCGAAAAGAATCATTAACCTTCAAATCAAGTTCTTTTTTATTGAAATAACTATACTTATTTTAAATCCCCTATGGAAATAAAGTGTGAAATCCATAGAAAATAAATCTTCAATTCTTTCCATTATTCTTATATATACAGGGTGTTAAAAAAAGTGCGTTTGAAATTTTAAGGTGTTACTCAGAATCAAATATAGATACCAGGAAAAATATTGAAAAAATCCGCTCTTCAAATTTTTTTTACAGTTTTTCATACAAACTCTTGATTCACTATCAGATTTAGTATGAGAATCTGAAAAAAAAATTGAAGAGCGGATTTTTTCAATATTTTTCTTGGATTCTATACTTGATTCTGAGTAACCCCTTAAAATTTCAAACGCACTTTTTTAACACCCTGTATAAGTATGAACAGTTTAACTGTTCTAATCAGTGTTTACCATTGGAAAACTTAGATTAGAATGTGGTCTGATCTAATTGTAAACTCAGAAAAACCTCTATCGTACACGTAAATATTAATTAAAAGTAATATTTTAATTAAATGAAAGTCGGAAATGACAATATTACAACGAGTCTAACTCACGAAGTGAATATTACGGTGAAAGTACAATGCTTTAAAATTGTAGGAAAGTGCATTCATAATATAATCGTTTCACAAATAACTATTTCATTTCATTATTTTAATTTCAAAATCACAACTGCGAAATGTGTGTTTGCCTCGAGTCTAAGTTACGATAAGGATCATTAATTTTATGAAAATGGAAGAGGTGGCATCTTTTCCAAAAGCATCCATAATGCTTTGCAGGAAGAACTTTGTCTATGGCTACATAAGTTAGTTATCCTTGTTTGCCTCGTATGCTTGTAATTTCGCTATCTCACTTCACCTTCCAGAACGCAGACTGCTCAAACCAGCAGTAATCCACTCAGTCGAAGCTTGAAATAGTCATCTTGCTGTCTCGTATTCTGGTTATTTTTAATGCGAGAAAATATGAAATCTTATGCAACATATGAATAATTATCATATTTAGTTAAGTTTTCTTTATTGCTACCCCCTATATTATTCTATCGATGTTTTTTTATTCAAAGGTTTCCTGCAAGAAGTTGGTACCTAGCAATAACGTCGCCCATGGTATCTTATTTCCTTTTGCAACCTTATTCTTTTATACATGTGTGTAATTACAATAAAGCACATGTTTTTCTGATCATCTTACCTTGCACCTGGCGATAAGCCACATGAGCCAGGTGGTCACCAGGTTGAGTGGCGAGGGCGCCGTGTTGGTCCTGTGCATGTTTCTGATCAACTTCGATAATCCGTACTTCCATTCGATGTCAGATTGCGCCTGCCAAGCACCAAACAATATTAGTTTCTTCACAGTAATTAAACGATGATAGTGTTAGTTTAGTTAATAAAAAAATATATAAATATTCAGTGACAGTCGCACGCGATCACCCCAAAAATAGGATTCGCCTTGTTATGAAAAGTGCAGATACATACACATTTTACTTTAAATACATATATATTATAGCCCGATATGATGCACTCAGACAGACATGATAATCACATATTTTTTCCCTGTGTGGAAATCGAACCCACGAGACTCTTAGATCAGTGACAATGAACCTGACATGCGTAAATATCAGTACTTAGGTTATAAAATAAGTCGTGCATTCTTTACGGCACCATATCGCCCGCTTATCAAAATATGTCATTGTCGTTCTTTTAATAGGTTCAGAATTATGTCAAGTGTATATAAAAGTATACAATAAAATATAGGTGTTTCAAAATGGTTCTGACAAACTTGAAAAAGAAAGGATACCATGGCTGGCTTCTAATCATGAACCTGCAGAATTTCCCCAAAGAATATTCAATCTGTTAAAAGAAACTGTGGTCCCCATACCTACTATGTTTACAAAACAGCCCATCAGTTAGTACTTATAAGATAGGCCATTTTTTTCAGCTAATTGTGTACCGGTTCTTTAAGGAATATTGGTAAGTTTCGGTGAGTTTCAGGAGTAGAAGCCACATTCTTTTTTTTTATATACACCCAAGAACAATTAACAACGGAATTAAAATGTAAATATAAGCTATCGAATGTAGGTAAGTAGAGCATTTACATTTCGACAGTCAAACTGATATTTGAAGCACTAGGTACTGTTTTCATTTTCGGTCTAAAAATGCAAATGAAAGATTTGAATGAAGGTTCGTACAAGGACTAGAACAGTTTAAATGGGTATACAGTTTGAATGTCTAAAGTTAGAAAATACAGAAACTTAATTTGTAAGTGCTTATGTATTAGTAACTATGGATATAATTATTTTGGCTCGCAAAAAACATTCAAACTATTTTATTTCTCAAAGATTAGGAAAATATACAACATGCATTTTGAAATCTGTTCATACAATGATTATTTTATTGCGAGTCAAATTATTATTTTAAAATATAATATTAACCTGACTGAAATGACTGACTCGGTGGCTAAGTGGTTAGCGATCCTGACCTCTGATCCGAGAGTCGTGGGTTCGATCCCCACACAGGGCAAACTTTTCTGTGAGGAGCAGAATCGTTTGCTCTGAGTCTGGGTGTATTATATCTATACATATATGTATGTATTTAAACGTATATGTTTATGTATATCAGTCTCTGGTTCCCAAGATACAGGGAATCCTAGTTTGGGGCCAGATGACCGTGTGTGATTTGTCCCAGATATTATTATTATTATTTTCAATTATAAATTTGGGGTACTCTGTCGCTAGGCGAAGAGGCAGGAGGTCAGTGCGACGAGGAGAGAAAGCGTCGTTCAATCCGGGCATTATCGAGGAGGACAGCCGACAATATAATACATAACATATATATTTTTTAATATTATTATTATTAACCATTGCTGAAAGCGTCCTATACAACTTTTTTTTACAATAGGGCTAAAATTGAGCCACATTTTTATGTTTTATTAAAATTAGGCCCACTTACGTGTTTAAGAACTATAGTACGCTCTCAACATTAGGATTTAATTTTATTTATACAATTATTAATTTAATTGTCACACACAACACAAGTACAATTTTATCATTAATATTTATTATTTATTTAGACTTAATTTAGTTTCTTTTTTATCACTTATCATACACGAGGCGTGTTGAAAACTGCACACAGCATTAACATCATATGTGACGGTACCTGTATCCTTTGGTAGGTGTCGGACATCATAGCAATGAGCAGGTTGATCAGCACTACCACCGACACCAACATGTAGATCCCGAACACTATCTTGAAGAGGTAATTCGTCCAAAGAGGCTGCATTAAGCTGTCATTCCGGTGCACTCTTGTCTGCTCCGTCGTCGTCTGCCCGAACACAGCGAAGAACAGCAGCTCAAACGAGAAGATCGGGTTCATGGTCACTGCGAACAAACCACACACATCCCTATACGTCCAAAATTACCTGTATGCGTTGGTAAGTGTCCGACATCATCGCAATGAGGAGTTTAATGAGCACCACGACCGATATCAGCAGGTAACCGCCGAAGAGACACTTGAACAGGTTCTGGGTCCACGAGGGTCGCACACTGGAGATGTAGTTCAGATCAGAGAGCGTGATCTGGCCGAAAAGGGCGAAGAACAATTTCTCGAACGCCTCGATCGCTGTCAACGTCGCTAGAAGACATACGAAATGGAATGGACCAGGTTCTTTGCAGCAACGACACAAAATCACGTAGGGGCAGATTAATGCACTGATTTGGAACTTAAATCAACTGCAGTATGTCATATTCTTTGAAACGGATTATAGAGATTATTACGTTATGCATCAATCTGCCCCCATTTACACGAGAATGCCTCTAAGGACCAGACAAAACATCAGCTAAGAAACTAAAGTCAACTAAGTTGACTATTTAACATCTTAAGGATGGGGTAGATTGATACATGAAAATTTTCCTTTTGATCTTTTCAGGATATTTATAAAATAAGTGTCATCTGAGTAAGCAACTAATAATTTTGACTAGTTGCATCAATCACCCCCAACCTGTTCTAGTATCAGCGTGGGCGCTGGGCGAAAACGCCACATCGACGACAAACAGCCAACAAGACCAACAAAAAGGTACCTCGACATCTGTGTACAATCGGAAGACATAAGCAGCCACATGCGCAAAACAAACTTGCCATACTTGCGTACTTGCTTCATCAATGCGGTGAGGTCGGCCACTCATTCCACTAAAACTATTGTGACGAATGCATGGTCTGTGTCGGTATTAATATCTGGAAACATACGCCCTTAAGCTCACCCGTGTGAAGCGGGAGATGCATCGTGTGAAACATCATCAGACACTAACCATCGCATTCTTAAAAACATTTACGCCATAATAACACCGACAATCTTAAATTTATGACGAAGCGTTGTGTTGCTTTGTATATAACAGAGACCTAACTCGTCTGTGTAATGTAGCAAGAACTGTTATCTAACGCGAATGGTTTACATCGAAATGTTTTTCAAAACGATGATTACATTCTCGATGTGGCAACATTCAAGCTTGTGAGCGGATGCATGGAATATTTTAAAAATAAATATAAAAAGCACATCGAGATATATACGATCATCGTAAGAAAGTGACATAGTACATATCTTATACACATAAACATAAATATCTAAGAATATTTGCAGTGTACGTTGATTTGGTCTTTCTTCTAACTGGAACTTACGACCCAAAGCTGGCCCCTGCTTTCTTCGGTAAGATTCACCAGCTAATGTATTTTGCCATTGAGATTCATATATCTGTCGCTTCGTTCGTAGATTATTATCTATTGTGTAACAAGTATTCGATTAAATATTTATAATTCAGTATATTGGTTCTAATAACCCAAATTTACAATACCAAATATAAACAAGTAAAGTTAACAATAGTGTATGTATTTATGAGGTAGTATATGATGATGTATACTGCTAATGATATAGATAGTACAACTATTTCTCAAATAAATGTAAAAAATAATAATTTTATGGAACATGAGTCTATTGCTGAACAATTCAATGACTATTTTATTAATGTTGTAAATAGTAATTGTAATCCTAATCTAGATTTGACATGTATAATACAAATGAATATGTACAATCAGTCATTGAAAGCATATTTTTAACACCTATAACATTAGATGAACTTGTGAAAGTAGTAATGTCTCTGAATAACACGAAAGCAGTTGGTTACGATGGGGTAGCTACTAATATCGTTAAATTGAGTATTGGAGCCTCTTGTATATACTATTAACTTATCACTATCCCAAGGAATATTTCCAGAAACTTTGAAGAAATCCATAGTGAAACCAATATATAAGAAAGGTGATAGAAAGAGTTTGAATAATTACAGGCCAGTTGCCTTAATACCCATTTTTTCCAAAATATATGAAAAAATAATGTATACAAGGCTTATAGCATTTTTTGAAAAACATGACTTGATTACAAAGGAACAAAAAGGCTTCAGAAAGAATAAAAGTACAACGTTAGCAATGTTCGAGCTTGTTGGAGATATTATGAATTACCTTAATAAGAAATGTCAAGTGACTGGCCTTTTCATGGACATGAGCAAGGCATTTGATTTTGTTTGTCACCATCGGCTCCTTACTAAACTGTATAAATATGGCATGCGAGGCCCCGCCTATGACTGGATTAACCCTTTCGCGGACGCGCCGACTATAACCGCCGACTTCGGAGAATGCAGAGTGACGGGGCTGCTTTACTCGTCGTCATTTGATTTGCTCTACAGGCGAAACGGTTTGAGCAATCCTCTCCCCAAACAAATATGTTAGACTACAATATACGGTGTCACTCCTGTGATGTTCGCACCTCCACAGGTGTCACATTTAATGGTTTCATTACGCGCACAAAACACCTCTCCCCGCGCTCCCACCTCTTCCCTTGGGTGACGCGCCGGCTATAGCAGTCATTGTTGTATGCAGCGTTCTTCAGTCACGCGCCAAGTGCGCCAGGGGGAAGTCTATGGAGGAACGCTTTTCGCGCCAAATTTAACGGAAATGTAAGTAAGATAAAATCTTGTTTTTTCTGTATGAATTAGTTTTATCAATAACTATTTAGTAAAATAACAATACAACAGATCATTCTGCGATTGTTTGAGCTCTTAACAGCTTATTATTACCTATTATTTTCCTTTACAAAGAGTAGGTAGATTACTATGAATTAAATCTGCCAAATATTTTTTTATAAGCTTTTAGAGTTTGTAGAACTTTGATATTTCGCACACTCACTTTTCGTTTGATGATGACGTAAGAATATTAGGCTCCTGACTTGATGCTGTAACCGGGATAGCACCAGATATACCATGGAACTACTGTAGGTATATCTGTTTGAGGCTTCAAATCAAACATTATTGTGTCGATTTAGTTCATTGTAGAATATGTGTTTATGACCTCAATTATCATCATAAAAGATACAAGCCGTCCACTGCTGAATATAGGCCTGCCTCGAGGATTTTCCAAAGGGCCGTCTGTTTGCCGGTCTAATACAGGCTGCGCTGTGCAGCGATGACCCCAATATGTTTTTTTAATTCCAGATGTCTCAAAAAAGAAGCAAGGGCACCAGCCAATCAAAGGACCCGTACGAAATTCAAAATGAAAAGATTCTCCGTTTGTTTGAGGAGGCTTCGTCAGATGAATTGTCTTGTGGTACGGAGGAGGATAAGCAGTCAACTGATGATGATAAAACTCAAATACCTGAGGAAAACGATAGTTCTGAGCACGATCCTTTTAGTGATATGGACGGCGACTATGGATCTGATCAAAATTACGATCTAATGAAGACTGTGACGGATCAACGACATCGTGTGAATCTATTCAACGTGGAACAATGCGAATTAAGGCTTTAGTTCACCGTGCAGATGTCCAACAAGCTGATCCCCACCCTGAAAGTCGAGCTAGAATGCGTTCATTAAGTCACGATCACGACTATAATCACCTATTTTCACCCGAGGAATTGCCAGGTTCAGAAAACGCGATTAATGTAGACCGTAATTCAAATGAACAGCAAATAATATCAAAACAATCAGAACAATACTGCACTCAACAAACTGCAAACCAAACGGCTTTACGACCAGGTAAACAACATTTACAAATAAATATGGACAACCGGATTTACAACAAGTTACGAGAGAAGCGGATTTACAGCAAATAACAGTGCAACAGAACTTACAAATGATTACAGAACAACAAGCCATACAACAACTCTCAAGAGAACCGGACTTACAACGACTTACAGAACAACCGGCTGTACAACAGCTCTCAAGAGAACCGGACTTACAACAAGTTACAGAAGAACCGGCCATACAACAAATTTCAAGAGAACCGGATTTACAACGAGTTACAGAACAACCGGCCATACAACAACTCTCAAGAGAACCGGACTTACAACAAGTTACAGAACAACCGGCCATACAACAGATTTTAGGACAACTAGAATCCGTCCGCTGTCACCAGCCGTCTTCGCCCCCGGTGCCTGATGATGTCTGGTATGACAGTACAGAACCTATACCTAAATTTACATTCGATTCACACGACATTGGGCCCCAATTTAAGTTTGAGTACACCAATATTTCTCTACTTTTCTATTAGAAAACACAAGTTGTGTTAAAATATAACGACTTACACAAATTTAAACTTGTCTTTTATTTCAACTTTGCATTACTTTACAAATTTTCAGTTTTTAAACTTATTTCTATGATTAATTTAAAGAATACTCGTATTTATTAGACTGAATGTTATACCCGTCGTGTCGTTAAAGTATCCTTTTTACCAAAAACATGGAGCATATCTGGTATAGCCGTCGACGTCCCAGACCGGCCTGACATATTGTACGTATTGCAAGAATAATAATGTGACAGAACTTCTATGGCCGGCGCATGCTATAGCAGCGATGTCCCATTCAATAGCAAAGTTCAATTGACTGTGACGGATATGCTTTAGACGTCGACTGCTATATCAGTCAGCGTCACATAGCATGTCCAATTGCATTTGCTTGTGACAGAGTGGCTCTAGACGTCGACTGCTATGTCAGTCAATGTCACAGTGTATGGTCCCATTGCATTCGCTGGAGACATGACTGCTCATGCATCCCATACAAAATACGAGTGTCAACCAAGGTCCAGGGAGTGTCCGCGAAAGGGTTAAAACATATTTAATGAGTAGAGAACAGTGCGTAGAAATAATCCAGTATTGCCCAACAACCAAAACTTTTGAAAATTATAGATCGGTCAACAAAATAAATAATTTTGGTGTGCCCCAAGGGAGCATTCTAGGCCCGCTCCTATTTTTAATGTATATAATCTGCCCAAAGCTGTTACCCCACAAAAATGTATAATATTTGCTGATGATACTACCATAGTCATCGGCGGTACAGATATATCAAATTATGAGGAAATTATAAATGAAACTTTATCTAAAACTATTACATGGCTCACAGTAAATAATTTGAAAGTAAATTTAACCAAAACTAAATATATGCAGTTTAACACTTACCAAGGTAATCCTCAAAATTTAAAAATACAATTTAAAGATGATCCTATTATAAAAGTAGACAGCTCTTTATTTTTGGGCATAAATATCGATTCTCACTGTAATTGGAAAAATCATATTGATTACGTTTGTGCGAAGGTCAATAGCTTTGTATATGCCTTGAGAAGGGTCAGACAAACAGTCTCAAAACAGGCAGCATTGACTGCTTATCATGCCTACGTTAACTCAATCTTAAGATATGGTATCTTGATATGGGGAAATTCGACAGACATTGATAAACTTTTTATTGTGCAGAAACGTTGCTTAGGAACTATATTCGGTCTGAAGCAAACTGATTCATGTCAGCCCTATTTTAAACCCTACAAGCTACTCACATTGCCCTGCATTTATATTTTAGACACTTGTATATTTGAACATAAACACAGAGATATGTTCCAAAGTAAGCAAGACAAGTCCTATCAAATTAACAATGGTTGCAAAAAACTGTAACGTGATGTGCATAAAAATCTACAATCAATTGCCGAATGTGTTTAAATAACTTCAGGAAAGTCGTGCAAAGTTGGTTGGTTGAAAATAGTTTTTATAGTATTAATGAATTCTTTGATTTAAGCAAAAATAATACTGGACATGCATGACTCACTTTTTAAAAATATTTATTATACATACAATTTTGACACTGTTTTTATGAAGTTGACCTTAATTTTTTAATTATATAATTTAAGTTTATTGACATTTTTTATTTGTTTTTATTATTATGAATTATTAATCAACATTTTTAAACATCTTGACATTTTAAATTAAATTTTGAAATATTAATATCCTATTTATATCACTGACATCTAAATTTATTTAAGAATTTTAGTGTGACTTATTGTAAATGTGATTGTTCTGTGTAATGTGTATGCGCCTGAAAATGTAGTGTTAAATGAGACTATATTTATATGCAAAATCAACTGCAAATGTACTTTAATTCATAAGGTACAGTAACCAAAGATGACCCGGTTCTCAAGATAGCCCACATTCAAAAACCGTAACTTTTCATTTTCAAAATAATTTGTTGTGGAAATACCGTTTACTCTCATAGATCACGAGGCACCTGTATCCGAATACTAACACGCCGCTATTTTGTCGACAGCTGTCACTTCTCAGTAACGTTTCAACCGGGAGTTCGTTTTATTAAATCACACGCGCATTTTTTTTAGAAATTTTGATAAATTAACGCATTTTTTAAAATTTGATTATTTAACCTTTTTATTTGGGCTTCAATACATTAGATTCGAGTAAAGTTACATTATTTTATTGGGTTGAGGAATAATTTCGTAGCTTTTATGTTTTCTTTTGTCCTAATACGATATGTTCACTATTTGAAAAAGTTTTTATATTTTTTTGACAGAGCTTTCTCTGCTCTATAAAACTGCTAATCATAAATTTTTCAGCTTTAGTATCCAGGAGGTAAAAATTCAGCAAATGGGGGGTGGAGATCTTGCATGACTCTCGGCTTCGGCGTCTCTCCTGGAGCTACCCACTCTTTTCCTTGTTTCAAATTTACGTAGCGGCACCATTTCTCATTTCCCGTGACGATTCGGTATAAAAACGTTTCTTTTGACCACTCGGTGGCGGAAAAGATGTTGAGAAGCAATTTGAAGGCGCTTCTCTTTGTTGTTTTCAGTCAGTTCTTGGGACACCCAAGCTCCCAATTTTTGGGAAATTCCCATTGAATGAAGATGACTGAGATTCGTCTTATGATTGTAGTTCATTTGTTGGGCTAGTTCACGGCTTGTTTGGCGACCGGCTTGTCCTTAAAAAGTGCTTTGAGACGCTCCTCATCGAATTCCACAGGTCTTCCGCTACGAGGCGAGTCGTCGGTGTCAAGGTAACACTTTTTGAACTTGGCAAACTATTTCCGTGCTGTGGACTCACCTATGACACCGTCTCCGTACACGTCACAAATACGCTTCCCGGGGTACTTTGTTAGCCTTTTGACCTCGATAGAAAGCAAAAAAAAGCAGATGTCGAAAATGCAGATTCTTACCTCCTGGATACTAAACCTGAAAAATCTATGATTAGCACAGTTTTGTAGAGCAGAAGGAGCTCTATCAAAGAAATATAAAAACTTTTTTAACCCTTTCGCGGACACTCCCTGGACCTTGGTTGACACTCGTATTTTGTATGGGATGCATGAGCAGTCATGTCTCCAGCGAATGCAATGGGACCATACACTGTGACATTGACTGACATAGCAGTCGACGTCTAGAGCCACTCTGTCACAAGCAAATGCAATTGGACATGCTATGTGACGCTGACTGATATAGCAGTCGACGTCTAAAGCATATCCGTCACAGTCAATTGAACTTTGCTATTGAATGGGACATCGCTGCTATAGCATGCGCCGGCCATAGAAGTTCTGTCACATTATTATTCTTGCAATACGTACAATATGTCAGGCCGGTCTGGGACGTCGACGGCTATACCAGATATGCTCCATGTTTTTGGTAAAAAGGATACTTTAACGACACGACGGGTATAACATTCAGTCTAATAAATACGAGTATTCTTTAAATTAATCATAGAAATAAGTTTAAAAACTGAAAATTTGTAAAGTAATGCAAAGTTGAAATAAAAGACAAGTTTAAATTTGTGTAAGTCGTTATATTTTAACACAACTTGTGTTTTCTAATAGAAAAGTAGAGAAATATTGGTGTACTCAAACTTAAATTGGGGCCCAATGTCGTGTGAATCGAATGTAAATTTAGGTATAGGTTCTGTACTGTCATACCAGACATCATCAGGCACCGGGGGCGAAGACGGCTGGTGACAGCGGACGGATTCTAGTTGTCCTAAAATCTGTTGTATGGCCGGTTGTTCTGTAACTTGTTGTAAGTCCGGTTCTCTTGAGAGTTGTTGTATGGCCGGTTGTTCTGTAACTCGTTGTAAATCCGGTTCTCTTGAAATTTGTTGTATGGCCGGTTCTTCTGTAACTTGTTGTAAGTCCGGTTCTCTTGAGAGCTGTTGTACAGCCGGTTGTTCTGTAAGTCGTTGTAAGTCCGGTTCTCTTGAGAGTTGTTGTATGGCTTGTTGTTCTGTAATCATTTGTAAGTTCTGTTGCACTGTTATTTGCTGTAAATCCGCTTCTCTCGTAACTTGTTGTAAATCCGGTTGTCCATATTTATTTGTAAATGTTGTTTACCTGGTCGTAAAGCCGTTTGGTTTGCAGTTTGTTGAGTGCAGTATTGTTCTGATTGTTTTGATATTATTTGCTGTTCATTTGAATTACGGTCTACATTAATCGCGTTTTCTGAACCTGGCAATTCCTCGGGTGAAAATAGGTGATTATAGTCGTGATCGTGACTTAATGAACGCATTCTAGCTCGACTTTCAGGGTGGGGATCAGCTTGTTGGACATCTGCACGGTGAACTAAAGCCTTAATTCGCATTGTTCCACGTTGAATAGATTCACACGATGTCGTTGATCCGTCACAGTCTTCATTAGATCGTAATTTTGATCAGATCCATAGTCGCCGTCCATATCACTAAAAGGATCGTGCTCAGAACTATCGTTTTCCTCAGGTATTTGAGTTTTATCATCATCAGTTGACTGCTTATCCTCCTCCGTACCACAAGACAATTCATCTGACGAAGCCTCCTCAAACAAACGGAGAATCTTTTCATTTTGAATTTCGTACGGGTCCTTTGATTGGCTGGTGCCCTTGCTTCTTTTTTGAGACATCTGGAATTAAAAAAACATATTGGGGTCATCGCTGCACAGCGCAGCCTGTATTAGACCGGCAAACAGACGGCCCTTTGGAAAATCCTCGAGGCAGGCCTATATTCAGCAGTGGACGGCTTGTATCTTTTATGATGATAATTGAGGTCATAAACACATATTCTACAATGAACTAAATCGACACAATAATGTTTGATTTGAAGCCTCAAACAGATATACCTACAGTAGTTCCATGGTATATCTGGTGCTATCCCGGTTACAGCATCAAGTCAGGAGCCTAATATTCTTACGTCATCATCAAACGAAAAGTGAGTGTGCGAAATATCAAAGTTCTACAAACTCTAAAAGCTTATAAAAAAATATTTGGCAGATTTAATTCATAGTAATCTACCTACTCTTTGTAAAGGAAAATAATAGGTAATAATAAGCTGTTAAGAGCTCAAACAATCGCAGAATGATCTGTTGTATTGTTATTTTACTAAATAGTTATTGATAAAACTAATTCATACAGAAAAAACAAGATTTTATCTTACTTACATTTCCGTTAAATTTGGCGCGAAAAGCGTTCCTCCATAGACTTCCCCCTGGCGCACTTGGCGCGTGACTGAAGAACGCTGCATACAACAATGACTGCTATAGCCGGCGCGTCACCCAAGGGAAGAGGTGGGAGCGCGGGGAGAGGTGTTTTGTGCGCGTAATGAAACCATTAAATGTGACACCTGTGGAGGTGCGAACATCACAGGAGTGACACCGTATATTGTAGTCTAACATATTTGTTTGGGGAGAGGATTGCTCAAACCGTTTCGCCTGTAGAGCAAATCAAATGACGACGAGTAAAGCAGCCCCGTCACTCTGCATTCTCCGAAGTCGGCGGTTATAGTCGGCGCGTCCGCGAAAGGGTTAAATAGTAAACATATCGTATTAGGTCAAAAAAAAACATAAACGCTACGACCTTATTCCTCAACCCAATATTTCATATTTGCTGTTTATGGAATACTTTTACTGTTGTAGGGTAGGTCCCCTATGAAAGCCTACCCAATGGTTACCAAATAAGGTCCGAAATAATGATGCGCGTAGTTCCTGAATAACAATAGATGTCATTATGATTAAAACATAATTCTATGTTTTTTTCTTCTTATTTTATAGGCCTGTTTAGTTACTTTTTGTTAAAGTTTATTGAAGATAGTTTTTAAATAAAGTTATAATAAGGCTCAAGAAAAATAATGATTGAAAACTGATTACTGTTTTTAAAACTTTATTGATTTGTTTTTGTTACAGGTTATTTGTAGATTTCAAAACTATGCGTGTTTTTTTGATTTCGAAAGATTTTTTGGTTTTATAGCAATTTTAAATTTTGATAGTTTTAAGATGGCCCACGCGTCATATTTTTGTCAATTTTTTGTATCAAGTGAGTAAAACTGAAAGACAACTTAATATGATAATGAATCTAGGAAACAAAATGTATGAAACTAGATATTATTAAAAATATACACTAAAATGAAATGGGCTATCTTAGGACACCCATAGCCTAAGAAGGCCCATTGTAGTGATTTTTTAATTTGATTTTTCTCATAAGTACCGAATAAAATAAGGATGAAATTTGAATTTTCATTTCATTAATAAACCAAATATATAGTTGCGACTTATTTTATTTATTGAATAATTGAGGTTTGAAATTAGGGGGGCCATCTTTGGTTACTGTGCCTTATACACAATAAAGAAATTTAAATTTAGAAAAAAAATGCAGTATGATAAAGTTACACTGGAAACACACTCACCGTCTGAGAAAGCTTTGTTCCGGACGGACCTCGCGTGGGCTCTGTCTTCCGGCCTGTTGAGGTTTCTGAACGGTTGGTTCAGCGCAACTATATGCATCGAGAAACCAAATACAAATATAGCCAACACTGCTAAGAATCTCCCTAAGTCTTTCATCAGATCCCCAATAATAATTGCCCAAGGACCGAATAAGTGGTGGAAAGACAGGAAGTCCAATATCTGGACACAGGCTAATAGAAATGAAAGGGCAAAGCATTGATTTCTACAGTACATCAATGTTGGCCAGTACCTGGGTTGGATGAATATCCACCCCACAACATGGGTAGCTACACCTATCATACCTAACAATAAAACAGCTATTTTGATCCACCCTAACCCTGATTTATCACTGGGATCGGTCAGTTCAAATAAAAGAAGACCGCTCAACCAAATGAGCAGCATCCACTCGTACCACGTGGGTACCAAACTAGCCCGAAATATAGAATTATTTATAGGAGTTATTGCTACTAAACTTAACAATACCATGAGGTATATGTGAGAAGTGAGATACGACATGAACTTAATGATTGGAACCTTATTATATTTATGGCCTAGTGGAAGAGAGAACACCAGCCAAACTGGCGGGCAGATTATGAAACCGAAGAAAAGGAACATAATTTTGATGCCTGTCCATTTGAGGCTCCCCCGCCAGAGTTCCTGAAAACAACGGAATCATTACAATCACACATACTATATATTTTTTTATAATTTTAGATGTATGGAGTTACCTATTTTTTACCTGAAGATATCTCTGCACGACTGTGTGCGCTATGACTTCTTTCTGTTCATTCTCAATTAGTACATCGAGGAATTCGATGTTTCTGTTATCTGTAGCAGTAAGTATATGTCCCGCTGAGTCGGCACCTGCAGCTAGTGCTAGCAGTTCTGTAGCCATCGCTTCACATTGTTTTCCCGCAGCTATAAGGTCTTTGGCACGCTCCTTTTCCTGTTACGGCGAACAATGGATATTGAATATTTATACCTTTGGGTATTGGTGACAAGTTACAAAACTTATTATATGTCAAGATGTCCGTTGACCTGTTGCGTGACTTTAATAAATGTATTAAGTATAAGATTTTTTAATGCGCAGTGTATAAAATGATGTTTTGTAGTCTTCTACAGTACCAGGTAGTGGTGTGAATATAATTTTTCATCATATTGGCTAGTTTCATTTTTACTTGCATGTTTAGTATGAAATATTTTCAGTTTACTTACCTTGGTAGACAAATTGATATAAATGTTGGAAAGTTTTGCAGCTGTATCGACCGGCGCCGGTGACACCAACACAAATTCCTCTATCGGTATATTGTTATGATTCTTCGAACACACCATCAAGTTATACACGAATCTCTTATCGTCCATCAACGATTGCGTATCGTGCTCTTTATGAAGCAAGTACTCTAACACATCGTTGTGGTTCTCAGAGGCAGCAAACCAAATCGGAGCACAATTTAAGTTTGTCTCACTTTTAGGCGAAGCACCAGATTCACACAGTAATTTGACAACATTCAAATGACCAGCTTTTGCAGCACAATGTAAAGGTGTCCAACCGTTTTTGTCTGTGGCGTTTATTTCAGCCCCTTGGCCAAGTAATACTTCGACCATTTGGTAGTGGCCATGCGTAGATGCTATGTGCAAGCCTGTCTTGCCGTGTCGATCTGTGCTTTGGAGTAGTTCTGCTGATCTGCTGAGGAGGAGTCCTACAATGGACATGTGGCCCCCAAAGCAAGCCAAATGAAGGGGGTTGTAACCCTAAAATAAAATAATAATCTGTTAAAAAACCAGGAAACCAGGTTTATTGTGAATGTTTTGTTTTCTGAAACGGTGTACGTCATCTGTCATCTGGATCTTACGAATATTTTCAGTAAAATGTTTGAGCAGCATAATTTATTTTTTTAAGTAAAATTCAAGTTGCTTAATAGTAAAAATAATATTTTTGAGCTTATTTTTATCCAAATTCAAGTAAATAATAATATAAATTTATCATTAACAGAACATACATTTTCATTGGTAGCTGCATCAACTTGCACCCCAGCAGAGTTAAGCAGTAACCTCACGACATTCTCATTGCCATTGTAAGCGGCTAAATGTAGTGGCGTCAGACCAGACTCGGCGCCAAGTTCAGGGACTAATGATGCTCCTGTAGGAGCTTCCGATTTGACAGTCCCAGGGACGTAAGATAGGAGTTCTCGGACCGTCTCTGTAATAGCAAGCAAATAATGGATATTTGAAGTATTAGATATTGGTACATGTTCCAAAAATGCTCTAGTATTAATTCTTAAGATAGATTGTATTGCAAAAAGCTAAATACCAGGAATTAAAATTCACCGAAGATATCTTCCTCACGTGCGTCATACAAAGCAACAAATTACTACTCACCGGCTTGTCCATAATAAGCAGCTATATGAAGTGAAGTCAACCCTAACTTTTTACTCGATATCCTTAACGTATTTGTTGATCGCATAACATCCAACACATTTGTATGTCCATGTTCAGCTGCTAAATGTACAGCTGTCAACCCTTGTCTATTCTCATCTGTACACGATGCCCCAGCTCTTACTAAAGTCTTTACGACATCTGCGTGCCCTCCTTCTGCTGCTAATTGTAAGGCTGTGGATTCATTAAGTTTATTCCTTGCGGATATCACACCATTTCTATCAAACTTCATCAATTCTTCAATCACTTTCACTGATCCTTGAATAGCCGCTATGTGAGCACACGTGTTCCCGTCTTTAGTTGTCGCCATTACCAAGTTTGGATGTTGTTGTAAAAACAATTGAACAACTTCAGAGTTATTGTTCTGAGCCGCAGCGTGTATTGGTTTTTCACCATTTTCGTCAGTCGCATCGATATTTGCTCCCAATTCTAGTAAGAGTTTGCATACTTCCATTTGGCCACTAGCTGCTGCCAAGTGTAATGGAGTCTGTTTTTTCAAAGTAAGAACGTCAATCATAGCATTGTGGTCTCTTATTAAAAACTTTACTAAATTCGCATAGCCGTTCATTGCTGCTAAATGTAGCGCTGTCCTACCGTTTCTAGCTTTTGAGTTTATAAAGGCTTTATTTGTTAGTAAGGCGTCACAAACTTGTATGTAGCCATGCTCGGCAGCTAAATGTAACGCTGAACGACCCTCTACATCGAAAACATCAACTCGCGCATGGTTATTTAGTAAATTGTTAACAAGTTCCATATGTCCTCTGTTGCAAGCTATTAGCAAAGGAGTCCATCCAACAGAATTTTGTCTGTTTAATGCTTTGCCTACGTCGCCCGCTGACATGTGAGTTATCATTTCCGTCATAACGTCATTGTTTCCGGCCATCGCACAAAAGTGAAATGCTGTGTCATGTGCGTGTTTCGTTTGAAGTGTCACATCCGCTTTATTTTCTATAAGACACTTTACGACTTCTCTATCGGCTAGCGGTATTTTTACTTCTTCTTTCGTAATTTTACAAGCGTAATGTAATGCTGTGGCACCTTCATCGTCAACAGCGTCAATGTAAGATGTAGAAACACTTTCACCTTTGTGGTCTTTAACAAACTCAATCAAGTGTCTGACTACGTCTGGTTTGCAACTCCGACACGCCATGTGAAGAGGGGTTTCACCACCCTGGAAAGAAACAACGCAATATTACTTATATTGGTTATATTTTAGCATAGCATAGCAGCATATACAATTGTATTTACATTTTCTTATTTCCGACTGAGAAACAATTGTTACTGTATTATTTTTTCGAGTTTGAAGCATATACCGAACATATTCGTATGCCAAGTTCTCAACGTACCTTGGTCTTTCTTAAAGGATCTCCTCCGTCTTCCAGCAACAACACTAAAGTGGCCAAGTTTCCAAACTTAGCTGCGACGTGAACCGGTGTCATTCCATCTTCAGTCGCTTTATTTGGTCCCGCGCCTGATTTCAGCAGCATTAGGGCACATTTGTCACCTGAAATAATATTTGTTTTTATTTTGAACTGATTATCTCTTAAATGTGCTCTGTTAATTTTTTTTATTTTGATACGAAAAAATGGGCGGTGTTAGTCTTCTTTGATATCATTCTATGATAACTAAATACTCTCAAAAGATAGACTAGACCTTTATAATTACTTTTGTACGTATTTTGAGAAAAGTGCAGTATTAAGTGAGATCTCTCATTAGTTTCTAACCTGGGTTTAGAAATATCTGTCGGAGTCGGTATATCTAAAGTATGCATATTTCAAAACGGCTTCAGGAGGGAAACGGCGCATTTACAAATTAATAATCGAAATTTACAGTCAGTAGAAACAGTCAAATATTTGGGGTTGTGGTTGGATAAATCCTTAAAATGGGGTAAACATATAAATGAGGTTAAAGAAAAAGTAATGAAATTTATGAACGTTTTGAAGATTCTATCGGGATCGGGTTGGGGAGTACATCCGATTCATCTTCGGCGGTTATATATCGCAATTGCACGTAGTAGGATGCACTATGCAAGTATATTTTTTAACAATAGCAGTAAGACTCATTTGGTTAAACTAGATAAAATACAGAATCAATTCCTACGAATCATCGGTGGTTTTATCAAATCAACACCCATACATGTTATGGAATCTGAACTATACCTCCCTCCTTTGTTTATTAGAGGCACTACCTAAATTTTGCACTGCCAAATTTTGGCTACAATGCTACTCTTTTTATGACAACGAAATTGTAGATCTAATAAATAAATTATATAGTTTGCGTAGTTCATTATACTGGCGTCGAAAGGAATTACCTTTGACCACTTTAATTCATGAGAAATTTCAAAATTCATGTATGTATAGGAGTTATCAGTTGGAAATGTTTTCGTTAGATACCTGGATTAGCAGTATTAATCTACGAGAATCCATTTTTTCATCTATTGATTTAGTTACAAATAGCAAATGTAGTTATAACAAGATTAATTTGAAACAAATTTGTATTGACTATCTTAATTGTAATTATGCCAATTTTTATTCAATTTATACTGACGGTTCGATCTGTGATAGTGCGATCGGTGCAGCATTTTTTGACCCCTAGACCAATGTTCATTTTAAATTCAAAATTACAAATAGAATGACAATTATGTTCGCAGAATTAGTTGCTATTCTGGAAACCTTATCCTATATAAAGTCTATAAATTTTAATAACTTTGTGATATTGTCGAATTCAAAAAGTGCACTGTGCAACATGTGGCTCGGTGTTCCTCGAATTTACGAGGTTACCCGATTGCCTAATTAATTATTAGCACTCTCCAAGATTTAAAAAATAATAATAAAAATGTAATTTTACAGTGGATACCGTCCCATATTGGTATCGTAAACAATGAGAAAGTTGATATTTTGGCAAAATTGGCTGCCGATGATGGTGAAATTTTCTTTTGTTTACCTTATTTTTATGACTATTTCCATTTAGCCAAACAACACTGCTTTAGTTTATGGAAAAAATATTTCGATAGTAGATCTCTCACAAAAGGTATATGGTATAAAACTATCCAACCACAGCTACCTAACTATACCGGGATCGATGGTGTTTCTGATATGGGTCGAAATGAGATTGTAATGGCTTTGCGCCTTCGCTCCGGACACATTCCCCTTAACAGTTTCGCTTTTCTGATGGGCAAAGTGAATTCCCCAAACTGTACAGAATGTAACAAAATTGAAGATGTTTTTCATGTTCTCGTGGAGTGTGTCCGAAATGAAGCAGAGAGAACGCAGTTTAATTTGTTATATAGTTTATCTTACTTGGACGTCGGACTGTATAACAGTGTGTTGGCTAGTCCGACATCCAAAGAAGCCAGGGCCCTTTATTTTATGGTTAAAAAAGCTGTAGATTGTAGATAATGTTAATTATTATTTGCTGATGTGTAAGATGTTGGAACTATCGGGGTGACATTTACATTTTATGAAAAAACCCCGTTTAAATAAAGATTAAAAAGAAAAGTGAAATCTCTCACTTATTTTTCTAGATAAGTATTTAGTGTCATATTGTATTAACTCATATGTGTATAAAAATCCTGTATTAATGGGTCAAAAATAAGATGATTACCTTCAGGAATCCTCGCAGCTATGTGCAGAGGAGTTTCCCTTTGCTTCCCACCTCTTATATGAACATCAGCTCCATATCCCAACAAAGTTTCCACTACAGCTGGTTTGCATGATTCAACTGCTATATGAAGTGCTGTATAGTTATCCTGAAGAAAATTATAAATAGATTTAAATGAATTATAACGTTTCCAAGGTTTACTACATTATTAATTCTCTACCATCATCATCAATAGTGTCACCAGTTACGTTTTTACCCCATTTATTAGCTTTTTGACAATGATGAATGATGAATGTTAAATCCCGATGGCCGGAAGAGTTACTGGACGTTCCTGGTCGAGACTAGTGAGGGACCGAGATACATAGAATGCAAATAAAAAAAGCAAACAGTGGACTAATGATCTGCTCAGAAAGATAGATAGAAAGAAACATCCCCCATCCCATTTCAAAGGTCGGCAACGCACTTGTGACTCCTCCGGTGTTGCGGGTGTCCATGGGCGGCGGTAATCACTTACCATCAGGTGATCCGTCTGCTCGCTTGCCATCTATCCCATAAAAAAAAAAAAAAAACATTAAGTCTCATAAAAACCACAGAGATATTGAAAGCTTACATTAGTCGTGACGTCAACACTTTCACCTTTCTGTAGCAAAGTGTTTATGATCCCGACATGGCCGTATCGCGCTGCTGTGTGTATACTCCTGGCTCCATCCTGAAACAACATAATTTGCTTCATTACTTACTGTGGAACTTTTAAGCAATGGAAAAAAGTTGTACCTACGGGTAAGTAGATATGAGTTTATAGAATTTTCAACGCGATTTTTTTTACAGTTTGACACATAACTACTTAGTTACGTACACACTTCGAGCCGCCATTTTTTTAAGATTCTCCCATTAATCACTTGACATTGGCAAAATGACTAATATGGAATGCCAAATAAAAAAGAAGGAAGGAAGGAATTAGTTACGTAGTTTGTGAGATCATTGTTATACTAAACGCTCAAGCCAATCTACACAACACACAGGGTGTGTGTTGTGTAGATTGTCTTGAGCGTTTAGTTATGTAGCGAGGACGATATCCAAGGCGTGCCTTTACCAGTATTTTTTTGTTGTTGTTACTTACTTATTGGTTATTTTATATAACAAAATAAGTAGGTGAAAATCTTTATACCTTAAACGTGACAGCGAAGTGTAATATCAGGCAATCGCCGTCTATACCTTGGGGCCCTACGGTTAATTGTGCAACTTTTAGTTGCTGTAGGTCTTTATGTTAAAATATACGACATTGATAGACGTTGCCTCTTTTATTTCTACGCTTCTAAGACATGTTTTAAAGTTACCTTTCATTACGGTCCACGACATTAAAATACCGACGAAGGTGCAAAAATATCAACTCAACATAAACTGGGTGGGCAATATCGCGTGACAAAGGGTTCATTAGAGAAAAACTCGATTTTGATGATTGCCTTACTTGCTAATTCACCTGCGATTGCACATTTCCAAGATTTTGTCGGTAGCCTTGCACAATTATATGGGTAATAGTGGGTAATAGTGACACTTTACTTACGTAAAACTTCGCCAATAAACAGTCCTTCTAATCCATTGAAACTTAATTTTCCATAAGATCCATTGTTTTGCAGATACTAAGCCCAATTTAATCATTGCTACACGGTATTAGCATTTTGATTGTTGGTCAAATGAGTAACGATATTAAGTATCAATTTCTTGTTGGCACCCTATTTTTCTAACTTAGGAATCAATACTATAAAAATCCCATCGTAATGCATCTATACATCCTATTATATAAGGAACATTTGTAAAAAAAAAACATTTTCTATGTTCAATGATTTAGGCTGTGCGTTTCTGTCATTCAACCACGCTACTATTTTAAAGGTATTTTATAAAACTCTTGAAAATTTAGCTAGAACAGTTCTTGTACTTAAATAAATTTATAAATCCATAAAACATTACACTGAAAATCCATAAAAGCGCCTTTTTATTTCCTCCACCGTCAAGGACGAACTTATTCGTTTGCTACGCTCCTAATGGATTGTTTGCTTCTAATGGACGGGAAACATTACCTATGCTAATTTTGACAAGTTCTTATTAAATAAATTAATGATTACCAATTCAAGTACCTTCGTTCTATATTTACATACCTACATGCACTGAAATTCCTAAAAAATACCTTAGTTATTAATGAAAGCAAATGACATGGCAATTTTGACCAAGAAATTAACTAAGTACCATATAATTTTATATAAAAAAATAATTTCTTACTTTAAAATTATTTGCTTTTACTTTCTGATTGTTCATAATTCAAGAGGAAACGATATAAATTTTATAACATTATACAGGATGTTTAAAAAAGTGCATTTGAAATTTTAACGGGTTACTCAGAATCATTAAGTAATACAGGAACAATATTGAAAAAATCCCATCTACAATTTTTTGATTAGTTTCCTATACAAATTCTTGATTCACTAAGTATTCAAATTTCAAAAAAGTTGTAGATTGGATTTTTCAATATTTTTCCTGTATTCTTTACTCGATTCTTCTTATCGTGTGGCACATTTAACCGTCCTATCCACAAGGTATACACGGCTGTTACCTAGTGTTGTCCTTAGCATCACCCGCGGTCACGTGTAGGGTATTTTAGATTTACACCTACAGATGTGTGCAACGCGACCATAATACACTTCTAGAAATCAGATGTACAGGTTACATCACGATGTTTTCCTTCACCGTTAAAGCAGTCGGTATGAAAATGCGCGCAAGTTTTGAAAAACTCATTGGTTCACTTGCTAGGATTTGAACAGGCCTCTGGTTAGGAGGACGGAATAACTACCTACCCGCTGCGCCACCGACGACGCTTACTGATTCTGATTAACCCTTTATCAAACGCACCTTTTTTAACATTCTGTATAAACCCACTAAAATAACAACTTTCCCCGCCGCCTGCCCTTTAACTGAACAGTCCCAAAATTGTATGTGGTTTGCTTAACAAAGAGCACCTTATTACATTTGTATTAAAATCTCCTTCGCTTGTTTATTCATGATAGCTTCAAGATCATAATCTCTTTGCTTTTATTTATGTTTTTTTTACAGCTACACAGCTGCAATAAAATCTTTTTTTGCTTACCTTGTTAGGCATGTGTAGATAAACTCCTTTCTTGAACAGCATCATGGCGCAGTCAGCGTGGCCGTTCAGGGACGCTATATGCATCAGAGTACTGCCATCCTTCGTTCTTTCGAAAATGGAAGCCTTGAACTTGTCTGCTAGGAGTTCAATGATCGCTGCGTGGCCGTTCTCAGCTGCTAGATGCATCGGTGTTCGATCTGGGGAAGAAAAAAAATTGAAATCGTTTAAACTGAATCTATTTTCAAATTTAATACAATTTAAATCTAAAATAAGATCTGAACTGCAAAATTCAAACATGATTATATCAGTTTTATCGTTAGTTGAGAACAACAGCATTGCCACTAATAGGGCACAAGAAAATTATTTATAGTAGTGCACAAGTCTCCCGTATGTCGGGAAGCTTAGACCAAATGTAAACGTTGGTCAATTTCAAATATCATTTTAACAATATTAATTTGGATAAATAAAAAAAGTGTTTCTTCAAACCTGTAAAAAATAAGTCTACAATAAAAAGTGCAAAAAATAAAATTTTGTGCTCTTGATTATGTAGATCACACCACTATTTCCTAGAAACCGCAATATTTCTTACAGCTTCCCATTTCTATAAAATCCGATCCATTAATTATAAACAGTTGATTTTAAGCTATGGATTGGTCTACATAAAAGGCTTGAATGATTTATATGCAATAAAGGAAGATGAATATTGATTAATGATATAAAGGAAGCGTATGACGATTGTATTTCCGGTGCAGTGAGTCATTGCGCACACGTTTACCGTTACTGTACGGACCATAGATGAAATAGAATATGGTATGAACGCGGCAGGTAATCAAGTTCCTTGAGAAAATGTCCAAAATTGTCTAAGGGATAACACAGAGGTGAAGGGTTGACCAGTGAATTTTCACCTTGTCCTTGGACAAGGGTCCTTGTCGATAACTGTGTCACCCTTGCCTGTATTCATACCTTTTCTCCGTAGCTTACGAAATATGCGAGGCAATATCATCTTCAAAATGCTTACCCTCGTTATCAGCAATAGCAGCATTAGCCCTCACTCCGTAGAAGTACTTGACCAGAGGCTCGTCACCCTCAGCGGCTGCTATATGCAGCGGGGTCTGTCCGGCACCGTTGACTGCGTCTACTGCAGCTCCATAATCCACCAGGATCCTGGTCATGTCTACGTCTCGGCGACGCGCTGCGAGGTGGAGGGCGGTGTCACCAGCTGGAGTCGTGGCCTAGAGTTATTAGGAATAGATAAGTGATTTTACACCAACTGACAAAGTTTATTGAATAAGAATATAGAAGTTGAAGTGACAATAGGCAATATCTTTATAGTTCGCAGAACTAATTAGTATGATGGAGACAAAGGTTTTCGAGTGGCGACTGTAGGCTGAAAGACCAAGTGGATTGATCTAGTCAGGTTTGCAGGAAGCCACTGGATGCGGGTCGCTCAAAACCGTGCTAAGTGAAATATTATGTTCAAAGTTTCACTTCTTCTGGCTGATATAATAAGTGATTGAGGTAAACTGAGGAGAACGCCGAAACATAAGTTTTATAATTGACCACGCTGAATACGTTAAAAACAACCGATTTCAACCGCTAAAACTCCAATTTTGCTATGTTTTTGTTAATTTTCTCAAAAACCGCTGAACCGATTTCGATA
Source organism: Coleophora deauratella (assembly GCA_958295455.1). Lineage (NCBI taxonomy): Eukaryota > Metazoa > Arthropoda > Insecta > Lepidoptera > Coleophoridae > Coleophora > Coleophora deauratella. Next base: position 14,522,392 of record OY282396.1, on the reverse strand, counting down.
AAATTTATATGGGACCACTTGTGAAGTATACCCCTTTAAAAAAAAAACTAAATCGGTTCAGGCGTCTTCGAGTAATCGGTGAACATACATAAAAAAAGATTCCTATGAATTGAGAACCTCCTTCTTTTTTTGAAGTCGTTTAAAAAGGATTTCAAATTTAAAATTCAACAAAACTAGCAAGAAATTATAATTAAACCTACTTATCATGCACTGACAGCAGGTACTGTCTTTTCTCAGGGAGTTTTAAAGATATTATGTTTGCACTGATATCAACACGTGCATGGAGGCTAAAATCTTCAACATTTTCTAAATGTCCATCGAAGTTAATAGGTAAAACCTTTATATGTAACTTTAAAATTAAATCGACAACTTTGAATTGCGAATAAAACTGACTTGCTTAAAGAAAAAGTGGAACAAATTCGTGTTGTCTATATTTATTAAGGTTTCATTTAGTTTGATGGGTGTTTTTGTTACTTACATCAAATGAAGCTTTATCTTTCTTAAACATGCAAAGAAAATTTCAAGAACATACAAAAACTAAAACAATATACAAAGATATAAGCAGGTAATAAGGCAAACAAACAGACCAATTGAAAAGGATAGCACAATCTACGATAATTACATAACCACAGATAACATTTATTTTACTGACTACATATTTGTTTATCAAACAAAGTTTTTGGTTGACTTAAGTTTTTTTTTATCTAAGAGTAAATAAAATATTAAAATTTAAAAAAAATTCAAATTACAAAACGGCGATGCAAACCATTGCTATAGCATTATAGCAAGGTGTTCAATGAAACTCCCTTTATTGTAGAGCATAGGAGATCAGATCACAAATCATGCCAAATCTTTAATAAAACAACGTAGAATCCTATAGTTGAAATACTGATGAATGAAAAAAATATATCTTGTGTATATTTTTTTGATTTCATTTGCATGCAGATCAAACTCCGGCGGAAACTTTTGATTTAGGATTGTTTATTGCAAACTATAGCTTGTGGTTTCTGCCTACATCTATAGGAAAAAGGCGTACGTAGAAACGTAGTACGTAAGGTATTTCAAGTGAATAGTCTAAATACTGTTAAAACCTAGGTTATTTAAGTTACCTTGAGTTGCTCAGCGGTCTGCGCGCTGAGCAGCTCTCGCACCATGCTCTGGTTGCCGGCTTCCACCGCCAGCAGCAGCGGTATCTTGCCCCTCTGGAACACCATGTCGCGAATTAGCTTTTTCCATTCCTTCTGCTTAGCGCGTTCCTTGTTCAGCTCAACGAAACTGAGCTCGAGTTTTTGTAAGTCTTTCCCCTGCAGCGCCAAGTTGGCCGGCGGACTGCGGGCCCCGTTACGCGCGCTATCCGCCTCCCGATCCCGATTCGCCGACATCGTGACTGTCTCGAGACTGCATCGAAGCTAACTCCGTACAGCGCAATGGCCGAACGACAACTCACGCTAGCTGCGGCTTGCCAAAACACGAAGCTCCCAAACTGTGACACCGCAGACAGTAATTCGCGAGGGCGAGCAATCTTCGATGGCGGTTCGACAGAACATAAAATTGAACTAGATTCGTGCACACCAAATTGAATAACACGGAACACGTTACAGGCTTAAGCGCCGATGCGGCGCGATACGTACTTGCTGCTCCATTGCCGGTCTACGAGTATTCACAAAGACCTCCCGGAGGCATTGCGGCTGCCTGCTCAGCTAGTGCCCGAGGACCGACTGCGACGGATTGTTATAAAATTACTAATTTTGAATTTCACCGCTGACGTTATAACTAATATTCCGCGAGTGATTTGCATTGTAAATTCGCGTTGTGACGTTTGGCGAGGGCTAAAGCTCGCCGGATAATTAGCTAGTTTCTATTCGCGGGGCGAGGGAGGCAGGGTTTTAGTGTGGCTTTAGTTTTAACCCCATTTCCTTGGATCGTTGTATTGGAATGCCCTAGACTTCGGCCTTGGGGTAAAATTTAGTCTACAATTAATATTCGTCTAGAATATAAGTAGGTTGCGTAACAAGCAGACGCATGTGGCAAAAAGTTGGACTTATTACCGGGTTCATGGGATGTTTGTGTTGTTTACAGAGGTTTTGGGGGTTTCCTGAACCGGCGTCGTTGGTGCCAGGTGGTGCCAGATGGCGGTGCACGCGAACTAATGCATCTCTACAGCTCAATGCCTCCTCGATAGACCCAATATCAATACGGACAAAGTTTAAAATCGTGTACACTGGTAGTCTGAAGAGACTCGTCTGTATGACGTGGTCACGCGCCGTTAAGTTCTAAACTTTTTATATCTTTATTTGTTTTGTAACTCTGCTGCCAAAGTTTGTTAGACTTTGAAGCTGATTGACTTTAATAGGTAGGCAGCTACGTCGGATGCTTTATTCAAGTTGAATTTGAATTTAGTGGTATAAACTAAACCTTTAATACGTTAAAACATCTCACTTAACAACTACAATTTTGCTAATTATTTTTTGCTCTTGTTAATTTGCTAAAACGTACTGAACCAGTTTATATGGTATACAGCCGTAGACTCCGAATCCATCTAATATCAGAAGAATCCACAGATTTTTTTGTTTACAATATACAGGGTGGAATTCCTTATTATTGGCCATATCGATTAATATCACAAAAGTACTCATAAAAGTACAGGATGTTATTTTTTCGGATTTGAGCCGGTTCGATTCCTGGGTGTGACAAGGGTATTTTCAAAAATCTTTGAATGTAGTTTTGCTTCCTTTTAAAAATAAAAGAATGTTTCCTTTTAATAAAATTTGCTATCTCCACTATTTAGAGTACTTTCTCTCCAGGTGGCGTTCCAACATTCCACCCTGTATATTAAAAACTTCAATCAATTAATGGCATCTGCATCTATAACAGATGATTCACTGCAGTGTATTGGTGTAACTTAAATTAAGCTTACAGAATCATTAAATCAGAGACTTACGTTAACAACTCATGTCGTCTGAGAACGTGTGAGAAGTTTTCAAGCCGTCTTCAAGGCTTCTGACATGGCATAACGACTGATATAACCAGTGATAGCAACCGGAACCAATGAGAAGCATAGAAACTGCCAAGATAAATGTCAGTAATAGTCCAATACTGGTTATGACCGTGTTTGTAGCCAACGCTATCACGCAAGCCACATTGATTACAACCGAATCAGAGACTTAAAATTGTATTACTCCTATAAGGAGATTGTTTTATTTCAACTGGTTGTCTCTGGAAGGTCAACCTTCGAGAGTTTTTCCTTTGGCCGGCACCAACCAGGCATTCAGGGAAGCAAAATAAAGTTTTTTTTTAATAAGTCGTTTTTCCATTGATCAGTAAAAACGATGACAGGCGAAGGGCTACGTCATCGTTGCTCCGGTGCTCGTGCCTTGCGGGCCAATGGGAAAACGCTCATTTAAGTGTTGGAAAGTTCTTGACTTACCCCATCTGGACGTAGTCGTATGTCCTTTCCTGCTGCAGTGAGGAGCGCCCTGAGGATGCTGGTGGCAGTGCCTGTCTGTCTGCTGGCCACCAGGTGGACTGCGGTCTGCTGCCGACTCTATTGAATACGGATTTACATTTATTATATTATATTAAATTAACATTTTTATTAGACAGTGTAAGTTTATTTATGGTAGCGACACGTAAACTTAATTTCGAAAATACATTATAAAATTCATTAACAAAATAAAATATGCACTGTGTCCCTTGATAATGTGCGGAAAAGAAAAGTGGTGAAATAAGAATGAATTTTATCGAAAAATAAAAATTTAAAATCTGATTTTTTTTAAAAGCCACCTAAATATTTCAAACTTCTTGTGTTTATTAGCTTAGAGCTATTAAAAAGTTAAGGTTTTTTTTATTATAAATATATTTTTGTCCATAAAATAAAATGAATTCACTCTTTTTCGTTTGTGCACTTTACTGCCGGACCCACTAGTTCCATAGTTCTATAATTCTAAGTAGTAATTAGGATTTCTAAACCGAACCCAAAATGAGTTTCACCCAGCGCTCAGAGCCGTGTAGACCAGGCTTTCAGGTTTGCCTGCTAACATCTTCAGTGTGCCACTGGGCTGCATTCTATACCACAATGATATACGGACTTTTGCGCGAGATTGAAGATAAGCTGCCGACGCGCGCTTCCGCAAGCATGGCTGCAGGTTACAGGCAAATGACGTAGATGAATGGAGCTCAGGAAATAAAGCGCTTCCATTATTGTCTGTGATATGAATATCCATTATTGTCTGTGATATGGCTGTGATATGAACAATTTTTGTTCGAAATAAAGAATTATTATTATTATTATTATCTTATTTTGTGATTTACAAAGGAATAGCTAGAAGACGGAGGTTTCTTGATGTTCCTCTTAGCATCACAAATGGTCAAGTGTAGAGCACTTTACACCTACGGACCTGTGCAGGCAGTGCAACGCGACTTACCTATGAACGTCTAGTAGGTAATGAGGTTACCTCACGACGTTTTCCTTACCGTTAAATCTATTGATTTGTTATTAATGTAAGTTTGCCTATTCAGTTTTGAATTTTTTTCTGACAGTACCGTTAATCGTGCCACTCGTTAAGAAAAAGACAGTTCAACAAATTGTCTAAAAGGAAGACATGTACCCCGCCAGTAGCGAAAGGGTCGACTCCTCTCTTCGACAGCAGAAGCTTGACGATGTCCTCACGTGAGTACATTGCCGAGATGTGCAGTACATTATAGTTGTCCTGGAACAAGGAATGAACATTTACAGCTGTTTTGTTAATTGTGACTAAGGCCCTGAGCGAACTACAGACTTTTAATTGGCCGATAGTTTAGTTGATCATATACTAAACCAGTATGAAGTGAGTGAGCCTACTTACGGATAAAAAAGGATGAAACGATAATATCAATTTAACTATCCGGCGACTGAATATCTATTATATATGCATAGTGCATTTAGAGGATAATTAATATATTTTAAATAAATTGTAAATTATAAATTTTTATGGTATCGATATTTCTAAAAAAAGTTTACACAGATAAAACAATGATACTTGGCTGGTATTTTGACTAACTTTGTGTCAATAACAACAACAGAATAGCTTAGATTAAGGATACCTGTTTATTCGACAAGAAACCAATTTTATTTCAAACATACATCTATCTTGATTGTATAAAACGTATCATATACAATTATACATACAGGATGTTGTTTTGGTTGATATCCCTCATTTCAGGGGCCATTGTGTACATAATACTGATAACAAAAAGAAATAAAAAAAACCGGCCAAGTGCGAGTCGGACTCGCGCACCGAGGATTCCGTATAAATTCATAATCACACATGTCTTGAACTCTATATTTTTTATATTTGAGTTGATTGAATGAAAGGTAATTTGCGGTTTACGATTTATGACGTATTAAAAAAAACTACTTACTAGATCTCATTCAAACCAATTTTCGGTGGAAGTTTGCATGGAAATGTACATCATATCATCATTCTCCTGCCCTTATCCCAATCATTTGGGGTCGGCGCAAAATGTTTTCTTCTTCCATACATCCCTTTCAGCTGTCATCTCCGTACTCACACCCTTTCGACACATAAATGTACATCATATATTTTTTCTAATTTTATCATTCTCTTATTTTAGAAGTTATAGGGGGGGACACACATTTTACCACTTTGGAAGTGTCTCTCGCGCAAACTTTTCGGTTTAGAAAAAAATGATATTAGAAACCTCAATATCATTTTTGAAGACCTATCCATAGATACCCCACACGTATAGGTTTGATGAAAAAAACAAATTGAGTTTCAGTTCTAAGTATCCCCCAAAATCGATTGCTTTTTTTCTATTTTTGTGTGAAAATCTTAATGCGGTTCATAGAATACATCTACTTACCAAGTTTCAACGGTATAGTTCTTATAGTTTCGGAAAAAAGTGGCTGTGACATACGGACGGACAGACAGACAGACAGACAGACAGATAAACAGACAGACAGACAGACATGACGAATCCATAAGGGTTCCGTTTTTTGCCATTTGGCTACGGAACCCTAAAAAGCTCATAAACAATATTTGGAAGTCGAACCCTCGAGGTGAGCGAGTGGACTAACCCAAAGTATTTATAATTCAATGATTCGGTGATTGGCTGACTTTGTATATGGTGAGTTCAAACATTTTTTGTTCGATTTTAGTAAAGTGAGAAAAAAATATTGCTAATTTCGCTACTGCTTATGTTACCTCCTTTACGGGGATAACTTTCGAAAACTAAAAGCTTGTGTTATTCTATTTGTCAACAAAAACGAACCGCAAACCGCATTTTCATTTCTACACAAATGCCGCTCATCACATTTCGATTCAACTTTAGTTATTTTCCATATCACATGAACATGAGTTATGAACAAGTGAGTAGTGAGTTGCGAACATAAAACAGGGTAAGTCGGCTTATAGATTTTATTTGCATCGTGTGTTTGACTCGGCTCGCGTGCACCGGGCTGGCTTCCTACCGCTTGATGTATATTAGACGTGCCCTACTGTATAAACTACATAAGCAGTGTGCAAGTACGGATTTAGGTGATAATTTTGGGGGGCTCGAATAATCTCGCCAGAGCTTAGACGATATTCTTTTATTTTTATGGCAGAGGTGGCAAACGAGCAGACGGATCACCTGATGGTAAGCGATTACCGCCGCCCATAGACACCCGCAACACCAGAGGAGTCACAAGTGCGTTGCCGGCCTTTGATATGGGAGTACGATCTTTTCTAAACTGCAAAAGGCCAAAATTTTTACAAAAGCTGTAACTGTTCAAGAAGTTACGCACTATGATCCAGGCCTTAAATACCTATACCAAGTTTTGTACTGTTTGAATATATTCCGTGTTCAATACAATTTAGGTGGATTAGTTAGATAGATAAAATAAAAATATCCACTATCCATTATTTCATCTAATTCTAAATAACATCAATTTAGAATAATAAAAAAATTACTCATTTATGTTTACATAGATACAAGGTAATTTTTAACGTTGTTATTTATTTTAAAAGTGATATAACAAAAGTTGTCACATTAGACCCGAGTAACACTTTAATATTCGCCATTAAATCCCACGCCAAATCACCTTATATAGCCTACTTTATCTGAATTCGTACCTGTGCACTGCAATTTTCTTCACAAAAGAAAATTAACTTGAATGCGTTTTTGTAGAGAGAGGCAATTAAATTAGTAAGTTGCGTACCTATCCTGCCGTCATAAGAAATATAATACAATATGGAGTTTCCGTTACGAAGTCGCGGGCATCAGCTAGTTATAAATAAATAAATATCCGGAACAAATCACACACGGCCATCTGGCCCCAAACTAGGATTCCCTGTATTATGAGGGTACTATCGCCGTCATTTTCACACGACGTTACGTAGCATTTCGTGGTTGATGGGTTTCCTTTTTTTACTTTAGCTGATGCTAAGAAGCAGGAATAAATCTTGAATGCATTTTTGTGTGGAGCGAGAGGCGATGTAATTAGTCTTTTATACCCCCTCTGTGGCGTAGTGGCTAGCCCATTCACTTCACGTCAGGAAGTCGCGGGTTCGATTACCGAAGGGGTCCAACTTTTTAGGACTTGGTTTGGTTATTGGTAGGACACATCAGAGCCCGCCTGGCTAGCTATTACCACTTTATCTGTCTTACCGCCAAACATTAATGTCAACAAAATTAATACCAAGATGCAGAAATGGAGCTGGAATAATTCATTATTTTCTAAATGCTCTAACATAGCTCTGACTCTGTTGCGTGCTGCCTCCATTTTCACACTTAGATGACGTTATGCCCCTTCGTGCCCCACAGTCGGTTCACTTATCAGCTGCGAACTTGAGTCAGTTAATGAATCAGCCAAGGGCTTGTGGGAGTCACAGAAAGAATGACCTTTAGATAAGAATTGGTCATTGAAAGTTGGACTAAGGGTGGGGGGCCTTGAGTGATTGTGTTTGCAATAAAGGTAATAGTTAGCAGTAACCAGCTCCATACAAAAATTCGTAGATTGACTAGACTATTGGGAGTTTGTTAACATGTTTGTTTGTTAGGATGTTTGTTAACAGTTTCCCATACTAAATCTTAATACTAAGTGAATCAAAAATTTGTATGAGAAACTGCAAAATATGTATAATAATAATAATAATAATAATAATAATAATAATAATAATAATAATAATAATAATAATAATAATAATTATAATAATAATAATAATAATAATAATGTTTATTGAATAAAAAGTGTACAAATTAAACATAAATTGCTAGAGATTTACAAAAATACAAAAGGTATTATGTGCCTGAACTAGGATAAACCTGTGCTTCAGGCAAAAAGTGCAGACATAGTTTCTTATGGACTAAAAATATCATAATAAACTACAAATATACTTATTATTAGTGAACAGTTTATAATATAACGTTTCTAAACCAAAAATAAATAATTTATTTAATTACCAACAGCATATGATATGTATATGATTTTTTCAATTTTTTTTTGTATTCGATACTTGATTCTGAGTAACCCTTAAAATTACAAACGCACTTTTTTAACAGCCTGTATACCCATATGGTTTTAAACTTACCCCTAACTAATATTTAGGGGCAAACCCGTGGGCAGTAGGTTATGAGCATAAATCGCGGCGGGTTATCGAGCCATCTCATGCCGTGATGAAGAAATAAAGGCAGAGCCAAACTATAGCTATAATATGGCCTTGTTATGATTTTGATTATGAGCGCGGGCAAAAGAGCCAGATTTACTGATGTTGGATGATGGATACTTGTAGGAAGCTACTGGACATTGGTATTTTGGAGAACTCTGTAAACCAATTATGACTAAATAGATATTATTAATTGTTGTTCAATCAATTATTTTCACACAACCGAGGCAAGAGAATAAGAGAGATAATTTAGAATAGAGAGAGAGAGAGAAAAATTGGGGGAACAAAAGCTTTTTACATTTTTAACAGGATTCATGTAGCCGTAAGTTTGCAACAATCATGTGTGAGGATATCTACCCGGGCAGGGGCTGTAGGCCTTAGCAACCTTTTGACTCTCCATACAGTTCGACCGAAAGATATACGTACTAGGTATGTTCATCTTTTTCTATTGTAGCATGTAGGACCGAGTATCTAGTGATAGAATAAATGAAAGTGGCACTGAGTCGCAGGCGACGATTTATTCCGACTTTCTGAGGACTCGGTTTGGTTGGTGGTAGGCCATTTTCTGAGCCCGCCTGGCTAGCTACCACCATCTTATCTAAGTCTTGCCGCCAAACATCGATGTTAATAACATTGATGTGTTCCGGCATGGAGATAAGATAGCCAGTTTCCCATTGCGTTGGGGAATCTTGGTAAACTCGCTTCCGTTTTGGTATCATCATCACTTACCACCAGGTGAAATGATGACAAGGGCTTACCAATTGTGAATTTAAAAAAAATTGCGGGAGAAGGTGCCCGTCACTTCTTTAAGTACTTTTAGATATACAGGGTGTAACAGAAAGGTGTGATAATACTTCAAGGTCGGCTTTTACCCATCAAACTGAACAACTTTTGTTCTACAACTTTGTTGAAATCGCAAAGAAATTTTCGGACTTTTCATACAAACTTGGTTCGCCAGCTGATCGATTTGTATGAAATGTCCAAATAAATTTGCGATTTGAACAAAGTTGTAGAACAAAAGTTGTTCAGTTTGATGGGTAAAAGCCAACCTTGAAGTACACCTTTCTGTTACACCCTGTATTATAACGTGCTCTCTTAATAGTCTTCCATCTTTCGGTCACTTGAAAAACTATTCGCTTCACTTCAACTGGCTCGCAAGCCTAATATCGAATGTTGGCTGAAGGAAATTACTATTTCGCTCCACTCGCCTTCGCCCACAGCAATTAGGCCAGTAGAGGTTAGTTAAACAGCGATACACTTGTATGAGTAGCGTACATGTGTATTTTACATGTGTAGAGTGATTTATGTAGAAAGTCTATACAAATTATTCTCCTATTTTGTCAGTTTTGTGTACGGTGTCCAAAAATCGTGGACTGAAAATCATTCTTTATGATGAACATAGGCTTTAATAAACGGTTCTTAAACCTATTTTCTTAAATATTGTATAGGGTTATTTTAAATTCTTTATCAAATTGAAGTACAAGTTCCTCGTGGTGAACCTTTGCACTAGGTAGAAAAAATGAAATGACGATTTAAAAGAATGTGCAAAGCGTCTACCTACTTTAATAAAATAAAAAAACATTTTGATCAGCTGATTGTGATATTTTTTCGTTTTCAGTCCATTTTCACAAAAATTTAGAACATAAGTTGTTCAGTGTATGATGAGTAAAAGACTCAGTTAACGGCTCCGACACGCTTTTCTGATTACATCCCTGTCGATGCTACGACGCTGCGTAGCGAAGAGTGCACGACGTAGCGAAGTAGACATTACATGTTAGGGGTCGTCCATTAATCACGTGAGGCTCAAAAAGGGGGGAGGGGGTTCGGAAAAAATCATGAAATATCACAAGGGGGAGGGGGGGGGGGTGTACTGAGATATCACGTGTATTAATTTTTTCGTTCAACTCGCGATTTCTAGAGTAAGTTCCAAACGTCGTCCGTCGGACTGTAGTCTAAAACCTCACCACGTATCACCAGGGGGGAGGGGCGGTCTAAAAAGTTGCTAAAAAACATCACGTGATTAATGGACGACCCCTTAAGATACCAGTTTTACTGAATAATTTAATTTTGGGCAAAGAACGTTGTGCTATTTGACATATTTAATGTATTTATTAAATTTTGTCGAGTTAGTCTGAATTAAATAATATGAATGTAAGCAATAGAATGTATGTCCGACGAAATTAAGTAATTTGGGACTTCTTACTAATAATAAGTCTAATAACTCTCTATTCTACAGTGAAATAAAGTAAACTCTACGAGAGAATATCTAGTAGGTAGTTTTTTTTTGTTTTGGCTCTATTAGATTCTATGGGGGAAAACAAGTTTTACCTTTATTCGCCTTTCAGCAAATTAACGGTTTTCTAAACCCAAAATTGGTAAGCCCTTGGCATTATCTGACTTGATGGTAAGTGATGATGATGTCGATGATGGAAGCGGACTTACCAAGATTCCCCAACGCAATGGGGAACTGGCTGTCTTATCTCTAGGCCGGAATACATTGCAATCAACATTGATGTTTGGCGGCTAGACTTGAAAAGACGGTCGTAGCTAGCCAGACGTCCTCAGAAAATGCCCGACCACCAACCAAATCGAATTCCTATTTAATGTACCTAGATAGGTAAGTATATTGTATGTACATACCAAAACATTCTTCAAAAACCACCGTCACTCATTGGTAAATCTATGGTAAAGCCTTCATAAATATAAATATTGGTTTCAAAGCTATAACTATAGATAGGTAGGTATACAATAAGGGTGGGGCTTCAGTGCTACGGCAGCCAATTGTCGGCCCATCGCGCCGCTGTCATGTGGCGAGACCAATGATTGGTGCAAATTGTCCTCAAAGACATACCTAGGTAAGTATACTTATAGCATAGTTTACTAGTTCTATGAAATGTATCGATTCTTTGGTGATGGATGGTGTGATGGTTATTTCAGTTAAAACTGTTTCTTAACTGAAAGCGATATGGTTTAAAATGGTCTATGATTTTGAAGGGGTAATTATTGACAATCAAAATAATAGGATAACCAAAATATTGTATTAGGGCGTAACAAAATAGTTGTAGGACCGTTTAATTAAGGGTTATATAACTATTCTACGACTTTGCTGAAGTCCCAAATATACAGGGTGACTTTAAATTAGTTCTTAAACCAAATTGCAAAAAAAATGGACTTTTTATACTAATTTGGCCGATCAGTTGAGCTATTTGTATGGAGAGTTCAATTTTTTTGCGATTTGACTGTGGTTTGTTTAGGGAATGTTGATTCTTGTTTGTTATCATACATAAGTACATGCACAGTCTCTCGTATCAAGAACTAATTTAAAGTCACCAAAATTGGCCAAACAACTGATAAATTTGCTTGAAAACTCCAACATTATTTTACGATTTCGTCAAATTTGTAAATCAAACCAACATTAAAAGGGTGGGACAAATACTAATATCAAACAACGGGTGACAGGTTAATTTCACAGTCCTATTCTTCTCGTCTGAAAATCGGTTGGGTTTAGTTTGAAGTGCGTTCATTGCTATTCCAAACTGAATGATATGGGTGATATATCCATAGGATGTACCTTATAGTGTTTTCGTAAAGTCGTTAATCGATTATCGTCTTTTGAGATGCAGCTCTAGAAGTACGCAGCTGACAGCTGTCACCCAATCATCAAGTGTGGAATAGACTCGTCCTATGCAGTTGGATTTTATTTATATTTTTGGTAATTGCTGACATTGTTTGGTTCATGGTCATGGAACTGTTATAAAGTTATAGATAAATTATTTGGTACTCACATTGTTCCTTGCACCGACGTCGGAGCCGAGCTCGATGAGACGCTCAACAAAGGAGGTGCGGTTATCCTTCACTGCGTACATCAGTGGAGTCATGCCGGTAGCCTGGAATGGAAAAATAATAATATCTATAGCTAAATGCTATAAACAACAACCTCTACCAATTCGGACTTGGCCCCCGTGTATGGAGTATGGCCTAAAAATGGTGTTTTGCGGACAGACTTCCTATCCTAAATACTAATGTGACACAGAAGATGTTTTTTCTTTTCTTTTACACCAGTATGATAGAGCAGTGTGAAGGTAACTCGGATGAGAACCTTCCCGAGGTATGGGAAGAGATCCGTGCTTCTGCAATAAGCCCGCTTCCATCTTCGGCATCCTCATCAAATACCATCAGGTGAGTTGTGGATAACGAAAGCTATTAATATTGGCTGTAACAAAAACGTTCCTTGCCATATATGGGAAGAGACCTGAGGCCCCGCAGTGTGGGGACGATATTGTGGCGTTGTTGATGTTGACGAATAAAAAGGTATCTACTTTTACTTGAGCTTTTATTTATGAAACTAAACAACTTTCAAAACTTTTTTTTACTTTTTTTGTCCATTCAAATTACAATATATGACCTTATATTCTATTCTGCACATTTATTCCTTTTAATAAATATGATTCCTTATTCGTTTATCAAATAAAATTGGGTTATTTCGTCCTAACCAAGGAGTTTGACTATTTTTAGTAAACTAGAACAAAATGGCTTTCTAACAGTAGAGAACTGAAAAGATGATTTGGATCTACATAAGACTGGTTACAAACTCCTTGTTTATAAAAAAATACAGTCCGTAAAATATATTTCATAGAATCGTGCAAAGTTAAGAAACTTTTTTATTGCATTAATTTTTAATTGAAACTGGCTAGTTCTAACATTGAAGCAAAGAAGTTTTATATCGTCGTTCCGGGGAGCGGGGTGCATGTCTGTGTATTGAAGAATATATCAGAAGAGATTTGTACCTACCGCTCGTACCCGGCCATTGTTGGTTATTTTATAGGAATTTATGGGATTGATTTGTTATAAAAAACCGGCCAAGTGCGAGTCATACTCGCGCATGAAGGGTTCCGTACATACCATCGTACAGAAAAGTCTAAAAACACGTCTCTTGTATGGGGACCCCTTTCAATTTTAAAATATTTATTATTATTATTTTCTTAGCGACTATAGCAATACAAACTCTGTGAGCATTTCAAGCGTCTACCTGTTACTATTATTAAAATCGAGCAAAAAAACGCTTAAAGAAATTCGTTTTTAGTAGGGGAGCGCCCTTTAATTTTTAATTATTTTTTATTATTTGTTGTTATAGCTGTAAAAGTAATACACACTCTGTGAAAATTTCAACTGTCTACCTATTACGGTTCATGAGATACAGCCCGCTGACAGACTTAGTAATATGGTCCCGGTAGCCTTTGGGTACGGAACCCTAAAAATGAAAACATGATGCACATATGCAAATATGTTGCTAGTTTGTTGCATGTTATTGTTACATTGGTATTATTGTAAAGTAAAACAGAAATCTTAAGTATTTGGCTACGCTCCAATAGCCCAACACCTATACCCTGCCCACAAATCAACGTTTACACTGAAATTAACTGTAAATAGGTAGGTCACTAATACCAACAGTAAGTCATAAAATCTCGACCAATTAACTTCGAAGAATATAAACAGAAGTAAGTCACGATTTCTCTACACTTTTCTACATTGTTTTACAATGTATTTTGCATTGTTCATATGTTTTTTTCTGTATTTACCTACACTTGGTTTTTTTTAAATACCTCCTCCGACTATAAAATTGTAATAACTCTAAAACCACATAACCGATTTATTAAAAATAGCTGATAACCAACATAATGAAACCTATTTTAATATTTAAAAACCGCATTGAAATTTCGGCACCCGTTTGAGAGCTACTATGTATGTAAGACACACACAAACGTATAGAGCCCCACTGTTTGCATCGGGCGGGGCGGGGGTTAAAAAAAAAACCGCTTGAAAATGTTTTGAACCCGGAACAAAGTGTGTTTGAATGATTCATGATTATTCATTTTATTATGATCTATAAGTAATCTCAAAAATATGAAGCTTGTGCATACTGAAATCGAATAATCAAGGGCTGTTTCTTCTGTTCAAAGTCTATTTTTATGGTTCAGATTTTCTTAAACTAGTTTTTATAAGTTTTTACTTTTAGGACACGTGCCTTGAATCTATGGCCCTTATATAACACAAATCCTAAGAGCATACCGCGTATATTCCTGTTCATTACGACAAATTGAGACATTTTACATTCAAGATTCAAGTCACTGCAATGTAGGAAACACTAATTTAGTGTTAATTGCTGGGACTCAAAAGCGTTAATAGCACATTTAATTTTAATTCAGTGTTAAAGTTTAGCTCCTAGACACTATTTCTGGCCTAGAATTAGTTTGTTTCGTCGGGAACAAAGGAAGGGCTATAATCACTCCGAGTTGCTAGTTACACAATCTTGTGAGTTGTAACAACTAATTATAGTTTGCGGTTTGGATTCTTTTCTCTTGGTTCTTTGTAGTTGTATGATCCACGAACTTTGAAAATGATTCTTTTGCTATGAAAAACGCGATATGTGACGACCTAGTAGGTATATGTTTTTCGAATGAATCAGAATTTGAAAGGGTCTCTACACTTGTGAGTAGCTAAGCTTTTGAGGAGTCTCAAGAGTCTTTTGAGATGTCTTTCTCTCTAGGTTAATTCCATTAAAACCCAAATTAAACGTTCTCTCCACACATTTTTCCACTCGTTTAGGCATTTTGAATAAAGTAATATACAGGATGTAACAAAATTGGTGTAGGACCCGTTAACTGGGGATTCTACTCATCGTACTGAACAACTTTTGTTCTAAGTCTTTACTCAAATCGCAAAAAAAAATGTTGGACTCTCCATTACAAAAATGGAAAAACAATGGATCAATTTGTATGAAATGTCCAAAAATATTTTTGTTATTTGAGCAAAGTCTTAGAACAAAAGTTGTACAGTACGACGAGTAGAATCCCCAGTTAACGGGTCCTACACCAATTTTGTTACACCCTGTATAATTAGTACTTCCACTTAGCCCCAAAATGCGTATTTTTGTACAGTCAACAGTAAAATTGAGAGGGTACGGCAATAGTTTTAAAATAAAATATAGAATATTAGCTAAGTATCTACCTACCATTAATTAAAAGTTAAGTATGGTGCTATTAAAACTAATGCTTCCACATATGAAATGAAACTGAACAACTTTCCTAATGAACCTATATGGGTGTTTCAATTTACTAAAAAAAAGGTTGTATTTCCATACTTAGTTATCAGCTGTTCGATTGTTTCGAACATTAACGGCAGGTTCCTTGAAAGTTGTCTTTTTCTTTAATACTATTATAAAGTTTCAGCTATTATACATTTGTTTGGTTTATATGAGTACGTAGTTGAGTTCTGAAGTCAAAGTGAAACGGGTAGTTTACTACATAGTGTAATTATTACCTCATCTGTGGTGAGGGTCTTATTAAAGCCGCTCTTATATTAGAAAAAAAGTATAATTTTAAAATGTGTTTCACTTGAAACTTGAAAGTTTCGTGCTGATAACTACTATATAGCCTTGCCTTTTAACGCGTGGCACAAGTGAAAATGTTCAAACTAATGCCACTTTTAACGCTTGGGCTTAAATTGAAAAATCAGTTTAATGATTACGAATGATGCAGTGACGAAAAATAATTACCTATTTGGGAGAGGCAAACCAAACCCGAAAATGTTTGTTGATCTATTGAATAAACTTCATTTTTACAATCTCTAACTTGGGACAATTTTTGAATACATTTTGTATAAAAGTTAGACGATCTAGAAATTAAGAAATGTAATAAAATCTTTAAAGAATGTCGTCGTTTAGTCTCGTTTAAAATTAATACAATTATGGCGTAAATCTCACCAGAAAAGGCATAAATCATGAATCTAATTCAATTCGCCAAAAACTTTTACCTTGCACCTCAATCAAAGCACCTTTCTTGGTGATTAGTGAATTTAGTAGTCGGGCAGGAGCGTGACCTATAGCTTATTAAAATCACTAAGAAACTTAGTACATTTGATGCGAAAGTTGAAGGGGTATTAGGAGTTCATAATTAGTGCGAATTCGTGTGAAGTTCCCTTATAGCTCTACTGTGGCTGTTTAATAGTCGCGATAGCTGTTTAAGAGGCAGTTAAAAGCTCGTAATTTTGTTTAACGACTGCTGAAATGGTTATATTATATTATTACTGAATGCTTTTGTGATAGATAAGTTCAATGGAATAAATAATCAAACGACTAAAGCTCTTTATGTAGTAGGCATCATGATTATGTTTCGGTTAGACTAGTATCTATTTAGAAACAATAACTAGAGCTTTGTATGTGAAATTGAAGAATGAGAATTTGCATAAATAAATTGGACTTTTCACACAATTTGATTGACTGACTCGGTGGCTAAGTGGTTAGCGATCCTGACCTCTGATCCGAGAGTCGTGGGTTCGATCCCCACACAGTGCAAATTTTTCTGTGATGAGCAGAATTGTTTGCTCTGAGTCTGGGTGTATTATAACTATATATGTATGTATTTAAAAGTATATGTGTATGTATATCAGTCTCTGGTTCCCAAGATACAGGGAATCCTACTTTGGGGCCAGATGACCGTGTGTGATTTGTCCCAGATATTATTATTATTATTAACTCTATTAAAAAATGCAGTTTTAAAATCTGATATCAGAGATGAGGTAACGGAGTTAAGAGCCGGAAACAAAGAAGCATCCTACTTCCAAAGGCATCACACTCGAGTTTGTTGTATGTAAAGGCCTGTCATGATGACGTTTGACAGGTGCGGTGACGGGTGCGTTCCAATTAGGTATTCGACAGCGACATTGTGTCTGATAATTTATGACATGATCTGTCAGCGCAGGAGCGCGCAATATCACTGTTTGGTAATTATGTTGGCACATAAGTAGATCTGCTCTTTGTATGGGAGAATTAAATAACTTCAATAGATACGAACCTCATTGTCAGTGCTATTACGGTTAATCCGGTGTGTTTGCTGACGTCAATACGGATGAATTAAAAAAACTGTTGAGCTTCGTATACATACGTATGATTAGAGACAGAATGGGCTTCATCTTGCTTAACAGGTTTATCAATCTTTTTGGTGATTGTATAGGTAAGGTGGCAAAATGTCCTTCTGATGGAAAATGGCTACTGCCACCAATAAGCATTTGTAGTCGCAGGTGACTAACAGCCCTCTTAATACAAAGAGGCTACCGCTGCCTGTCGCCAACTGTAAGCCTTATGGGCTTTGGAGTTGCAGTGTCTTGCCAGTCCTAGAGGGATTGATGGAATTCTTCAAATGCTGGTAATTACTAATACGCTGGCTTATTCGCACTACCTGCTGAAACATAACGAGCTGCTTTGCGGTAGGCATAGAGTTAAAGTGATATCCATCCAGTCGGATCTTACTGTCATACAACCAATTGACTTAAAGCCTTGGTGAAAGACATGCATGTAGCCTGCGACAAGGAGAACAACACTGACTTTTTTCCCTGTCTTTTATCCCGATTCCCCAAAAGTTGTCATAGGTTAACCAAAAATTGTGTGCGAGAATAACCGCGGTCAAAAAAGCCGATTCTCCATAAAGTTGACAAACCAACTAAGCGATTTGTATGAGAAGTCCAAAAAAGTTTCGTTATTTCGGTAATGTTGGAAGGTATTTTGTTACAGCCTGTATAGTTTGGTGGGTGAATATTAATATAAGTCATATTAAGGTAGGCGTAGGCGATATCAAAATCACGTAAGTTTAACAAATAGCATTTGTAGGAAGTTATAATTTTCAGCCCTACCCATACGCCGTAGCTGACTCTCCTAGTTTTATTTGAAAATTTATTTAGACAATCCTCAGTAATGAACTCAGTCATGCTAGATTATTTAAATATAATCCTTTAATAAAGTAGATAAATGGTCTTTCTGACATATTACGCACGCAAAATGGCACAGGATTCTCATGAAATTGCTGAAATAGTATTTTAATGGTAGGCCGCAGTGATTACACGGTTTGCTTATAATAACCGTGATATCACTTAGTAATTTTAATAATTTCCAGTGGCTGTGTGGCGCGCCCTGACTTTGCATTTGGGTTTCTGTAATCTATTGTTAGATTTCAGTCTAGGTTGGGCGGCGGGCAGGCACGGACTCAGAGCAAAATTTGTGTAAAAAAATATTTTAACAATAATAATAATAATTCATAGCTCGCCGGTTGCCATATAACAAGTACACGCCGGAGTCGGTTCTCGAAAACGACCGCGCCAAGCTCTACTGGGACCGAGACATCATCACGGACAGGGCTATTGATCATAATAGGCCTGATATCGTGTTGATGGATCGGGCGCAGTCAAGGGTGTTTTTGGTGGATATCACTATTCCACATGACGAAAACCTCGTGCAAGCAGATGCCGACAAGAGGTTGCGGTACCTGAACCTGGCGCACAAGGTGGCACGGATGTGTGGCAAGTGCAATCCACTGAAATCATTCCTGTAGTCCTGTTCGTAAATGGTTTGATTCCAGCTGACCTGGATCGTAACCTTAGGCAGCTGGGACTTCGAGGCAGACCGATAATAGCGGCTATGCAAAAGGCAGTCCTCCTCGACAATGCCCGGATTGTCCGACGCTTTCTCTCCTCGTCGCACTGACCTCCAGCCGACTGTGCTTCTGCTGGAGTAGCTCCTACCACTTCGCCTAGCGCGAAGTGGTCAGAGTAGCCCAAATTCATGTTTCAAAATAATAATAATATCGGGGACAAATCACACACGGTCATCTGGCATTCCCTGTACTATGGGAACCAGAGACTGATTTAATTATTAGGTAAATAAAGTGTAACATTTTGAAACTATTTTAAGATCAGATAAATATACTTTATTGCACAACAAAGAATGCAAATAACAGAACAATAACACAAAAAATCATTGATATGCAAAGGCAGTCTTATTTATCGCTTTAAGCTATTTCTTCCAGACAACGAAGTATTTTAATTTTAATATTTTAAATGAAATGGGCTATTTTATTGCGATTTTTACTCATGAAACTGTAATTTTCTTACAAAAGGAGCCCATATTGACTGACTCGGTGGCTAAGTGGTTAGCGATCCTGACCACTGATCCGAGAGTCGTGGGTTCAAACTTTTCTGTGATGAGCAGAATTGTTTGCTCTGAGTCTGGGTGTATTATATCTATATATGTATGTATTTAAATGTATATGTGTATATATATCAGTCTCTAGTTCCCATAGCACAGGGAATCCTAGTTTGGGACCAGATGACCGTGTGTGATTTGTCCCGAATATAAATATTATTATTATTATAGTCACATGGCGAAAAAAAAAAGACTTTTCTAATTAGGTAATATGAAGTGAATAAGGGAGCAATTGCTTATTTACAAAAACAAACGGACTTCCAATTTAATTACACTATAAAGTAAATAAATAAATAAAAATTCAATGTTTTTCGCAAAATTATTGTAGTAAGGAGAACGGATGTCACAAATTTTCTTTTCAGATATTTCAGAATTATTCTACATTTAACTGACAAGTAAACCTTGCTACAGAACTCTTAGTCCATCCCTGGTGTTAGTACCGTCTAGCACGACTACGTGTTACTTACTATTTGGGGCGAGGTATACCTACGGCAAACCAGGCAACCCTGAAATACTCGAGTTTTCAGCTGGTCAGCAATTAGACGATGCATTGCTTTTGAGCACGGAAAGAGATGGACCCAGTAAACTAGCTACACTACACTTGTTGAAGGAAAGCTTTGTTAAAGTTTGTGAGGTCAAGGCTTGCTTTTGGGATCGTCATCAAGATTGCGTTTAGCCTTATGAATGAAGGTCTAAGAGATGAAAGAAAAATGATAAGGGCTCAATAGCATTTGTATGAAAAAACATTCATAGCAAGACTGTTACTATATACTTTTTCATTTTCACCCACTTACTTAAAGTCTGAAATTAAAGCAATAAAAATAATTTTAAAAAACAAACAGATATGCGTTGTTTGATGTCATTAAAAATTATATTATAAAATATATCGCATATGAAAAAGTCAAATGCTTGAATAGCGGTCGAAGGATAACCACCGTTTATAGTAAAAATTAAATATAAGTACATTGGTAAGTACACAAAACCAATGAATAATGAAAATTCTAAAATTACTACTTTGACTTTTCAATAAAAACGATGTTTGCCAATGACCATGAAACACAAATTTGAAAACTAAATTTTAAGGAATTTCGTCATAGATAATACTAACAATAAAATAACAATTCAATTTTATACTTTTTAACAAAACAAACATTAGCTTTTGTCAACAAAAGCCATTGCCTTACATATACTTACAACGAACGAACGCAGCGAATGACTATGCAATAGTATACATATTGTTAGTTCAAAGTTAATTCGACTAAAAGCCTTCGAGCGGATATTGGATGTTTCAGGAAATCAGAACACGCGGAAATTTGCTTCTGCTGAATAATGAACCTTAGAATGAAGGGTGACAGAAGACCGGACTTAGAAAACGTTCAGAAGTTAGGCGAAGCAGTGAAGCTTTTAATAGCTGGAAGTTGCTGCTGGATAATCATGGCTGAGGTAGTCACTGATGTTGGCAAAACGGTGATAAAGAAAGTTTTATTTATTTTGCCAAGTTTTGTATATAAACCGATCGAGTTTATATATAGTGTAACGAAAAGCTGTGGTAAACTTAAAGTTAGTCTCTACCAATGAATCTAAATAATTTTTGTTCTAGGACTTATGAAATTGCTAAAATCGTACTTGTCACATAAATCGATAAACTGAAAAGTATTTGTTTGGGAAGTTTTACAAATTTTTGCGATTTCATCAAAACCATAGAAAAAAAGTTGTCAGATTTGATGTATATTACCCCACTTATAAGTATTGCTACAAGTTTTTTTTAAATGTGATAGGTTGAAAGACACATTTAAAGATAACATTAACTCCAAAAGAACAACTTGCCTCAAAAACATATGCATGGTCAAACCCCCAACAGTATACGTATTAGATGATTTGGAAAACGGATCTAATGGGCCGAAAGGTTATATCCTTTTTCGGAGATTCAATGCATAAATACGTAGCTTCACTTTATTACTGTTTCATCGTTCAAACTGTCACTCTTATTGCTGATACCGAAAAACAGACTAAAACCTTTTATATTATACCTACTTATTTGTATTAAACAACAATTTCTTTCCAATTCCAGCAAAGTCGTACAGAAGAAATGGTTCAGGTTCAATGGGATGAGTAGAACATTCACACAACACAGCAGAAGCCCCGGTCACCGAGCACTATGTACGTATACGTATCTATTTTGTCATATGAATGGTATAAATAGGTATTAGTCAATAATGCTATCAGAAATTAGGGGGAATACATCTGAGCTGTGACGTGCAATGATTAGGCAGGTTCCTTACAAACAGGATATTGCTAATGATGGTTAGTAAGTAAGTATACTAAGAACTTCGACAGATAACCGCAGATAACTAAAAGCAAAAAAAAACTAGTTTTTATGCTTCATGATGTAACCAATTCATTTTAAGATACTAGGTATGAGCATAATTTTTAAGTGACTATCAGATCCAATCATTCAAGCATTAACAGATTTTTTGTCAAGTATGGTAACATTAATGATTTTATAATACCAAGAAATAGTCGTGCGGTTTTTTCACTGATTTATGAAACGGCTGTCTCACTACGGTTTAGAAGACTATGTTTAAAGCATCTACTTAACAAAAAATAAAACGTACAATAAATAAGTTATTGAGTGAAGATACAGGAAAATTCCGTGTACACAGAAAAATAAATTCACAAAGATGACAAATGACTGTCATTGCATTACCATAGGTAATATAGAAACATTATGCATTTCATAAATTCACAAAATGCAAAGTCTAGAGCCACATTTGGCTAACTATGGCGCATCCCCATATTTCAACGAAATTACCCGGCCATGCAGATAGGGCTCCGAATCGAGTAAAAACTTGGCAAACTGACAAAACTCTTTAAAATAACTAGGTTTTTGCAGACAGTGAAGGCATTTAAAAAAAGAAATGTTTATTAAAGCGTCTACTTCAATTAAAAAAAAACGTTTTAGTTTGTTTCAAAAAATCATTGAAAATGATGTTTTGCATTACGATTTCAATGATCGTTAGGTTTCAATGGAGCTTTTCATTCTTGAATACTAATTTATAATTTAACAAAACCAAATTTTAATAAGAGTACGCTTAACATCAAAAACTGATATTAATCTTGCGATATTATGCATTTCAAATACACTATAGAAGGAATTTTAAGTTTTCTTGTACAAGAACTCGACAAACACGATTGAAAAACTCTTTCTGCTAACTATTAATTAATTTCAGCTCAGTTTTTTGAAAAAACAACACTGTACCGACATCATCTGATCCATTTACAGGTATAAAATTTAAAATCAACCCGTTACTTTCTTTCAAATTCCATAACTAGGTTTACACGAACTAAAGGACAGGGGGTCCTTAAACATACGGCGTGACGACTCTTGTTTCGTTTTCTAAATACATAGGTATCAATAGACACAATATTATAACGCATAATGTGAATAAAGACAAATATTAAGTACTCTACCAACTAGAGCTTCCAGTCAATAAATATTCATGAGCATTTAGTATTGACCTTTGATTAAGTGACACAAGAATTTCGATGGAACGTAAAACTTGTTACCTCGTGTGAGGTTAAGAAGGCGGGTATTTCGCGTAACTAATTAATTCGGGGAACGGAAATTTTAGTTCCGGCAGATTTATTCATGAATTCAACCCGTGCTATAAAGAATTTGCTTGTAATCTAAATACTTCTTGCATATTTTTTATTTTATAGCTTTTTTAATGTTAGGCCTACTAGAATGTAGGGATTTTATATCTAAAACTCCTTTCGAGCAAAATTTGGTTCAAGTAAAGCAGTAAGTTATTTTACCTCAGATAGAAACTTGAAGAAGTGGATGTACTTTATCTATGGTGGATGGATATTTGTGGCTTAAAACCATGTTAAGTGGAAGTCTATGGGGAAGACTTATATTGCCAATGGACGATTTGCGGCTAGTAACTACTAAAACCGCTAACCTCTACATAGATGGCCAGATTTGGATCCCCTGTGTGGAGCACGACTTCACATTCCAGAATATGGGAAGTGACCCGTGTCCCAGTAATGAGGATGCTATAGATAGGTTGTTAACTAGAAGTTTACTCTGTAGGAAAAAAAAACATCGCAATAAGATATTTTCCCTCCCACACA
Organism: Coleophora deauratella; assembly: GCA_958295455.1. NCBI lineage: Eukaryota > Metazoa > Arthropoda > Insecta > Lepidoptera > Coleophoridae > Coleophora > Coleophora deauratella. Next base: position 14,498,581 of record OY282396.1, on the reverse strand, counting down.
TCAGACAAGAGTAAATGTCAAATCAAAATTGAGATTAGGTATTCCAGGTAAAATTCAGTTTCATCAGAAGAAGCTACTCCTATTTTAAAGGATTTTCAGAAGGTAAATTGCTTATTCCTGTTAAGTATGACCATAGATCATGCTAACAATAAGTACAACAAGAACCCACGAGCTATTCTCAGGATAACACCAGAGTAAGTACGAGCAAGTGATTCAGCTCCTCAGACGCTTGGGGAAAGAATCTCAAGAATGCAATCTCGGGAGCCAAGGTCGCGTCTGCCATCGATTGGTGCCGGCGGTGGCCACGGTAGCCACACGCAAAACTCCTGGTCAGCGCCCTTGACACAGAAACGATCAGCTTGGCCAGTGGTTACCAAAGTGGTGAGTCTGAGATTGTGGGTTATGTGGTAAAAACTGTATCCACAATAAAGTCAATGTATCGGGTTTAGAAAGATCCATGATATGCTTTATGTCCCAATGTGGAAATTCTCTAAAATTCCATACAAATCAACCGAAATCTACCTACTATCTGCTTCTGTTACTATATGACTCAGTGACGACTGTTGAGCAATTCCACTACGTCCAAAGAGACGATATATGGGAGTTGGTTAGGTTAATTATTGCTTCTTCACGTAGTAATAGTAAATATTCTTCGGGGAATATTCGTAATGGTGGAAAAAAATATTGATTCGTTGTTGAATACGGTTTCTTTTTGGTTTTTGGTAGTTTAAGTATAATATATTTTAAATATCTGGGTACGGACAAAGGTCATTTTATAGATAAGTAAACACTCATAGAATTGACCAATGGCAACACCTGCCCTAAGGGTATCCTGCAATAGAAATGCATGAATTGATGACACTTCGGCACTGGCATTTCGGAATATACCACGATTGGGAATTCACAGTGTGACAGATTGATTGACTGACTGACGTTTGAAGAAAATTTTTGGGTAGCTACTAGGATCATATTTATCTCCATAGCCTACACTAAGTACATATCTCCTTAGCTGAACCAGTATTAATTATACTTACATAAGTATTTCCCTAATTCAAATATCTTTGAGAACCGGTTTTAACACCCCTATTCATGAAAATGAACCAAAAAAATAATGTAGGCCGAAGGAGTAATAGAAATATGGTTAGAGGCGGAAACAGGGCGTTTGGCCGGGGCACGTTTGTAGTATTGGGGTTCAGTGAAAATTCGCTTATCTGTGACCGTGGCCTACGGAAGCATCTGGCCTTTCTGTTCGTTTCTTTAGAGGATAAATTTGAAAACGTATTACGTGAAAACTGTTGATCAAGATTTTTTCAGCGATAGGAAATTTGAAAGTTATCTCATCTCACTAATATTATAAATGCGAAAGTATGGATGTTTGTTTGTTTGTCAGTTTGTTTGTTTATTTGTTTGTTTGTTTGTTCCGCTTTCACGCCGAAACTACTGAACGGATCTGGATGAAATTTGGTAGGTAGATAGATAAAGCACTCGACTAACACATAGGATACTTTTTATCCCGGAAAACTTAAGGGTTCCCGAAGGAATGCTTAAAAACTCAAAATTTCTGGATTCTGAAGTCCACGCGGACGAAGTCGCGGGCGGAAGCTAGTTTAAAATAAATATAAAATAATAATATTAACACGTTCCGGGACAGTACGTCGAGAGGCGGGCCGCAAATTCCTATGCAAATTGACACATGAATTTCCCATACAATTTCTCCCCCCGCCTGACGACGTTGTGATATACCTTGATAGTTTTTACATTGTGTGATACGACAGTTCGTTCCTCGACGTGACCGCTGACCGTGATCGAGTCCGTGGCGTTGACTCGAGCGACGCGAGGCTCCCGCGCTGTGACATAGTTCTGACTGAAGTGGGGGGATGCGTACACGCGCACCCGGCCCAGGCCGTTGTGTCACAACACGAGACAAGTTTGCATGTGTGCGTGTAGTTTACTTGTGTGCTCATAAAACTTCACGATGTGACACTAGATAGTTCTAAGTTCTTGTAATACGACACTAATACGTCAGCCTACTATATATTCTATGGTTGAGGCCCGTTGCTCGACGGGCTGTCATATTTCGAAGCTCAAAATCAGCCGTCGACAGACGTTGTGTCGTAATATATAGGAATTTGCGGCCCGCCTCTCGACGTTCTGTCCCGGAACGTGTTAAAGCCAATTAAAGTGAACACACACAATAAATATCACAGGTTCTCTTCCTGAATCTAAAATATTTCTGATTAATACACTATCAATTACAACAATACCATATTCATTCTGTGTGTAAGCTACGATGCACAAATATGTCGGAGACACTGAAAATACGAGCCTGATGATAACGTATTTTCTTTTTGCGCACTTGATATTTTTAATATTACAGTAGATACATATTTCAAAGTTTTAGGTAAAGTTATAATGCTATAAGACGCCGTCTGGCATATTTTACAGACTCACGCCATAGCGGGCCAGATTTGAGGGATAGGGTCCATTGGGAAAATGTTCAGAACTTGAGTATGACGCTGTCAAATATATGTTTTTCGGGATGAGTGGAGTTACTTTTACAGAACAAATACCTAATGAAATTTACTTCTAAAATGCATCCTTGCCGCGACCTGGTTTTCTCACTGAAAATAATCCTTTCCAAGTATTTTCAGTCCTCACTTACTTAACGCAATCGGACTAATACACATCATGACAGCAGTCAATTGCATTCCGGGCCCTACAATAAAATATTTAAGACAAATTTTGGATTCGCTAGCCACCTTGTTGCCGTCGATGGATACGTCGTGGAGGACATCATCACTCTGCTATCTCAGCGACCCAAAATGTGTCTGAGCCTCAGATACGAGATCCGCCTCGTCGAAATTTTTGAGTGCTATTGTTTTTAAATATTGTTTCGTTCTTCTTATCTTGTGGCAAGAGTGTTAACAGTGTTATCACACGGCCTAGACGGCGGTCACCTGTATTGCATTTAGTATCATTCGCCGTGGTCACGTGTATCACTTTGTTCGTTGTTTGTTTGTTCTGTTATTCATGGCATTACAGAACAGAACCTTAACGTCACCGTCCAACTCAGACTTGACCAAATTTTAATTGACCCGTAACACTTTCGACCGTAGCACGTAACTGAATCATAAAATTGTAATATATACGTTTGCTACAAATGGAAAATTTTGTAGGAGAAATATTTTACTAATTTACCTGAATAGACGAAGAAATGAGCCCTAGTCTGTTAATGCAGTTGTTTGTATACATAATTTTAATTAAATTGGTTCCAAATTGATTTTGGTAGCACAGATATTATTATTTATTTCCAATAGGGTAGTTTACTGCATCACCAATGATTATGATAAAATTTTCACTAAATATTGTATACCTTTTATTGAAATTTCTGAAATATCTTAATGGTTAAACCATTAACATAGGTTGGCTGGAAGAGATAAGATAATCCCTTTAAAGAATAAGCCCGCCTTTGTGCATCTATCTTATTTTATTAAATTTTGTTATGTGATATATTGCGATTATAGGTGGCTTGAAAACTTCTGACACTGGGGTTGGCCACTAGCCCCACAACCTCCACCAATCAGGACTTGGCCGAGGTATGGGAAGAGACCCGTGCTGTGCCCCTGCAGTGGGGACAATATGGGTTGTTAAAGATGTGATATATTGTATTATAAGAGTTAATAAACAAACAAACTTAGGCGCCCATTTGAATTTTAAATATTTTTACAATTTATGAAAAAATCGATGTTAGTACGCAAACTACTATAATGAAAAAGAATGTCATCTTTTACAGTTTCAACAAAATTTAGTTTTTGAAATTTGATAAAAAGGTACCTCAGATGACTAGCAGTACTTTTTTTACTCTTAATTGGTAAGCCCTTGGCATCATCTCACTTGATGGTAAGTGATGATGATTCCGAAGACGGAAGCGGGCTTACCAAGATTCCCTAACGAATTGTTTTTGCTCTTGTTGGAGTTTGAACCCGCTTTTACGAAAAACTTCTTAATAGTATAATAATAATAATAATATAATAAATGTTTTAATGCATTATCTCAATTTACATATTAATACATGTATCAGGAATCTTCTTTTAAGTATACATGGTGTAACAGAAGTGTGTGACAATACTTCAAGGTTGGCTACAAACCAAACTTGGTTCGCCAGCTGATCGATTTGTATGAAAAGTCCAAAAAAAATTTTGCGATTTCAACAAAGTTGTAGAACAAAAGTTGTTCAGTTTGATGGGTAAAAGCCAACCTTGAAGTATTGTCACACACTTCTGTTACACCCTGTATAATACTTGTGACAGAAGAATCCGCTCTTCCATAAATTACAGTAAATATTTGAGATTTTTCTTACTAAAAATAAAAAGAATACAAAAATAAACTTTCAGCTTACTTAATAACAAATAAATGCAAATTAATTTATTTATTTTATTATACATATAATATTAATATACGATATGTACGTATACTGGCGTTGAGCAAAAGCTCAACGCTTTTATTATTATACGTATATTAATTTACATGCAGGATCATTAAAAATATCTAAATCAATAGCTGTAGCTTGTAGTCATGAAATTAAACAATTTTCTCCAAGGAATTACAATTTTCTTCGAACGTTTACTTCATTTGCAAATAAATTGGACTTCACATACTAATTGATTCGCCAACTTTGTATGGAAGTCCAAACGTTTTTACTTTTTATGCTAATTGAATCACAGTTGGTTTTGCTAGGTACTTTCAGGAGAGCCCTTTAATTAATAACTTAGTAATAGCAGACCATAACATATACGAGTATTGTGCTCGTCTGTCATTACGTACTTTGGTCGAGGTTATGAATTTCACGGGTTATTTGTATGTTTTTATATAACGATGTCATTTAGATTGTCTAAGAGAAATGATTACAGTTACAGAAAATTCAACATGGCTAATGATAGATTTTTAATAAGTACGAATAGTAGAATTTTAGGTTTCTATTAGTTGCTAAAATGTTACTCAAAATAAGTAAAGGTATAAAGAAGTTTTATTTATCGTTCCTTTAGACGGAAAAGCAAAGAGTCGTGTCCGTGGAAAAGCATTTGAATTTAAGTTTAGGAAAACGTCTTCCTTAAAAAAATATCATATTACTTATGTTTTTAGGAAATCATCACACAGTTAAAAAAATCATCTAAAAACGATTATTAGTTTACAAAACATAAGTATCTGTTTTTCGGTCATCGCCTCCGAATCCTGACAAATCAAAATAAACGTTTTAGTTCAAATAAGAATCAAAACATATCATGAATTGTTCTCCCATCCACCGAGCTATACTTGCGCCCTGTTTCGGTCATAAAATCCAAGATGTCTGCGACTGCACGCAAGCGTTGCCGGGGTTTCATAAACTACCCTCAAGCAAACTTTTTTAACTTTGCAACTGTATTTGAAGGTGATAGAGTTGAAAATACTTGGTGTTTGTGCGAGGCAAGTTGGAATGAGGTTTTAGTAAAAGAATTTGATTGACAAAACGTAGAGCGCTACGTGTGGCGATATTTCAGAGTTGAAAGTATCAGTTGTTGTTAACATTGTGACTAGAAATAAATTATGAAATAATAACAATGTTGAACCCAATAAATAGCATTATTAATGATATTTCAGAAAAACTTACTTGCTTAGGTTTTAATTTACAAAAATGTCTGAATTAAATATTGAACAATGATGTCATAGTTAACAATTTCAAATATTTTTAGAACAACATTTCGTATCTGACTTATACGACATATAAAAGTAACTCAGATGACTGAACCACCGAATTTTGAACAAAGTATTTATCTGGTTATCGACCCGTATAGTATGCTCAAATCAAATATTCTGAATCAGAATATAAAATGTGGTTTTTTTGTTACATTAAAACAACATACATATGTTAAATTAACAGTATGGATCATTATTTTGTTAGAGAAGCCAACAATATTTTTTCTCAAGGTTCAAACTTTACCATCGCACGCAGTTCTAAAACGGGTGGACCGATTTGAATGCTGTTTTTTTTTCCGCTCAATAGCAAGTTTGATCGCGGTGTTTCTCAGCTATATTTGATTAAAATCAAGTCCGTTTAGGGCTTTTTGAGTCATTCAACTTTAACTGTCGAGGGCATTCAAAAATATAATAATTTTGTAATTTAGAATAAGTAGAAAAGAATATAATTTGGCACAGGAGTGCCTGCACAATGAAAATCAATACCTAAACTTCTGGTTATACGCAGTGTAAAATCTCTGCAATACATCGTTAAAACTTATCACAGCTTTTTGCGTTATCTTAAAAGCTTTCGTTATTTTAACAAAACTATGCACTTAATGATTAGGTTTCAGTATCATACTGATATTAGTGACGATGATTAGATACCTCAGCAAATACTTAAAGCTTTTCAACGGACACTGTTACCGTCAGATAACTTAATTCGTTACTATGAAAATCGCGTTATCAATGCTTCATTTATTTATTTATTCGTATGAAATTTTGAGTCGTTTTACATATCTATTGCAAATTAATTTCTAAGTTCTTCACCTTCTTCATCATTAAATGCTTAATTAAATTGTAATTTTTGGCGTTTAGGCCACGATAACGTTAGGATATATCCGTTTCATACCATTTAACTATACTACCTTTCTGATTGAAACCATTTTTACTACGCAATTTTCCATAAAATAACGCGTTTATTCATGAATAACCAATTACACGATCTTACGGTGACATTGAAAAACTTTCAACAAAGTTCTGCGAAAACATGCTGAACTTTCAATAGTCGGAGTCCATTATGAAAAAGCGATTTCAGTAGCAGCCATTACTACGTCTATTATAAAAATGTTGATACATAATCCTTCGGGTGCATTAAAAAATATATAACTAGCTATTGCCCGCGACGCCGCGCCGCCGGACACGTTGATATCGTTTTTGACTGTCCTGTATGGTGATTGCAACGGTTCCCCAGCGAGAATGTGTTTTTTTTTTCACATTTCTACATTACCGATATTACATTTTCCGGAATCAACAGTATGCTATAATCACGCTATGTTGTCGAGCAACGTCTTTAATTTTAGCCATGTGCCACGGTACAGAGAAATCAGTTAAGTAGTTTCAGCGTAAAATTGTGTCAAATACATATTATGTAGCGTAGCCTCGGAAGGTAAGGTAAGGAAGTACACATTTTTGGAATAAAAATTATCCTAAGTAGATAAATTTTTGCTCTTTATTTTGTGTGTGTGCAAAGTTTCAATGAAATCTTTACGGTGAAGTTTCCATAAGATTCCCAAAAGTATGAAATTTTTTAACGCGTTAACTCAAAACTCTAATGTAGTTTCTGTAGTAATGTAGTCACTTAAAATCAACTATAAAGCTTTTTGCGTTTCACATTTTATTTAATGAAGAAATTTAAAAAAAGTTTACTGTATACATACTAACATAGTGCTTTGAACATATTGTAATTGGTCTATAATTTTCAAAAAATAGAGAAATAGTATTTATTATAATATTTTGCTGAAACTGGGGTTGGACACTAGCCCCGAAACCTCCACCGGACCATCCGGACTTGGCCCCCGTGTGTGGAGTATGGCCTAACCTTTTCGAATATGGGTTGTTAACATATAATAATTTGAGAGACGCTTTCTGTGAGGACTTAAACTTTTTAGGTCTCAAATCATATAGTTGATTTATATTAAATATTTAATTTATGTTAAAATAAAATTTCTGAATGTTAAAATTGATATGTATGATGTTTTTAAAGCGAGAGATTTAAAAAGAGTTTTCTCTGTAGTTTTGAGTAAAAAAAAGAAATTATAAAGTTCTGACTTGCTTTTCTTTTAGATTTGTTGTTGTAGAAGTTTTTCCTCGGCAAAAATTACTTTCACAAATTGTGTTTTACTATGGAAAACAACCGCTCGATGGAGCGTGCGTGAGTCGCTAACCTTCAGTGTCGTAACACACTGTTTTCTAATAATTTTAAGACGTCAAACAGAAAAAAATAGTTGAAACAAGTTTGCTAAACACTTGATCACGGATAAGACGAACCTCAATTAATCAACGTTCGATCATATCCTACATCGATCCGCAGTTTCTATATTTGTCCAGATTTGGTAGAAAAACTGATGTCACCCTGATTTGAGAAAATAGGTATCGTATAATACACTAGAGAAGACGGAGATTACTTTGTAGGCTGATTAGATTAATAAATAATTGGGTAAATTTAGTTATAGCTTTTAAACACTTTCTAAGCTCCAGTTAAGAAATATTTATCTAATATAAAACATCTTTAAGTCACAACTTTCTACTCCTGTATGTTAGGTTAGGACGATAAGGATATCGTCCTAACCTCTTGTCTGTGGAGGATCCGGGAAACGGACGATACAATTTCATAAAGTTGACAATTCAAATTTCTTGAAATTGAACTGGCCTTTGTCCAGCAGTGGACGTCTTTCGGCTGATGATGATGATGATGAACTGGCATATTCTAATATATTAACTAGCGAAATGCTAAATTATAGTGTAGTAAGTGTATGATATTTTTTTTTGAAAAGAGTTTTACAGAAATGTAAATCCTAACTGAGACCTGTGTTTTTTTTGCAATTTGAAAGTTAAATGTTTATTGGAGACGATTTCAAGTAGAAACACTATGGGCTGGCAAAGTTGTAGGGTTTTTTAACCTTTGTTGATAACATTTGTTTTTAGTACCTGACAGAATGATTTTGCTTGGCATTTTAAGTCCTTGCCGGGGTAATTTACATTACATATAGCTAAATTTACATGAATATTGTTAATAAGAGACGTTTCAAATTTCTATTTTCAAGATTTGATACAAGTTCCTATTGAAAAAAAAAACCAAATATACAAAGACTCCAGTTTTACCACGAGCTGAACTAAATGAAATGCAGAGGGAAACATACCGGGTCCATAATTCCAGCCATGGGCACAGTGATGGTGTCTTCACCTCCAGCAGCCACCAGCTTCTCCAGAACCTTGAGGGTTTGCTCCACAGCTGGCCACTCTCCCTTCTGCGCCAGTGCCAGGATCTTGGTCGCAGCATCCCGCATGTTGACCCCGGCGCTCGGCGGCTTGACCACATCCCCTCCTCCATTGCCATCCTTAACTTCCTTCTTGTCCCCATTAACGGAAGACGTCTCGTCTTTATCTTCAGATTTTGCTTTGTCATCGTCCGGCTTTTTCGGAGGGCCCTTCCCCCCCTTCTTCCCAGGGACCTGGGACATGATCACAGCTCACACACGGTGCGGCCGCTCATGGTAGCGGGTGTTAGCGTCTGGGCGGGCGCGCCATGACTGCGGCGCGACCGCGACGCGGCTCGCCGCTCCGCCGCTAACTCGGGCTCACTTTTTGCATGATCCAAGTAAATAAAGCCGGGTTGGAGCTTACAAACAAAACTCCAAAGGCGATGTCACAAGCGTCTCATGCATTGACCTATTTTGAGCTGTTATCGCGAGGAGCTTACAGCTCGTTATGATGTTGATACGCAATTTTCAGTTTTGGTCATCACGCGACTTTTTAATGCCTTTGTAGCGATAAGGCAATTAAGATAATTTACTTATATCACATTGATAAGTGCGTAATCTGGTTAATTTTCCTTGTTCTCTCTTTGTTAACTACCCACCAAACGAAAGGCTTTTATAAAAGCTTAGCTCTTTCAATTCAATTCAATTCAATATACTTTATTGCATCACAAGAAAATATAATATTACAAAAACCAACACAAAAGAAAATTGGTGAAAACAATAGGCGACCTTATTGCTAGGTAGCAATTTCTTCCAAGCAACCTTAAGGCAGGAAATAAACTATGAGATGTACTGGGGTAGTGCAATAGAAGAAAAAAAAATACTAAAACAACGAAATAGGTAATAAGAAACACAAATACATACTAATATACAAATATACATTAAATATAAACCTATATTTATTAAATATATACTATACATATATATAAATATATACATCATAGCTCTTTCTCCAACTTCCTAATTTTATTGGCGCTACTTAACTCAAGTCTTTTCTTTTAATAATTGAATTTTTACAATTCAGTTTCCTGAAGTACCTAATATATCTACCTACCGATGTTAAAAATCTTTAAAATCTAAAAGTAAAATAACTCTAATGAAATCTAATGAAAATTCTATATTACGATTAATTTAGTTTAGTTTTGAGGCCAAAGTCATAAAAATATATTCGGCTTACTAAGCACGGCACGTATAAAAAAATAAGGCAATAGAAAAAGATGCATAATAATTTTCAAAAACCCAACTACCTATAATAATATATACCTATAATAATATACGAGTGCTAAGTATCAAGTTCTTGTTCCTTCACCCGACCTTGTTTTAGGGAATACGCACCCCTCAAGGAAGCGAAACACACCGGTTCGAACGCATTCCCACCTCCCACCACCTTGGTTCCACGATCAGTATCGTGGCCTTAGGAGGTCGAGGGAATTTGCATGTTTCGTCACTGAGTTGTGACTGAGACAAGGGGAGATTGCCAGAGCCGCATTAAGCAGCAGTACCAAGTGAAGGAGACCACTCATAAGTATAATTTATTTATGGTAGAAATTAATTCACTTTGAGCGATCACCTAAGTTGTACCACCGTATTTTCCTTATCATTACTTCAATATAATTGTAAAATTGTGTGTATAATAAAGAGTATTTGTCTTCACTTAATAATTTTGAAGTGACATTAAATAAATATTACCTTATTACTCCTTTACAAGTTTGCTACATACGCCGCGAATAATAATGCGTTCTCTTAATATATGATGTTTTCAGTCTGGTAAAACTGCTTTTCTTTCGTCCCTATGATAGACAGGTCTCTATTTTAATTTGATATTAGTTACTAATTAACCGACTTCAAAAAAAGGAGGAGGTTTTTAATTCGTCGGAATCTTTTTTTTTATGTATGTTCACCGATTACTCGAAGACGCCTGAACCGATTTGAAAAATTCTTTTTTTGTTTAAAAGATACTTCACAGGTGGTCCCATATAAATTTTATCGAATTCGATTCAGTGGTTTTTTAAAAATCAACAAAAACATAGCAAAATTGGAGTTGTTGCGATTGAAGTCGGTTGTTTTTAACGTATTCAGCGTGGTCAATTATCTTGTACAAAAAGGATTACATTTTACTTAGGTAGAAGTATTGTAATTCAACATCTATTTATAATGTGAATATCTCTTATGGTGTGGCACATTCAACCATCCAATCCACAAGGTGTAGACGGCGGTGAATGTGAATAAATAATAGTAATAATTTATAATGTGAATTTATTTTGGTTACTTACTTTACAGTCGCAGACATGACCCCCTACCACAAGTAACACCTCCCCTAAATCCGTATCTGGTGGTTCCACCGTTTTCAGCCGTCGCGTGCGCCCCCTCTACTTCCGGTTGGCGGAGGGAGGGGAAGGGGGCGGCCTCGATTCAGTACAGGATCAGATACCAACCACTTCAGGGTCCGAAGGGTGTTTGCCTTTCATTCCTGCATTCTTGACCTACGCTGGAAAAGCCGATTCATTCAAATGTTTCTTTGAGTGTATTTGTGGTTGTCCTCTTTGGAAGGTTTTTTGATAAATAAGTTACTATTTAATATCTATCCTATACAGAGTGAGACGTAGCCTAAGTAACTTCCCACCGTTGTGCCGTGTGAGAAGGACACACAAAACCCTGTCTCAGCTTCATAGATCAAAATACAGTAGTTTTCGAGACTTCGTGTTTAGCCAGTAACTGCTGACCTTTTACTTTTTTACATATATAAGGTGCTACTTTATTAGTGCCCGATATTTTAGTCAGTGCTTCTACTCCCGATTCTGATCAACTTTCCCCAAGGAACCCATAGTCAAATTGCAAAAAAATTTTTGGAATCTTCATACAAATCGATCAGCTGGCGAACCAAGTTTGTATGAAAAGTCCGAAAATTTCTTTGCGATTTGAACAAAGTTATAGAACAAAAGTTGTTCAGTTTGATGGGTAAAAGCCAACTTTGAAGTATTATTACACCTTTCTGTTACACCCTGTATATGAGATAGAAGATAGATAATTATACACTGATAAACCTGATGAATCTCCAAGACGACAAATCGATATATGTACATATCTTCACTTAACGTTTATCTTTAAAACTAGCTTCATTTATTTGCGACTGATAAAGAATTTACATATGTACAGTCGCGTGCAACTAAAAGTATACAGCCTTATAGTGCAAGTACTACTAGATGGCACGGCTACCCTGTATACTTTTAGGTGCACGAGACTGTACGTATGTCAATGTGTGTAACAAACAATTATGTATGGATAGTGTATGACGAGTCACTTCCTTCGTATTTATTTGTATAAGATAAAGACCGCGCATGAGTGGAAGCGGTCGTGTTTTTATTAAAGACAATTTATTTATCGTACCTATTAAAATATTTTGTTGTTTAAAATGTGGAGTAAAAGTGTATTGAGTGTATCCAGGAGGATAGGATTTTCTTCAAATTTACGGTACGGAGTTGATATTTAATCACGTTTTCAGGGTCATCGCGAAATACATATATACAGTAAAATTCTGGACTTTAAATATCGAGTTTAATTTAAGTGTATGGAGTGAGTCGAAAAAGTGTACTTGTTAACGAGGCGAAGTGAAATTAATCATCAAAAAATGTACCTTCACAATTTCACATCCACTGAACGACTACATTTTTATGACATTTATTATTTTTTAAGTCGTGAGGACTTCACGTCTCGTTATCAACCCGTATCGTCCCTCTGGAGGGACACAGTATTTAAGGTCTAAAAAATCAGGTGTAACTATTTAAACTGGAGCTAAATCTGAAACCCATGGATCTGAACGACTTTCCCCAAGGAGCCTACCTATAGTCGATTCCAAAAAAAATATTTGATCTGCCCATACCTCAACTACGTTGGCCGATCAGCTGAATTATTTGTTAGAAAGGACAGACATAGGCTACTTTTTATCGCAAAAATAAAACTTGAATGGGATAAAATAGGGGATAAAAGTTTGTATGGGGAACCAATAATTTTTGGTGTATCCATAATATAAAAAAAACACCATATTTTATTCATATTACGCAGACGAAGTAGCGAGCACCAGCTAGTAATAAATAAATATCTTCATAAAAATTTAAAAATAATAAAAATCATAAATGTTCTTCCAGGTTAGTCCGACAAATTCAATCTTCAAACGAGAGTTACCTACGCAACCCGGGAACCGAACCCCTGAGCCAAGCCACTTTAGGCGAGGTGGTCGCCGGCACAGTCGACAGGTTCCCTGGGAGAGTAGCCATCAAGTCCGTGCATGAGGATATAAGTTTGACATATGAGCAACTTTTAACTAAGGTAAGATTTGCTACTTTAAGTAAATTTAACTGGCAACTGCCGTCTATCTTTTGTTATAGTACGTACAGTTACATTGTGCAATGTTGCTGTTGTTTGTTAATGTTATGTTTGCGTTGATTCCTTCCGGTAGTTGACTGCTAGTCATTTGAGTTACTTTTTATCAAATGTCAGAAACGGCATTTTATTCTTAAAATGATTGAAATTTTGTACGATAACGTCATTGTTCAAAATAGTAGATTGAATACTTATTAGGAAATTCGTAAAAATAAAAAATAAATAAAAACAAAAATCTTTTTTATTTAAGTAGATGCTTTACACATACTTTTAAATTGTCATATTTTTCTATAAATTAAAAATTCTAAATGTAATGAAAATTAAAATGATTAATTAAGTTTTTCAATAATTTCAATTAAAGAGCTATTTTGTCAATAATATTTCGTAATTTATTTTTCATGGAGTCAACTCCCGTAATCCAGGAGTTGACTCCATGAAAAATAAATTACAGAGCAAATTAAGATTTTTATTCTATTCTATTCCACACGATAAGGAGAAGAAGAAGAACAAGTAAATGAAAGTGGTAGGTAAGCTAAAGGAGAAGTAAAACACGATAGCTTTCACGTGAAGTGTTGCATGTCCCCCAGTACCATGGTTCTGGTATTGTGCGGTCACAGTTGTGGTAGGGAGCTGATCTTGGGAAGCTTGCGGGAAGCCTGTGGAGATAACAGCGTGCAGAATCGTAGAAAGTCAAGTTCATAGCTCGCAACTTGGGTTCTTGGCAGCTGCGACTTACTTAATCATAATAATATGAAAGTAGCGTTAGGTACTTACTTCACTTAAGTATTAGATTTTTGTTAAATTCAGGCCATGCTTTTGTCATTGGCATTTCTAAATTGTTAGTAATTAGCTTCTTATTTTAATTTACTCTTATGTTTTTTCAATCTTTTTTTATATAACATTATATAATTCAACTCTTGACCTGAAGTTAACATGTAAGTTGTAGCATATAACAAGTTTTTTGACAAAATGTGTTGGAGAGAGTTTCTTTGGGCCCGTCGTTTCTTCTTACTCCGTAAACACTTTCCGAGACGGCAGGTATACGAGTTCCGAATTGTAGGAACCTCGTATTAAGTAGACATATAAGACTGAACTTCGAAAAATGTACACTGCTACCTACATCGTTATTTTTCAGGTAGATGCCCTAGCATGTGCTCTCCGCGCCCAGGGTCTGGAGAAGGGAGACCGCGTCGGGCTGTGGTCACACAACAACGCAGCATGGCTCGTGGCTGCCATAGCCTGTGCAAGAGCCGGACTTATTCCGGTTAGTGTCATATTTTTTACTAGCCTACATTATCCCACTGCTGAGCAAAGGCCTCGATTTCGCCACGCATCTCTATTCCGAGCCACCTCTTTCCATTGATCGGCAAACCTGTTCAACTCATCCCGCCATCTCCGCCTTGGTCTGCCGCGACCTCTGCGGCCATCTGGCATCCAGTCTGTTACAATTTGTGCTGACCTTCTCGAGTGCATGCGACAGACATGTCATGCCCAGTCTGCCTTAAGTCTGTCGGCTTATTATATTATAATATAATGCTTACATTCAATAGAATGCGAGAAGTACATTTTAGCTGTCTCTTACGCAGTTCCTGCTACTCAAAACCTTTCGTAAAATATTTGTTTAGATAAAGAAAACATTAGACAACAATTAAACCTTATCTTTAAATGTGTATAAATGGGGGGACTTGATGTTTCTTATCATATCTCTCAAAAAACCTTTAAAGATCCCGATAAAATTTGTATACAGGTTGAGCTAAATATAACCTGAAAATCGACATTTGCTGGTTTGACTTCGAGTTTTATGCAATCCAAGGAGACCGATTATTCAAATTCCATTCCATTTCATTTGTGGAATAGATTCCATGAGCAATTGCTACTAAACTTTTATCTGTTATTAAAATATGTTACCTATAATTTTACCTAAACCGTCACCTACATATCGTAAAATGCTACCTATAAATTTACCTAGGTTGCCCTAAATCCAGTTTACGAGAAACCCGAGCTGAGTTTCTGTATCAAGAAGACAGGCATGAAAGCCATTATCATCGGGAACCAGATGCCGAGGAGAAACTACTACGACCAGCTGAACCAAATGGTCCCAGAGCTGAGCAGCTGTAGACCTGGAGACCTGCAGACTAGCGCCTTCCCCACTTTGAAGTCGGTTATCACGTGTGAAAAGGAAAAATTGCCGTAAGTGACTGTTTAAGAAGTTTCAACGTTCCCACAGAACTAAATCTGTAAAATCAATTTGCGTAGGTGGAAAAAAATCTTTTTAAATAGATTTTATTGGTCTGTATGGGAATGGCCTAGATAGGATGTGTGGAAGAAACAAAGGAAGCCTTTTGCCCTGTAATGGGACACTAATAAATTAATCAAAATATCTTATTGAAATATTATTGAAAAGTTTTAAAATAGAATAAAATATGAGAGAAGGGTGTCCAAAAATGAAATAAGGAGATGGTAGCAGTAGCTGGCATTTTCGGATTCAGTGGGGTCTAATTAGTTAAATTATTTGCGTGTAGAAGTTCAAATATTGGATTTATTGACGTGATTAAAAACTTGAGACAGTACACCCTTGTGAAATACCTATTATATTACACTTTTGCCACTGATGATATGAATAGTTAAGTGTAAGTATATTGCGATATAAAGAGTAATAAATAACGACTAATCTACTATTATACCTACATATGTATAATTTACAGCTGATTACAACTAACTGATATCTCTATGTTACTTACTTTTCCATTTCCATATTATTTTATAGTGGTACCTTTTCTATCGCCGGCCTAGTATCGGACTACAATGGCGGTGACGCGAGCAGATACTGCAATGAAGTGCGCTCCGAGGATGGCAGTCTCATGCAGTTCACCTCGGGTACCACTGGTGGGTGACAGAGGTACCTGGTTAAACTATTGAAACCTAGGGACATGACATGACACACGGCGTATTTTATACGTGCATACGACGCGCGTAAAAGCGCTTGAGTTGAAGCCATATGCCACAGGGTGTAAGGGACAGGTTTCCGAAAACTTTAAGGGCTTGCTCAGTAGACGAAACTGAACAACTTTCCACAACATTTTTTTTCAGGAAACGAAAAAAAAATCGGCTTCTCCATACAAACTACCCAATCAAGTTTATAATTTTGTATGGAGAACCTCAGTTTCGTCTACTGAGCAAGCCCTTAAAGTTTTCGGAAACTTGTACCTTACTTCCTGTATATCTTTGTACACGTCCATAAATTTTGGTTTACATGTGTATCACTACCAACGCACAGATAAGAAAGAAAGAAATAAATACAGACACGATGTCGCCACGCGTTTGTCTCGATAAAAACGCACTGTTTCGTCGATAGAGACATCAATCAATTCAGTCGTATTCTTCATTTCTGAAGGTCCATCGTGAAGTGCCATTGTGGAGATGTTAACTATCGTTCGCCATGCATTTCTGTCCTCGGCTTGCCTCAAGGCGGCTGATACGGTCAGTCCCGTGATAGTTTTTACCCATAGTTTGATAGAGATATACAGGATTATTATTCAACTCCGCATTGCTTTTACGTGTTGTATAAAAACAACGCGCGTACGACGCGATTGTTACAACAGCAGGATACAAATTCGCATATAGACACGCTTTTGTATCGCATTATTAAGCGCGTTTGTAACGATATATAATAAAATAAAATCATTTACGGCGCGTATAATATAATACGTCATGTGTTATAATAATATACGAAACCCTTTGTTCAAAACGTTATCATCATCATCATCACATTGGCCTTTCACGTCTATAACTCTATAACAGATTCAGTTACGTACGTACACTCTCCACACAAATATATAGACACAGTTATGGAATCGCAGGGCTTCCCAAGACCGCAAAAATATAATTGACCACCCTGAATACGTTAAAAACAACCGACTTCAATCGCAACAACTCCAATTTTGCTATGTTTTTGTTGATTTTCTCAAAAACCGCTGAATCCATTTCGATAAAATTTATATGGGACCACCTGTGAAGTATATACCCTTTTAAACAAAAAAAGAATTTTCGAAATCGGTTCAGGCGTCTTCGAGTAATCGGTGAACATACATAAAAAAAATAAAAAAAAAATAAAAAAGATTCCGACGAATTGAGAACCTCCTCCTTTTTTTGAAGTCGGTTGAAAAAGGTTTACACTTTTATTTATTAATTGACTTGGTGGTGCAGTGTTTAAGCGCGTGTGATGAACAAGTTTTATTCTCTGTCTGGGTCAAAGATAAGGAAAAAGAACTCTTATCCTCGACTCTGGTGTCAGGTGTTAATTATGTGTATGTAATATGTATGTAGGTATGTATTTAAAACGCATTTAAGTGTGTATATCAGCATCAAGTTAGGGAATGCAGTTTGGTACCAGATTACCTCGTGTGATTTGTCCCGAATAATATTATTTCATACTTGCTGGCTGAGTAATTCAGTTGGTTATTTATTCGTCATAACGGGTAGTATAAATACGTTTAGGCGCAGGTTAAAAGACTTCTTGTTAGAAAGTGAATTTTATTCTATTGACGAATTTCTTAAATTAAAATTGTAAAATTATATTATTTTTGACATTGCACAATTAGTAACTAAAGTTACAATTTTATTTTATAAACTTGACATTTGAAATTCTTATTTTTATATTGCTTTTTATTTCCATTATTATTAAGTGTAGTTTTCTACATTTGACATTGTATTTTTTATTATTATAACCATTGTTTGACGATCACATCATTATTGATATAGTATATTAATGACTTGACATGTATATAATGAATTTGTGAGGTGAAATAAATGAATCTGAATCTGAGTCTAAAATATGGGTGACAAAGAACGGAAATCAATCGTCTATGCAAGATGTAAAAAAACTTACTCCTGGAAACTTCAACAGTGCGCTCTTATCAGGAAACTGTATAATTCATTTATTGATCTAGCATTAAGATGTAATAGAATATAAAACTTTTTTTAAAATGTGTTGGAATTTCTTTAGGGCCCGCCGTTTCTTCTCACTCCGCAAACACTTCCCGAAACAGTAGGTATACGAGTTCCGAGTGGTAGGAACCTCGTATTAGGTAGATAAAAGAATGACGTTCGAAAAGTGTACACTGCTACCTACTTCGAATAAAATATTTTCATTTTCATTGTCAAACCAAACAACTATTTTCAAGGATTCCGTATTATAAGAATGTTAAAAAAGTGCTTTTGAAATTTTAAGGGGTTACTCAGAATCAGTAAAAAAACTTACTCCTGGAAACTTCAACAGTGCGCTCTTATCAGGAAACTGTATAATTCATTTATTGATCTAGCATTAAGATGTAATAGAATATAAAACTTTTTTTAAAATGTGTTGGAATTTCTTTAGGGCCCGCCGTTTCTTCTCACTCCGCAAACACTTCCCGAAACAGTAGGTATACGAGTTCCGAGTGGTAGGAACCTCGTATTAGGTAGATAAAAGAATGACGTTCGAAAAGTGTACACTGCTACCTACTTCGAATAAAATATTTTCATTTTCATTGTCAAACCAAACAACTATTTTCAAGGATTCCGTATTATAAGAATGTTAAAAAAGTGCTTTTGAAATTTTAAGGGGTTACTCAGAATCAGGTATAGAATACAGAAAAAAATATTGAAAAAAATCTAATTTCCAACTTTTTTTTTCGGTTTCCGTACAAATTCTTGATTCACTATTCAGATTTAGTATGGGAAAGCGAAAAAAAGATGTAGATCGATTCTTTCAATATATTTCCTGTATTCTATACCTGATTCTTACTTAGTAACTCCTTAAAATCTCAAACGCACTTTTCTGCTTATTGAACTGAACAACTTTCCCCAAGGGACCAAAAGTCAATTCGCGAAAATAATTTGCCGTTCTCTAACAGCTGGATCTGCTGATCGGACAACTTATTACATTATAAATACTGTGGAAACTCCAAAAAATTATCGTAAATTGACTATAGGCTTCTTGGGGATAATTGTTTAGTTTCATAAGTAGAAGCCCCAGTTAAAATGGTGTCCCAGGTGAAACAAACACCCTAACTTTATGATTTTGATTCTAGGTGAGCCAAAAGCTGCATTGGACTCTCATCTAGGACTTGTTAATAACATTTACTTTATCGGCAAAAGGAACACTTTCCACGAGGGTCATCACACCATCTGTTTGCAGGTAAACCACGACTTCAACTGCCTAAAGATGTCATCAATGACCAAAATGAAATGACCCTGAATGTTCTAAGGCCATTTCAGTCACAAAAATAAAATTGACAAATTGTTATCTCTTGATGAATTTTAATTTCCAACAGCCCTAATGTAGCAACTGGTATCAAAGACTGAAAAACATAATTAAAACATATAGGGTGTGTGGGGGGAAGATCGAATGGTTTTTTAGTGAGATGTGCAGTGTTGCGTTCAGAGCTTTGTAAAACAGAATGTTATTGACTTCTGTTGAAACAAAATGTAAGGTAAGAAAGCAACAATTCAATTTTGTATTCTGTCTATAACATTATGTTAATGCTGTCTCAATTTGTAATAAAAGATCATATAAAATATTTTTATCATAAAAATGAATCAGGGGGAAGATGAAAGGGTGACGGGGTAAGTTTGAAATAGTTTCTTGTATCTAAGATAGATCTAAGATAATCCAAGTTATATGAAACGGGGAAAGATTAAAAATCGACCACTTGATATGAGAAAAACCACCTGACACAAATAAATTCGTAACACACATCCACGCACTTCTAGTAGTAACTGCCAACTGAGTGCCCAGACGTAACAAAATTGCGGCCTGAACAATGTTGCCCGCACTAATATTACCTTCCCGAATTAGGCGATAGGGGAGACTTTTTATTTTACCCCGTTTTTCATCTTCCCCCCACTCACCCTAGGAAGATACAAGCAGACAATGCAAAGATGAGATTTTGTTTATTTAAATACACAAACACAGATAAAACTATCTTAATGAGAATTTTCTTCGTATTTAAATGTTTCTATCAGCCTCTGATTTTTAAAGTATAGATAATTTTAGTTACGGTCTGGTCAACGTGTTGATTTGTCCATTTATAGACAGGTGGTGAAACTAGATCGAAAATTATCAAAAAAGAAAAAACATAGGTGATTTAATTATCGACGAATAAAAAAAACGATGGGCTTTATGTATACCGCTATTACCACTAGATATTTTTCAATTTCACATTTTTGATGAAACCGGGAGTTGACTGCATGGAAAATAAATTACGAAATATTATTGACTAATAAGATCTTTAATTGTAATTGTTGAAACACTTAATCACTTTAATTTTCATTACATTTTCAATTTTTAATTTATAAGAATTTTCTTATTAGCATGGAAACGACTATTTTATGCAATGACGTTATCGTACAAAATTTTAAACATTTTTAGAACAAAAAACTGTTTTTGACAGTTCATAAAAAGTAACTCAAATAAGTAGCAGTCAACTACCGGATAGTGATGATAAAATAAGAAAAAAAAACGTATAGAAATATCGCTATCAAGTTGTTGCTTTTAAACAGGAATGGATTTTTAACCCATTTTTATGACGAAAATTTTTGGTTTAGTTTAGCCTCCTATCGGGATTGCGCTTTAACGAAGGACACCCAACATTACTTAATAAACGTGGATAATCTCCAGGCGCCGCTGTTCCACGCTCTGGGTTGCATAGTGACTGCCCTTGCCGGCGTCAGGCATGGGGCGACGTTGGTTCTTGGAGCACCCATATACAACGTCGAGGCGAACCTGAACGCTATGATTGGTGAAAAGTAAGTTTGCCTAGATTCCTTGACAGCGGTGACAGAATCGTGGTCTACTGTATCTTTTTCAATCAGCCGTATCGCCATCATCTTCGATGGTTATCAGTCTGTGAGTCCATTCTTGGAATTTTCTTTGGGACCTTCAATATATGTACATATATGCATTCAACTCTACCTGTAAACACAATGAAAAACTTTCTCTGAGAAATCCATAGACAATTCCATAAAAAAAACTTTCCGTAGTTCCCTGACAAGTTAACCAATCCTGACTAACTTAGGAGTACCTCCGTCAGACGTTATGGTATGCTTGGAGACCAGCCGTGGTTCAACCGATAACGGTTAGAATAGAAGTCGAATATATTGCATGTTTTCCAAGAAACTAGCGCGTTCTAGAAATGTAGAATAGTTTGTGGCGAGTACTGCAGATGTCGCCACACACTTTCTGCACTCACTTGTTCAGTCTGACTACCTACGATCTTTTGGCAGGTGGTGAAAAGCCGGAACTAACGCCGCCATCTTAAAAAGTGACACTATTTGTATGAAATAAATGTCTGACTTGCGACAAAAGCGCCCTCCTGTCAATGTCATCCATCTGCCAAAAGATCGTAGACAGACTGTTTATTCAAACGTCTTTTTACCATGAAATAAAAACTTTTTTTTAGTCTGAGTGTTACCCGATTGACGGATTCCCGCCTTATTTTTTTAAATTTCAGATGCACAGTAATCACCGGCACACCGACCATGTTTGTCGACTTGTTGTCTGCGGTGCGGAGCAAGGGCGGCGTCCCTTCCCACCTGCGCGTGGGCCTCGCCGCCGGCGCTCCCTGCAGCCCCCAACTCATCAGGGACATTAAAACGCATCTCAATGCTAATAGTGTCTTGGTAAGTCATACACCTATAGTATACCGTATCCAGTGGCATATTTGAGAATAAATAGTTATTTAGTATAGATTTGGTCTCATAAGGTTTGCGACTCTAATCGGGTTTCCGTTTCCGATCGCCAGTTCAACTCTGACTACGAAAATTGTAAATATAACTTTAGAGTTCTAAAATGAACATTAATTTTATATGAAACGAGCGTAAGAATTTCAGATTTTTAGCATTGGCCGATTAAGTTTCGGTAGGTAGAGTATAGTAGAGTAGAGTGCACTACTTGATTGTGGCAAACAGGTGAGCGATGAATAATCGTTCGGCAAAATGGTGCTAAACGTAACTAAGAGCGAATAAAGTGAGCCTGAAAAATATTACGATTTTAGTTTTACACATTGATGAAATTAGCAACTCATTACCACCATTTTTAATGGTTAGCCGGCGAGTATGCTAGACTTGGAAGGATTCGTTTTTTAGCTTTAGAGCAATTAAAACCTCTCGAACTTATGCTTATGTCTAAGACAGGTGAGGTCACCTTTAGAAAGCGGCACGTAGTCTCCATTCCGTATGCCTTTCATGTAATGCTTCTCGTATCATGGTTTCAGGGTTTGTATGGACTGACGGAGACCACAGCCTCCGTGTTCCAGTCGCTCCCAACTGACAGTATTGACCAGGTAGCAGAGACTGTTGGGTACATACAGGACCATGTTGAAGTGAAGGTAAGTTAATAAAGTAAATAAGCCAATGTTTTTTCAAAAACAAATAGAGATATACAAGTTTATATCTAGCCTCACGCTTGGATTCTCGTGGTAGAACCAATGTCTTCAAGTCAAT
Source organism: Coleophora deauratella (assembly GCA_958295455.1). Lineage (NCBI taxonomy): Eukaryota > Metazoa > Arthropoda > Insecta > Lepidoptera > Coleophoridae > Coleophora > Coleophora deauratella. The sequence goes on along the minus strand of OY282396.1, from coordinate 14,475,683 downwards.
TGCACTTTATCGTTTTATGTAAATTATAACTTTATGTAAAGGCTTAAAGAGGTAAATAACACAAATGCGCTAGGAAAAATGGGAATTTCCGTGCGGTAGAAATACCTCACGTCGGACCTTATTCTTAGCAAAGAGAAGCATTTGTCTATTATCTGTAAACCATATATTGCAGGTAGTGGATGAGAATGGGAAGACAGTGCCATTCGGCAGCCCCGGAGAGCTGGTCTCGCGTGGGTACAACAGCATGTTGTACTACTGGGACGAGCCACAGAAGACCAGGCAGACCCTGGATGAGGACGGCTGGCTGAAGACAGGGTAGGAGTATTTTTAAATAAAAAGCAGAGTCAATTCACACATGAATAGATTAACAGTGACTTACTGAAAGAAAGATTGTACCTATACCTACAACGTAAAAGTCATTTCAAGGGTCCATTGACCACAGGCATCCTCAGTCATAAAATAATTTTGGTCATTACATAATCTGGTTCAGTAACCGAAAGATATCTTGGTCGAACCAAAATCCATTTTCGGTTGGTCCAAGTTCTCCCCATGGCCCGTGTTTTACAGGGACAAGTTCACAATAAGCGAGGACGGGTATGGACACTTTGTGGGACGAATAAAGGACATCATAATACGAGGGGGAGAGAACATAGCGCCTAAAGAGATCGAAGACGTGTTGAATACTCATCCGGACATACTTGAGAGTCAGGTAATACGATAATAGTGCAAACATAAGGATGAAATTTAATTCGTTTCGTTCACATTAACTGTAGCTTCTACTCATGAAACTCAACAACTAAAAAGTGTCCCCGAGGAAACCTTACAATCGAAACAAAAAAATGTTGCACGCTCCCGGAAGCTTGGGATGCGGGTGGTGGGCAAGAAATCCTCAGGAACCCATCCAAACTAAATTCTTATAAAAGTTATTGTCCTCTCCAACTCCATACAAAATTGTCTGTTTGGTCAATCAATTTCTATGAAAAGTATTTTTTTTTGTCTTTGTTTTACTTGTAAGTTTTTATAATAAAGTATATTGAATAGAAAAGCCCTAAATTTGCGACGTCTGTAAAGGTTCTAATTTCATGAGCAGAAGCAGAACATCCTTTTAAAGTTTCCGGGAGTCATTTTTATACACCCTGTATACTTAACCATGACTGACCCGGTGGCTCAGCGGTAAGTGCTCCTGACTAATGATCTGAGAGTTTCATCTGAGAGGGTTCGATCCCCACCCAGGGCAAACATTTCTGTGTTTTTGAGCAGAATTGTTTGCTGTGTCTTGGTGTATTATATGAATATGTATATCGGTCTCTGGTTCCCATCATACAGGGAATCCTATTTTGGGGCCAGGTGTTAGTGTGTGATTTATCCCAGATATTTATTTATTTATTGCAAACACAGGTGGTAGGCGTGTCAGACGAGCGTCTCGGTGAGGAGATATGCGCAGTGCTGCGTGTGCGCAGCGGCCGCTCCGTCACTGCGCAGGATGTAGCGCATCACTGCGGCGGCCGCCTGGCTCGATTCAAGGTGCCACGGCTTCTGAAGGTAGTGGAAGCCTTCCCCAAGACCACCTCGGGCAAGATACAGAAGTTTAAACTGAAGGAGATGATTGAGCAGGGTAAAATATAAGTAAAAAGATTGTACTTCGAAGGCATTTTTTGGAAAAAATATTTCTGTGTGGAAATAAATAGTACTTACTGAAGAACATGCATAGCGCATTCAAGGTTTTTTTAAACCATTTCCGTATGGGAAAAATGGTACTTAAGTATTATACATAGCGCATTGGTTCGCCGTCTTAGCTCTTTGATATAAAACCTATGAGAATAATGTGTTACATTTCAAACTGTCCACTTACAAATATGGCCGTTGGCATAACCTCGCCAAATTTGTAAGTGGACTTAGCGCAGTTTGAAATGTAACGATACAATTATTATAGTAATAACTATTGTAAAACGACAATTTGTTAGAAATATAAAAGTGTATTTATGACGTCACACATTAGTTACATCAAAATTATGCAAAACATTACGTTTGGCAAAATAAATAATTGTGATAATTTATTTATTAATTTAAAAGTTAAATAGATTAAAACTTGTAATTATTTTGCTGTTGTGAGAGAAATGCTTTTTTTGTTAGGTATGCTAGTCTGAAAAAGTCTAAAAAATATTTACACATAGAGTTAACTATAGCTTCTACTTATCGTAAGTACTAAATAACTTAACAACATTTGTTCATGGAAAATTGATCATATGATTGTCCAATTTTGTATGCAGTTTTTTTTTACGATATTCGCAAATCGTAGAAAAAAATATTTGAAACTATGAGCGATTAAACTGAGATTAACGAGTAGTACACGTATTTATGACACCCTGTGTATCTGTAATACTTACGTACATACATAAATTCTTAAAAACAACTTGAAAACCAATTGAAGGCCAGGAAAACTAGCAATGGTAACTATTACGATAATTACACCTGTTATCTATTAGTAAATATGCTAGCGTTCTTATCGTAAGATTATTCTCAAAACCACTGTAAGTCTAAACGATACACGGTGTTAAATCAAATATTAGAGAATTTTGTATTAATTATATATTTTTATACATCTCACTTAAATAAAAAAATACGAGTCTCTAGTCTCTCTATGTTTGTTTCTTTGTACCACTTTGAGCCGAAACTATAGAATGAATTTAAATGTTTAGAGGTATCTTTAGGTATATGAATGAACCATTATGCTAAAACATAGACTATTTTTTTCCTGGAATAATGCATGGCACAATCTAAATACACGTTTGTTTGTCACGTCGCAACGAAGCTGCGGATCGACGTAACTTTTTACACAGATACAGCTGATAGTGTAAGAATTGGCGTAAAATACTTTTTATCCCGAAAAAAAAAAGTTGCTGAAGTATCTGAAAACGTTTGCAGCCTATCACATTAAAAAAAAACTATTTTATCTCGTGTTACTATAATTTGTTAAAGTTGAGGAATAACATGCTGTGCTTACTCAAGGAAAGTCATAAAAACTTATATCCACGCGGACGGAACCGCGGGCAAAAGCTAATGAATAATGCAATTAAGAATTATGGATTCAATTTAATTATTAGTTTAATTTCTGAACACATAGCACATAATAAGGTCTAAAAAATCAACTGATACTATTTAAACAGATTCTACTTCAAACTGAACAACTTTCGTCTAGGGACCATTGTCAAATATTTTTTTAGGATCGCTGAGTTATTAGAAAAGTAAAAAAAAAACTCCCATGGCATGGAATGCAATAGGACTGGAACTCAAATGGAATTCTTGGTTTAACTTTTAAGTTGTACAGTTTCTTGAGTAGATAACTCAGTTTTATACGATTTTTGTTAAACATAACCTTATGTATACGTATTACACAAATGTGTGTGTCCAAGCAAAAAGGGTCCAGTAGTAGGGTATTGAGTTAGGACTAGATTATACAATAAAAGGATAAAAAAATAATCTGGACCATAAAAGCCCGAACCCGTCGCAGGATAGATGCATTCGAAATGTGGTGCTGGCGCAGAATGCTCCGAATATCATGGACTGAGCGTCGTACAAATGAGTCTATCTTGAAGGAACTCAATATCAAAACGAGGCTCTCTACCATCTGCATGCAGCGAGTTCTAAAATTCTTCGGACAGACGGTCAGAAATAGATCAGACAGCTTGGAAAAGCTAATAATAACTGGCCGTATGGAAGGAAAGAGGAGTAGAGGACGCATGCCTAGGCGATGGACTGATGCGATCAAAGAAGTCACCGGGATGACACTGCAGGCCAACATTCACCGTGCTCAAGACCGAGCGGCCTGGAGAGCAGTGGTGGCACGTGTGACCCATGATGGTCACGTCCCTCAGACATGAGGATACGACGAGGAAGAAGAAGAAAAAAATATTCAATATTAACTGATTGATTTTATTTTAATAGTAATAACAATAAAATAATCTTAAAATTGAACATGATAGTAATACTGGTATTCATCAGAGCCATCCAAATTGAACTTCGTTTCATCTGAAAAATGACGCCAATTTTTTCCATGTGATACATATGTTTTTCTGCAAATATTAAGCATTATTTCTTAAGTTTTTTTTTACTTAAAGGTGATTCTAAAATTTTTTCCCTCGAAAAATTAATAGTGTAAGTTATACTTAACTAAACAACGAACAGTTAGCCAAAATGAAACACAAATTGGCGGCCAGAATTATATTTCCGAGCACGAAATGATGCTGTTCATACTGCAAAACTCGTTAAAATACGCAATTTTCAAATTTTAATGTGGTCGGTGCGCTGCCCATTATTGAAAATTATTAGGGTAAACTAGTACGTGATGTGTACTTAAATAGTAAACAATATCATTATGTTTAACAATTAAAAAATGCTATCCAAGATGAGTGGAAAAAGATTAAGATTATATTAAAACCCTGTATAGAACGCTGCCGAAAAGATTCATTGAAGTTGTATAAAATAGAGAAGGACATACCGATTACTTTTTTGTTATTTTTATTAAAATTAAAAAATATCAATCAGTTAATATTGAATTTTTTTACCTAACTGTGCTATAGTTTTCTCGCGTTGCTCGGGCAGCACGATTTTACGCGGAACCTTTACGTAAAGAATAGCTGTCCCTTTCTAATGTCTACATTGAATCGTACAATGTAAAAGCTGAGAGTATAATGAAAAATGTGTAGTGTGCTAAAGTTTGGTCGAGGATAGCCCTCGCCTAGTGACTATACAATATAATCTCTTTAGAGCCTATCAACAAATAACGTATCGCCATTCTTTTTTTTTTTAAAAACTAACACTTTCTTTTTAGTGTAAAGGTTCCGAAAACGAATGGTAAGAAGTTTGTACTAGGTAGAAACATAACGATTTTAAAGAATGCGTAAAACATTTGCGTTAATAAAAATTAATAAGTAGTACATTGTTCATCAAGGCGAGAAAGTGACCTATTACCAACGAGAGATGTAGTTAGTACACTCGAGTTGGAAATTGCACTTTCTTCCGAGGATACATTAGGCCTACGAAGAAAATAAAAAACATGTTCTTTTTTCTAAATAATGTTTGGAAAAAGCTAGTGGCCAGTATCATTTTGCGAACTTGGAGATAAAAACTTTTTGGCATTTTACATTTAGTTTACCGACATAGTCTTACCCAAAATAAAAATAAAACACGTTAGTAATGGATTTTCATTACACTTTTCCCTCCCGCTCAGCGCGTTTTCTTACCGCATTTTTGTACGATAGTAGTGACGTACATTCTGCCTCAAATTCGATAAAGTATTAAGGTACTTTCTAAGTAGGTGTAGTTTAAAAACATTTTGACTTTGACTTAAACCGTTATTACTTATATCTACAACAGCAGGTAATATCACAATAGGTTTATTACTGTCTATTACGTAATTACGTTGACTGTTCTGACGTCTTTGTGGACTTTTTTGAACTTTATCCTCCATAATTTCTGAAAAAAAGGATAATTTGGTTATTTACTAAAATAATATTTTTAGTTACCTATTTTATCTTTACTGTATACTGTATACTGTTTTTGGGAAATTTAAAAATAAACGTTACAACAAACATAAACTTTCCCTACTTTATCAGGATTAACAATTTTATTATGGAGTTTTTAAAAAAAATGTTTGTTTGTTTAAAAAGCGGCACAAAAATATTTTAACATTTTTGACCCTACTAATATCCGCAATTAAAAATAATCTTGTAAAAAATAAAAAATGGTCGATTTACGAAACGGAGCCCCCTTTGTTTCGCAATTTGGATAAAATCGAAAGAAATGTGGATTTTTATACTAAGTATATAAAAATAAATGTAGAACCGAGTAGAACCCACCTTGAGTGCCTTCCGGAACTTGGTGGACATCAGACTAAACAGAAGAGGGTTCAGTACAATGCTGAACCAGCTGTTAAACACCACCACCCGGTAGAAGTGGCCCCACCACTGCGAAGTAACAGAATAGAAAAAAGATTATTAATATTAACTAGTCTCGTTCGGTTCGTCCGCAATTTCGTTTATATGCCCGGTTTTTGGTAAAAAACATGGTAAAACATGACTGACTCGGTGGCTAAGTGGTTAGCGATCCTGACTGATCCGAGAGTCGTGGGTTTGATCCCCACACAGGGCAAACATTTCTGTGATGAGCAGAATTGTTTGCTCCGAGTCTGGGTGTATTATATCTATATATGTATGTATTTAAAAAGTATATGTGTATGTATATCAGTCTCTGGTGCCCAAGATACAGGGAATCCTAGTTTGGGGCCAGGTGACCGTGTGTGATTTGTCCCAGATATTATTATTATTACATGGTAATTTCATATTATAAGGGTATTGTTAAACCTTCATAGGAATAAAAACCTAATCCCAAAGTGGATATCTATATTTTCTTAGGTATTTTTCTTTCTCTGCACGTAAGAAGAACCTGATCTATACCTGAGCATAAAATTTATCGTATTTGATATATTTTTAAGCTGTGGCATAATACGGTCCATATGATCTCATATTTTAACACCTAATTTGAACACAATGGTATGCTAATAAAGTATTGATTATATACACCAACAAACCACAGTAACAGCATACCAGTTGACCTATTAGATCTTTTTTGAGGAAAAATTGCTTCAATAACACCAAAGAGGAATTGTGGGAAATTCCAGCGTAAAAGATAAAAAGGAGTGCGAAGTTTGGACAGGAAATAATATTTTTTGTGCACATAGATAGCTGTAGGAACGAAGAATGAAATAAGTTACTTTTTATCTCAGCTACCAAAACGGGCAACGAATCATATGGAAATTTGTAGGACCGGAAGATGATGACACACACAGACTCTTTTTACACCAGGAAAATACCTTGTTCCCGTAGGAAAACCTGATGTAACGCAAGCGACACAGTCAGAACAGTGTTACTCGTACGAATCATATAAAGATAAATTAGGGGAGCATAGGGGCTACTTTTTACAACGTGAAAAACCTTATTCTCGGTAGGAAAACCGGACATAAAAAAGTAAAGGCTGTCAAAACGGCGCAATAGCAAAGATTCAATCTATTTTTAGCACAAATCGTCCCTCGCACGACTAACTCTCCTATCTCAATTTTCGTAAGTTTTAAAAATTATTTTTAAAAGTTTTAATTATTTCAATTAGATAAAGTCCACACTCAAATAATCAAGGTTATGAGATAGGAGAGTTAGTCGTGCGAGGGACGAAATAGTTAAAGTATAAAATACCAATACCGCAAATTCCGAGGGAGCCTGCTGACCACTAACTACCGACGCAGCACTACCGACAGCTCGTGAAAACTAATGTTATGTTTTATTTAATAATTAAATTGTATATATTTATAGTATTTAAGTTAATTTATTGTATGAGTTTCTATATATCTATGGGCCCTAAGTTGCCTGAAAATGAACGTTAAAATAAAATAAATACATCTGAATAGGGGAACAGGCTTGTGTTGTATTTAAAAAAAATACGAAAATTAAAGACTGTTTATATACGTATAATATCTACCAGTTAAAGTCACACCCATTCAGGTTATGACCGTGTGTACAGTCAGTTAACCTGAGTGTTGGCGATACCATACGAGTCGCAGTGAGCCAGAACCCACGACCGCTCAAGCCCTTTCTCATAAAAGGTACCTTTTTAAACTGCATGAGGTGGCGTACATCGAAGGTGAAGATGAGCAGCCTCAGTGTGAAGAAGGGCAGCCAGCAGACCAGGAACGACAGGGTCATAGCTACTGAACACACAACCACGATACAGATTATAATATATGTAGCTAACGTATACTATCATCATCACCATCAGCCGAAAGACATCCACTGCTGGACAAAGGCCTCCTCCAAAGATTTCCACATCGACCGGTCCTGTGTTGTCCGCATTCCAGCGGCTTTCCGCAACCTTTGCCAGGTCATAGGTCCACCGAATGGGAGGCCTGCCAGTGGGACGCCACTCGAGAAATTTAACTATATACTAACTGTAGCGTGGGCCATCTAACTATACAGGGTGTTAAAAAAAGTGCGTTTGAAATTTTAAGGGGTTACTCAGAATCAAGTACAGAACCCAGGAAAAATATTGAAAAAATCCGCTTTTCAATTATTTTTTCAGATTCTCATACTAAATCTAAATACTGAATCGAGAATTTGTATAAAAAACTGCAAAAAAAATTGAAGAGCGAATTTTTTTTAAATATTTTTCCTGGATTCTATACTTGATTCTGAGTAACAACCCCTTAAAATTTCAAACGCACTTTTTTTATCACCCTGTATACTAACTGTAGAAGGTGTTAAAAGACAAGGGGTCTTTTCATACAGATAACGTAATCGGGAGCTTCTACTTCATCATATTGTACAATTTTCTCCAAGGAAATCATTCGGAATTTTCAGAAAATTTTCGACATTTCATATAAGGTTTCGATCAGTCTACTGATTTCTATAATTTAAAAAAGAAAATTCAGAATAGGTTCCTTTGGGAAAGTTGTACAGAGTGATGAGTAGAAGCCTATTTAAATTATGGATGTATGTTCGAATGTTATACGAAATAACCTAACCATATTTTTAAAAAAATAACCCCGACTACTGTAATAAAATGTATTCTATGTCAACTCTGGCAATCAAGACGAATTTAAGGACACCTCTAAAGCTAAAATCTATCAAGTTGTTTAGGCTACTGAGCGTGTCAAAGAAATGTACATACATACATAGACTTGAAAAACAAAACCCTCCTGGCGCAGTCGGGTCAAAACAAAATAAAAGACAGTAATTTACGTAAATCTTTGACGTCAAAATTAACTTATAATATGTACAGTGATTTCCTCCATGGCGCAAGGTAAATGCTAAGGAAAGATTCCAGGAAGTATAAATGCCTCATCATTCCGATTTATTCGCAAAAGGCGCAAATTGACCATGCGACATTGAGCTTTTCAGTGAAAGTAGACATTTTGACCTTTAGAGGTTAAGGGTCGAAATGGCGTGCCTCATCTCATTATCAAGTAGAACAGAAAAGTTTAAAATTTGCACCTTAAATGTCAAGCAACAATTAGCTACTATAATACCTTATAATACATGTACGTAAAGTACGGCATTTAAAATAATTGTTGACCGGAAAGATCTGCTTAAAATTGTAAGTGCTTACATATTATATTTGCGATTATATTTAATTATGATAAATTTTAAATCAAGATTAGTATGTAAACCTTCCAACCTAAATATTTACCAAGTACTAGGTAGAAAAAAATGACGATTTAAAAGCATGTGTGAAGCATCTACTGAAATAAAAAACATTTTGAGTTTGAGTTTGAATAATATTCTTCATTTTCAGTAATAAATTAATACATTTCCTATACAGGGTCCATCTAAAATACCTTACAGCTCGCGTCACGTAAAAAGAGCGCTGGCGGGCGTTCCGAGCGCACAACAGTTCACTCTGACAACAGGATAGCATAATATAAATCGCGTAAGTGTGAAAGAGAGGGTACTAAACGTTTGCTGTCAGAGTGCACCCTCGGAACGCCAGCCAGCGCTCTTTTTACGTGACGCGAACTATAAAAAACAGTGGTTTCTACTCATGAAACTAAACAACTTTCCCTACGGAACCTATAGTCGTACGCAGAAACTTTTTGGATGTCACAAGGTTTTTGAGAATTAATTATAAGTATAGGTCCCTGGAGGAAAGCTGTTAATTTTCATGAGTAGAATTAGGAGTAGTAGTTTTATTTTAGAAGTTAATTTTTTCAGGTATTTCTGAAACCTATGTATAGTGTAATCTGAGTTAAAACATTGCCATAAATAAGGAATCTTAAAAAAACTGTTTTTGTGTTAAAATATTTTATAGTTAAACCACTACGTTAACGTCTCTCTACACTAATATTTACTTACCAATCAGCTTATTAACTTTGCTTCTATTGTCGCGATGATTAAATATTTTGTCTCGGGCATTTTCCGTCTCAGCCACGTTTACTTTGAATGCGATCATCGCATAAACAAACGTCATTATACTCAGGGGCACCAAGAAAGTCAGCAGGGCCAGCACTCCATTCAAGATCCTTGCGAAGTCTGAAGGCACTGCAGAACAGATGGAGAACTTCGTCGTTTTCACCAGTTTCACCGTCCACACTTCTGGCAGCGTCTCCAGTATTGCCACTATCCATATCATGAGTATAATCTTCATGACTCTTTTCCAAACTGGAGTTGAAGTCAGCAGCAGGGGATACCAAATAGCTATGTACCTCTCTATGGACAAAGCTGTCATAATCAATATGCTATTATTCCACAAAGCAACCACAAGGAAATAATGTATTTTGCACGTCAAACTGTTATATTGGAAAGCGTCAGAAAAATGTTCGTGTAGTTCTAAGAGCATCGCGAAAGTAACAAAGAGATCTGAAATGGCCAGATTGAAAAGGTAGAAGTTGGTTGCGGTGTGCATGGTGCGGTCGGAGTAGATTACGATGCACGTAAGAAGGTTTCCTATCAAGCTGGCGAAGAAGACGACCATCATTGCAATAAAGAAAAAGAAATTGAACCAAGAGGATTCATCTGCGAGTTCTGCGACGGTTTTTTGTAGGAAAAGGGACCACAGCTGTTCGGTTGTTTTAGAGGTGTTTAACATTGTGATATTAGACATCTTAGTTTTATTATTTTGATACTGTTTTCGAGATTATTTTATGGAAGGTTTTTAAAACCGATGATATGACGTTTTAATTAATTTATTTATTTTTAATTTGCCAGAGAGCAAGGTAATATCCGCCGCAAAGTCGGGGAGTAACTAATGTGATTATCCAGAGCCTGCATATAGTGTGTGGCCTGCGGTTGCGAGTTTTTGGCAAATTAACCTAACAAGCCATTAGATAATCATGTTTGCTAAGCTAAGTTTACCTGTGGATATTTATTAGCGATGGACTTATGGTCTGTTTAATAAGTAGAGCGTGATATTAAAGATGCTTCTGTGAATTAAAAAAAGATAATTATAAAACTACATAGGATTCTTCCATTTGTTAAATAATATTAAGGTTTATGTAATCTTGTGAACCTAAACTCCTTAATTGGATCAAGGGTGGACGTTAATGATTGCACACATTTATTAACGTATAATTAAAATTGTTACTATGTTTTTAAAATCGAATAAAGAATAAAAAAAGATAACTAAGTAGCTCAATAATTATCTAAATCCATGGGAAAATAAGATAATTACATATATCATCATATCCACGGCAGTTAATGATCATACTGTATGTAAAACTTTTTAATGTATGTTCTGGATATATTATCAACCCATATGGTCCCCACTGCAGGGGCACGGATCTCTTTATTTTTAACCGACTTAAAAAAAGGAGGTTCTCAGTTTGACCTTTATGTATGTATGTATGTTTTTCAGCGATTATCTCGCATTTGGCTGAACCGATTTTAAAGCGGTTTTCAGAAAAGTGTTTGTTACATTTAGGAGAAGGTTTTAGCATTTTAACCGACTTCCAAAAAAGGAGGTTCTCAGTTTGACCCGTATGTTACGCGATTGAAGTTGGTTTTTAACGCTTTCAGCGTTGTCGATTATTTATTTTATTTATTTGGTACACAAAACAAATTACAGCCATAAAAAGATCAGTTTACAAGAGTATAGTTCTAGATTATAATTCTTAAATATGTGTACACAGCATGTTCTAAATATAAAGATTAAGTGTAATGGTTTATTACAAAAATATATATAATTACATAGTTTAGTACTTAGTAACAATAAATAAGTATGAGTTATAATAGACTTACCCGGTTAACTGGTGTCCACATATAATGCTGTAGACAATTTTTTTAAATTGGGTGAAATTAGGTTGAAGTGTGTCAACGTCCTTACATTCAGCAAATAGATCTTAGTGTTGGCGACACATACGTACTATGGGGTTATAACAGGAGGTATTATTTGTATAGACCTGAAGGGTGAAAATTCTGGAAGTTGGTCGGCGAGCCCTGTATTGGGTGTTGATATTAAGAAAAGAGATTAGTGAAAGCGAATCGATGATGGAATGGGTAATTTTATAAAGGTAAACTAAATCATTGTATCTGCGTCGAGAGGATAGGGAATGCATGTTGAACCTTATAAGTCTGTCATTGTATGATCTAACTGAACGCCCTAAATTCTGTCGGTAACAAAGCCTTCTCAAGAGATTCTTTTGCACTCTCTTACCATACATCGGGAAGGTTAGGCCATACACCACACACGAGTCCAAGTCCGGATTGGTGGAGGTTGTGGGGTTAGTGGGTCCCCAGTGTAGAAGATTTCAAGCCGTCTGTAAGGCCTCCGACATGGCTTAACAACTGGTATCTAGTGATACAAGCCGGCACCAATGGCTTAACGTGCCTTGCAAAGCACCGAAACGAACGAGATAAATGCCACTACTGCTACGGCTACATCTGCGGGCTTCGGCGAATATCCGCGTTACCGCGATAGGTCTGGTCACGCGCTTCGTTGTACCGCGAATCATTCGCGCGAAGACTAATGGGGTTCGCGCTACTCTGCCGTACAAATTAAGAACACAGTAAGTGACAGATATGGCGCGAATGATTTTGAATAAGGTTCAAAATCATTCGCGCGAAATCTGTCACTTACTGTGTTCTTAATTGGTACGGCAGTACTGTCGCCCGATAATGTGGGCATTGTACTTCGTCGTAGCGCGAAGACGAAGTTTTATCGCAATAACGCGACACGAATATTTGCGCGCATATTTGGCTCCAGCATAACAGTCAAACAGATACAAGGTACGATTATTATCTTTTGCAGTGTTTTAGGTAATTCCGAGTAAAAACACCAGGAAGTATTTTGTAAACACGTTATGTAAGCATCAGTTACTTATGGATTAGTTACTGGAATTTACCTCTTATACAGATCGTTCATATCTAATTATCTGTATAATAAATCAAAATGTTTTCCGTTTAGGTAGATGTTTTACACATCCTTTTAATTCGTAATTTAGGTAGTACAAAGTTCCTACCACTCGGAATTTATACATTAACGTTTCGAGAAGTGTTAGTGGAGTGTTAAGACACGTTGAATTCAAAAGAAACTAGCTTTTTAAAAAATCTTATTATATTTTTAATACAATTCATGTAATTAAATTACTGGAACTAAGAGATAGAGGATCTTATATATCTTTATCATTAACTAGTAACGCCCTTTGTGACTAGATGTCACTGCTAGTCTCATTATAATATTTTATCATTGATATTTTTTCGCAACAGCGCCCTCAGCGGGCAATTCAGATACTATTGCTTTCTTCTAGCCATGGTCCTCACATGGTTCGCGTGTCGCTCCGTTCCTAACTAAATCCTTGTTTTGTGTTCTAAATAATTGGTAGCTGTTTACACATATACATTACATACAAATACACCCTTAACATCATATACTACAAATAAAAAAAACAGCTTATAGTGTTCTCTGTAAGTGCTCCCTCGCCGCCGCATCCCTGGTAAGTCATTTATTTTTTTTAATTATTTTCTTTATATATATATATTCCCGCCCTAGACCGGCATTCCAAACGGCCTTCAGGTGATGCTGAAGCCCGGCCCGTCTATTAACCATAATCTAGCTAGTATTTTATAATAACCTCTGGCACAAAGGCATTACTTCACATGAGTTTTAATTTTTTTTTCTGTAAGCTAGTTACATTGTCAGGAATTTAATTATAGAATTTAATTATGTAGTCCATGAATGACTTATTAATCTTACTCAGTCTCGACTAAGCAACTTCTATGTTATTCCTGTTACCAAGGTTAAAATTCTACCTGCCACCGTTTTTCGAAAATATATCTAAATTACGAACATGCATTTTTACTTCGATGAACTGAATAGCACTAGTTAAAATATGTATTACCTGTAAACTTGTTTCTCAAGGACTCTCAAGATGGCATTTAACCGATTGCGCGGAACGCTTTTTTGTTATATAAACATAGTTTTAAGTCTTATTACTAACAAATTATATGGATTTTAAATCTGAAATAAATTATTTGAATTGAATTGAATTTGAATTGAAAAACAGGTATCATATATTCAAGGATATTAACCCATCTTTAATTAAAACATCATCTTACGTATATAAATAGCTTTAATATTACACAATAGAGACGTTGTATTGTAAAAATAGAGACGTTGTCTTATTTCCTGATTTTTGTTACTATATACTTCCGTAGTGTAGTCCACTCGCTTCAAATTAGAATGCCAGAGTGGTAGAGCATTTCCAAAGCCAGTTTTACAATACTATCAACTACTGTTCTGTCCAAGTCTTGCAAGTTAACAGCTTTGATACACTGCTGCTCGAGAAAGTCTATTTTCACAGCATAGGGTAGGTATATCAAACTAAGTTCACTTCCGTCTTCAATTCTTCGGCAACGAGGACTCATTATTTGTGAATTTTAATAAAATTTATTTAATCGTATGTCGTTTACACATAGACATTTAATACATTCTAAACTAAACTATAAATCTAATAAAATATGAAGAAATCATGGCTAACAATTAAGTGTTTATAAACCTACATATTAACTATCTCACACAACACAGTCACATACAAAGTCTGTTATTAAGTGGTAACCTCTAATTGCACAAATTAAGTAATTACGCTGTATACTTTTCACCGACCAATTTCTCAGATATATGGAAGAGCTCTTCCCCGAGCTTTTGGCTCCACGCATTAAACCAAACGAAGAACGGAGAACAGTCCATATAGTATTTCCCGCTCACTCCTGCGCACTCCGGTGCAACTGCGAGAAAGATGGAAGTTTGTGCCCCTTCCTCCAGAGTACGGCAACTGATCCAGCACCACAGATCAAACGAGACCTGTGTCAACCAAGAGACGTTATCCCTCACAATATTAGTCTTGACAATACCTGGATGTAAAGTATTAATAGTCACTCTTGAACCTTCATTCTTCAGTTTCTTTGAGAGCTCTCTTGTAAATAGTATGGTACAGAGCTTACTATTGGAATACGTCTTTATGTCGCTATAATATCCAGCTTTATTGATATAGTCAAATTTAACTTCACCTCGGTAGTGGAGAAGCGAGCTGACGTTTATTATACGACCATTAGACTTCTTCAGCATAGGTAGGAGTAATAGTGTAAGTAGGAATGGTGCAAAGTAGTTGATCTGCATGCCTTCGACTATATTATCGTTAGTGTACCGATCACCGAGTCCAGTGACCCCAGCATTATTGATTAAGACGTCTAATCTCTGCTCTGTTGCCTTAAAGTCTTCCACGAACTCTCTGACGGACTGCAGTGAGGATAAGTCGAGCGGTTTATATATGACCTGTGCATCTGCACTGGTTTCAGCTAAGATCCTGTCTCTAGCAGCAAGCCCGCGCTCCTTGCAACGGCACGCGATGATGACTCTTCCACCGCGTGCTGCTAGTTCCTTAGCAGTGTGATATCCTAAGCCTTGATTCGCCCCTGTCACTATGATCACTTTCCCGTCCATTCTGGCTTTGGAAGGGCATCTCTTGATGCTCCATTTCAAGAAACATCGAGCCAACAACACTAATATAACACAAATTATTAAACAAATTATTAAAGCGTTTATAATTTTTGTTGCAACTTCACAGTTCCACATGATATTCAAATTTTTAAAAAAAACTTTTTCCAAATAATATAAGGAGTTGAAAAGGGTAAGTCGTCTCAGCTCGAATCTCGGCTTAATACTAAATTAAACGACTTATTTACTCACATACTTATGCGTCTCCAAAAGAACATTTTTATGCGTCATAGCCGGTACCGGTCCTAGTAGTGATATACAGCATGCTAAAAAAGGCATTTGAGATTTTAAGGGGTTACTCAGAATCAAGTATAGAATACAGGAAAAATATTTTAAAAATCCTATCAAATTTTTTTCCAGTTTCCCATACTAAGTCTGGATAATGAACCTAGAATTTCTATGGGAAACTGAAAACAGAAGTTGTAGATCGTTTTTATTTTTTTCTGTATTCTATACTTGATTCTGAGATCTCAAACGCACTTTTTTAACACCTACAAGATTAAAGCAGAAACAATCTCCTTCTTTTTTTGATTTGCACATTATTTCCGTTTTTGCGACCGACTTCCCACAATCCCAAACGGCGGAGATATAAAAGTCAGCATTATATTTTTTAAATGTTATGTTAGTGCGTTTGAAATTTTAAGCGGTTAATTTATTATTACTGAGCATAAGGAATAATATCCTGTATATAAGTTAAAAAAATATTATTAGGGACAAATCCAGAATAATAATACAGGTTATTGTACTCACTAAGAAAATACTCGATATCGTAGCCACACCACGTGCTGAGACTCACTAGACATACTAGATATACAGGGTGTAACAGAAAGGTGTGATAATACTTCAAGGTTGGCTTTTACCCATCAAACTGAACAACTTACATCTACTTACCAAGTTTCAACAGTATAGTTCTTATAGTTTCGGAAAAAAGTGGCTGTGACATACGGACAGACAGACAGACAGACATGACGAATCCATAAGGGTTCCGTTTTTTGCCATTTGGCTACGGAACCCTAAAAAAGAGCACATGCGAAATACAGGGCAGTTCTGACCTGACCTGATTGAATGATCTCATTCCATCAAGCAGGGAATAAAAAAGTCTTGCGACCCGCGTCCCGCTTCCATCTTCGGCATCATCATCACTTACCATCAGGTGAGATAATACCAAGGGCTTACTAATTGAGAGTAAAAAAAATGTACTTCCATAAACAAACTTGGATGAAAAAACTTTGTTGACTTATCTCGGCGAGTTATTTTCCTTATATCTACAGAGTGTAACAGAAAGGTGTGATAATACTTCAAGGTTGGCTTTTACCCATCAAACTGAACAACTTTTGTTCTACAACTTTGTTGAAATCGCAAAGAAATTTTCGGACATTTCATACAAACTTGGTTCGCCAGCTGATCGATTTGTATGAAAAGTCCAAAAAAAATTTTGCGATTTGAACAAAGTTGTAGAACAAAAGTTGTTCAGTTTGATGGGTAAAAGCCAACCTTGAAGTATTATCACACCTTTCTGTTACACTCTGTAGATATAAGGAAAATAACTCGCCGAGATAAGTCAACAAAGTTTTTTCATCCAAGTTTGTTTAGGGAAGTACATTTTTTTTTACTCTCAATTAGTAAGCCCTTGGTATTATCTCACCTGATGGTAAGTGATGATGATGCCGAAGATGGAAGCGGGCTTCCCAAGATTCCCCAACGCAATGGGGAACTGGCTATTTTATCTTCATGCCGGAACACATCAATGCTGTTAACATTGATGTTTTGGCGGCAAGACTTAGATAAGATGGTGGCCAGGCGGGCTCAGAAAATGCAGTACCACCAATCAGACCGAGTCCTACAAAGTTGGACCCCACCGGGAATCGAAACCGCGACCTCCTGATGTGAAGCGAGTGGACTAGCTACTAGGCTACGGAGGCGGTTAAAATAAGGTTAAAACATCTGCCCATAATATTTGCCTAAGAGCTACTTTAAAGGGGAAAATTAAAAACTGCGTAATAATAAATGAATAAAACGGACTTACTTAACGCCGGCTTCAAAGATGTCGTGTCGGTATCATCTTTAATGTCGTAATTTAAAAAAAAATTACATGGTGTAACAAAATTGGGGCAGGATCCATCAACTGAGACATTTACTCATCTAAAAGAACAACTTTTGTTCTAAGACTTTGCTGAATTAAGAAAGATGGACTTTTCATAAAATTGATCAGCTGTTTTCCAATTCTCTATGGAAAGTTCAATGTTTTTTGCGAATTTAGCAAAGTCGTAGAAAAAAGTTGCTCAGTATGAGATGCGCCACAATTTTCTTAGACACATGCATGCATACTTCAATATAGGTACTTAGTTGTCTTTTTTCGCTGTTTTGGAAAAGGTATTTTGTGCAGGATATGATTCATCAATCTTCTAAAATATGTTATTCAATTTTGAGGTCTAAGGATCAGTCGGAAGTCGGTGGTTTTGGCAATCCTTACATAGGTTTAGGTACTCACATATATCAAACGTTTATGATTCTGCTTAAGTAGAGTTGATACCTACTGCTTATCAAAGAGGTAAAATCCACGTAAACAAGAAAAAAATGCATTGTAATCCGGTAGTTGAAGAAAATTATGTTATGAAGCTGCCCGTATAATTGTGAATGAACTTCCGGCATGTACCGGCATGCGATCTTCATTAACATTATGTAGCATGTTTAGAAATTACAGAAAAAAGATAAAGAGAAACAACACAAGTAAAAACTAAAAACTAAGAATTACAATGTAAATAAATATTTTTTTCTTGAACATTTTAGTTTTTTTGTGCCCGCCCTGGCAGCCGCTTACAAAATCGCAAGACTTTTCTATTCCCTGCTTGATGGAATGAGATCATTCAGTCAGGTCAGGTCAGAACTGCCCTGTATTTCGCATACTGTGCTCTTTTTTTTATAAAGGCATTCGATTTTATTTCGATTTATTTGGTCCCTGCTAGAAAAATTATTTTGGATCTAATCTCAGTTTTGGCTCATTAATCTATCTCAGTGTTCTTCAACCTTCTTAATACCAGACTTCTTTACAAGTTAAACAATTCTTGCGACCCCTACGGCCATAAACATACAAAATGTTAGTGATTTGAAAGACTATGTTTATAATTTTCTTTCTTATGGGTTCTTTATTGATTAAAATATCAAGTACACTCTGAAGACACTCTGTATTCTTTTTATTTGGTGTAGAACCTACAAACAAAAAGTTCCTTTGACGATTTTTATGATACTTTTAAATTATTTTATGTCTTATGCTTTCCGATGAAAAGAGTAAAGTTTAGATCACATATAATAACTTCAAACTGGTTCACAAAGGGTATTAAAAAATCGACGGTTACTAAAAGACACTTACGTTTTACGTATTACAAAAACCCAAATAATTCTAACAAGTCCCAATATATTAATTATTCTAAGCTTCTTAGGCGTTGCATTAACAATGCTCAGAAGATAGCTAATTCCAAATTTGTAATTCAGTCTAAAAACATTTGCAAAGCGACATGGGATGTGATAAAAAATAAGACTACTAACTCACTTTTGACTTCTGGTATAGATAGCATATTAATTAATAACGACGAAATTACTAACCCCACTGACATTGCAAATACATTAAACAGACATTTTTTGGACTTAAGTAGTAGTAACAATAAAAATAATAAGGTAAGTGACTTTAACAGTATTAATACTAACTGCGCTAGTTTATTTTTGACACCAACAGATACTTACGAAGTAATAAAACTTATTGACTCTCTAAAGTCAACAAATTCTACAGGTTATGACGAATTACAAACAAAAATCTTGAATGCTAGCAAATTACACATCGCACCCGTACTGAGCTATCTAATAAATTTGTCATTAACATCCGGTACCTTTCCATCCTCGTTAAAGATATCTATTGTTAAGCCACTTTACAAAAAGGGTAGTCGGGAAAACGTCGATAACTATAGGCCAATAGCACTGGTATCCGTATTAGCCAAATTATTTGAAAAAGCAATGCATATTCGTTTAAGTTCATTTTTAGACCGATTTAAAATAATTCGTCAAGAACAGAACGGTTTTCAGAAATGTAAATGCACATCATTAGCAGCTTTTTGTCTCACAAATAAAGCATTGTCTTACATGGATAAACGAAAAGCAGTCACGGCGGTGTTTTTTGACATGAGTATGGCGTTTGATCACGTCTCACATGAAATTCTGCTAAATAAATGCCATTCTTACGGAATTAGAGGTATAGCTAATCAGTGGCTTAAGAGTTACTTAAGTAATAGAAGTCAACATGTCGAGATTACAAAACTGAACTTAAGAAACTAATTACATATTTATAAATCCAATTCTGAACTAAATAAATTAGGAGTGCCGCAAGGCAGTATCTTAGGCCCTTTATTATTCCTGATATATATAAATGAACTTCCGGATATCACAGAATATGACTGTACACTTTTTGCTGACGACGTATCTGTTGTGATCCCATGCACCGATGTAAACACATATAATAACGATATAATTAGAACTATAAATAACATAATATATTGGCTACACTGCAATAATCTTAATGTTAATTTAAATAAAACCACTTACATACAATTTGTTAATAAAAATTCCAATAAACGACCCTTAAATATTACTTTTGACAATCAAACTATTACTGAATCTCGCCAGACAAATTTTTTAGGTACCTATTACTATAGACGATAAATGTTCATGGTCAGAGCATATAAATAAGATTTGTGGGAAAATTAACTATTTCGCCTATGCTCTTTGGCGATTATCACAGATCAGTAGTAAAAAAGTTGCTATTCAGGCATATCACGGCTATGTTGGCTCTCTGCTGCGATTGCAATTATTCTCTGGGGTAACTCATGCGAAGTAAGCCGGGCGTTTATAGCTCAAAAGCAATATGTCAGAGCAATTTGCAATGTTGATGCTCTCACCTCGTGTAGACCACTATTTAAGCAATTGAATCTGCTCACCGTCCCATGTTTATATATTTATGAACTGTGCATATTTATAAAAACGAAACCGGAACTCTTTAAAAAGCGTAGTGACACATGTAATTTTACAAACAGATTACCTCACAGACTACAGTTCCTTCTAGATCAACAAATCTATACAGCAGGAATAGTCTTCTAATGGCAATTAAGATTTTTAATAAGCTGAGTGATTTAATCTCTGACTCAAAAGGTTTTTAAAAAGGATCTTAAACACTGGTTGATACAGAAATGCTTCTATTCGGTGGAGGAATATTTTAATGACTAGTTACTACCCAAATACTCTTGACAATTTTAATCTTATTTTTATATTTATATGTGCGTATATTATTTTTGCATGCCAGCTTCTGTTAAAGTGTGCGGTCCATAGTATTTTTTCACTTTTTGTAATTTCTTCTTTACCACATTTTATGCAAAATAAATGAATTGTATTGTATTGTAACACTTGCCTTTTTCTTATACCCGCGACCCCTTGACACTACGCGACCTCCCCGGGTGTCACGACCCACACGTTGAAAAACATTGATCTATCTTATATGAATTTATTACCTGTACTCGTATTTAAGTAGTTACTCGTACGATTGACTTTAAATCTACTTTATTTAATATATTGTAGAATATTTTTTGTTATAAATTATTTACTGTAAGTTTTCGAACAGTATCCAGTTTTGTAAACCTATCATTAATTTAGATTTTTAATATCATATTTAATTATTTCTGTTTTATATTTATCCATTGTTGGTAATTATTATTATAATTGTTATGGCAACCCTAAATCTTTATGTCAAATGACTTTGAATAAAAACCTTAGAGAGAGAAACATTGTTTTTACTAGTGTCTCGTCTCATAAAATAAAAATATAATTTCTACAGGTTATGGGCCCAGAGCGCCTAAAAACTAAAAATAAAACCAAAAAAGCGACAAACAGTCATAAAAACATCTGAAACTTACGCAGAAGTACAGTGTAAAAACAGAAAAGTGACAAAAACGCTGGTAAAAAGCCGGCATAAAAATGGCGTCTAAAGACGAGGATCTCATCGTAAATGAAAAGCTAAGCGGCAGGGAAAACTTCGCAGTGTGGAAATTCCAACTAAATATAGTGCTAAAGTCGTTATCGCTATATAAAATAGTAAGTGGCGAGTCAAAATGTCCAAATGATGGTGAAAAATCCGAGTCCAAGAACACGTGGCTGAAAAATGACGCAAAAGCACAAAGACTAATCCTGTCTACAATTGACAAAAAATGTGTCCCTCACATTCTAAACTGCGAGAATTCGGCTGCAATGTATGCCCGATTGAGCAAGTATTTCGAAACTGAATCTGCTAACTTAAAATATGCAACTATGCAAGATTTTTTTAACTACACATATGACGGTGCAAAGGACATGGCTACAAATATCAGCATGTTAGAAAACATTGCATATAAACTGAGCGCTACCGACGCAAAAATAAATAATGATATGTTACTGGCAAAACTAATCACCACAATACCTAAAACATTTAGTCATTTTATAAGTGCCTGGGAGTCAGTGCCATCAGAACAAAAAACATTTGAAAACTTCACAGCTAGACTTCTACTAGAAGAAAGCAGATTACAAAACACTGACTCGGCACAGAGTGTAGCATTCAGCGCAAACAAAAATAAAACCAATTTGAAGTGTTATATATATAACCAGCCGCACAAAGCAAAATTTTGTACAAATAAAAAAGGTAAATACTGCTCAATCTGTAAAAAGAATAACCATAATGAAAAGAACTGTTACTTCCGAAATAAAAATAAAACTCATAAGCAAGAAAATGCTGTAACATTTATGGCATCAAGCCTTAACAACACTTCAACATCTTGGGTGGTAGATTCTGGTGCGTCAAAGCATTTAACAAATTCAAGAAATCTTCTTGTTTCCTGTAAGAAAGATAATACTGAAATAGTGGTGGCAAAAAATGGAGAAACTATAAAATCTGAATGTATTGGAAATATCGAGACAAAATCATGCTAATTGACAAATGTACTCTATGTACCAGAGTTGACTAAAAATCTGATGAGTGTGAATAAAATAACGGAAAAAGGAGGTGAAGTTACATTTACTAAAGATAAAGTAATAATAAAGAAGGCTGATACAGTAATAAAAGGAAATAAAAATACAACAGGATTATATGAAATAAAATTACAAGAAGAACAAGAAGCTTTGCTTACATGTAACCAAGAAGAACTGCACAGAAAGATGGGTCATATTAGCTATGAAAATATGAAGAAAATGATACCTTTGGTCGATGGCATAAAAACAGGGAAAATAGAAAATAAAAACTGTGAAGTGTGCATTAAAGCTAAACATCCACGTGCACCATTCAATACAGAAAGAAAAAGAGCAACAAGACCATTGGAAATCATACACTCTGATGTTGGTATGATAAATCAAACAACATGGGATGGTAAAAAATACTATGTGACATTCCTTGATGATTTTACTCATTTTTGTGTTGTGTTCTTATTAAAATATAAATCTGAAGTGAGCGAAAAGATGAAAGAATACATTAACCATGCAGAAACTAAATGGAATCTGAGGGTTTCCAAAATAAGATGTGACAATGGCGGCGAATACTTGAATCATAATGTAGTAACATGGGCTAAAGAAAAAGGTATTGTTCTTGATCTCACTATACCATATTCCCCCCAACTGAATGGTAAAGCAGAGCGACTAAACCGTACGCTCATGGACAAAACAAGAGCCTTATTGTTTGATTCAAGACTAAAAAAGGAGATGTGGGGAGAAGCCCTGCAAACTGCTGCCTACCTAGTAAATCGCTCACCCTCCAGAACAGTGGATAAAACTCCTGCAGAACTGTGGTATAGTCAAAAGCCAAACCTATCCCGTCTTCAGCTGTTTGGAGCAAAAGCATACGCTAAAGTTCTTGGAAAAGTAACAAAACTTGAAGAAAAGTCTAAGAACTACATCTTTATAGGCTATGCTGATAATGCCTACAGACTATGGGATCAGAAAAACAGGAAAATAATTCTATCTCGTGACGTAAAAATTAAAAACTACATAACTGAAACTCAAGAGAAGTCATATGAGTACTACAAAGAAATATTCCCTGAAGAGGAATTTAAAGCAACAGAGGAAGACATTACCACATGCATAAATAAAAATAATGAAAACAATTTACAAGAAGAATTAATCCTCTAAGAAAATAATAATGATGAAAATAGAAGTGTGAATAACATACAGCAAAATTTAAGTATAAATACAGTACAAGAAGAAGAAAATGAACAACCGAAAAATAAAGAAGAAAGTTGCAGATCAGTTTTAGAAGAAAGTAGAGATGAGGATGAAAGCACAGATGATAATACTGAAAGCCTAAGACGTGGAACAAGACTCCGTTCAATACCTAAAAACTATTTGACTATGTGCTGCTCACCTATAAAGAAGCTACAACCTGTGAAGAAAGTAAACAATGGAAAGAAGCAATAGAAGAAGAAAAGCAATCATTAAAAAAGAATAATACATGGAAAATAGTAGATAAAGAAGAAATAAAAGATAAAAATGTACTTACCGCCAAGTGGGTTTTTAAAATTAAAGATGATGGTCGATACAAGGCTCGACTTGTCGTAAGAGGCTGTCAACAAAGAGAAGGGATAGACTATACGGAGACATACAGTCCAGTGTTAAACATTAATGCTCTCCGAATAATGTTTTCACTAGCAGCAAATAAAAACTATCAAGTTATGCAATTTGACATAAAAACTGCATTCTTGTATGGAGAAGTCACTGAGGATATTTACATGAAGTTGCCTGATTGGTTCGAAGAAGGTAAATACTGCAAACTTATGAAGTCGCTGTATGGGTTGAAACAGTCTCCGCTGAAATGGAACCAGAGATTCACCGAATACCTAAAAAAGAAAGGTTTCAATCCTTCAAAAAATGACAAATGCATATTCACGGATGATACAGGAACACTAATACTCGGATTGTATGTCGATGATGGACTCATGATAGGACAAGATAAAAATCAAATGAGAAAATTACTTCAAGAGTTAAAAGTAGAATTTGAAATGACACAGTATGACAATCCACAAAATTTTCTTGGCATAGAAATTCATAAAAACCAATATATAAAATTAACACAAACTAAATACATAAAAGATATGGCTGAATGTTTCAACATGAAGGATGCTAAGACGGCTCCAACGCCAATGGTAGTGGGAAGTGAAATAAAGCAAGAAACAGATATTCCTGATAAACTGTTCCAATACATAGAATTAGTTGGATCACTGCTTTATATCTCCAATAGAACCAGACCAGAAATATCCTATGCAGTAAACATATGCAGCAGGAATGTAGAAAATCCTACAAAAAGGGACGTAAATAATGCCAAGCGCATTTTAAAATATTTAATTGGAACATCTAACGATGGTATAATATTTGGCAAAGGAGAATATAAATTGGAAGCATTCTGTGACGCTGATTATGCAAATGATGCTGAGACACGAAGAAGTACTACGGGATACATAATTTTCTTCAATGGTGGACCCATTGCATGGGCATCTAAAAAGCAACCAATAGTAGCAATGTCTTCAACAGAAGCCGAGTTCATTGCTGCTGCAGATTGTTCTAGAGAGTTGATATATCTCAAGAATCTAATACAAGAAATAACAAAGTGTACAGTGAGTGCTAACTTAAATGTGGACAATCAAAGTGCTATTTCCTTAATAAAAAACGGAATAGTGAACAAGCGTTCTAAGCACATTGATGTGCGCTACCATTTTATTCATGAAAAAGTGAGTGAAGGACTGATAACAATTACCTATTGTCCCTCTGAGAAACAAGTGGCAGATGTTCTCACTAAACCACTTACAAGTGTTAAATTTAACTTCTTTAAAAATCTTATTGTGCAGTGAAGTGATACTTAACTTTCTAGAGACTATATTCATTTTAATTATTAAATAGTACACTGAGTAAAATGCTCCAAATTAAGGGGGTGTGCTATATGGGTAGTTTATTAAAACTGCAAATTGTAATTTGATTCATTTTATTTTGTTTATACATAAATGTTTGTTTAGGTTATAAAACAGTAAATACCTAACAAAAATTTCTTTACCTAACCATTTATGTTAAGTAAATATAAGAACAACTTTGTTTAAAACTTGTGGTAATTGTTCAACTATATATTGTAGTTTTGTGTTCTTTCTAATTCTGTAAAAGTAATGACTGATGACATTAACATTTTTACATGCAGATATGGATGGTGTTATACAGTAATTCAGTCAATCAATTACTTGTTTTTTGTAATCGGATGGCATTATGCCACAAGTGCTAAGTAATAATATAGTATTAATATTTTTTGTGTAAGTTGATAGGGTTGTAAACCATTAACAATTAAGGGGGTGTGTTGGTAATTATTATTATAATTGTTATGGCAACCCTAAATCTTTATGTCAAATGACTTTGAATAAAAACCTTAGAGAGAGAAACATTGTTTTTACTAGTGTCTCGTCTCATAAAATAAAAATATAATTTCTACATCCATGATACTGGAGAAAATTTAGTGATCCAGTCCTGGGAAAAAAATGAATAATAATAATAATAAAATATTTATTTGAGACATAGTAATTACATTTACATTTTAAATAACACACTAACCCTTCCCTGTGTCGGGAGGATTAGTCTCTTCCCGGTAACATCATAATAAGAATATTTTACAAAGACTCATTCCAAAGACTAAATTAAATAAGTATAAGGTTAACAATTGTAGGTTACAAAGATTAGATTATTGTACTAGGAAATTATGAATGACATACTACTTAAAATTATCAAGGCACTGTCGCGGCAGTGCGCGGGATCCTTACCGTTGCGTACATTGCGCAACCGTGAAAGTCCCGTGCTATGCCGGGCAAACAAAGAATACAATGGGTTCTATTCATCATTCGTACTTCGAGGATCATAGATTAGTTAAATCAATATCGTTACATATTTGCAAGAGAGGTAATTACTTACTAATTAAGTTATTTATGCATTTAAATGAATATAAGTTAATATAAGTATGTGTGTGTGTGTGTGTGTGTGCGTGTGCGTGTGCGTGTGCGTGTGCGTGTGCGTGCGCGTGCGCTTTGCGTGTGCGTGTGCGCGTGCGTGTGTGTGTGTGTGTGTGTGTGTGTGTGTGTGTGTGTGTGTGTGTGTGTGTATTAGTGTGCGTGACAGTTCTGCCAATTTTCTACTCCAGGGGGAGCAGAAGAGTCTCTGTAGTATAGTAATCCATGTCTGCTAGCCATGATTTTATTTTTTTCTTGCACACGTATCTAGAACAGTTCATTATCTGGATTTCTTTTTCCGCTTTGGTATACAAGAAAGGCCCCCGATACGACAGGAAACGAGTAGCAAAAGTTGATTTAGTAAGATGGGTTGGCCATAGCGGTTTTCTTCTAGACCTAATGACACTTGTTTGGGAGAAAAGAGCGATTTTATGGAAATTTAAGAGAACCGACAGTACATACGATTGCCTAACAGTCATTTGTTTACAGTCTAGATATAGTTTTTCTGTGGGATACATGAAAGGTTTTTTATATGCAACTTTTAGAATTGCCCTCTGTGCACGCTCAACTGGTAGTAAGCGTGTTGTACATGCACCTCCCCAGACTGCTATACTTGCACGAACTTACACAAAACCTTGGAGCCCTTAATCTATCTATTTTTTTTAATCATAAACTTGAGAGCGTTTGACTACATCTCACCCGATGGTAGGTAAGCGATGATATAGTCAGTACTATACACACAAACTCTAATAATGCTATTTGCTGCCGCTCTTATAATATGTTTGTTTATGTGTAAATCTTTATATCTAACGTATGTTATACGAGTATTTTGATCGTCGAATAATGCAATCATGCCGATGGTAAGGGTGTCACACAATAAGCTTCTTCACAGAAGTGAACAACTTTTGATCGTGTGTCTAGACGACTTCTAATCCATTTTTCCATTGTTCCACATCTCATTTAAGGTGATTTTGCCAATGTCAAGTGAAGAATGGGAGATTCTTCAGTAAAAAAAAAGACAAGTGAAAAACACGGCTCTAAGGCTGATGGGCACTTCAAGACGCTCCACGTGGTGGTTTGCTGCTGGAATTCGGAAAACGGAGCTGTCTCCCGAGTTATCCGCTTCGTATGACCGCTTATCACTGATTCGGACTTATTACAAAAATAACACGGAAATAATTAAAAATTAGCTTAGCAGACGTGTGCTCGGTACAATCAACTGTCACCGACCGATCTACTGAACGTCGATCAATTGATCGTTCGATGTTCACTAGGGAACCCCCGGCAACCAACCTGTCTATATAGGCGACTTAAAAAGTGACATTTAAATGAACTTGCATTTAAATGTCACTTGAGTGCAAGATAAAAATTCAATAGACTTAAAAAAGTAGCAATCTGTATGTACAGATGCCGACAGATGTAGCCTTCACAAAATAATCAAATACAATATATTATTAATTTTATATCTATGAAGTTTATTTTTACAATCAATCAAGTAATGTACTGTAGGATGCGACATATTGTGTCATAAATTTATTTTAGATACAGGATTTTCGTGAATGTTAATTTGCTTAAGTTTGGCATTTGTTTTCTTGTTGCCAACATTTTAAAATAGCTTTAATTTCTTATGAACTATTTAAAGACTTCGAAATGCATTACTTCGGTTGTAGACAGACATTATGTTAGGCAGTTTACAATCACGAACGGGTTTACAATTTATTCCTTTTGATTTCCGATAATTTTAAGTGTTTTTGTTTTTTCGTTCTGTTATTTTTTTGTAAGCTTTGGTGTGCAATAAAGTATATTTATCTTATATCTTATCTCTGTTGGAATCTACGGAACACTAAACGTTACCGTTTGGCCGAAACCACTCCTCCTTGATGAAGAAGTCCAAATACGGCTGTTTATGCCGCATATTTTGATACTCGTAAGGGAATATAACTGAATATACAGGGTGTAAGGGACAGGTTTCCGAAAACTTTTAAGGGCTTGCTCAGTAGACGAAACTGAACAACTTTCCACAAGATTTTTTTTCAGGAAACTAAAAGCCCTTAAAGTTTTCGGAAACCTGTCCCTTACACCCTGTATTTAATTTTAATATATAGAATATTTGAATTTGAATCATAAGCTATAGATAGGTACTTCCTGTTGACCTAGAATTATGAAAGACATTTAAATTTGTAATCAAATTTTCTTTTTAATTACGTGATATTTCATCTCTATGTCTAGTTTGCTAATTTTTTCCATAAAAAATTGCTATTGTTTTTTATGCAAACACCAAAAGGCGAAAGGTACCAAAAACCATACAGTCCTTACACATTTTGGTAGAGTTTGGTTTACATAGTGCGTTGGGGAACCTTAGTAAGCCCGCATCCATCTTCGGCATCATCATCACTTACCATCAGCCTTCAAGTGACCAATTATAGATTTAAAAAAAATTATTTTCATAATTTGACTCCAAGATAACATACCTAATTAGATACTTATTAAACGATCATTAAAACAAAAAGATGTTTTGTGCAGAATTATTTAATTAAACTAAGTTCCTATTACATAAATAAATACTTACTTACAGTTTTAAATTGTTTCTTACCATTTAAAATAATTTACACCTATTTTCTAAATTAAATTATCAAAGTTACACAAACTAACAGACCTACCAATCTGCTATAAAGTAGACTTTCGAACTTTTCGAAAAAACAGCAATAGAATTTTATTCTGGGCCTAGATATTGGAAAAATCTAGACTAATACAGTATTCATAAAAAATATGCAAAAAGTGATTCGATAAATAATGTCGTCATACAAGCTTAGAGTTTTTTAAACTTTTTTTTGAGAACATGACAATACAATTTGTCAATAAATATAAAATTAATCATGTTTTAATGTTTTTGCTTTGTTTTTATGAGACAATGCAACTACATAATGTAATGAATAAATGTCAAAATGATTTATAGAGTCCTTTGACTCTATTGAATTTGAATTGGCCCGTTAATTTTGTATGGAAATAAAAAAAAATGCGAATTGAGTATAAGATCCTTGGGGACTTCGCAATGTTCGGTTTTATGAGTAAAAAACACAGTTTTTTTTGTCAGTTGTTATAGAAGGATCCTAAATAATACTTGATTGACGTTATTAGACCTTACTGTGCACTTGCAGGATTTAGAACCTCCAAGACTGTGCAGCTATCGTTGAATTTAATAGTTACCTATGTTTTACGATAAAGCCAAGGTCAATCAAACGAAATACACAGCACTAACCGGTATCGTTTGTTAATGTTTATGGTGCGCGTATGCAGACCAGGCCCAAGTTTCATGGTATCCTGGACTGGAACGTCTCTTTTCGTGTATTTTTTTTATACGATGAGGTTTTATGGTAAAGAGAAAGTGCGTACTTAATTTTTATATTTTTTAAGATTACTTTAATTGCGTATATATCTCATCTCATCTCACTTCTCACTAATCTCATCTCACTAATATTATAAATGCGAAAGTATGGATGTTTGTTTGTTTGTCAGTTTGTTTGTTTGTTTATCAGTTTGTTTGTTTGTTTGTTCCGCTTTCACGCCGAAACTACTGAACGGATTTGGGTGAAATTTGGTAGGTAGATAGATAAAGCACTCGGCTAACACATAGGATACTTTTTATCCCGGAAAACTTAAGGGTTCCCGTAGGAATACTTAAAAAGTCAAAATTTCCACTTCGGCATAAGATGGATATCTTAACATTTTCTTTCTTTCTGGACACAATTCTGAAGTCCACGCGGAAGAAAGTCGCGGGCGGAAGCTAGTTGTACAATATAACTTTGCGCAGAAGATGCAATGTCACTGCTACATTAAGAGAGCAAAAACAAGACAATCAGAACGTAGACATCCTTCCTCCAAAAATTCTTTTCAGTTCTTAAATCCTTATCTCAGCAAAAACTTATCTTGATTGGACTCAAAAAAATCAAAATTAAAAATATTTTTTATTTAAGTAGATGCTGTACGCATACTTTTAAATCGTCTTTTTTTCTACCTAGTACAAAGTTCCTACCACTATCGTTCAAGTCATATAAAGGAAGTGTTTTTCAATGTTACAGGCTGAGGTATTATACGATATTTTTTAAGAGTCGGTACAATTAATTCAATCGTCTCTGTGGTCAAGTGGCTTCCCTTCACATTAGGAGGTCGCGGGCTCGATACCGCGGGGTCCAAATTTGTAGGACTCGATTTGGTTGGTGATAAGTAGTTTTATGAGTTTTGCCAACACCTAATCTTAGTAATAGCACCGATGAAATTTGACATTTTTTTTTTATCCACAATTGGTAAGCCCTTGGCATCATCTCACCTGGTGGTAAGTGACGATGATGCCGAAGATGGAAGCGGGCTTACCAAGATTCCCCAACGCAATGGGGAACTGGCTATCTTATCTTCATGCCGGAACACATCAATGCTGTCAACATTGATGTTTGGCGGCAAGACTTAGATAAGATGGTGGTAGCTAGCCAGGCGGGCTCAGAAAATACCCTACCACCAACCAAACCGAGTCCTACAAAGTTGGACCCCGCCGGGAATCGAACCCGCGACCTCCTGATGTGAAGCGAGCGGACTAACCGCTAGGCCACGGAGGCGGTTAAGAGGACATGGAGATAACATAGCCAGTTTCCCCATTGCGATGGGGAATTATTTTGTTAAGAGCGCTTCCATCTTTCGGCATTATCACTTACCATCAGGTTAGATAATTTTAAGGCCAGGTAGCACTGAGCTACTGCGCATCCATCTGCGCAGTACTAAATGCAAGTCCCACCCGCACGCGCCACGCGAATTATTTACGTTTTTGATTATTTTGTTGTTTTCTGAATGAAAGTGTTCAAACTAATGGCGTAGTTTCCTTCATATCGTCGAAACCAATATTATCATATAATTTTCGATTTTTTTTCTTTTGATATACAGGGAACTGTTTTAAGTTTGTTTGTTTGTAATCTATTCATTATACAAAACATACATTTTACAGAACAATATTGTGTAATTAAAATAAATAACAGTTTGTACAAAGGCGGACTTATCCCTGGAAGGGATCTCTTCCAATCAACCTTTGAGCAGGTAACTTAAAAGGACATTACAAATGACGTTAAATGACATTTCAAATTACAAATGATAAGTTTTAAGTAACGGTAGACCCATCTTTGGATTTTTTTTGTGTTTCGGATGGCGTATGGTCTTAGGAAATATAGTCAAAATAAGTCTTATTTTTTCAGACTTAAAACTTCTACAGTTTTCCTTCAAAACTGTTCAAAAAAACGTCATTTTGGTATAAGAGCGCCTTAAGTACTAATTGCGAATAAATAAAAAATTGTGGTATTTACAAACAGGCGGACTTGTTGCTATAAGAAATCATCCAAGTAACCTTAATCACCAAAAGGTCATGACGAATCTGTCGAAATTTGGTAGATTTTTTAGAAGAAACGAATTACTTAGTAGGTTTGGTTGAATCAAGGAAGCAACCAGTTTATCTACACTGGTAGACTAAAAAAAAGTCAGTCTACAAAACTGCTAAGTATACACTAAAAATGAAAAACTAGAAAACTACCAAACAGTAAACACACAGTTTTTGAACTTTTGGTTTAGTTTTTTTTTTTGCTAGACTGAGTTATTTTTTTATTAGTCGATATTTTAGCCCACCAGTGCACTTTCTTACATATACATTTATAGTAAAGTTGCTTCTTATTTTATAAGGCTCAGAAATTAACCTTACTTATTTCCGATGGCCCAATGAACCAAAATATGTCTTTTTAGCATTCGATACGGTAAGTATTTCTTACCAAAAAATAACTTCTTATTTATAATGATAATCGGTATCCGGTGAGATTCCTAATATTGTATTTTCATGTGACTTTACTGCAGTCGTTTTTTTTTTTTAAACTAAGCGCATTCAGGTCGAAACCAGCCATGCAGACACTTCGGCGCGGGCGAAGGAGTTTTGAACTCTGCGCGTGCGATTTCGCGCATCGAGCGCGCGTCCAGCACGAGCAGCGCGACGGCGTGCGCGCGCGCGCCGCCCCACACCAGCGCGCTTAGCAGCACGCCCTCGTCTTCCTCCTGTCATAATAACATATAAGATACCTTTGTCAAATAAATTACCGCATTTTCAAAACTTGTAATTCTTGGAACGTAAGATTTTTGGGTCTAATGCCAACGGGGATACAGTAACGCTGGCTTACCAAAACTGGAATAATGTTTTATGAGGCCACCTGACTACTTAAATACCGACCTGTGTCCTAAAGACGTCCCACCTTAGAAAATCGTGAAAGTCCCAGAACACTTTCGTTAGAGTACCAAATTTTTACCCTGAAAGCAAGATAGCTTATTGTAAGTTTATTATAAAAGGGACAACCTCTTGCCAGGTAAATCTTGCCTTGGCTCTGAAACGGGCCTTTATCGGTATATTCGTAGCCCTCACGGATCTGATCTGATGACCCTACTGTAGATCCCTATTAGAGGCCCGTTACCACTTTGCATCAAGCTCTATACTCATCTATTCTATACAATGCATAAAATGCCCGACACATCTGGTTGTGAAACGTTTAAAGTCAGTGGAGATGGCTGTTAAAATAAAATAGGTATCTACAGGACGGGTGGTACCTTGGCGCCTGGTGCTGGCACGAATATCGGCTCGCTGGGGTAGCAGTCGGTATCGCACCATGTCGTGGTAGCCCCCGTGATAGTGTCCACTTTGATGATCTTCAACACAATTATAAAATTATTACACAAATTAATAAGTCTTGCCTAACCTACTAGGTACTGCTTTAACAGTGAAAAGTGAAGTGATTTTCAAACAGTTTACGATAAGCGAAGAAGTGAACAATGTAAATTACAGAATAATTAAATCTAGTCTGTTAACTTTCTACCAAAGCCAAGTCAAGTAAAATAAAGCCAAATAGCAGCAAGGTAGAATGGGACTACTGTAATCTTAGGTCATAATGCCGACTCATAATCTGTCGCATTTCCTCCATGATATGTTGTGACAAAGGGTAAATATACAGGGTACAACCACAAAATCATTCGGCCCTTAAAGAGTAGATTCTACTTATAAAAAGATCATTTTTTTCTAAGATAACCAAGGAAATATTAACCGATAGAAAAATCACACACTTTTCAGAAAACTTAAATTTTAATATCATTTAGGTATGAAAATTTCTAATGCATCTTCTTAGCAAAAAGTTTACTCACAGAGCCAGGATTTTCAGCGTCAACATCTGAGCTGATAGCATAGAAGTATCTGTATGGTCGACCTGTAACAACATAACATCATCTCTTACGGGTAGAATGTATCTTGGTCAATTTAGGTGTATCTAGGAATGTCTAGGTAAAGCCATACATTGGTTATTACATTGGTTATTACATTGGTTTAAAATAGAATTATCCCCTCATATAATAAGAAAGTTCAAATGTCATTGGGCAGGCCATATAGCTCGTAGAATGGATAACCGATAGAGAAAAAAGCGGCCAAGTGCGAGTCGGACTCGCCCATGAAGGGTTCCGTAGCAGCAAGTAACATAATATAAAAGTTTTTGTAGTTCGTTGTAACTTGAATGAAAGGTAAATTGCGGTTTACGATTTATGACGTATTAAAAAAAAACTACTTACTAAATATCGTTCAAACCAATTTTCGGTGGAAGTTTGCATGGTAATGTACATCATATATTTTTTTTAGTTTTATCATTCTCTTATTTTAGAAGTTACGGGGGGGGGGACACACATTTTACAACTTTGGAAGTGTCTCTCGCGCAAACTATTCAGTTTAGAAAAAAATGATATTAGAAACCTCAATATCATTTTTGAAGACCTATCCATAGATACCCCACACGTATGGGTTTGATGAAAAAAAAAATTTTGAGTTTCAGTTCTAAGTATGGGGAGCCCCCAAAATTTATTGTTTTTTTTCTATTTTTGTGTGAAAATCTTAATGCGGTTCACAAAATACATCTACTTACCAAGTTTCAACAGTATAGTTCTTATAGTTTCGGAAAAAAAGTGGCTGTGACATACGGACAGACAGACAGACAGACAGACAGACAGACATGACGAATCCATAAGGGTTCCGTTTTTTGCCATTTGGCTACGGAACCCTAAAAAAGGGTCTCGAGTGGCGACCGCAAGCCGGAACACGTAGGGATTGCCTCCTACCAGGTGGACTGACCCATTAGTTAGGCTTGCAGGAGGTCTATGGGTGTACTCGTAGCTCAGAGCTATTCTAAGTTGAAGTTTATAGGAAGGCCTCTGGTCTGCACAAAATCTCTATCGGCTGATATTCTGAGTAATGGTGATGATCTCCTCCTCCTCCTGATAGTATACAACTTAACCTCACTGAAATAATTAATTTACACCCCCTGTTTCATTCCATTATCGGACGGTAAGGCATAGGAAAGGTTTCACCCCTTTGTCATAGATATTCTACCCATACCCACGAAGCGTTTTGCTTATGGCATTATATTTTGCGAACGACCAAGGAATAGAATTCTCTGCCCGCGTCTGTATTCCCCAATTTATGTTATTTTGGAATCTTCAAGGTGAGAGTAAACAGGGATTATTCTGGGTTATGTGTTACTTCTTAGGCAACATCGTCACTTCTATTATGTGAAGTGGTGATAATGAAATATATACTTCAGTGTATCCTACCATTGTGCAGATCATAGTGTATCCGTGGTGTCTCGCAGCCCAAGTCAGCTAGCAGCCGTGAGTGCACCCTGGTTAGGTTGGGGGCATCAAGAGACACTTCTAGCCTCTTGGGGCGGCCCCGGAACCAATTCGCGTAGTCGGCGTTGGATTGCATCGTCTGGAAACAAAAAATGTACTTATTCATGTAAAAAAATATCAATTAAAGGTTGAATGAGGCAAACAGTGCGAGATGATGCGACATGTTTTTTTTTTAATACAGCGTCGTTGTCTACAGTTCTCTATACTATGTGTGTGTGGCGTAGTTATGATCTGTTGCCGCTGTTGCCTTGGGAATCAAATAATTTTAAAAACACAAATTAAAAATTTTAAGAGACTTCAAAGAAATACGGCGTAGTCACTTTGGATCAGTTAGATATACTTAACTTATAAATTTCCATAAAAGTGTCTTTTAATTTTCTATTAGATATTCAAATGCACTTTTTATTTATTTATTCGTATTATGTATTTTCAGGTGTAAGCCACAGACACGCCAAAACCACCAGTATTTTTTTGTAGCTCACCTCAATAGCATGGACATACATCGCGTCCAGAACCTTCGCATCCTTATACGCGCAGAGATCCAGCACCAGCCTCCCGTCCTGCTCGAAGGTGTTGATGATGTGCAGGAAGAAGAGTGTCTCCGCGCGGAAACGCTTCACCTCCTTCCCATCTTTGCGACTTATTAGCACTATGTGGGTCTGTAAAAAAGAAACAATCATGAACATATCTTCAAGCTCTTTATTGATTTCGAGCTCGATGTTTCTTCTAACTTCGCACACAGTTTCCGAAACGTTGAGTGTAGAAGTTCTGAGCGGTAGGACTGGTAGGAACTTTGTACTTTACTAGATAGAAAAAATGACGATTTGAAAGTATGTGTACAGCGCGTATTTACCAAAATAATAAAAAAAAATGAGTCAGTGCGTACAATCGAAAAGTACCATTATAAACTTGAAAAACAAAACACTTAATACTTACACACGTCTGTTGAGTAAATTTTACAATTAGTACCGTTTTAAAAAAGTTTTAACGTTATTTTATAGCTGTGATTCAGGTTCTGTTCACGTGGAGCATCTTTAAGTGCCTATCACCCTTAGAGCCGTGACGTTTCGCAATTTTTTATTGGATGTACTCTCAAACACACGGTTATCTCTTTCACTTGACATACGATTAATAATGAATTACCAGGAAATCAAACAAACATCAATGTTAATAGTATTGATGTGTTCCGGCATGGAGATAAGATATCCAGTTCCCCGTTGCGTTGGGAAGTCTTGGTAAGCCTGCTTCCGTCTTTCAGCATCATCACTTACTATCAAGTGAGGTAATGCCAAGGGCTCACTAATTGTGGATAAAATAAACTAGATACACATCTCTAACTTCCTCCCAGCCTTACCCTTACCTCATACTCAGGGTACCAGTGCAGACTGGCCGCTAAAGGCTTGTTAGCGAGCTGGTTCCTCACCAGTTTGCACAGGGATACCGACAGCGGCTGCTCCAAGATCACGTAGTAGTTTGCTGTCATGCCTGCAACCGTACCCTGGTGAGCCATACAATAGAAAAAAAACCCTCTTCTCTGGCCATAGATACTTCAAAGTGATTCAAAGGCACTTTAAGGGGTTTCGGACTACGGTTGTTATCACTAGTGACTAGATGGTAGTCGTTAAGTCATGTCGGAGTCCTTATAAGCGGCTTGAAAACTTCTGACAATGGGTTTCAGACTAAACTAGATGACAGTTGTTAAGCTATGTCACTCCTAAAGGCTCGAAAACATTGACAATAAAGCCACTAGACCTGCACTAGCCCCACAACCTCTACCAATCCGGACGTAGCCCTCGTGTGTGGTATGTGGCCTTCCCGAGTTATGGGAAATCTGCCTATACAGAGGATAATAATTTACACAAACGGAACCGTTCAAAAGTCCGAAGTTTCTTTTAACTTTAAAGCATGTATGGTATAGGTGTAATGTTTACCAAAAGTATGCATATATGCAGGATGCAACGTCCATCGCGGTTTCATGGTTCCCACGATGTGTGCTCTCTCAAACATGTCACCTGAAATGAAATGTTATTTATTATTTTAAAATCACATACTGGTAAATATGGTTTCCTTTCATGAAACTGAGCAACTACACAACACACACTAAAGGAGCAAAAATATTTGACTTTCAGTACAAAGGTTTAGCAACTTCATCAATTTTATAATTCAATATTTTTCTGGTACGTATGTATTGAGTTCCTTGGAAAAGTTGTACAGTTTCATGAGAAGAAGTTACAGATATAACAAAATTATATCAAACACTCTAACACAAAACAAACAAATCAACTGATTACACTTTTGCCTGGATCGAACAGACGACCAGAGATATCTCTTTGTCTTTGTTTGCCCACGGTCTTATTATAGAAATCAGAATTGCCAATGCCATCAAGTAAATTAAAAACAAAGTTTATTTTGTCCTCCTAAGGCCCAAAGGCCTACTTGTAGGACCAAATGTCAGTAGTCACTAGTCATTCAGACCCGAGATCGTTTTTTTTATTTTCATGGTATATACGGCCCAGGATCCTATTAGCTATAAATCCGCTATTAACTAAAAGTACCCTAAGCCCCTATTATTTTAGGTGATTAGTATAAAACAGTGGTTCCCAACCTTTTCTTGACCAGGGACCACTTTGATTTCTTTGTTGTTAGCAGGGACCACATGTACAAAAAAAAACTGAATCAATTCGAAAACAAACCTTAATCAAGAACTCAATATTAACATGCATAAACAGTATTATTTTAATTGAAAAAATATCATTTTAGTAGAAATTAATTAAATAAGTTTTGAATCAGTGTGATTTTTAACCTCGTATCTTCTTTACAAGTTCGGTAATCTCCTAAGATTACCGAACTTGTAAAGAAGATACGAGATTTGAGAAATAACATTAGCCCTAGCTAATGTTATTTCTCAAATCTTCACGCAAATCATCACATAGGCGGTTATCACATTGCACTGGAAACCGCTCCGGTGTGCGGCGCTGCGGTTTTTATTTTAACCTGCTTACTTTCAATCGATACCTGGCCTTGTTTTTAATTGCCAACAAAGCAGAAAACCCTTGTTCGCAAAAATAAGTAGTAGTGAGAAAGCCAAGGACAGCGCAAGGCGATTTCT
The DNA here is from genome assembly GCA_958295455.1 of Coleophora deauratella. Lineage (NCBI taxonomy): Eukaryota > Metazoa > Arthropoda > Insecta > Lepidoptera > Coleophoridae > Coleophora > Coleophora deauratella. The sequence continues at coordinate 14,437,277 of OY282396.1, read as the reverse complement.
CGAATTTTGGTTTAAGGAATTGCTTTTTTACACCAAAACTTCAATTCTAATGCGTCCTTAGAGTTTCTATATTCTTTTTATTTAATACAATGAGTTCTTCGTGGATTTCTTCTGTTACTTCACCAGCATCCGCGCTAAAAGAGTTGAGAATCAGTTTTTGTTCAACTTTAGCTTCTGTTTCGGTATATTGTAGGAAGTAACTATTGAATTCAACATTTATAGATATTTTCTTGTATGTTTACCCTACTCGCGTAATACTTTTTGTCCTCCAAAAGTTTTTTTGATATCGTGAAAGCAGAATATTTGTTTTAAATCGTTTGCGGACCATATTTTGGCTCCTGCGGACCACTGGTGGTCCGCGGACCACTGGTTGGGAACCACTGGTATAAAACTATATTAAATGGTATAGTATTTTTACATTTTGGTCATTTAGTAAATAAAATAAATAGTCCTATTGGCAAGACCTTGGGTGGTAATGACTAGAAAACCAAAAAAGTCTTGGGTTACGAGGTAACTTTTATTATAAGTGTCATGAGAAACCATAACACACACAAATAAAAGAATATAAAAAAAACAAACATGACAGATATTCAGTCCTAAAGAACACGCACCTTTTTATCCCCTTCGCGGTGGAGACATCAGGCACTTGGGGATCTGAAGCCAGGGCTTTTGTGATTGACTTGGCCTCTCGCTTAAGACAAAGGAGCCATGATCCCCGTTCCAAATCGTACCTGACTCAGCGAATTTCCATCGCAATTCAGCGTGCTAACGCTGCTTCTGTGATGGGCACTTTTGTTCCGGGTACGATTCGGGGCGGTATTTTTGACTAATCAGTTTTTAATCGTGTTACGAGGTTAATTCTGAAGTGGTAATACACATATAATTACTTGCCTTTTTCAGTGTAGGGAAACTTCACCACCACGTGACGAAGCCTGCCCTTCACCACCGACATACCCACGTTGTAAACGTCTCCTGAAATAATAATTGCTGAGTGAGTTTCATAAACACAGCTCTGCTAATAAATGTCATATGTACAAATATACTATGACCATACAGGGCAAAATTGGTGAAGGACCCGTTAACTGGGAATTCTACTCATCGTACTGGACAACTTTTGTTCTACAACTTTGTTCAAATCGCACAAAAATGGACTCTCCATATAAAAATGGCAAAACAGATGATCAATTTGTATGAAGAGTCCAAACATTTTTTGCGATTTGAGCAAAGTCGTAGAACAAAAGTTGTTCAGTACGATGAGTAGAATCCCCATTTAATGGGTCCTACACCGATTTTGTTACACTGTATAATAACTATTTTTGTACGAAGAGTTCTATCTCGTTTATTTTTTTTATCCACAATTAATAAGCCCTTTGCACCATCTCACTTAATGGTCAGTGATGATGATGATGCTGAAACATGGAAGCAGACTTACCAGGCTTCTCCAACGCAATAGGGAACTGGCTATCTTATTTCCATCCCGAAAACATCGGGCCATACTCCACGCATGAGGGCCAATTCCAGATTGGTGGAGGTTATGGGGCTAGTGTACATTACAGGTAACTATTAGGATTTAAAGCTAAAAGTCACAAAATAATAATAACTTACCATTAGACATAACATGAGGATGTGAAGTATGGTTTACCAACGCTGCGTAATCCATCATATTCTTGCGTTCCATAGTGTCTAGCGTAGTAGGGTCTATCCTGTATAACGAGATTTTTTAAATTCTTGAACTGAAACTTAAAGCATACTGTAGTATGGTAGATGACGCACGCCCCACTTTAAGAATAGATGGGTTAGCAATAAGTACTTTGAGTAATAATAATGTATAGTATGATAACAAATATTAAAATTGGAAAATACCAGTGCTCCTGCAGAGGAGACGTTGAGGGTTCCTATTACGCGTAGCTAGGCGCGGATCCAGGATTTCGATCAGGGGGGGGACAAATTTTTTCTGTACCCTTATTTATGAAGCGGACAGTGGTATTAACCATTAATATAAATTTTTTGAATAGTTAAGAAATGCCTCCATTTATTTGCATTTTATAGAAGTTTTAGTACTACGGTCAGGCTTCAGGGGGGGGGGGGGGGGCAATTGCATCTATTCTGGGGAGGTGAGAACTTCAAATTAATTTCAGTCACATGATTTAAGACTTCCATCTTTATTATAATAAACAAATAAAACCTTAGTAACACTAAGCGTATGATATATCTAAAATAATATACAATTACTAATACAATTAAAAAGTTCTTTAAAATATTAATTTAATACTGAAATATTACAAAATCATACAATTGTTTTTTATGTTGAGTAAACTAACGAATATTTTATTAGATATATATTCATAATTTGAAAGTAGAACCAAATAAAACAACAAGTTGCACCATTAGATCCTTCTTTGGACACCTAAATCAGTTACAATTGTCCAAAATATAACTTAATTATTTAATATAAAAAAGAAACAGTAAAATCTATAATAAACCTGTGGTAAAATTAAGACTAAACTAACAAACGTACAACAAATAACAAACGTACAACATTACGTATAACAAATATTTACATACCAAAAAGAAAACGTTACGCCTGAAGAGCAATATCTTAAAAATAAATAATAATAAATCAGAATTTTAATAAAGACATAGAAATTAACAAAACAATAAAAACACAAAAGAAGAAATACACACACCATCACACTGACACAGTCACCGTCACCATCACTTTATGAGGATCCAGGACGTGTAAAGCGAGGATCGTTGAACTGCATCTCAGTTGAAACAGAATTAAAATACGCTAAATGCTGCAACCCCGTAGTATAAACAGGATATCCTCTCTTCCACGACGTAGTATTATTCTTATACTCTCGGCAAACTTGATGTATTGATCGCGAGAAGTAAGGTCGATAATATCCCATGAAATGTGCTATCTGCTCGGCATGGAAATACAGCTGGTAATTATGGCGAATAGCCTCGATATACAAAATCGCCATTTCTATTATAGAAGTATAAGCACTTCTAGAAGTAACACTTCAATGGAAACCTCGGGGTCGTTGGTTTAAACCTCCATCGACGATGAAAACAGACGTTGTAATGAAGTGGCAATGAACAAATAAAATCCACATAAAACTTAACATAAGAGGTGTCTAGTTTCAATATATAAGCATGTCAGCACAGGTAGGAGGGGACAGTCAAAACATGGCTAACATGCTGCTGCGCCATTCAATTGGGTCAATTTACAGGATGTTAAAAAAGTTCCTTTTAAATTAGAATACAGGAAAAATATACAAAAAAATCCAAACACATTTCTTTTTTTCAGTTTCTTCTTGATTCAGTTCACGATTCAGATTTAGTATGGGATAGTGAAAAAAATAATTGTAGATCGGTATTTTCCAATTTTTTTTTTGTATTATATACTGGATTCTAAGTATAAACCTCTTAAAATATTAAACGCACTTTAACATACAGCATTTTATTTAATTAGAGCTTTGGAACGATGGGGGTCTCAAATAGCGACTAACTTATAAAACTTTGATCTTAATCTCTGAAATCATTTTTAGTTTTAGTCTTTTAAATCCTGGATAGGTGCTTTGTGGAAAAATACTCTAGAGAAATAAACAAACCCATTTTGTTATAGTTGTGCAATTCCATATAGGGTTGATTAAGTGACCAAAGTAGGTACATAAATCGGTTTTGAAATGGTTTGAAATTTTAATTTCATTAAGGCTGTTGCAGGTTTTTGTTGCGACACCGTGCAATGAATTTGCTGAGTGTTGCACTAATGTTGAGTGGGTGATTGTTCTCTTATATCGATGAGTGGGTGGCAGTACGAAATCAGCTGAATAGACTGGGAGCACATTAGCAAAATTTGCATTACCTACGTGCAATATGAGCGATTATCGCGCTCGATATCCTGTTAACTATTTACCTAATATAAGCTAAATGAGTTTTGTATGGTATCGATTCATAAAATATTACATACATTTTTTGAAGCAAAGATAGATGCATCGCGGAAGTGACAGATTGGAATATTAATAGAGATGAAATACAGATATACAGAATGTAAATCTAGTTGTGCGTCAAATTTTAATCAGTGCTTCCACTCCTGATGCTGATCAATTTTCCCCAAGGAACCCATAGTCGAGTCGCAATTAAAAAATGTTTTGAACTCTTCATACAAATTTGGTTGCTCGGCTGATCGGTTTGTATAAGGAGAGGAACCCAATTTTTTTTTTGCAATTTAACTATGTGTATCACTAACTAATTACGTCAACATTCAATCCTGTTACCTCACCTGTGAATGACCGGGCTCTCGGTAAAGGCGTACATCTCATCCCCAAAAGGGTACAGCGATATCATGGCGTTGTCAGACATGCCTTCACCCGGCTTGAAGAGAGCGGTCACTCTGAAATCACAGCATTATAAGTTTTACAACCAGAGAAAGCAGCTTGTTATATACATTTTCGAACGGGACTCATCTTATATCAATCAATAATCTTACTAGGTAAATAAAAATTGTTCAAAAATTAGAACACTTTCAAGGAAGCTCCCCGTCATAATAACTAATAAACGGCTGTTTTTATTAAATATTGCAAATGTGAAAGTGACTTTGTTTATCCTTCCTCACGTCGTCGCAGCGGAGTGAAGAAGAGACTTGATTTTTTTTGCACATAGATAGTCAATGTGATTGGAAGTGACATAGTATTTACGTCGAAAAAAATATTTTATTATTTCCGGAATCCCATCGGAAGCCAAATAATAAGGCAGCGTTAAACAAAAAATAATTAATGTTCATCCATGCTAAAACTATTTCACAGATTTCACTTCCGTTCAGAGAAGAACTTTTTTAAACAACACATACAATATGTTGTTCCAATAAAATTGATTTGTTCCTGAAAAATCGGGAAACCTTCTATCTAACTCTATTGCATTGACTGACCGCTCCATACCCTCACCGATATCCAAACCTAGTATTTAATCATTTCATTGTCACAAACCATTAAGTCATTCTTCCATCATGCCTGATCTGGGCAGTGGAGTAAAGTCCATCAAGAAAAATATACTTACCTGTCAAATATAGTATGACACGGATCGGGCACAGCTTGAGTGCCGAAGTCAGACACCACAATACGGTTAGCGGCGCGATTCTTCTTAAAGGTATTGGATCGCAAGAAGCGGCATTGGTAGGTCACACTGCCGTCCAGAATAGCGAACCTGAATGGAGACATTCCTAAAAATATGACATTCCATCTCATGAAGGTCAAAGAAAAAATGCCAAGCCTTTTCTTTCATAGAAAAAGTTTTGAGATCTAAAGAGCCAAGTCTGTCATATTTATTAGTTAAGATTTATACGACAGTAAATGTTCAGAAGTATTGTTTGATATAAAAGGATGGTCATAGTGTCATTTGTTAAGAAAAGAAAATACTGAAACTGTATGTTATATCTCAAGTTTGTAGGTTTTTGGAGCACGTAAACGTGAGATTTTCTTAAACTCTATTTTTTTAACTAAAGTGTTTTAAAACTGTGTGTCTTAAAATACTATAGTTAAAAAATCTGCTTCTTTAGCAATTATTATTTATCAAGAAAAATACCTGTGTAACAAAGCTGAGCTGTCGAAAAGATGGTTGAACCGCATGGAGCCCACTTTGAGGGACCCTGGCCCGTTTCGGAGCAGGCTGCCGCGGAGCCATCGAGGCATTTCTCCTGGAATGATAAACTTATTTTAGTGCTCGATTTATTTTTTTGGTGTCCTTTGTAGTGGTTTACTACTGAGAAATAAGGAAAAAACGCGATGTCAGTAGCTCTGATTGGAAACCGCGTGAATAAGTCAGAGGCCTTCTAGGCAGCTTGAAAATTTCTGACACGCATGGGGTTGGCCACAAGCCCAATAACCTCTACCAATCGGGACTTGGCCCCCGTGTCTGTTTTTTTTATATATTATACATATAGGATGGCAAAAAGCTGACGGCCCACCTAATGGAAAGTGGTTGTGGTGCTATCAATGCTTTCCCGAACCTTCAAAGAGTATGTCCTAACCTTCCCTGCAGTGGGGACGACGATATGGGTTGTTATCGTATTTCATTGATTACCATGTATGCATTGAAAAACTGCTCATTGTTTTTTAAATTGATCCTAATTTTACAAGACCCGAGCAAAGTTCGAGATCGATCCTAATTCGCCTAGACTGCAGCAAAACAGGTAATTACTGAACATGAGATAATGACTCGGTTTCTAGATGCACTCGCGGCTCTCGGGTCTAATCTCGTAATGACAGATAAATGATACGCTATCGTTTCGATCCATTACGTATATCTGTCATATATGCAGTCAATGTTATAAGGTCTAAAGCATGATTTGGAGTTCATTTATATGACAAAACAGAAAAATACTGGAAATTAATAAAGAGATTAATAAACAGTAATAGGTTGTGTTAATGCTATGTGTATGTATTTCCCTCACCCAGTCAAAGTGGGAAATAAATTAAAAGTTCCGAGTGGTAGGAACTTTGTACTAGGTAGAAAAATATGACAATTTAAAAGTATGTGTAAAGCATCTACTTAAATAAAAAGATTTTAGATTTTTTTGATTTGATTTTTGTATTACTGTTCTATAAAAGCGAAGAAAAGCGGGTCTTGTGTAGTACATACATGCGTCATCTACCAGTCCAGTCCCTGGTCATCTCACGAAAAGTGATCATAGAAAAGACATCAACGCGAGCAGTGTTGTTTTTTCCTCCGTGACCATTATAAAATATCAAATGAAATTGTGTCAAATGCTTCATGAGCGTCAAAAATAAACAAATCAAATAATACTTTATTGTACAAAACATAAAATTGATTGAAGTAACATTACAAAGGAATACCCGTCTCTGTACAGTCCCGTGCACCTAAAAGTATACAGAGTAGCCGTGTCATCTAGTACTACTTGCACTACTTGGTTGTATACTTTTAGTTGCACGAGACTGTACGTATTGCACCATAGTCTGCCCATCCAGCCGTTTTCGACCATGGCGATAGTTTTCTCTTTAAAGCCGAGTTTTGACGCTGGTGTTCACTAATACCTATGTCTAAAAACAATTATAGCAGTTTTAGGTAGCGAACTCTCGGCGCACAGTGACGACACGTGAAAGTTTGGCGGCCTTTATATCTTAGGAACCATAATTTTAATTAAGGAACGATCAGTATGAGTGAGAGCCTAATTAAACTAGAATTGTCTATCCCTTGTGATAGCATGGTCAAATTGTCCACTCAATAAAAAAGAAGATAAATAAATAACCGGGACAAATCACACACGGTTATCTGGCCCCAAGCTATAGGAGTCCCTGTAATACCAGAGACTGATATACATACACATATGTGTATGTATGTGTATGTATACACATATGTGTATGTATGGGTTGTTAACGTATATACGCTTAAATACATACATATATAGATATAATACACACAGACACAGATCAAACAAATGTGCTCATCACAGAAATGTTCGCCCTGGGTGGGCATCGAAACCACGACTCTCGGAGCTCGTAGTCAGGAGCGCTAACCACTGAGCCACCGAGGCTGAAATGAGAGCCTTTTGGAGGAGTCTGTACAACGCGTATTAAAATGACGATTTGAAGGAGTATGTAAAGCTTACAGGTGCGTCAAATTTTAATCAGGGCTTTTAGTCAAATTTTAACGATTTCTGCATACTTGTAAGGTAAGAGACCCAAATAAAGCCTATGCCCTAATAAGGCCTATGTTTGAAATTTCCAGCTTAGACATTTCAAATAACCGCGAAAGTTTACAGTGATGTGCGTAAGGATGTATCTGACACATACAAGAATAGCGAGCGCCGCTTACCATGAGTATGTCGGAACATGTAGTCAAAAACAGTCGAGACGCGGAGAGTACGCCTGTTTTATACAATTTCTACAGGTAATGATGTAAGTATTTTGATATTTTTGCACGCAGTCCGAGTTTTTTTTTTGTGTGTTATTTAGTTTAAAAGTTTAGTAACCCCTACATAAGCATTTTTACGCCATTTTTTCAATGTATTTTCTGTAATAATTTTTTTTCTTACACACACGACAGGTCCAAATAAAGCCTATCAAAATAAATGGCAATGCCTTGATTGTAATATCTGGTAGGTTTCATAAGCTGTGTGTTGTCTTAACCCCTGCTGATAAAAAAATTTACTGTTCAGGAGATTGCTTGAAGTAAATGAAGAAAGAAAGGATAATATTTTGACACGATTATCAAGACTGATTATAACGCCCAAATATGATTACTAAAGGATCTTACTAAATTTAAATAAAATTACGTTGATATGTTTTAGTAACTGACGTTTAATGATTGTTTTTTCTTTCTTTTAGTATGAAAGGCCTTATTGCGGTATGGGTATCCCAATAAGGCCTAAAGGACTTTTTTATATTTTGATTCACATAAGTCTGATTTTTGTTTTTTTAACGTTTCAATATTTATTTTAAAGTTTAATCAATAAAGATTAATATTTCGAAAGATGAGTGAGTTTTTTTTAAAAACCTACTAATTACGTCAAGATAAAAATAAGGTAGGCCTTATTTGGGTCACTTACCTTAGAGCAAAAGTTGTTCAGTTTGATGACTAGAAGCCCACCTTGAAGTATTATACCACACCATTTTGTTATCTGTATATCTATAGTTAAAATAAGTAATGATAACTTTTAGCAATTATTTAGGCTTATCACTACGGACTTGGCCCCCATATGTGAAGTTAGGGCTTACGTTTTTTAGGTATAGGAAGAGACCCGTGCCCCAGAAGTGGGGTCGATATGGGTTGTTAACGAATTAGGCTATATTCTAGGTGTTAATGACAATAAAATAACTACAGAAGAGTAAACATAGAAGAATATATACCTGAAACCTTTCCCTCTATGGGCTCGGTGACCTCTTGCTCACACGACCTCAACCACACGGCAGCGTCACAGTTCGGGTAACACTTCTCTTTATCTGCCATATTTGCCTAAAAAGTCAGAGATGTGGATAATTACTTCCCAAAATACAAGAAAAAATTGGTTTTATGCCAAATATTTAAAATATATTTTAATCGTAAAACGTAACAACTTTATTCTAAAACTTCAATTTTTAGGGTTCCGTTGTTCAATTTGAAATCAAAATAAAAAATATATACTAATTTTATAAGCTGATTTGCTAAATTTTTATTCTTAGTCAATTTTTTTGCGATATCAGTTTTAAATAAATAAAAAAGGTTAAGTTTCAAAAATACGTAAAAGCCATTGCGAAATTATGTCGGGGGTCAAAAATAGTCCTATATAAATAAAAAATATCAGGGACAAATCACACACGGTCATCTGGTCCCAAACTAGGATATAAACTAAATAATCTGCGCCCAAACTATAAAATACGTATTACGCATACTATATGTATAAGTATAACACATATTATTATTACAAATATTTAAATATTTTTAATCCAACAGGATAAAACGCCGCAAGAATATTTTTATATAACATACTCAATTCTTCATTGTACCTTGGGGGCCGTCCATTAATCACATGAGGTTTTTTAGGCGACTTTTATACCCCCCTCCCCCTTGGTGATACATCGTGACTACCCCTCCCTGTCCCCTTCCCAGTATCACGTGTATTTTTTTATTGAAAATATCTGATATTTTTAGAATATCTTTTAATAAGAAGTTAAAAATTATATTATGTAAACCATAAAATAAATAAGATTTAGAATTTAGTAAAGTATTACTGCATTTGAAGCTTTAAGCACTGTGATCAGAGATTTTTTTCTACGACTGAGACAAAAGTTTTCTGTCTGATATGAGGGTTTCAAACTGAAAGTTACCGTGTTAAAAATTATATTTAAAAAATATTTTATCCGTCACACATTAAATTATATTATTTTCGACCCACGAAAAAATATTGTGTGATATCTCACTAACCTTGTGATAATTTGTGATCTTTTCCGAAACCCCTGCCCCTTTTAAGCCTCACGCGATTAATGGATGACCCCTTGATAGAATAAAATGCACAACAACAATATTAGATTAGATTATTTTTAAGTATTTAATTTAATAATAATTTCAATTTTGTCGCACGGTAAAAAATTACGTTCATTTTGTCATTGCAACGAAAAACTCAAATATCTATCTCAATTTATACTTTCGTTAAGTAACGGGTATCTTTATTTTAAGGTTTGAAACACATTTGAAGTCATTATCATATCTAAAATCAAAGACAATGTTTAATCATTTTAAATACTATCGTAATACCTTAGGCCATTATCCTTTGAACACTCTGGGTTCCCGGAGGGATATCTTATCATAGAGTTATTTAAATGATTTGTTTACCGATTAACAAAAAGCTTTAGTAAACGTAAAGTACTATACAAGATGTTAAAAAAACTAAAACTGAATCCTTAGAAAAATTTCAACTACTTATAAAAAGTTGTACGATCAAAATAAAAAAATTAAGTATCCCTGTGATTTTGAAAACGTCTTCTGACCCCGTTTAAGTTCCCAGGAGAAGTATTTTTACACCCTGTTTTTAAGAACGCTACTAAGTTCTTTAAGTGTATTAAATAAGATAAGATAAGATTTAAATCATAAGATAATAATAATAATATTTTAATACCACTTTGTTTTCGGTTAGTTTTTAGTCACGCATCTGCACTGTAAGTTGTATTAGTTATTTTGCAAAATTTAAGAACAATTAAGCGGTAGAATAATATTTTTGGTATAATCTTGGTAAGCCCGCTTTCATTTATCGGTATAATCATCTCTTACTATCAAGGGTATACCAATTATTGATAAAAAAAATCTTTGAGACGGTCTACATACGAGTCACAAACTCGATATCTATCGTGCATTATTTTCTGCATGTGTGCTAAAATCGGTAAACATTTGACCTTATCTATCAGCTAAGCAGCTATCAATATGGCATTGAAATATCATTACTACACAAATTATTGATGACACTAATACAAAGAAACATCCTGCAATCTTTTGCAATCTTTATGCTAGCTAGTGGGTACATTCTGTATTACATATTATATCGTTTATTTATTTTATTCCTACTAACACCAAAAATAAAATTAATATTTTAAAAGAAATTTACTTTATTTTCTTTCTCACAGCATCTTACCTGATATGTATTATAAGTAAAAAATTTCACAGCTCACTTTTCAAACTACTCCGGTAAAACAGTTTTTAATACTCCAACAGTTTCAAATAAAATCTTCTTGCACACCAAACTGTACATTAGGCCGTTGCTTTCGTTTTTCATTACCCGACTACGTTTAATTTCTAACCTGGGAGTGATTCCAGATGTCTCTGGCAGGAAGTGTCCGAAGCCGCGGCGCGCACTGAAATGACTCGACTCGGGGTGGTCGAGTGGAGGTCTAAGCAGCCTTCAAACATTACCGATTTCTACTGCACGTGAGGAGTTACTTACCCTATGTAGTAAAAAAAAACTGCTTAAAATAGACCTAACGTGCTTAACTTCGAATATTATAACAGAATTGTTTTAGGTAATTTCTTTACTTATTGTTAGAGGATCTAGTACTTATAATATAAGTTCAGTCAAGAAAAGGCAAATGTTTTATTAATATCTAATCCAGTTAGTTCAGTCAATAAAAAGCAAATGTTTTATAATCCAATTATGGTATTTTGAAGACACATAATTAGTATTAAAAACGTCGATTTTTGCACGGTTTCTTAACTTAATTCTTAATAGTATGCACCGTAATTAAAGACTTTTTAAATCAATAAAAAGTCTTTAATTACGGTGCATACTATTAGCAGTGTGGATGTTAAACCAATTTAATTAAATATTCAATCTATTGCTAAAACATTGTGACACTCATAAGGAACAACACGAAGCTACAATTAAAAATCGAGCAACCGAAACAACGTTCCACCAAAGAATATAACCTTTTGTCTGAAATACAGGGTGTTAAAAAAGTGCATTTGAGTTTTTTTAGAGGTTACTCAGAATCACGTACGAATACATGAAAAATAAGAAACAAAATCCGCTCTAATTTTTTTTTTATTCCCATATTTAATCTGAGTAATGAATCAAGAATTTGTGTAGAAAACTGAAAAAAGTTGTAGATCGGATTTTTTCTGTATTCTGTACTTGATTCGGAGATATTGATATTGATACCCCTTAAAACAAACGCACTTTTTTAACACTCTGTATAATGGGTAAGCATCTCAGTAATAAAATTATGCTGAAATATGGAAGCGGGCTGAAAGTTTTAGCTAGCCAGACAGGCTAAAAAAATACGCCATTACCAACCAAACCGGATCCTACAAATTTAAAATTAGGGCAATCAAACACGTGACCTCTTGACTGTGAAACATGTGGATTAACCGCTACGCTAAGGAGGTAATTTCAACTCTTTTTTGCATCAGCTAGTATTTTCGCGACCCCGCGCTAAAAAGATTTCGTATTATTGCGGCTTCAACGACCGAGCTGTTTACGAGCTGTAAGAAAGCCGCAAATTATATGGAAAATCCATATAAAAACAGGGATACTTTACAGCCTTCTTTGTTATGAGGGCACCGTAAACAGATCACCTACTTTGGCATTGTTCAAGTAAAGGTCGTCTCTATACATATGTTGTCTATTTTATAAGTCCTTACAAACAAACATAATTAATAAACAAAACTAAACTTCAAACCTACGTGTATTCGAACTAAACGCTTTATTTGATGTTAATTTTAAGGTTAGGGTCAGTGGGGGGAAGCTGGAATGGTTTTTTGTGAGATGAGCAGTGTTGTGTTAAAAAAAAGACGGTTATTGACTTCTGTTGAAAAAAAAATAACAGGTAAGAAAGCAACAGTTTTATTTTATATTCGGCCTATAACATTATGTTAATGCTGGCCCAATTTATAAAAAAAGATCATTTAAAATACTTTTAGCATAAAAATGAAGCTGGTGAAGATGAAAGGGTGACGGGGTAAGTTTTATTTATTAGTTAATATGCACGCTAGACGATATTGATGATCGGTAAGTTACAGCTTTTAATACATTTGACCAGAAAACTGATTCACCCTGTGAAAATTCCTAAAATTAGCAGAGATAATTCATTTTTTTTATAATGTGTATTTCACTCTTACCCCGCTTTGTAAAGTCAGAGACTCTCAAACTTCACATCATCGTTGGAAAAAGAAACTATACCAATAAAATAAATTGTTTTTATTGTTATCGCTGAGATAAAAGTGACTAATAAATCAAATAAATTTTACATTAATTGTTAATTTAAACCTTACAAACCGAACACATTTATATTTTCATCTTGCCCCGTTAAATTTTTCTGGGTAAAGACCTACAATAAGAAAAATATCATTCTTATCTATATCTCTATATATAAATATCATCATCTTAAAAAAATATTATAATAAAAATATGAGTAATAAGAAAAGCGCTAGATACAGGGCGGGGAACAGCATAGGATAGAGTTTACCCCGAAAGACTCATATCCGTGCCAGCAAGCTGCTTGCGGCTCGCATACTGCGCACTCTCAATCCGAAACGGCATGAAACGTGTTTACCTACCTGTTGTGCATGTGAGGTTTATAGGTATACGTATAACATCTATCTATCAGCCGAAGGACGTCCACTGCTGTCTGCTGGACAAAGGCCTCCCCCAAGGATTTCCACACTGACCGGTCCTGTGCGGTTCGCATCCAGCGGCTTCCCGCAACCTTCATCAGGTCGTCGGTCCACCGAGTCGGAGGCCTGCCCACGCTGCGTCTTCCGGTGCGCGGTCGCCACTCGAGAACTTTACTGCCCCAACCGCCATCTGTTCTACGAGCTTATGTGTAAGATATGTTTAATATACTAATACAAGAAGTGGTGCACAGCGAATTCGTCCGCGTAGGACTCCGAATCTGCCCTAATAAGAAATATATGGAATTTCCGTATACTTAGCGGCCTTCTTTCTAATGACGGCAGTAATGTATCCCGTCGAACGTTAAAAAGAATACAGACTTTAGCATTAACATCCCATTGCACTCAGTATTCGATATTTGGAAAAATTAGGGCTTCTATACCCTCTGTACCTTCATTCTTATTTTACCAAATACAAAAAGATACTACAATCGGTACATGTAGGTACATACACCTACGCATACCCAAGTTACGTAAAATGTCCTGTAACCGTTATAATGGTGGTGTCCCGCGCAGAAGTGCACGTTGTTGGGTAGGTAGCCGAACGCTCGTGACTGTGACATTGATGCCGAGACGGGTGCCGGAGGACATCGGATTACTGGACCGCGAGTTACAGCCGATAGCGGGAAAATAGAGGTGACCATAAACAAGGAAGAAAACGAGAAACGCCTTAGATTTGCCATAAAAAAGAATGAAATGCCTTAGTTCTGCCATACTTTTTACTATTAAATGTTTTTATTAGTTTGTTGGTTCTGCTTTCATGTCGAAACTACTGAACGGATTTGGTAGGTAGATACATCAAATACTGAGATAACACATAGGCTACTTTTTGCTACGGGAAAATTCATGGTTCCCGTGGAATACCTTAGAGACAGTCATGAAGCTACGTCTACGCGGGCCGCGGGCAAAAACTAGTAGTGCAATAAAAATGAAATAATGTTATTTTGATACAATGTTACATCGCGCGGCTTATCAGTAGGCACGCTCCGTCTGCAGGCACATTAGGACGCTAAATATAAAGGTGATTAAAGTCGAAACAGTTGGGGGTCTTAAAAATTCTTAGAATTCTCTAATTATGTATGTATGTCAAATCGATTGGCTTTCGTATGTGAAAAGTTTGTCTAGCTAGACTCTAGCAGCATCGGGTATAAATTGTAGAGCGCTTTATGATTCCAACGGCAGATCCAAAAGAAATCACAAGTAAATCAAGGACGTTTTCACAGAATTTTCTAGAGCTTTTCTAGTTATCGCTTCACGCCTATCACTTGGTGCCTCAATGTCAGTTAATCCAGGCGGGGGCGGGAAGCCGGGTGACCTTTCGCGAAGGCCACCAAGTTCAATAGCGGATAAGCCCTAGGGACTACTCCCATGGTAGCTCGTCGCTAATGCTTGCTAATATTCGTGATTGAAATTCCATGGCCAAAAAACATACATAATTTTACCTACGACAATGGAATATACCGTCTGAATATAATATACAGGGTGACTTTAAATTAGTTCTTGATACCAAAGAATATGCATGTGCTCATGATAAAAAACAACTTTCCCTGAGGAACCCATAGTCAAATTGCAAAAAAAATATGGACTCTTCATACTTATTTGGCCGGTCCGTTGACTGATGTGTATGGAGGGTCCAAAACTTTTTTTGAGATTTGACTATGGGTTCCTTAGGGAAGTTGTTTGTTATCACGAGCACATGCATAGCCTTTCGTATCAAGAACTAATTTAAAGTCACCCTATATTTTTTAAGAGTTTTCTTCGAAAGTCTTTCATCACTCTAAGTATACCGAATGGTAGTGACCATTTAAAAAAACAGATATAGTGAGTACCTACAGTACTAATTGGTACCATTCATGTCCGACCCACCGTTCCCCTGGCCGTAACCCTGGTGGTAATAATATAATAAACATATTGTGTACGTATCTAGCTAGCCTAAAATTAAACTTTAGATAGTACATTACTTACCTCCCTAGTGAAAGATTTTTAAATTGTTGAAAAATCTTTAAAATCGCTAACTGTTGCCGGTTGGATTTTGAAGAAGCTGAGTTAAGAACAAGTTAAAGTCTGCGAAGCCTTACTCTAATACCTAACTTGGCACGTGAAACGCCACCCGATTTTTTTGCGTTTTCTTTCACGTGACAGGAAAAGCATGGTAACTCCGAATGGGTTTTCTTTAGATTTACCATTAAAATAGTTAAGGGCAATGAAAATACAAATTTAAATGTAAAAACTTTTACTTTTTTAAATAAAATAAGTATTTCAAAGTTTTGAACATTTTCGTTGTTTTTTTTTTAATTTGTAAACTTCGACACCTACTACACGCTCAAACCAGAGCGCGGTCCCAACGAGTAATAGGTGCCGTTAGTGACAGTACATAGTACATACAAACATTTTAAATTTACGCAATCGAACACATAAATATATACCAATTCAGGATTTTGCCAATCTGTGTCTCCTTGACATGTTTGGTTCCAAAATTTTTCAGGCTTAATTTGTTTTCCAAAAGTGTTAGTTTTTCGCGGAATGCTCTTGGCTACCATACACTGGACACTCTGGCAGAGGAGGTGGGGGTGTGCAAAACTTGGCTGGATGAATGAAATAGTTTTCGCCTAATGCGTAACACTTGCCCAGCTCCAGCATATCTTCCAGGTCACACCTGGAGAAGACAAGCAATAGTTATGGCTTAATGTTCATGTAAAACAGTTTTTTGGTAGGTCTAATATACAGACTGTAAAACGACCAGAAACCATACAGATTTCTCAGAATAACATTTGGACTCTCTATACAAATTTGGCTGATTGGCCGATCAATTTATATGAAAAATCAAAATTCTTTTATTTTATTTAGTAGAGGTTAGATAGTTTTCAGTTGCACGAGTAAGTGTTCTGTTCACCGGGACTATATTTTTACACCTTGTAAAATCATTTTATCTTTATAAAATTATATTAAAGTAAGATGGAAAGGAACTTAATGATCATCATCATCAGCTCATATTACTGCACTGCTTCGTAAGCTTCACCTGAGGCGCCAATTAAAGCAATCTTCCACATGTCGGCTTTTCCAAGAAAGTGACTTGTTTTTTTCGCTTGAGTTCTCCAACCTCAAAATAGCTTCAGGGTTGCCTTAACTTCTCTTGCATCTTGATCTTGCAAAAGAAGTATTTTCTTTGTCTCCCCACCCTGTTCGATCTATTTACCAACGAAACTTACTTGCTGTTCTCCAAGAGTTCCTTTTCAAGGTCATCGAGCCGCGGTATGTGGTATTTAATAATGCCAGTCTTGCCGACGGTGATTGGCGATGCGCAGATAGGCATGTTGTACGCGAGAGCCACGTCATCTTGCTCTACCAGCGCGCTGTCTATGAACTGCGGCTTCTCGAATAAGCCTGGGGAAACAACCCTCACATCATCCCCATTATGATCATACCCACCGAATTATTATGTCACTTGTCGGAATATCAACGGGGAATTTTTCATATCACCGCCGCTAACTTCATATCATACATCATATCTTTCCAATACATAAGTATATTTCTTTTCAGTTGACATATCTTTCCAATATACCTATTCCAATCACATCAATTATGTCAAATTTTAAATATAATGTAGTCGGAGTCTCGCAGGGAACAGTGTTGGGTCCTGAAATTACTTCCAGGTTATGATGGGAGAAAAGACTATAATTTCTTCGACTCCTGGGATGTTTATGTAATAGGTTCAAATAAAAGGTTATCCTTACTAATAATAAAAAAGCGACAGTGAATTTGTTACTTTGTGTGTCCTTTCTTCACATTGCAAAAAAGCATTGACATCGTTTTTACATAGGTATACCAATTAAATTGTGATTTGGGATACAGATGAAATACGAGGCCTAACACAGGATATTTTTATCCTGGAAATGTACAGTTACAGAGGGATCTGAAAAATTCGCGCTACTTGTGGCTTGCGCATCACATACCCTTGAGGACGATTATAAAAACGATATACACACGGGCGGAGACGCGGTCAAAAGCTACTATTGTAAAGATATAATATACGAGTAATAGCCAAATATTTTGACATGACGACGTCTCTTCAATTAATTTCATTTATTTAGGCATCGACTAACAGTTGCAGGTTTGTATCAACGGTTGAAGATATTTAGGTTGCTATTAAATCCTTCAGACGTTTAACTGGTTTTACCTTTCATAACATTGACAATAAATCTGGCGGTGGCGAACCCGATGGAGAGATGCGCTTGTTCGTTGTTGCTCTTGACGACGCACACCAAGTTGTCTCCCTCGCGGACCAGCCGGTACATGAACTCCTTGTTTTTCTGACGGAATAAACATAAAAAAGGCTGTTTTAGCAGTGGTAATTCCACTGGAATTACAATGGGAGGGCCCCCGTTCGATTCCCAGCCCTAGTTTAGATGCTGAGAAGATACTTATTTTACTTACTAACTTATGGCTTGGCTTGGCTTACTAATTATGTATACTTATAAAAATATAACATTCATGTCCTCCAGCTATGGTGAAAGGATACCCACTCCCTGCTTTCATCTTCATCAATATCATGATCACGTATCTACCATCCAGCGTGACAGTCAAACTTACCGATCTCTCACAAAACAAAAGCCTTACAACTTCAACGTTAAACTTACCTTAGTGACACAATAGAAGTTCTTAGTGGCAGACAGCACAGGCACCCTCGTGCAGCGGCCGGTACCGCAGATGACGGGCACGTACGAGTCCTCAGGGTCAGCTCCCACGACCTTCGCGTAGTACTGGTTGGCGCGCATCGAGCTGATCGAGTTGACGCCGAAGAGACGCCGCTTGTCGTATGCGCGGAAGGTCTCCAATGTCTGCAAGTTGAGTTTTCATTGTCAGTTGATGTTCATAGATAACATCAACATTTCATGCTGCACGTTGCCTAGTGTTGAACGCAGGTATCTCTATTGACACAAACTCAAGCGCTGCTAAGCTTCATAGCTAACAAAAGATGTGTACAATCTGTTAACTGATTATCTTTTTTTACAACTTGACTGAAATCACAATCAAAAATATGTCTTCTCAGATCTGCTAACTTTTATGTGGAGTTTCTGTTGAAGTCCGAGTTAAAGGTTCTTACATTTATTTTTGTAACTCCACGACGGTATATGGTTTCATCTACTTCCTGCTTATGCACTCACTAGAGTAAGATTATCCTGTACCTGGTAAAGACCATCACAATGCTGTTGTTGCTAACGAAATTGCTGTCTAAAAATCCCCGCTGGTATTTATGCAATATTGTATAAAATTGAAGATGAGTAACATTTGTTCCTTACAAATTGTTTATGAAGGAAAAACATACATATTTAGCCAGTGCGAAGTTGCAGTCAACCGGCGGCGTCTGTATGGCCAAGAGGGCATGCGGGCAGAAATGCGCAACCGCCATTGCCACGGACCGCACGTAGGCCTGGTTGTAGAAGAACAGCTCTCGGTCCAGGATATTGCAGCACGGCGGCATCACTGTGTGCCCACCGCAGATAAGGACTACGTCCGCATTCTGAATCGGGATATCGGAGGATGTCAGTGGTACAAAGTTCTATCTAGGGGATATAGTTAGGACAATCCAAAGTCCCGTCTATGGGATGTAGACAGAGGCATTTTTTGGGACAGCGGTAAAGTTTGAGAACTGAGCAATCAGAACGAGTAGGTATATTTAATAAGCCCAGTATTTTACTTTTCCAAACGATGCTCGTCGAGTTAGTTGGCGGAAACAATAGAAGTGTATACTCAAATGACTATAAGACGAAGAATAAGTAAGTATAGGCAATTTTTGCAGAATTGACCCTAAACTCACAAAGGAAGCTGGCTTCTGAAGACTTGTGTTTAAATGTAAAATGCGTCATAAAACCAGGAACTTACTTTGTCTAAAATGCTAATCGTGCCATAGATGATAAGGATAATATAATAGTTAAGTTATACTACAAAGTAGATATAGACAGAGGCCGCTCAATACAAACCACTCAAATCGTACGCATATACAGGGTGTAACAGAAAGGTGTAATAATACTTCAAGGTGGGCTTTTACCCATCAAACTGAACAACTTTTGTTCTACAACTTTGTTGAAATCGCAAAGAAATTTTCGGACTTTTCATACAAACTTGGTTCGCCAGCTGATCGATTTGTTTTTGTCGAAAATTTGCGATTTGAACAAAGTTGTAGAACAAAAGATGTTCAGTTCGATGAGTAGAATCCCAGGGGCGTATAGTTTTATAAGTAATGTAATGGTCCAGAGAGCTTCCTTGAAGAACGCTCATTTCTGATAACTCAAGACGTGTGCTAATGTCAATCGTATGTCTAAATACGAATTTAGCTTCCAATGCGAGTTTAATAACTATTGGCATAATAAATGACCCAGAGCGCTCACCGCTCACCCCTGAAACCTGAAAGCCAAGCCAACTTATGTGCTATTGTCAATGTGCGTTATAACAATGGCGACGTGATGCTACATCCACCAAGTAGCGGATCATACGTGGCCCCGATTTGCAAACCTATGTCCATTAAATATCAATTTAGCTTAAATCTCAGTTCAATAACTTTTGGCTATAACTGACCCAGAGAGCCTCCTTGAAAAACGCTCGCCCCTGATAGGCCAAGACTTGTGTGCTGGTGTCGATATGCGCTATATCGTTGGCGACGCCCAACATCTTCCGCGACACCACATCATCGTACATGGCCAGGATCTTCACCACGTTCTGTTGCTTGAGGAAAAGCGATACGATTTGGCCGATATCGCTGCCAGCGCCTATCACAGTCACCTGGGAAATGTAGGTAAGTCGTTATTTTTTTAAATCTCAAAGTTTCCGCCACATCCGTAAAATTTCTACATTTGAACAATTCTGTGATTGTTACAGTTGGTTTACTGCATTGTCTTGGCGTCACGTTTAAGATTAGAATAGCGACCACGCACAGGCCTCCTACTCCTATTCAGTGGACAGAATAAAAGCTGTTCATGGTAGGGAGATTTTGTTTCGAGATCTCTTTTTGTAAATGCATCGTAACATTTGTGTAGCCGTTAAAACCCTTTTGGAGGAAATGTGATTATTCGTGAGATATGTAAATTTAAAACAAAATATGGATGTTTTAAATTACATATCTCACGGTGACCGACGTTCGGTGGACCGACGACCTGGTGAAGGTTGCGCGAAGCCGCTGGATGCGAGCAGCACAGGACCGGTCGGTCGGTGTGGAAATTCGTGGTGGAGGCCTTTGTCCAGCAGTGGACGTCTTTCGGCTGATGATGATGATGATAGATGTGTAGGTGGTTTTTTTCCTGTTATACTTACATATTAAGGCACTCAATCTGAGCAGGTTGATACATGACAATATAATATCGACCGTAACTCGCTACTCATTTTAAGTTCAGATCAGTGTGGGTACCATCGCGGCGGTTACGTCAAGGCCGAACGCAAAATTCTCGAGATTTCGATGTTTTTATTACTTTTCTTGGCTTTCAAATAAGTTAGAAAAAAATCCGTTCAAGATAAATTGAAGGTATTAAAATGGCCGATTATTGTGTGTTGGTTTTAACATAAACAAATATTGTGTTTCCGAGATAATTTGCAATTGATGCAAAATACAGGGTCTACGGGATATTTTTTTTCATCAAAGTTTTTGTGATTTTTATGATTCTGTTCAAGACAATTTGTTTTTCATTGTTTGAAGTATGTTATATATTTTTTCCATGGTGATAGCTTTAACCATTATTTCAAGAATTTGAATATTGCGATTTGGCTATACTTAGCGCCTTAACACTTATATCTTATTGGGGGTAAAAAATCTGTTTTTTTAGGCAGCGCGGTGGCAGAGTGTTCACCTCCTTATGAACAAATCATATGTTAAAGACACGAAACGACAATTATGACGACGATGATGATTGAACACTGAACATAATATGGCACAGAGTGTAGGTATTTAATTAAATAGATACGTATTACTTACCTACTGGCTAACGTATTTTCATACCTTTTGCTCCGGGATCCGGGGCGGTGGTGGGCATATGTCGCACCGGGCCTCGATTTGCCTGAGCGTTTCGCTGCTGACGTAGTTCTGGAAGCGGCGCCGCGGGCCTAGAACCGGCCCCGCGCCCCGCAACAGCTGCTGGCATGACGCCCGAAGCATGCCGTCCGCTACCACCGGCCTAGCCCACTCGCGTACATTTAGACTTCAAATTTTTATGCTGTATGTAAGAAAATTTAGGATATTATTTTTTTGTTTTTTCTTAACGTTTGTGATTACGAAACATGGCTGCAGAAATTTTTCAATGTGCCGATTGTCAGAATTTGACAACGCCATGTCTTTGCCAGTGTCACATTGTAATTAAAAATAAACAATAAAAAGTTTGTTATTTGTTTTGGTTTTCTGGTTTCAAGGTTCAACTTTATAAATATATTCCACATACTTGCACCCTGCTACGGAGCGACGATATAAAACTTCATTGATATTTTATATACCACAGATACATAAGGTTGACTTAATGAAAACTTTTTAGTCCCAGTTGGATTTACCGCGCGAAACTCAGAAGCTGTAAAAATAATATACTAACTCTACAAAAAGGTCGTAGATAAAAAGGTTGAATTGAATCACCTATCTGATTGTCATGTCTAAAAATAAGTACTTAGATGTCACGTAAATGTTTGTTAAAAATCAGGGTTCGTAATTATCGGATATTTATAATACAAATCAAAATATCAGATATTTTTGATATACAGGTATCCGATATTTTCAATATTTATCAAAATTACATACTTATTTCAATTTCATACTCTATACTTACGTTCTTTTTTCGAAAAACATTCAAATTTTATATTCTATGTTTTTTTTCGAAATAACTGAATCTAAGATAGTTAATTAAATTAAACTCGTTTATTTATTATTGTTATAATCATATTTTTATTCTTCGGATTTGGCACATTCCGTCTTAAGAATCCGCTCTTTTTAGGGTTTTTACATTAAAAATATAAATATCAATATTGATATATATCAAGCATAAATA
Organism: Coleophora deauratella; assembly: GCA_958295455.1. NCBI lineage: Eukaryota > Metazoa > Arthropoda > Insecta > Lepidoptera > Coleophoridae > Coleophora > Coleophora deauratella. The sequence goes on along the minus strand of OY282396.1, from coordinate 14,414,604 downwards.
TCAATTGATATATATCATGCGAACCTTGGTAAAAATAGAAGCTAGGTACAAGCTTTTTACCTGAAAATAATAAATACTTATTGGTAAATCAGTATTGTATCAGTATAAGAAACTTTATTTTCAATATGTAACAGGCGTTTGAAATGTAAGCGGAGCGCGTATTGGCCACTTCGCTACTCTTTGACAAATCGTACCCCCACCGCCAACGTTCGGCTCAAGCCGACAAAAATGTATGAAAATCTCAAATCCTGGCGCCTCACAGTGGTTTGACTGTATGGAGGCGTCGTGACATAGGATTCTTAAAACATTTTTATTCGGAAAAAAATATAAAAAAAATACTATTGTATTATTTTATAAGACCTTCATTTCGTATAAAAATATTTGGCCAATCGGACTCACACATCACGCGCTAGTCCATAAAACGTGTATTTTTTGTATGAAAGTGATTATATTAAATTCTATACCGTCTGAATTTCTCCCGATTTCTAGTTGGGGTTTCAATAATTCGTTTTGAACTACCCATGGCTACATTTTATCCGAAGACACTAGGTGCCCCAAAAGTGCCCCTTCTGAGATATGGTTGATATACATTTTCCGAATAAAAGCTATATTCAACCATTACTGTGGGTAGTTTATGAGTTTTAATTTCAGTTAAATTACTAAATAAATATCTTTGTACCTAGCACTAGGTATTTTCGGACATTTGGTGCCCCAAAAGAGTCCTTTCTGCGACATGGTAAATTTTATTTTTTCTGAATAAAAGCTATATTCAACCATTACTGTGGGTAGTTTATGAGTTTTAACTTCAGTTAAATTACTTAATAAATATCTTTGTACCTAGCACTAGGTATTTTCGGACATTTGGTGCCCCAAAAGTGTCCTATATGCGATTTGGTATTTTTTAATGAAAAAAAGCTATATTGAACTATTACTGTGCTTAGATAATGAGTTTAAACTTCAATTAAATTACTAATTAAATTAAATTTTCAGACATTCAGTGCCCCAAAAGTGCTCTTTTTGAGATCTGTTTTTTTTTCTAAAGAACAGTCATGAACGTCACGGTAGAATGAAAAATAATTAAAATCAAGTTTATTAATAGAACGGCAATATTTATTGTGATATACAACGTAATTACTATATACAATGTACACAATAGCTTTAAAATAATTTATGATCTTAATTTAAAATTTACATAGAAAAGCAATGTTATAATTATGATATACAAGGTGATTACTATTTTAAATATACATCTAATCAATAGCAATAAATATATTTAAGATCTTAATAAACAAATTTACAAGAAAAACGTTTCGCTTTTACTAATAAAACAAGAATTAATTTAAAAAAAAATCACCTAGATCATTCGTTATTTGCATCATCTTCTTCATCATCCTCATCTTCTTCACTGTTAGTATCTGATTGAAATTCCTCAGGTATATCTGCTACATCGACGAATTTGATTTCATTTTTATAAATAAGTAAATCATCAAGTTACAAAACTGATGACAATTTTTTATTTTGTTTTGCCATTCTTGGTCGAACACTCGTCAGTAAAGGGTCTGAAGATAATAGAAGATTATGCAGTATATCTTCATTGGTGGCAATACTGCTGTGTTTGTGAGTGTGGTTTTCCCTATATTTTCGGAAGTCTTAATTCCTTGCTTCGGAAGCTTCTTCTGACAAAAAGCCTATAGACAAATGCTGAACAATCTGCGGTCCATGAACAAGTAATTTATGTAAACTTGACGGCATGTAATATCATGGATATAGTTGAACATACATTTCTGCTGTTATATCACAAAACTCCTTGAATTTTCCGATATTTATCTTTTCTCCGGAAGCAATACAATTTAAAATAATTGCAATTCTTCTGATAAAATCACCAAATCCGGTGATTTTGGCAGTCTTTTCCGGGTCTGCAAAAAAGCGTCTTGCTGCGTTGCCAGTATTTGTGTTTCCACTACCCTGTTTTACTATATCCAGTAGCAAACCTGTTTCCTTTATAAAGACGTCTTATATAGGCTTTTTGTCAGAAGAAGCTTCCGAAACAAGGAATAAAGACTTCCGAAAATATAGGGAAAACCACACTCGCAAACACAGCAGTATTGCCACCAATGAAGATATACTGCATAATCTTCTATTATCTTCAGACCCTTTACTGACGAGTGTTCGACCAAGAATGGCAAAACAAAATAAAAAATTGTCATCATTTTTGGAACTTAATGATTCACTTATTTATAAAAATGAAATCGAATTCGTCGATGTAGCAGATATACCTGAGGAATTTGAATCAGATATTAATAGTGAAGAAGATGAGGCTGATGAAGAAGATGATGCAAATAACGAATGATCTACGTGAATGTTTTTTTTTTAATTAATTCTTGTTTTATTAGTAAAAGTGAAACGTTTTTCTTGTAACGGAGACGTTTCACGGCACTATGGAGCTTGAACGTATACTAAACATCATAAATAAGTCATTAAAAACATAGTCTTTTCTAATTGTACATTTCTTTCGATTTACCTTCGTTGCGAGGTTCATCTAAATTCTCAGATTTAACAATCGCAACACATAAATCACCCAACATGGCGAAGCGAGCGCAATTTTGAGCATTTTACTTTCAGAAACTAAATTTTTGTACATAACATTGAAATTAATAATTTTGTTGTCCGACAAGTAACTCGAAAACCAGCTGTTATGCTTGTAAAAGAGGCAAAGCATATCCGCAGATTTTAAAAATCGTACACCAATGTCAGAAGTCAGAACAGAAAGGTGTTCAGTCAGTCAGAGTCAGAGAAAGCATCTGAGGAATATGTGGACGAAGCCGTAATTTCTGAACATGACCTTCTATTGCAAGCTTCAGTGTTACCATTTATATTGTAAAAGGTGCTGACTATATTTTTTATATTTATCGTACTCCGTACATGTCCAGGCACAAAATGAAACGTGTCCATTGTTTATTAAGATCTTAAATATATTTATTGCTATTGATTAGATGTATATTTTAAATAGTACAGTAATACACATTTAATAAGGTTTGCCGATGTACCTGCGCAGTAGGCAATATTTTAATTACGTGGGAAACTGATGGACCAATCAAGTAGCTTCATTGTCACCCGCTCTTGCCCGTTCCGAAAATCTCTGCCGCTATTGGCTGATTGATTTCGCGCCTGATTCAATGAAATTTTCAGCTGTCAGAGAGCTGTCACCGTGCGTTGATTGTTTCGGGTGTTTCCGTCGATGTTTTGTTCTTGTCTGCGCGAACGAAGATTACCGACGCGCCTTTTTTTTGTGTACTACTGTAATCACCTTGTATATCATAATTATAACATTGCTTTTCTATGTAAATTTTTAATTAAGATCATAAATTATTTTAAAGCTATTGTGTACATTGTATATAGTAATTAAGTTGTATATCACAATAAAATATTGTCGTTCTATTAATAAACTTGATTTTTATTATTTTTCATTCTACCGTGACGTTTATGACTATTCTTTAGAAAAAAAACAGATCTCAGAAAGAGCACTTTTGGAGCACTGAATGTCTGAAAATTTAATTAAATTAGTAAGTTAATTGAAGTTTAAACTCATTATCTAAGCACAGTAATAGTTCAATATAGCTTTATTTTCATTAAAAAAATACCAAATCGCATATAGGACACTTTTGGGGCACCAAATATCCGAAAATACCTAGTGCTAGGTACAAAGATATTTATTTAGTAATTTAACTGAAGTTAAAACTCATAAATTACCCACAGTAATGGTTGAATATAGCTTTTATTCAGAAAATTTATATCAATCATATCTCAGAAGGGGCACTTTTGGGGCACCTAGTGTCTTCGGATAAAATGTAGCCATGGGTAGTTCAAAACGAATTATTGAAACCCCAACTAGAAATCGGGAGAAATTCAGACGGTATAGAATTTAATATAATCACTTTCATACAAAAAATACACGTTTTATGGACTAGCGCGTGATGTGTGAGTCCGATTGGCCAAATATTTTTATACGAAATGAAGGTCTTATAAAAGAATACAATAGTATTTTTTTTATATTTTTTTTCGAATAAAAATGTTTTAAGAATCCTATGTCACGACGCCTCCATACAGTCAAACCACTGTGCGCGCCTGTGGCACGCAAACCGGTTATCGGTTCTAGCCGGTTGCGGCGGTCAAAGGGTTAACGCCTTAACAAAAAAAACCTAACTGCTTAAAACTTAGACACTGCACTCCAAAAACCACCAAGCCAATTATTTGATACTCTGTATAGGATTTCCAATCAATTTTGTCATTTTTCGTTTCATAGCTAGTAGAAACCCAACGCCTCTTAAAAATGCCTTGCAATTTCATTAAAATATCTCGCGTTCCCAGCGAGAGTTTACTTAAACTGGCGCTGCCGTCTTTTCGGCCAGACAGGTATACATAAACTTTTGTCGTCTTCTAATTACGAGACATGAAACTGATTTACTTTGTTCTTCTACTATTTAACCGACTTCAAAAAAAGGAGGAGGTTCTCAATTCGTCGGAATCTTTTTTTTATGTATGTTCACCGATTACTCGAAGACGCCTGAACCGATTTGGAAAATTCTTTTTTGTTTAAAAGGGTATACTTCACAGGTGGTCCCATATAAATTTTATCGAAATCGATTCAGCGGTTTTTGAGAAAATCAACAAAAACATAGCAAAATTGGAGTTGTTGCGATTGAAGTCGGTTGTTTTTAACTTATTCAGCGTGGTCATTTACTGAACAAATTGACGACTTTGCGAAAAGAACTCCCTTTCCAAACAAGTCGATCCGCTCATTGAACTTATATAGAAATTTCAAAAATTTGTTTCCGATTTACCACAGATTTCTTGAAGAAAGTTGTCCAGTTTCTGCATAGGTAGTTAAGGTAGGGATTACAATAAAACAATGTAAGTATAGAACAGACATCAAATTTAATAGATATAAGTTTCACCTATTGTAATGTTTAACATTCATATTGATTATTATTATATTGTCTACCCATTAACAGGCATACTTGTTATGTATAGATACAACACGGAGGAATTAAAAATGACTAGAACTATTCAGATAGTGAAAGCCACCTCGGTATTACAAATCAGCCGAATTTTAACAGGGAGTGTTACCAAATATTCTACTCCTATTTTTTAAAAGGGTCACTCTGATAAACACAATCTTAAATAAAAACTTTTTTCTTTAGTTTGTACTAACTAATCTAGAACGGTTCTATTCGGGACGACAGACTTTAGTCATAATTATAATAGTTTTCATTAAGAGTGTGCCTAATAAATAAGTTATAATGTATGATAGATAAGTTAGACAAATATACTGTATTGTAATAGTTAAGTGCGAAATAAAAATAGAGATAGCCGCTTTCACTTTGTCAATAGCCTTCATAAGAACAATAAACCATAAAACCGTTGCGCATTTCATTCAACCCGCCATCCCAAGTAAGTGTACAGCAGATGTTGCGTTGGAGGCGCAAGACAAAGAACCGAAGCGACGCCGTCTCGGTATCCCGCCAAAAATTGGTAAACCAATCGGCCGAGCACGCGCGCCAAATTAGCCGCCGAAAGTTAATTAACCAATCAGGACAACGCGCGCGCTCGACCGCATCCCCATGCCTGGTCAAGCCAAGCGCACCAACGCAGCATCCCAAGCAAAGGCGGGAAATGTCGCATAGTGCCTAACTGAATATTTAGCGCACCTAAAGTCATGTATCAACTTTACGAACCTAGTAAACATTAGACATAGTTTAGATGCAGTAATTAGTCATTAGTGGTATTGTAATTTAGTATAGAAAATCACAGAATAATAAATGACGCTTAGTGCGGGGGCGACGGAAGGAGGCCACGCCCCCTAACCCTTAAATAGACCCGGGGCTCGCGGGATCCGGCAGTCAGCAGTCACAGTCACTTGCCCATTCGTCACCGAACGACAGACGTCAATCGCCATTGTCTCGCAGCCCCTAGCCATTATATAGCTAGTCTCGCTCGCCGTCGCCCCCGAACTACTGAAGCGCCGAACTCAAACAGCCGTGTTATTCTTCCGCCGAGTATCTCAACTCCAGCAATAGCGTGTGCGTGACCCCGCATTGCCTACGATACAGTCCACTCAGTGCCTTGGGTGTCCCGCACATCGTGGTCCTTCGAGCCGGATTTTAAGATACCATCTGAAGAATCGCCACACAAATGGTTGTGACGAGATCAACCTCAGGACGTTCGCAGCAAGCACCGACCACGAGCGCCGTCGCGACGAGCACCGTCACGACGAGCACCGCCACGACTAGCACAGCCGCCGCAAATACAACAGTAAGCGTGATGGAAGTCGACGCATCGACTACGTCTGGTTGTACCGTCACCCAGCAAGCCCCTGCGCTTACTGTCACCGCCCAGATATTTGCTGAACCTAAAGACGCTACTGCAAATAAGACGCCTGCCGGCAGTTGCAGGAGTAGAAAATCTAGAAAATCAGAACGAGTACGTCGAGCCCGAGCACAATACGAGTTAGCTCTCGCTCATGTTCATCTACTGGACGTAGAAGCCAACTCTGACGATGACCAAGACGCTGACTCAGTAACAAGCCTTGCAGCAAACGAACGAGTAACAGCGTGGTTAGAAAACAGCCATAGACAACCTGACAGAGCCGTGCCGACGCCAACGCTAGACGCGCAGCCAGCCGCTAGCACGCCCATGACCGTCATCGACTCTGCTCAGCCCATACCATATGCACAGCCTATCACTAGCGCCGCCGCTGCCGTGATCGTTCCCGCGTCCACAGCGGGCCCCACCGCACACGTCGCCGCCGTGACGCCCGTGACATTCGCGCAGCCCGTAGCTAGCGCCGCCGCCGCCGCGTTCGTTCCCGCGTCTACAGCGTGTCCCGCCGCACACGCCGCCGCCGTGACGCCCGTCTCACTCGCGCAGCCCGTAGCTAGCGCCGCCGCCGCCGCGATCGCTCCCGCGTCCACAGCGTGTTCCGCCACACACGCCGCCGCCGTGACGCCCGTGCCATTCGCGCAGCCTGCTGCTAGCGTAACGACGACTGTCCCCGCGCACCAGGCGTACCTTGCTTCCCACGCCACTGGGACGCCGATTCTATATACGCAGCCCATTGCTAGCGCTGCGACAAACGTTCCCGCATTCGAAGCTTGCCCAACACAATACGCCGTCGCGACGCCGACGCTCACCCCGCCACTCGCAGGTCCCGGCACCGCCTCTCTCACGTGGAACGGCCTATACCCAGCTTCAATGGCCGCCGCGATCGCCACCACCAACACCTTTACGACATTACCTGCGAGTCCTGCAATAGACAACGCACCGAGAACTACCGCTACTCTCCCCGCCGTCACCGCTGCCGCAATGCTACCTGCACCTCACAGCCCCGCCTCCACCGGACAACAGATGGACCTCCGCGAATTAGCATCGGCGATAACGCTTGCCGTGCGAGCGGGACAACAACAACATGCGCCCCGCTATTGTTCTGAGTTGCCTCCCTTTTATGGCGCTCATCAAGAATGGCTCGCCTTTAAAGCGGCATATGCTGAGTCCTCGCCAAGTTTCTGCGATGCCGATAATATGACAAGATTACGAAAAAGCCTACGAGGACGAGCAAAGGAAGCGGTCGAGAGTCTTCTGATAAATATAGCAAGCCCTGCTGAAGTGATGAAAGCGCTTGAAATGCGTTTCGGACGCCCCGACGCGATTGCCCTTGCCGAATTACAGCGACTACGCGCTGCGCCACGACCTTCGGACTCGCCCAAAGAACTGTGCATTTTTGCAAGCAAGATCGTAAATAGCGTCGCGACGCTCAAAGCCCTGGGACGGGTCCATTATCTGTACAATCCGGAAGTTACTAAAGCGACCGTCGAAAAACTGACGCCGACACTCAGGTACAGATGGTTTGATTTCTCCGCCACGCAGCCAGATGAACCAGATCTCTTAAAACTATCAAGGTTCCTGGAAAGAGAATCCAACTTATGTGGACCATACGCCCAACCTGAAGTGAACTCGAACGTGCCATTGGGGGAGTTAAGAAGGTCACATAGAACATTTTCGGCCAAGTCCTACAGTAAAAGGGAGAAGAAATGTCCAGTGTGTGACCAATCAAGCCATGCCGCAACCGAATGTGCTAAAATGAAGGAGGCAAGCGTCGATACGAGATGGGACCTTGCAAAAACGCACAGACTGTGCTTCAAATGTCTACGTGTCCGCACAAAATTCCATAGGTGCCGCCAGCAGATATGCGATATTAACGGGTGCAAGTACACACACAATCGCCTTCTACACAGCTCACTAGACACAGAACCAAAGAAACCTGAGACGGTCGCATCGACTTGGGCACGGGAGCCACATTCTTATTTAAAGATACTTCCAGTCACAGTGTCCGGACCGGCGGGAGAGATACGGACGCACGCGTTGCTCGACGACGGCTCGACAGTAACATTGATAGACGCGGACATCGCAAATGAAGTCGGAGCAACCGGGCCGATAGACCCACTTCATATAGAAGCGATCGCCGAAAGTGAGGTCACCGCGGCTAAGTCTCGCCGTGTCACCTTGACTCTTCAAGGGAAATTTGAAGTCGCGGCAAGAACTATAAATAAAATGAACCTTTCGCCACAATCTGTGAGAGAAGAAAACTTACGAGGCTGCCAACACCTTGCAGACATACGCGAATATCTCCATATTGAAAACGCATGCCCTAAGATTCTAATAGGCCAAGATAACTGGCACCTACTTATCGCCGAGCAAGTACGAAGAGGACAGAGAAATCAACCCGTCGCGTCTCTTACGCCATTAGGCTGGGTGTTGCACGGTGCCGACACACGAGCGCTCGGACACCGCGTTAACTTCATAACTACAATGAAGCAGCAAGACGAAACAGACGAACGTATGGACGAGCAACTCAAACAGTACTTCGCCATTGATTCACTCATGATCAACCCGAAGAAACCTCAAGCCGATCTTGAAAAACGGGCACTCGACTTGCTCGCTGCAAACACAATAGAAAAAAACGGTCACTATGAGACAGGGCTCCTTTGGAAGACCGACCATGAAAGCCTCCCGGATAACCGTGAAAATGCCCTAAAAAGGCTGAAATGCACGGAAAAGCGAATTGATAAAGAACCAACACTTAAACAAAAATACAAAGAAGTGATGGAAGACCTTTTAAAAAAGGGCTATGCAGAGCGAGCGCCGCCAAGAAAAAACCCAAACACGTGGTACCTGCCTCATTTTCCCGTGCTAAATCCGTCGAAGCCAGGAAAAGTCCGAGTTGTACACGACGCAGCGGCGAAAACAAAAGGAACGTCACTTAACGACCATTTACTTGTCGGACCCGACCTAATACAATCTCTACCTGGCGTAATAATGAGATTTCGCCAGCACGCAGTCGCCGTGTCCGCCGATATTGCCGAAATGTTTATGCGTGTAAAAGTGAGGGCCGAAGATAGAGACGCACTTCGGTACTTATGGCGAGGAGATCGACGCGGCGACGAACCAGCAGAGGAGTACAGAATGACCTCGCTTATATTCGGCGCGACGTGTTCACCATCAGCCGCTATCTATGTAAAAAATATTAACGCCGAGAAATATCGAACAAATCATCCGCGGGCCGTGAAAGCTATTGTTCAAAACCACTTCGTAGATGACTACCTAGATAGTTTTGAAACTGAAGAAGAGACAATACGCATAGCCTCCACAGTAAGCGAAATACACCAACGCGCGGGTTTCCATCTGAGAAAATGGCAGTCTAATTCGAGCACAGCTCTGAAAGCATTAAACAACGATTCGCAGGCGCCACTGGAGCAAACTGGAGATGCAATAAAAATCACCGACGGAACGACAGTCGAACGTGTACTCGGGCTCATATGGAGGCCCGGAACTGATGAACTCGCCTTCAACCTCGACCTGGCCCGCGTTCCAGAGTCAGTCTTGCACAGCGCAAAACCAACTAAAAGAGAAGCCCTTAAAATAGTTATGTCCATATTCGACCCACTCGGTCTTGCAGCTCCCGTGACGTCACGTGCCAAACAAATCATACAAGAAACGTGGCGTAGAGGCATCGAATGGGACCAACGACTTGATAACGACCTACGTGGAAATTACTACAGAAGCCAAAGACTGCCAGAGAGAAAATGTATGAAAACAAAAAGGCCGACAGTAAAAAATATAAACCTATCGGGGCAGACTTGCTACGTCGAGCGGAGGAGCTTCTTATACGAGCGAGCCAGCAAGACTCATTTGCAGAAGACATAAAAAACCTACAAAACTGCAAACCGTTACAAAAACAAAGTCGACTATGGTCAGTAGCGGTAGAAACAATAGACGGTGTAATAAAACTAAAAAGTAGGATTTCAGCGGCACAGAAAATAAAAGAAACATTGAAGAGCCCGCCGGTCGTCGATGGCAGTCATCCCATTATTAGACTATGGGTTGAATATACACATAGATCGCTCCAACACGCGGGCGTCGAGACGACCATCAATGAATGCCGGCAACACTATTGGATTCTACGCCTACGCCCCGTCACAAAAATGATCATAAATCATTGCATACCTTGCCGAATTAGAAAAAGTAACCCACCTCAGCCAATGACCGGAAATCATCCGGAGTGCCGTTTAGCACATCACCAGCGACCTTTTACTTACACCGGTGTCGATTACTTTGGGCCCCTTACAGTCGCCGTCGGCCGCGCTACACAAAAGCGTTATGTGGCCATCTTTACCTGCCTTACTACTCGGGCAATTCACTTAGAAATAGCCGGGTCGCTTACTACGGACTCCGCAGTTATGGCACTCCGGCGTATGTTTGCGCGGCGCGGTTGCCCCGCCGAAATCTGGTCAGACAACGGAACGAACCTACGCGCCGCCGACCGCGAACTGAGAAAAGCCATTGACGCTGCAACGGAACAGGAAGCCGAAAAGAAATCAATCCGTTGGCGTTACATTCCCCCGGGTGCTCCCTTTATGGGTGGAGCGTGGGAACGTATGGTTCGCGCCGTGAAGACAACAATGGCCGCCGTCCTCCATGAACGTAACCCAACTGAGGAGGTTCTCGCGACTCTCCTCGCTGAAGCTGAATACACTGTAAACAGCAGGCCGCTGACCCACGTGTCAGTGGCACCAGAAGATCCCGAAGCCATCACTCCAAACCACTTCCTTCTCGGTGGTTCAGCACGCGTGCCACTTCTAGGCACATTCGACGAAAAAGATATCGCCGGGCGCTCCCGCTGGCGTGCCTCACAACGCCTCGCTGACCTATTCTGGGGCCGCTGGATGCGGGAGTACCTGCCCGAGCTTCAATATCGGCGGGAGCCACGCAGCCGAGGACCAGCCGTCAAAACTGGAGACGTCGTCCTAATCGCCGATGGAACGCTGCCCCGCAACACTTGGCCGCGGGGAATAGTCGTCAACGTCTACCCGGGTGCCGACGGTGTAGTTCGAACAGTCGATGTACGTTGCCGAGGAGGGATCTTGCGGAGACCTGTGAAGAAACTAGTTATCCTGCCTACTGAACCAGAGATAGTCGTCCCTATAACAGAAGATGCAGCGCCAGCTACAAAGAGCGACGCTGCACGGCGGGAGTGATATTCGGGACGACAGACTTTAGTCATAATTATAATAGTTTTCATTAAGAGTGTGCCTAATAAATAAGTTATAATGTATGATAGATAAGTTAGACAAATATACTGTATTGTAATAGTTAAGTGCGAAATAAAAATAGAGATAGCCGCTTTCACTTTGTCAATAGCCTTCATAAGAACAATAAACCATAAAACCGTTGCGCATTTCATTCAACCCGCCATCCCAAGTAAGTGTACAGCAGATGTTGCGTTGGAGGCGCAAGACAAAGAACCGAAGCGACGCCGTCTCGGTATCCCGCCAAAAATTGGTAAACCAATCGGCCGAGCACGCGCGCCAAATTAGCCGCCGAAAGTTAATTAACCAATCAGGACAACGCGCGCGCTCGACCGCATCCCCATGCCTGGTCAAGCCAAGCGCACCAACGCAGCATCCCAAGCAAAGGCGGGAAATGTCGCATAGTGCCTAACTGAATATTTAGCGCACCTAAAGTCATGTATCAACTTTACGAACCTAGTAAACATTAGACATAGTTTAGATGCAGTAATTAGTCATTAGTGGTATTGTAATTTAGTATAGAAAATCACAGAATAATAAATGACGCTTAGTGCGGGGGCGACGGAAGGAGGCCACGCCCCCTAACCCTTAAATAGACCCGGGGCTCGCGGGATCCGGCAGTCAGCAGTCACAGTCACTTGCCCATTCGTCACCGAACGACAGACGTCAATCGCCATTGTCTCGCAGCCCCTAGCCATTATATAGCTAGTCTCGCTCGCCGTCGCCCCCGAACTACTGAAGCGCCGAACTCAAACAGCCGTGTTATTCTTCCGCCGAGTATCTCAACTCCAGCAATAGCGTGTGCGTGACCCCGCATTGCCTACGATACAGTCCACTCAGTGCCTTGGGTGTCCCGCACAGGTTCCTTAATTATTGTAAAAAATATATACACAAATAAATACCACGTTTAAACTCTGGTTAGATTATTATCACTTCTACATTAGTGACAAGAGGCTGAGCAACTAATAAGTTATTAAATGGCAAATAGTTTTGACGTGGAGCGTCTTTCACTTTGGTTTATAGGAGGTAATCACGCTAAATAGATCTACCGACTTAGAGGTTTGGGAATTAGCTACCATTCGTTACTATAGCGAGTAGTAAAGAATTAAATTCTGTAACATATTAAAAAAATCTGTATTGTATATGAAAAATTAATTTAGAGCGAAGTATTTGTAGTAGTAGTAGTAGTAGGTGTTGGAAAAAAAAAGGTTTCCCTGTTTCTGATTTCATCTATGTAGTTGAAATTATTAAAATCGATCGGATAGTTAGAGAGATACTCGTAAAATAGTACTAAAACCTTAAATTCAGAAAATAAATATTTATTGGACTGATTTGTCTTCTTTATTATTATAACCATTCAGACTACGAAATGACATTTCCTATGATTGCTGAATTTGCTTACTCTATTATATTGTAACAAAAATTGAATTGGGTGGGTATTTCCTGCAAATGGAAGTGTTAAAAAAATACCACGCTCTCTCCTACTCATTCTCTCCGAAGATTGCAAGCCCAAAAATTAAAAATAAACACTGAGAAAGGATTGTGTATATTTTCGGAAAATATCGGTCGTACCGCAAGTTTTGATTTTTTTTGTATTTTTGTATCAGAAGTATGAGGAACGCTAACATGTTGACGTAGATCCTCGACAGCCCAGTACGTGTCCGATTTAATGCTTCCTTAATTTTATCGACGGTTTCCAGTCTAGAGGCTGAAGTCTGTCGACCTTCCCACGGCAAGTCTTCTGCCTGCACTCTCATTTTATCATTGTACTTTTACTGATGGTTGTAGAAGTATAACCTTTATTCTTGCACCCATTATGCCTTTTTCAAACTTTCCGTTTTCAAAAATGATTTTATGAACACGCTATCTATCTATCAGCCGAAAGACGTCCACTGCTGGACAAAGGCCTCCCCCAAGGATTTCCACACCGACCGGTCCTGTGCGGCTCGCATCCAGCGGCTTCCTGCAACCTGAACACGCTAAACTTAAAAAAAGACAGCAAATCGTCTACTTTACACAAAGCATGAAACTAAATAGTTTTTTTAAGTGAAGACATGCCAATTTTAAAGAAGGTGGTACGACCGATATTATAATAAAACCTACAAAAATTCATAGCCAAAAGAAAAAAAACGCTCCACGAATTCACGGCAGTACATCGTCGCTGCCTCTCTACCTCTACAACTTCTTAGGCTGCTGCTGCGTATTTGAGTCTCACTCAATCAATAAATAAACCCTTAAAAAATAATTTAATAATTAATAACAGAGCAAACAGAACAGATCTATACAACTTATAAAATTATAGCACATTTAAATAAACTATTGTATAATATGTAGCAACTAAAATTACTAATAAGATCTTACGAATTATACAAAAAACGATATGATCAAATTCCTCTGGCACAAACTTTTACAAAAATACAAGAAGGGTACAGGGGAAAAACTGGTTTAAACTGCCAATACCATTGTATACTACAAATGTGGTAGAACGTAACGCCAAAACGATCTTTATAGTAGGTAACATACAGAATCACGCAGTAACCTTCATAGGAAAATATTGATACAATGCAGTAACAAAGCAATCAAAAGATTAATTTAGCAATTTGTCAGTTCATTGTCTTTGTGACATTGCATGTTTTTCCTCTGTGCCCTTCTACAAATTAACAGATCTTTGCTTGATTCAATAAATGTTTTATTAAAGCAATTTAAAACTTAATACACACATTATTAACAATTAAATTACACTATGAAAATTTTAACAGTTTACAAATTAAGTAAGGAAGAAACATTGATAAAATTACAACAAAAACACCTGAACTCAATATATATACAGATACAATTTGCAAATAAAAAAAATCAAAGTCTATAAATGCTATAAAAAATCGTTGAAACGTTTGCTGTATTGAATAATACCTAAGACAACATATATTCACACAATCAGGAATTTCGAATTAGAAAACATCGTAGCTATTTTTATTCCTGACACAAAATACCAAAATTAACCCTTCTAACTAAGCGAACTCTAAACTAGAAGGTCGTATCAAAACCAAACTTATAAATCTTTCATCTGAATACTTCAATAGTTGTAACGAAACCAGTTTCAAGAAGTCTTAAATTGGACCTATCACAAATCAGATCATATAATTGTAAATCGTCCAAGTTAACGCATAACAAATTGATATAAGACCTGTTAACTGGGTATTCTACTTACGTCATACCTACTGAAAATTTTTTGTTCCACAAACTCTCCACTGAAGTCTTTGTTATTGCGATAACAACAAAATCTTGGTACAAAAGTTGTTCACTTTCATGAGTAGAGACCCCAGCTAATTCAATTAACCTCTTAAGTAGTATTCTACACTTTATTATACGTTGTAAGTTATACAGAGTTTCCTTCATGGCTACAGCTATAAACTCGGCGGCGGCTCTCCTATCCAGGGGGAATAGTTACATGGGACCTACCGCCTATCCGACTGCATCCCACGCCTCATACTTTAAACTCACAACCCACGCAACTCCTTATTATACATACATTAGTAGTTAGTAGAATCATAAGAAATGTGCCTATCACGAAACGCCCCGCTTGGTAAAGATTAAACATTTTATAGTTAATTATTTTCAAATTTACTTATCGGAAAACCGGATAGGAAAATATAATTTTAGTATCTGAACTTGGCTTACCGCTCAACGATACGGTCTCTAGGTTGCGGTGCGGTTGCAGTGCGGTTGTGGGAGGGTGTCACGTGCTATAACAATACCGCAACAGCACTAACTAACCGTACGTATTGTATGTAGTTCGAACTGTCCGTATGCACCAAGCACCGTGCGCCTCTTCAAAGTAACTTTTCATCTAAATGGTATAAAAGTAAAAAGAATAGAGAGGGGCTATCCATTGTAACATCACAAGCGGAGTCATAGTATAGTATACTTATCTTAGAATTTAGTTCTACAATACATTAAATGTACAAAGGTTTAATTTATACGTATGTAGGAAGATCCAGACAATTCACTCGAACGCGAATGTACCAGTTGTACGATAGTTGTATATAACTTTAATAAAATATAACAAACTTTCTCTCTGAATAACGGTATCTTTTAAAAAGAAGAGATAGATAAAATTATGTAAATCGTCGATAAATAGCATAAGTTTAAATAACGAACTGTAAAAGATTTTCCATAAACACTATTGAGCGAAGTTTAAAAGCGTAAAATAAGGAAGCTCTGAAATTGCTGCATTTAATTATAAATCACGGTATAGTTTAACAGGCGTAGAACTAAATATTCAAGAAAAAACAATGTTATAATACGTTATCTATAGATTAAGTTACAAGATCATTTACGTATCCCACTAGCTCTGCTAGCCTCAAGTGTTAACCGCAAAGACAAGCATCGCGAACCGGGCACACAGTCGGCTTGTATCTAAAATTAATGTAACTACACACATTTCTAATTATTGGGCAGAAATCACAATTATTTTATGTGAAACAATCCGACCGCTTCTAAAAACAGTCAAATATTTCAAGTATATCCAGGGGTACTCTCAATTAAATTAAAATAACTTTTTTGAACAACTATTGAAGTTAAATGTAATGCAAAACAACTAATACCAACCCAATAAATGACACCTCCCGAACTGAACGTAGTAACCACTTCGGTAGGTCCATGACTGTTAAACAAAATATATGCCGTAGTACGCATTCGGACAAAACACTCCTGTGAGGCTTATTTTTCAAATGCAAATAAATTTTATCCACTCATCCGACAAATACGTTGAATGAAACACGTTCTCCGGATAAGACTTCTAAGACCGACTAAATATATAGACTATCAGGGGTTTACAATTCTGCCCTTACCAATACAGTGGTATAATCATTGTGATAAACATTACACTTACCTAAAACGACAATCGTATCATACACAAGGCAAGTCGTATTGCATGACACCTGTAACTACGTAACGTTAACTATCTACAATCTACCAAACTTCTATGCGAACAAAAAGTACATATCAACATAAATATTTGACCAAGAAAAGATATGATAAAAAAGTATGTTACATTTCGTATTTACTGGTAAAAGCTTTATCACACTAGCGATCTGCGGTGAGTACATTGCGACAGTGCAGCGTTATAGGGTCGCCATATTGTTCCCCGCCATGATTTTAGGCGCCATTTTGTTCTTTTCCATACACGCGGCGGATATCTTCCGATGGCGATGGCGTGCACCTTGCAAGCACGTTTACTGACCACCCCTGCTTCTAACACGCTTACAAAGAACTAGCATGATAAGGCTGTAAATACGTTTGTGATGAAAAGTGGTGTGAAGGACAACATACTAAACTAGTGGTTGGAAAACAACCCGTAGCGGGTAACGTTAAGCGTTGTACATAACTAATTCACCTGAATGGAAGATAAATTAAAAAGTAAAGCTTGTTTACAAAGTTTCAAAACTTACATTGATTTTTTTATTTAAGAATTACCTCAAATTGTATTATTTAAATTGTCTATTTCAAAAGGTATAATTCATATCTTAATTGTTGCAAATAAGTGTTAAATTGTTTAGCGATATTCAAAGGTCCACAGGTTTTACGAATAGACATGCACAAGTATCTAGTACTCAATATTTTTGTACTTACAATCCTCCTTAAGTAGTATCTTTACTGATAGGTTAATACAGTCGAAAGATAAGAGATTCCCTGTTTCCATTGTTTTAACCTTTTAGAGTTAAAAATGACTTGAATATTTAAATATTTAGAAGTTATAGTCTGCAACAGATACAAAGAAGAGAAATAATGTAATTAATATGACACTTCATTTTTATAGTAAAGTTTGAATTTACAGTGAAAAAAGTTAGTTATTTTAGTCCAAAAAACGTAAAAATAAATTATTTAATTAAATATTCCTTGCGAATAAATTGTTTATGTGTAAAATACTCCTCAATTACCTAAACCACCTAAAATATATTTTCTTTATTTCCTGATTATTATTACGGTATGATTACTTATATTCACATTTTTGGCAACTATACAAAATAGATTTACAGTAGATGGTGTAACACAATAGGTACAAGACCCGTTTTAACTGAAGCGCCTCCTCAGCACACTGAACCACTTTCTACGAAAGACCCAGACGCATTTAAGTACTCCCCATACAAAATTAGGCAAATAACTGATTGATTTCTATGTAAAGTCCACAAAAATATTGAGATTTCAACCAAGTCGAAGAATAAATGTGTAGAACTACCAGTAAACGGGTCCCACGCATATTTTGTTACAACGTATGTATACGGAGGGAGCGTAATTTAACAGTAATCAGTATATATGTATATAAATAGTTATAGTAAGCGATAGAAAGTCATAAGCATGTATTGCACTATTAGTTTACGTTATTTATAAACACTCTGTACTATCTAGTCATACCAACAAATTGTATTTATTAACGAAATGTGCCGACAAAGGAACTTTTTTTTTAATTGGTGGCTTTTTTATATCATCTGTGTGGGCATTTCATGAAGTGACTTATTTCTTTGGTCGGCCGATGCCACTTTTATAACTGCAGTGTGTTAAGGCGGTGTGAATCAGATTTAAAGGTTATTAATTCCCACGCTTAACATAGATAAAGAAGGCAGACAAACAAAAATCCATCTATAAAAATCCCTTCTTATCCCGTAGTACACATATATCGTTGCTTATCCCTAACCTCTATCTGAATGTTCTCAAACAATACCTTTATTACACTCCATCAAATGATTCGATCCATAAACCAGACGGACAGATGCGAATCTTCATATTATTATTATTGTTGATTTTTGATTAAACGTGCGTTGATGATCGGAATGAAATTTAGTCAGTAAATACAACTACAAGATAAGTAAATACTTTATAAATTATAAATAGTTGCTAAACTGATTTTAAATAAATAATAATCTTCTTTAATAAAAATATAGATTCACAGATAAATAGCGTTTCAGAAAAGCGTGTAACATATGTAAATAACTATATATTATATTTAAGTACTTTGTGCCTAAACATCATAGAGAAAGCACCATAGAAGTATAAACACCTTATTTACACAACTTGTAAAATATAAAATAAAACATACAATCAATAAATCAATCAATCCATAGAGTGAAAGTAAAACAGTAGAAGATGATCGACAGAATACGACTTAAGGACAGTACTGGCTGGCAGTGTAGGCTGAAGGGGAAGGGCTTGGCTCCTATAAAACTGTCGATGAACTAAGACAAGACGATGACTTAATGACATGAAAAATGCTATAACGTACAAAATTAACGTTTTGCGTATCACGCCTTCGCAGCTAGGTGCAGCAGACTTGATAATTTCAAGCGTTTTTTGTGCTTATAAGTTTGCACCAAAATACCATAGCTTATTAGCGAATATTATTTATTTAACACACTATCAATGGAGTTACACTGGTAGATATGAAGACGAAGAGAGAAAGGAGACGTTTCACGGGACTATGGAGCTTGGACCTGGTCTGTGTACTAAACATCATAAATAAGTCATTAGAAACATAGTCTTTTCTAATTGTACATTTCCTTCGATTTACCTTCGTTGCGAGGTTCATCTAGTTTCTCAGATTTAACAATCGCAACACATAAATCACCCAACATGGCGAAGCGAGCGCAATTTTGAGCATTTTACGTTCAGAAACTACATTTTGTACATACCATTGAAATTAATAATTTAGTTGTCCGACAAGTAACTCGAAAACCAGTTGTTATGCCTGTAAAAAAGGCAAGGCATATCCGCAGATCTTAAAAATCGTACACCAATGTCAGAAGTCAGAACAGAAGGGTGTTCAGTCAATCGGAGTCAGAGAAAGCATCTGAGGAATATGTGGATGAAGCCGTAATTTCTGAACGTGACCTACTATTGCAAGCTTCAGTGTTACCTTTTATATTGTAAAAAGTGCTGACAAAACATTATGCTTGAACCACGCAACCCTGCTTCTAATATTTTTTTCATTATTTTTCCTAGAAAGCCTATATTTTTCTATATTTTTCGTACTACGTACATGTCCAGGCACAAAATGA
The DNA here is from genome assembly GCA_958295455.1 of Coleophora deauratella. Lineage (NCBI taxonomy): Eukaryota > Metazoa > Arthropoda > Insecta > Lepidoptera > Coleophoridae > Coleophora > Coleophora deauratella. The sequence goes on along the minus strand of OY282396.1, from coordinate 14,394,911 downwards.
AACGTGTCCTTTGTCTTCAAAAGGCAATTTTGGCTGGTAAATTCATCAAGATTTCCGCTATCCTTGTCAAAAAAAAAAAATTAATACGACATCTCTAAAATTTGACAAAGGCTGAAACGTTGCCTGCATTAAATGATGCCGTTTAAAATGATGCTGGTTATAATAAGTCATCTGAAGAATTATCCAAGCCCTTCGAACACTATGTCACTAGATCAAGGCCACTACTCGTCTTAAAAATATGAGACATCCACTGTAAATTATTGCTATTCGAATATTAACATTCAGACAAGCCCTAGATTATACGTACCTAACGAGAGCTTACCGAATTCACTATACTTGTATTGTATTAAAAGCGCAACAGACTAAATTCCACAAAACAGAGATTCCCGTAATGTTGTCTAGCACGATAAACTGTCTTTCGTCTTTGGCATCACTTAAATTATCAGAATACAAATACATCCTTAACAAAACGATAAAAAAACTGAAAATTCGGCATTGAATGACAAATAAATTGCAAATTACGATATGGAATGTTAATCTACATTCTACTATAGGGTTATTTATACTTAACGCTATTTAAAAACAACCCAGCTTATGGACTGTTCTCGATTGGTAAGCCCTTGGCATTAATGACTATTTCAAAACTATGGGCAATCGTGCCCGTTATGGCATGCACATAATAGGTAATGTTTGAACTCAAACAACTGACTCCCTTACTCTTGAACTGACAACAGTAAGTACAGTCTGTTAAATAAGTCTGGAAACGAAATATCGATGGAACTATAAAACATTATTATAGCAACACCAAAATTCTGAATCATCATTAGTTGAATATGTTCAAATGTTGCCATGTAGGAACGAACATCGCCCTTATTTATTTTTATCGACTTTTTGACACACTGTATCTAAACGTATATTATACATATTTAAACACACTACAATCTTTCCTATTAAATTTTCTGCCGTTATATCTAAATAATTATAAACCTGAATATTCCATTAATTTAATAATAATACAGAGGCAAAACTTTATACATCGTACCTAATAACAAGTGCAGTTAGAATTTAAATACAGTCGTCTTCACAGCGCGTTTGTTAAGAGCGTACCGAGCGCACACCAGCGCAACTATCACTGTTTTAAATATTTCTTTGATTTATAAAAAAGGAAAAATTGCAAACAGTACGCCGGACTAATTGTGATCCAAGTGGTAAAATAAATATTATAAACACAAAAATCATAGACATGCCTCGAACACTTTATCAACATGGTTGCCAAAGAAGTTTTATATCGTCGCTCCGCTCCGCGGGGTGCATGTCTGTGATGGTTGCTATCACTAACATCTGATTACTACATGTGTATGAAGGTCGTGTCCGTAGGTTGAAATCCAAAATATCTATCATGCAATAGTAAGTCAGGTATACTTTTTAAATATAGGTAGTTTCGAAATAAAATAATCTTAAAAATGATGGCAGCTCTATTGATGATCTGCGTCGCTCTTAACGATAGGTATACCTTGACAAGTAACTATAATTACTATTATGTATTTATAACTATTTATACTATTTTACTAAACACGAGCTGTTTAGTGATGTGGTGTGCACGCGCCAGCCGCCAATCATTAGTAAAAAAAACTTCCTTTATAAGTTGAACTACTCTATCAAGAAAACTACTTAGAAAGTGAGACCAACTTATAATAGAAGCGTTATAAGCGAAAAAAAACAAGTGCATTTGTAACTTTGCTTCGAAAAAAAAGTGACGTAAAAACAGATTTAAACTCTAACTGCAAAACAGTCACTAACCAGAAAATATTGGAATAACCATCATAAGAATAAATTTCATTATTTAAAATTCTATAATGGAATTGAATAAGTCCTCTATACTACTAATATTGTGTATAACTAATTTATATTTTAAAGGAAGAACTGTTGTATAAACATCCAATATACAAATTGGGTACAGACATGGCAACTAACGAATGTGTTGTGCTTAAGATATGTATGGATATCATATTTTACGTATATACCTACTAGTTTTTCATCGACATTGGGAAGGATGAAACATCGTAAGCGGCAAGTAATTAATTTAAAATTTACAGAGATACCTAAAATCACATTGGATGCGGTGTTCAATACGATTGCTTACAATTTTCCTACTCTTTCTATACATAGAGTGACTGCTCTGACTAGCATATCATTCGACAGTGGTACGTTAATGCAAACCTCTATAAGTATACCATATACCAACACCGACTCAAATTTTAGTCAATGTAATGTACAATCAAACCAAGATTTTTGTTTTAAATTAAAACTGTCTTGCAATAAGGATTGCATAAAATAAACATAGTTTTATATTGACTAAAATTTAAGCCAGCATTCGATGTAATCATAATCTAATATCGATTTTACATTTCGAAAATAGTACTTCTTTAACCAGGGTTATACAACAGAAGACAATTTTATATCTCAATATATTCACACAATTTGCACGAAACAGATTGAGTACAGTGCTAATACCAGACATGACTAATCAAAAATTGAAGATCTTGTTATCGATTAAGAATGGTTGAATGGCTATCCAAAATGGAAATGAGATACATCCTCACCATTTAATCATGTATATATTTGACGTCTCAAACAAAGATCAGAATGAAAACTACAAGATTCAGAATCGAGCGATGTCAAGACTCGATTTAGCACGGAGACGATATCGTCTATGTACTCCTACATTGCTTCTTAGACGATAATATCACAGATTCCTAAAAGAAATAACACTCGAACGACAGATCCACCTATCGAGACTAGAGCACAAAAATAGCGAAAGGCGAGCGTACAAGAGGTTTCTTCGCTTCCTAGGAGTTTTCCGGGGCACGACGTCATCTGTAGTGTCACCTAAGACGACTCCCCACTAGGCGGGGCCTCCGAGTACACTTACTACTTTGTGTGGAGAGCGAAGGCTCGACAGGACTCAAGGAATAAGCACGGGAGTGCGGGGGACAGTTCTAGCCTTCGGGCGCGCCGCCGCAGAGCCGTTCCAGCTCCAAAAGTTCCTGGAGAAAACATGTTTGTGTGAGTTTTTAAAGTCCCATAATGGGCGCCAAGATTCTTAAGTGGCGCCCAACATGGGATGCTGATTTGTTTTTGGCGTGATTTCTCGTAGCAAAAAAAAAGGGGACAGCGATAGCATAAAAATACCATTAGTGGTGGGATAATAATCTGGTGGAGATGATGTTGGAGGTAAATAAGGAGCCTTATGTTATTGAGGTTCTACCGGCTCGGCTGATAGAATAATGTTCAGGGGATGCGAATTCCGCACAGCCAGGATTTCCACACACGACGCCCTGCGCTGAGTGTACCGCATTTCAGTGTATAAATACTGATTGACACTTCGTAAATTCCAAGAAACTGTAGAATTATAAAGTCCGATTATTACTACGTAAAAAAATGATGCTTATACACTTCAACCGTGTATGTTGCGTGGCTCGCGCTAAGCAGATGTCACCAAATCTTACATGTGACATGCCTAACGAGCAGACGGATCACCTGATGGTAAGCTATTATCGATAGTAGTCCCTTTCAATAGAATCTGGCAATAATGTAAACAAACCAATTAAACGCGATTAGTCCGTAGTTACTTACATATGAATATCAATCCTGATCATATTCACATTTCAATTAACCACGCATTATTCTCACAATAATTTCGACACCAAATAACTTCTTTAGGATAGGTATTTTAATAAAAAATACTTGGACGACGACAACAATAATTCGTAAAACTGTCAAGCCAAGTCAAGTTAGACTGGACGGAAAACATATTTATATGAAACCATCACGACCTACCATTCAAGGTTGACCTATGCCCGACTAAGCACCGTTTACATTATTGCGGATTTCATTGAAAGGGACTGAAATGAAATGATGTGGCGAGAGTTACCTGGTCGCGGTGCACCTGCACGCGCTGGCACAGGCGCTCGTGCGCGCGGGGAGTGCAGTGTGTGCAGCGCGCGGTGTGCGTGCAGCGAGCGTGCCTACCTGGTCGCGGCGCAGGCGCTCGTGCGCGCGGGGAGTGCAGTGTGTGCAGCGCGCGGTGTGCGTGCAGCGAGCGTGCCTACCTGGTCGCGGCGCAGGCGCTCGTGCGCGCGGGGAGTGCAGTGTGTGCAGCGCGCGGTGTGCGTGCAGCGAGCGTGCCTACCTGGTCGCGGCGCAGGCGCTCGTGCGCGCGGGGAGTGCAGTGTGTGCAGCGCGCGGTGTGCGTGCAGCGAGCGTGCCTACCTGGTCGCGGCGCAGGCGCTCGTGCGCGCGGGGAGTGCAGTGTGTGCAGCGCGCGGTGTGCGTGCAGCGAGCGTGCCTACCTGGTCGCGGCGCAGGCGCTCGTGCGCGCGGGGAGTGCAGTGTGTGCAGCGCGCGGTGTGCGTGCAGCGAGCGTGCCTACCTGGTCGCGGCGCAGGCGCTCGTGCGCGCGGGGAGTGCAGTGCGTGCAGCGCGCGGTGTGCGTGCAGCGAGCGTGCCTACCTGGTCGCGGCGCAGGCGCTCGTGCGCGCGGGGAGTGCAGTGTGTGCAGCGCGCGGTGTGCGTGCAGCGAGCGTGCCTACCTGGTCGCGGCGCAGGCGCTCGTGCGCGCGGGGAGTGCAGTGCGTGCAGCGCGCGGTGTGCGTGCAGCGAGCGTGCCTACCTGGTCGCGGCGCAGGCGCTCGTGCGCGCGGGGAGTGCAGTGTGTGCAGCGCGCGGTGTGCGTGCAGCGAGCGTGCCTACCTGGTCGCGGCGCAGGCGCTCGTGCGCGCGGGGAGTGCAGTGTGTGCAGCGCGCGGTGTGCGTGCAGCGAGCGTGCCTACCTGGTCGCGGCGCAGGCGCTCGTGCGCGCGGGGAGTGCAGTGTGTGCAGCGCGCGGTGTGCGTGCAGCGAGCGTGCCTACCTGGTCGCGGCGCAGGCGCTCGTGCGCGCGGGGAGTGCAGTGTGTGCAGCGCGCGGTGTGCGTGCAGCGAGCGTGCCTACCTGGTCGCGGCGCAGGCGCTCGTGCGCGCGGGGAGTGCAGTGTGTGCAGCGCGCGGTGTGCGTGCAGCGAGCGTGCCTACCTGGTCGCGGCGCGCCTGCACGCGCTGGCGCAGGCGCTCGTGCGCGCGGGCGAGCGCCTCGCGGTGGCGCGTGTAGGCCAGCTCCAGCCGCGAGCACTCCGCCACGCCGCGCTCCACCGACTGCGCACACCCCACGACACGTTATACAACAAGTTAAGAATGCACTATGCTGCAGTAGAAGTACGCGATGCGGCCAAGGATTTTGTATGAAACTGCAGTGTCGCGTCGCGCAGTTCCGCTGCCGCGCAGTACGGTATAGCTCGTACGATTTCATAGAAAGAATACTTGGCCGCGCAGCATCGCGTAGTGCCGCTGCCGCGTAGTGCAGTCTAACCTTAAAGGTGAAAACGCACTAAACGGAACTGTACTGCCGCGACGCGACGCGACGCGACGCGACACTGCGCGGCCTTTTCTTTGTATGAAATCGTACGAGCTATACCGCGCTACGCGACAATAGAACTACGCAACACGGCACTGCAGTTTCATAGAAAGCGGCAAACTAAAGATGCTACTCATTAAACAGGATTCCCTAAGGAATCTATACAATCGGCACAAAATAATTGACTCCGATAGTGTCCATACAAAATTTTCAAATCGACTGATAAATTGTGTTTTTTTTGCAAATACTGGCTTAACCCTTTTCACGTTACATTTGCAAAATCACTTCATAAACGTAGAATGCCTAAGAAGAGTTTAGTTAGCTTTGAAATCTGGCTTATCTCTTTTCACTTTACATTGGCAAAATTACACTTCATGAACGTGCAAAGCCTAAGAAGGGTTTAGTCAGTTTCAAAAGCTAGCATATCTCTTTCCACTTTACATTGGTAAAATCGCTCTTCGTAAACGTGAAATGCCAAACAGAAGAGTTTAGTCAGTTTCGAAAACTGGCTTATCTATTTTCACTTTACATTGGCAAAATCACTCTTCATAAACTTGGAATGCCAAACAGAAGAGTTGTTAGTTGTAAAACAGTTAATAATCTAATGTTCATACGAAAATGCTACTACATTGTTAAATATATATTTTAATAAGTTGGTTTGTTGCTAGCAACTCACTTTGTTTCTTTTTTGTAAACTTATAGGGGCCTCTAGGTCTAATTGTAACCTTCATAACTAACTTTTTAGGGTTCCGTAGCCAAATGGCAAAAAGCGGAACGCTTATGGATTCGTCATGTCTGTCTGTCTGTGCGTCCTTATGTCACAGCCACTTTTTTCCGAAACTATAAGAACTATACTGCTGAAACTTGGTAAGTAGATGTATTCTATGAACCGCATTAAGATTTTCACACAAAAATAGAAAAAAAAAAAATTTTGGTGGTTCCCCATACTTAGAACTGAAACTCAAAAATTTTTTTTCTACAAACCTATACGTGTGTGGATAGGTCTTCAAAAATGATATTGAGATTTCTAATATCATTTTTTTCTAAACGGAATAGTTTGCGCGAGAGGCACTTCCAAAGTGATAAAATGTGGGTCCCCCCCGTAACTTCTAAAATAAGAGAATGACAAAAACTAGAAAAAATATATAAGGTGCTACTTTATTAGTGCCCGATATCTTAGTCGGTGCTTCTACTCCTATTTCTGATCAACTTTCCTCAAGGAACCCATAGTCAAATCGCAAAAAAATTTTTGGACTGTTCATACTAATCGAACAGTAGGAGTAGGAGTGGGAGTAGAACCACTGACTAAAATATCGGGAACTAATAAATGCTAATGCATGCAAACTTCCACCGAAAATTGGTTTGAACGAGATCTAGTAAGTAGTTTTTTTTAATACGTCATAAATCGTAAACCGCAAATTACCTTTAATTCAATCAACTCAAATATAAAAAATATGTATAGTGTTCAAGACATGTGTGATTATGAATTTATATGGAACCCTCGGTGCACGAGTCTGACTCGCACTTGGCCGGTTTTTTTGTATAAGACTGTCTGTGTCCTTAAATAAACAAACAAACATATCTGACCTGCGTGTCGATCTCGCGCTTAATGCGGTTCATCTCGTCCTTGTCGCGGTTGGTCTTCTTGAACGCATTCTTGACATCCTCCTTGCGGATGGTGGCCAGCTTCAGCAAAATCTCCTTCTTCTCCGCTTCTAACGAGTCCTGTAGGAGGAGAAATTAAATCAAATCAAATACTGTTTATTGACATACAAAACAAAGAAGCACATACAAAAACAAAAGAAACAAAAAGTACAATCCTGGGGGTCAAAAATACTTCGAAAATTCAAAATTTATTTATTTGCTTAACAATAGGGTACGTATAGATGGTTATTCTGTTATTGTTTCGTATATATTTTGTATTGTATTATTTTCTGTGTGTGTGTCGAATAAATGTTTGAATTGAATTATGGTAATGTATTGTAGATCACGCCTTTCCAGCTAGCTATTCTTCCCTCATAACATAAGTGAGAAGGCCGTAAAGTATACGGAAACTGAATTTAATTTGCGGCGTTTTTTCTTATGTGGGTAATATTACACACCTTCACCGTCTCACTTACGTCACTTAATATTATAAAGGTGAAATATGGATGTTTTTATTTCTTAGTTTGTTTCTTTTTCACGGTTAAAGTGCTAAATGGATTTTGATGAAATTTAGTAAATAATAGGTCAGTCAAGCACTGGATTAATTTTAACCCGTAAAAGTGATTTGTTCCTGAAAGATATGTAGCTTTTATTGCATAGGAATTAATACTTTTCATACATCTGTAAGACCCTCGACGAAAGGGATGCTTCTATGGACAGACCTGGAACATACTCGACAGTGTAAGAAGCGACATAAGATACTTTTTATCCCGGAAAAAAGTAATGGCCCCTAGGTATCTTATATATTATTGCTAAGATTTATTAAACACACGTCATATACCATACCATAAACAAAAAACTTAGCAATCGTATCAAAGCTAGTGAAAATCAAACAAAAAATGAAATATAATATAATCTATACTTACGGTAAGAGCCTTCATTTGTCTATGGTGCTGTGTGCGTAGATGCTTGTCTATGGCCGCATATATAGCGTGATGGTATCTCAACCGAAGCTCTCTCTCTGCCGCCGCTATCGCCGCCGCGGCCGCCTCTGCGTTTGATTCGTCTGTACCGCTCGATGATTCGCCCACAGAACTGTGGAAAACACAATTGAAACGATATTGCTTTCTAGTATCAAGTGTTAAGACCAACACATGTTGGAGCTGTATGGAATTTGTTTTCATTCTCCACAGATGGCGTTAAGATCAAATGCAACGCGCTATTAATTTTTTCTGATAAGCAATATAACAGTGGCGGATACAGATGGCCGTTGGGGCATTAAAGTTCTCAAGTGGCGATCGCGCACCGGTAACCGTGGGTAGGTAAATGAATATCACGGGAAGTCGCTGGATGCGATCAGCACAAGCACCGATCGGCGTCAAAATCCTTGGGAGAGGCCTTTGTTCAACAGTTGACGTTTTATAGCCGATTATGATAAATATAAAAGTATGCAAATTCAAATCACTCAACAGTTGAGCTAGCAAAGAAGAAATACCTGGAATGAACCGATATACCTGAATAATCCAACACTTTATAGGCATACTTTCATTTATCTGCTTTTCCCACGTGTAAGAACACTTAGTCTCTACGATTTTCGTCTAAAAATCAAACTTAATACTCTCATTTGAAGTGGACTCACATATTCTTGGAAGACAATCTCTTCACCAGCCTAACATTCCCCACATAGAACTTGGCGGTGGATCGCTTCTTCTCGTGCTTCCGCCTCATGGCGTCCAGTTTCCGCGCCAACTCTGATCGTTTCTCGCGAACGACCTTGGACTGGAGGATGGCTTCTAACATTTCCGCTAGGCTCTCGTCTGTATCACCATTCGATTTGTTGTCTGTTTGATCTAGAAAATCAATACCAATAGTATAAAAACTTTACAAAGTAAACACAAATTACTAAAGACATTGTGTTTCAGAAACAGGTAAAACTTTGCTTCAGACGAAAAGGTACAGACAGGTATGTAAAAAAGTAAACATATCGATAATCTACTGTACAAAAAAAGGTAAGTACAAACTATGCCTTATTTTAGTTGGTAAAACGGACCCCGTCACAGGAAGGGATGATCTGTCATTCTAATCATTATAATTTCACTCGAGTATAGCATCAGCCCCATATTTACTATAAGTGCTAGTATTAAATAAGTATTACGAGATACCTTGGCTTTGCCCCTCGTTCTGCTCCTCGGCGGCGGGCGGGGGGTTCGCACTCGAGTTGGACTCTGTTTCTACCGGCTTCTTTGTCTCTATTATTGTTGTCTTGACGGGGCTGCTTTCCGTTGTGCTTTCTTGCTTTATCTGAAAAAAAAAAAATTAGTAAACAACTTTAAAAAGTTTGGCAATCGAAGTTTAATCAGCCCCGTGACACTCACACAAGTAGACCGAATGTCGTAGCTACATGCTTGTCTTTCTTACAAGTATAAACGAGTGGCGTAGCCGAGAGACAAACCAGATGACTTCAGTCTACCACGCCGTTTTTGGTGTCGTTTAAACAGACTGAGAACGGAACACAGAAGCTAAAACTATTTCCGTCACAAATGGCGCTGGTGTAACTCGGCGATCGTAGACAGGAAGCTCATACAGCACATCGTGCAACACTGCCCTCTTCAGACATACTCAGCCCCCCGGAGGATCTGTATAAGTTTACGTAGTACTATTATATAATCTGTGACCTGAGATAGTCTCGTGGCTCGGGATTCAGAATGTAGATTTATAGAAATGTCCATGTATAAAACACCATACGATTAAATAAATAAATAGCACCAACAATTATGGTCGCCTTTAGAAATGTATCGTGTGATTGCCCATCTCTTTCTAACGCTGTTGGTTTAAGTGAAATGTTCGTATTGCAGGGCTTTATGGAAATTAAATATAAGTAGTCAAGACTTATTGTGTCGTTCATCTATCTGTCTCGCTCCACCGCTGTGGGTGTGAGCGAGGGACGCATACCTGAGGTAACGGCTGCGGGGGCTGCACAGGCACTGGGGAAGGCGTGACGTCAGTGTCTTCTGTCAGCACCGCCAACTGGTGCTCACGTTTGTCCAGCTCGCTCTGGTACTTTATTGGGTTGGCCAATGCCTCGGCCAGCTCCGAAAGCCGGTCCGGTACGTAATCCTGGAAGATAAATATACATACTGTTTTAAATAGAAAAATAGCAACAAACAAGTATTTTAACGTGCGGCCACATCTACATTACTCGCCACAAACTATCTACAACGCGTTATCGAAGTTTCTTCGGACACCCGCATATGTAGCGTGACTTTCAATTAGTTCTTGATACGCAAGACTATGCATGTACTCATGATAACAAACAACTTTCCCTAAGAAACTCATAGTGAAAGCCTTTCGTATCAAGAACTAATTTAAAGTACGTTATATACGACTTCCAACCGCCACGGCCGGTCCCCAGGCATACCACCTCGCCTGACGGAGACTCTTGAATGTCTGGAATGTATATGCATACTCACACCTCACATATGCATAGTTACCTTGACTAGAACGTGCAGCAACAAGCTTCCAGGCAGCGGCAGGCCCAGCTCCGTGCGCAGATTGACGTGCCGGTAGCCGGGGCACAGGCCCACTACGGGCAGCACGCGGTGCCCCAGTAACCGCCCGCTCTCCTCGTGGGCCGCTATGCGGATCATCGCCAGCTCCGGTAGTACCACCTGGTCACCGATTATGAGTATATGAGGTGTTAACAAATTAGTTGGTATCACTGAAACTGGTGCTTCTACTAGTGAAACTGAATAACTTTTACCAAGGAACCCATAATCAATTTGCGTGGCACACGCACGCTAGACGCTTTGAAAACGCAGCTCGCATGCGGGCCTGGCCCGCGTTCGGGCACAAATCCGCATGACAATAAAAGCACCCTAACGTACCTTAAAAGTAGTAGTAGTAGCCTAAACGTAGCTTTGAAAGACAGTAATTTTCGATTGGCAATCAATATGTATAGTCTTTGTCTATCAAACACATTAGAATTAATTATCGTATTCATTCGTCACGTTTAGCCGTCAATTCCCTGAACGGTAGGTCAAGGTCTTTCGGAAGGTGAACATTGTTTAACCGACCGTTTAGATACGGCCCATAAACAAACGGACGACGGTGGCGCGAGGCATGCGTAAACAAACAAACATCACGCGTGTAGTGTTTTGTAAACATACTTCTTGGACTATGGTATCTATATGTATCCTAAGTAACAGGAGTCACATTCATCATGTAGTAGTCTTCAGATTAGCTTTCTGACTAAGCTGCTAGTTCGACGGATTTTCAGTTCTCATTAAAGTCCTAGATAGCTTAAGAACTGAAACATATTCGACAATGTGAAAGTTTAGACAAATGAAATACCTCATACTACATAAATGTAAAATCGAATCAGAAAAATTGATACATAATAATCGTCTGCCTTCGCAGCCCGCTTAGGTGTCTCTAGTAAACCCTTTCCCAGTCACAAAGAATGAATCCAGAGAGGATCTGTTTCGGTAAGAGTTTATGTTATGACGTGTCTTTATTTTATGACGTCGTCAAATAGCGCTGTGCTTGTAATTTTATAACGTGTTTGTTGTTTCACCTTAGTTTAATATTCAGCGTTTTCGATGAGGGTTGAAGCATGTGACAAGCTATAAAGTGACTTTAGGGATTTTTGTAATCTAGATTTAGTGCTTATCTACTCGATTTTACGCTGGTCGTAAAATGTATGTATAGTACAAAGAAAGTGCTAAATAAATTATAGGCTCATAGGTTTTTAAAGTAACTACCTATATTATTTGCTTTTACTCAAATAACTACATACATTAAAAGATTTATTAAGTTTTCCGATAAAACTCAGGAGTTATGATTTTACTGCAAAAACCGATTTATTTATATCGACAGTATCCGCAAGTAGCCCAATCATTCATCCACATTATCGTTAATAATAATTGCCCAAGGCATTCCCCTTTTTGAGGCACATCAAGACTCACCCCCTAACATACCTATGCTTCATACAATACAGAGAATTGTAGGATTGGGATAGTGCCATGTCGCGCTTCATTCATAGCTCACTCATGTGCGATGAAATAAAAAAAATATATCGAACCCTTTATTCGCGATTCGCCTAGTTCAAGGTTCAACTTTTAATAGTTCAAAGCCCAAATAGGTGAGTGTTGTATGTAAATAAATAAATCCTTCATACCATATATACGAATATACGAAGGTATACGAGTTCCAATTGGTAGGAACTTCATATTAGGTAAATTAAAGTGTAAAAAGTGTACAAAGCTTCGAAAAGTGGACAGGACAATGCTACCTACTTCGAATAAACATATTTTGAATTTGAATTCAACATTTACAGATTATGAACTTTTTGGCCAAACATCTATTTGAAAAACTTACCTTTTTAAACACAAACGGCTCGTCGCCGTACACGGGATTGATGCCATTATTCGGCGCAATCTTTGTCCGAAACTTCTTCCGCACCGTGTCAGCAGGTAATCCGAACATGTCCACTTCCACGTAAGTCCCGCAACGTTTGTCCGTCAGTAACTGTCCGGACAGCACCGTGACGGAGAGGGAACCCGCTATGATCCCGTCCACTGTGCTTTCAGCGAACGGGTCTAGGCGACGGTCCTGGAAAGTTAGGATATTCGTTTATGTTATAATGTCGCTTGCTAAAGTGTTAATCTCATCTCATAAGTGTGGCAGGCAATTGATTAAAAAACAAAATAAAATAAATCTCACTCAATGGATATTTGTTTGTTACACTTTGACAACTAAATGCTGATCGTATTTGGAAAAAAAATGATGATAGATAGATAAAGCAATCGATTAACACACATAGGCAATTGTTGTCCCGTAAAAATGCATGGTTCCTGTAAAATAGCTACTATTGCATAGAAATTATTTATGCACCGATTTTTCATATATTTCCCTGACCAATGTAACTGTAATTCGTCATATAGCTAAAGTAAAGGCTAGGAAACAACACTCTTACCTTTCTTCTCATAAACTCTGGTTTGAGCAGGTACCCGCAGCGGCGGTTATATTCAAAGGTTCCTAGGTTTAGCTGCATTGCAAGGTCCAGTGTTTGATAGTTTAAAGCGACAAGTTGACAGCCTGCGTTCCAGAATACCTGTGAGACAATAGTTAATTACTGGAAAATGTAACGAGTGACATAATGGAATCGCCAGCTTTACTCTCATATGTAAAACTTTTACTGATCGAAATTCGGAAGCTGCATTGACTACAAACAAAGGAACTCATTAAAAGACCAAAAATATTCATGCTGGTCAAAATACAAAACACTGAACGTTATAAATAACTACAGTTTGTAAAACCCGTCAAAAGATAAAAACAATAAATTATTCCAGCTTGATCGCTGAATAAAAGCAGAGTCTACTTCCGCATCGTTGTTCACATATTTTTAAAAAGGCTTTATGTATAATTCTGATGCCAAATACAAAAAATACAAAAAATACATTTATTTTAGTTTTCATTCAATTCTAAAAGTAAAGCGAAGGTTATCACTTTGAAATGTCGCGTCGCGTAATTAATTAATTATAAGTTTGTACAATCAGGCAAATAGTGTTTTAATCTAAACAGCTAGCTAATTGATAAAAAATATCCGAATTAAGGCAACAGGACATGAAAACCGGACCACGAACCTGCGGCATAAAATTTGAGGAATCGAACCGCGTCCCCGCCGGGTACACTCGGGATAACTGGTGTTTGTTGTAATTCACGAACTCGATCGGTCGCTCCTTCAGCAGGGTCGTGGCTTGCTTCTCGTCGAACGATGACATCTCATAGAAGCGTTTCTTTTCTGAACAAATGAGTTACTGAATGTTAGCATTTTGTAAGGCTCCAAAATTCAGGTTCCGTGTTGGGCGCCAGATAGCAACAAAACGAGGGGAAAAGCTGACGAGCTTATTTTGTGCGACAGGACTACAACAACTTAATTGGTTACCCACTGACAACTGGTTATGTAATAAAATCTTAACAAGTATATAATTTCTAAACTAAATATATTTGTTGTATAGGTGGTATATTGTCAAACGCCAAAACGTTAGTCCCATACTGGGCGCCAAGTAGTAATAGTAAAAATTTCTGTGAGTAGGTATAGCAGCGTCATAGCTTCCTTCTCTTTGAATGATGAGATCGCGAAGAAGGGTTTGTATGAATGAAAAAGACATAAGTCAGTCCTATGTCAGACGCCACAATAATGGTCCACGATGAGCGCGAAATTGTATTATAAAAATAAATTATAAAAAATATAAAGATTTAGCAGCTACTTGGTTCCCACCTCGTCAAAAATATTGTAGACGCGTTTGTTTTATGGATCAAGTTTATTTCAATGTTAGTCCCTTGTCGGGCGCCAAATCAAAAGTAGTAAATAGAAGACAGATAAAAGTTAAAGTTGATAACTAAGCAACATCATTTTATTTTTTCAGAAAAATATGGAATTTCTAACTAGCTGATAAAAAACTAAATAGTTAAAAAGATACAAACTAATTAAAATTTGCATAAAGCCAGACAACCTTAGGCTATAAAAGCATAATAGATCCCACAATAAGACAACTTACTTTCAGCATTCTCGAATGAGCTAAAGTGAACTGGCTGCACGTAGTTGACCAGCGCCGATATCTCAGCTCCGGCGTGAGTCTCTCGCTTCTCGTCCCCCGCGGCCTCCGCCCCGACGGCCTCCTCCTCCCCTGACGAGCTCTCAGAGTCGGAAGATGACGAGGAGTCCTTGGAGCCTTGGCGGGTGAGCTGCAGAGATAATTACGGTAAAACATACAATGTAAAGTATTGATTAGAAACTATCGCTGATACCAAATAAATAAATAATGTGCGATGGGGTGACGCATACTCTAGCGATTATAGGCTAGAGTGCGGCGTGCGCCAGGGGGGGCTCACCTCGCCGGACCTGTTCAACCTGTATGTGAATGACTTGATCGAGGAGCTGAGGAGCACCAAGATCGGCTGTCATATAAACGGTGTATGTTTCAACAATATAAGCTATGCTGATGATATGGTGCTTCTCAGCCCCTCGATCAGTGGTCTGAAGAAATTACTGTCTGTTTGTGAAAAGTTTGCCGCGAAAAACGGTATGAAATACAACGCCAATAAGACGGAATTGATGGTGTTCCGTGCAGGTGCAGGTCCGGATAGGGTACTGCCAGTCTATCTGAATGCTTCGTTGGTTCAGGTTGTCAAGCAGTTTCGTTATCTGGGGCACATCCTCACTGAGAGTATGTCGGATGAACTTGACATAGAACGAGAGCGCCGGGCCTTGGCGGTGCGGTGTAACATGCTTGCGCGGCGTTTTGCTAAATGCTCGAAGGGTGCGAAAGTTACCCTATTTAAAGCATTTTGTCAATGTTTTTATACTTGTCCCTTATGGATTAAGTATTCTAGGAAAATATACTCCACCCTTCGAGTACAGTACAATGATGCGTTTCGCATCTTAATGAAGTTGCCGCGATGGTGCAGTGCGTCGAGCATGTTCGCCGAGGCTGGGGTCTCGGACTTTTTCGCGATTGTGAGAAGTAGGACAGCTCTATTTTGGAGTCGAATCCGTGACTCAGATAACGAACTGCTTCGTGTAGTGAGCACAGATCTTTTCGGCAACAGTTTCCTGACACACTGGGTGATGTTACACCAGAGTGCTAATAAGAAATAGTGATTATTAAATTAGGTAGTTAAACTGTGTTAATATTATATCCTGTTTTATGTATTTATTTATTCTATATAACAATGTATGGGTCTATTGCCTGAAAATAAAGATTTATTATTATTATTATTATTATTATTTAATAGCTGGTATACTAGCTGGTGCCCGCAACTTCGTCTGCGTAATAAGAATAAAATATGGTTTTTTTTAATCTATAACTTGAAAAATTATTGGTTCCTCATACAAACTTTCAGTCTCAAATTCATCCCGTTCAAGTTTTATTCGCAACAAAAAGTTAAGGTCCCATCTATCTTAGCTGTTTAGGCGTGAAATGTAACAGACAGACACATAGAGTTACTTTAGCATTTATAATATTAGTTTGGATTTATTCTTGTAGTAATCAATTTTTTAAATAGTTCGTTCGTAAACTGATGGGTACCGATCCTTGCGGTATCTCGCCGTTCCCTTGCGCAGGCGGCTCAGGTATCTCTGCCTCTTCACTAGCCACTGAGTCTTCCTTCTTGTGGTGGTGATGGTGTTTCTTCTTGTTCTTGATTATTATTTTATGGCGAAGCATCGAGGGCGGCGGAAGCTCCCCTCCTGTTGTACAAAATATATTTTTGAGTATAAATGTGTCTGTATTGTGGTCTGCGTAACTGTATCTTAAAAGTATATTTTTGTTATTTCGAAATTGGCCTATGAAAACATATAAAAATCGTAAACGTTGACTTTCAGAACAAATCCAATAACAACGAAACAGAAGTCCTTAAAATATCCTTCACTTTTCAACAAACTCATCGAATGGACGCGGCCAAAGTTAAAAGCTAATAAAAGTTTCCAGTCCATGGCACTACGCCTTTAGCAGTACAGTCTGGTACAATAGCGGTACAGTTATGGTACGAAGGTTATAGTTTAGAGTAAGCGACCAACTTTTCACAACTCGCCACCGTCCCTGGCGAAGCGCTTTCTATTTTAATGGAATAGCACTTTCAATGAAAATTCACACTGTGAATTCATTTCCTTTTATAGTAGATTTTTTTATCCAGGTTTGTTATACGGCAAACACTTTGCTTTGGCATCATCTCAGTTGATGGTAAAATAATGATGATACTGTACTGTAGTTGAAGCGGGATTATCAACAATGCGCAAGAATTGGACTATTGGACATAGACGTCGTTTATTTTCGATACCCATAAAAATGCATTTTGACATGAAACAGAAAACTAGGAGTGCTGTGGTTCCAGGGTCAGCATATGACTGGTGCCACAGCTCTGATTTTCCGATGCGTCGAATGCAAATTCGATGTGGCCAGCAATGACGGATCAGTGACACATTAATAAAAGAGTAAATATTGTATATTTTATAAATTTTGATAATTGCCAGTATACACAAATATTTACAGTGTAGATTTGCCTTGCCGCAAGACAAATACATACGTCGTCGATAAGTTAGTGGTAGTTAGCTAAGCAGGCTTACACAATACCCTTCTAATAATTATAAGAAGGGTATTGTGTAAATCAAACTGGGTTCTACAATCTACATAAAATATATCCTCGGAGATATAAAGTTATGAAGCAGGTAGACGAAACATAGTACCACGGATGCGGTAATAAAATCTTGTTACAGAACAGATGTTCCGTTTAGAATCATGATAACCTTGAACAATAAAGTGCTTATTGCTTATTTACTTTACTATAGGCACTTAGCTTGTTTGAAAACTACAATCATTATGACAAGTTCGCATGTTTGCAAACATTGGTAATGTCTAATTTTGGAATCAAGTGCAAACATCAAAGTAAATTATCACAAATTCGTTGTTGAAGATTATCAGTAGATATTATATTGTCATGAATACATTATTAACACTTAATTTTTGACAACTATTTATGTCTTACCTAATGATTGGCTATATCATAAAAAAACCGGGACAGCGTCAATAGTTTTGTTATAATTATAATGCAAATTAGTAGAGCATCGAACAACGTACAAAAATAACACAGGGGAGCGATTAATAAAAAGAGCCGTGAATTTAATAAATATTTGTTTTTACCGGCGGTTTAACGGATATCAGGACCAAACTTTACCAGTAGATGTACCTATCAATCAGACGGATAGTAATCAGGGAATCTTCAGGACAGATTCTCTGTTCCCAGTAATTCAATAACAGTCCAACGGGATTGGCGGCTGTCAAAATGGCGCTAGAGTCAACGTTTAGAAGCCAATTCAATTTGTCGCTGTACAAGTACCAAACCAAACTAAGTATCTTTCTGCTATGCCAACGTCCATATAAAAGCTGTCTCTGTTTTGACGCGTGTATAGTGTATGATCACTTGCCAAACAAAACACAACGTAGGACTTCAAAGCTGAACGATCGATAGTTACGACGCCGCTATTTCAGCATTTCACAATATTTGGGGTAGTTGGCATTATAAAGATCTACATACAGTTTATGTTACGTTAGCATACTCTTACGATCCCACTCCTTATACAGGGTGTAACAGAAAGGTGTGATAATACTTCAAGGTTGGCTTTTACCCATCAAACTGAACAACTTTTGTTCTATAACTTTGTTCAAATCGCAAATTTTTTTTTGGACTTTTCATACAAATCGATCAGCTAGCGAACCAAGTTTGTATGAAAAGTCCGAAAATTTCTTTGCGATTTCAACAAAGTTCTAGAACAAAAGTTGTTCAGTTTGATGGGTAAAAGCCAACATTGAAGTATTATCACACCTTTCTGTTACACCCTGTATATATCGGGAAAGTTATCCCATACCTATTCCATGCATGGAAGACAAGACTATAGGTAAGTAAATACAATGTTCCAATACAAACGACTGTTAAAGCCTTCGTGAAAGGAATGGACTACATGATCAGCAGTAATAAAAACATAAAACGCTCAAATTTATCGTCTTTATTTTAAAACCAAGAGTAAGCCATTCAACATTTAGGTACGTTTATTACCCCGTGAGATATAATAATGATACAATCAAGCCACCAACCATAACCACGATAAGACTGATATGGCTGTAGTGGTAACAATGTTACCATAGTGTTACCATAGTGTTACCATAGCGATTAAGCTGAAATTATGTGTAGCATTAATAGTATAGATGGCTTTCAATATATCGTTTAGTGATTCGGGTTACCTATTATAGGGCTCGGGGCCAGACACGTTCTTTAAACAAATGTACTCAAGTGCTGCGTAGTATGAACTTTGTGTAAGGTAAATTACTACAATGTAAAAGAGTTTAAAACAAACATAATCTGGTTGTCTGGAAAAAATCGCTTTTAGCGATAAGACCACCCAAATTGTACCACTGTTGTTTTAATATTGTGTCTTTTGTTGCTGTATATATTATTATTTTTGTGTGTGTACAATAAAGAATATATCAATCAATCATAATTTTAATGGTGTGAAAATTACTCATAATTTCCACACTCCTACAGAAACTACCACTCAGCAACCACCTACCCATCTTTCCGCGATTCGATGAAAATTGCAAGATAGAGTGGGGATTCTATGGATTGTAAATGATCGCTTACCCGGCTCCAGCTGATGGGAATCAAGCGGCCTATCTAGCAGCATGTCTCCAAAAATATCCCGACAGTAGTTCGCTATCTTGGCCTGCTGCCGCGGGTTGCAGTGGTTCTCAAAACTCAGTATGACGGGAAAGTCTGAAGTCTTGAATGCGCTTTCCGCTATCGCTTCGAGCACCTCTCTAGCGCTGATCTCAGGTACAAAGGTGTAGCCGTGGACTATGACTGGTTCTTCTGTGCGGCCGTTCCAGAAGTCTAATTCCACGCATCTGTGGCAAGAACAAAAGATGGTTATTGAAGTTTTTCCGATACAATTACTGTGAGGTTGATTACTCAATACTATCAAAAATATCCGAAACTTTCTAGAGCAGATCCTTATTAAGAACTATGAGATAAAGATGAATATCTAGCTAAGAACATGTTTGTCGAAGGTAGAAACAAAATAAAATCTTTCATATCGGTCAGACCGTAGATAATAAACCTTTTTTCAAAAGTAACCTTAAGTAACATGACAGACAAGACAGCCCTAGCTTATTGGTGCCTAGTTTGACAGTATGAATCTAATATTGTCAATTTACGTCAGAGTGAACGAACCGTCTAGAGCACGCTCCAGTGACGTGAAAAATGCCTTTATTTGCCGCCAGAAGAAAACCTCTATATAGTGTTAAAAGTTGTTTTATAGAATATAGACGATTTAGACTACTGAAGATGGGCCTCCTCCAAAGATTTCCAATTTGCACAGTTATAAAACATATAGACCAAGTCCTGCGGCTTCCCAAATGTGAGTACATCTGGTGGGGAAACATCTTTATAATAACAGACATTAAATCTAACGTTAACTCTTACTATACGTAATAGCTATCGCAACTTAAGGGTAATAAAGTTGGGAGAACGGGTAATAAAATAAAATACTATATGTTATTGTATTAGTTTTACGATGCTTCCTTACTATAATGAAAACAAACATGATATGATATAATGATATTTTATTCTAAATCAAATCAAATCGACAACCTTATAATTTAAGATTAGAAATCGAAGAATAAAATGGGTGGCTCAAACGCGGTGCTAAAACGATAACGGTATCCCTCATATAGTTGATAAATACAGTGAACATTCGCGCATAAAAGTTTATTTTTCCTGCAAGAAGCAAAACGAATTATTTTTAATAAAATAATGACAGTTAGTTCAAAAGTTAGTGTCTATGGGCGGCGGTAATCGCTTACCATCAGGTGATCCGTCTGCTCGTTTGCCACCTCTGCCATAAAAAAAAAAAAAAAACTGGTCACCTCTTTACCAAAATCATCTTAATGCCCATGACGTGGTAATATGTATTATGAAAAATTTACGTTCGCATTACACATTTCTTCAAATATAACTCTCATACTATAATAGTTATCTAATAAAGAAAATATCAGCATTGTTTTATGTAAATATTTACAAATATTTTAATTTACACATGTTATTAAGAGTGCTGTGAACGAAACAGTCAAGTTATCTTGATTCAATTAATTATTTAAATCATTAAAGCCTCATCGACTAGATTTTGAGTATTAATCAAATTAAACCTTTAAAGTGGTTATTTTTATTTTATTAATTTGCTGATTAGTATCTCATACGACTACATAAGCTTAACCGCTTATATCTCTTGAGGATTTTCATGTTTTTTTGTGTATCATAACAAGAAGAAGGCTAATTTATTACATTCTTACCTTACCAGATATCCCTGTTTGTTTGAATGATAAATTGTCAACTGGCCATACAAAAATACTATAATTTTAATACTTGACAGCAAGATAAAAATAAACTATTAATATCATAATAATAAAATCGCAGCAAAACAAAGGCTCTGCAATCTCGTATTACCGCAACACAAATAAATATTTGTACTAAGAGCACGCAAAAACACAATAACCAAGAGCGGGTCCCCTGTACGTAACATCGAATGCTAAACATCGAAAACTAGTTTTTACGCGGTCGTTGCAAATATGGCTGCATCATGAGTGGTCTCATCGCAATTAAGAAGCTGGATACTAGAGAACAGTAAAATGAGGTTGGAGGGCACTGGGTCTGGTCTGGTGAGGTTTAAGGGCTTAGCGCTATATGATTTTGATTTATTGTAGACTGGTTTAATTAGATACTCTTTATTTTATGCAGAACAGATCTTAGGTTATAATATAACGTCTTAGCAAGATTCGAATTAAAAACCGTTCGATATCACGATCGTTCGACATCCGTCACAACGCAAGATACCCTGGTTGACCCTAAACAAATATATGCATGTTCGATACAAACGTTGGTTTGATCTTAATCGGAACTGGGATCAGGGACAGACAGAGCACAAGAGATTTCCCGTATCGTATTATTGGGTCCATTCATAAACATTAGAGGTTTGTTCCGTCAACATAATGTTACGTCTATTCGTGCTCATATTTTTTAACACAGGCAAAATTCTTTCAAACTTACGCATCATACCGATTGGTTTAATAATGAACAAAAAAAAAATTGTGAGGAAACCTACACATGAAAATGAAAATATTTTATTCGAAGTAGGTAGCAGTGTACACTTTTCGAACGTCATTCTTTTATCTACCTAATACGGGGTTCCTATCCTATCCTACCACTCGGAACTCGTATTTTGGGAATTGTTTTGGGAAGTGTTTGCGGAGTGAGAAGAAACGACGGGTTCTGAGAAGAACATCGGATTACTAAAAAAATTCTGAAGATCTTAATGTCCTACACGTGATCGCGTAACGCTTAGTGCGGTCCCCTAGCCGCCGTCTATATTTTGGGAATAGACGATTAATTGTGCCACATGATATCATTATCACCAGGCAAAAAACGTCCACTGCTGGACAAAGATTTCCTCTATGGATTTCCACACCGACCGGGCTAGGCTGCCCGCATCCAGTGTTTTGGCTTCTATTGAAAATGAAAGAAACTATTTTTGTCTACGCAGCAGAACCATCGTGGATGTAGTGTAAATATAGCCTGTAAAAATAAAACCATAACAGTCCTTGTGGTTTTGACGTAGTCGGGTAAAAAAATCACAATATCTTGTTGAGTAAACAAAATCTCTACTTTTAAAATACTTGAAACAATCAACAACCATTACATTTTCAGAATATAGTCACAAAAACTAAATATTACTTTAAATGGCATGAAAATGTGGTCTGCAAGTTTCTAGTGCCAATTTTCTGCTTATTCATTAACAGAAAAACGAAAATGTTGCCTGATCTTAACAAATGTAAATAGATGTTACACAAAACGCAGCAAATTATGAACGCATGAAGTATGCCTAATATTATAATTGCAAAATACATATCCTTGTGAGTTATATCCGTCAACGTATGTTGTGTAGTTAAAATATTATAATTAGGTTGACTTTTACCTGTAAACAGTTTAAGAAAACATTGACGTTATCTTCTAAGAAACCATGACATTATGTGTTTAAGGACTGTCACTGGACGGACATACTAACTAGATGTCAATAAGTAAACATATTCTCTAATAAGAAACCTGTATATACATACATACTATTGTACATAAAGCCTCATTGTATTAAAATATTAAATTCAAAACTTAAAACCTATCTCTTGGAATTAGAAAATCAAGAATTCACTAATGCTTATAATAATATTACATAAAATGCTTCATAGTATTAAATATATGTATATCTATATATGCATATATATTTTTAATTTATCTATAATGTATACTCATATTCATGTCCTATTCTGTAGAATTTCCTTCGATATACCTTACTTTATTTATTATATTTGACTAATAAGCATATTTTTTTTTTTATGGCAGAGGTGGCAAACGAGCAGACGGATCACCTGATGGTAAGCGATTACCGCCGCCCATAGACATCCGCAACACCAGAGGAGTCACAAGTGCGTTGCCGGCCTTTGATTTGGGAGTACGCTCTTTTCTTGAAGGTTTGAATGTCGTATCGGTCCGGAAATACCGCAGGCGACAATTCATTCCACAGTTTGGTTGTGCGAGGCAGAAAGTTTCTAGTGAAACGCACAGTTGTGGACTGCCAACCATCTATGTGATGGGGATGAATATGTTGTCGCGTAGAACGATGGCGGAAAGAGGCGGCAGGGATCAATCCGAACAATTCCTCGGAGCACTCCCCATTGTACATGCGATAGAGAATGCAGAGCGAGGCTACATCTCTACGCAGCGCCAGGGAGTCAAGCCGATCTGAAATATCCTGGCAGTCGACGATTCGAGTTGCCCTTCGTTGAATGCGGTCCAGAGGGAAAAGCTGGTACTGGGGTGACCCTGCCCAGAGATGAGAACAGTATTCCATATGAGGCTGAACCTGCGCCTTATAAAGTTGCATGCGCCGCAGTGAAATACCGTCTCGATCTATTGAGCACACCAAGCTTCTTCGAGGGTAATTTAGCCTTACCCTCTGGCCACGATGGCCACGGAACTGGACTTCACTCGATATGTCGACACCAAGAATTCCGATACTAGCTGAGGCATTTAGGGGAGTGTCCTCAAAACGAGGTGATACGACAAATGGCATTTTCTTGGCAGTGAACGCGCAAACTTGTGTCTTAGTGGGGTTAAATTGGACCAAATTAAGTCGACCCCATTCTGAGACTTTCTTTAAAGAGGCCTCAATTTCCGACACAAGTTTGTTTCGGCTCTCGATGACGTTTTCCCGAGAAATGTTGGCACGGCCGGTATAGAAGGCATCACCTGTGCTGTCATCCGCATAACAATGAGTGCTGCTGATTTGCAGCATATCATTGATATGCAGAAGGAACAATGTAGGCGAAAGCACACAGCCTTGAGGGACACCAGCATTCACAGACATAGAATCTGAGCATGCACCGTCGACTACGACCTTTATGCTTCTGTCTGCAAGAAAACTAGTGACCCATTTGCATAATTCCTCGGGAAGCCCATAAGAAGGAAGCTTTGCAAGAAGTGCTTTGTGCCAGACCCGATCGAAGGCCTTCGCTATGTCCAAACTAACAGCCAAAGCTTCCCCCTTAGTCTCGATCGCCTGTGCCCAACGATGTGTCAGGTAGACAAGAAGATCACCAGCGGACCGGCCCTTACGGAAACCGTACTGTCGGTCACTAAGCAGCTGGCGGTCCTCTAGGTACCGAAGGAGCTGGCTGTTGATAATGGACTCCATTATCTTTGAGAATAAGGAGGTTATGGCTATCGGCCGGTAGTTGGACGGATTTGAGCGGTCACCTTTTTTAGGGATCGGGTGCACCAAAGCTGTCTTCCATGACTTCGGGACTACGCCAGTGGAGTATGAGAGCCGAAAAAGGCGCGTTAAAACTGGAGCCAACTCTGGAGCACACACCTTCAACACGATAGGAGGGATTCCGTCGGGCCCACTCGACTTATGAATGTCGAGGGAAAAAAGTGCTTTACGCACTGAGCGTTGGTGGAGCTGTATGCCGGATATCCCGCATACAGCTCGTGCACCGCGGTATGGTCGGCGGCTCGTTTCCCCCATCATCCAACGTTGAGTTGGACGCAAAGAGTTTGCCTAGAAGATCCGCTTTCTCCTTTGCGTCGTGGGCCAATGAATCATTTCCCATGTGCAGTGGTGGAAATGATGGCGTGCAGAAATTCCCCTGGACAGCTTTGGCCAGAGACCAGAACGCACGAGTTCCCGAAGGAAGACGCTCTAGTCTCTCGCCAATTCTGCCTATGTGCGCTGACATTGCCCTGGCAATGTCTCTTTTGAAGGACCTGGAGGCAAAGTTAAACTCCTTTTTTAATACGCTGGTCTTTTCATCCCGTACCTTCGCCGCATTTTCCCAGGCTTGATAACATTCCTGCTTTCGGCGAGAAGCCTTTTTGCAGGACCGACCAAACCAAGGCTGGGATTTGCCGCCAATGGGGGCCACTGAGGATGGGATAAAAAGCTCCATACCCTGCAGCACCACATCAGCGACAGAATCGGCAGCGAAGTTGGGATCATCCGGCGTGAAGCAAACCTGCCCCCAAGGGTAGGACGCAAAGAAAGACCGCATCCCATCCCAATCTGCTGACTTGTAATGCCACACACGACGGCGACAGGCGACTCGCGGTCGCGGCGGGCACGTGAGTGGCACC
The DNA here is from genome assembly GCA_958295455.1 of Coleophora deauratella. Taxonomy (NCBI): domain Eukaryota; kingdom Metazoa; phylum Arthropoda; class Insecta; order Lepidoptera; family Coleophoridae; genus Coleophora; species Coleophora deauratella. The sequence continues at coordinate 14,369,522 of OY282396.1, read as the reverse complement.
GTACTCCGGATAAGGCAGTGATCCGAAGAGCCGAGTGAGGCGTCAACGGATACTTGGTAGCCGTCCGGATGAGAAGTCAGCAGAAGGTCCAACAGTGAAGGTTCATGGTTCTCCACATTATTGCTGCACCTTATTGCACAACTTATTGCTGCACCGATCGTTCTACTGAGCTCAAATTAAATGATTTCCGGAAAATGTTCTGTAGTGAACCCTGCCACAGGCCCCGGTCTTTTAGGGACACTACTGTGTTTCACCATGACACCAACAAAGTCGATTGTAGTACCTACTTGGATCTGTGTAATAAGTTAAGTTTAACTACTATGTTACTTTTCTGTTTAAAGTTAAGTTAAACTACAATGTTCCTTAATATATTTTTAAGAGGTGATAGTTTAAGTACAAAAATTTGTGAACTTAAATAAATAAATAAATAAAAATTATGGAAGCCTATCTTACTTTACATGCGTCCAAACATTTATTGTCAATACATTTTTGTCGTCGATAATCAAAAATAATACCTAAACTTGCACTAAAAGCACAAACCAAGAAAAATCAAGCCACTAGCAAACAACTGCATAACAAATACAACAGATATAACAGATACCACACATTTAGACAAAGACAAATTTACACAACGTATTGGTCGCAAAACGTTCCATTCCCGAAACAACCCATTCGCAAAACGCCAACCGTCTCTGCATTCTAGTCACTTCAAAGCAAATAAACAGGCTTGAGCCTTCCTTGAGAGAGTCTTTGAGACTTACCTGCATCCAGCCAGCAAGCTCTGCCTATAGATCTCGACGCTGGACTTGCCGGTGATCTGATGTCCCGTCAGGTACGTATTATGGGAGCTGTTGATGAAGTAGTGGGCCATTGGTTGTTCCATATCGTCGCAGAGATCTAGCTTGCTCGGCGCCACAATCGGATTATCTTCCGACATTAGGAACCTGAAAATGAAGGCGTGATTAGTTTTCCTATATAAACAGGGTGTAACGGAAAGGTGTGATAATACTTCAAGGTTGGCTTTTACTCATCAAACTGAACAACTTTTGTTCTACAACTTTGTTGAAATCGCAAAGAAATTTTCGGACTTTTCATACAAACTTGATTCGCCAGCTGATCGATTTGTATGAAAAGTCCAAAAAAAATTTTGCGATTTGAACAAAGTTGTTCAGTTTGATGGGTAAAAGCCAACCTTGAAGTATTATCACACCTTTCTGTTACACCCTGTATATTTTTTAAATCGTAACAACAGCCCCCTGACGTTCCATAAAAGACATAGTCACTGAACCTCTTTGTTGCAGGCGACCATACATTGGCCGGAAGAGCTGGGTGTTTCTTCTTTATGTGTAGTAAAAGTTATTCTTTGGTAATGCATTTTCGAATGATACAAGTTGATATTTCAGTCTAAGCCATGTACGATACTAAGTAAATGTACTAAAAAGTAAGATTTTGAGCCTACCTACACATACTCAGGAAGAAGAGTGGATAGATTACGTTATTTATAGTCATTTATAGTCATTTATGGTCATTTATTCACCAAAACAATAGAGTACATTGCTTAGAGGCAAGTCAATTTTACAAAATCCAATAATTAAAAGTTTAAAAATTTATGTAAAAATATCAATATAACATCATAAATAATAATTCTATATAAAATATAAGTACTTTTTAACTATTTTGTTTGAGAAAATGAGCATCAGTTATATGTTCAGTCATGAACTCATTTATGGAATAAAATGCATGGTTTTGGAAATATTCTTTTAATTTCACTTTAAATTCTAATTTAGGAAGATCTGTTAATGATTTTGTAAGTTTATTGTACATCATAATTTTAATGGTATTCCTTGTTTGACTTGATTGATTTACACATGTAGTCGTTCAATATTCAGTATCTCTATAAGTGCATCTTATATTCTCCCATCTGCGTACCACAGAAACGGTTACTTACTTACTTAAGTCAGAGCTGGACGTTTTATTAAACGTCATTAGCAACTTCACTAGTTGATTTGATACCACTGACCTATCCATTACGTTACTGGAACAGCTCAATATTTACCTGAGGAACCCGTCGAAGGTGAGCTGCGACCGCTGCTGGTGGTACTTGTTGTGTTCGTACGCCCTGATGAGATCCTTGGCGCGGGGTAAGTCCGCATACGGGTGCAGGATCTCGTTGAGCCTCGGGTCGCGTTGGACATCATTCAGGAAGTCTACCAGCTGCGTCGCTGTGAGATACGGCTTCCCATCCGTGCTAGGAGAATAAGAGGATTGATTACTTCTACTGTACTACACTGAGATAATAATCATCTGGTCCCAAACTAAGTTTCTTTGAGCTATGGGAAACAGAGATTGATACACATTACACATGCTTAAATACATACATAGATTTTATCACCCATACACAGAAAAAAAAACGATCTGCTTATCACACAAATAATCGTCCTGCGTGGGAATCGAACTAGCAACTTGCGACCTTCGGATTAGCAGTAGTCAGATAGTTATACAGTTATTAGAAATCAAGATCTTTCGAAATTGATCACGGAGACAACCAAAGGGAATATACTGCACTTGAAACGTAAATCCTGTTTTGCAAGTAATTTACTGAAACAGAAAGTGATCGAACTAACAGAACAGAACCAGAAGCTAAAAGTTGTGTACTACATTTTTAGTCTGAAAGATATTTGAACGATCAGAAATACTTTTTATTTTGAGTTTAAAATATCAAAAAGCTATCCGTAGTCAATGTAATTTTAAACAAATTTATAGCATCCTGTCTGTATTGATGTGTAAAAAACAATAAAGAAATGAACTAACTACGTACTCATATATAGCAAACGGAGTTACGACCCCTCCTATAGCCCCGCAGGGACATTTCAAAAATAACTTTGCCAAATGGTCCCAATATGTGCAATCATTCATCGTTTCACGGAGTTATTTATAGCATTGTATTGTAAACAAGGTGAGACAGTTCATCTGATATGCATTGCATTATTCAGAATATCCGTATTTTTTTTTAAACCGACTGTACTGTACTTCTTTATGTGACTTACTTTTCAACGTCACTTTTGTTCTTTGAACTTGCAAAAAACCTTGATCTAACTCATATATTATTATTAATCTTGACATTATCAAGAAGAGGAAGAATTTCATTATACATAGCTGACACCTAACCAATATCTTTTTTTACCAATTTCGCGATGCGATGTTATCATTAGGACTTCTTTCTGCCAGATTTCTCAGAATTCCTCAACAGAAAATTTGTACTTCGAACAGGATTTGAACCAGCGAATTTCTTCTTCTTCTATCTAGCGTTATATCGGTTAAAGCAAGGGTACGCTTTCTAAATTAATCTACTCCACTTTCCCCGATCTTCAACATCCTCCTCAGTGAGGTCATTTGCGCTTATGTCTGCTCTCACTACGTCAAGCCAATGCTTCCTGGCCCAGCGACTTTAACACTTTAATATTTCCAAAGTTCCTCTAGTTAAAATAATGAAAAGATATAGCCTAAAATACTCACAGGCCATTGAAGATGGTCTGCACCTCATTTCGCTGCGTGAGGCTCTTGTAGAACGCGAAGAAATCTTCAAATTGGAACTTGGATTGAGCGATGGTATCGTTTTTGCCGGTTGGCAGTCCCGACTCGCTTAGTGCCTTTTCTACCCGTTTCTTGTCTTCTTTGTTTTGGGCGAACTGACGGACTATGCTGTAGGACAAAACATTATGTATTAGGCGTTTATCAAAGTAAGTGCAAGGCATAACTTTTTGAATATTTGAAGAATAATAAAAATCCATCCAAATCTCAAAGGATACGTAGTCGGTCCCATAATGAATTGGCCTAACTATGAAATAAAAAAGAAAATTAAATGCAATCATTTTTATTTTTCAATATAGTCTCCATCAATACTGACACACTTCTGACATCGGTGAAATAACATTTCTAATCCTTTATAAAAATAATCGCAATCTTTGTCTTCAAAATGACTGAAGACGGCCGCCTGCAACTCTTCATCGCTGGAAAATTTTCTTCCCCTTAAGTCCCGCTTTAAATTTGGGAATAAGTAATAGTCGGACGGAGCCATGTCTGGACTATAAGGTGGATGGTCCAGCTCCGTGAACCCGCATTGACGCACTGCATCCTTCGAAACACCGGCGGTGTGCACGGGGGCGTTGTCGTGAAGCAACAGGACGCCTTTACTCAGTTTGCCTCTGCGCTTCTCCTTTATAATATCTCGCAGTTTATATATTAATGAAGCATAATATTCGCCGTTTACGACTGTATTGCGCTCTTTAAAATCAACCATCAAAATACCTTGAAAATCCCAAAAGATTGTGCACATGATTTTTTTGGTAGATTGTTGCACCTTTGCCTTTCTAGGCGGCTTTTCACCCTTATAACGCCATTCCATTGACTCGCGCTTGCTTTCTGGATCATAATATAACACCATAGTTTCATCACCAGTCACTAGTCTCTCGATCACGTTCTTTGGGTTTTCTCCACAAAGATCTAAAAACTCGGCAGCACAGCGAACTCGCTCCCGTCTCTGCACAGCTGACAGAAGTTTCGGGACCCATCTTGCACTGACTTTTTTCATATGAAGATGTTCATCGATTGCACGATGGACGGTACTTTTAGAGAGCCCAAGTCTAGCTGCAATTTCTCTAATCTTCACACGGCGGTCACTCAAAACCTCTTCTTCGATTTGAGCAATAGTATCGGGAGTGAGCACTTCTACCGGTCGACCGTCATGGCCGATATCTTCGACGGTTTCTCGCCCGAGGCGAAACTCTTTCACCCAATTTTTTACTGTGCTATAAGAGGGAGAACACTCCTTATACACACCATCTAATCGTTCTTTAATTTGGGCGGGGGATAAGCCTTCTTTAAATAGAAACTTTATGACGCTTCGATACTCGGTTTTCGACATTTTGAAAAAATACGCGACACTTGTTGTTCAAACAAACTGCTAAACTGAACTACGCTCGTCAAGTCCCTGCGTGTTCGTTTATAAAGTGTCTGAGAACCGTACTATTCAATGCAACATAACATGTATCGAAATGTCGCGTAGAACTATATCAGGCCAATTCATTATGGGACCGACTACGTACATCCCACATGGTCATTTGGTTCAAATCTGGACTATCTTGCTCTATGGATACCTGTTACTAATATACATACACACGTTTAAATACATACAAAATTTCGATATTGAACACGCAGACAAAGAGCATACAAAACTGTAAGTCACATGAAACTATGCCTTGGATGGAAATCAAACTTCACGACCTTAAGACTAACGACTAACGATCTTTCTTCTTATAGAGTGGCAACGTGCCTTTATAATAAATATTAAGTGTTTTTTTTTACTACTTTTTAAGTTTATTTGCTTACTATCTTGTGCTATCTTCTGTAATGTTGCTGAATAAACTTATCTTTCTTTCTTTCACAATTTAACCGTGCTATCACAAGGGATAGACGCCGGTGACCTGGAGTTGCACTTAGCATCACCCGTCGTCGTCACGTTTAGGGCATTAGGATTTACACCTATGGACGTGTGCAACGCGACATTCATACACATCTAGTACTCAGATGGCTAAGGCTACCTCACATGTTTAGTAAGTAATACAATTTTCTACTTTTATTTTGCCGAAAGTAAATGTTGACTATGTCTAACCGCGTCTTATTTGTAAAGGCTACTGCAAGCTTTTATGCTTTAAATGTCTTAATTTTACTTTAAATGAGTACCCTTATTGCCAAAAGGAAAATTAAGTTAAATATTACCAATCTACTCGTCTTCAAAATTTCAATTTTGTTATCTCAAAATCTGATACAAATAACTGTTTTGTTGCACTAGGGTTACAATATGTTAGACTGTAAAAGGAATATTTCTCCTTCAGTAAGTAAATCTTTTCATTGGAAACCAAAGAACTATGTCAGTTATTCTCAAGAGCTCGCTTATATTGTTCGTACAAAGAGGAATGCACATGTATGTCACGGCGCGTATGAATATCGAACATTACACAAACAGAATGGACAAACAGATGGAAGGAACTGATTTGAAATACACTTTTCTAACACATATAATATAAGAGCTTAAGATATATTTAAATAAAAAAAAAATACTTTCATCAGTAACAGGTTTACTCTTGGACCACCAGCCAAAACTGAACTATATTATCTACTCGTGGAACTGAACAATACTTATTAAGGACCCATGATCATTTTTAAATAAAATGTTGTATCTTGGATAACGTTATTAAGTTTTACAAGTAGAAAAAAGTACCATCTGTCCCTCCCTTACAAGCGAAGGCTACCACGGCAAACTTTGCAGTACCACCGTCTACCCCTCTGCATCACGGTCAATTTGGCAGAGCCATCACTATCGCTTCCCAATTTTTTCTTGCTGGAACCCTAATTGATCCAGCATTTTTTGGCGGAACCCTACCTAGCCAAAGGGAATATTCATCTTTAAGTCCCATCCAAAACTCATTCAAGTTTCAAATTTTAATTTAATGATTGTAATTTTCGTGCGCGCTGTTTGTACCGTATGGGCGAAAGAGTAAGAATACTATATGTGTTGCAGAGATCGGTACCGAAATAAACTGGCCGATGAAAGGCAGCGTATTTCCTATGTGGCTACGATAATGAGGCCTAACGCTCGGAACCCTTGTGACCCTCCCACGGAACCCTAAGGTTCCGCGGAACACCTTTTGGGAACCGCTGGCTTAGAAGCTTAGGACATCATGGTAAATTCTGCAGAACCACCGGATATCAATTTTACAAAGCAACCATTTCTCCTTTAGTACGCTAAGGAAGGAAATAACACTAAATTCTGCTGAGCCATCGTGTATCCTTTGATTAGTTAAGGAAAACCATGTATGGTCAGATTAGTTAGTTAATTCTTGAGTCGAATAGATAATATCCTTTATTGGCATCTTTATTTTTGGAGTAGGAAGACCGGATGCTTTAACTAAAAAGTAAAATAACATCCATCAGCGTCGGATCTCATGCAATAAGCCCAGAAGAGGAATCAGGAAAAGTTGTAGGCTACAGTGACCCAACACTTCTAAAACCAACGGTTCCGAAGGCCACACGAATTCAGAACATAGCCTTAAAACCAGTAAAACTTTCTATAAAAAGGTTAGAGCGAAACAGGTGTAATTCATGATTAGACAAATAGGCTAATAACATGTAATAACTCATTGGATACTTAGTTCTAATTGAGATATTAACCTTCATTACAAACAAAGCTCTAAAATAAATTATACTTATTTAGCTGTTATGCACAGAATTTTATGATCGTGCCTTAAATTACTAGTATGTTGAAAGGAGAATGGGTATTTTTGTATGGGCACCGTACCCAATGCACTTTAGCATTATGAAGTTGTTGGTTTTTGTTGCCCTCATGGAGTTGTTAATTTTATCCTAAGACAGCATGCCTGAATTCACTTGGAAAAAAAAATGTTTGTTAAAAAATTGATTTTCATAATAATTAAATATTTTTCCAGGAATTTACCATAAACGAGGTTGGCATATCCTTTTTTCTCCAAGTGAATTTAAACAAGCGTTCTTAGGATAAATAAAACTACTCCACAAGGGCAAGGGCAACTACCGACATGGCTCATAATGCTACAAAAGTTGGGTACGCTTTTACCGATTGTCCTTTGTTAAATTTTTCATATACATATACTATTTTAAAAGGGTTCCATTCAACACTATAGCCGTCAACTGCAATGTAAATTAAGTGATCTAATGATGTGCAGGTCTTCATTTCAATCTCTACGAATCTATATGTAATTGCGGTGTTTCGCGGGAGGCCCATGTTTACCCCCTAGATACTACTTTAGTTAATCAAAGCACATCAAACAAACGCACATTGACAAAATAAACAGCAAATATTAACCACAGACCAACAAAGCCAAAGCAGACAGCCTTCGCGCGTTATGTCATATTGTTGGCAAAACGCGCGGTTGGCATTAGGAAAATACAATTCTCACTGCGAAAAAATATAAGATTCCATGACAATTTCTTTTTTTCAAGCTTCTATATCTTAAACGATACTGTTTGCCTGTCTGGCTGTCGGATTATTTCTGTAAAATATATACATTAAGTATAAAGCAAGGATTGAAAAAAAAAAAAGAAAAATGTTTATTCTTTTCAACCGACTTCAAAAAAAGGAGGAGGTTCTCAATTCGTCGGAATCTTTTTTTTTTTTTTTATATGTATGTTCACCGATTACTCGAAGACGCCTGAACCGATTTCGAAAATTCTTTTTTTGTTTGAAAGGGTATACTTCACAGGTGGTCCCATATAAATTTTATCGAAATCGATTCAGCGGTTTTTGAGAAAATCAACCAAAACATAGTAAAATTGGAGTTGTTGCGATTGAAGTCGGTTGTTTTTAACGTATTCAGCGTGGTCAATTATTAAACTTAATATCTATTAAAGTTGGGGTCGGTGTCTCCTTTTAAGCTTTTACAGCCTATGTCAGGAGGCACCGCTCTTCCTTAATATGTAAGTTGATTAAAAGGATTAAAATAAAAATAAAATATTTTAGTAAAGAACAAAACACCGTAGCAATATTAAATGTTTTTAATGAAAAATACACACCGCAAATATTAAAAAAAAAAGTTTAGCATCACCACAAATATTTTTCTAACGACATTTAAACGAGTCAAAAGCTAATAAAATCCCATGGGTCCCGTTTTATCGCCACAGTTAGCAACACTGAAAACATTTCAGACGACATAAAAAGTATCGGGAACTAATTAGTTGTTTTTATCGATATAGAATAGTATCGATATCAACACTTTAAACGCCGCACTAACGAACAGCAATACCCGTTTTTTAATTTGGATAATGAATCAGACAACATGATTAACTTCTTAATTATACTGTTTGTAATTTTATTTTAATATTTGCACTGAAAACTGTATAAATTTGTAAAAGGCAGCAATGAAATGAAAGCGAATGCAAACAATCAAGCTCAAATTCATTAGCTTAATGAAATAGCATATCTGATAAAGCGCAATTCGATTCCATAATGAAATATTACAACTTTTGATGCAATTCAAACTCTATCGCATTCTATCTTTTGAAATGAACATTTCAAATCCAATTAACTTTGTGATTTGCGACAGCACAAAATGAAAAGGGAGGAAAGAGCGAGACATTTATTATATGTATGTCTTTGGATATCCAGTCAATATCTTCCATTAGCACTCAAGTGAAATTTAAACTACCTATAAACTGTGGCTATTTGATATGCGAAAAGGCACATGACATGACCTTTGGTTTACCCTATACGTGAATATTTAGTAGCCTTTCAACAGATCCGGTAAAGTCAAAATGACCTTTACTTGTGACCACGTTTACGTAGGAAACGGAACGTATTCTATTAGTACCGCCTACTCGTAAGTGCACTTCAATTTAGAAGCTTCATCATGGATTTAGCTCTCAACAAGGCATGCAATCAGATTTCTAGCACCAGTTTAATCTAACTACAGCTACATACAGGGCAGGCGGTATGTTGATGTAGACGCGGCCTATGGTACTTGTACCATGTTGTCTGTGGAGAGGATACTTCGACTGTACAGGTCTTGTACCAATTTATTCAGTCACTATCCGCAAAATTGACTGAATCGCCTGTTATAGATGTAAATGGCAAATGACGGTGGTTCTGTTCGTGTGGAAACTTACTACAAAGAAGATCCGTATGGCATGGCCAATGCATATTCCATTTTAATACATGCATAAATAGCATTGCGCTAAAACTGAATATATATTATTTTATTCATTGTTCGAAACTACATAATATCATTTGTATTTATGTATCACATATAAATCTACATTAATGATCACAATTATATGAATATTTACGACCTTTTAATGCTAGAAGCGTGTCAGTGCAAAATATCAGTCGTTGCGTTTTATCACAGAATAAAACACAACAAACGTTTCTGTTCAAAATAGGTCCGGAAACAGGAGTATCACTTCTCTATTCAAATTGTTTTTTCGTTCCAAGCGCTCAGTATGCAACGTACCTAACTAACCAGAGACAAATCGTGTTACCTCTGCTAGCCGCCAGCCTCACAGTCAATTCACAACAACCATACAAAAAAAGCTGCAAATACTGGAAACTAAAAAGCGGCAGGAAAACTACGAAACCAATTCGTTATTTTTATTTGCGGTATACCTACTTCACAACTAACCAGATGAAAATCCAATTACTCAGGCAACTGTCGCGTCGTTGCCGCCGCAGCGTTGTTGTCAACCGCATGAAATTCAAAAGCCCGTACTTCACGTAGAACGTTCTATCGGTAAATGCCGACAATACTTTCAAGAAACACTCCAAGCGGTATCAGCGCAGAATAAAACTTTCTGGGCTTGGAATATTTTAGTATAAAGGCTAGGCCAGCCTTACTACTGTCTGCCACTATATTTTTTTGCAAAATAGCGGCCACCATGAAACTTGCATGAATCGATAGCTGGTAGTAATAAAAACAAAAATTGTAAAGACAGAAACTTCCTAAAGTGTCACGTTTACGAGATATAAGTTGATCTGCCCACTGATGGCTCCACCAGTATAACTTTGATAGGGTTTATCTCGGAAAAGTGACACTTTAGGAAGATTCTGTCTATACATTTTTTGTTTTAATTACTGCCAGCTATCGATTCATGCAAGTTTCATGGTGGCCGCTATTTTGCAAAAAAAAAATGGCGAACAGTAGGTAGGCCAAAATATTCAAAGCCCTTTCGATTATTCGTCAGTTCTTCAAATTACGTTATAAATACGCCTTTTTTCTCACACGTCAGATAAGACAGTCTAAGAGAAATAAAATTAGATCATCGCGGATCCATCGCCTAGTGTGCGTTGGTCCTAAACCAATTTAATCACTCAACGCTGCCGTCGACCGCAGAGCAATGCAACGGTTGTATTTCAGATTCATGCCATTTGCTCGCTTTGATAGGCGATGAATATGGATATGGTTAACCAATCCAGGCTGCTTTTATCCGTATGACATGACTTCATGTCCTGATGAGACGGTATCGTGGCTATATCCTATATCACATAAAACACAATTGGAGAGCACACCCTACCCAACCCTTCTACTATTACTAAGTAACTTCCAAGGTTCCGTCGAGGCTTCGAATTAGAAATGGACGCACGCCTTTATGATTCACTAATTTGACTCCACCTTTGTATGAAGGCAAATCGTTTCAAATTATGCCTACTGTATATTTTTCTTTACAGTCAGTTTCAAATTGAAAAGACATTTAGAAACCAACCATTCTTCAGAAATGTTGCATTTCCGCAAAATAGTCAACGTTTGAGAAGGCGAAATGACAAAAATTTTACGAACGGAAACGAGCTTTCAGATTTTGCTTGTGCGACTACATTTAAATTTATAGTTGGCATAGCAGGAGCTCCTTATGCCACACAGTCAAGACCGCTTATTTGCTTCGCATTTAAAAAATACGTTCTTTTGCGTTTTTAAAAAATTCGCTAGCCACAGACTGAGATTATAAAAAAAAATTGGTTCTGTCTGTCGCATTTTAAGTTAGGCTAATTTTAAGATCAAAATATGACTAAATATGAATAAAATCGATTTTTTACAACGACGGGGACTTCTAATATCAATTTCAGATGGCGTGAGTAGGTACAACAAAAATAAATTAGAAATGTGTTACTGAAACTGCAGAAAAAGGGGCCATTGTTCACAATTTTAAATATTTTAGGAAAAAAATTGTTCCTGACATTTGATAAAAAATTACTCAAATGATATAACCGGATTACAATACCGGATTACATACCGAATTAATTTTTTTTTTAATATTTTCCTTTATTCATATATTTCTCTTGAAATACAAAAGATCTTAGTCTACGGTCACCTTCACACTTACAAAACAAATTATCAAGCAAGAAACCTGTCAAATTCAAACTCGATTCTAATTTGAACCAAGAAAATTAGTAAACAAAACGCACCGTAAGGCATATTAACCAAACTCTTTTCTCACTTACTTCTTAACGAGGATTTTCCCGGACTTGTCTGCCTTCAGCGTGAGTCTGGTGTGGAGTTTCTCCAGGAACTTGATAGTTGGGTTGTTAAACTGGTTCAGGTTGAATGCCAAGGAGAAGAGCTCGTCCGTCCACATCTGAGGAAGAAACCTTCAATAAGAACAAGCCTAGTTTTACCCTTGGACAACATTATGAGAGTTTTAAAAGACATATTAGATTCAAAAATGTTCAAAACACCGCGAATGCGCCAAAATTGTTTTCTTCTTCTTCACATACTGGGCTAAATATCTTTATATTTATTATATCATAGTTACTAATAACACAAAAAGAAGAAGAAAATTGAGCTATTCCCTAGTTAGTCAGATAATATCATTACCGTCTGCCCCAGACGGTAATGATATTTAATTAAACCTAAAATAGAAAATTTCGTTTGAGCGACGAAAATAAAAGCACAACTGAGAAATTATGTCATTAGCAAAAATAAAAGAGTAGTTTTTGTAGTCAAGAAACCGAAAAAATTTTTACGTATGCTGAAATTACTAACAAATGTTTGAACTTCTAACACAAGGTTGATCAGCGATCAATCAATTGTATGAAAAAGTTATATTTTTTCTGCGATTTCAGCGAAGTTGTTCGTTTTGTCACTTTAAAGTACTGTTGCACCCAGAGTTAGAGTGGTACCATTAAACACTGTAACTAGAACATTATATTTTTTGATGGCCAATGTATAGTAGGAGGCAAAGCCACGACGAAACTCTGTGTGATTTCTTCCTTTATCGTTTTAATAATGGTTTCACATTATTACACCCACCCACATTAATCATGTAAAACACAATATCTGAACACGCTACTTGCCCATTTCGCAGACCCACAAGCAGAATTTATAATATGCTCGCTCTTCGCGGAATTTTGTAATATCTAAGACTCCTTAGCGAGATCCTTCATAAATTCTCAAGATTCTAAGATTTAAAGCTAAGGATTCATTCATTAATATAATTAAGATCGAAAAACATCGTTAATGGTGTAAACAATTAGTTCTATATTGTACGAAGTCGCTTATCGCACTTTGGGAATAAATGTTAGGTTTTGTATGCAATTTATATTGTTGATGAATTTCATTTTCGAGCCTAAGCTGCGATCTCTGACTCACTCTGACAATTTGGATACATATCCATCCAGAATCCTTTAAGTCAGTTTAAGGGAACTATCTCCAACCAAAGAACAGAATAACTTCGAATACTTTTCTAGTTGACTTCCACAAAGCTACCGATGCAATCCGAAACTGATATAATATTCTTATTGCATTTGAACCCTTGACTATCTGACATCACAGGAAAATCAATATGGCGGGCACATAGACAACATGTGATGAAATCGTCGCAATTAAAAAGGTTTTATCTAGTTTAGAGCTTTCAACTCGATTACTTTTCAGTCCTACTACATCTAGATACGTTTGATGCCCTACATACGGAAGTAGAAGCAGGCGACTCATCTAACCCGTTATGTGGCAGTCAGATATAAACGCGGGAACATGGTGGCAGCTTGGCCTGATTGCCGCGTTTATTTCAGTGCGCAGTACCCGTCACCCTTTACTAGATTAGTGCTAAACATGCACGAATGTAGCAACTAGATATCTCTGTTATGTCTGACATCACAAGAAACTAGGCAAATGGAGACGTTAAGTTAGATTATTTCACTTTCAGGTCTAGCGACGCTACGGGTCAGTTGTAAGTTTTAAAAAAACTTTAGAAAGTTGTCAATACTAACAAGGAGAGTGCCAAACTTGGGAATCACAGATTCTGCTGTTATATATGTTGTAGGGTAGTCTCAATCAGTTATTGAGGGGTCAATAACTAGTTAAAATGGTAAGACGCACTTCGCTTTCATTTTCGAGAAAATGAATTTAAAGAAAAATTTTTTTTCCAAATTTATTTATTTAATCACAGATTCCGCTGATTTTTTTTTAGGGTAGTCTCTCCTCAATAACTAGGTAAAATGGTAAGATGCACTTCGCTTTCATTTTCGGGAAAATGATTTTATATTTTTTTCCAAATTTATTTATTAATTTTTATTTAGTTATTTGTTATTTTAATCAATAAATATTTCAAATGGTGAAGTTATTTAAAAGTATTAAATTTATTATATGTCTGATATGTTTAAATTTATTTTTCCAATTTTAATGGATTTTTATTATTTTATTTTATTGTTAACAATAAAAAAAATGAGACTTTAAATTCATTATCTCGAAAATGAAAGTGAAGTGCGTCTTACCATTTTACCTCGTTATTGAGGGGATACATACCCTACAAAATATAGAAAAATCATCGGAATCTGTGATTCCCAAGTTTGGCACTCTCCTTGTAAGTATACTAAGTTGCGATTATCTGACATCATAAAGAACGGTTTATCTCGACTACAGAAAAGTTGAGGAATATTTTTTTGTTGTTAAGGATTCCATCTTGTTCTTTCATTACTTTCCTTCGTTTATTAAATTAGCTTATTTGGACCTTTCTTTGTAAGAAAATGTACTGAGAATTTGGCGAGTGAATTTTTTGTTGCTAACAATAAGCGTATTTAAACATTTCCCGATAATATTTGATAACTTTTACACTAAAACTTATCGTATACGAGTCTTTAGGCTGTTCTAGTCGACAACTGAACAAGTTTATTGAAAAGCCCGCCATTGTAAAGCGGCTAATAACGTCTGTCTGTACACTGGCCCGTTAGCAGCTTTGTTTCTGACACTTGGGGTAGATATGGACCATCGGATAACGTCAACTCCACAGATCTAATAAGCGTACAAGAAGGTTTATAGCTCAGATTTTATTCCCAGATTTAAATAGAATTCACTTTATTCATATAAGAGTCGTCTTTATTGCCTCTACCATATTTAACTAAAAACGCAACTGCCTAGTTAAAAAAAGTATATCTATGACATGACATTTGCAAGGTTAACATGAATTTAAAATCTATCAAACCGCTGAGGCTTCATGTCTAATCAAGCAACCAGAGATACATACACCCCTTAACACTGCTCTCCTTATGGGGCGATCGGATATCGAAAAACCAAGTTACAATAATTTAAACATGCACAAAGCGAGCGTTTTGGTCATTATTTCTAACAAATATATTTTAAGGGCGAGAAGGACTGAAAAGATAGCGTCTTGGTATTTGGATCGGGAGGGTCAAAAGGAATACCAGGCAAAGGGAAAATAAAATTGACGCGGATATCGGTATTTAAATAATAATGGGGTTGTTCGTCGAAGTTTTGCATCTTTTTGCCAGACTGTTCACCGGATGGTAATCTTTTTAGAGATGTAATATATATGACACACTTCGTTGCTACCGATTCGACTGTATCCAAAATGGATTGATAGAATTTGGAGTACGACGCCATGTGTACTATGATTAATATTTTTTTAAAGACTTCCAGTATAGTCTAACGACTAGTATTTAGCGACATCGAAAACGCTTTATTCCTTAAATATATGCAAACGCATATCACGGGGCGGTCAAATACAATTCGTGTGCCACTCAGTACTGAAATGCGCGCGTGGTACAACTACTTACTGAGAAACGGCGGAAGCGTGGGGATAGGGGGGGTCGTTCGGATTATAGAGAGATTCGGATTAAAGGAGCCCTGCTGTAGTTAGATTCGCATTGATAGCTGAACGACATAGGACGCATTTTAAGCATATACGCAGGTTTTAATTTTGCTAACTTTGATGTTAACACAAGGACATAGTGGAAAAAAAATGGCAGAAGAAGTTACAAGTAAATTTTCTCGTCGTTGTAGCGTAGTACAACCGGTAAGACAATTTAGGACGAAAAAAGGAAATTTAATTCAAATGATGTTCGCAGTATAATTTGCTCTTAGATCTAAATAGACTTATGATCCTCCTGTGGATTGCAAGCTAACAGCATCCCGCCATATTTTCCTCACAGCACCGCAAGAAACTTACTTAACGTTAAAGTACTTTATGAGTTTCCAATCGATGCTTTCAAGTTGGGATCAAGTTGAGTGCTTTTACGGGGACGTAGCAACGCCTCACTTTACGACATTTACTCGTAGCATGGTTAAACTCACGCCGATAAAAAAGCTTGAAACTTAAGCTGCATTTAGACGGACAGCTTCAACCGAATCTGAAGTCGTTTTCAGCCGTTCATACCGTTAACTACACAAGCCGGTTACACGACCGGTTGGTCGTCGCGTCGCCATCTTTAATTATTTTTGTCATGCATCCCTCCATACTTTTGGCGTTCCGTACCTTATTTATTTCACCAGAATTCTTAATTTCTTAATTACCAAGATTTTTTTAAATCAGTGATCGAAACTTAAAAGAATAAATATACCCATGAAACTGTCACCTGATCTACACAGCACAGCGATTTCTATGAAAAGTTCAAAAAGATTTTGTTAGGTAAATTTCTTCAGTTTCAAAGTATATTCATACTCAGTAATATTCACTAATCAAACATCAATTGAAATGGGACGCAGAGTTTCGGTTATCCCGTATAAACTCTGCGTCCCATTTCAATTTATCACTGACATTTCAAACTGACATCTCTCGCACTATTTACCTAATACCATGAGGTGGCGGGACGACCGTAAAAAAGTCATTTTGTAATTTATAACGGTATTTCCAGACGTACCAACCAACTACTGGCGGGCAATTTCCATGAATACCTTTACGGGACAATAAATGAGGTATCGTCCTAGTCGAGGAGATCAGATCAAATTTCGCAGGCATGCGCGAAAAACTCCAACTCCATATTATACTACTATACCTCTACGTGACTTTACGTTAAAGTTTTAGAGGCAGATGGTCTAAAAGGGTTGATATAATTGTGATACATAAAAGGTCTCATAAATAAAATCAGCTGAAATTATTAAAACTCAGGTTTTCATTCTTGAAACTGAACAGCTTATCGCGTAAAGTTGTTAATCAATTCGCGAAAAATATTTTTGATTCCCACACCATGTTGGTTCCGACCAACGGAATCGAAATGTTAGAAAATAAATTGCAAACTGATTTTAGTTTCCTTGGGGAAAAAAGCTTTTCAATTTCTAAGGTTTTTACTAATTTTCAATTAGTAAAAACCTTAGTCAAAACTGTTTCAGCTAATTTTGTAGGATCTTATTAGGAATATCTTGTACATATAATAAAAAACAATAAAATATCTGGACATCAGTCATGCAAATCAAAATAAAACGCAGTTTTAAAGTAATTCGCGATCACGAAAAAAGTTAAATACTCCTACAATATTTTTTAAGCGTCTTATTTTTTATCGCAAAAAAAACAATTAAATAAATAACCGTTGTTACGGCCAAATTAACACTGCACAACAGAGATTTTAAAATTTCATAACAATCAGAAAACTATGTCCCCGCAGTATAGAAACAAAGAAAAAGTATTTTGTAAAGTTGTCGCAGCATATTTAAGATTAATGAGAACTTTATTCTGGACAAAACAATGGTGCCCAAATGAGTTTTCGTCGTTCCGTTTCTCTTGGCGCAGTTAGGTACATTTTTTGTTTTATTTTTAGCATTTCCGGCGAAAAAGCACTTAGTAATTGAAATTAATTTGTGTACTTTTTCATGTGCGAAGTTAAACAGCAAAATTACAAAGCTTTTTAACAAAAATATGTAATTCAAGAGTTGTTTTGAACGGCTGATAAGCTTTTATAACACAAGGTTTTTACGAAAGAGAAACGAAGACATATCGATGGAAAACGATTGTCTTAAACTAAAAGACCCCAAAAAGTACGAAAAAAAAATTATCGGTGTCCACGAGATCCAGAAATTTATCTTTTTTCTCAAAAATTATGATTTAACTATGAAATTAGTCACTGAAGTCCAAACTAATTACTAATTACAAAAATTCTAGCAAATAAACAAATTATATTCTACTCTGAAATAATACTTGTTTTGGTAACGTGGAAAAGAATAGGATAGTTGACTGCCCTGAGTTACTTTTTACCAAATGTCAATAAAGACAATTTGTTCATAAAAATTTTATTTAGTAAAATTTCGTACTTTGGGGTATTCGTTGTCATCACATTTGGATTTGTGTAAAGAAAATTGCACATGTAATGAAATCAGCATCAGTATGCTTTTCAACTGCTTCAATAAAGGGGATTTTTGTGAAAAATATTTCATAATTAATTGTTGACGCAGTCAACGATCCCATTATAGTAATATTCCATTCCATCCATCCCATTATTCCAATATTCCATAAATTCGGTAGCCATTAAATCTCTCAGTCGGGGGATTGGAGCCAAACGTATGATTGTCCCCATGCCTTGCTATCTCTACGCCATTAAAATTAAACTGACGACTGACATCCTCCGACGTCAGCGGATAATTTCCGCAATCCCTCCACTACGCTGCGGCTCAATTTGTATTGAACTGAATCACACGAGTCTGAAATGTGTGATGGATCTATCCACCCATTTCATTTCTACTGCGGGGGCACTCGTTATACCTCGAGAAGAGCTATACCACTCCCCTACAACACTCTATACGAATATTCACAGTTATTTACCTACTACAAGTTCCCTTTCTAACACATTTGATTTAAAATATATTTTTGAAAGACCATACAATAAACACCTGCTGTAATTATAGAGATCATTCAGCAAGCCACAACAAAATCAACAGTTCGCCTTCGCAGTGATGCATAGAATAGAAACACGCGGAAAACCGCGCACGGCGCACAGGTTGGCTCATTCTACCGTGCTTCCAGCATTTCCGAAATTTATTTCCAGTTCCTTAGAATTGTTTTGGTTTCCTTAAAATTTGATGGGAAATTTAAATTATTCGAAATATCGAAAATGTCAAAATACTAGCGTGCTCCAGCATTATTTAAATTTCTTTCCAGTTTCTTATAATTCTTTTGCTTTCTTTGAAGTTGGATGTGTAATTGAAATTGGCAAAGTTTAAAACCCCAACAGATTTCTGGAGGAAAGTTGTTCAGTTTCATCATCACCATCATAGACACTTGGATTAAAATACTGTCAATTATTTTAGCTTCATAATATAGCTTATTTAAGTTTAATCAAAACTTAATGTCTTGAAGATTAATGTCTTGATCTCCTTAAACGGTTTTATCTCTTTAGTGGAGATTTTCATGTCTTTATCTCCTTAAATTCCATTCAACATTAACTATTTGCTTGTTTAGAAAAACATTGGCAAATTCATAAAAATATTGTTCTCTACTTTATATCAGAAATAATATTTCCCCCATTATAGTTATAACTTATAACTTTCGAGTCACAGAACGCAATTAAAGAGAAAGAAAGTATTATCGTGTTGGAAAGGATCTAATTTTACCTGCAATGTGTGTATCTGTATATGACAAAAATTTAGAAATTAAGAATTTTCATCCCCTTCTTGTTGCTTGGCTACCCTACGTTATAAAATAAATATACTGCTAGTTTTAGTAGGTTCTGATTTGCGTTGACGAGCAAATCAAGACTACTCATTTATGAACGTAAAGTAGGTAAGTTTTCGCGAAAAAACTGTGCAGTGATGCCATACGATTTATTTAAATTCCCCATAAAATTCGGTGAGTGGATTTTTCGGTCTGAGAGCAAAGTGGAATAAACCGTGTCAACTTCCACCGGTGTTACTGGTAGCCGTAAATCTATTTACATCTAGCAATCCTGTTTATCTTGGTCGCTTGACAAATCATAAATAAATTATTAATTTTAGATATTAGTAACTGCACGAGCTAGGCGGGCAGATGGATTGTTAAGGTAGCTCCAGCCAGCCACAAATATATCCGCACCAAAATACTTTTAGCTTCGACCTATGATTTGAAAATATTGTTTAGTTCTTCGCGTATACTTCGGTTTAAAGCAACAGTTAAGGTATTGTATTTTCAGTCAGGTTAAACCAAAAAACCTTATCAAACACCTTTTGTTTATTAGACATTATTGAATCAACTCTTGACACCGAGTGGTCTTGAGACTAACTACAACTGATGAGAACAACACTTAACCTGAAGTGGAAAGCATCAAAGACTAAACTTCAGGGTAAAAGCCAAGTTTAAGTACCTACAGGTGAAGCCTGGGTTGAAGCCATTAACGAGTGCACTGCGCAGTTCGCGATGGGGCTCTTGGGACATTATTACGAAAGCAGCTTCAAAGTTACTCTGGATGGAGTATGAAGTTGATTACGGGAGAAATGAAAATAACCTATTTGAGACTAGTCCTATATTTTAATTTTACTCATAAAAAAATAGTAAAGCAAATATCACAGACATACCAACACGATTAATTGATCTCATACTAGACATCCTTGTACCAAACCCTGAAAAGCAATAAAAGTTTTATTTCTACTCATAGCAAAAACCTTTTACATAAAAAAACCGACTTCGTTGTAACTGAAAAGAATAAACTGAAGTTTAATACAAAATAGCGTAGGCATATAACTTCGTCTTCAATATCTTTATTTTAATTAAATATGAAAATATCTAAAAGTCGGTGCCAAGCGAGAACTAAAATCTAAGCTGCCAAATCAATTATACTTACAAACTTTGAAATACAATTATTCTCAAAATTAATATACAGGCGAATTGTCTCCTTTTGGGAAGTCTGTCGAAAGAAGGAATTTTTATCATGGCCATCAGTTTTGCCTTCGGTGGGAAACGAACCCTCGGCCTACAAGCATGCAGGAGCTCTAACCACTACAGAAACGGGTCAGCTTATACACTTACAACTTGAGTCATTCAGTACAACACACACATAAGAACGTAAGTTTTTCCATGTTGGTTTTACCCAACTACCTAAGTGAAGGGTAATTTTTTTAAGGCTTTGGTCCTTGAGGAGAAAAAAAAACAAGCATTTTAGAAGGCACCCCATTATTCCACGTTCATAAGCCTCGTCATCTGGTGGCGTTATGGCCACCATTTATTTAAATCGTCCAACTGCCGTAATGACAAGTTTGTAGCTTAACTGTTGTGTTTGCTCTTCGCGCTTGAGCTTGAGCTTTTTAAGATAATCAGTGCAAGCCTAAAGATCCAAGCCTTTAGATCTCTTTGTGCGGTTCATGTGCCGTTGCATTAAAAAGGTTCTATTGTATCTAAAAACAACTTACTAATAACACGATAACCTCGATATTTTTGACTGTTACTGAATTCTAACTTAAACGCTGCCGTGCTACGCAAGGCACGCCAAGCCGTTTGTTCCGGTGTGGTTATCACTAGATGTCTATAACTAAGCCATATCAGCAGAGGCTTTGTAGGCGGCTGCCCACCAGAGACATGGGAAGAGATCCGTCCGTGTGTAGTATACATGCGTTGCCAACTGATCTTAGCTCTGGGTAGGCCACGGGCACAAAACACATAGATAGATACAGAAGGTCCGCTCAATACGCTCACAAAAATCCTAAGCATATACATGCTTATAGACGTATAAGGTCGTTGTAGGCAAGATCACGTACTGTGTGATTGTGACCTTGCCTCGAACGACCGTATATTTCCGTATATGCTTACGATTTTAGTGGTTTGTATTGAGCGGACCTTCTGTGTCTATTTTGTGGCATGGGTCTCTTTCCATACCTTGGGAAGATTAGGCTATAATACACTTCACGCGTCCAATTGGTGGAGCTCTTAGCTCTGAATTATAATAAATACATGCTTGAGCGCATTATTCATTGACCCGTGCACATATCACACAACACGTAGTTTCCTTTAACCTCAATACAGCCGACATTACATAGCGACCCTGCCAGTAATGGAAGACGGACGGGGTTTCCTCCTTAATAAGTAACGTTAAATTTCTTTAATAAACCTTATCGTTCCCACTCGACCCGGGTCTTTCTCTGTGGTGCTAGTGCCAAGCAAAGTTGTTAGTAGTTGACTTGGCTTGACGAATGTCATCTAGATAGCTAAATTCGGATAACCGAAAGAGAACCACAAGAATAAGAAAATAAACTAGCAATGAAAGATCATGAAACTTTAAAATTATTTGTATTGGGGTACCAAAAACACTAGTGCTCTTAAACCATCGCAAATCATTTGTGTTTATCCACCGTTCCTGAACCAGCGCCAAAACGAAGGCTGAACGCCAATCAGTCTGCCGCCGCCGCGTGTCATCGGTTCCACACTGTGTCACGGTCGTAAATAACACGCATAAATCATGAAACTCCTATAGCAGTCCCGCTCCGCTCCATCCGCCAGTCCACCTGCCACCGTGCAATTACATTTCCAAGGAAAATCTTTGAAATGGGCTTTTACATGCGTTCTTTTGAATAAGCTAAGTACTTATTTTTTAACCTTTCATTTGAAATGAACTCCCAGTCAGCTGAATACCTTTCTCGTGACTAATGATGATGCTATATAACAGAACATTTTTAAATATTTAAATTAAACAAATTAAGACTTTTACGTCTTTTTCTTTAATTTAAATACAATATTTAAATTTAAGAAAAGGACGTAAAAGTAATGAATTTATTTCTAAATTTCTCTTAAATATGGAAAAGTTCCCTGAACCTTCAATTTAGAAAGCTGTTAGAGCTGAGCATCAACTGTCCCAAAATAACCAATACGAGTAAAAATGTGTTGAATCCAAATGTACAGGCTCGAATTTCACCGAATTTGGCTTGTAATTGGCTTTGATACGTGACAGTGATGCATCATGCGGGATGCAAATCAGTCATTACATTAAGCATACTGTTCTGTTTCGGCGTACCAATTTCACGTACAAATTGTACACGATTCTCACATAGAATAAACAGGTTCAAAATCACTTTCCGTAGCAGTGATTACGTGGCCGTGGGTTCCAAGAAACTTCGTTAGAGACAGATTTAAAAGTGGCATTTAAAAGGTGTTTGCTAACACAATCAATTGCTGAGGCTCTAGTCTCTTCCCATACCTAGGGAAAATAAGGCCTTACTCCAAACACGGGTCCTATTGGTGCAGATTGTAGGTCTAGTGGCCAATCCCAGTGTCAGAAGTTTTTAAACCACCTAAGATGCCTCTGACATGGTTTAACGACTTAGTGATGGCAACTGGTGGCGGCTTAACGTCCTTTACCGTGCTTAAAAGGTGTTTATAAAACAAAAGAAAAAACCTTGAACAAATAGTTAAAGAATCACATATAAAAATTTAAAGACAGTCTTATCGATAGACAATGTAACCGAACCTTTATTCATTCACGGAAATCTGCATAAAAATCTAAATATATGCTCCACTGCAACGTCATATCTCGCTTAGCAGTAGGTTATTATGCGCAGAACATTGTCCTGCATCTAAAAATAAATATCATGCGGAGATTAAAGAATCGAGACTCAACTGTATTGTATATAAATATTTA
Organism: Coleophora deauratella; assembly: GCA_958295455.1. Classification (NCBI taxonomy): domain Eukaryota; kingdom Metazoa; phylum Arthropoda; class Insecta; order Lepidoptera; family Coleophoridae; genus Coleophora; species Coleophora deauratella. Next base: position 14,346,187 of record OY282396.1, on the reverse strand, counting down.
AATTAATTCTCGCCTTCGAGACGGGGAAGCGCGGGTGCGGACGTCCGGGCCAAGTAAGCGTACTAGCTAGCAAGCACAGATGCGCATTGTAATACCTAGTTGGTTGTTAGATCTTAATTCGGGATATATTATATTCTAATTAGATTCTATATTTAGCTTTAAGAATCGAGACTTGGGCTCTATGCGTGTGCAAACCTAATTCTCATTATAGAAAAGCTCTAAAGAGTTAGAGAATGAATAATAATACATAAAAGTGGGAAGAAACGGACATGTGTATAATATCTATCTAGGTAGGTATGTATGCACTATACAAGTAAGATTGCGAGTGCAATGTGACGTATAAGGCAAAAATGAGACCCACGAATGTAGGCTAAGCCTCTGTTATACCTCATCTCCCTAGACTTATTTCTACTGAATGAGCACAATTTCAAAGCTTTGGAAGGAAAATCTTTTTCTAAGCAGGCGTAGTGTTTCTGCAGAATATAATTTTGTCTATGTTGCCAATAAGAAAATATGGAAAGTTAATTTAAAAATGAGCTTTTTTCTGTATCTACAATAAAGAGTATATCAATCAATCAATCAATAAGCGTAAAAATATTTTCAGTACGGCTCGAAGAGAAACATAGTCGAGCTTTTCAACCATGTTATTGTCCCATCAAAAACCCCATCTCTGTCCATCATAGTTAAATACAAAATCTGACCAGGCCGTTAGTCTATAATGCGACCTTTGCCTAAAACATATTATTTGCTATAAGCAAAAAGATGGTATTGTTTTCCATCTAACTCGATTCGGCTTGTTGGTCTCCGAGATCGGGCGGCTACCCTTAATCCTGATACAAAATCCCCTTGAGATTGACTTCCTGGAACAGGATCGCCAATGGCTGATACACCTTCCAGTAAAAGGCTTACTTTCGCGTCTGATAACTTGTAGCTGCTTTCGGTAACCCGGGATTTTGCACGCGCGGATCAAATAACCTTATATGAGAAAATGGCACCGCACAATATGTCTAATCTATAGAAAAAATATTTTATATTACAGCGGCACAGGGAAGCCGACGTAAAAACATCTTATAAATGAATCGTACCTTTTAAAATCAGTATTCAGTTACATTAGCGATTGCCGATTATTTGTGTCATTCATTTTCAACACTCCTCGGCCAGAAAGAATCTCTTGTTGATGGTCTAAATACGTTTTCTTGGGTTTTTGTCTGCTCTAGCTTCTTTTATTATAATTTCTAATTCTAGTTTTTTTTATTATAATTTCCCCAAATTCGGTTTTGGATTTAGGCTAGGCCCAACGTTAGATAGAACGTTAAGATTCACAGATTAGCTTCAAGACAATTTTTTCAGCTATTAACAAGTTAATACAAACATATTTACAGACATACGATTACAACAGACAAAAGATTACAACATATTTTTGAACAATAAAATTTCAACAATATTTTAAAATACATGTCAGTGACAATGCTATCCAAAAATATATTAGGTAGAACCTTTTTTTTATATCGTTTTTAAGCGCAGTGCGCGATACGTCTCATTGTGAAAAAGTTGATTTCCACATTCCTTTGAAAAGCTGGATTCTCCCGGAATAAAATGAACACTATCTTGATCTATCTCTTGCCTTTTATTTAAGCTTTGTACCACAGAAAAATTGTTTCAGTAGTTTAAATATGGAAAAGCTTTGTTATGCTGCATTATTATCGGTTCCATGTGGAAGTCCCAAGAGTCTTACGGGATAAAAAGTAGCTTATGCCACTTGGACCACTAACTAGTATGCGTGCAAATATAAAGTGGATCTGTGTTGCTCTGTTGCGACGCGACGCGACGCGACGTGAAGGAAGAACGAAGGATTTCACAAACCAAATAAACCCATTTAAAATATTAACATGAATTCGTAATCTCCTAGATGTATTTTATTTGTTGTGCAATTTACTGCAATCTGCTTCAAAATTCGAAAATAGAGTTTATATAACACCAATTAGTCAGGCCAGCCAGCTGATACTTGGAAGGCCGTATTCAAATGTGAATACTCGTACACCAAACGCTACAAATTAATTAAGCCTCCGCTTTAACTCGAAAACAGACACAGGTGCGTGTCGGGGAAAGACGAGATATTCCAATTAAAATGAAGACCGGAACCGAATTCACGTGACGACACGTGCGTGTAAGTGGCACGCATATTAAAAGGCAACAGTAAATCATATTAAACGTGACATTTGATATCTTACTAAGGAAAAGCTAAATTTTCATTTCTTTTCTCTATGACAAAAAAAGCGGCCAAGTGCGAGTCGGACTCGCCCATGAAGGGTTCCGTAACAGCAAGTAACATAATATAAAAGTTCTTGTAGTTCGTTGTAGGTAAATTGCGGTTTACGATTTATGACGTATTAAAAAAAAACTACTTACTAGATCTCGTTCAAACCAATTTTCGGTGGAAGTTTGCATGGTAATGTACATCATATATTTTTTTTAGTTTTATCATTCTCTTATTTTAGAAATTTGTCCCCCACACATTTTACAACTTTGAAAGTGTCTCTCGCGCAAACTATTCAGTTTAGAAAAAAATGATATTAGAAACCTCAATATCATTTTTGAAGACCTATCCATAGATACCGCACACGTATGGGTTTGATGAAAAAAAAATTTTAGTTTCAGTTTTAAGTATGGAGAACCCCCAAAATTTATTGATTTTTTTTTTTCTATTTTTGTGTGAAAATCTTAATGCGGTTCACAGAACACATCTACTTACCAAGTTTGAACAGTATAGTTCTTATAGTTTCGGAAAAAAGTGGCTGTGACATACGGACGGACAGACAGACAGACATGACGAATCCATAAGGGTTCCGTTTTTTGCCATTTGGCTACGGAACCCTAAAAAACTCAAAAACATCTCTATCGATTTCGATGAAACTCTGAAAGTAGTAATCATTATTATTAGTAACGCTCGTTAGCTCAAAAAAATAACAATTCCGGTCCCATCCGGCAGAAATCATGAAACTTGGCATGCATGTAGCTTTTACAGGTACACAAAAAAAAATTGAATCTGGCTAACTCATCGATACCGGAGTATTTATACCTACTATAGCCTATACCGCCGTCTATACCTTGTGGATAGAACGGTTAAATGTGCCACACGATAAGAAGACTATTCTTCTAGCCCTAGCCTAGCCCTTGACATCATGTCACTTGATATGTCACCTGACGTTAAAGGAGAAAAAGGTCCTACCAAGAACACTGTTTTCCTGTGAAACTTTTTATTAAACAAACTCGAACAACCTAGAGAGGTACAAAATTGCCTTCAAAGAGCTATAGCAGATAGGGTTTAAGCAAAGTACAATATACAAAACAAAAGCTAACAATTAAAATAGAAACCAAAACCATTTATAAATAAAATACCGCAAGATACGCTTTCCGAAATGTCACCGACGACGTGTGAATTTACAGCGGGTGATGCCGTGTGAAAATCTACACGCACAATACGCAGACATAAATAAATTTAATTTAATGTGTGCAGGTTGCTTTATTATACGAAATTGCTAGAGCACTAAAATCGCTAATAGCGCAGACACTAAATTGAGAAATAGTTTGTAGGCAAAATGCCACAAATTGTGTTATAGTTAAAACTATGAAACAAAAAGCCTCGGGACGTAACAAGTTTAGTACAGTTTTAATGATATCCAATATTATGTAGTACAATATTTTCTGACAAGGTCTACCTCTAACAGAGTTAAGAGAGGTAGCTAGAGAACGACGTTTTATTAAATAAAAGGTCAATAATATACTTAATACAAGTTCTTCAATTATTTTCAGTCATGATGGATAATTAAATAGTAACAATATAACATTGTCGTTTGCCTGCTTGTAGGTCATTGTTATTGCCAGCTCTTTCAAGATACCGATGAGCTGTTGTACATTGATAGTGTGTTGTTTCTTTGGTTTACTTACCTTATCATGTAATTGTTTAGCAACGGATAATAGTGCACAGATTAACCGGTTACGGATTTTGATGTACTACATGTAAGTATTTGTAATATGCATTTTGTCAAGTGTTCAAATAAATAAATAAAAAAAGGATTAAAAGAAAAGTCGCCAATGATGCGACATTAGGAACTTATTCCAAAACAGAGACAAGCAAGATATAAAATCTATCAAACCATTTTGGTTTCAGGTTATACGCACATATACATAGAGGTATAACTTCGAAAATCCCTGAAAAAAAAAGTGTTTTCTACTCATGAAACTTATCAACTTTTCCAAAAACTGAATCATTTTAACAAAAATTTTAGTCCTTTCATAATAATTGACCAGCTGATTCGCCAACTCTAGTCTGTATAAGAAGTCCTCTTTTCTTATTGAGTAAAGGTTTATTAGAGAAAGTTGTTCAGATATACGAGTAGAAAACACAGTGAAAAAAAATCTGAAATTTCAGAAGGACACATGTCACATATACTTATGTACATATACAATACATACACCGGAAAAATAACAGTCGGAAAAAAGTAAAATAAATTGGCCCATACCTGAGCGGTCTCTTTCCTCGCACAGCAGAAGTTGATAAAGGTGACGTTTACGAAGTCAGCTCCGTAGCAAACGGTGACCGTCTTCTCGTCCAGAGAGCCCTGCGAGCCGATCAGTACCACGTTTCTGATCTTCGGATCCTGAGGACAAATACAAGAAGACTTGACTATGACAAATGGAATGACGCGTGGAGTGCGAAGTAAGATAGATAAGTTTCAGCTGACATGTTATCATCAGCCCGTAATATCCACTGTTGTTAAGACACAGTCCTCCCCCAAGGCACGTCACTTATACGTGCTGCTACGCGCAACATTTTTTCATAAGTAAATCATCGCTCTGCCTAGCCGGGGATGGTCCAACGCTGCGCTTGCCTAAACGAAATCACCTCCACTTTTAACGCTTTGTCCAGTTTGTTTGTTAGTTCTGCGACAGATGTGTCCGGTCCATAGCCACGGTTTAAACCACACTTCATACAAATTTCGCGCCAATGTTTACTATAAAGACATTCATGTTTATACACATGTAAATGTGTGCGTGATGTACTAGGGTTCAAATTCCATTAGCCCTCATTGTTCTTTATTGGTAGCTAGACTTTTACAAATAAAGTAAAGGCTGTATACACCAGACAAGGCTGTATAGCCTTAGAAGGCTTAGCTTTTTCCTTAAAAAATAGAGTTATCTTTGGTTATAATACTGTGCTTTGGAACCGTTTTGGAACTGTGCCAACCTCTTGACAAATGGTCACAGATCGGTCACACAGGGGGGGTGAGGTAGCCTTCAGAGAGCGGCAGAGAATGTCCATACTGTATAATGTCCTTAAACTGTGGTTGAAACTACAACTATATTAAGTCTAGTCCTCCCCCAAGACATATTATATTTCCCCTTTAAAAACAAAATAAATTCTACATAAAATTGCTCAAATCGTAAAAGTTAAAGGCAATACAATTATGTTAAGCTCAGTATTACAGTGAGGTTCTATACGCAAACCGCAATCCAATTATCATAACTGCGGCAATATTTTCAAACTTTTCCAGGTCCCGTAAGTCCACCGAAGATTCCCGAGTGAATCCAAACATAACAAAGTTTCGAGAAAGTGCAGTTTTCCCGACAGTAACATATCGAGGCTTTTCACTTCATACGACAATTTTACAGACTATTCAAGGGGATCGTTCGAACGTTATAATAGGTTGGAGGGAGTTGCTTCTCACTCAGCATTCCACAAACACGTCCCAAAACTACAGGCACGGAGTACGAATTTTAAGAGGTTAGGTAGGTAAAGAGAAAACTACATTTGAAAAGTGGATGTTAAAAAAGTACGTTTGAGATTTCAGAGAGCCGGGTGTAAACATGTATAAAGCTCTAAACGTAGATATAATACTAATTGTCAACTTAGATTTTCAATAATACTTTTTATACTTTTTATTGTGCCATTTTAAAGTAAGTCATTAATATTTTATTATACATCTGCAGCTGCAAAACGTTTGTTAATCATATTATTCATCGCCATGAGACAGGCCTTAAAGTGAAATCATTTTTTTTTTCGTTAGTAAACTTTTTATTTAATCAAGAAACTACTCTTTGATTTGATTTGATACTCTGTATTAAATTAGTTGTAAGTTGGCAAATGCATAAGTCACTATCATCTGGCGAATTGAGCGACAAATAATTATCTCAAGAAACATGTATGCAGTATGATTAAATATTTATAAGTTGAAGAAGGTGACTTTGTTTTATTATTGCCTATTCAATATACAATAAAACAAATTGGGTGGAAAAATCTGAAAGCTATCAATTCTGAAGGTAATTTCCGTTTTTTTTTTCGTGTTAAATCACTGAAACTTTAATGATTGCCATCGGACGGTCTGAAGATGTCTCCACAAACGGAGCAGATTGCACGAGAAACATCGTAATAACACAGTAATGTCGGACAAAGCTGGGCGCAATGCAATTTGTTCACAAAAGACCGTTCTGACAAATTGGTACACTCTCAGGGTGGAAGGTATAGAAGTTTTTAAAACTCTTGAGGTTGAGTGGGGCTGGGGATGTTCAGCTTGACTTTTACCCTGTATAGGAAAAAAATAATGGAAGCCTCGTAAATTTTAATAAAATCGTTATAATAAAAGCAATTTCAAATTTTCCTTATTTGGTCGAAAACCATACTTAACCGATGTAGCTGCCTCGAGGATTTTTACTCGACTCGAAAAAGCGTCGGTGGCGCAGCGGGTAGTGACTCCTTCCTCTTCCTTCCTCTTAACCAGAGGTCGTGGGTTCCTGGTCAGTGCACCAATGACTTTTTCGAAACTTACGTGCATTTTCATACCAACTGCTTTAATGGTGAAGGAAAACATCGTGAGGAAACCTGCACATCTGATGTCTAGATGTGTATGATGGTCACGTTGCACACGTCCGAAGGTATAAATCTAAATGCCCTACACGTGACCGCGGGTGATGCTGAGTGCAACACTAGGCTGAGTGCCGTCTATACCTTGTGAATAAAACGGTTAAAATGTGCCACACGATAAGAAGACTCGACTGCCCAAGCAGAGGGTAATGTGTTTCAGGTGTATGTAAGTACCTGTATGGCCGCTTCATATAGTCACCGCCTGGAGCCAAAATGGCTTGTTTGATTTTAGATTGAGAGGTGTCGTTAGACTCGTGTAGGTCCAGAGATACGGATACATTTTAAATAGGTAATGTGTATGTATATCAGTTTCTAGTTCCCATAATACAGGGAATCCTAGTTTGGGGCCCGATGACCGTGTGTGATTTATCCCAGATATTATTATAATTATTATTTGATGCAGTCGAGTTAAATGTTTACCGATAGAGAACAAAAGAACGCAAGAAATGAATATTCCTTGAGTACTCCTGGAACAATATTGAGCCGAATATAGACGAATTAGGTTATTCTTTATGAAGTAAAAAATAACCTTATTTCTTTTCATTATTTTCCTATTACTTTTAGATGAATGGATCAGCGAGGGACGGTGATATATTAAATTTGATGAATCTGAGAGACGTAAACCGCCGTTTTAGATTTTACAAAGCCTCTTCTGAGAGAAAGAAGAAACCTCATTAAAACGGTAATATATACTATTATTATTCAAGAATAATTTGGAAAGCAAAAACAATTAAATCTCGACCGTTTCGGCAACCATGTAACTGAAACGTATTATTTTTTACAGAAGCTCTTTTAACAAAACCGTGTTACGCGCACATCTTGATACTTGTGCACACATAACGTCTATTGTGGTCATAACCAAAGAGGAAATGCAGAGTAACGGCGCAAAAGGCGACACATTACGTGAAGAGACGACTCGCACACATCAGAGGGACACAATCACAAAGACATTTTTGTGAAGCCCGACTAGGCAAAGACAACAGACGACAATGTCATACAACGTTACCAATTTCATCCTCTCGCTAGCTTCGTGTAGCTTCAAGCAAGATTTAAAAAGAATCTGCTAAAGTAAACAGCGGATATATTATCTTTTTGCTCAGCTGCAGCTGGGAAAACTAGCTCGCTATACCTTACAATATATTTATAAATACTCTGTCATGCGTTAGCGTTCGGCGAACGACAAAACTAATAAAAGAATTTTTCTATACTCAACATTTTAACTAACATTATTTTAACCTGAGCGTATGTTTAGTCTTTTTTCATATTTCAACGGAGCCAAAGCAAAGAGGTAACTCTCTATACCTTCTTGCTCAACTTGTGAAGTTTCTTTCCTCCGTGACCGTTCAAACTCCAAAGGAATACTTTGAAGCATCTCGAGAAAGTGCCTCCATAAAAGAGATGATTGCGGCATGGGTAATAATATAATAGTTATAGTTAGTAGTTAGTATTCTTTTGTAAAGGCAGCCGCTTGACACTTCGCACAAGTTGACAGAAACATGTAACTACTACGTGCTACTCTTTCGATCATGTAGCGACTCTACCTACTACTTACTACTCTTTCATGTGTCTCAGCGACCAAAATAACCAATTGCAGACATAAAGTAGTCTGTGCTGCAGACTGTAAGGCTGTACAACTTCGCGTCCCACGTTCTTCGTCGCTAATTCTTCGTTATTTAATTTCTCACTTCTAGTTATACCCAGTGCTACATTCAAATTCTATCTAATTAGGGTCTCATTCAATATATATTTTTTAATTCATTTTACACAAAGAACAAACGATGTGAAACTCCCTCCGCTACTTCCATAATAGATAAACTGGTTTACAAAGTTTGCAAATGAGGATGAGTCTGATATAATCAGCGCGTAATGTGAAATAACTTATTTAAACTTTTCAAAGTTTAATATAAGGAGGCGCTTACACGTTTAAAAGTTACATTACTTTGGAAAATGAGCCACATCATTAATCATTTGTATCCAAAACTCTGAAATATAGCCGCTGGAGGCATCTCACAACTTTAATGAGTGGAAATCTATGGGGATGTGTTCAACAGTGGACCTCTGCGTGCTGTGATGAATATGCAGGTGCAGGGGTAGAAGGTGGCCGCTTGGTGATGGACTTACAGTCACATAATGTAAGGCGTTCAGATTTACACCTTCAGACGTATACAACGGGAACTTCATATGCACATACATACACATATCAGATGGACAAGTTTCCTCGCAACGTTTTCCAAAGCAATCAGTACGTATGTAAACAATGCAAATGAGTAGATTTTTGAAAACCTAGGATTTACACCCGGTCCATGTTCAGAGGGCCTAGTCGTTACCATGCATGGAGTTATCGACGCTTGTTTGAAAACAGTGATTGTATTCGAAAACTTGTCTGATTAGTCTTGTTTTCCTTGATTTTAAAGTCATGACATATAACAACATTCTGACATTACTACAAATACTCAAGGTTTACATTATCACAATAGCTACCAACCCCATCTGAGTTATTAGACTTGTATCCGTTGACGGGAATGCGTGAAAACTATAGCATTGTTCGTCTGGTATTGTGCCTAGTATTGTACTAATGGTATTTTATAAAGTAGGCTTCATTGTTACAGTTCCATTCAGGACAATGTGAGGAGAATAAAAATATTTTAACTGCACACGAGTAAAATTCTACATCCGGCAACATGTGCAAGGAGTAGCCGAATGACACAATGATGATACAACCCGAAGATTACCATATTATATTTTTACCCGACTACCTTTAAAAGGCAGGTAATGTTTTAGAGTCTAATATAAGTAAGTCAGCTTGTTGAATTTTAGAGTGAAAGGTGACATTAGATTGGTCCTAATCCCCTCCCCAGAGTGTACTAGTAAATATACCTACCTACTAGTTTGTTCTTACTGAATAAAGCCACAAAGCCAAACATCTATTTATAGAATTTTAATTTGTAAGCAGATGTACCCCTTAAATATGAGGTGCTACTTTATTAGTGCCTGATATTTTAGTCAGTGCTTCATACTCCTGATTCTGATCAACTTTCCCTAAGGAACCCACAGTCAAATAGCAAAAAAAAATTGGACTCTTCATACTAATTTGACCGCTCGGCTGATCGATTTGTATGAAGAGTCCAAAACATTTTTTGCGATTTGACTATGGGTTCCTTGGGGAAAGTTGATCAGAATCAGGAGTAGAAGCACTGACTAAAATATCGGGCACTAATAAAGTAGCACCTTATATAATCTTCGGGAGACAATTTTTAAAAGCTTGCTGGTTTTAAAGCAATTACGTCGCGTCCTATATCGATAAGCTGTATTTGCATGCCATGCCAACTGAATGTAGGCAATTTTCGACGTATTTTGTCGCGCGGAAGTGATTCAGAAACTTAGGACGTGACGAAATTGTGCTATTTTGTTGATTACAATAGGATTATTACGATTTATATAGTGTAATAATAGTTCATCATACTATACATACTTTTACTATGCATTTTTCGTGGATTGGAAAGATTTGACTCAAAATAGCAATGTAGACCATAATTAAAGAAAGCTTAAGTTTTACTAAAAAACCGAAATTAATATAAATTGAATACTAGACCAGTTGTCCCAATTTACCAATTACTGACTACTTATCTGGACTGAACTCGGTAAACATGATTCTTTTGACGCAAAAACTGAAATTTTCATTCTTATAGCTATTCGAGTTCAACTCGGTTTTTCAAAAAAATAACACGATACCGACATAGTTATATCTAATCCGATCACTATACTATAAGTAATGTAAGTAATTTTAAAATCAATCGATAAGTTTCTTTAAAATTTAAAAACTAGGTTAGGTTTTCACTTTCCACGAACTTAGGGCCCCCTTTAAGTGTTGAATTTCAAGTGTCTTAAGTCCTTTAAGTCTTTAAGTGTTCAATTAGCGTATTTAACTTGCAGTTATTATCTACGCGAACGAAGTCACGGGGGCTCTACTGCTTGATTACCTACTAATACTTTCAAAATCAAGATTAATTTACGAACTGTATAATTACTTCTTATCTCATACCTAGATTATTATTATTATTATTTATTATTATTATTTTGTTCTAGCACTTTTCAAATAAACGTCAACAATTTTTGGAGTTTCCAAACAATAATTGACCACGCTGAATACGTTAAAAACAACCGACTTCAATCGCAACAACTCCAATTTTGCTATGTTTTTGTTGATTTTCTCAAAAACCTGTGAAGTATACACTTTTAAACAAAAAAAGAATTTTCGAAATCGGTTCAGGCGTCTTCGAGTAATCGGTGAATTAAATAAAACACAAAAAATAAAAATACACTAATACATAAAAAAAATAAAAAGATTCCGACGAATTGAGAACCTCCTCCTTTTTTCGAAGTCGGTTGAAAATGGTCAATCCTTCTGCCTAATTTGCATGAATTTGATTTTATTTAAAAGTGACAGAACAAAAGATATCACTTTTTTATTTTATTTATTTGTGATAAATGATAATTAACAACTATGTACAAAAAATGCATTGTAAGATATTAAAGACTAAATTATGTTACTAAGTATACATAGCCCACAACATTATCCACAGATTATCATACATTTGACCAATTTTGTATGTAACGTAGATATGCTCACACCCGATCCGCCATTAAAAACCTTGTATATGATATTTTGGTAAATATAGCCTCAAGCGCACATCAGAACTCAGGGTGCCGTAGATTTTACATTTGCGTCAAAGTCTAGAATAATAAATAATTTACTATTTCTTTGTTCACTCAAATCACGTCAGTTGACATAGGAATTTCGTCACCGATCGCTGATGATAGGGCATGACTTCACCTTTCCTAAGACTAGTTCAGGTTTTTTTAAACAAATAGGTATATTTAAACAAACTCTTCGTGATAGCAAATTCGACAATGAATAAAATATTTGGTTTCCTATTATTGTTAACAACCCATTACGTCCCCACTGCAGGAGCACGGGTCTCTTCCCATAACTCGGGAAGGTTTAGGCCATACTCCACACACGGGGGCCAAGTACGGATTAGTGGAGGTTGTGGGGCTAGTGGCCAACCCCAGTGTCAGAAGTTTTCAAGCCGCCTATAAGGCCTCTGACATGGCTTAACGACTGCTAACGATAGCAGCCGGCACCAACGGCTTAACGTGCCTTGCGAAGCACGGAAACGGTCGAGATAAATGCCACTAACAGTCAAACCCATCCAGGTTATGACCGTGTCTGTAGTCAGTTAACCTGCGTGATCGATGCGACCATGCAAGCCGCACTGAGCCACGACCGCTTCCTTCTACGGCTTCCTATTAACAGGGAACAAAAATGAGGAACCCTACAAACCAAAAACAATTTATCGTTTTAGTTATGTTCCTAAGATTCCTAAGAGTTTAAGTCTACTTTGCCGTGACCACAAAAACACACTTACATATTTTTGTGCAGATGCAAAAAAACAAATGCATTTTTGATGTATTCTAATTGCTGAGTAATTTTCTCTACTAGATTGCTTGCAAAATAGAATTAATTTGTTGTTAAGTATACAGGATGTAACAAAATTGGTGCAGAGCCCGTTAACTGCGGATTCTACACATCACACTGAACAAATTTTGTTCCACGACTGAACTTGATCAAATCGCCAAAAATTTTTTGGACTCTCCATACAAAAATGGCAAAACAAATGATCAATTTGTATGAAAAGTTATTTTTTTTTTGTGATTTGAGCCAAACAAAAGTTGTTCAGTACGATGAGTAGAATCCTACACCAATTTTGTTACACCCTGTGTAGACCTGACAATATAATAAACATCCTAACATTTAGCACGTTAGGCTATCAAGCTTTAGATCTAGAAATCCAGACAGACTTCGCGTGGGCTCAGCGGAAATACATGATCATGCAATAAAACTGTGCACCTCATTGAATTGCCGACAGTCAAGTCCTAAACGGCAATAAAATTTTGATGCCATTCTTAGGCTGTAAATCAGTAAATATTACTTGACTTTATGATCATAGTTGTACCACCTATACTCGTATAATATACTGTTGTAAAAATAAAATGCAAAACGCATAAACTTTAAATATTTTATGAATTTTATGCACGTCAGGGTCCAATTTTATAAGGCTCGGTGTAGTTGGTGGTACGCTTATACGGAATGTTAAAAAAGTGTCTTTGAAATTTTTGGGGGTTACTCAGAATCAGTATAAAATACAGGAACAATATTTAAAAAATCCAATCTACAAATATTTTTTTCAGTTTCCCATACTCACTTTTCATTTCAGATTTAGTATAGATTAAATATGGGAAACTAAAAAAAAATAAGATCGGATTTTTTCAATATTTTTCCTGTATTCTATACTTAATTTATTCTGAGTAATCAAACGCACTTTTTTAACACCATGTAGGTATAGTTTCATAAGCAAGCTTGTGTATGTATACTTAAAGGTGGTGGTAGAGCATTTTCTGCATGGCTAGTACCATCGTATCTAAAAATCTTGCCGCCTATCACCAATATTGACAGCACTGATACCTGATTAAGGCCGGCAACGCACTTGTGACTCCTCTCGTGTTGCGGGTATATATGGGCGGCGGTAATCGCTTACCATCAGGTGATCCGTCTGCTTGTTTGCCGCCTATCGCATAAAAACCGATGAGATACCCATTTACCGACTGAACTGGGAAAGCTCGGAAAGCCCGCTTTCTTCTTTCAGCAGCTCATCCCTTACCCCTTACCCACCACGTGAGATGATGCTATGCTAAACGCTCACCAACTGGGAATTCAGAAAAGATCAACTCTACTAAGATTCAATGTGTTATTTCCCAATTTGTTTATTATGATACTAAAATATGAGTAATTATTGTCAGAGCAATTAGTGAATGAATATACACAAACTTTAAATCGAAGCACTAAAACCTAACATCAACAAACATCTTAAAACCAGTTATGCATTTAACTATTAACTCCTACGTTACAGTATGAAGTATGGAGTCTGTGCGAGAAGGTATTAAATTAAAATCGTTTGTAAATATTTGCACTGAACGTATAAAAGCTGGTGTTCTTCTGATCAAAGCACTTATTGAGCACCGCTTCAGCGTAGCTACCATCTCAAAAGACACTGCAGATATACATACTACATAAGGGAGTTGTTACGTTTTAAAAACTAATAATAAATAAAAAAACATATATATTTTTTGCTTTTAACAGAAATCTCATTACGCTGACCGGATCTGATATCCAATCAATTTTGTATGAAAAGTCAAAAAATTGAGGAAGTATTTTTTGTATCAGTACTTATCATATACACTATCAACTTTGACAAGAGGAGTTTTCAACCAAAAAGCATTCTATATTCTGTATACATTTACGCCTGCACACTTTATGGTATAGATAACCTCTTACAAGAACAAACAAAACTAGCTGGAACTGTATAAAATGCAACTTCTTCTCATGAAACTGACCAACTTTCCTCAAGGAATTCTTGAATTGGAATCGTATACTTATTTATGGAGAATTCAAGAACCAAAAAGTTGTTCAGTGTGATAAGTAGAAGCACTTAAATGGTGGTGTTAAATTGCCGTTTCAGTTTTGAAAGTTCAACAGAATTTTTTTACCCCAAAAATTAATTTACCTCCATTAAATTATATATCATGTTCTGACTACATTCAAGATCTTTCATGAATTAGTAATGTCATGTCTCTCATGTAAAAATTGACTGAGTAAGGTTCCATTAAATACTGTATTGCCGTTTTCTTGGAGGTCAAATGGGTCAATTTTTTTCTACCAAAAATGTTTTTTGAAATTATCTAAAAATCATGAAATATTATGCGACATAATATGTTCAAAAATACATGTGGTAACGAAGAACGCGCTGGGGCAAGTGTTTGTTACCTTCAAGAAACAAAAATAAGTATTTTTTCCTGAAAAAATTGTGAATTTCAGTGACGAAAAAATCCATTTTCTTAGCTTCTACACCACTATGCTTTCAAAATATTCAGACAATGCCATTTAGCAAGGATTATTTATTTTCTAAATGTCGAATGGTAATTTGAAAATAGTTAATTGTTTTGAAACCTTAATTGTTTAATATGCATTTTCTCTTTAAACTTTTTTTAACTAATCGACAATTTCATAGGTAAGCACCAAATATCAATTTAAAATCAAATGTTTTGTTTGCCTCCAAGGAATTGAATCTTGCTACAAAAAATATCACAAAGAAATCTCTTATTATAAAGTTAACTGGCTCAGCTGCAGCCACGCACACAATAATGAACTTACTACCTTTATATTATATTATAAAGCGAGCGAGCAAACAAAACGAAAAGGAAATATTGTTACATTCTCTAAGAAGATGCGCCCCCATTTCAAAAGTAGAGCAGGATAATTTTGTACTTAGAAACGAGTAAAATACAGAATTGGAGACTACCACCACAGATAAGGAAGTCCCTAGATAACGCTGAGAAAGTCATTCATGGTGAAATATCTGTACCTTTATTATCTTTTTAAATATTTATTATTTATTAAAGACATTAAAAAAATTGAACGACTTTTCCAAAACAACCAAAGTGAATTCTTTAAAAAAATTTGGTCTCTCCATACAAAATTGTTGTGTACGTTAACAACCCATTACGTCTCCACTGCAAGGGTACCGGTCTCTTTCCATAACTCGGGAAGGTTAGGCCATACTCCGCACACGGGGGCCAAGTCCGGATTGGTGGAGGTTGTGGGGCTAGTGGCCAACACCAGTGTTAGAAGTTTTCAAACCGCCTATAAGGCCTCTTACATGGCTTAACAACTGCCATCTAGCGATAGCAGCCGGCCCCAACGGCTTAACGTGCCTTGCGAAGCACGGAAACGGTCGAAATAAATGCCACTAACAGTCAAACCCATCGAGGTTATGACCGTGTCTGTACTCAGTTAACCTGCGTGATCGTTGCGACCACGCAAGCCGCACTGAGCCACGACCGCTTCTAAAATTTTTTGATAAGCTCTTGGCATTATCTCACCTGGTGGCAAGTGGAAGCAATGGGGAACTAGCTATCTATACTATACCGGAACATATTAATATTACACTGATGTTTGGCTGCAAGACTTAGATAAGATGGTGGTATCTGGCCAGAGGGTTCCGAAAATACCACCAACCAAACCGAGTCCTACAAACAACTTTCCCTACGGAACCCATACTGAAATCGCAAAAAAAAAATTTGGACCCTCCATACAGATCGATCAACTGACCGGCCAAATTGGTATGAAGAGGCCAAACTTTTTTTTTTTGCGATTTGACTATGGGTTCCTTAGGGAGAGTTGTTTGTTATCATGAGCACATGCATAGCCTTTCGTATCAAGAACTAATTTAAAGTGACCCTATATATTTTAATTTTTAGCATAGCCTTCTTATTCTTAAGACCTGTCCTAAAATATTGTTAGACAATTATAAATTAATTACTTATTCATAAAGTAAAACGAGCTAGGTCAAATCCAACTAAACTTGACGGCAGGCTCTGTCCACCGAGTGAATTTTCGTGTCCCCCGTCCAACGCTAACTAAATATAAACAGTTTTGGTGAATTATAAATTCACTGAGCTTAAAGTCCGGTTCTTGTGGACTTTGGCAGGTTTTGTGTTGAATAGTTAATAAGCAAATATTTTACCGAACTACCAACTTGTTTACACAATTGTTTAGTCAAATCTAAGGACTCTAAATTCACCGTATACTTGATTATTTTAGCGTAGGTTCTTTTCCAATTAGCTTTTACATCATCTAACCTAATGACAAGTGATGATGATTCCGTAGATGTTACTGGTCTTATCAATATTCCCCAACGCAATGGGGAACTGGCTATCTTATCTCAATGACAGAACACATCAGTACTATGAGCATGATGTTGGAGCTAGCTTGGCGAGCACAGAACTAAATGGTGAAAGTTTGAAAGAGGAACGCATTAAACGAAATAAATAAGACAACGACATGATAGCATTTCGATCCTTTTTATTATTATACTGCTTTTCGCTATTAAATAAACAATTTCAATTTCAACGAAACTAAATAACTTTACCTAAGAAACCAGTGTACAAATTGCAAAAAAAATGCATTCTCATTATTCGTTTGTAAAGAAGTTAAAAAAAACTGATCATGGGTCCCTCCAAGTTGTTTCTTTTTCATGAGTACAGTGCGTTTAAGAATTACTTATTGATACAACCTGTGCATATTATTAAGTATGTTTTTTCATCAGTGAGATATTGCCAAGGGCTTTCAAATTATCCAAAAAAATTAAAATATTAAAATCTCTTATCGTGTTATTGACAGCCTTCAATTCAAATACTTCTTTGCGAAAACAGCGCTTTTTTATATTTTGCCTATTTCCTCCTGGGAGAAGAGAAAACATGCCTGTCAACATTAAAGTAATACATATCTATAACATTACTTATGCAGTGGGGAGGTTAACGTTGGTTGGTTTAAGAGATGGATCCGAAAATTTCATTAGAAGGAAAACCAACTCCCACATTTAAGAGAATCAAGTCTAATCAATCTATATTAACCAAAATGTATCTTGTTTCCAATTTAGAGATTTCGAAGAAACGTTCGAAATGTAAACTTCACTGTTAGTGTTCTAAATGGATCATTAATAAGTACAGCATGAGAATCAAACGATGCAATAAAGGACGTTTACAGATCCACTGAACAATTTATCATGTTTTGCTGACTATAAAATATAACTTATGTGCACGTAAATCAAGATACATCACATATTAATTCGAAATAGTTTTGAAGCAGTTAATGTTACGTATTTTAAGGATAAACACAGCCACAAAAACGCAAATTCGCTGGCGCAACATAAATTGTATTTTGCAGAAATCAAACTATATGACCCAAAACGGGAAACGGATAACAAATTATCTGCACATCCGACATAAATATAAACAAACAAAGAGTATTTTTGCCGTCCCCGCTGCGAAACTACAATTTATAGCGCGGAGATAGACTTTTCTAAAATTAGTGGATGACCCGAAATCGATAACGAACGACCCATATACTGGAGTAGTCGGAACGAAATC
The DNA here is from genome assembly GCA_958295455.1 of Coleophora deauratella. Lineage (NCBI taxonomy): Eukaryota > Metazoa > Arthropoda > Insecta > Lepidoptera > Coleophoridae > Coleophora > Coleophora deauratella. The sequence goes on along the minus strand of OY282396.1, from coordinate 14,328,216 downwards.
TAATGTCTGATTATTACGTGAGATGCTGCCGGGATGAAATTCGAAATAGATTACCTTTTTAGGCCCAAGTTGGAGCGAAAAATGTTGTTTTTGATGTGTGTTGAGTGAATAAAAAACGTTTTCAAGTATATCTCGAAAGCTTATATAAAAATTGTTTTATATAGGTGACCTATTAATAAATGTGTTATTTTTGTTCTAGTAATTTTATTAGAGGTTAGACGGAATACGTACACTGTTGAACATAGGCCTCCCTAACAGACTTCTACTCAGCACGGGCACAAAATACATAGATACAGAAGGTCTGCTTAATATGCTCACTAAAATCCTAAGCATAAACATGCTTATGGACGTATACGGTCGTTGTAGGCACGATCACGTACTGTGCGATCGTGACCTTGCCTGGAACGACCGTATATTTCTATAAGTATGTATATGCTTACGATTTTAGTGGTTTGTATTGAGCGGACCTTCTGTGTCTATTTTGTGGCACGGGTCTGTCTGAGCCACATTCCTTCAGCGACTTCCTGCAAGTCCCACTAGATAATCAGTACATCTCACGGGAGCCTGTCCTTTGGCATCATTTTTCTTATACTGTAAAGCAATTTGTAACTTTTTTGAAAGGCGATTCTCTACTTCTGATTATTCGATAGTTAAACATCTGTCGAAGAACTCCGCACAATTCAAAAGAGAGAAAACTGGGTCTCAGCGAACTATGTCTCTTCCCATACCTCAGGACGTTTAGACTTTACTCCACACATGAAAGCTAAGCCTGAATGATGAATACGACTAGTCTCAACAGTTTCCAAGCAGCAGACAGTCGGCCGGGATAAACATAAATCATTACCAATAACAAACCCATCCAAGTTATGACCGTGTTTGTTTCGTACAACTTGCCTGATGCACACTACCTCTGAGTCACGAGAGCTTCAAAGTTAATAACAAACAACAAAGTTTTAATTAAATGACCATTACATTAACATTAAAGTATAATGTAAAATATGTAAAAAAAACTTCACATACCCTACTCAATTCATTAACAGCAATCTTATCAGTTGTCCGATAACTCTGGATTACAAACAGCGCTTTACGCAAAACAGATCCAATTTAATGTTAGTTAACAGACTTTGAGTAACCACTTTCCACTAACCGATAGTATGATTAGTGTGTTACATTAATCAACCCATTCGGGAATAGATAAGTAACTGTTTTAGTTAAAACCAGTAGGCGATAATAGCGGTTACAGTTATATTATCTAGATGTAATTCAGGAAATTTTGATGTCGATATACAGTTACACATATTTTAATAGAGTAAATTCTATAGAATCATATGTAGAACATAAGTACAATATAATATCTTCACAAAAAAAAACATGCTAATAACACTTATGTGCCTAGTTTTATTAAGGCTTTCACTAGCGAAAGATTAGCAGCACAAGGCACCTCGGTACAAAATATGTTTAACAAAAATACACTGCAATATGTATTTGTAATTTATATACCGCGTACGTATAAGGAAAACTGCACGCGTTGCAACGTGGTTTTTTAATATGCACTCTGCCCGCGTCCCACGAAAATGATCTTTAAAAAACTTTTCACACCAACGTTGAAAAACTACTTTGTAACCACTAGTCTGCTTGCTTCACATCAGGAGGTCGCGGGTTCAATTCCCGGCGGGGTCCAACTTTGTAGGACTCGGTTTGGTTGGTGGTAGGGCTTTTTCGGAGCTCGCCTGGCTACCACCATCTTATCTAAGTCTTGCCGCCAAACATCAATGTTAATAGCATTGATGTGTTCCGAAGACTTAGGTAAGATGGACAAGATTTTGCTAGAACGATCAATCGATTCTGCTTTACTTGAATGTAATCATATCAAAACCATGCATTTTTACTCACTTCTGCATTGTTACAAGTAGCATGTAGAAATAACATAATAACAACATCACAACACTAACAATAAACCTACATGCAAATTGCACAATGACAGGCAAATCGGAGAATCTAATAAGGTAAATCTGATAACACTACGTTACGAACTTTGACTCGGCGAAAGCACCTTTAGAATACTAATGAACGCCTCAGGGCAACTAGCAGACAACATTCATACATGGAGCAAAGACAAGCTAGAGCTGAGGAAATAATTATGGATGTTGGTCAGGGTGTTTGCATTAGGGCTTATCATCAGTGATCGGAGTAGGTAGATTGATTTTTGGTACTTGCATCGTGATTTTATTGTTATAATCCTTTTTTTAAGAAAGTTTCAGTATTTCCAGATTGAGTTGAGTATTAGTAAAGTAAATCTGGTTCAATCAATTAATTCTCAAGGAAGCAATATATTTATATATAGAATAACAGAATAAAATTTGTTTTTGTCTTTAAAAAAATGTTAAACTCTCGGAATCCGCGCGGCATGTCCATATTAACATATACGTTTGCGGTCATTGACCGTAATTCAATCTACCTACTCCGATCACTGGTCTGTGAACAACAACAATTGGAACTACTTTTTCCATGTACAGAGTACGCCCTTAGGATCTACTGACTGAATCCACCAGTGGAAAAAAAGTGATAATGCTCAATGTATATACGACAAGAAGACACGAAAAGCAGATGGGAAAATTCTAAAGCAGACGATGATGGTGTACTACGGATATACCGTTTAATATACGTTTACCGAAAGTCTGTTCCACGACTTTAAGGAAATCCATCATGCCAAATGAACTAAAATCTATCAACAATTCAAATTTCAGCGCAGCGTGCAGCAACTGACATGACAAGATATTGCAACACATCAAAACAATGTAACACTCGTAAAGACTTAGTTCCAGTTGCAACGGTTTGAATCGATTCCAGAGCTATAAACGGAGGCCCATAAGCCAAACCACATAAACTGTCATCATTATTCATAAACAACTGCAGATAACTCATGCAGGAAACGTATATGAATTATATTGCAGCTTTTACCACAGAATACTCAATATTTTACTTTAATTTTCTAAATGTAATTTTTTGCTTTTATTGTCATGCGTGTATCTGCACGCATGCGTGCCGCCCGCAACCTATCGCTTTAGTACATGTTTTTAGGGCCCTTTTATTGTCATGCGTGGCACACGCACGCGGGTCGCTTGGAAACGCCGCACGCATGACAATAAAAGTGCCCTTACGGAGAGAGAGCGCAGAGACACAGATTAGATAATAAATAAAGGAGGCATTATTTTAAAGGAGTGAATACATTAAGAAAAACTTTTATAACACACTGGTTTCTTATGACGAGGTCGAATAAGTTTTAGATAGACTCACTGACGGAGAAGCGAAGAGTAATGGTACTCTTCGCTTCTCCATTATTTTCAACTTCCATGTGGACGAAATCACGCGTGCTAGGTAGTTTTTTATTAAATGTATTGTGTATTTAATACTACTAAGCAGTCGACCCATCTTTGTCGTATTCATTGACGCATCTGTTTTTGCTTGAAGATTTTTTATAGACCGTTTTACATAATTATACAACCGCTAACACTTCCCGAAACGTTGAGTGTACAAGTTCCGAGTGGTAGGAACTTTGTACTAGGTAGAAAAAAGACGATTTAAAAGTATGCGTACAGCATCAACTTTTTTTTACCCTCAATTGGTAAGCCCTTGGCATAATCTTATTTACTTAAAAAAAAATTGAATTTTGAGTTTTTTTTACAGAATTAATAGCGTGCGTTAAGGCAACCGCATACTGGTTTTTCATCGTACCACAATTTGTTATATTTGTATAGGCATCTAAATCACGTTGCCACATGGCAATCTGAAGTAAAGTTTAGAAACAGTACATGTAGATAACAATTGAGAAAAAAAAGAGACCATAGTTTATTCTAGGAATGGTAAAAAAACGTAGCGTGTACAAGATATTTTACACCCACCGTAGACAGTTAAACTTAAAAATAGCATTAATAGGCCCCTACTGATACAGTTTATTTACACATCAATACACATCAGGGAAACAACGCGGTTAGCTGTCGATAAACGCACCGCAAATGGGCGGTCAGGTTATTGCTCAAACCGCTGATAACCGAACCGCCATCGCCATCGCCACCGCAATCGCGCTTTTACTAGTGATGAAACAATTACAGGTTAACAATTACAATAGCAAAATAATTGCCAATTACGATTACAATTACAATAATTATTGAAATTTAAACTGGTTTTTGTCATATTCAGGAGTGATAGTGTTTTAATTAAGTGCCTGGATCGTTAAGAGACTAGTATTGAAAATCTAAGTACAAGATCTAAAACACGACATATTAATAATATGACCCGTCAAAACCAAAAAGCTATATGTTTTATGTCGATTAACTTTAAAAATTTCACTATTTAGGCACTATTTAATGGCACAATCAAAATCTCGAAATTCTATAGTGAGGCTACTAGCGGAACGGTCGCGACAAAGTTTTGTCTTCTCGATATTTTAATTAAAAATGGTAATCGTAATTGTTAAAATAATTGTCATATACGTGACAATTACAATTAAATTTAAAATGCCGATAATTGCCAATTACAATTTAATTTTAATTGTTGCATCACTACTTTTAACCTATTCAACCTCCTTAATTTTCTACACTTATTACAAATTACACGTTTAAAAACTTCTGATACTGGATGGATAAGAAATTCGAAATGCCTCATCTAGGCTGAAGTTTGGGTATGCCACAAAGAACGTTAGAAAAGTCAAAGATTTTTTCGCGATTTGACTATGGGTTCTTTTGTTCAGTTTCATGAGAAGAAGCCCCAGATTAATAGTTAATAATAGTTTTAGTTGATTTGGTTAGACCTTACATAATGCTATAACCAAAGAAATGTTTCGATGAATTTGATTGATGAGTTTTCATTGCTGGCATTGGCATCAGACAGAGCACTGTCAGCTTATCTACCTTCCTTGATCAAAATATGATTTGAAACCGGAAATTCTCGTAAAATCGATAACTTCCAAAGCACTTTGAGCAATTTCTCCGAGACCTTTGGGAGTTCTTCAAAACAAAATAGAGCTATGAATTTATCGCAGTGCCTATCGTAACGATTGTGGGTTCACCAAAGTTTTGATAAGGATTTTTATAAGGAATTTATTTTTGTATAGCCACATAAAGACTTTATACTGAACGTTTTATCCCTAAGCTTCCCGGAGGAAAGTTTTTCACTCTGTATAGTATTCAATACCGCGGGTCTTTCAAGGCCTTCACTTCATATTTATTGTGTGTTTTTTTACAAAATTATGACTCACAGTTCGGGCTGCCGTCTGACCAGGTCTCGGTTTGAAAACCCGAACGAGTTTTGTGTCCGGGGGACACCCTATCAATTGAATGCTATTCAATAAATTAAAACAAATAGTTAAAAATTCACTAAACTAATCAACATAATACTCAAAATATAGGGTACACATTTTTGCGGTCATCACTTAATTAGCAATTACTTATCATCATTACAAAACGAATAGATTATATGCAGATGTACCCCCTTGAAAACAATCCTGCCGTCGTCAATGTATTGAGGTACGTATTTATTAAGAAAAAAATAAGGTGTCCGGGGAAAAAATCTGATTTCACTCAAATGTCCGGGGTTTTCGTAGTTCTTGTCCGGGATCGGCAATTTAGGTGATGACAGCCCTACTCACAGTAAACAAACCTAAGCTCGAAGGTTTCACAATAAAACATGTTTACCGCTAATGATGTGGCGTGGATCGATTTCTTGACCATGGAACTTTGAATGACGCCCAATTTAAGTTGCTTTACAATACACGGTATTCGAAACATATAGGTACTATTTATTGGTAAGTTTTCATTCATATTATAGCAAAATTGTGATAATCCACAATCTTTTTAGTAATAATCTCTAAAGACTTATAAGGATAGTAGCAGTAAGACAAACAATCACTAGCGAATCTCAGAAACACGATACACGATAAGAATACACTTAGTGTTTCTTGTGGCGACAAAGATTTTTATTGGTGCGGTTCAGTATTTTTGATGGGCGATTAAATAATTCCCTTTAGAAATACACCAGTCTTAAGATGTCGTGTACTGTAATAGTGCAAGGCTCGTAACCGCAATAGTAGAACAAAATAAATGGTCGCCAGTAGTTTTCCCTTCATCCACACATTGATCAGGTATCATCAATTTGGCGAGGAATGGCGTGAGCTCCGGAGCCACACCTTACAGTCAAGTGGCCCATGACTATAAATTATTTCCATTAGTACTGATGAGTTCTTAGAATCAGGTTTCAGTGACAGTTATACCTACGTATAGTATGGAATAACGATTCCATGAAGGAACGCCTTAACTTTAGCTGTTATATATTTAGTTTTAGTAGAAAATACTCCATAAAAGTATATAAACTATTTCATAAATACAACGGCCCAAGCGGAGGATAATAATTTTCGGTGTATGTATGTATTGTATGTATTGGGTGTATAATATAGAATACATTTAATTTTTGCCGCCTGTAGCAAGAGTGGCTTGATGAATGGTTTTTTGTTAAATTGGGTAGGTTACCTATTAAAGCGAAGTCATTATATTTAAATACACAAATATGATTGTTTACCTTCATGGACATGCATGAATTACTTCAAAATTAAAACTCGACAGTTTTAAATACGTATATACATATAAACTTAATATATCCTATGACGCCTAAGGGTTCAGCCGAATGCAACCGACAAAATACAAATATGAATACAGTGGGTAAACAGTCCCGGAATCTTTAACAGGGTGTTCTACTCATGGAACTGAATATTTTTTCTATGGAACCTAGGTATACTGAATTCTTAAAAAAACTATGGACTTTTCATACAAATTAATCGGCCAATTTTTTTAAACATCAATAATATTAAATATTATCTTTGGGAAAACTTGGTCAGTGGTCTTTTTACGATCTGTTTATTAGATATTATGTGCCAATTTCCAAGTTGCTATGTCTGCCAGTCAGTCCGTCAGTCATACGGATTTATTTTTATATAATCTATTACATATAGATAGATGCTAAAAGAACGTAGTCTTAGTTATTAACTGCATGAGGACATACATAGCGTATTGCAATTCCCACGATGATTTAATGACAATGGATTTCCATAAAAACTTCGAGTCTAACGCAATCAATATTGTGATCAATAGCTGTCAATACTTTGCAAACGACACCTACATATTGTACACACATACATAAGTATGATATCATTTATTGTTTTAAGTTGTTCTTGTAAAACTTTTCCTTACAAAAGTTGAATAATTCGGAACGTAAGATAAGATAAATACTCTTTAAAGTATGGAACGTATTGCATGGCTTCGACATTAGAGTGAGAAAACGGAACTCACAGTAAACAGTAGCGAAAAGGCCTTAAACCCATCTTATCTGAAGTGGCCTCAAGTGCCGTACGTATCGGCCTGCAGGCTAGATAACTATCAAAATTTTAAAAAATACCACACCAGCTACAAAAAACCAATAATAAAAAAAACTCAACCTATTCATACCAAAAATAGCTAAGAACCAAGAACGAAACCTGGTTTCAAGAGAAAAAAAACACATTTAAATCGATCCACTCATTTGAGAGCGCCAACACCACAGACAAAAATATATCAGCCCTCTTTTGCGTCGAGGATTTAAAAAACCAATCAGATGTAGAGATACAACTAGGAATATGAGTATTTTACCTGCTTCTAGCCAGCTTTATCCCGATCAGAGCCAGGCTGCGGTTCCCGAACTAATTTTCTCCACCTTGCCACAACTAGGCATGAGAATAGTAACTGAAAAATACTTATTTAAGATAACATAGAACTATGAACAGTATGAAGACTAGAAACCCAAACATCATCATATTAGCTGAAAGAGACGTCCACTGCTGGACAAAGGCCTAAGGAGTTCCCATACACAATCACAATCAATTTGGTTGACATTTCAAACGACACATGCCAAAACGTATGTAGCTTCTATAACGATCACTCGTGTTCTATTATTAACTTATAGACTTTAAAGTCTAGACTTAAACCCTGAGTACCTGAATCACGTCTCAGCAAGCACACTAGATCCTCGTTAGCCGTTACGCCACGTTTTTGCAGTAAACCATCAACTTCCACAGAACCACTAATGGCTTATGAATATAAATGCAGCACCTATTATGGAGATGTCTCGGAAATATGGTAATACAAAAAACGGTAATAGTCTGAGATGAGACTATATTAGCTAACTCAGCTTTGGAGTGAGTACTAAATACATATTAACTGACTACATTAACATACCAAGCTTACTGACAGGAACTTGTAAAATACTTATTATGTATATTGATTTCCTTGCATATCACGGTCATGATCCGGTTTCTTCCCATATCTCGGGAAGGTAAGGCCATACCTCAACACGGGGGCCAAGTCCGAATTGCTGGAGTTTGCTGGCCAACCCCAGTCTCACAATCAGAAATTTCAAACCGCTTGTAAGGCCTATCACATGGGTTCCACGACTGCCAGCTAGTGGCATAACGCGAAACAGGCACAATCTCAAAAAAAAATAATCGTGTCTCTATAGTCAATTAACCTGCGCGGAGTGAGCCACGATCGCCCCATTATTAGTTTATCTAAACAAATGTTCTTGCGGTAAATGATTTGTTGATAGTTATTTTAATACTCTACGTTTTTCTGCTACTGTTAGAGTAAATATTTCTTGTTCGGTAGTGTAAGTAAGTGTGGCAGTTCGCTATCGATGCTGCACCGGAACTACTGTTTCCGGAAACTACAATTCTTCGCTAGAATCAATGAGGAGGGGAGATGAACCGTAACAGCGCTGCATTGTTGAAAATTAATCGTTTTAATAATTTTGAAATTAATTATTACGTAGGTGGTTCAAATATAAACAGGAATTTTCATGTTCTACGTTTACTGTAGGCTGATAATTATGCATCATTACAAGGACAGTTGCATGTCTGAACTTTTTATCGGCGTTGTTGTTTGTTTATTCCCGCTTCTGTGCCATTTATAATCTTCGTGTCTAAACAAACAGTACACAGTAATTTCGCACAGCGCAAAATTACAAAATTTATTTTAAATGAAGGAGTATTCCATATGAGATTTTTGCAATGCTTAGTTGACAATTTGGAAATTAGTATCTTATGTTAATCAGTCAAGGGTGTATGAATGGTGCAAATCGTTTATAGAGGGTCGGGAAGTGTTGAAAATGAAACGCTCGCTCGTCGGCCTTCAACTTCAGTCAATGAAGACAAGTTGAAGCAAAATTGATGAACAAAACTGTTAAAGAAATAGCAGAAAATCTAAAAACAAGTATTGGGAGTGCAGACAAGACCAAAAATAATTTAAAGTGTGCGCTTGGTGGGTTCTTCATCTTGTGAAACCCAAACACGAGAAATCAGGATTGGTTTCTGAAACACAACTTGTGATGAAACGTAGAGTACACTGTGATTTACTAAATCTAAAAGAATTTTTTTTTGGAGGGAAAATAAATTTCAATCGAATGATCCTATCAGTGGTGCTGCGTACGAGTGGGTCGACATGCAACAAAAATAAAATTTCCCTTTCGGAATTAAGAACCTTCCCGATCGATGGCATAAGTGCAATGCAATAGCAGAGGACCGTGTAGAAAAATTGTCTATAGTTTAGCTCATATTTCTAATAAACAAAAAATATATTTGAAAATTCCTGTTTATATTAGATCGTTGCAAAAGTTCGTGCGATTTTTGGATACTCTATTTGGTTAAAATAAATCATACTTAATTACAATTTCCAATCAAAATATTCACGATTACTTTCTACAATATTTGCCCATCTTTCGGGTAACAAATATATAACTGCAGCTCATCTGCAGCTATAGAAGTTTTCATCTATAGAGGCAATATAAACATGTACTGGTTTTCTTACTTCTTAGAAGTTTTAAGATTTTTGTTCGGATAAGAAATGCCGCATTAACGGAAACCAACGATAGACAGTAGGAGCAAAATGTAAGCTGTACGCCGGATGTGGTAGGACTTCCCAGTCCAGTAGCAATATCGTATTTTTAGTGCTTTGAGCGTCATGTGGCCAAGCGTTATCATGAAGCAATATGACTGGGTTAGTACCATGCCCAGAGCATGTTAATTTTTCACGTATTTCTTTATCTACCTATAAATTAGTTCTATATTAGTTCACAGTTGTCTGAGTTAGGTCTTCATTTAGCAAAGCTTGCAGCTCCTCTGTCTCTAAGGTTTGAGGTCTACCAGAACGAGGTTTATCATCTAAATCACAGTCACCACTTTTAAACCTATGAAACCAGTTATGACACGTATGCTCGGATACGATGGATTCGCCATAAGTTTTGCAAAGAATTCTTAAAGATTCCGTTGCTATCTTCTTTCATTTAATATAAATAAAATACAATGACGAATATGCACTTTTACCGTGGGAGAGCCATGCTTCGGCACGAATGGGCCGGCTCGACCGGAGTGATACCACGGCCTCACAGAAAACCGGCGTGAAGCAACGCTTGCGTTGTGTTTCGCCGTGTGAGTGAGGGTACGGGAGGTCCAACGTCCCCCCCCCTCCCAATTCCCCCATCTTGTTGGTTGGCAACGCACTTGTGACTCCTCTGGTGTTACGGGTGTCTATGGGCGGCGGTAATCGCTTATTATCAGGTGATCCGTCTGCTCGTGTGCTACCTATCACATAAAAAAATGCAATTTATCAATCTCCATATTTTACTAAATATTTAATCAAACTGTTGGAAAGCTGCAATGTTAATATACCATGAGTCGATCAGATTACTCATAATACATATAACATATTACGCAGTAAACAGTCTGCTAAATTTTCTACATTAGATACCATCGCTAGCTATATGTTCCCGCACGAATTTTTGCAACGACCTAATATTTGAACCATCTAAGTATTTTTGAGATGTAGTGTTTTGTAAGGTTAGCCTGCCTTTGAATGATCTAATGTGAATCTTGCAAGAAACCGCTGTATTTATATATGTCTCAGAATTGTGCTGCTGGGGTACTATTCTATGGAGGCCTAAGTTCAAAAGTGGACGTTCGTTCCTGAGTTTCCCGATTGCTTCAGAAGGGATTTTTTTCCGATATATGTATGTCAATTTTTTAACTAAGATGGATTTTGGAATGCCAAGTTTTGTTATACTCATCAAATTCCCTCTAGTATACTGAACATTTCAGGCAGTCGGTTATGTTTTAAATACATACCAGTAAGGTATATCTTAATATTAGATCTTCTCTCGGAAGTTACTCATGTCGTAGGCATGACCCGGGGCCCAGGGCCCACGGTCACGTCTACGATACTGCATACTTACAGATATGATCGTAAGCAAAAAACCACCTATCCTAAGAGATCTCAAGGGAATGGGGACAGACGCTGTTAACATAGTGTTGCACCGCAGCCACGAGAAAGGCATTTCACCATCGGATGTGTAAAAGAACGTAAGTTTCTAAAAAAATATTGGGCGACTTGACGGCTCTTGAGACCTCTCGTTAAGATAATGGAGTTGCTACCATAGAAAGAGAGCCACCTACCCCGAACCCATGCTGAATACAACTTGCATCCCTGTCTTACGCACCAAATGCCCCGAGGGTGGCGCTAATATCGTAAATTACGCGCTACCACGCCCGCAATTCGCACGCTGCGAGCCACACGGCTAGCACCATGTCTGGGTTCGAAGTATCGAACATAGCAACGTAGAATGGACACAGCTTCCATATTTTTATTTTATAACTACATATTACATGATTACGTGTTTTACTTAGTCGATGGATCATGTCAAGTCTTCCTAGGCATATCCATCTTCCCTAAAAGGTAGCTTCCCTAAAATCATCACTGATATCTTATGATGATAGGATAGCACATTCATAGATAAATGACTAGGTATTGTATTTAATTTAAGCACGTATAATTTAGTATTTACATAAATCATATTACCATTGAATAAATAATGTATTTGTTATTTTTTATCTCTTTACAATAACATTGACATTAAATATTTTATTCAGAAGAATAGCTATCATGACCTACCAATTCACGTTTTTCAAGAGTTTTGTACATCATACTTTTTTATCATATTCCAAATCAAAATATTAAATCTGAATATTTTATATCCATTGTGAGTTGAAAAAAAATAATTATTACAATATTTATATTTAAGCTTATTCACCAAAGGCTTGCGCGCACTCGAAAGAACCTACGCTGTATCGAAAGGTGCTAGCATTGTATCGAACAGTTACGGCATTTAAAGCAAAGATTCCCCAGTGATACAATGTAAAAGCATAGAAGGAGGGCGGCGTCGGTAAATCGGTTCGGTAGCTATGATTATGGTATCCGAAATCGCAAAAAAAAACTTGAAACACCGATAAAGATCACAGAATCACCTATGTAGTTGAAGTTGTAATGGGCAGGCCATATAGCTTGTAGAGCTGATACACGATGGTACATGATGTACAAAAAAGGTTCTCGAGTGATGACCGAAGGTCGGGAGACGCAGTGTTGTCGCAACACCTTTTCAACAAGAATTCGAAACTTTTTTCACAAATATTCCACTTAAGACCACTGAGGCCTTCAATTCGTCACCAGTGCATGCTAAACAATTGTTAGAAGATAATGTCAGTATTTGTAATGAAAAGTTACCTATTAAAGCGAAGTCATTATATTTAAATACACAAATATGATTGTTTACCTTCATGGACAAGCATGAATTACTTCAAAATTAAAACTCGACAGTTTTAAATACGTATATACATATAAACGTAATATATCCTA